>CM034150.1:597313008-598574979 GCA_019776745.2 Taxus chinensis
CACCAATTTTTTCTCGCTGGAACCGGAGGAGAGGGTAAAGAGTGAACTAGGAAGAATTGGTAAAGAATTGAACCCTAGAAATTTGTGAAAGTCCCTAAAATAGATAAAGGGTTTCTAGAAATATTGAAATCATGAGAATAAACCTAAGATTAATGAGAGTTGTACCTAAATATATGTAAACCAAGAACTACTAGCCTAAATTAGGAAAAAAAACATTAGAAGGAGAAAATATATAACTTAACTAAATGGATTGCCAATTGTTTCCTATTAGAATATACATGGTGATATAAATGTGATGCGGTGAGTGAATTTTTTTATCCTAATATTAGATATAAATACTTTATGATTCTATCCCCATTGAGGAGTCGAGTCTTCACAGTTAAATTCTATAACAACATTATTAAATCGAATGAAAATTATGTATAGAATTGGGGTATCATTTATAAAGAGGCAGTAGGGAAAAAAGCAATTTTATCAGGAGAAAGTGTAGGCTATCTCAATTATTTTTCTATGGTGTATTGGACTTTCATAAAAAAGGTGCAGTTACACCTACAAAAAAAACACCAAGAAACTTGGACGATGTTTGAATAATACTAATGTACGCTCACAAAGTTGTAGGTTGATCTTAATATCAGGAGTATCCATTTCTTAAAGGAGAACCTGTGAATTATGGAAAATATAGTCAAAGCAAAATTTTTTACAATCAAGAACTAGTTTGAAAGAGAAAAAAATGATAGGCATGATATTATAATTGCATAACCAAAGTGAAGGGAATATTGCTTGATGACATCTCAGTATCTTTTTTAACTGTAATAGAAGTGAATCGAGCATGGCCATACTTGAAAGTATTGAGAGATGCATGGGAACTATTATAGGTCGATCAAGAACTATATGTTACTCATACAAGTTGAGAAGGTGGATGCAAGTACATTCTACAAGGAGGGAGTTTGAAGTTGATGTTGGAAACATCAACCAAAAACCTTTAAGAAACAAATTATTTTAAATGCAATTTGGTCAAAATATATCATGAAGGAATATTAGGATAAACATAGTTCTTAGTTCAATTGATTTTTTTTTATAAAAGTATATTGACAATGGTAATATTTCTTATTTGTTGAATTTGTAATAGATCATGGCAGAGAATATGTAAAGACAAATTTCAAGGAGGGTGTTCATCATTATTAAATTTATTAAGATCATTTTTGTAAAGTAAACTAGGAAAGGTTCTTGAATTTGTGTAAAATATTTTTTTTATAACCTCATAAGGAATCTATAGGACTGTAGGTGTATCATAAAGAGTTTTAAGGTGAATGAACTATCATATCAAGTTTGTAGGAATTTGGTTATCAAATAGTTTTAACAATTTTAGATACTTGGCACACTTTTGGATTTTGTAATGTCATTGCACAAAATGTTTCACTCTAGATATAGTTACCTGTGTTGGATAAAGAGTTCCAAATCAATGTGGAACACAAGGAAATTATTTAGATGCACATTAATAGGTTGAATAGGAAAAATAATTATTGAGTATCTAATCAAGTGGAAGAATTGAGACAATGCAATGATAACATGAGAGGAGGAATATTTCTTGTACCAACATCCAAAGAGCATCGACATTGAGGAATAAACTTGTGTGAAAAAGCCTCCAAAAATTGTCAACATTGGGGACAATTTTGTTTTAAAGGGATGGGCATGCTACACCCTTAATCCTCAACCATATGTAGGATATATATAGTTTACATATGGCTAAAAATAATCTCTTGTCATGTCATATCATATTTATTTATGATTTCATATGATTAGTAGGGCCAGACTTGGTGCTTGGCATAACATATTAATGGTATATATAGGATTTAGTGAGTAGTAGATAATCATCATATTAAAACACTTTAGTCTTATTATATGGTTTGGAAGTTTCCCCCCTGAAGTGGCTAACTCATGTAACTTGCATATTGTGATCATTTATCTATATTTTGGTGTTCTATTGCTACTTATATTTAGATCTATCTAAGTAATTTCATTACATAAATAGTCATCATCATTCTATTCCTTTTTTGTATCTACTATCACTCATCACCTATCCCTCTTAACCATTTTTTTCAACCCCGATATTTGAAATATAGTTTTTTTTGTTTGTTGTTGTGTGTTTGTTTTTCATTAAATGTTATTTTCCTATCTTTTATTGTTAATTAGTTAGTTTTTTTATTCATCTTTTCTAAAGGATATGAGGGAAATGTCATCCTCCAATGATATGAGAGGGGTTTTGAGTCAGTTTAAACATGTATTATGGTGAAAAAAATTTCTCACGGTCAACTATAAATCATATTGTATGATACCTAATGTTGGTCCTCAATTCTTCACCCCCTGGTGGTTTGACAACATTTTATGAGACTAATAATTCTTGGATAGTGGTTGACCCATGTCGTATATGTCATTTGAATCTGATCAGAGGTATAAAAATTTCCTTGGGATCAAGCATTTGAGGTGATTGAGGGGAACGTATAGAGGGGATGACATCATCCTGCTTACTTTTGGTCCTGCCTTAAACCAGGGTGAGAGAACCCATCGGGTAACCTAAATGGAGAGGGGGAGATAAAATATTTGTTCCTCTTATGATTTTTCAAATGATGGATCAATATGAGATAAGCATGGCCATGAATACAACACTCACTCTTATGAGTTGTCAGAAAATATGTTGCATATGTTTAATGCACTAGACACAAGTTACTATAGAAAACAAAGTTCTATTTCTCTTGCATTTTCTTGATAGGAGAAGTAAGGCTAGAAGGCACCTTCAGTGATATTTAAAAAATAGAAACAAAGTAACAAATGGAAATTAGGATATTGGTATGATGGGTGGGAATCAGTATAGTAGGTTTAATTTTGTAAAGAAGGGGATTAAATGATGACAATTTATTGTTAAAAAACATTTAATCACTTACTAAGACAACATATTGTTATGGAAAGTAAAGAAATCTTGATTAAGTAGTGACAATTTCTCTAATGAAAGATTTTATTCATTGATACCCAACATATGAAAATATTCAACACAATCTCTAAAATACTTGACAAAATCTCGTGTAAGAATTATAATAAAAGTTTTTGCTGCATTCCACTCTCATATGCCTAAGATACACTCAAAGGATAACAATAATCACTCAATTAAATGGTTATAGTAAGGATTTTAAAATCATGTGTAATATTGCAGAGTAAATGATTACAAACACAATACTGACATTTAATGACCAAAACATAACCACTAAGGACTGATCCAGTGTATTACATAGATAAGCAATAAACACAAAATTGTAGTAGAAAACTATAACTCATTAATAAAAAATACAACATACAGGACCCAAAACACATAATATTAGACTCATAATCAGGAATATTTCATTCAAATATTCAATCTCTTGACAAGAGAACATAAATCAAATTCTCTCAGTGTTTTTCAATGGCTGTACAGTGTAAATCACCTTGACACAAAATCCTGAGAACCCAAAATTCATATGTATTTCACAAAGGAAAATATGCAGTGTTACATTCTTATCTTTCAACTTTTTCAAATAGAAAAAATAACCCCTCATTTCATATGAGGAAAAATCCTCATATTTATAAAAAAATTGGCCATGAATTTCCTTGATTTTTCCCCCAAAAACATTCAATGAACCATCCAGAAAGCGCAAAAATGAAATCCATTTTTGGAAAATATCTTATAACTACAAAGATTCCTTTTTCATTCCTTAACTTGATTCTATTTCTGGTTACCGAAACATGATGTGTGTAAGATATTTTTCTTTTGTTTCTTAATCTCTTTTTTTCCTATTTATGTTGTCACCATCATTCATACACCCATTCATAAACCATTTTTTCCCTTATGCCATTATTATAACTGATTTGACACCTACATTTTTCGAGGATATGTTTTGGGAAACATGGATAATCATTGATATTCTCTTGAATTTTATGCCTCCCTTATCGTGAATCACCGAATCAAGCCAAAAACCATATTTTGATAGATATCAATATACTTTCCCCTTTTTTTAAATCCATGTGAGTATCCAAAATTATTTTACATTCAATCCTGATATGATAATTCACACAGTCACTCTTAAAATTCATATTTTTATAAAAATTTCACTAATTTATCATGAGTTTGCATCTTCCTTTGAGTATTCTTAGTGAAAAGATATTGTGTTAATCCTTCTCAAGTAATGATGGATGTGGAATTAGGAAATAGTCTGAAGGATATTTCTTCAGAAATTTGCACGCAATTTTCAACCTTTCTGGCCCAGATGAAGATTTTTTAAGGATTTTATTCATGATTGAAGACCAGGAAGAGCCCGTAGGACCATTAACATCCCACACAGTTTGGATGGAATTGATGCTAAAGCTTGTCAAGATGACTCCCTTCTTCTCTATGTGTTTAGATTATGTTTCATCACTTGTTTTGCATGGATGACCATGTAGCTCCTGAGTAGTTAAAGAAATTTTGGCTCCACTATAGGCCTCTATTAACAAGAGCACCATCCACATATCCCCTGTATTTTTTACTAAAGAATTAGTAGAGAAAGAGATTCCTAGTTGATGTCTATGTAGTGCCTGATGATGAGCCTGTAGAGGACATATCCTTGATTTCCCATGGAATAGCCACAATAGAGAAAAGACTTACCAATATTGAGAAATCCCTAGTGAAATCTTCTTCTGAGAGGGCCCCTGAAGTGCTACTCCTCTATTGAAGAGATGCAAAATGGGTTCACTTAATCCAACAAGTGCATCTAAGACCAATTTATGTTGATCAAATTGGTGTACCTAAACCTATTCCCATGGTTCCAAATGATGTATCTGGGCCATCTTCAACCTCAAAAACTATTATTCAATGGGGTACCAAGGCTTATCTCAAAGGTGGGTCTAATATCCTTGAATGGGTATCCTCTTATAGGAGAAAATTAGATTTAATCAAGATTTTGGAAGGCCCAAGAGCTGATATTAAGGAACTCATGAATAAGGGCATGTCCACAATTTAGCAGGGGATATCCAATATGTTTATGGGGCTCAAGACTGTAAAGAGTTTGATTTTAGGATGAAGAAGATGCTAAATCTGGATCCCTGCCTTTATGGAGGATTTTGTAATCATAAATTGAAAATGTATCTACTTTAAAAAACACCCCTTTTTGTATATGTAGAACCAAAGTTATGTGAATTTCAAGGGTTGGGGCCCCTATAAATCCCCATTTTGTTCCTAGTATATACATGTGCTTTTTTCATCTTCTTTGTTAACTCAATTACTATTTTTCATGAATGAAATTACCTTTGGATAGTATAGTAATTGTCTCTAAATTCAATCTTACATGAATTGGATACCCGTAATGAGATGTACTGGTGAAAAATATCTTTTTACGTGTTCCACAGATTTCACTTGCATTCCTCCTTTTCTTGCGGTATTCTTAGTTGTATTACATGTTCCGTGGTGTTTGGTGGATTCCTGAGTGTCCCGTGGATTTTGAAATCCACAAATTTAACTTCTTACATACCTGCTGAACAATGGACTAGTGTGCTACAAATTTTCTATATAACCACATTCCCCATTTCCTACAAATAATCATCCCGCAGTATATTTTCTTATTTCATCTTAAATAATTAATTTGAATGATAACCAACCATTCTAGAATTCCACTTGGTCCTGATTTGATTTTTTATCCTTTCACATATTGGAGCAATACCCACAGACCATTAAGTTCTTCATTCCATGGATTACCAACTTAGTATACCACGGTCTCCTTAAAATTGAATGGTCATGCCCATATTTTAATTTTTTCAAAACTATGGGAAGAAGATTGATCATGGATACTCAAGAAATCTTTGGTATTATTGAACATATGTAAATATGAGTTTTTTAAATGGTATGGGGAAATAATTTTTTTGGAAGAATCAACTTGTTTCAAAATAAGGGCTCAGAATGAGCACCAACATTGGCTCCTTCTCAGGGATGGGCAACCCCTATGGGTGCTATAAGGACTGAAAACAAACATTTCACAAGGTACAAACCAAGTTCCTAGTCCATTGGGTAAGGAGTTCATGGGGATAAACACACATGGCCTTTTAAATAGATACATAACATTCCCATAGGTAAATGACAACAGTTTAATGAAACCTGGTCACTATAGACTAGAGCAAATAAAGGGAAAGAATAAAAATAAAAAATGAAACTGTACACTATATAAAGGACATACCTAAATATATGATTCAATCCAAGAAATGCTTGAGAATTCCTACCATTGATAGGAAACTCAAGAAATTGTCCCTCCAAATATTTAGAAAAAAGTGTGTTCCCCAATCCTAATGTCTATGGAGTAAGGTCCCATCCACAGGGCATCAAATTTCCCATGTTTTCCCTTGTCCTTCATGTCTGTTATCCCATAATAAAACTATATCTCCCACATGGAAATTCCTTGGAGTAACTTTTCTGTCAAATATTTTCTTGAATTTTTCTTGAAACTTGACATGTCTTTAGATGGGATTCTCTTCTTACTTCATCCAAATCCATAATTTGGTTGATTCATCCATCGTATGGAATTTCTTCTTCTCCATCCTCAAATTGCTACATGAAATGATAAGAAAAGAGTTGCAAGTGCAAGGGAAAAAGAGCTTGAACCCCATAAACTAGTTCAAAAGGGATCTTTCCAGTAGACCTCTTGGTGGTAACTCTGTCTTCCCACAGTGAAAACTTGAGTTTCTCACCCCACTTATTCTTATTTGTCTCTAATGTTCTGTATGAGGATTTTGAGAAGGTTCTTATTGCTTGATTCTTCTTGGCCATTTCCTTGGGGATTATAGTTTATGCATAGGATAAAGGTTATGCCATATTCTTGACACATTATTGCCAATTGTTTTTCTATGAAACTCATGACATTATTAGCAACTAATCTTGGTGGGGAACCCAAACCTATAAATGATATGATTGAGGATGAATTCCATAACCACTCGATGATTTACCTTCTTAGTAGGGATGGCCTCAACCCATTTGGTAAAATAGTTAGTGGCCACCAATATCCATTTATGGCCAGCAATTGAAGAATATGATATTTCACCTATAAAATTCAATCCCCATTGTTTGAATGGAGCCTCCACCAAGACAAGATGTAAGGATAGGGCCCAAGATGATTTCAACCTTCCACAAAAACATTGAACAACTTTCACACTTTTAGACCAACAAGGCTGCATCTTTGAATAGTGAAGGCCACCAATATCCCGCCCTTAAAATTTTGTGGGCAATAACTCTCTCCCAACAAAATGGCCACCACACAATCCTTCCATGAAACTATGTAATTATTTTACAAGACTCTTCCTCTATTATACATCTTAACACGACTTATTCTAGTTTTTCCAAGCCAGTCCATGATTAGTTAAGATATATTTTTGGGAAACCAACTTGAGTGTCCTCTTTGATTCATTGTCTAACTGTCAAGTAAATTCAAATTTCTCAAGTAGTAGACTATATTTATACCAAACTGATGTTCACCTTTTCATGAGGGTGTGGTCCATCCTCTTCAACATTGTGTATCTCAACTACCTGTAAATTAATTTCTGCCATCAACCTTGCTAAGCCCAGACCTCTAACCAAATTTATGGTCTGAATTTCCATATCATACTCTTGAAGCTTGTTCACCCATCTATATCTCTTGCTTGACATATCCATTTGTGATAAGATGTCCTTCACCATTGTATGGGGTACATATGCTATAATTTTGGAACTTAAATATAGAGGGTCTAAAAATTTTAGTGGCTTTTACCAAGGAAAAAATCTTGTTTTTCCATAATGGAGTATTTCAACTTTGATCCTTGCAAGGATTTGCTGAAAAATGAAATGGGATTTTCGTCCTATCTTGATCCTTTGCAATAACATAGAAGCAATTGTATTTTATGAGGAAAAATAGAACATTTGAAACTCCTTTTTATAATCAGGGTTAGTCAATATGGGGGCATTTGAGGATGCCTCTTTTATTCTTTCAAATGATTGAACAACCCCTTCTTCCCACTTGATGACTTGATCCTTCTTCAGTATGCTTGTGATGGGAAGAGTGATTTCAGAAAAAGTTGGAGATAAATCTTCTTACAAAATTTATCTTTCCAAAGAAGGATTGGATACCTTTTTTAGACATAGGGATGGGGACTTTATCAATTTCCTCTACCCTTTCAAGATCTATCATAACTCCTTCCTGTGACACTATATGTCCCAATAATTTTTCCTTTTGCACCCCAAAGTGACACTTCTTTGGATTTAATGATATCCCATATTCTCTGCATCTGATTAATATTTTTTTGAGGTGTCCTAAATGGTCACCTCTTTTTTAGAGAAAATAATTATATCATCCTGATAAACTGCTATGAAATCATTAATGAAACCAGAGAAGGCCACATCTATGGCTCTCTAAAAGGTTTCACCAACATTCATTAATCTAAAAGGCATCCTAACATAGACATATGTTCCCCAAGGGGTAGTGAAATCATTTTTAAACTGTTCTGATTGTTTCACCACAACTTGGTTATAACCTGAGAAACCATCCAATGTAGACAATAATTAGATCATGTTATCTTTTGTAGCATATTATCCATGTTAGGTAATGGGTAATTATCCTTGAGTGATACTTTGTTTAGATTTCTAAAATCCACAAAGCCTAATATCCCCATTTTTCTTTCTGACTGGTACCAAGTTTTCCACCCATGAAGAATACCTAGTGGGTTGGATTATCCCACCATATCACAACTTTTTCAACTCTTCTTGCATCTTGGTTGCAAGGAGGGGGTTTGATAGGAATTTACTTTTTATTAAAGGGATTGGTGTGAGGATCTAATGGTATCTTGTGTTGAAAAAGGTATTCTCTGATAAGATTTCATTTCAGAATAAGACCATGCAAGGAAATCCTGATATTTCCTCAACAATTTGGTATAATTTTACCTTTCTTTCTCATTCATGTTACTTCCCAACCAGACCTTTCTTGGGTTTTGAGAAGTTCCCAAATTACATTCCATAACATCTCTGGGTGCATGGATAGGCTTACTCATGACTCGATCTACACTATAAAAATTTGATTAAAGGTTGACAAGTCCTCTAGGAATAGTATTTGTCTTCAGTTGAATTATATATTTTCCAAAGAGGGTTCCTTTCCTTCACATAGTACCACCATAGGTTCAAGATCAATGAGTTGATTTGTGAACTCACCTCTACAATTTAAAAACCTTTTGAATCTGAGTATCATCTTCAAAAACCTACCAATGTTGAATGTTATCAGGGATTGAGGGTCTAATAAGCATTTATACTTCATAATTGCAATAAGGAGACAATGTTTCATTATCATATTGAGAGGCTAGGATGGCCAACTTTTCAGCTACACATTTTGAGTTCTCTCATGGTAGAGGATATTAAAGAATCAAACAATTCTATGAGAATCCCAGACTACATGCTTGTATTGTTTCAACCTTTGGTTTTTAGTTGCATATGCTTTTCTAACCTGCTTTACAACTAATTTAGAATATCCTTTGACAATGATATCTTTAATCCCATGCCTCCACAAAACTCTCAAACTGAGGAACAATACTTCATACTTAACAATGTTGTTGATACATTCAAATTTTAATTTAAAAGAGAAGTTAAAAAAATCCTTGGTTCAAAGAAGTCAAAACCACTCCAGCTCCATTTCCCACATTTGAACATGCTCCATCAAAAGCCATAGTCCATGGGACACTAAAATATTCAAGGTGTGCATTGATATCCATACAGTGATCTTCAAAATCAGCACAACCTATAAAGTTACCCAAATCCGTATCAATAAACAATACTTCATAAGAAGGATTTAGAGGATCCTCAATAAGGTGAAGCATTTTTATCTTCTCTATGCAACTTGACTAGCTTTCCTTCCAATGGTATAGAAGTAAATGACATGTCCATTTAAACACTACCTCCTACACTGTCAACCCACTTTCTTGATAATAACATGCCCCATTTAGGAGGACAAGTCAACTATAACCAATTCATAGTTAAGTATTTTCCAGGATAAGGAGCAAGTTGTACCACTAAACCTTTGACATATATAACAACAAGTACTTATATTGAATCCATGACAAAAATCTTCCAAAAGTTATTGTAATTTTTATGTCCAATTCATTCATGACCTCTAAAGGCATGACATTACATGAGGCCCCTGAATCAAACATGTAATTATGGAGAACAATTCATCTGACAATCAAAGTGGTAAAGAAATGATCCACATCTAGTTGTGATTCTACTAAGGAAGTACCCAAATATAATTCCAGGGGTTCTTTAGTATTCTCTTGATCTTATGTTATTTAAATTTCAGCTATAGTGGGAGGAACCATCACATTACTTGCACTCCTTTCTCTATTGACAATTTACATTCTCCTTCAACCCCAAATATTCAAATGCCCTTTTCTATGCTTGGGAATTCTAAGCAATTCCAAAATAGGGATAATGATTTTTATTTGACTCATAATATGGGCCATGTCACATGCTACATATTTGGGAAAATTTGTATTGAGGGCAAGGGTTATTTTATTTTCTGATGGGATACTGTCCCTTATTATTTGGGAAGAATCAAAAGTACTTGGTTTTGAATGAATAATAGGGCCTTTATTTGACATAACTTTTCTTGGGAACATCTTTAGGGATATTAGTTAGAAGAGGCATATTTGGTTTGGGAGAAGGGGTAGGTCCCTTAACTTATCTATTACAAAGGTTATAATATCTTTCTTGGGAAACAACAACATTCATCAATAATTTTCTATCCTCTTCTGAGGGAACTCCACCATCATATTTTTTAATCATTAGAGATATTAAATATTCAAATTCATGGTTTGGGAGCTCAAATGATTGAGCCATATCAATATCAACATTAATTGTATAAGGGAGGGAGAATACCTAATTTTTGCAAGCCCAAAATTCTTCCACAGTTTTAGTATATATGAGATTGATAGAGGTGGCCCCTTGTATTGAACCCTTTGGGCATTCCATCATGCATATATCACCAAAATCAGCTTTATCATTATTATCATCATCTTCAATAGGTTTCTCACAAGGAGGGTGTGACAGTAAAAATTTATCACACCAATTAATAATGTGCTCCTCCTCCACCAATGATACTATTGTTGTCAGTGGATTTGGGACTATTTTGTTATCTCTAAAGGATTTCTACTTATTTCCTAAACCCATAGACCCTTTTCCTCAGCCCTCAACCTGATGATCTCCCTTTGGTATGGTTCCCAAATATATTATGTCCTGGAGATTGCTACTGATTTTGGGGATTTGAAGCCAATCCCTTCTCCGCTCTAGAAATATTAAATGAAATTTCTTTGACTACTCTAGCCAAAGTTTTAACTACTTATTCAAGATCTAAGGATTTTCTTACTTACGGTTTCTCAGGATTTACTAACTTGACACCTTACCTTTTAGGTGGCTTCCCAGTAGACTTGATGTTATTTTCTATCTGTATTTCCATATAAAAATCCTATTTCAAAGTCTGCGGAGGCTTATCTCTTAAATAATAAGAATTCTTCTTATCAAAAGCATCAGAGTATTTAATTAAACAAGACTCATCACTAGGCCTGATATTTGTTGGAAGTCTAGTCAAGGTCTTGTTGAACCGTGGTATTAAAATACTATACACATTCATTAGGATTATTTTTAATAGTCTCAAACTATGAAAAAATAAACCTAGGTTCAGTTCTATCATCATATTGTAATTTGAAAGCATTCTTCATTTCAGCCCATAAATCAATTGAATTTGTAGGTAGAAAATTGTACCATTCCCTGACATCTTCCTCTAATGTATGTATACAAAATTTAACATAAACATCCTCAAATTCCACCTCATAATAATCCATGAAATTTCAGAAGAATCTAAGATGTTGATCCCCACTCATGGTATTATTCCCTTGAAATTGAGGCAACCTGCTTTTGATATCATTTGGAATTTCATTAGGATAACCCACCATTCCATAGAACCTTATTTTCCTATATGTAGTGACTATGAAAGGAGGTCTTGGGGAGGTTGTTCCATATTATTTAGTGAGGGATTCTCAAAAGGAGGGTTAAAATGGTGGGGAACTGGAGGTATCTAGGGTTAAGGGATATGATCTATAAAATGGAAATATTTTAGGGACTCAATTTCACAAAATAATTTGTTCTCACGAGTCAAAAAATAAGGGAGTTGAGTAATACCTTTCCTTACTTGCAGATGTTGAACCTTACTGAAACAAGGAATGTAAATATGCTTGAGGACTACCTGAATAAGAACTTTCAAAGGTGCTAGAGTAATATTCTACCAAAGGTGGATCAAATTCAAAAGGTTGAAAAACCTTTTCTCCTGAACTTTGACCACCCACTAGTTTCTAAATCTACTTCCTTCTCGAATGTGTACTTTTTGATTTTGGGAGTAATCTCCTGGCGGGATTAGATATGAAAAAGGATCTTCATCCTTCAAGCTTTGAAAAGGGGAGAATTAATCAGTAAGGTGGGTAAAATAAAAAATTTTCACTGGTGTAACCCATATTCTCTTTGAAAGATGGAGCCACCACTAAGGCCTTGCACCCTAGATATGCAAGATTAAATCAAAATATTTAGAAAGGATTGTTTCACAACCTTGGAGGGAAAAATATTTTTCATACCTTTAGGGTTTTTCCAATAATTCTAGTTGTACCCAACCTCTAGTATACTCACAAAAATACAAGCTTTATGTAAAAGTTTGCTTATAATTGGAAAATTATGAATAATACTTAGTAGACTGGTTTATACTTACCTAATATTAGCAAAAATAATCAAAGGTATGTATTATGAACCTTTAGTGGAGTACAGAAGTCCCTGACAATGGTGCCAAAAGTGTGTTGGTCCTCAATTCCTCACCCCTGGTGGCTTGACAACATTTTATAGGGAATGGGAATGCTTGGATAATGGTATACTATGTGGTATATGTCATTTGTAGCCAATGGAGGTCTAACACTTTCCTTGGGATCAAGATTTGGGATGATTGAGGGGCATGTATAGGGGGATGGCTTCATATTGCTACTTTTGGTCCTACCTTAAACTTGGGTGAGAGAACCCATTGGGTAAGCTTAAATGGAGAGGGGGGAGATAAATTATTTGTTCCTTTTGATTTTTAAAATGATGAATCAATCTGATATAATCATGGCCATGAATACAAAACTCACTCTCACAAGTTATCAAAAGAATATTGCATATGCTTAATGCATCAGACACATGTTACTATAGATAGTAAAGTTCAATTGCTCTTGCATTTTCTTGATAGGATAAGTAAGGCTTGAAGGCACCTTAAGTGATATTTAAAGAAAAAGAAACAAAGCAACAAATGGAAATTAGGATATTATTATGATGGGGTGGGAATCAATATCATAGGTTTAATTTATAAAGAAGGGGATTAAATGATGATAGATTTCTTGTAACAAAGACATTAAACACTTAGTGAGACAACTTGGTGTTTTAGAAAGTAAAAAAATCTTGATTAAGTACTGAAAATTTCTCCAATGAAGGATTTTCATTCATTGACACCCAATAGATGCAAAGATTCTACAAAATCTCTAAAATAGTTGACATAAAAGCTCATGTAAGCATTATAATAAAGTGTCAACTGCTTCCACTCTAATACGCTCAAGAGACACTCAAAGGCTAACAAAAATCACTCAACGAAATGGTTATATTAAGGATTTATAAAATAATATATAATATTACACAGTAAATGATTATAACATAATACTAGATTTAATGACCAAAACATAACCTTTAAAGATTTATCTAGTTTATTACATAGACAAGTGACGAACACAAAAGTGTGGAAGAAAACTTTAACTTAATTAATTAAAAATCCAACACAGACAACCTAGAACAAATAAATTAGACTCATAAGCAGGAATATTTCAATCAAGATCTTCAATCTCTTGACAATGTAATATAATATAAAATTATATTAGTGTTTGTCAATGGCTATGCAGTGCAACCACCTTGACGCAAATTCCTTAGGACCCAAAATTCATATATTTTTCAAAATGGAAAAAATGCAGTGTTACATTCATATATTTCAAATTTTTCGAATAGAAAAGACTAACCCCCTCCATCTTCCTATGAGTAAAAATTATCATCATTTTTATAGAAACATTGGCTACGAATTATCCCTTAAATTTTCCCCCCAAAAACTTAAATGAGGCATCCTAGAAGGCACGTGGACAAGTGAACTCCATTTTTGAAAAATATCTTGTAGTTGTAAATATTCATTTTTCATTCTTTAAGTTGATTTTATTGTCTGGTTGTTGTCACAGATATGTCTAAGATATTTTTATTTTTTTGGTCAACCTATTTTTTTATCCTATCTACGTTGTATGTCACAATCATTCATGTGCCTAATCGCAAACCATGTTCTCCCTTGTGTCGTTATTATAAATAATTTGACACCTTGTCTTTTAGAGGATGTGTTTTGGAAAATGTATAATCATTGATATTATTTTGAATTTGATGCCTACCTTGCATGAATTTATGAATCAAGCCAAAAAACATATTTTGATATATATCAATTTGCTTTCCCCTTTTTTGAATCCATGTGAGCATCCAAAATTAATTTCACATTCAATCTTGAAATGATAATTCACAAAATCACTCTTCAAAATCCACCTTTCTATGAATTTTTCACTGATTTCTCATGAGTTTGCATATTCCTTTTGAGTATTCGGAGTGAAAAGAGCTTGTATTAATCCTTCTCGAGTAATGGTGGAGTTGTGGATTTAGGAAATAGTCGGAAGGATACTTTCTTTGGAAACTTTACACACAATTTTCAACCTTTTTGGCTTAGATGAAGCTTTTGTAAGGATGTTATTTACTGATTCAAGACCAAGGAATACCCTGAAGGACCATTAAAATTCCACACAATTTGGATGGAATTTATGATGTGAAATCTTATCAAGATTTCTCCCTTCCTTCTCTGTGGTTTAGATTATGTTTCATCACTTGTCTTACATCGGATGAGCAGATATCTTCTTGAGCAAGTTGAAGAAATTTTGGATCCACTATATGATTGATATTAACAATAACACCATCTGCACATATACTCTATATTTTTCATTAATGAATTGGAAAAGAAAGATATTCCTATAAATGTTTATGTAGTTCCCGATAATGGATCATGTAGAGGATATATACTCAATTTCCCGTAGAATAGCCATAATAGAGAAAATAATTACTAATCTTGAGCAAGTTCCGGTGAAATCTTCCTTTGAAAGGGCCCCTAAAGTGTTGTTGACCTCGAATTAAGAGATGAATAGAATGGAATTAAGTTAACCCAACAAGTTCAACGTAATCTAATTCCTACCAATCAAATAAGTGTGCCTAAGCATGTTGGACCCCGCAGTTCCAGCTGATGTGATCCTAGTCCATCATCAACCTCAAGAATTTTTACTTGGAAGGGCACCAAGGATTTTCTTAAAGGTGGGTCAAATATCCTTGAGTGGGTATCCTCATATATAGATAAAATTGAATTTAATCAAGATTTTCGAAGTCCTAAGAGCTGATGTTGATAAGGAACTCATAAAGATGGGCATGTCCTGCATGATCTAGCACGCAATATCCAATATGTTAATGGGGCTCATGATTGGAAAGAGTTTGATTTTAGAATGAAGAAGCTGTTAAATCATATTGCCTCCTTTATGTAGGATTTTGCAATTATAAATTGACTATATATCTACTTTACAAAAAGCATCCCTTTTTGTATATGCTTACCAAGAACTTATGTTAATTCCAATGGTTGGGGCCCTTGTACAATCCCCATTTTGTTCCTAATATATTCATGTGCTTATTTTTCATCTTCTTTTTTTAACTCAAATACAATTCTTTCATAAATAAGCTTACCATTGGATAATATAGTAATTGTCTCTAAATAAATCTTGCACAACTTGGATACCCGTAATGAGGGGTATACCAGTGAAAAATTTCTCTTTGTTACATGTTCTACAAACTTTTAATTACATTCCACTTTTTATTGCAGGCTTCTTAGTTGTACTATTTGCTCTGTGAAAGCGTTTGGTAGAATCTTAAGTGTCCCGTGGATTTTGAAATCCACTAAGTACCAACCTTTTAACATACCGCTGAGTACTGGATTAGTGTATCATGGATTTTAAACTATGTAAAGTGCTAACCTTATGATATACCTATTGAACATTGGATTAGTGTGCTGCATGTTGCTGTTCTATCTAACCACATTCACCCATTTCTTGACAAACATTCATCCCGCGTGATATGTTATGTTTTCTAATCTTAATGATACTAAATCCTTTTGATTGACAAACACCCATTCTATAATTCTACCTTGGTACTGATTTAATTTTATCCTTCCAAAATATTGGAGCACATGTGGACCATTAATCTCTTCATCCTACAAATTACCAACTTAGTGTACATTGGTCTCTTTAAAATGGAATGGTTATGCCCATATTTTAATTTGTTCAAAAATATGGAAAGTAGTGATCATGATACTCAAGAATTTTTGGTGTTACCGAACATATGCAAATATGAGTCTTTTAAATGGTATAGGGAATTTTTTTAGAAGGCTTAACTTGGTTCAAAATAGGGCTTAGAATGAGCACCATCACCTAATGCTACATCAAAAACATGTTTTCTTATTCACATGGCTCATAATATGGTAACATAACTCATCATATCATATCATATCAATACATCTCCTAATCCATATCATCATCATAATGGTACACTATGTATTTCATCTACATAAACCATAAAATCATCATAATCATCATAAAAAATATATCTTATCTAAAAATCATGACACCTAACACATAAAATCCATCTAATTTTCTAACATTCCTATCATCCAAAAGGCTAAGTGTGATATCATCACAAGAATTAGGAAATATATACATAATAATCACATCAAATAATATCATCTACAACCTCCTACATATATCTCATCACACAATAATAAAATCAAAGCCACCCATAATCATCATCATAATCATAATCATTACAATACATCATGAGAATGTGTAAATAAAATACCTCTATCAAAATCACATCTATAATCATCATATCCATCCATCATCATCCATAAAAAGTAACCCATAAACGTCATAAATATAACGTCCAACATGAGAATATATACACAAGTGAAGCATCTCATACATCCATTACATAAATAATCATAAAAATACCCATAATCATCAAAATTATCATAAAAATCACAATGTCCCTCATATACACATAAAAAATATAAAGATAATGCTCAAATACATATACAAAATGTATCTCTATATACATCATATGTACAAAAATATCAATATTTCATATATCTAAAAATGTCATTATCTGTACAAACTCCCATCACACCTCACTCTCAAAATATCTAGGAGGTGGTGGGCTAGGAGGGGGTGGTGCTAGTGGTGGATGTGTCCATTTGGTAGATGAACTTCGTGAATACCTCCTCAATGATCTAATTTGATGACTCTCTATATAAGAGGGAGATCTTCGAGCCTCTGGTATGGACTTCTCATACAATTTGTGTAAATACTCGATCTCCTTCCTAGAGTATAACAATTCTCGAGACATGGCAAAAACATCACCGCAAAGTGCGGCAGTGGCCAAATGATGTCTCTCTATCTATAGCTAATCCCTCTCCATATGGAACTAGTCATACTCCCCTATTAACACTATGATCGAAGAGAAAATAGTTGTTGCACCTATAATGATAAATATAAAATATTAATAGTGTCAATTACTTGTTGGTTTTATAGCCCTCCAATATATCTTATGCATGCACTAATATCCACATGCAATTTGGTAGTTAATACCATATCCTCTATCGATCTCATGTGGGAAGGTTGTGCCCCTCCATTTTCATAACTCCCAACCTCATCTTCTATTATCTCCTACAATATCTATTCCTATGGTTATACCTAAATTAATATTGATATTGGTCCTTATCCCTATCATTTTCTGTCCACATCAATGGGTTTTGGACTACCCAAAGATCTTACTTGCCACATATCCACCTGTGGTGCTCCCTTCACTAGTTGTTGTTATAATCTCAGTTTTCGTGGAGGTGTTAGCCTAATGATATTCACTTAGGATCACACCCATCTAACTTATGGACCTACCATGAGTAGATGTCAGTGTACATACCCAAATTTACACGATGCTACATTGCAGAAACAATTCAAATCCCTAATGGTGATAAATATAAATTCCAATGATGTTCAAGTCCAATTTCCTAGCTTGCACCATATTCTTGTAGCTCATTATGCTTCACTTATCTTTTCCTATATTTTTCCTGCTTTCCTTAGATAATTTGCAGCTTTTCCTTAGCTTGCTATCCTTTAGTTATGGAACCATGTCTGATAGTTATGCAATCACCGTGGGGGTTGTGCGTAACCGCCGCTTTACGCAGACCGATGGTTATCGTGTGCTTTTAGTCAAACCTTTACCAAGTGTGTCCTGAACGGATGTCACCTTCTTCAAATTCATCTTTTCTCACATTTTTCTTGACTAACATTGGACCTAATCTTGAGCTTGTTAGATGCGTACAAACTTCCTCCTTCCCTGCTTGTTATTATTAGTAAGTTAACTTCCCCTTCTTTTGAGTGATGTGGCATTACTTGGCTGCCAAGTGGGCTGGACCACTTCTCTGCCAATTTTCTATAAGAACCAAGCTTCTTCCCAGAAGCATTGGTTAGAGTTTATTGATTTGGAATTGCATTGTTATGTTGTTGTAATCCCTGCCAAGAAGTACACAAGAAAACCAGTTCATTTTCCTTGTTTCTCTCTTACTCGCATTGCTACCAGACTACCTACAAACCAGTTAGCTCTGACACTCTCCCATTCTTTCTGCACACTTTCTAGCACTGCTACCCTTGGACACATTTGGATACACATTGGAAAAGTAAGCTTGAGGGGATATAAAAAAGCATTTCCAGCGTTGGATTTTTCTTTGTACAACATTTCCAGGTTAGGGGTGTCATTAAATTCCTAGAGGTTTCTTTTGTATCATTTAGATAGATTTAAATTTATAATATGTTAGAATACATTTGTTTTATAGGAAGATAACATTTTACAGTAGTTTCCATTTGTAAAGCTTCCATTGAGGATTTCATTCTCAAATCATCCCTTGTGATTTTCCTGGGAAGAATTTAGAGGAGGTTCTTGCCACAATGTGTTGTCATTTCTTTATTGTTAAATTGTTTAGAAAGTTCACTGCATTCAATATTCAGATTTAGTTGTACATGAGCAAAGCTTCTATTTGAAAGTTTTTTTCCTATAGTTTTATATTTCTATAGAAAGCTTCTATATCGGGGAATCTTCAGGGGAAGAATTGTTTCTGTGGATTTGCACGGGAAATTAGGTTTTAGAAGCTTTGTGTTTGTGTGTTAGATTTATATTTCTTCATTTAGAAAGCTTTTGTATTTTTACCGAGGAATAGCTTCCAAGGGAAGAATTTTCACTATTTAAGAAGTTTTTTTCGTTCTTCATTGTGATTCTGAGGTAGATAGTAAGAGCCAAAAGAAGTAATATCCACAACCAATAAATTAGGAAAACACTTTATTTTATTAGTAATTAGATTAAATCCTCTGTAACAGGGAAATAGCCACATCTGGCTATTTCACTATTTAGTTTAATTTGTTTTAGAATAGAAGAAATTTCATTTAATTAGAGGAAATTATATTATATGTGCACATTTTATTTATTTTCTAGCAAACACAAAATTCCAAAAACATTAGATTAGATTAGTTAGTTCTTTTATTTTTTTTTATTCCCTTTTGTTTAAAATCATTAGAAAAGGCACAAAAACAAATAGATTAGATTTGTTTTATTTGTTTAATTAATTAGCTTTGATTTGTTAGATTAATTATTTACACGTAGATTTAATTAGATTCAAGGAGGGTAATCAAATTGATTTAATTTAAATCTACTTGCATTTATTTGTTAATTTAGGCACATAGAATTAATTAGATGGAAATTAACACAACTCCTTACGTTTCCTTAGTTGGCCTAGGTTACCTAAACATTGACCTTAGCCTCTTGCGGATTATTTTCGTGTTTGTTTATTTCCTTAGATTTATTTGGTTGCACATCCACATGACCATCCAAGGCCCTAGGCAACCCATGAGAGTTTAGTGTGTGATCCAAGAGTGCCACAACCAAACACAGTTGCACAGTTGACAGACATTGATCAAGGCCTCATACACCTCATTTTTCAAACCACCCCAGTTTCGCACCATTATTATCTCACAGATGACATGGATTTGAACATTGAAGCGGATAATGCTTACGTGTTCTGGCACAATCAGCCTAGTCGAGATTATGATTTATGTAATCCATAGATTCATCCTTCCCATATGTCTCTTTTAACACCTCCATGACTTTGTCTGGAGATTTTTCTACACAGGCAGATCCATAGGACATTTCCCACGCATTCCATAGCCCATTCAAGGATATATTTGGTGATTCTCCGATATTGATATAAAACCTTCATGTATCTATTCTCCTTGAATTGTTCCATTTCACTTACACAAGTTAGATAGGATTTCATTGCCTTAGATGATCACATTCCCATAGTTCCCGTAGAAGACAATTCAATTTGCCTTGATCCATCTTTTGGCCATTTTCAACTATTTTCACATATTCCCACCTACTCATCCTATTTATCCATTCCATAGCCATCTTTCCATCTCATATCGACTCTGTCATCGGCATGACCTCAAGAGGTCGAGTGCGTCCTAGAGTCACGTGTTGATTCTTAGACATACAAAAATTGGTGAACCCAATGTGAAGGACTAGTTCCTTTTCGTTTCCTCTTTTGTTTTCTTTCTTTCATCCATCCTTCTCCTCTCCCATTATTATGTGGGTGTTTTTTTACACCCCCCGAATATGTTGGGTCAAGGGTTATGATAGGCCCATTTTGGGTCTTGAAGTATTATTATACTCATATGGGTATGCAACAGTCACCTTCTTTGTCAGGGTGGGCTGATAATTACTCATCAAAAATCTCTTATCTCCTCACATGTCCCCTCCTCAAGGGTATAATATTGGATCATCCAGTTAGAATTGAGGAGATTGACCAACCTAACTACAATATGTAACCCAAGTTCTCTAGTTCAAATAACATGACATTTACGGGAGAACAAAGGTTCTATCCTCAGGTCTTGTCTAGGCCTCAAATCAGTATGCAAAACTGAATTGACTTCCTTCCTATCTTTACCAAATGATGAGTTCCTAACATGTCTCAACCCAAAGCGATCAAGTCATCTCAATGTTATAGATCAATCCTTGGATAGGATGCAAGGGTATACTGATGTTCTTCTCTCAGAACAACACTGTTACCCCTCCTCCTACAACAAAAAATCCACCTAAAGAGGGGTGGCCTACTAAGGATCAATTCATAGCAGGACATCACGTGCCTTTTCCCCCTAACAAGGCTCAATACACGCCTAAGAAAAATGCAACACCCTCATTAGACAATGTGATTTCAACATTGGTGGATAGAATTAGAGAATTAGAGATTTCCCAACCTTCGCATTCCACACCATTCATAGGGCAAGGCAAAGTTCCCCACCACATTTTAAACCATAGTTATGTTCCCTTTGCACCATCATACCTTCCCAGGTCCATATGGGTGTTCCTAGCCCTAGAGACCTTCTTACTAGATCGAGCACATTAGGCATTACCCCTTATTCTTCATACAGATACCCACCACAGGGGCCAACTGAAAGTGCATTCTCAAATTCCATTCTAACCAAGAAATAATGAAGTTCCCTAGTTTCATCCCTACCAATCTGTATCAAAACAATGTTCCCCCATATCTTCACATGTATTAAAAATCACCACAAGGGGACATGTTTTCTTATATTGGTTCATATGCTCAACAACAAGGGGTTCCTTATGCCCTGGCCAATGCCTATGTTGCATGTGCCATACCCAACCTCCTATTCCACCTCCACCTCCCCATCAAGGATCATTAATGATTGAGTCCTATGAAGTGGGCACATATTCTGAATATCTCAAGGATCCTCTTAACTTCACTATACAAAGTGTAATGCTCCCATGACCTGTTTGCCCAATCTTCCAAAAATTCAAAGGGGAGGGGATTCAAATGCGCACATCAAAGCATATGCCACTTCCATTAGAGAGATACTCCCATGGGATGCAGTTGTAGTGAAGATATTCCCCAATACCCTTGAGGGGATTGCTCTCGACTGGTACTATAGAATATTGGAAGCCTCAATTCATTTTTCAAACAACTTGTATCTAAGAGTTCATAAAGGATTTATGACATGAACAAGCTCTTAAGAATGGGAATTAGAGAATTCCTTCACATCAAACAAGAGCATAACAAATCCACTACCCATTTCATCTAGAGGTGGTGGAAAGTCCTTTATTCCTTTGCTAGTGCTCCCAACATGGATCAAATGAATTTTGTGATCTATTCCTCCACTCCCTCAATCGAGAAACTAAGGAGGAAGTACAAAAGTTTCCTCTTAGGAGCTATGAAGAAGGTCTTAGAGGGTGCTCTCCACATTGACCAAGCGGCGATAGGATAGTGGATGAAAGACTTATGGTTTAAATGGGAAATTGATCACTCCTTCTCAAGGTAATTCAAATTACCCCAAGCATTTGAACAAACAACAATCAAGGACCCAAGGTCCTTAACAAGAACCGTGGTGCTACAACGGACGGTGTAACTGACCAATCTAAGAAGCCAAATGTTGTTAACACCTAACACAAATAATGGTAATAACAATGCAAATGACAAACAACCAAAGGAGTAAAAATTTCACTCCTTCCATTAATGCAGTTGATTTTAGTCATCCTCCCATTCCTCCTCAACAGGTCCAGGCCCAAGGCCCAGTTCAATACCCAAACCAATATTTGAACCAATTTCCAAACCAGTATCAGAACCAAGGTCTAGAGGCCTCCAAACTTCAACTACAATAATCAAACAGAAAAACAACATAGGGAACTATGGGCCACAACAAAACTAGAACCAAAGACCTCACGACTACGATCCTGACTTGTATTATGGTTTTCCATAGGGTTAAAGGACATGATGCTTAGAATGTTGTGATTGTAATAAATTCATACAATGGCTTCCAGAAGACTAAAGATAACTCTTCATTGAGATGTTCTTAGCTAATCCCATGCCAGTGCCTACACAAATACTCACATGGGGCATGTTTTCTCCATAAAATGCTACTCTTGGGGTTTATAGAGACCCCCTTCCAATGCATTCCTAAAAATGGAAAACTTAATCCTCATGGTACCAACAAGGGGATTTCCCATTAGTTGGAAACAATGACCATGAGGCATCTACATCCTCGGATCCTCGAGTAGCTCCTCCTTTGGACCAATGAAATCAAACTAAAATTGTAGGCTTAGTTGAACTAGAAACTAAATCAGAAGTCCATGTGGAAACTTTGCACAAGTGTGATTATTCTTCGCAACCTCTCCCCATTTATCCCTCCATGTCAGATGATATGCATCGGTAGCTCCTAAGCTAGTAGGGGCCTATGATTTGATCACAGATTTGACTAAGACCTTTTCACACATCTCCTTTTTGGATTTGTTAAAGAATTCCCCTACACATTGATTTGCTTTATTAGAAGTGCATTAGGTCTTGGTCATCTTATCCATGTCACCCCTCCTCTAGGAGGCCTAAATCAATCATATAGACTTCGATGTCTATCCCCTAGGACATCCTAAGAGAGATATTCAAATTTGTGTTTGATATCAATAAGATGCCTATTAATGTTGAGCTAGCATGGAGAGGTGACTCCCTTGTTGTACTTGCAAGTTTGGATTTATAACAATTACGTTAAGCGAGCTATGATAGATGATGGGGATGTTGTTAATATAGTCCCTTTCTTGTTTCTACAAAAGTTAGGCTATGGAGAAACAAATTGTTCCTCCACCCTGAAACACACTGAGAGGCTATGATAGTCTCAAGGAAACCTCTATTAGAACCATAGTCCTTCCAGTCACCCTTGGACCCAAGACCATGTTGACTGAATTTTATATTATAGATCAGGAAACTAACTATAATATGATTCTCAGTCAACCTTGGATTCATATAATGAAGGAAATCCCTTCCACGTTATTCCAAGAAGTCAGATTCTTGCATCTAGGGAAGGTCTTTATGGCTCAGGGTGACCCAAAGTCATTCGATATCCATTTGGCCAACTTGAAGAAGAAACCAAAGGTTCACATTGAATTTGAACTCCAATATCTAACCAATTAAACAAGCCTAATCCTTCTTAGAGGAACACCATTCCCACGTGAACTAATCTTGTTCCAATGACTGAGTTGGAATCCCCTAAGGAAATTGAAGGGGCAGATGCTAAAATGAAAACAAAGATTTTGTGGTAGAAACCGTGTCAACAAAAACCATAGCTGAAATCATTAATATTTTGGAGAATGATTTGCCTGATTGTTCTCCCATTTGATTATTTAGGCATAGGTCATGCTCTTGGAATTTCCTCTCTTCCATCTAGTGTCTTTGGATGAGGTTTGTATGGTTGAGGTCTCAGAAAGTTAAGGAAGAAGACTATAAGAATGTTCAAGATTCTATCTTCCCCGAATGACTAAGGTAGTTGGAACTCTCAACTATGATGGTGTAAAAGTGTTCCACTTTTGTGTTTAGGGAACAGGGTGATCCTCACTTCCCATTTGAGGGAGGATCATGCCTTTTTCCTTCAAGCTTAACTTTGAATGTACATGAACAAAGGAGATGAATATGAAGCTCTACTTCTTGGTCTTATCATGTGCCAAGAGAATGGGTGTGAACAATGTAGAGACTTTTGGGTGACTCTCAACTCATTGCTAATCAAGTCTCAAAAGTCTATGAGACTAGAGCAGAGCACCTACAACTCTACAAAATTTACCATTCTCGAGCTTTGTAAAGGATTTGAATTCATCTCCATAGAATCTATTCCACGAGAGAAAAACCTATTGGCTGATTTTATGGCCAACTTCCTCCTCACATTTTTTTCAAGTGAGGACTTAAAGGAAACTGAATTCACCGTTTCAGTCTGAGCTGAGCCTTTGGTTTGAAGGATTCCAACCAATGCAATTTTTTCATATGTTGAGACTGAGAATGAGCCCACCATGCTGGATTTCATAGAAAATGATGAGGAAATCTTAGGATACCTCAATGCTTATATAACCTTCATCTATACACACCACAAGAAGGGATTTTCCCTTATACCTCACTCTTTCCTCTTACTTCGGGGATTGTATGATGAGGTCTTCTTCTTCTAAATATTTTGAAATCTATGAAGTCAGAGGAAGACTTGGAGATTGCCTCCAGCCCCACCTGAGTTTGAAGAGGGTAAACCTCTTTGATTGAAGGAATGATAAACATAAACATAGGGATAGAAGAGGAACCCAAAATCTTAAAACTTGGTTCTTCATTGTCTCCAGAAGAAGTAGAAGTGCACATAAAGGTGCTTAAAGAATTTCAAAATCCTTTACCTTTAGCTATAAGGAGATGATAGGTGTCACCCCTGATTTTTTAGTGCATAATCTGGTTACAAAGCCAGATGCTAAACCCGTGAAGCAAAAAGTGAGACCCATGAAGCCAAAGGTGGATTTAATGGTTAAAGATAGAGGTAATGAAACTCCTACAAGTAGGGTTTATCAAGCCTATGGATTATTCCATGTGGGTATCAAACATCGTCCCAGTTATTAAAAAGAATGGGAAGATATGCATCTGCATTGATTTCAGGGACATTAACAAGGCTTGTCCCAAAGATGCATTTTCCACTGCCCTCGATTGATGTTATCATAGATGCAATGGTTGGATATGAGTTGTTGTCTCTCATGGACAATTTTTCTGGTTACAACCAGATAAGGATCTTCTGTAGGAGGACCAAATGAAAACTACCTTCACAACTCCTTGGGGAACCTTCTATTACGTAGTCATGCCTTTCGCTTGAAGAATGTCAAAGCCACTTACCAAGCAGGAAATGATGTACATCTTTCATGATCTTATTCATAAGATTTTGGAATCATATGTTGATGACCTATTGGAAAATAAAAGGAAGCATGGTGATCACCCTGAGGTGCTTCGTGTCATTCTCTCACACCTAATTGAATATGGAGTAACACTAAATCCTGAGAAATGTGTGTTTGGAGTAACAAGAGGTAAGTTATTAGGATACATCATTTCATCCAGAGGCATTGATGTTGATCCTGTAAAGATCGGGAAGTTTTAGAGATGTCCCCACCCACTGATGAATCAAGCATTAGTCTTTCTTAGGTAAGCTCAGGGAAATTCACAGGTTTTATCCCTGACTTAACGTATGCCATTCACTCTATCAATGGCTTATTGAAGAAATATTGTTGCAAAATTTGGACAACTGAGTGTCATGAAGTGTTTGAGTGTTGTGAAGTGCTTCCTTATGTCACCTGCCTATGCTCATGCCACCGAAAGTTGATCATCCCTTGATTTTATACTCTCGAGCCACTGATGTCTTGATTGTGTGCATGTTAGCACAAGAGGATGATGATGGTCATGAGTGGGCCATTTATTTCATCAGTCGTACTCTTCTCGATTATGAGACGCAATACATGTAGGAGTTGAGAAGGAGTGCTTGGCTATAGTTTTCACAATGAAGAGGTTAAGGCATTACATGCTTAACCAAGAAAAAAGAGTGATAGTTAAATCCAACCAGTTGTGAACATTATTAACCCAGGCCACCTTGTCAAAGAAGGTTGGTCATTTCATTACATTAATGGGTGATTTTGAACTCACCTTTGTTAACCAAAATTTTTGTAAAGGGACAAATTATTGTTGATTGGTTAGCAGATAACCTATAGACTGTGGAGATCTAGTAGATTTAGATTTCCCTGATGAATGTGTGTTCTATGTAGAGGCCAAGCCCTTGGTCACTTCGAGTCCATGGTATGCTGATATTTTCAATCAAATTATGGACCAAATGTATCCCAAGGGAGAAACCTCACAATAAAGATGACAGGCTACGTGTCATAGCCACCAAGTACGTAATTGTGGAAGAAGTGATCTATCACAGAGCCTTCGATGTTATGCTGTTAAGATGTGTTGATGAAGAAGAGTCAGAGAAGATCCTCTTCAAGGCCCACAACAGAGTCTATGGTGGTCACTTTGGGGGGCATGCAACCACTCACAAAGATTCATCACATGGGCTATTTTTGGCCCACGTTAGAGCACATGACATTGTAGAGTATGTACATGTAGGTGTCAAAAATTTCAAGATTTCTCACATGAGATACACATTCCTACTCAGGCTCTACAGCCCATTGTGACACCTTGGCCCTTCTCTACTTGGGGTCTTGATTTGATAGGGTAAGTTCTCTCCCTCATCATCAGATGGACATAACTTCATTATCACGACCATTGAGTATTTCACAAAGTGGGTTGAGGCCATGCCTCTTACTACTGTACCAGATCCTGTAATTGCCAAGTTTATCTTAAACCATTATCTGTAGGTATGGAGTCCCACAAGTCATTATTTCAGATAATGACACTCCTTTCAAGAATGAAGAGGTATGAGAATTATGTGTGCAATTCAAAATATCTCATCACACAACCTCTTTGTGTACTATCCTCAGGCTAATGGACAAGATGAGGCTACAAACAAAACCCTAAATTCCATTCTCCTTAAGATGGTTAAGGAGAACAAAAGGGATTGACATCTCAAGTTATTTTTGGCCTTGTGGGCCTATAGGAATTTGGTTAGAACTCCACATGGGGGTAACCCCTTATTCTTTATTCTTTGGATCTGAAGCGGTTTTACCATTAGAAATCGAGTTACCTAGTCTTTCGTATATCTTTGCAAGGAATTTTGGATGAAGATGTGTACTGAGAAGCATGGTTGGTTGAATTGGAAACCCTTGATGAAGCTCAACTTAGAGCTGAACAACGTCATAATGTTTATGCTGACAGGATGTGTCATCAATATAACAAGAAAGTATATGAGTGTGAAATACACGTAGGATATCTAGTGTTGAGACTCGATAGCTAGATTGAAAAAAATATCGGTGAAGGAAGAAATTTCAGACCCAAATGGTTAGGCCCATACCAAGTAATAGAAGACTTTAAAAATGGTGTGTATCACCTATGTACTCTAGAAGGTGAGGAATTCAACGAATCAGTTAATTCACTTCACCTTAACATGTTTCTATGCATAATTCATCTGCATCTCCACTTGTACATTATTGCATTCATACTGCATCCATAATGCATTTATCATATTGTGAAATTGTAAACTAGAACTTACTTTTCAAGAAAACTTTAAGAAAATTTCAAAAATTGGCAAAAAAATTCAATCATACCTCTCCAAGTATCCATCATATCATCACAAAAATTATTCTAATCTCTTCATCATTTCAGCTATTAGATGGAATTTTAAACATTAGTCCTACCAAGACTTGCACACCGGGTTCTATTCATAGTTTCTTCTAGCTTAGGTGTATCTTTTCCCATAGTATATACTAGAAGCTTCTTGATGTCACATCTTTCCCTAAAAACCTCTCTTATGACAGAAGATAGTCTAAACATTTCACCCTTGGACCTCTTGTTTGCCTATCTTAACCTTTGGTGGTGAATCCCTCACATCTTACTGGTTACATGTGGGTTGAGGCTAGGGGAAAGCATTCCTTCCCAAAAGAACAAGTCTAAAATCAATAAACAGAAAAATTATAAAAACACAAATAAATGTAAAAATGTATTTCTTTCATAAATAATGCTACATTTCCTTACCCTATCAATCTTTGGTGACGAGCCCACGCTTCCTACTAGTGATCATGAGCCAAGTTGGGAGAGGACGAAAGTGCCCTTACTCACATGCATTTTTTCCCTAGTGATGAACCCATGCTTCTTACTAGTAGCATGGGGCAAGATGTAGGGGGTCCCATCAAACAAGTCAATAAATAAAAAATGGTTTGAAATGTCAAAAATCCTAAGAAAATGAGGTAGATGTGTATGTTACAAGATATTTAAATAATTAAAACAAGATTTTGTCAATCAAGAGGCCATTTATGGATCTAAGGCTAATTAAACTTGTAAGAAAACACATTCTGGGATGGTTAGTTGACTTTGATTAGGGTTGGGTTGTAAGTTCATAGTTGGATCTTTGTGAAAATATTGTCCTTCTCTTCACCATTTTCACTCATCAAAATCATACCACTCGACGTCTCTCGTGGCTCTCAGGTGATGATCCCTCACATCTTACCGGTTGCATGGAGTTAGGAGTCGAGTGAGTTTATTTGCTTATTATATCACATTCACCATCCTTTGCTAATAAAATGAAAGTGTTAAATATTGTTTGAAAACTGAAGTATCAAATTACAATTTGTCCCCATATGCATCATTATATATAAAAAGAAAGAGAAATAATTTTTTTTATACATTTACATCATCATCATCATCATCATATACATCATACATCCATAAAAGAATATAAAAACATCATAGATTCTAACCATCTAAGAGTACACATGTGAGATGAACCATAAATGAGTGAACTCTTACACATAATAGCTAAACCAAAAAGAGATGTATATATGTATATATCAATAAAGCTGAGTTTGTATAAAATTCCATCACACTCTTGCGAGTTTGGTCAAAATGCTCATCCATGAGCTAAAAATGAAATAAAAAATTGTATATATGCAAAAATGGTCTCAAAGAAATAAGGCATGTTGCCTTTCCCTCTCTACATGATCCCATTGAAGGTGTAGGATGAGGGATCCTACTATGACTCCTATGACAAGAGTGAGAGCCTCCATGTGGCAATTGGTGAGAATGACCATGAGATGGGGAAGATGATCTACTAGTGTAGTCTTGTTTTACCAAAACAACCCAAGGCACGCTGACACATCACCCAGGAAAAACTTGAGTGCTCACCCGAATCATGCAAGGGTACTAGGTCCATCTTTTATGGTAGCTTTGTCAGGAAGTTAACATGATCATATAAATATTCCAGATCCATAATATCCATTCAATAATAAAGCATAACATAATCTATATCTACATCTTAACCATATGCAAGATTAACTCATACTAGAATCAAGATTAAGTTTACCATGCATGAATCAGTCACAAATATGTCAACAATCAATATCCAACCACAAAGATCCATTATATTAATTTTTGTAAAACACAAAAGCTTCATACATACATAATATTGTCACCATAAGTCATGTGCACCCATAAATCAACAAAATAATTCTAACAAAACATGGATCCCTAATCCATGCAAATCAATACATATTTATAGGTAGTGGGAACTCTCCCTCCACCACTTAAGTTCCCTCAAAATAGACTATATGCTAAGAATATCCATGCACCCTTACATGATAAATACAAAATCATGCAATCTCGCTAATATATATTATCTAATAATACAACCGCAATCTAATCCTATTAATAGCTCTAAAAATATGCATGTTAATTGAACTTCTACTTTTCTGAAATATCCTTTGTGTACTTTCCAAGTCTTCTAAAAAATATTCTTTGTACTCCACATAAATATTTAGCCTTATACTAGAAAATGTCTAAGTCCCGACTTTATGCTTTCCTGGGTGTGCCATGTTTCCCTATAATTTTGCATACACCTACATGCCCTATATCCACATGCATAATCCTTATGTGCCTTCACTACTTAGGATATAAATCATCAGCCCAACATTACCCCACACTAATTTTATTTATGTCCCCAGAAATGGGTAATCCTTATCCATCTCTCCATGAAAAAATAATAAATAATGAAAGAATATTTGCACAAATATAATGAAGGAATAGTTTGGCAATCTATCCTTCCATAGGTAAAATTAACTCTAGATATTTAGTTTTAATCTCTATCTCTAAGTCATTCATATTGTTGAGTGCCTTATTTTTTTCCCCCAAAATGTCTACAAGTACTACTTCCATTTCATCAAGAATCATGTTCTCACCTTTATTCTGTAATACTCTGAGAACATTAGCAAGGCTTGAGACCATCATGTCCATGAAATCCATTTTGTCGCACTATCAATTTTCCAATGTCCTTGATCTTCTCCTTATGAGGGTCTTGGCCGCTGCAAGCGCATCACGCTTCTCTGCTATCAAAGTGAGCCTCTCCTCACGCCCAAGTGTCTCATTATTTACTGCTTTGAGGACCTCATCCTCTCATCTTCCATAGTTCTTGTCTTTATTATTACATCAGGGGCAACGCACATATTCAATGTTAAAACTTCCTTTTTCAATTCATCCTTCAAGGTCTGCAGTAAAGATTCGTAGCTAGTAATCTTGTGTGCTACTATTTCCTTAGGCTTCTCTACTTGTGTTGTAGCATCCTTTGGTTTTGGCATGCACATGGGTCCCTCATCCAATACCATATGAACTAATGTGCGTAGATAATGTAAAGCAGATGGAAATTTCATTGCGAATTTCTCCTCCAAATCTGGCCTCTTCTTCAAAATCTTGTCACCAATTTGTTCTGCCATATTGAGTACCAAATGCATCTGTCGCCTCAACTGTCTCCTTTTCCTCTGTTAGGTGCTTGATCTCCATATCCTTATCCTTTTATCATCTAATAAGGCCCTAAATAGTTACCACTTTATCTATGTTTATGTGTAACTTCTATAGATACCTTCATTAGTGCATTGCTCACCTATTCATCCGACATCTGAGTAGGCTTAACTCATGACATGTGCATGAGTGTGGATGCTTTCTTTAGTCAGTGTGAGACACATGATTCTTCATACACATCAAAATCAGGCTCATCCATATGCATCTACATACTCCATGAAAATTGCTTCCATGTGCGCGTGGTTACCATCTTGGAATCCATCAACTCCCAGCCATATAGCTCCTTAAGTTCCAATGTACTTTGAAACCTAGTGTGAATTATCTTGGTAGGATCATTTATGTATCCGGTTGTAGGAGTCTCATATGTCCTTTCCTCCTTTTCCTTCCCAGAGTGCCTTTCTATTGGAACATGGAGGCCTGAATCCAGTACTGGCCCACCATCAGTCTGTGTTTCAATATGCTCACCTGATGGTTCGCCCTTATCTTCACCTATTTCTTTCTCAGGGGCGCCACTTCCTATCTCCCGCTCTTTTAATTCCTCTGCATCATGTTTCAAATCTTCTTCTTGAGGCTCCTCTACACCCTCAAATGAACTGGGGTCCTCTACGTGATGTCCTCAGATTTCTCACCTTCATCATCCTTCTAGGGGATGTATATGTGCCTTTTCTTCTTTTCCGGTTCTACATTGACAGGAGAAGTCCTAGGTGACCTCCAAAGGGGTTGTGATGGCCCCACACCTTGAGTCCTTGTTTTCCTCAGTACTCTTCTATACTGCTGCTCCTTAGCGCTCTGTTCTATGTCTATCTCCACAACGCATTAGTTCCCACTACTTCTTATTTCTTCAAGGGGGGTAGGCTCGCACACTCTTTTCTTCCTTATAGTTGGCTATTTCTTGCACCCATGCTCCAAGCCAATATTGTCTTCTTGAAACTCCTCCTCCTCTTCCTCACCAACAAGGGGTGAAATGGGATCTCCTCATCCTGTAGGGTACCCACTATATGTTTTCCCTTGGGTGGTCTAAGGAGTGCAAATTCATTCTCTAGATACTTCCCATTCTCCAACTCAGACTTTAAGGTAAATGTATATAAGGGCTGCCCCATAGACTTCCCAATTTCCAAGCTCATAACCTTCATGCTAATATCATATAAAATCAATTGCTTAATATATGCAGACTTACTCGGGTAGACATACGTCTTCTAGAGTGTATGATAGTCTCAATCCACCTTGTATCCATTAAAGATCAACCTTCATGTGTTGGAGAACTTGTGTTATGACGCTTGAAAATAGCACACATGGTGAAATCATATGGAAGTTTACACAAAGGGCTCCACTTCCCATCCTTCATTTTGAAGCATCCTATGCAAAAATGCTGATAGATGGAAAATTATACCATGTTTATCTAATACCAAAGGAATATCCTTAGGTATTCTCCATTCTTCCTCAAATGTAGCACACAGGAGTGTGTACCAAAGTTCTACTCTTTTCTTGAAGGGTCCACTCATGGGTCCATCTCAAAATGGTATACTCACAGGTATACTTTTCAAATCTCTCTGTAAGTGATCACTTTTCTTCAGGGTATTTCCAAATATTTTCCTTCGGTCCTGTCGGGCACTTTAATCTCCAAAAACACAATAAACATGAGGATCATGCACTAAAACTTATATTTTCTCCTTCATGTGCCTCTGTAATAATGGTCTCAGCAATGTAGTTGGATAAATTATACACGACACCTTCCGTCATCTTTCTAGTGATGTGTAGCCATATCATGTTTACTTATGATGCAACCAATCGTGCTACTTGGTTGACCAGCGCTCTTAGTTGTTTAACTTGGTGAGGAGGTACGCTACTTCCTGAAACAATAGGGTACTTCTCCAACTTACCAATATCCATTTCCATGCCCTCCCTTTGTGTAACCCAACACTTTTCTTGTTGCTTCTATACCCTCCTTATTAGTGAGGTCGCTTACTAACTTCAGTGCTCGAACTCCTTAAACCTGTCAGTCTCCCAACCAAGGGTGCAGTAATCCTCATTTGTCACCCAAAAAAGTAGAAAAATTCCTCATGGACTCTTGTCATCAACCATTGATACAACTTCTCTGGTTTTCCAAAATAAGGGAGTTCATAAAGTTGTAAAACTCCCACCTTTGTCAACATTTTTTTACTTGCATCATCATAGAATAACCATATCGTTCTCTGTTCGTAACGTTTTTTTTACCACCAACAAATTGTCTAGCTCATCTTTGTTATCCTTGGTTTTATTGTTGTAATCACTCACTTTGTAGTGCCGAATGTGTGACTCCCAATCACGGCCCATAAAAACCCCTTCTAGATATTACATCTCAGAAAATTGGCTCTCAGGGGTGTCTTCAACTTCTATTTCGACTTCCTTCTACTTTCTGCCCCTTGTAGCCACTCTAGGTGCTCTCTTAGGTGCCATAACGACTATAAAAATGTGTTCTTTCAGTTGATTCAAGCTCTACAACTCAAAACCTGTGTGCCCTAGCTAAAATATGTGCCCTAGCTCAAACTCGAACCCTAACTGCTGATTTTTCCTTCCCACATGCCTTGCTTCACTCAAACACCTCTTCTAATGGAGTGCCAACAAATCCTGTGCCCAAATCCATCTAGTTTAGTTCGTAATACAGCTCTTCGCACTTATTTCACAACTTGGCCTTGACTCGCTCTTCAACTCGCTCAAATTCTTCTTAATCGTAAAGGTAAAAATGATTTCCCAACACTGCCTTTTATAGCCTTAGCAAAAATTTCTCCACATTTATTGCTCTCCACCTACCACCGTACTCAACATTAAATTAGCATTTTCTTCCAAGTTTTTCCACATTGATTTTCTATGCCCCAGTCATAACCTTTTGTCACGCCCACTACTCTCTCAGCCACAAGACCTCATCTTGTGTGCCTTCATGTGCCAAAGTACCTATCCAATGCACCTTTCAGTAAGTAGTTTCCACTGCTACAACCTACTTCACGTTACACTGTGCATCCATTCATCCATAATGGTCTTCATTCATGAGCAATCTTTTTATATCCACACCTTTACTTCAAGCACCTGCACAATATCTCTCTATACATACCCATCTTCAGAGAACATTCAAACTTGACCCATTTATCTTGTATACACTCCACCCCACACTAAAGGTATACGTGGTCCTCTGCGCATAAATTCAATAGATAGTAATCAACTTCTGGCCCAAGCATACGCTTATTACATAAAAAACTGAACTAAATTGACAAAGCATAACAATGATGAAGGAAACACATATAAAGGAAATGCATTAAGGAAATCTAATCTAATGGAAATACTACCTTATTACAAACACCAAGAAGACTTATTTATAGTAGGGATTCATACCTACTCCTGTTGAAATAACTAAGCAACCATGTCCCATCCAACACCTCTAACTGGAAAGCACTTGAATCAAGTATGTAAGTCACAATATAAGGTCCCAACCAATGCACTTTAAGCTTTTCAGGGTGGCGCAAAAATTTGAATCATAAAGAAGAACCATCTTGTCCAACTTCAAGCTTCTTATCCTTAATATGCCTATCATGTCATGCCTACTACCTGGCCTTTTCTGTCTTCTGACTCCAACATGCTATAACACACCTTTCATCTAACTGCATCAGTTTATCAATACACTCTTCAAGTGCTTTCTCATCAGCCAAACCTTCTGTGCATACACAATACACAAGGAAGGTAACATGAATTCTAATGGGAAAAATAGCCTCCGTGCCAAACACCAACTGAAAGGGTGTTTCCTTATTCAATCTTTTATAAGTTTTCCTGTATGCCCAAAGTATAATAAAGACTTTATCATCCCAATCTTTCCTTCCAACATCACAAATATTAGTCAATGTATGTCCCAATATCTTGTTGAAAGCCTCAGCAATTCCATTTTTCTGAGGGTGATAGGGTGTGGTTTTATGGTGTGCCACCATAAATTTCCAATAATATCTTGATGGCATCATTAAGGAAATGAGTACCCCTATCACTTGTTCAAACTCAATGGGCATCCATACCTGTTGATAATGTTCTCCCACAGAAACTTTTTTGTAGTTGTCATGCAATCCTTTGTAGGCTGCCACTTCCACCCACCTTGTAAGATAATCTGTACAAGTTATAATGTAGCATGAATCCAGTCTTGCACATGGGTGGGGAAATAGGACCCACAAAGTCAATTTCCCATTTTTCAAAAGGTTCTACACTAGCAATAGGCCTCAAAGGCATTTCATATCTATGCCCAAGTGATTTTCAAGGTACTGACAATGATCACATGCCTTACAATATTCTTTACAATCCTTATACAATGTTTCCCACCATAAACCAACCAATAAAATCATTGCATGTGGTAGCATATCCTACATAATGTCCACTTGCAATCCCATCATGAGCTTCCTCCATAATAGCTTCGTGCTCATGCTCAAGTACACACCGATGTAAAACTTCATCCCGGCCTAGTTTTTATAAATCTCCACTGATCAACATATAAGGTGCGACATGTATAGTAAGTTATTTCTTCTCTAAACTCTTCATTCCCTTCAGGTGCCACACTAGTACGCAAAAAGATAGAAATATCTTCTAAGTCAGAGGGCACGTAGTTCAATCTAAATAGCTATGCATCTGGCATTGTGTCCTCAATGCTCTGCACATCCTCACCTGAGTTAATCCTTGATAAATGATCTGGTCCAGAATTTCTTTTTCCTGGCTTAACCACCACTGTAAAATCAAATTCCTAAAACAATAGAATCCAACAACATATGTGCCCCTACAGAATGATCTTGTTCACCAAATACTTAAGTGTCCATGTGATCTGTATAGAATATAAATGGTGTTTCCAACAAGTACCATTGAAACTTATGTAGCATGTAAATCATGGACAAGGCTTCACGCTCTGTAGTTGTATAATTCTATTCATATGGGGTCAATTTCCTACTTGCAAAACAAATAGGATGATCAACAATACCTTCTCTAGGCTGGGCTAATACTTTCCAATGGCCATGCCAGAGGCATCCACATACACATGAAAAGGTTTGGTCCATGAAGGAAAGATGCAAAATAGGTGTTGTAGTAAGCCTTTCCTTTAATGTCTCAAATGTGCGCTGTTGTGCTTCATCCCAATGGAACTTTCCTTTGCTCTTTAATAGTTCTTCCAAGGGTGTAACAATATCTAAGCATAACCTTTGATAAAATTCCTGTAATACCCTATGTGCCCCAAGAATCCATGCACTTCGCTCTAGTTAGTAGGTTCCTCTAAGCCCAAAATAACAACAACCTTAGCCAGATCTACCAACAAGCCTTCTTTACAAATAATATGCCCCAGAAAAGTCCCAAAAGGTGTAGCAAAACTGCATACTTCTTAATGTTTAAGGAGATGCTCAACTACCGGCACCTCTCAAACATAATCCTTAAATTGTCACAATGATCTTTCACTAGCCCATAAACTTGTCCAATCATCCAAGTAAACCTATAAGAACTTATGAATAAGTCCTAGAATGCTTGCACAACAATGCTCGAAAAGACTATAAGTGCATTCTTTAATCCAAAGGAATAATTGTGTATGAAAAACTTCCCCATTCAGTGGTGAAAGTTTTCTTCTCTTGATCCTCTTTAGCAATCCTCACCTGATGATACCCAGAGAATCCATCAGTGAAGGAGTAGATCTTGCACCCTATAACACCTTCCAGAATCTCCTCTGTAAAAGGTGTGGGGAAGGGATCTATTACACATGCAACATTCAACTCCTATAATCCACACAAATTCTTATCCTTCCATATTTCTTTATACTTATCACCATAGGGCTAACCCACTCTGACTCCTAAATGGGCTCAATGATTCCAGAAGCCAACATCTTATCAATTTCTTCCTTTACCTTGATGCGTAGATTAGGATTCATCTTGTAAGGCCTTTTCCTAACCAGGCATGCGCACCTTCCTTTAAATTGATCCTCATCTCACCCAATGAGTGATGTACCCCTTTTAACTCATGATAACCTCTAGGAAATAAGTCCTAGAAGTCATGCAATAACTCAATTATCTTTGCAACCTCAGAGTTAGACCAATAATCACCAATAATGGCCTCCTTAGGTTCAACATCTATACCAATGTTGACCTTCTTCATTTTCATAGGCTCATGATACCACGCGCGCCTTCTCATCTACATTATCTAAGACCTCATGCATACCCTCAGTATGCTCAACATCCATATTTTCCACTTCTTCATCATAAATTACATAGACCATCTTACCTTTTTCTTTTTCTAGGTAGGCGCACCCAAGTTGTTCTACATTTGTCTCTTCTTCTTCAAAACGTGTGCCTCCAGATCTAACTCACCTAGAAAATCCTAATAAGTTCCTCATACTTTTGCACTATCTCCCATATGTTAAGCACTTCATAACCTGTAATGCCTCATTCACTAGAGGTTTAGTGGAAAAATAGTCAAAGGTCTGAATCATACTTGTAGTCAGTTCTTGGTAATTTCTTGTTTCTCTATCCAACTCTACATAAACATATCATGCATGTGCGTAGCCTCACAAGGTGTAGTAGAAACTTATACACCCATAGTGAAGGTGGTAAGGCCTCATGACCCCTCTGTGAAGATTCTCTCACACTATTGAACATGGTACTAAGCATCATTACCATGAAATTCACATGTCTTAGTAGGCACATTGCTTCAAATAAATCTAGCAGAGAAGGCGATTCTCACTTCTCACCACTCCAAAAAATTATCTTTGTATACCATCCACCAGTGTATCTATCCCATGTAGTGTATGTACCAACATATTCCTTCTTTCCACTTGGTTAGTCCACTAGGCTTCCATGGCACGCAAAAATACATCAAGGATTTCCTTCACCAATGTACCTTGGTACCTAGTTACTACCCAATGCCTAACATAACGTGCGTCAACTAACACACATAACTGCACTCTTCATCTCGTGCCCAACCATTTCATATGTCATGTGCACCCAGTTATCACAAGTAATGTTGGTTGTATCACTCATAGACTGTGCATCATCCCATTGAATAACTCCTTCCTTTGATGGCTCAAGTACCTGCAGGATCTCTAATAGTGTGCATATAAATTCTTTTCAAATCCTCTTCACTCAAAGGTTCTACATAAGGTGTAGCTTTCCCATCCATTAAAGGAATGATGACACACTCTTCCTTTTTCTCAAAATTGATGTATCCTTCTATTGAAGAGCACATCAAAATTTATTTGTCATAACACCAAGGGTGCCCAAGAAATTTTGGAAAACTTTCTACCTCTGCAAGTGCCAAGACCTCAAAGTCCCCAATAAACTTGGCCCCTATAGTAATAGTAACATCCTTCAAGACTCTAATGGGCGTGGCTTTCTTCCTATTTTCCATAAACAATGCATTTGAAGATGGTTGTATTGGTGGCCTCCCCATCTAATTCCATGCATCCAAAGTGAATACATTCACTTATGCACCTGTATCAATCAAAATGTTACTCAAATCCATCTATCAACAACAACATTCAGAGTGATCTCTTTATCATAATCAATACTATGACGAGGTAGGTTAACATGCAAAATTTATCTTTCGCAACCAAATCCAGTGCATGGCATATTCCCCCTTAACCATTCACCCCAATAAAAAAATGATATTTTCTTGTCGTAGCATCTTACAAACCTCCTTTAAATCATCAACATCGTTCTGAGGAAGCTCAACTATTTTCTTCCTGCTCCAACTTTTGTGACTACTCTTTTAAACATTGTATCTTACCTTGCAAGATTCTAATAACTTCCATGGTTTCTTGAGAAAATTCCTTCTGATGCATAAGGTCTGGATACTTTGCATGTAGTACCTCCTGCTTTATAATAATAGGATTCTACTTTGGATCTTCCCTTGTGCGTAGCCTCAACGTGCGTAGTGACTAAATGATCCGTAAACTTCTACTTTGAAATTATTAGAATCACACAACTATGTTGTTCTACTTTCAACTTTTGAAAATGATAGATTTGCTTGAAAATTTAGATCTTCGTGACTAATTATCTAGTGCTATAGAAAGGAAATTGTAGAGAAGTAAATAATTCAAAAATTCAACACCAACAATTTTATCTTGGAAACCTCCAAGGAGGAAAACCAGTCAGGAACAGAAACTGCTCTTTCTTCCCACTTTTATTTGTCTAATATAGACAATTATAGATTACAATAAGTATGAAAAGAAGCAAAACTATAAACCTTATCTCAAATTACTTGCTTTCTCTGTTTCAACACCTTGTTCCTACAATTCCACTCCAGCACTGCAGATCTTGTTCACTACTCTCATTAAACTTTGCTTCTCAATCTCTCTAGATCTTTGAATGCCTATTATCTTGTTCCTTTCATGCATTTATAGGCCTTTCCATGTCCTCCCATGTATCGGAGGATGTGAAGGGGCATGGAAGGGGAAGAGACACAGTTCGGTGCTTCAACTTTGCATCTATTCATGTTCCATTCTTATTTTATGTTTGAAAGTGTCAGGACCACCGCCCTGAGCAGACCGAAAGTCTTAGGAAAACCAATTATTTAGGTGGTAGTTTCAAGACCTACACTCCTATAGGGTGGTATTTCTAAACCCACCGCTTTGCACAGAGAGGCAGTTCCTTCCAAAACCTCTGTTTACCTCATTTTGTTCACTTTTCTTATTTCTCCTTCTTGGTGCTGATGGAGCTGATGAAGTGGTGTGTTTTTATGGATCCTTATGGATCATACCTCCCATACTTAGGAGTATTTTGGTCCCAAAAAATCTTAGTGGGGGAGTGGTAGAGGAATCAACTCCCCCTTGTGCTCATTCAAGTACCATTGGGTCTGCCTTGGTGTCTTCTCTCGTCCAACCTGCCAAGACTCCTATGGATCTCTGGTTTATTATTCTAGTGCTACATCCTCCTCTAAGTTTCCTCAAGTACAATCCTCTTTGGAAGGTTACTTCTGTATCTTTTCTTCTTTGTCATGCATAGATGGAGTTAGTGGATGTGAGCTCTTGCAACTTGCTACCGCGTGCATCTGCATGAACTATGGCCTAAAGGTTTCTTCTCCAACCTACTCAAGTATGACGAAGGTCCCATACTATAGTGGTTTAGTCCTTTCTTTTCTTTGTCTCTTGAGATGGATTGGAAAAATCCTCCCCAAGTACGTTGCTACTATAGTCACCATCATTCCTTGTATCTCCTTTTGTTCTTACTACCCCACAGTCAGGTCCAGTGAATCCATAGGTAGATATGGTGACCGCATAGTGGAAGTTTGTTGTGCTCCTTGAATGAGAAGTTCCTATGGTGGCTTCTTCTATAAAAATTGATAAGTGCTATCCAAATTATCCATCCTTTGGTTAGAAATATCCATGCTCTCACGTCCATTTTTATTTTCTTCCAATGAAAGCAAACAAAACTAATGATTTTCCTAAATAAGTCTTGGTGTTTGGTTGGCACTTACCATAGCCTTCTTTGATTTTCTCTGGTGTTCCCGGATGCTAAAAATAACTCCATCCTTGACCAATTTATACCGGTTATCCCTCCTTGTGAACACAACATCATTGGCATACACGTAAGGACTTCCAAAGACAACGTCAAATACATCAAGTGGAATAATATCAGACTCTAATACATCCATGTATTGGGTATTTATACCAAACTAAAACTTACACTTCCTTGTAACTTGTATTTCTACACCCTTCTTCACCCATCCCAATGGGTATGGATTTGGATGTGTGTAAGTCTCTAGACCAAACTATCCTATAACCGCATCAAAAATCAAATTTGATTGAGAACCAGAATCTACTAAAGTGTTTACCTTAGTATTCCTGATTTGGATTCTGATTTGAAATAGATTACTCAGCTCTTCTTCTTCTTCTTCCCCATACATGTTAGTGGCCATAAATCCCAGCCTCTCACCTACATCCAAATCATCCTCAATATCCACCTCTCTTTCTGTCTTCACAGTGGCCATGGAATTCTTGGAATCCTTGGTTCGGTGCTTTGGGTGAGATTCCAGATGCAACTTCCAACATGTGGCATCAGTATGTCCATTTACATCACAATTATTACAGAAATTCTTAGGATCTTTACAAGTATGAAAAGTATTAGTGACATGTTTACCTTTCCATTTACCTCTGCTACTTGTCTTCCCTTGTTCTTTATCCTGTTGTTCTGTTGACTGGTCTCCCTTTGGCTTTGTTTCTCCTTGCTTCTTCTCATCATCAATGTAGTATGCATGTCTACAAGCTTCATTGAGATCCTTGGGCTTCATGGAGATTACCTTCTTTTGAAGGTGAGTGTGAAGTCCTCCCAAATACCTAGTCAGAATGTCCTCATCCTCCAAGTCCATATTAAGCAACATGGCTTGTCTCTGAAATTCCGTAGTGTAGTCTTGTATGCTTTGACCGCTGCCCTGTCTAAAGTACTACCACTTAATCATCATGTCAGTCTTATGGCCAATAGGATAGAAGTATAATAGGACATTTCTTCTTCTCACAAGTGGATAGATGGGTTTCCCACTGAACTAGAGCATAACCTTCCATTTTGATACGTGTAAAGGTGATCCTTTGTGCCTCAGTGATATTTTGCACACTAAAGTAGACTTCCAATTATTTTAGCCATTTATCCAGTAATTCTACATCTACTTGTCCTTCAAAATTCTTTATTTCCACTTTTGTTTCAACTTTAAAAGGTGTATGTGCAGATTTTAACTTCTCGCCTACAATTGGCTTCTCTTCACACTCTTCCTATTCTTCCTCTTCGTGGATTTTTCTGATACCGAATTTTTGGGCTAGTGCTTGAACCACTGAGTCCATAGAATCTTGCTTAACTGAAGCTATCTTTTACATATCTGAAAGCTCTTCTTATTTTCTATACAATATATCCATCATGGTCTCTAGCATCTCGAGACTACATACCAAGTTCTCTTCCTCCATTTGAGCTCAAATTCTTTGTTTCCACTTCTTCGTAGAAATATCTGGCTTGCAAGGTAAAAATTATTTACCTTTGGACCTTGTCACTATCATATAAAATCACAAGAAATATTTGAATACCATAGTCCTGGATATATAATCATCTCTGATACCAAAATGATCTGTAAACTTCTACTTGGAATTCTACAAATCACACAACTATGTTGTTTTACTTTCAACTTTGGAAAATGACAGAATTTCTTGAAAATTTAGAGCTTCATGACTTATTATCTAGTGCTATAGAAATGAAATTTTAAAGAAGGAAATAATTCAAAAACTTCAACACCAACAATTTTGTCCTTGAAACCTCCAAGGAGGAAAACTAGTCAGGAAGCGAAACTACTCTTTCTTCCCACTTTTATTGGTCTAATATAGACAATTACATATTACAATAAGTATGAAAAGAAGCAACAATGTAAACCTTCTCTCAAATTACTTGCTTTCTCTATTTCTACACCTTGCTCTTACAATTCCACTCCAGCATTGAAGATCTTGTTCACTGCTCTCATTAAACTCTACTTCTCGATATCTCTAGATCTTTGAATGCCTATTCTCTTGTTCCTTTCATGTAATTATAGGCCTTCCCATGTCCTCATGTGTACTGGAGGATATGAAGGGGAATGGAATGGGAAAAGACATAGTTGGACACTTCAACTTCACATCCATTTGTGTTCCATTCTTCTTTTATGGTTGAAAGTGTCAGGACCGCCACTCTGAGCAAAAAGGTGGTCTTAGGACTACCGCTTGGCTGGGCGGTGGTTTCAGTACCACCGCCCCTGTAGGGAAATGATTTTGAAACCACCACTCTATATAGAGTGTTGGTTCCTTCCAGAACCTCTGTTTACCTCATTTTGTTCACTTTTCTTATTTCTCCTTCTTGGTTCTGATGGAACTAATGAAGTGCTGTGTTTTTCTCGATCCCTATGGATCGCTAACATAGGTACCATCTTAGGATCAAAAAAAAACTTTGGTATAAACTAATCTTCCAAAGCATGCTATACTCTAACCATTCCCGTGCCCTTATCCTTCTTGTGATTCTTGCTCTTATGTTCATACAAGTCTGAGAATTATTCATAATTGTGGTTCTTTCCACAAAAAGAACAAATAATATTATAAGGGAATTCACATCTGTAATGATTAGGGGATCCAAATGTATAACATGTTCCTCATGGAAATTCACTTCTTCCACCACCGTGACCTCAACCTCTAAATCCTCCACAGTAACTGTGACCTCTACCATATCCTCCATCAAAGCATCCTTCATTGTGACTAAGATCATGATTCTCACCTTGATCCTTGGAATTATTAGCAATAGTGGTCTGACATACACCAATATTAATGAAATCATGAATCTGATCAATAGAGATGAAATTATCAAAATCATGAGTGGTATACCTGTAAATTTTGCAGTAATAGGACACATTATTCTTTATCGCATGTTGCAACAATGGGAATTGACTTGAATCATGATCCAAGTGAAAAATCTCATAGTCTAGCAATATGGTGCATATTTATTTATGAGGAAAACTATCCTTAATATGTCCTTCCACTTCATAATCTATGCACCAAATTCTATACGCGTCTCATGAGTTGAATTAGCTGATAACTTCTCCATCTATTTAGCCATAGACGTAGTCAACACTTCAAAAAAGGGCTAACTCTAGTGTCTACACTCTCAAATTTCTTAGTGAAAAGAGTAGCTCTTAAGCTTCGTGCGAGTCTGTAAATGTCTTAAGTGAGAGCACCCTTCTAAAATTTGTGATCAGACCTCTGACAAACCATTGAGCATACTGACTTGGGTTGATGTCATAAGACAAATTCAACAATAAATTTTTTAAGTGAGCATCATACTCCCTTACACTCTTAATCGTACCTTTCTTGATGTCCTTCTACACGCTTATGATCTTCTGCTCAAACTTAGGTATGTGGAACTATGCTAAGAAAGCATCACACAACATGATATAATCTACATAATTCTGGTTTAGATCATATTTCCTGTAGCAACTATGAGCATGCCTTTGTAATGTAGTTACAAACTGACTTGCTTTATGCTCTAGAGCTATAATCCCTTAGTGTGCCATAATATCTCACACATATGCACGTGCTCAGCTGCATCTTTAATTCCTCTATATTTTAGGAGATAAATAGACATCTCTAACTTGAATTACTGGGGTTAGTGTAGGCTATGCCCACTAGATTTAGAATATTGTTTCCTCTTGTGTTTTCTCCACCTCTAGAACCACTAGATCCGCTAGATACCAAACCACCCGATCCTCTCAAATCTCCCCCTGTAGAAGGAAACAAAATAGAGGATGCACTACCTTGTGTTCCAACATTTATGCTAAACTGAACTCCCACAATTTGTGAAGTTTTAAAACTCCCAGATGTGATCCCAATGTTCTACATGCCCACGTTTTGTGTTGATGATGCACTAGAAAACATACCTCCAACAAGACCTCCAAATAACATAAATGACGATTGTGCCACCAAAGATGAATAAGCTACCTAATTAACTCCTAAACTTGATTAAAAATTAAATCTATCTATCACTAATCTACTACCCACACTAGATAGATCATTAATGACCATCATATAAACTAGAAAACCAAGTGTAAGGGCTGGGTTACCAGAAAGGATAAAATGTGCACCCATGGTCCGTGTAATTTCTACCGGCACACTCTCATCTAAGTTTGAAGAGGTTTCTTTACCATGATTACCCAAATGGGGGAGTTATAGATTCTTTGGCTCCATGTCCTCTGTGTGAGCTCCAAATCCTTCGTAAGCCATCTCTCTCCACAATGCCATTTGTTCGGAAAATTCACGTTTCTTCTCCAAATCCCTCTTGCGTGCCTCATTAAACTTAATCTGTTTGTCTTCTCTCTACCTTTCTACCATGAGGTATACCATATTTCACCACACCTACTCCTACCCCCATTTATGGTGGGGTTTAGCTAGGCATAATACACTATTCCAAATAAAGAGTCGTGATCAAGATCTTAATCACTAAAGAGATACCATGCAAATACAATCCTCTAGGTTCACGCAAGAACTAAAACTCAACAACCTATGGACAAGAATAATTAGAAATTTAGTAATCCAAAATATAGCTATTTAGAATACCACTCCACGAATGATCTATAGTGCATGTCCTAGTCAGATTAACATCATGCAAATCCTGAAATTCTTCTTATGTCCAAACAAGTGTTCTAAACCTCCAATTTCTCTTTGATGCATATACCAGCCACTCATACAAATCTATGAGAAAACATGTGAAAAATGTCTCATAGAGCTCATGACATAGATTCTGTCTAACACATGAGCATGCATCAATTTCAGGTCCAGTGCTAAATATGAGAGAATGCTCTTCCTCTAAATTGTTTAATCACTCTTCAATACTAGCCAAGGTCAACCGATACATCTTTATCATGCAACATCCCGGTAAACAAAAGAAAAAGAGGTCTCAACAATGGAACCAAAATGTAGTTTTATTTTACCCATAACATCCCAAGGCACATTGGAACATCACCTAGGCAAAACCTGAGCACTCACCTGAACCACACAAGGGTACCAAGTGCCTCATTTATGGTAGCTTTTCCAAGAAGTTAGCATGAACATACAAATATTCCAAATCCATAATATCCATTCAAGAATAAATCATAACATAATCTAGATCTTGATCTTAACCATATGCAAGATTAACTCATACCTGAATCAATATTAAGTTTACCATGCATGAAGTAGTCACATATATGTCAAAAATAAATATCCAACAACAAATATCCATTATATTAATTATTGTAAAACAAAAAAGTTTCATACATACATAGCATAATCACCATAACTCAAATCCACAACATAACTCTACTAAAACATGGATCCCTAAATCGTGAAAATCAATACATATTTATAGGTTGTGGGGAATTTCCTTTCACCGCCTAAGCACCTTCAAAATAGGCTGCATGCTAAGAATAGCCATGCACCCTTACATGAAAAATACAAAATCATGCAAGCTCGCTAATAATAGATTATCTAATAATTTGACTGTAGTCTAATCATGTTCATAGCTCCAAAACTATGCATGTCGATTGATCTTCCAATTTTCCAAAATAGCCTTTTTGTGCTTTCCAAGTCTTCTACAAAATGTGCTCCACACTCCACATCTATATTTATCCTTATACTAGAAAATGACTAAGTCACAAGTTTATGCTTCCTGGGCGTGCCTTGTTTCCGTAAAATTACACGCACACCTACACACGTTATATCAAGGTGCACAATCCTTATGAACCTTCAGTACTTAGGCTATAATTCATCAGACTAACAACAAGTAGTAGTAGTCTCGTTGCGAGAGTGGCCTCACCATTTTCTCCTCTCATCTAGCTGATATCCAGTAAGCTCATATCTCATTTGGGTCTGGGCTAGTACAACATGCTATGCTAGCATGAACACATCTATGTGGAAACCAATTCATCACTAGCTGTTTTGCATCTTACAAGTAGCTATACTAGTGTCTTCCCCATAGGGAATGTAAAAGGTTCCACCAAGATCTGTTGAATAAAATAGCACCAATCATCAGCAATGGCTACAAAGCACAAGTAAAATGATGACGAGTTAGAAAAATTTTGATAACAAAAAAAATAATGTGTAGAAGTGCATAGTGTTCTAAGAATCTAGTATAATAGTAAGGTCAAAGGGAGATTATTATACTTACTCAGATTTCCTGGCATCCATAATGGATCCATTGGTTGTGGTGGTGGTGTGGGAGTTACAACAGGTATCTCCTCCACTCTAACCTCATCCACCACTGTCTCTTCTACTCTTCTCTCCCATCCATAAACTGAATCCTCATCTCCTCCTCCTATAGGGGGAAGAATATCATCTACATGAAAAGTCTTGACCTCAACCTTTACCTTTGCCTTAGAGGCTGTAGAGGTCTCTCTAGTGACCATCCACTATGTGTCAGTCTCCTCCTCTCCTCCCTCAGCCTCCATCTCAACCTCTGTCTTTTTCTCGGCCTCCTCTTCCTCCTCCTTGCCACTGTGTGTGGGTGCATCCTAGATCTATAGGATCAACCTCAGTTTATCTATTTCTGGTATAATCCATGGAGTACTAGTTAGAACTCTGAGTGTAATAATAATCAACTCGATCTTTCCCCTTGGGCCAGCTCTAGCCTCTTGATTCCCTTAGTATATTGTGGGCACTACCGAGAGGGCATCAATGTAAGGTAACCCAAACTCCTGGGGAACCTGGTGAACTAGATGTACCTCCACTCTACTAGTATGATCTACTAACCATGTAGTAGAACTACATGTACCCATGGAAATTATATTCTCACCCCATAGGCCTACCTTTTCCTGGTACGATCATGAAATCGTGTCGTCAGTAGTAAGTGTGGAAACTAACTAATGTCTCCCTCTGAGCAGGGTCATATCTATCCATCTCGGTGTGCTATGATATCCCCATGAAGGAAAAATCCATATGCCACTCTAGTAGGGTACCGTACACTCGTAAACCCAACTCATAACTAAGGTTAGATGACTACGGGCCTTTACCTTCAGTTAAACAACTCTGTATAAATCATGGTAAATGGCTCCCAAAATGTCAATGCTCCATGCATATGTGTGGCCATACTTCTCAATACTATGAATAATAAGTGCCCAACAATAGAGTAAATTTTCTCCACCCTTATCCCTAACCAAGTGTGAAGCCAAAATGTAAATGATGGCCTTACGCAAGGCATGGATAGGAACATAGGCAAATGACAACAATCTCATACCCCGCTTGGCAATAGTATTAGGTGCCTGTGCATCCCCCATGTATGCAGCCCAACTATGAGATTGTACTTTTAAACATGTGCTCACCAGAGTCAAATTATTTCTAGTGATAAGAACTCTTAGAATTTGGTATCTATCCTCTAAGGTAATTTTCAACTCCCCCTAACTCCAGGCAGCTAGAAAGTGTTCCAGTCTGTATCCCAATAACTCAATAAGTCACATAACAAATGGCTTGCTAGTGTGACTCACTATGTATGGGATATTCTCTATATCTCAGCCCTTTGCTGTAGATCCATCTCATCACGAGTCAAAGCATCCAAAATTTGGGGCAACCAGTCACACTCTTGAGCTCTAATCCATCTAACATATGGCTCTTACAGTCATAAACATCAAAAAGAGAAATCTAGAATCATAACAATGCATAATATGCTCACCAAAAAACATTATAAAAATAATCAAAAGCCAAAAAATTATCATACTTAGTCAGTTATGAGAGTCTCCCCGGAAATTACACAACCACTACTTTGTGTAAAGAGGTGGTTGTGTAACTGCCCCCTCTAGGTAGAGTGGTGGCTGTGTAACCACTACAATTTTTTTTTTTGTTTTTCGTTGACCATCTATGGTTGCGTAATAGATGAGATGGTTGCACAACCGCCACTCTACATAGAGAGGTAGTTGCATAATCATCGTAGAGGTTATGTCCATGAAAAGTGAACAGTACCCAAGGGTCCCAAAAACTCATAAAAAGACAAAAAATTGACCCTTTTGAGTAAAAAATCCACATCCCCTGTGACGCCCCCTAGTGAACATTTTGACTGTAAAATTAGCAAAAATCTACCCCCTAAGTCATGTTTTTCATTTTTTTCACATTTTAGGGTAGAAATAAACAAATGCAAATAACTCACCTATTCGTGACCCAATGCTCCTCCCACTGGTTGGGATTCCATCACATCAAATCACTATTCCTTTTAACTGTATTATCACTTGAAACCATCACAGGTAATCTGGAGCTCAAATTTTCACCAAGTGGGTAACTGCAAATGATTTCTAGAAATAGTAATTTCGAGATATATGTAGCATGTTTTAACTCTACTGTGTGTGTGTTTTTGTATGAAATGAATACTGCGTTGGCACAAGTATATCTCTATCCCTGCGGATATGGTAAGTTCACTTGTCATTTTATTTTTTGCATGTTTTGTCGATTATATCTTTATCTGCACTTGATTCTTGTTTTACTCCTTATAGGCGACATGAAGTTTAGATTGGTGTGGTATCAACACATATGCTTGTAAGGTATAATTTATAACCTTCCTATTTGGAAGCACCATACTCAGATCCCATGTTTTACACCTCTTCATGGCTAAAATGCTTCTACGAGTGGGTAATATGTATGCACCCAAATTTGCACAGTTCTACATTGGAAGAACAGTTCAAATCCCTGATGATGATAAATATCAATTCCAATGATGTTCAAGTCTAATTTCCTATCTTGTAGCATGTTGTTGTAACTCATTATGCTTTACTTATATTTTCATAGCTTTTTCCTCCTTTCCTTAGTTAATTTACAGCTTTTCCTTAGCTTGTTAGCCTTTAGTTATGGAACCGCACTGATGGTTATGAAAATGCCCTGATGGTTGCATAACATCATCCTGCATAGAATGACGGTTCCATGCATATTTAGCTGAGCCTTTCTAGTGTGTCTTGGATGCATGTTGTATTCTTAAAACTCATCTATCTCACACGTTTCTTAATTGAGTCACCTATTCTTGAGCTTTTTAGATGTGTATTGAATTATTCCTCCATAATTCTATTATTAGTAAGTTAAATGCTAATCCCATGAGTGATGTGACACTTATTAGTTACCAAGTGGGTTGGAAAACTTCTCTACCATTTTTCTATAAGAACCAAGCTTCTTCCTGAAGCATTGGTTGGAGTTTCTTGATTGGAATTGCATTGTTATGCTTCCAGAATCCTGCCAAGAAGTACACAAATAAACCAGTTCATTTTTCTTATTTCTCTAATGCTCGCATTGCTACAAGACTACCTGTAAAATAGCTAGCTTAAGCACTCTCCCATTCTTTATACACACTTTCCAGCACTACTCTCTGGACATATTTGGATACTCATTATAAAATAAGTTGAGGGGATATCAAAAAGTATCGCCAACATTGGATTTATCTCTGCACAACATTTACAGGTTAGGGGTGTCATTAAATTCATAGAGGTTTATTTTATTTAGTTTGATATATTTAAGGTTATAAAATCTATTAGAATACATTTGTTTTAAGGAATTAACATTTACAATAGTTTCCATTTGCAAAGCTTCCATTGAGTATTTCTTCTCATCTCATTCGTGTGGATTTTCCTAGGAATAATTCAGAGGAGGTTCTTACCACAGCGTGTTATCATTTCTTCATTGTTAAATTGTTTAGAAAGTTCAATGCATTTAATATTCATATTTGGTTGCACACAAGAAAATATTCTATTGAAATATGGTTCTCTTCCTATCCTTGTGGATTTGCACGGGAAGTTAGTTTTAGAAGCTTCTGTTTCTATGTGTCAGATTTACATTTCTTCATTTAGAAAGCTTCTGTTTTATTGGGGAAGCTTCAGGGGAAAAATTTCTTCTGAGAAGTTTTTTCATTCTTCCTGTGATTCTGAGGTAGATCTAGAAGAAGTAATATCCACAGCTACAAATTAGGAAAACATTTATTTTATTAGAATAGATTAAATCCTCTACAACAGGGAAATAAACACATCCGTCTATTTCACTATTTAGTTTAGTTTGCATTATAGTAGACAAAATTTCATTTAATTAGGGGAAGTTGTATTGTCTGTGCACATTTTATTTATTTTCCAGTAAACACAAAATTCCAAAAACATTAGATTACATTAGTTGGTTCTTTTATTTGTTTTATTCTCTTTTTTTTAAATAATTGAAAAAACACAAAAACAAATAGATTAGATTTACTTTCTTTGTCTAATTAATTAGATTTCATTTGTTAGATTAATTAGTTGCATGTAGATTTAATTAGATTCAAGGAGAGTAATCAAATTAATTTAATTTAAATTAGCTTGCTTTTATTTGTTAATTTAGGCACGTAGAATTAATTACACGAAAATTAACACAACTCCCTATGTTTCCTTACTTGGCCTAGGTTACCTAAAATTTGACCTTGCCTCTTGAAATTTTTTTGTGTGTTTGTTTATTTCCTTAAATTAATTACTTGCACATACACATGAGCATCCAAGGTCCTAGGCAACCTATAAATCTAGTGTGTGATCCAAGAGTGTTGTAACCAAACAAAATTACACAGTTGATAAACATTGATCAGGGCCTCAAACACCTCATTTTTCAAACCACCCCAGTTCCACACATTATTATCTCACACCTGATGGATTTGAACGTCAAAGGATATAACACTTATGTGTTTTGGCATAATAATCCTGGTCGAGATTAGATTACATAATCCATAGATTCATCATTCCCATACGTCTCTTCTCACATCTCCATGATCTTATTTAGAGACTTTTACAAGGAATACATTGGATGTTTCCCATGTATTCCACAACTAGTTTAGAGGGTGTTTAGTGACACTAAAATTGATAGAAACCTTCATGTGTCTATTCTCCTTGACCATTCCATTTTTCCTTCCCAAGTTAGACAAGCATTCATTTCCTTAAATGAAAAGATTCCCATAGTTCCCGTAGAAGAAATTTGATTTCCTTGATCCACTTGTTAGCCATTTTCACCTATTTTTACATATCCAATATATTCATCCCATTTATCCATTTCATAGCCATCTCTCCATCTCATATCCGCTGTCTCGACATGACCTTGGGAGGTTGAGTGCATTCTAGAGTCACATGTTTGATTCTTAGATGTACAGTCACATCCTCTAGATTTACTCCTTCCGTGTTAACACTAGCACTTGTACGGGCCTTGTGAGTCACAATGGCCTAGTTTACACCCACCAAACATCATATGTTATTTTCATCCCTACATCAACCATGCCTACATGTGGATCATATGACATTAATGCTAATTTGATCCAACCTAATAGATATATAATCCTACTTATAGAGCCTTCCACATGGATCCCTCTTTCTGGTAACTCTATAAAAAATGTGAATGAGATCCACATGTATGTCCTATTGTAGCTTGAACTATCTCTGGACCCTATCAGGCCTTATACCTCTTTCTCTGACAAGATTATCTATCCATGATGTAACAAAGAATCATAATATAGTCCAGATAATGATCATATTCCCATGCTACCCATATTGGCCTATATGGTTGCCACTCAATTTGGTCATCACGCAACTCATTGATAGCCATCCTATAAAACACCAAGTCACACATATGAGGTCTAAATGCATGAACTACCATCACTCATCTATAAGAAATTAGATCTTTAATATATATATACTTGTCAAACCTCATAGGCCTCTCTATTTCAATGTGCTCCCATGCCTAGATATGGAGAAAAGTGCAGGGCCCTAATGCACATCCATCTCTATATAAAATCATGTGTACATACCTGTATAATGAGGCCAACAAACATGAACCCTAGAAAACATTGTCAACTGTCACCTTAGATATCTAATAATGTCTATAAAGTCCATCATGAAATACCATCCAATCTTATCAAAAAACACACTAAGGTTAATAATATCCTTGAGAAACATTGGGAATCTCCTCACCAAGCCTTGATCATAACACTGATCTACATTATTTCCACCTTGAATAACCTATATATCAATATGATCTATCATCCTCCTCATAGTTTGGCTCATCCCAGTGGTCCTCTAATAAACCATCCTTCCTCAAATAGGAAGGCGTAGAATCCTCTAGACATTCTCAAGTGTAATGGTTATATCACAAGTAAGTGAGTGAACGTTGCTCATATTGGAGTTCCACCACTCCACTAGTAGATTCAATAAGGCTCTATTACAAATCTATGACATGAAGTCTATATGATACAACCCCAACACATGTAGAAACATTGATCCCATATGATATCAACTACGATCACAATGTTGTAAATGACCATAGTCGTTACTCCCATGCCACCACTGTGTCAATCAAATCCTACAAAAAACATCAAAATTATGTACTTAGTCCAAAAATATACTCATTTTCTCCACCCTAACTCTAACTAACCTATGTGTCCATTTTTGACAAAAATGACTTTATCTTGTCACCAATTTGTAAAAACAACATTTTTCCTACATCATTTTCATATAATCGATGTTCCCCTATTATTATTTTCATAAAAAATGTGATTCCTAGCATTCTTTTTATGAAAATGACGTCATTTTCACCAAAAAATGATGTTGACCATACCTATATATAATTTCTCATGATAACGAATCTTAATCTATGAAAATAATGTTATCATATGTAGTAATGTTGCCTCATGAGAATCATTTATACTTCTAACCTAAACTACCCACATTTATGAGCCCTACTTATGACCTACCCATCCCCCTAATCTAAAAATCCACTAATTCAAGACATTACATACCAATGGGCTTTAGTTAGTTAGCATTTGGTGCTATTGAACTCTCTCACCATGATGACAACTATACGAAATCCTCACCATTTTTCATAAAGGACATGTAGATATCAGAGCTCAAATTTTCTAAATAGGAGGGTGAAAATGACTTGGTTTTACCCCCAATCACCTCTTTACCCTCATGATACCTTCTTGTCACCATGACCTCTTTATACCATCGAGATCCATTCTTGAAACTATGACCCCTTCCATCATCCTATGTAGATGGCCCAAAAATCTACGTACACCTACCATTTTATCATTGATCGATCCAAATTTAACTTATTCAATCATTAATCCAAATAATTAAATTAACCTCCAAAATTTTTTATACAAATCATAAGCAATAATAAAATCAAATAAATAAACAATCAAATCAATGTCTATGGTTTACCCCTCCCATATATTATTGGTTGAGGCATAACTAAGACTCACCACATTTAAAACTTATTACGGTCCCATCCCATTCCATATATAGTTATCTGGAACAACTCTTAGATCGTAATGATCTTAATAAAATTTGAAATCCCTTGCATATATATTTTCTTAGTGAATCATAAATCCCACTAAATTGATAATTCCCATGCATACATAATTTCTCTAAGCATCATTATTACATCCTATATTTATATATTATGATTTGGTGGCTATACTAAAATGATACAACATATGATATACTATTTTTATTTGATATGCTTCCTTGATGCGATTCAATTATCATGTATGACATGTTTTGGGATTTAAAATAGTTATTTTCATTAATTTTATTAGTAGTAAATGATGATTTCATTCATATTATAGTTTGGGATTATTGTTTATATATATATATACACATACATACACACTGATGATTATAGTTCATTTTATCTGATCTAATTTATATTGGAATGAATTATGCACTAGGTATTCTTGTCTAATTTTGTGCAAATGTTCTACGACTCGAGAAAGGTTATCATTAGGGAAAGACAGAAAGATGCTACATATGGGTTTAGATAAGAGATAATTTTCCATGTGTGTTTAGTATAGGGGAAGTGATGTCAAACCCTAAGTTGAGGTTCAAGAACCCTTAATTATGATTTAGCATTATTTTATAGATATATATGCATATCAATTTATGAAATATGTTTTCTTAGTCATCACGTGATAATGAGATAATGTTGCACACTCTCATTGTGGCAAGGATTGCAACATCTCCTTTTAAGTTAGTGAAGCGGTGCATTTTCTCTTTATGATACTAGCCCACTCACATTTTGATCTGACTAAATTCATTTCCGTATGATCACTTTATTTTGTGTAAAAACAAAAATGATATGAGGGATAATTTATTAGTGAAAGTTATTAAGCTAGTTGTATTTAAAAATGTTAGGATCTAATCCCTAATGATTAGTTATTTAAGTCATGATCATAGTTCTTGGTAAATGAGAAAACTTGTAACTCAGTCATGCTACTTTCCAAGATCTCATTATTATATTTCCAAGCCAACTCATAGTGGTTTCCACTTTGATATGATTAAGCTCATGTTTGAGCTAATTGTCACTAAGTTCACCATCTCTTAATCAAGTCATTGAGTTAACTGTTGGGTTCATAGAATCTTGTAGTCTCGGTTCACCTTGTTTTAATCAAGAGTGATCTTGAGGACTTAGAGGCACGCCATTGGTCAGCCTGATACTCTCAAAACCTTGTGACCTTGAGAATATAGAGGTACATCATTAGATAAAGCCTCTCAAAATTATATGGTTTGAGAATAGTGAACATTAGATTTATGATGTGTGACCCCATGAAATAAAACACATAGGATTTAGCCATGAGTCACCATCATTGTGTAAATGGTTTTCCTATCACCAAGTACCATTCCTTCATGACCCCAAAACCCGTGTGATTTGTAAGAAACATGGGCATGTGATTGGTCAAATATTGCAACCCATCATTAGATCACATTTCCTCTCCTTGTGATCATTATCAAACCTAGATGACACGCCCAACTATGAAACATGTTGACCAACCCATTTGGAAACATGTCAAATGCTCTAATGTTTAATCAATTAACTAACTCAAATTAATATAAACTATTGTAATATCGAATTCCCTATACATGTGGTATTAATATGTGAGTGAGTAAGGGTTTGTTGAGGATTGTGGAATCTAAAAATTTTTAGAAATAAATGAGGAAATAAGACCCCTCTAAGATTAGTGGTATAAATGAGAACTAATATTTCTACTAGAATAAAGTTGTGGCACTAAAATGAACTCCAAACTAGTTGGAAAAGTGAGTTAAACCACTTTTATAATTTTAGAAAAAAATAGCCAAAATTGATTTGGAGACAATGGAGCACATATCTAGGATGTCCTTAATAATTTAGGGAAGCCAATTAGGTGTATGGTAGTGGAATATATATATATATATATATATATATAGAGAGAGAGAGAGAGAGAGAGAGAGAGAGAGAGTTCATATATATACTATATGAACTCTCTCTCTCTCTCTTTATCTATATATATATATATAATATATCTCTAGATCTCTATTTGAACTCTAAACTCTATATCTATAAATATTACCTATATAGGTGCTCTTGACGGAGGCCTAATATATATGGAGGGGAGGACTCCCATTCCCCTAGGCCTCCCCTTCTTGTAGTTACTAGGGAGGCGGTGAAATATCTAGAATCTATCGGCTGATAGGCCGCATGTTAGGGTTTCATGCCTATATCTATATCTAGGTTGAGATTGTATTCTAAAATATGGAGGAGGAGAGAGGGGTGCCATATCTAGAATCTATCATGCCAAAAAGACACATGCGCTATATAGATTCTCACCAGCCAACCAACCAACCAATATTTAAGCCATTGTATTGGTTTCATTCAGGCATTCTCGAAAAGTCAATTAACGTGCATCTCTGGAAAGAGGAATCCATTGGACATATACTAAGGAAAGGAGGCACTCCCCTTCCAAAACCCTATCCATAGATCATTGGACAAGAAAAAAAATATTAGAATAAAATGCAAGGAGAAGGTGAAAGGGATAACTAGTTAGAATAGAGATAGAAAACTCATGATAATAGAAGAGAAGTCCAAAGAGAGAGAGACAATTTAGAAAGGAAAATAGTCTAACTTATGAGATGAGAAAGAAGGGAAATAGAGGAAGGATTCAAAGAGAATGAGAGAGAGATGGATATAAAAGTGATTTGAAGGAGACTTTAATTCACACAAAGAAATAAAGTTAGAGGAAAAAAGGAAACTAGCATCACTACTAGGTTCCATTTTTATCCGTAATTTAGCTTCTATAGATTGTTGTGAATGAGATTTAGGCTTAATAGATAAAATATTAGCTGTATCTGGATCATGTAGTGTTTGGATCTCCTCAATTTTATTGATAAACTACTTGGGTAGAATAACACAATAGCTAAACTGTTCACTATCTAATTAACTAGGCATTCGGGTAAAATAATCAAGCCACTTAGTTGGAAATACAAATAACCTTAGAGTAGACAATTAATCTTGTTGTTTATGAACCGTAAAATCTATATAAGCGCCTTGTTAGATCCATAAGACTCAACCTGTAATGATTTTTGATTTAAGTCACTTTAAAATGTCACATAAATAGTGAAGCCAAATGTTTTAGGGAAAGAAATCAAATATTAGTTTTCTAAGATCAAATCAACCTCACTCTTTTCAGCAGTCATTTTGAATGTAGATTAAAAATATACTAAAAATAACTATCCCAAAACCTTATGAATGAAGTTAAAATAAAGGGAAGTGGAAAATAGTCAAATAATCTAAGTTAGAAGGGAGAAGTATCGAGTTTAACACTTTCTCTTAGATGTTATGTTATCTTACTAAAATTAGAATCACTTAGAAATCTATGGAAACTTAAGAGAAAAAGGAGAAGATGGTTTTATAAACATTAAATAAAATTAGTTAAATTAGGAGAATGTTTATGTTTGTTAGGATAGAAAATCAAGACTATAATGCTTATGCCTATAACGTAACATTGGCATTATGTGAAGGATCATATTATAAATTACTATTAAGAGATGTGCTAAACATTGTGAATAACAACAATGATATCATGAAACTTATAATGTAGTTAAATGTTAGTTGAAATAGTTTTACCATTTTAGATATATGATTTGATGAAGAGTAAACTCACTATCAACCCTAAATGAAATAAGACAAAGTTCTATGAAAGATAATGTTAAACTTGTAACAACCAGGAAATAGTTTTAACAATAACTATATGATGTTTATACACTCAATAGTCAATCAGAGAAATAAATTTAGCTAAACCTATAAGGGAATAATAATATTTTTCATGAAATTTTATTTAATAAACATAGGAAATGAGTGATTAATTTTTTAGTAAAAGTGGTAATTGTCTCTTGTTGATTTGATGGAAAATAATGTTTCTAGAGAGAGACCATAAATTTTATCTTAACATGCAACGTCATAAAGTTATATTATTTGTCTTGATACATATGAAATATCAACTCGGCTAGACTTATAAATAGAATAAAAGTAAGATCATAAGGATACAAATGTGATTGATACACATAATATGAAAAGTGTATGCTAAGAACTTCTATTATGAGTTATGAATTATATTTATGAAATAAAATTAACTTTATAACAAACTTAAGATCTTGATTAATTTATCTATATAGATTAATGTATGCATGAAAATCTACATGTGATTTTAGATGCACTCAAATGCTCAAGGTCATGACGAGACATCAAGAATATGATTGATGGAACGGGTATGGGATGAATCAATGTAGTACAAGTGGGATAGGTGGGAAAGATGGTAATGGAAGTATTTGACGATCAAGGTGATCGTAGATGCTCAACTTGAAAATTAGGTATTTATTTGTTGAGAGCAACAAAGGACCACTTAACTTGTGTGGGGGTGATACAGAGGTCAAGTAAGAACGTTGTTCATAGTTGTAAGTCTATATTGATAAAACCAAACGTAACTTGACCCAGTTGACGGATACGAGGGAATTGTCCTTATTCCTCTAAATAATCCTCTCTAAAAGAGGGTCATGTAAGTGTGAGAGAAGAGATGTGGTAAGGAAAAACTAGAGGGTTATGAGGTTAAACCTATTGGCTTGGTTAACCCAATTTTATATTTTGTAATCTCTACTTCATTGTTGAGGGCTTTAAGTCTGTCAATAATATTAGGTGGAACATGATTTGATCTAAATACTAGTTGGCAATAAACCTTGATTAATGTATACTTAACATTTGTCAATGTTGGGTTGGCTTATGATTGGGTCAAATATTCTTATGCATGGTTGAGGTGGACCTAGAATGGTCATGTGGGCACCAAATCAGCAAAGACAAAAATGAAAAAACAAACTAGAAACCAAAGAGGATGAGGGATAAGTACTAGTAGCCTAGGTCGTTAAGGAAATAGGGATGTGTTCTTTCCAATTCTAAATTACTTTAAACTCCTATCTTTAAATAAATGAAACTAATGGAATTAAGTTAAATAAAATATGATTGTTTTCCCCTTTTAATCTAATTAAATTCAATTTTCCAACATTTAATTAAAGAAAACTGAAACAAACTATCTAATTGTTTTTGTGTTTTTTGACAAATATTTTAAATAAAATAAATAAACAAGTCAAATTAAACTTCTAAACTATTTTTTTTTTGTGTTTTCTAGTTTTTGAAAAATAAAATAAACTAAAATATAGAAATACAAAAAAAAAATTAATCTAAATGAGACAAACTACTTCTACATTAAAATAAATCAAAAACAGGGAATAGCTGGATGCAGCTATTCATTTGTTACAGGATTGTGGAATTAAATCTAATTTAAATAGAGAATGTACTCTACAATTATTATTCTAAAAATGGAAATTTCTTCTAATCAATTTTTCCTCAGATTCATGGGAAATAAGTAGAGCTTCTCAAAAATCAATTTCTTCTTCACCCAAAACTTCCATGGAAAAATAAAATAAAATGTATGGATAAATAACAATGAAGAAGCGTAGACAAAAAAATATTCCTCAAAATTATTTATCTTGTATATCCACAAGGATAGGAAGGGAAGAAGATATCAATGGAAGTTTGTTTGTACGCTAAAAATTTTAGAAATGAAGAAACAATAAATTCTACCACTTTCAAACAAATGTATTTATTTTAATCTAATGAAAATAATTAATTAAAAGCTTTAAAAGAAATATAAATGCACCCCAACTTGGTTAATGTTGTGTTGTGATAGCTTCCAAAGTGTGATGATGGATTTATTGTCTCCTCAGCTTCCTTTTCTTTTCCATATATCAATTCTAGATGATCCAAGGTGTGCGATGTTGGGATGGGTAGAAAGATAAACAAATAATAAGCTATAGTTATTGGTTGGTTGCAAGCAAATTGGTCACAAATGCATTACTGGAAAGGAATAGAGCAATGTTCTATGTTTTTTTTGTTGTGATTCCTAGCAAGATTCTTGTAGCATAATAGTGCAAAACAAATCTCAAATCTCCAACCCATCATTTGGGTAAAAGTCTAATTTTTATAAAGTTTGGGGAAGGAGAATTTTAAACACATGTGTCATTCAAGAAATGCCAAATCATCAAATGAAGGGGGAGTTAAATTTATAAAGATAGTAAAATGATAAGAAAACTCCAATATGAATCTAACAAGCCCAAAATCAGGTGAAACAGTTAAGAAACGAGGTGAGAATATCACTCAAAAATTTAAAACATGCATTTAAAATGCACAACTTGAACTCACAGATAAAATTGACCAGAACTGTCAGTTTGTGCAGACCAGTGGCTATGTAAATTAAGACAAAAACAAGAAGAATAGGGGTGGAAATGGGTCACAAAGACAAGTCAAGCTAACAAACTTAGCAAATATCAAGAAATAAGCTAAAACAAGCATGTTGAGAGTGAAGGGAGAGGATCTTGATCTCATCATTGTTGTGGAAGAGAATTCCTTCATCGTTGGAGACCTTACAGTGTACATCAATGTAGCACCATGTAATTTTGGGTGCATATAATTATAAAATAATATGCCTTTGTGCTCATTAATTATACATGGTTGTATAGTTTTTTTCTATCATTATAAACACTACATAAACTGATGTTAAACCAATGAACACATAAAACTAAAATACATGTATATGAAAAATATTTTATACATTATATAGTCCCTTGTATGTAATTACAAATATATTTTAGGATTCTTGTAATAATTAACTCTTTTGGCAATATGGGACACACAAGAAGGTTAGGGTTACTTGTGTTCTATTTCATGGTTGTGTTTAAGTGTTGCTTTGGTGGTTTACAACTAGGATTAGAATCCTTATACAATTAATGTGAAAGAGTGGTATGGGACACTTAGATAAGGTTAAATGTTATTTGTGTTCTATTTTTAGTTGGCCCACTTTATGGTATTATTGAGATAGAGATGTCATGTTGTGAATTTGCTTATGGGAAAAGTGTGTAAATTGAGACATTTGTATATGAACTAGGGAGTGACCTGTATAAATGGGTAGATACCTAATGCATTGGATCACATATGAAAAGTGCTAGGGGTAGGGGAAAAAATATAGATAGACTCAAAGTTTTCCTCATGTAGAGTTGGGTAGGAATTAACGTGCCTTTAGTTTGTTGTTAAATTTCAATAAGGGGGTACCTTCTATTATCCTAAGTCTTTTGGACAAAAGCATTATTATTACTTACCATTATTAATAGGATACTATTTATTCATACTCTTTTCATTTATCTACCTTTTTTGTGAATGGATTTTACACATGGTATTATCTCTTACTATATCAATTTCTTACATCTTCCTTCTCATGAAGGGAAGGGACAATCTCACTTTTTGAGAGGTGTGAGAGGAACCAAAAGACTTGCGGTTGGTTGTAAATAGCTCCAATGATATTATTTCTCCTATGGTGCAATGCAATTCATGATGGATCTCTAGTGAAAAAACTACATGGTAGCATGAATATAGATATGTTATTGTATACTTGATACATATTTTTTATAGAAGACAATTGGACGTAAACCTTTGTATACTTGTAATCTGTTGTAAATTAAATACATCAAAATGTAACACATTGTTTTTAAAGTTAAGACTCATGTTTATTGAGAAATAATAATGTAACCCCTGCATACTTTAATGAAATTTATTGAAATTTATTTTGTACGATGGATTTTTTAATTGATAAGGTGGGTTGATGGGACCTGTTCCAATTAAAACTAGAGGATAAATACCCATAAATATTCAAACACAATAGTGCCTAAAAACCCCAGGTTACAAACCTACAAAATTTACCTTAACCAAATGACTAAAAACAAACTATTTCCCAAATAGGGATGGAAAAAGTCCTCAATCTTACCAGTTTGACCTTTTTTTAATTTCCTATTTTTTACTTCTTGCCACTTACCATTCCCTGATGTAATTGCTAACGAAATATCACCAAGGTTCATTAATGCCATTCGATTCTCTGACAAGGATTCCTGACCTGAATCTGATTTGGTAGGAGAGTGCCCCCCTTTTTGTTTTGTTAACCACCATGGTCCCCTAAGGATATTGGATTGTATCTAACTTTTCTTTTTTAGCTTTTTCCTCTGCCTTGTTTTTAGAACTAGTATTGTAAGTCTCTTCCTTAAATGTCATAATATCCATTGATTCTAGATCCAAATATCCCCAACCTCTGGTTAGGGATAAGCCACTCTTTTTTTTTGGTTTCTTATTCGTATGACATGATGCTTACAGATGACTAGGGTTTTTGCACTTTCTACACCCGAATGTTGTATTTTCATAATCTAAAGGTTGAGAATGCTAAAACTTTCTGAATTTTAAATTAATTTGATCCGAAAATATTTTACTCAAGTGGAATTCCAAACATATACAAGTGAAAGAGCACAAGCCTACATGAGTTTGATCCAGTTCTTGTTTTAAAAAACCTACCCAAAACATTACTGATTTCTTCCAATACATACCAAAGGTGTAGAAAAAGATTGTGTAATCTCACCCAAACTAGGGTTTGGGAGATCGAAAGAGTATAAGGATCAAATTCTGGGAACCAAGGATGTCAAAAATAGGTCTGCATTACCTTAGAACAAAGACCCACCAACCATGCACTGTTGGTAATCCTTCGCTTCCCTAAAGTGACCCACAAAAAAACCTATGGAGCATAGGAAAATTTCACATTTATTTTTCCAATTTTGAAAAATCTACTGATATAGATTCATATAGGAAGGCCATAAACCATTGAATCGACCTATTATGGCATCCTGAGATAGATTATGATAGTATTCCTCCACTTCATAAACTTTAATGGTTAGTGATGGGATTTCCTCCACTAAATTGACCAAATACACCTGATTTTCTGGCTTATTCTAGTTGGTTTTACCTAGGGCATCTTTGAATGAAACCCTATGCTTAAAATCCCCACTTCCCTGAGCTCTGCCCCCTAAATTTCTTGCAGCCATTTTACAGAAACCCCTCGTAGCCAAGCTCAGCCGCTGATCTAAATTTTTTATTTCCAGGTTATAGGTTAGGGCATAGACTTCTCCTTCCCCATGTGTCTACACTACCTTCAATGGGATACCAAATCCCTCCATTAGGCAGCACCTTCTTTTCGAGTATGCTCCCCATTATATCTTCTCGCCTCTTTACTAAATTTCTCACTTTTTTGGTCCTCACATTTTTTCCCTTCATTTGTCATCCCTTTCTTTTTCTTGTACAATGGAGTATCGATAAAACATATTATGATGTAATTTATTACTATTGTAACACTTGATCATTAATGGAAAAATACATACTTGTAATTTTAAATTACTTCTTATGAGTTAACTTAATGGATGAATACGATGCAAACATAGTTGAGATTTTATGTTTAATAAGATAAAATAAATTGCACAAGTTTATAAAGAATGTATTTTTCCAAGAACGAATCCTAATTCATGAATGAATAATAGGATGTATAATGGATAAAATGTATACAAAATTTATTAAATTTTTGTATATTCATATATATTTCTCTTGTTTATAAGGAAAGAAGGAATGAATGATTGATTCACATGCTCATGTATCATTAAGGAACATATAACATCTAATGGGAAAGAAGACAATGCCAATACACAATTAGATAAAATGATGTAATGTTATGAGAAGAGATATTAAATGATAAGCCCAGAGTGATCATAACAAAACTAGAATCATGAAATGATAAGTGGTGCTCCTTTGGGACCCATGTGGGTTGGGGGTTGAATAAGAAATGGGGGACACCTCTCCTACAAAGTTGAAAACTAAGGGAGGAGGAGATAAAATGATCTTACGAGGAATGAGCGGAAGTCAAAGTAATAAATGCTGATGTGTGGTGTCTTAGAATGGGAGAATGTAATCTAACAACATAGCATGTGTGGAAAAGAAATGACACCCTTATCCCCAAGAAACTGAAGCCTATCATGGAGTGCATAAAAATCATTATCTCTATGACCATTAATCTTATGGAAGTTACAGAATGGTTGGTTACAATTATGTTGTAACTGATGATGATTATAATGCTCATTATAAGGTAGATGAATCAACTCCTCATTAAGAAATGTGTGAAAATATTATGAGGCATAGAAAAATTTGAGAATTATAATGGCTCCCGCATAGAAGCAAGAGTGGATCATGTATTTAAACAAAAATGAGAGTAATGATCACGAGTATGTCTAGTAGGAGATGAGGAACGTAAATTTGGTGTATTAGGAGGAAGATAAAATGTAGTAGGTGGAGTGGTAGAAGAACTAGGAGCATTGGTAACATAATATTCATTAAGCATCTCTTGTTCTAAATCTATAATCTTAAGGAAAATAAGTGTAAACTATTCACATGTATCATATAATAATTTTTCTTTCAAAGGAAGAATCAAGCCACAAAAAATATATTACATTTCTAAATATTTGGGATAATAAAGTAAATGATGCATGTGAGATTCGAAATGTAAGATATAATCACTAATAGGTTCATTATTTCCTTGGTGAAAAGAAGGAAAAATCTCAATTGTAACTTTAAGACCATTGTTAGAAATAAAATATATAATAAATTCTTCTTCCATATTAATATAAGAACTAATAAATGCACTAGGAAAATGATGAAACAAATGAGAAGCGCTATCAATAAGACTACTAGAAAATGATTTTAGAAGTAATATATCATTATAATTTGAACCATAGATAATTTGAAAGCCTTAAGATACATATAAGGATTTACCATTCCATCAAAAGTGTAAAATTAGGTAAAGTATAAACCATAGGAAAAGATGAATTGTAAAATATTTTTTAGGAATAGGATTTCCATGAAGATAATTATTATCAGTGCTAGCATAATAGGCCCTAATCTCAAGGGTAAGGGTATGAATATTATTTTTTAAAACACCTACAACATGCATAAGGGAAATAACCTCTTAGGGAGGAATGACATAAACATTAAGGGGTTGAATCTTGCCAATATAAGTAGTCATTGTGACAATATTGGATTGAAATTCAATCTTGGGACTAGTAAGTGGAAAACTAGGAATAAGAACATGGGAATAAGAATCAATAGGAAAATAATTTTGCACACTTTTATCAATACTATCAGTAGAATAAGGAATACAAGAAACATGCACACTATCCTAATGAACATAATTTTGTACACTATCTATGGAAATATCAAAATTAGAAACACATGTGTCATGAAAATTTACAACATTTTCCATAATATGAGAAGGAAAAGGAGTAATAACATCAATAGGAAGCACAACCTCAGTAGAACAATTGGTATAAAGCGGTGAATGACGAGCTTTTAAGTGGCTCCAAGCCCACCTCCATCAGTCAAGATGTCTCCCATCAGCAATTTGCGGATGACACTATCCTTCTCCTTCTGGCATCTGTCATTGAAGCCAAGGCTACCAAGGCCTTGCTGAGGCTCTACGAATATGGTTCTGGGTAGGAGATCAATTATGACAAAAGCACCATCTTCTTCTTCAACACTCCTGAGAAAAGACAGCTTAAAATAGCTAAAATTATGGGCTGTAAAATAAGCGAGCTTCCAGCCACTTCCTGGGGCTTCCTCTCGGCACTAGGAAAGTCTCTTGCAAGGTGTGGGATGGTTTATTGGAGAGATTCCAAAAAAAAATGGCTGGTTGGAAAGGAGCCATTTTATCTAGTGCTGGTAAGTGCCTGCTCATCAAAAGTACTCTCCAAAATCTGCCAATTTATATCATGTCGCTCTACAAGATCCCCTCCTCTTTCAGGGATAAGATTGAAAGGATCCAAAAAAAGTTTTTATGGCAAGGCATGGATGAGAAATTCAAATTTCATTTAGTGGCTTGGGATAAGGTTTGCACCCCGAAGTTTATGGGAGGTCTGGGTATAAAAGACATTGAGAAAATGAATGAGGCCCTCATTGCTAAAATGGGCTGGAGAATGCTGACTGAGAAACAACCCTGGATAGATTTAATTAAAGCAAAATACCTAAAGCATCAATCTTTGTATTCCTTTCTACTTGATGAACAGCTCCCCTATGATTCCATTTTTTGGAACAATTTGGTTAAAAGCAGAAATTTTATCAGGCTGGGCAGTAAATGGAAAGTGGGGGATGGTAGGGACATAAACTTCTGGGAGGACAATTGGTTTAATGGAAAACTCATGGAGAGTTTTGGGATGGCCAAGGACAGTCTTATAAACAAGTATGGCATCAAAATCAAGGACTATATTGAGGAAAATGGTACCAGAAAGAAGTGGAAAAAACTTACTGTAGATAGAAATGATCTGAAACAAATTACTTCCTCCCTTCAAGATCATTTAGAACTTATTCCATTAAGTCAGATGGATTCCAAGGACGAGTTGGTATGGATTAACTCCAATGATGGGAATTACTCTGTCAAAACTGGATACAATAACTTCTTTCATTATAATCAAACAGAGTTCAATTGGAACAGGATTTGGATGTCTGATTTAACTCACAAAATAAATTTTTTCCTTTGGCTGGCTATCAGAGGTAGAATTCTTACTAATGACAATCTGATGAGAAGAGGATTAATAATCCCTAATAGGTGCCATCTTTGTAAGAAAGATTTTGAGGATATCAGCCACCTGTTCATACATTGTGAGTATGCCACTAGATTATGGAGTTTTGTCCCTTTCTAAATTTGAAGCTCGCTGGGTGATGCCAAAGGATCTCAATCATCTATGGACTCATTGGAACCCACCATTTAAGCATTGTGTTGTTAAAAGGATCTGGAAGCTGGTTATCCCTCATTTAATCTGGAGAATATGGAAGGACATAAATGATATTATCTTCAGAAACATAAAAGCAAAACTACAAACTTAGTATTGGGAAAATTTCTAATGGTATCAAAGAGAATATTGCTGGATTTAAACCCCCCAAGAACAAGAGATATCCAGAAAATGAAGAATACATTCTTTCCAACTGGCAGATTGGATCAATTAATAGTTGGAACATTCCTGGGAATAGCATTGATAGATATTTGATTAAATGGCATCCTCCAGATCTAAATTGGTATAAGTTGAACTTTGATGGGGCTTCTGAGGGAAACCCTGGGAATGCGGCAGGGGGAGGAGTGATACGGGATCATAAAGGAAATCTAATAGCTGTGTATGCTAGTAAAATGGGAATTCAAACTAATCATTTTGCTGAAGCTTTATCTGCTCTTTGGGGTCTGAGAATTGCCCAGGAAAATAATATTCATAACCTCATCATTAAAGGAGACTCCCTAAATATCATTAATCTTCTTAAGCAGTGCTCATCTCCAAGCTGGAGCATAAAGGATTTTATTGTAGAGTCCATAAGTATTAGTCATACTTTCAATAACATCAGGATCATGCATACCTACAGAGAGGGTAATAAATTGGTGGATGTGGTGGCAAATTATGGCATTAATGTTAACCTTACAGTTTGGGACAATAACAACATCCCTAAATAGCTTCAAAACAACATTCAGGCGGAACTTCATACGTAAGCAATATCTTGAAATGAGTTATGAATTTTGGGTGTGGATCAAAAATACTCCCACACGTGTTGATTTAAAGTATTGGTTTATGCAATACATGTCTAATAATCAAGATAGTGTGAATCATATGGGGAATTACAAGTGGAGATACACGGCTTTGAAAATCGTGCATGCGGGCTGCATTGTGACTGTTAAAAGGTGGATTCAAACCTCCACGGAAACCAAAGGTGGTGATGAAGTGATTGATGGCAGGGAGCGGGCTATTCTCACACGTGTTTTTCAGTAGGCTCAGATCAGCAGACATGCAGCCGATTGTGGGAATAGCAACGGCTCTCATTTCCATTTTTGTGCAGATTACTATAGCAAAAAGTGGGCTGGCTTTAGCAATCAGTTAGGAATTAGTTGTAAATATTTCAGAACAGAGAAGATGGGGGGTCCTCCTTGTCAAATTGAGCCTAGTGTGGACCCTGACTGGAAAGACAATATTGAGCTATGGAGCATTCTTAACAAGGGTGGCATAACAAACTTCATGGAAAAAGTTCAGGGGCATGACCAGAGCATCTCTGTGCATTTTGCAGAGGATTGGAAGGAGAGGACAGTGGAGTATGGGGGGTAGAAGGTCTTAATTAATGAAGAGCTTATTGCGGAAGCGACCAGCCTTGGCTTGGAGGGCTTCAGATTCTTTAACAAAAGGGTCGATAGAGATGTGGAAGAGAGAAGATTTGTTGAGGGAGAGGACAAAATTGACCCACTTAACAGTGGGCCTGCTTATTAGCTCGATCCCTCCACCATATGATGAAGTAACCCGCATGATGATACAGTTCATCTCCTTGGAAGGAAGGTTTGTCACTGTTCCTGCGAAACACCTTATTTTTCTTAATCATTTTCGTAGGGATCATCTGGTTTGTTTCCCCCATTACTTGCTGAAATCTCTTGAACTCTCCATTCTTGAGTTTCAAAATCATTCCCGGGTGGTTCCTTTGCACCAAGGGCTCATTTTGTTGTTACACAAATGCTGTCTACTCAGGTTTCCTGGTCTCCCATCCTCCCCTAGCTCGATTCCCCCTTTACCGAGCTCTATTGCTGCCAGCCCTGTCTCTCCTTTCTCTGCCCCTGCCACCACTGCTGTCACCCCCATGCCAGCCGTTCAGGATTCTTCTCCCGTTCCCCCTTTTGATGCTCCTGCCCCCCACTTGGCCTCTACCTCACGGAGACCGATTACCAGGGCTTCTAGGAAACTTAACCTTGAGACCCTTGCTGTGGAGAAGGGTTCTCATGAGTTTGAAATTGCTCATGACCTCCTGTATATCAGTAGTGCCAGCCCCCGGGAATTGCAATTGGAAAGCCCTAAAAAAAGGCTGGAAGCCTTAGAGGCAGATATGAAATTGTTAAAGGATGAAGTTAAAAACCTGACAAAACAGAAAGGAAAGAGGAAGAAGGAGGAGGAGGGAGGATGTGGACAGCAACCAAATCAAAGATATATACAAGAAATTGCACTCCTTGGACTCTCGCTTAGGGAAGGCCAAGACTAGGCATGATTACAACATTTCCATCTTTAGGGCGATTGAGGAATTTATTGAACAACACGTCAGAAGTGTCTCCAACCTAAGCAGAGTGCCGAAAACTCTTTGGGGTACTGATAAGGAAAGCAAGAATACCTTGGAGCAGCTGGATTCTAATGACGCTGCCCATATGAATACTTTGGGTATGTTTAAATCCTGGAAGAATATCAAAACCATCATAGACAAAGCTATTAAGAAGTAGCTGTAGATGCTTCTGCTGTCCTTGTTTGTTTTTTTGCTGTTTTTTTTGTGGATCCTTTACTGCTTTTTTGCAGTAATTTTGTACTGTTTTGTCTCGTCTTGGTAGCTATTTTTTAGCTACTTTGAGCATCATTGTAACATTTGGATTCTGATCCTTTTCACTCAGGTTCTCTTGCTTATCCTGGATTTTAGGCCTTCTTTTGTAAACAAGGGTATAGTCCCTTTCAAAAAACTATTTGCCAATAATAATTTTTTTTTAAAAATTATTCATTACAATATTATTCACACTAAGGAAATGGTCAGGATGATTTTAGCAATAAAAATTTAATCAAAATGAGTGAAAAAAACTCTTGAATTGAATAAGATTAAAGTGGGAAGAGAAAATGAGGTTTTTCATACCATTGTACCTATCAATTTAGAGATCACCACTCTCCAATTGCTCCAAGAAGTAAATTTTTATGAGAGTGGTGATGTTTTCTAATAGAATAAATCAAATTATCCAATTGGATGAAATTAAAAGGCAATCTGATGAAAATTGTTTAAAGTTTAAAAGTAAAATCAAAAGAGTGTTTGAAACGAAATATTATGATAGAGATTTTGAGATAAATGATTTGGTGATGCTCTAGAACAACAAACATGAAGATAAAGGTAAAAATTTTGACCCCATTATGGATAGGGTCTTATGCTATTGATATCCACATTGGGAAAAAACTCATTTTTCTTATGGATTTAAATGAGGAAGTTCTGGAATTTCCTATTAATGACAGGAATTTGAAACATTTTTTAGCTGAGTGAAGGCATTAAATTTTATTTGTATAGTGTAAATAAGTGTGTACTCTCCTTTTTGAACTCTATATATATTTCTTGTTGCTTTGGGTGTTTATTGTATTATTTGTGAGGTTACTGATTAGGGCCATTGGTGCTTAGAGTTTTTATTTTCATTCAAAAATATGTTTAGATATGCAACAAATTAATTGGCTTTGTTTTAAAATAACCAATTTATATTTGGATTGAGTTATCAGCTATAGAGGTCATGCTCATGAGGAATTTGGACATGTTTATGGAAAGGTTACTGGTTTTCTGGGATATTTGAATTTACCCACAAGGGATACCTCTCCCAATGTTTCCAACCAAAGTTTCTCACTACAATTTTTTGGAGCCTTATGACTAAAATCAGGGAGTTAAAGGACATTAAAGTGATAGATTATAAGACATTTTGACTCTCTAATTGATCTAGAGTTGTAAAAAATACTTACATGGATAGCTCCATGTCTCTACATGCCCCTTCAAAAGAATTAGCCAATTTTGGGTTGATTTTGGCCTCAAGACGAGAAAGAGATGGTTAATTGGTTGAATTCCTTTATTAAGGGGACCAACAATTTTAAGCTATGAGGGTATCCTATGGAAATAACTTAGTGAACTCACCAATCTAAGACAAGTGTAACCCATTGATGGTACAAAGGAGCTAGGTAGACCATTTAAAATCAAAAGGGCTACCAATGAAAGACACGTGGAGGAAATCAGTGGTATAAGGAGATAGAGCCTAGATGATGGATAGGAGGAACTGATGACAGACACATGTTACTCATCAGTTCCTTGACTAAATCAGAGAACCAAATACTTAATATGTCATAAAGGGATGGTATAAATTTCTGGTATGTGGTAAAAATTGGTGAAGTCCAAGCAATAAGATGAATATGAATGGAGGATATGTATGCTTGCATCTGGTAGGAAAGTTATTGAGAGTACTGGACTAGATTTGTAGCATCATAGTAATAATTCACATTACAAATTCCATTACACACTTACATATACATAATAAATAAATTTCCTATAATTTGTTAGAACATAATGATTAAGTGGTTTAGCCAACCTTTAGATTAATATGGGTCCATCGCTACTTATATAGGTTAAATATTTAATAATATGAAATATTTTTCTGATTATTAAATATTCATACCTAGGTAATCACTACATTAGGTAAGTATTTAATAATGTGAATCATTTATGTTTATATATTTTAAATACACTCAACTAGTGTCATACGTGTCAACCATTTTAGGTTGAAAAGGTGGGTCGGGAGACATACCTGATCACCTTATATAAAAAGGACTTTAGGTCCTCATTTTATATATTTGAGAAATATATCAAATGTGTGAAAATCAAGTGATTTGGTTTTACCCTTGGTAAGTAGGGTTTTAAAGGAGGAGGTGATCTTACTGGATGCTAAAATAAGTTCTCTAAAGTAAAAGGTTATTTTTAAAGTGGTTTTTACCCTATTGTGAGTTTTTCACTGATAAATACAGTGTTACCTGTGTTATTTATTTCCTGTAAGTAATGATTAAGTGGTTTGGCCAATAAGTTAAATATTTTAATTGAAATATTTTTTTAGGTCCATCACTATAATATATAGGTTAAATATTTAATAATACCTGAAATCAACCATTTTCTATTATTTTAAATATTTATTTACTTATGTTAGGTAATGTTTATACATTAGAATCCTCAAAGGTAAGTAAATTAAATAAATTAAGATCAAATGTTTATATTTTATTTATTTAATTTTAAGGTTTTTTCAACCAACCGGAAAGGTAAATTAAATAAATTAAGATCAACCATGTTTTGTATTTTATTTATTTAATTTGTGGTTTTTTTCGGAAAGGTAAATTAAATAAATTAAGATCAAATGTTTTATATTTTATTTATTTAATTTGTACAGTTTTTTTCAACTCAATTTGAAAAGTAAATTAAATAAATTAAGATCAAATGTTTTATATTTTATTTATTTAATTTGTATGGGTTTTTTCAACCAACCCAAAAGGGTATTTAAAATAAGTGCAACCTAAAAGTTTTACTTTGTGAAGAATCAAGTGAATTCACAGGTGGAAAATTTGGAAACTTCTTACCTTCCGTGAAAACTTGTGTAGAGGTAAGGGTAAAATATTTGAAATATTTTTTTTCTATAGTTTTAATATGTGCAGGTTGAATTTTGTCAATGGTAAATGAAGGAGGAGACAAAGCTCCATCAAAATAGGATTTGAATTTTTTCCATTGGATGTGTGAAAAATGTTGTCTCCTCTGTAAATTCTAAGGTTTATGTAGAATTTAAAATTACATGGCCTGGTAAATGTTTTAAATATTTTTTTCATGAGGGGCCCCGTAATAAGGGTTATATGTGTTTATTTTTTTAAAAAAGTATATATACTATAGTTTATAATTTTTTATAGACTATATGTTGTTTTTTATTTACATTATATAAACTATATACCTCTTTTTTAAAGTGAATATATTATAAATTTAATAGGTTATAAATTATAATAGGTTAATATAATGTATTAAAATATAACCTCCTTAATATTATATAGAAGAAGAAATTATGGAAATACACAAGTTTTGACTCCATTAAATTTGATGGTCAAATGACCGTCACAACAGACCAAACATAAGGCAGTATGACAGTCATTTAGACGTCAAATTTAAGCTGGTCGGATCTTTGTCTACATTATTTTTTTTCTAGAAATTTGAAGTTATTTTGCATTCTTAAGGGTTTCTTCTTCACTTATATATGGTTAGTATATAATATATATATATATATATATATGGGGTATAATGTAAAACCCTTTATATTACGGGTTATTATTTTGATCATGGGAGGTTAATTAATATGCATTGTAATGAAAAAATTAGTTATGATTAAATATTTTATGTAGATCTATAAAATTTAGATTTGTTTCTATTAAAAGTGTTGCTTTTTTTTGATAAAAATGTATCTAACTCTATGGTACATTATATATTATAATGGGGTGTGTTTTATAGGTTCAGGAAAACAATGACGTCCAACTATTTCTATCTTGACAAAACCCATATCTTGAATGGGACCAACTACAACATTTGGAAGATCAGGGTCAAATCAGAACTTATGGCGAGGAAAATCTGGACAATTGTTTCTGGATCTGAGGTTTCTCCCACCGGTCGTCAAGCAACTGTAGATAACATGAATGCATTCTCGCAATGAATGCAGGAGGCTCTTTCCATGATTTTGTGCAATGTGAACGATGAGTACCTTCTACACATTGGTAATATCAAACATCCAAAAGAGGTATGGACACAACTAGAATCCATGCATGAAGGTACGTGTTTATCTAAAATTATTAAATTAGTTTTAGAATTGCTTACAACTCCTATGAAAGGAGATGAAAAAGTAGTTAATTTCTTAGCCAAAATTAAAAATATTAAAGCACAATTAGATGGATGCAATTGTGATTTAATTGGTGAAAAATTAATCTACTTTATTGTTCAGTTAAATATACATGAAATATTTAGGAATTTTATTTCTATCTTGAACTCTAAATATCAAAATGAAAATGATCTACCTGATTTAAATACCTTGAGTTCACTTTTGATACAGGAAGAGCAAGTGATGATGAAATTTGACTCTAAGGAGAATGCCTCTCAGAAACTTCTTGCTCAGAATTCAAAGTTCAAACCTCACAAGCCCTTCTCAGATCAAAAATTTAGATCTAAATCTTCTTTTGTTGATAAGAAAAGTTTTTCTTCTGATCAATTGCGTGTTAGCTTTAGTGGTAAATGTCACAAATGTGGTAAATTTGGACATAAAAAGGAAGATTACAAAACTAAGAAACCTATCCATAAAAATAAAAAATAAATTGTTTCTTCAAAATACAATTTAAGGAAAAAGGATAGCTCTAATGATATTCCTAAAATGATTGCATTATATGCTGCGTTGTATTCTTCCTCTAATTCTGAATGGATTCTAGATTCAGGTGCATCAAATCATATGACTGGTGTTTCAAATTATTTATTTGATGTTGTGAAAATCAATGAACATGTGTATCTTGGTGATAACTCATCTTTAGAAGCAATAGAGAAAGGGAAAGTAAAATTTGATAATGGTGTGTTGAATAATGTTTTATTTGTTCCTAAGCTCAAAAAGAACCTTTTATCATGTTCTCAATTAACTCATGATGGTTTGGCTATTCAAATTTTGAAAGATACTTGGTATATCAAGGATAGTAATGATAATATAATAGCTGAAGGAATTCAAAGAAATGGTCTATATATTTTTGATGATTTCCATTCTGCATCCTGTTTTGTTTCTCAAAGTTTGAATAATTCAAAACTATGGCATGAAAGATTAGGACATGTTAATTATATAAGTTTATATGAAATGGCTAGATATAATCTTGTGAAAGGTTTTCCTGTGTTTTCTTCTTCTCATGATGCGTGTGAAGGGTGTTTACGCTCAAAACAAATCACTAAACCCTTTCACTCACATCTTGAAGAGAGTTCGTCTTCCCCACTAGAACTTATTCATAGTGATGTTAGAGGACCTCTTGAAGTAGCTTCATTAAATGGTTCTTTATATGCTGTGACTTTCATTGATAATTTCACCAGGATGATTTGGTCATATTTTCTTAAAAATAAATCTGATGTACTAGGGAAATTTAAGGAATTTAAAGCATCTGTTGAAAACTCTTCAAATTATAAAATTAAGAGACTTAGAACAGATAATGGGGGTGAATATGTTAGCAAAGCATTTGAAATTTTTTGTATTGATTGTGGTATTAAAAGGGAATTAACTTCTCCTCATTCTCCCCAATCTAATGGTGTTGCAGAACATAAGAATATGACTATTTTAGATATGGCTCGCACTATGCTTCATTCTGCTAGTCTTCCCAAATTTCTGTGGGCAGAAGCAATGAACACAACAGTCTACATTCTAAATAGGGTTCCCACCAAAGCTATTCATCTTTCAACTCCTTTAGAAAAATGGTCAAATCAAAAACCTGATATTTCTCATCTAAAATTTTTTGGTAGTCCTGCTTCTTTATACATTCCTAAAAAGAAAAGAAAGAAACTTGATATGACTTCTTTCTCTTGTGTTTTCATTGGATATGGTATTAACACTGCAGGTCTAAGGATTTATGACCCTGTAAAAAGGGAAGTAACTGAAAACCACAATGTGGTGGTTTTGGAAAAATATTTTTGTTCATCTGATAATGGTAAAGATGTTCCTAACTCTATCAATATTTCTAATAATGGTTATGATTATGATATTGAGAATATAGTAAATGGTCATGATGATGTTTCTTGTGTTGATACTATAGATGCTTCTGAATCTCCTAACTCCCTAGTTAAGAAACCAAAATGGGCTCAATTTGTGTTAGAGAGTTCTAATCCTATTGATCTTAGGAAAATGACCAGAAGCCATCATACGTACCATGCATTAATGACCTTGTATGAACCTGAGCCGTAAATTTTTGAAGAAGCTTCTCAGGATGAGAAGTGGATCAATGCAATGCAAGCTGAATATAATGCCCTAATTCAAAATCAAACCTGGGAGTTGGTTCCACCTCTAGAGAAAAGAAGTATTATAGGGTCTAGGTGGTTATACAAAGTAAAATATAATACAGATGGTAGTATTGACAAACATAAAGCTAGACTTGTTGCTAGAGGTTTCACTCAGAAACCTGGTATTGATTATGTTGAGACATTTGCCCCTGTAGCTAAAATGAGTACTGTTAGGACCTTATTTGTAATTTCCACTCAATTTGGGTGGGAAATCCACCAAATGGATGTGAAAAATGCCTTTTTGAATGGTGATTTAAAAGAATAACTTTACATGTCTCAACCTAAAGGATTTGAAGAAACTGGTAAAGAAAACTATGTTTGTAAATTGAAAAAATCCTTGTATGGTTTAAAGCAAGCTCCTAGAGCTTGGTATGTGAAAATTAATTCTTTCTTTAAACAGTTAGGATTTGCTAATTGTTCTTCTGAGAATGATCTATTCATTAAGCAAGAAGGATCACATATTATCATTGTTTGTATATATGTTGATGATTTGCTTATGACTGGTGATAATCCTGCTTTAATTTGTAGAATTAAAGAAAAATTGAAACAATACTTTGAAATGACTGATTTAGGTCTCTTACATCATTTTCTTGGCATGGTTGTATTTCAAGATAAACATTCTATTGTTGTTTCTCAAGCACAATATGCAACCAATGTACTGAATTTTTTTTAACATGATTGATTGTAAACCAATTTCTACTCCTATGGAAGTTGGACTGAAAATTGATCCTAAACCTGCATGTGAAAAATTTGATCCTACTTTATATAGGCAGTTAGTTAGTAGTTTGATATATCTCACTATCACCACACCAGATATTTCCTATGCAGTAGGAATTGCTTCTAGGTTTATGTAGGAACCTTATAGAGATCATTGGAATCTTGCAAAAAGGATTCTTAGATATATTAAAGGTACAATCAATTATGGGTTGCATTATACTAAGAATGAAAATGCTAACTTATATGGATTTTGTGATTCTGATCATATTGGTGATGTATTGGATAGAAAATCTACTTCTGGTTATGTGTTTAAATTTGGTGCAGGTGCCATTACTTGGTGCAGAAAAAAGAAGCCAACTGTTTCTATCTCTTCAACAGAAGTTGAGTATAGAAGTGTAATGGAAGCTGTAAAAGAGGCTCTATGGCTAAAGAGGTTGTTCAATGAGATAAAGATGATGGATCCACGTAGTGTTCCTTTGTTCTGTGAAAACCAAAGCACCATATCTCTTGCACATAATCTAGTACAACATCAGAGGACGAAGCACATTGAGATACATATACACTTCATCTGTGAGAAGGTGCTAAGTGGTGAGATAGATCTCAAGTTCATGCCGAACTGAAGAGCAGGTTGCTAATATCTTCACAAAGCCCTTGAGTGCTGTAAAGTTTTGTCACTTTCGTGAAAATATTGGATTGTCAGAGTTTCCATTGAGGGGGAGTGTGCATGACAATGTCACCTCCTAATGGAACTTGGTTTTTGTAAAAAGACCTTTAGGAATTTGTAAAAAATACCTTCAGGCAAGTGTAAAAAGACCTTCAGGCATGTATACCTCCTCAACTTATTTTTTAGAAAGAAGTGTAGAAAGATCTTAAAGGTGGTCTTCAGTAAACTCTTTAGTGCTATTGAGTTTACTGGTAAACATCCAGTACAAACATATTATTAAGGAGGTCCTTGGTTATAAAAGGCTCCTATATGCTTGGGTTCAATAACCTTTTATGAGAACCTGTGAGAATATGTAAAACTCACAAATCATACTTAGCCACTGATCATGGGATGATCTTTGGGATTCCAAATCCTTTTGTACCAAAAGGTAACTTGAGTATGATGAAGGTGTTATAATTCTTTCACCCGATATGCTAGCCTAAAACCTTTATGGTTTAAGGATTGTAAATCGTGTAGTGTACCACGGGTAGGTAATCTATTGACATATGTTATCCCACTTAACATTAAGGGGGAGTGTTGGAACATAATGATTAAGTGGTTTGGCCAACCCTTAATTAATATGGGTCCATCACTATTATATAGGTTAAATATTTAATAATATGAAATACTTTTCTATTATTAAATATTCATACCTAGGTAATATACATTAGGTAAGTATTTAATAATGTGAATCATTTATGTTTATATTTATTAAATACACTCACCTAGGTATATGTGTCAACCATTTAGGTTGAAAAGGTGGGTTGGGAGACATACCTGATCACCTTATATAAAAAGGACTTTAGGTCCTCATTTGATATATTCGGGAAATATATCAAAGGTGTGCAAATCAAGTGATTTGGTTTTACTCTTGGTAAATAGGGTTTTAAGGAGGAGGTGATCTTACTGGATGTAAAATAAGTTCTCTGAAGTAAAAGGTTATTTTCAAATGGTTTTTACCCTTTTGGGGTTTTCCACTATAAATATTGTGTCACATGTGTTATTTATTTCCTGTAAGTATTTCTTTATTTACTTATGTTATGATGTAATGTTTATTTAAATATTTATTGTAACATTATATAATATTTAAGTTGATTAAATCCGTATTTATTAGAATCCTCAAATTCTAACAAAAATTACACCACATTTCAGACTCTATCTAGTTTTAGTGTGTGTGATTGAATTATGTCCCTTGAAGCTATGTTTTCATTGTGCTAGTCACACCAAAATAGTGGGCTACAACTAAATTTACCCCAAGATGAATGTGTGAGATGAGATTCAAAAATAGCCTCTCCTATGTAGTGAATAATATAACCCAAACAAAGTCCTTAAATATTTCTTTGTCTAAATGGTAGATAGTAAATAATAGCCCAAGTTATCCAAAATCTAATAATAGTGAGTAGGTTGTGTATATATATGAATTCTTAGTTTGAATTTCGACACTTAGTGACATAAAAGGATGACCCATAGAATTAGAAAAGACACAAATTAAAGTACCAAACATAATTTAGAAAATTAAGGAGAATGGAAAAAAGCAGTGAGAAGGGACACTAGTACCTAGGAGGTACTTTCCTAAAGAAAAGAAATAAAAACATGAACAAGAACAGAGACAAGGATCCTTGTGAATCGACCAATAAATGTAAATACAAGAAGTATAAGAAAATGTCACGATAAAAAACCGGTCGAAAGTAGTAAAAGGACCAAGAAAAGGTGTCGCCAATGTCTAATCTTTACACAAGTTTGAAATCATGTATAAAATGACATACTAGAGGCATGATGTAATAAAAAATAAGTGCATAATTTTGTGTCTACACCAAGCTCCATAAATTGTGAAATAACTAATGCACATCCATTAAGGCAATTCCCTCTACAAGTTTGAAGCCTCTTTCTACCTATCAACAAGTAGTGGAATATAATTCCATTTTCATCTTTAATTATGATTGTAAACATTTCATGAGCTAGTATAACAATTTAATTGAATTACATTATTTTACAACTTCAAACTTTAATGTTTTTGGTTTCATTTTTGGGTATATGTGCATATATATGCTAATCAATTTATTATATGGGATCAACTACATATGATTGTTAGGGTTTGTTTAATATTTAGTGCGACATATATTGAAAAAGGAAGTGTTTTATATTTACCTTATTTAATAAAATTGAATGTATACTTTATAATAGGAATAAGCAAGATATTTATTTGTCTATTGTCAAGAAAAATTTATGTATCATCAAAATCTTGTGAAATATGGTTATAAGAGGTATAATGCAATGATTTCACAATATGATATATAAGATGAAGATACATACTATATGGATTATGAATTCCTTAATTATGTGCCAAGTTCACAAATAAGAAATGAAGATGTATCCATTAGTGATTATGTTCCAAGTATAGAAAATACAAATGAAGAAGTAAACATATAAATAAATCATATCTAGTTGGATCATGTAGATCATCACATATTAACGATTTCTCTCTAACTTAATCTAAAATTTCAACCAATGAAGCACATAGCCAAGGAAATCAACCTTTGGTTCCTCATGCACAAAAGGGTAGGACCTATTAGAGCATTACAAATAATCTATTCCTTATTGAAGAAAAGAGAATTAAGAGAGACACCCAATCAAATGGTGGAGAAATGAAAAAACTATAACCACTAAAAAGTGGATAATTGTGGAAGATTATTGTTCTAGTCATGGTCTCCTCAACACAAAATGTCAATGTTGAGATATATGAGAGCATGTATTTCTTAGTTACAAAATTGTAATATATTATGAAGAAAATATTACTTATGGGCATAATAGTTATTGGAGTTTAATAGGATGACAAAGATAATTGAAAAGAAAATTCCAATAAATTTTTCTATAGAATTTTATTATGCAATGTAAATCTACTTTGGTAATGATAGAACTATTAATCCCCATAAAATTTCCATTAATTATTCTGACACAAGTTATGAATTACTAAGGGTATTTACTCTAAAAATAAAAATGAACCATTAAAGGAGTGCAAGACACCTAATATGGTACATGAAATCTCACTAAACACTAGAATGAAAAGGAAAAAAAATTAATAGGTAAAAAATAAAAATAACAATAAAAATATAGGTATCAAAGAAAATTCTTGAAAAAAACAATTTGGTGGGTTTTAAAATTTATATGGATCAATAGGGGTGTATGAAATACCATAAAATAGATGATGATATAATGGAACAATGTATGAAGAGGGAAGCTAAGTGTAGACACCAAAATTGGGTCACACTCCCCTTGGTCCCTCGACAAATAACCACCTCGAACACACTCACCTAGCCATGGCCCCTTTCACCCCACTCTAATATTAATTTAATTAATTAAATTAAATTAATTCATGATCTCATAATATCTATTATTTAAATATCCTAATTGAGATAATGGCCACACACCCACCTCACCTATACACCTCATCTAGCCACCTCACCCTAAGACCTATTCTTAGTATGTTGCCATAACTAACTAAGACCTACCTAAACCCTAAAAATCAAAGCCTACATTCCCTCTAACCACATTCCTGCCTGTCAAAAAGGAAGCTTCCATTCTAATCCGCCGAAGAAAGTGAACGAGATCCAAGAAATTAAGGGGATATGCCCATTTTTAGCAAACCTAGAAAATACCACCCTAATTGACGCCGGTTACCCTAAACTACCACTGGTCAGTCCAGAACCATGGTCGGTTACCATTTATTCCCCAAAACAACCTTATTTTGAGGCTAGCACATTTTCTAAGGGCAAGAGACAAAACCAGAGCTGCATGCAAGTAGAACTAGCATTTGTACATGCATCAGAGCATTCACAGCTAGCACCAGAAGAAATCATAGAGCCATTTGCATTTACAGAAGCATTCGGGGAAGTGCCATCACCACATCAAACTCCATCCATCTAATAAACTACCATTTCCATCCAACCATTAAGCTCATACAATAGTAAGTGTTCTATTAACCAACATTCATCCATTTTTGTTTTAGTAGGTTCTGTTATATCTATTATCAGTTTCTACTCCCACTCCCATTCTCCCACCATTTACCTTCATGCAACCTTGATCATTCCTTCACCCACATCATTAAATTTCCCATACCCAACTTTTAAATATCTCTGGGTATATCCAAGATCTCCATAGACCTTGCGATTACCCTCTCTATCTCCATTTAGCTTCAGATCTAACCTCACACCAAGACTTTTAGAAGTTTCTTCTACCCTGACCATACCAACGTCGGTTACCCAGAACCGTCACCAGTTCACTTAAACTGACATCGGTTATACCAGACCGACGTTGATCTTTGTGTTTTACCCTTAGACCAAAAACATAGCCTAAAATCCCCACCAAATACCCCAAAACAGCCCAAAACTAGACCCAGACTAGTTCCAACACTCTGACAGTGACCTTGACCTTCAGATTCAATCATATCATAGCCTGTTGTGAATGAATCTGCTTATTGTAGTCGAATGAGATACCCAAATCATTTTAACTACAGTAGGATTTCATTTATTGTTAACATTGAATTGTTTTAAATAGTGGATTTACAACCTTCTAGGGAGTATCACACTTCTTGGATCTAGCATACGCTAGGCAGTCCACTGCATATACTGTTTAACTTCTATTTGGTGGTCTTGTTTTCTATTTCAGGTAGTTCCTCCTAGCCAAAAGGAAGCTCTCACGATTAGCTATGAATCAAGAATTCATACGTGCACAACAACCTTCAAGAAAACTTAATAGGTATTCCTCCTAGCCCATTTACCCTTATCTGTTTCGTCAATATTCAAAGAAACGCTCTAAGAATCAGGTGAAACAATAAAAATGAGGAAAGGATGATCAAAATATAAGAGCAAAATATGAATGTGTAAATGAAAACAATTTTAAATTTAAATGTTATTGGACAAGAAATGTTTAAGATGGATGAGTTATTTTAAAATGATAAATATTTAGTTAAAACCTTATATCTAGGATATATTGTTTCTCTTCAGTGTATTTCCCATTTACTTGTCGTTATGGGGCTCAAATAAGTATATCAATAAAAAATTATTTCTTTGTACTGTAAAATTTAAAAAATAGAACTATTTTGTTTCGAGATCTATATGTTTTAATATTCTAACCTTTAAAATTAAAGAATATTTTAATAATTTTTGTGTTGATGTTAATTATATGAATTTATTTTTATTTTTTTTTAGTTTTGAAATTAACATATCATCTTTGTCTTTATTAGGTTTTTGATTACACATTCTTTTGTATGGATTTGTAGGGAGGATATCAAATTTTATATTTATCAATCTTCAATGTTATTATTTTCATATAATGAATCCTAATTCAATAGAAAAAATGAAAATCCTTCTTGAAAATGCATCAATTATTGTCTAATTAACATTGTAATGGAAAGATCTTTAAGATTCAACCAATATGTAATACATTTATAAAAAGCACTTCTATATTAATTTCCAATGTGGCAATACTCAACTACAGACATCGATGACATGGAAATGGAGCTTCATGCTATCACTTGTGGATAGTAAATTGAAATCCTTGAACCTGATTTATCTATTTCTCAATGCTAAGGAAGGATTAAGGGTGAGTGGTATATCAAATCATGTTCCTTAAACTGGTGGAACCACTATATTTTTGAATTAATATGTGATGATAAAAATTTCCAAAACATTTTTTGAATACCATAAATCATTTGATTATGTCTTTTAATTGTTGATTGATGATCGTAGACAAGGTGAAATGGCCTTTTCATTCGACATCTCTAAAAAAGGCAGGTTATTTTGAGTTAAAAAACAAGCGACCATTCATATTTTTTGATTGTCATTTAGCATAAAAATGGTTGACATTATTGAGTTATTTGATTGTGGAAAGTAAATTGTGATAAGAACTATAAATAAGTTCATAGATTTCATATAAATTAGGTTTCAAAGTCATTTTCAATGGACAAGTGAACACATGACATTAGAGCATGTAAAATAAGGATTTAATAGAAAATGACATTTTCTAAATTATTTTGGAGATATAAATCCATCTTACATTACAATAATAATCCCCTTTAATGATTTTTTATATGATTGGTATAATCAAGATCACAAGTATGGTATATCATTGTTATTGATTATTGATAGTAATATGCATTTCATGGATGTGTATATACAATGGATATGTTTTGTTAATGATTATAGATTGTTATCAGATTCATTATTTTATAGAATGTGTGAGGGTGGAGAGAGATTAAAGTTCATCCAGTTCCCATTGGGTCATTAAACATGAAGGGGTATATTATTGATGATGGTGGATATCTATTGTTACCATCGTTAGTCACACCTTTTAAAGGACCTATAACTACTGCTTAAAGGGAATTTAATTTTAAGTTGTCATCAATATGCATTATTGTTGAGTATGTATTTTGAAGGATAAAATAGACGTGACAACTTATATAATAAAAAATGTGGCACCCAAAACTATAAATTCTACTAAAAACCATTCTTATTTGCTGCATATTACATAATATAATGTTTACCCTTCTTGAAGATGAAACTGATACATATGATGATGTACAAATTTGAGAATGAAATAAATATTCTAACCAATGAAGTGGGTGATCTAGGTACAAAAATTTATCGAGAAACCTTAATAAATTTTGTTAATGGAAATGCTTATATTGTGAATATGTAAGAAATAAAACATGTATGTTAGGAAAGAAGGGGATAAATAATAAACCACAAATTAGATATCAACCATATAAAAAAACCAAGTTTTATAGTTTATAAAATTTACAAAAAATTATAACGAATTAAATTGAATTAAATAATAGATTTTATACATAACAGTGAAAGTAAATAACACATAACACAAGATTTAAGTGGGAAAACCTTTTAGTAAAAAACCCACTAAAAATGTCATTTATCTTTATTGAGAATTTAATTTCACCTAGACATCCCACTATTTCCTTGATCTTACACAATTACAACCTTTTAAAGCTTTTATAAACATTTTCTCAATGCAGAGTATTAGCTTGCATATTTTGCATTCATGTTTCTTTCTTCAGCTCACATAATTCATGATAATGTGTAACCAATCTCAAATCAGATCACCTTGTTATATATAGGGTGGGTGACATATTTTACCACTTCACTCTTATAATTCAAATTTGTCACACCCTTGCTTTTCTCAATATATTATGTCATAAATGAGCTCCGATATTGGGAAATTCATGGACACGGGGAATGGTTTCGACATGCTACATGTAAACATGACAATGTATCAAAACTTTCCAATCGTGTACCACAAGTTACCAAATATATCAATCAATTTTGTGTACCTTGAGTGTTATGAATATCTCATTCTTGTTGTAGATGATGATGTGACTTATCGTCATACTTTTTCAAGTTGCTTAAGTTATAATTTAGTTTTACAATTTTATCGTTATGGATATATTTGACGTTGTTGGCTATTGATATTGTTGATGATGAACTCATTTATGATTATGAAAATAGATTAACATACTTGTCTTCTTTGCACTGTTGAGCAGATATTATACTGTTATCATTACAGTGTTATATCGTTGACTAGATTATAAAAGTACGTTGTTTTTAGCTCGATCTTATCTTAAAATTAAAGATCATGTTATCACCAACATGTGGGCATAAGGTTTCAGGCCTAATGGAAACCTAAGTCTTTAATAAGTACCAAGATCCATCTATGAACTAAAATAGGTAACAAAAGAATGGTAAGTTTTATTCCTATCCTTTGTGTGGCATTAATCATGCTAGGAAAAGTTAATACCACTCTTATAAAGGTTGGAATAGTTGGAAGAATTATCTTTTAAGAAATAATGGCTAAGGTGAATTAGCCTTGATCTTGATTAATTTCTTTTTCAACACATGGGAAGGCATAGTGCAAAAGCTAAGGTCTTCGACCATGAGTTCAAACTAATGTTATAAAGATTAATAACTTGGCCGATTATCAACCCAAGCTTTATATGTTGTTGAAATTTAAATTAATCCTTGATTAGATTTGGTTAACCCATGCAATGTTAATCCTTTGATGGATTTTACCCACCTGAGCTATATTTGTTAATAAAAATTGGTGATTTTTATTGGTCATTGGTCAAAATTGCAAAGCTAAGTTTTAAATTACACAATAATCTTTGACTGTTTGATGGTGACCTCCATGCAATTTGGAGAGGTGGTGGTAATTGTTAAGTTTACCTGGACCTAAAATTTAAATCAATTGTGGCTTATTCTATAGGCTTTAAACCCATCAGAAGCCTTTGGTGGGAAGATCTCTGGAATGGCGACAGGTGTCATGGGCTTTTGGATATTTGGTAGAGTCTCTATAATTGGTGGTTATGGATAAATTTAACTAAGAATTTGGAGGGAAAAATTGGTAGATTGTACCAACATGCATTGAATGATATTTATTCACCTCATTAGAAGCAATAAGATTCTCAAGGAAGCTATTGAGTCAGTCTATGGGTATTTTTTGGTTTTCATTCTTGTTGTGCTATCTTTTTCCCTTTCGAGCTCTGCATGAAAAATTGGTAACTCCATATTTAACTAGGTTAACTGGAGGTAATGAATGAAGTATTTTTGGTGAACCATTCATAAATAGATAGTGGATATTTTTAGGGGACTATTAATGGAAGTTGTTATATTTATAATGGATTTTTTCTGTGACCTTGGACGATTATGTTCTTTGAATTTGAAGGAAATTTTTTTGGAGGTTGTCGAGGAAGAGATTGTGAAGGAATTGCTAGCTCAGTTTGACTTGGGGAAAAGTGTGAAGGAGTTTACCTTCTGTTACAGGAATGAATCATTATTCTCCTCTTCTTTGTAGTCTAATCATTATAATGTTTTCATGAAATAAATCTCTGCAGTATATATTCATAGTGTTATGTGGGACTATGAGAATGGTGTTAAAATATAGCTAGGGATTACTTTATTAGGTACTGTGAATGGTTAAATGACTTGGGTGTTTATTCGGTTAAAAACCCATTAAGGGATCAATATAAATCTGTATTTAAATCCTTTGTATCAAGGATATATATTCAAATATTCAATAAATGATAATATATTCATAAGAAAAATATCTTCCTGGAATGTATGTAGATTTTGTGGCTAGTCTGGTTTGGGGTTAACCTAGTTGTTTTCTTGGTCTGAATAGAATCTCATCATTTGGGTTAAACCCATTTGGGTTATAAGACTCATCATCTATGTTCTACAAATTTACGACATATAAACCGTCTCACGGTTAACCCTCCATTTTTGGGCACTTTAGTGCAAGATCATGGTGCTATTGTTTTTAAAGTCCCAAGTATGGGTTAATTTATTGTGGGTTAATGAATATAAAATCCGTGTATAGTCTATATGGATCTTATGTTTTTGACTGAGTATGAAATCCTGCCAGTCGACTTATATATAGTCGTATCTCATAGTTTTTAACCTCCCCTCTTGGGTACCTTCATGTAATCTGTGATGATTTTGTTAAAAAGGACTAAGTCCAAGTTGAAAACTTATGGCTCGAATTGCTTATGGGAATGGAAAAATGTGTGTGAAGTTATATGCATTCAGGGTTCCAAAATGGGACGAAGGTTTGTCTGAAGAATGCTAGTTTAATGAATCTTGTAGGGCCCGATAATTATGGACAAAACCTTTGATTAAATTTTTTTTCTGTATAGGATAAATTTTTTGATGAATATTGTCTGTAAGGAATAATGATGTGTTATATTGTGATTATGTAGATGATTCAGTGTGCATTCGAATAGGCCCAAGTAATGTCACAGTTCTTGATAAGATTAAGAAAATTTTAGTACGTTTGGAGAAGTTAAGGTAATTCATATTGGTTAAGGTTTTAATACTTTCCTTAATTTAGTTGAATATCTATTATTCCTTCTCTTCCTGAGGAGTGACTTTTTCATTCCTATTTGTTGAAATGATTATCAAGCCATAGTATTATAAGTTAAAGAATATATCACTTACTATTTTAAAGGAGATAAGGAAATCCTAATCACAGTTTGAATTGTATACATTTTTGAATCTAATGATAGTATATATATCATTATTGAAGACCATTTTGTGAAAAGGATATTTAGTTACAATAATGTAACATTAGCATTATTATTGCATAGATTAATAGAGGTTGAATGATGAAATGCAAAGCTAAAGGAAAGTTGTGAGACTGTTTATTAAATATTGATTATGATTTTGGTAAATTATTTGTTTGTTATCTTGAATCAATTTAATGTCTCATAGTATGAGAATTACTTACATAGAATTAATAACAATGTTTGAGATAGGAAATATTATTTTGGTCTCATTATTTAGTTAATAGATATGTTGATCATGTAATTGTTGGAATTTATTCATATGAGAATTATAGTGACATAAACTATAAAGATGTACAAGAATAAATTTTCATGGCTAGTTCATTATGAACTGACTGACCACTTTTACTATTTTTCTCTCTCCTACAGATGGTGGAAAATAAGTTATCCATGGCAGATGTTTTATAAAGACTATGCATGAATTATTTGTTTGAGTGATGATTGATTATGATGATTATGTTGTATTAAAAGCATGACATTATTGTAAAGTGAAATGATTACTTCATTATCCTATTTAAAATAAAGGCATATTGGCCCGACATAATCAATGTATTATTTCAGAAAGACCAATTGTACTTGTAATTATTATTGAATTAATATTTATTAAATTGATGATTATATGTGTGATTAAATATGTTATTATAATGCTGATTTCAGCAGTATGTCATGGATAAAAGTGAATGTTAAATGGCGTTAATGGTTTAGGGAAGTTATTATTAATTATACTGTTGATTAATTGAGGTTGAAATTTATATGGAAACAAATGTATCTAGGTTTGATAGATAAATAATACATTAGTTAGTTTACAATTAAATGTACCAACATATGAAAATATGTTTATATTATGAATATTGCGACAATTTCGCAAAGTACAATTAAAGAACTGTCGTGCAATAATGCATTAAGCTATCTTAAATCATAATTAAGATATCAATGGGTTATAGTTTTATTACTCATTATATTATCATATCTTGTTACGATAATATACTTATAAATTATAAAGACATAATGAAGATGTGATAAACTTATCACTGTGACAAAAAGGAAACCTGTTTAAATGATTTAATTTGTAATTAAATAAACCCAGGAATATGATGTTCCTAATGAATGGAGCTCGACATGCCAACTTATGATGGTTGTTATAAGATCATGTTCATTTAATGACACAAGTCATTAAGTGAATACTACCTTATAACAGGTATCTTAAGCTTCCCTTTCAAGGTACGATCATTATAATTATCATAACTAAGCTAATCAGTGTTTCGTTGAGTTACAAGAGTTGTTCAGTCTGAACGGTAGGAACACCTCAGTACCAAATTAAGTTTTATACGAGGAAGAAAGTTATTATGTAGTGATATAATTCATTACGTAATAATTTTATCTCCCATAGGAAACCTAAGTTGCACATAGATGTGTTCCTCGGCACCTATTGGACAGGTCTTGTGCCTTGTGCATAACATGTAAATCAAATGACTTAACTAATTGATTCAAATCTAGATAACTAAAATAAGTGATATGGTGGAAAGAAAGTTTCTAATGACATATGTTCCATCTTGAAACTGAGCATGCAAGCATGTCTCATAAACTTTGGCCTAAGTAGTGTAAGATGTTGATTACACTGTTAGATTCACCAAGTTCTAATTAAAGGTGTAGGATGGCAGATGGAATTTGATTGACTGAGTTCCAGGTAGACACTTAGAAAACATCACTTGATTATCAATTCTTGGGAAAGGTAACTAATTGTATACTTTGTATACATGCTCAAAGAGTAAATTATGGGGGATCGGGTAGATCTAATTGACCCATACAACTAAACATGGTTTCTTGATTGTTATTAGATGGATTGAATTTACATTGATGCATGGATTTAAATGCTAAGTATTTAAATCATTGAAGGCATAAGTTAGTTTGGATTTTTTTTTTTTTAAAATCCCTTAATTTGAAGTATTGAAAAGTAGATGTTACAAAACTTGAATTAACAACCAACTTCCTTTAACTGGTCGACATGGGGATCAAATTACTTATGTTTTAAACATATGTTTTAACTAAATCCTTTTAACATTATTTGTATGATTCTTAATTAAGTGGTTTCCCACTTAATATTACAAAACCCAACACTCCCTCTTAATATTACATAGGGAAACATAAAAGGACTTACAATCCATAAATCATCAAATGAAGATTTAAGCTAGCATGTATATGCATAAAAATTGTTCCAAAAAACATGCAAAATATTTTTTATATAAAAAATGAATTATAATCGATAAAGCATGATAAATGATTTAGGATAACATGTAAAAAAATCTCTTTGTTTCACAAATTTTTAAAAAGTCATAGTACACAAATTTGCTATTTTGCAAGTTTTGAGAAAAACATGCCACGATACAAAGCTTCAGTGTTTCATAGATTTTGAAAAATATGTGGTAAAAGGATTACTATTCCACAAATTTTAAAAAATATGTGGCACAAATCTTAGTATCCCATGGGTTTTGTAAAAACAAGCTACGAAACAAAACTTTAGTGCTTCACGGATTTTGAAAAATCTGTAGTACACTTCATAGTGTTTTATGGGTTTTGAAAAAATAAAAACTCCATGGTACATAGGAACATAAAAAAATTATCAAGATAAAATGATAAAGTATGAAGTCCTACATAAGATTATGGATTATATCATAAAACAATAATATATCATATGTAATGCTTCATTTGGTATTACAAGTAAACTCACATGTTATAATTATTTGCTTAAGATTCACTTATAGTGATCTTTTACAAAATGGAAATAGTATTGGGAGTTTTCATTAGGACATTGAGATGTGGCATTGACATGCACATGGAACTATCATACACATTCCCCCTCAAGGGAAACATTAAAATGCCTAACATGGCACAAAATTTGTATAACTTTGCAACACATAATGGCTTTGTAAAAATATCTGCTACTTAGTGGAAAACAAATTGAGATCAATGTCATAATTTATAAATTTCTCCCAAATGAAGTGCATATGTATTTAAATATGATTTATTCTTTAATACTGAACTAGATTGTTTGAAAGAGAAATACAAATTTGTTTGTCACATAAAAGAATAGTGCTTCCTTTGACACCCATATGAAGTTCATCCAACAGTCTACATAGTTTCCTTTACTACTTTTATAACACTTCTATACTTTGATTCAATTTAAGAGATAGCTACTATTGGTTGCTTCTTGCTACTCCAAGTGATTGCACCTGCACCCAACTTGAAAACATATCCATATGTAAATTTTCTATCCACAATATCACTAGCATGGTTAGAATCACAATAACCAAATAAATTTGCATCATTACTATAAGAATAATAAAAACATAATTAGTTTTACCTTTGATATAACTCAAAATATTATTTTTTCCATTTTGAAATCATCCTCATAATGATCCTACATTAATCTAGAAATAACTCCCACTGTATATGCAATGTTAGGCCTATTGATAGTCAAATAAATTAAACTACCAACTAGTTGTCTATATAGAGTAGGGTTAAATTTATCACATGTATGTTTTGGGTCTAATTTAACACCAAATTCGATAGGAATGACAATAGGTTTACAATAATTCATGTTAAAACCTAAACCAATCAATTTAAAGTGTTGTATTAACTTCTCTCTGATTTTAAGAATTATATTCTTATCACTAGTAGTAGTCAAGATATAATCAACATATAAGACAATAATGATAATATGACTGTTTTCAAATTTTACAAATAAATCATTATAAGAAAAATAATTTTTGAAACCAAGATATTGGAAGAATATATTTATCTTACCATACCAAGATATATGATCTTATTTAAGACCTATTTTCATGTTTTTTTTCAAGGGAAAAATTAAACATGAAAACATTGACAACTTTACCCTAGTGTCAAATTTTTTTCTTGTAAGCCCTCCTAAGCTTCTCTAGGATAATTTTCCTCTGTATCAGGCCTACCCTATCCTTTTAAGTTCTCATGTGTATTGTAAAAACCTATACCATGTGTTTGAAATATGAAAAAAAGATCACAGATTTCTTCCGATGCAATACTTCTTAAGGTAGATTCTTCAGTGAGCCTAGAAGGGCTACTTTTAGCCTTTCTAAGACCAATACACATCCCCTAGGAGATAATTGGAGGATAAAATTAATCAAGATGTGGTATTGAGGAGCTAATAACATTTTAAAAGTGGTTTAGGAAGATTTAAGAAATATTTTGAGGTTTAGGGACAAGTTTAGAGAAAGTGGGTTTTTGGAGATGAAGGAGCTTGTAGTTCAAAATATCACATGAGCTTTAGGAAGTGATTACAAGATATTTGTAATGAATTTGAGGTAAAACAAGATGCCAATGGAAAGGTAATTTAGTGATATAATTTATAGTGGTTTCATATTTTTTACAAGACATAGGTGCTTCTTCCCATAGTCTTTGTTCAACATGCACACCATGTGGTCACGAGAAACAAGGATATTTTTGAGGGATTTTCAGGAAGAATCAAAGAATTAGACCCATCCCATTATTCTAAAAATTATATTTTCATTCAAATTCATATAAGGAAGTGTGAAATCATACCTCTTGATACTCCAGAAACATCTTCATCAAGCCTCTCTCCAAGGTAAGCTTTCGGGACAACCAAATTTGAGGGTGAACACATGTCTTTAGTAGGTGATAGTGTAATGTTGTGTCCCATATATTTCATATCCTTGGGATATCTGGGACATAAAAATATTCCCATGCCTAAGTTATCCCCTTGGATCATCATGTGACCTTGATGAAACCCAAACTTGCTAGTTAAGCCCCTTCTCACCTAATCCTAGCCCTTCTTGTTGTTAAATCATGATGTGCCACTTGTCACTCACAAGTGAGGGAAAAATTTATTTTTCCATACCCTTTGAAAAAATGGGACACAAAAATTCACCCCATGCCCAAGTTGGCCCTTGATTGTCCATATGACCCTGGGAATGCTCCATAGACTAATTTTTAGCCCCCTCTCCTCTCTGCCTCAACGAATTGAATTCCATCACTTGACCTCACTAGGTGAGGGTGAATATTCTTGAACCAAATATCCTGTACCCTTGGTAAAATTGGGACAAAAAAATTCACCCCAATCCCATCCCTTTCCTAGGTCCTCTATGTGACCCAGTTTCAGCCCCTCGGAGCTTTTTGAGTGTTTCTTCTCTCTTCTCCGCCAAAAAATCAACCTTAGCCAATTTTCAACCTGAGAAGAGGGATAATTATTTTTCCCCATCTATTCTATGCCCTTGGGATAATTGGGGCAAAAAAATGCACCCAGGTCTAAGAGGATATAAAAATCTAAAAATCATAAAATTTATAATTGATGTGCTTCTTCCCCGTGTGCATGCAAGAAAGCTACTGCTGAAAAGAAATTATAAAAGCCATTTCCATTCATTCTTCCTCCATTTTTCTTCCATTCCTCCATGTTCATTTTTGAAAAAAACCCAAGAAATTTATTTTTTTCTAGACACCATGCCCAATTTTTTCCAGATTGACTCCATAGCTAAAAACATAAAAAAGTCATATATCCCAACTTGGTAATCAGAATAAAACAAGATTTTCATAGTATCTCTCTCTCCTAGGAACCTACAAGAAGAAAAAATAGAGAAATAAAAGGTATCCCTAATTTTTAATGGTATAAAACCATAGATTTCTTCTCTAGCTCCCCTTTTTTAGAATTCCCACCATTCTGGCAGATGGTTTAAGCTAGAATTTTGAGCACAGAGTCCAAAAGACAAACTTATTCCAGAGAAGTTGAATTCATTTCAATCCGAGGTGTGGAAGGCCAATTTTTAAAAAATAGTGAGTGCCTGATGATTTTACTTACTATAAATTTAAACTTTTTTAAAATAGAAAAATCCTTCAAAGTAGCAAAATCTGATAACAACTGAGATGAAAAACGAGGAGATTTGGGCCAAAAAATAAAAAAAAAAAACATGAAAAAGAAAAAAGTAAACAACAAATTTCTAAAAATAGAAAGTACTTGGAAATGGAAAAGAAACATCCATAAAAGTGTTCCAATCATGTTGTGTATTCCAAAAAATTGATTTCAAGTCGAAAAAGAAATATTTCTGAAAATAACAGCCCTTGGTTCCCAATGGCTAAATATAGAAAGTTACGGATTTGATTGCAAAAATTTAGTGTCATCTCCATTTTGGATCATATTATTTATTTTCATCAATATGTAGTTCAAATTTCCTGGTCTTGAGCCTATTTTGGATCTATAATCAGAGTACTTGAGTGTAGGTTATAGTAATGTCACCCATATAGTCCTGGAGGACCCAAAGAACAAAATGTTAGGTGGACCCAGGGAACATGTGGAGGATAAAGTCTACACAAGTGGGCTATATGAAATGGGTGGAAATCCCGTATCCATTCAAAGTACAGAGTTGGTGTTGGCATACCCCAGCATTATTAAAATGAAACCCAAACCATCAGAGCTGATGAAAACTTGGTCAAGGCGGTACTCACTCCCATGGAAATCTCTCAATGCATGTAAATTCCAATTTGGAGCAACATGGTCATCATTTAAAAAGAGCTTGCATCAAGTGAGTGGTATAAGACCAAGTCATATCTCCAAGGCCTCACTCTTGGTTTATGGTTGAAGCAAGGGAGAAAACCCTCCCGTATGATGAAGTCTCTCTCCCGAAATGAGTTTCATGAGGGCTTCTCAGATGTGATCATCCTCTTGAGCCAACTAATGGGAGAAGAAACAAAAAGTGATTTCCATGATTGGATGGAATTATTCATTCTCAAAATCATTAAGGGAAAACATTTGATATATTGGTATAAAATCATCAGTGAAAAATTACACCACCAACTGCTTCAAATGCTAACTTCTAAAAAGTTCTTCATGACTTCATAATTGGTCTACACCCTTGTAAGCACAAGACCATTCAGGGGCCTGATAATTTCCCAAAAATTTTCTTTGAAGGATCTTGAAAATGACAAATATCCACACTTGGCCTTGAAATAAAACACTAGCACTTTTCAAGAGTGCATGATGTGTTCACAATGTTCATTATCAGACTGTTGGAAGGGAACCCTCACTCAAGAATTTCTTTGAACGTTTCTACTCTAATCAAGAGGTACGGGTAATTTTTCATACATTTTTAAACCTTTTCCTATATCAAAGTGACTAATTTTGAAATTTCTCCACGAAGGCTTCCCCATTACCTAAGTGAAAAGATCATACTAATCAAGATGTGTAGACAACTTTTTCATGTCAATAGTAAGCTGAGAAATCAAAAGAAGAAGACGGTTGCTTTCCCTATTTCTCTAGGGATTTTTTGCTGCAAAAGTGCTCATGAGGGTGCTAACATGGAAAATTCCTTATCTCCCTTAAAAATATATTCATATAATCCAAGGGAAGACTTTGATATCCAAACTGATCTAGAAAATTTTCACCTACCCAACTTGTATCATGTTCCACTGGTTAAAGACTACTGGGTGAATTGTGCTAAAAATTTTGAAGTCAGAGAAAGAGACCACAAGAGAATGAGAATCGAGAAAATGAGAGGGTTTAAGCTTGATTGATATGAGGATGACATTCAAGATGATGGCATGGAGATGAATGACCTAGAATATCAAGCAGTGAAAGCCTCACCTCTTCTACAAGTGTCTTGGATTATTGGTGATTCAGAGGATATAAATGAGTGGACTTAGGTGGTCATCAAAAGATCAAAAGAGTGGTTAAAAAGGAAGAGGGATTCCATCATTGCATCAGGTAACTTCCCAACTCTCTAATGGAAGACATCCCATCATTTATATTCCAAGGACATGGACAAAGCTCCTAGCTCATCTCACTTGGGAGAAATACCAAAGTGAAAGGTAGTTGAACCAGAAGCTCCTCACTATAGAAGGTTTCATAAAAAGGTCAAGAAAAAATAGGACTATGTAGTAGATTTGGAGAAAGGGGAAATCAACCTGGTTCATCTTCTAGCCCCTCAGCAATCCCACCTCCACTATTGTACTGGCCCTACCTACACAAGATGTTCCTTCCTATTCTAAGAAAGAGACTTTAATCTTGCCAAATTATGAGCCAAAGAAAAATGAGATAATTCCATGGGTATAGGAAATGATCATGATAAAATCCTGCATAGTTCAATAGGTAGTAGTCCCTAATTTTTCAACTAGCACTTCAATGGTAAAATGAAATAAGGGAAAATTGGCCCATATAGCTTCACACTTTTTCAGCGGTGTTTCAAGAAATCAGTATGTAGAAGTAATCCAGCCAAAGGTAATCAAGCCCATCGAAGAAATGACCTGACTGAATACAAGATGACCACCACCCCCTAGGCCTAACAACTCATGAGGGAGATGCATATTTGTTCAAGGAATATTCCACCTACCTCCTCTTGAGGAATAAAGAGTACAAAGAGAATATTGATTAGCTGGAAGATCACGTGAAGACACTCAACTCATATGTGTAAAATTTCATGAACCTCATCTCTTCCAATTAAAGAAATTACTCCCATCAGTGGCTTCGATCCAGAGTCTATTTGAAATACACAGAATTTCACCATGTATGGGAGGGAAAAAAGATAAATGGATGAACAAGATTATGGAAAAGGGGAAAGTCCTTCTTCCAGTGATGATCTCATTGTTCAAGTACATATGTGTGACACTCACCAAGGTTCAAATGAAAAGAGGTGAAATTGAAAAAGAAAAGAAACAATGGGATCAAGTGTATACAGTAGTGATGGAAATGGGGAAAGCTCATTCTTAAGTATTGGTAGAGAGGAAGGTATTCAATTCTCCATCTAAGGATTTATCATAGGTATGGGAAAAAAATCTTGTCACCTAGTATGAGATGATAAACCATGCTCTATAAGAGTTGTATGTGAATGAAGAACATGCATTTAAGATGCATGATGATGTCAACATCAAGGTACAAAAACTTGGAGTGACTGCAATTGATGAAAACACATCTGTGGATGACTTGTTGAATCCTTTTGAAGAAATTGTCAAACAAGAAGCTTAGAATCCCTTTGCCTTTAATGAGTACACACTATATTACCTTACCAATATAAGAGTTTTGATACCAAGAACTGTGAAGAAACATCATTCCTCATTCAAAAAGTGTAAAAACATCAACGTCATCTCAGATAATTGGATCAAGTCATTGAATTTTGTTCAACTTCCCCAGGCTAAGAAAGTTTCACCTACAATAGCCCAATAAATAAGAGAATTCAAAGGAGTGGATATCCTCTTAGAGGCACTAAAAAAAATTCCACTTGAGAACGAAGTGGAATCACCAAGGGCCATGTCTCCATCTGAGTGGCTCTCTCTCTCTCTTCTTTTCTCTCTCTTCCCTCCCCTCCCTCTCTTCTTTCATGCTCTATTTCTTCCTTGGGGGGGTTTGCAGTTTCATTTTGTCTTATTCATGTTTTATCTTATTCTCTTTTGTCTTATGTGAATATAGTTGATAGTGTAATAAGTCACCCTCAGTTAATGAAAAGGGGACTTAATTTTATTCCTAGGAATATGAAGAGTCACATGTTGTAAAAGAAAAATGAAAGGTCATGAGTGGAGTAGGTGAAGAGTATTTATCTTTTTTCTTATGTGAAGTAATCACTTCCCCATTCTTAAGGGTTGTTAATTTTGCATGTTCAAGAGTAGATTACTACTTGAAATAAGAAAAAGCTAGTTATTTCCTCTTTTTTCCTTTTCATATCTTCTTCCATCTCTCTCATTGTAAATATTTTCCAATATGGAAATAAAGAAAGGATTTTTATGCTTTTTAGGATGAGTGAATAAATGAAATTTTGTTATTCATGGTTTCATCTTGTCTTGATATAAATAACTGTTAGGTAAAACATGAATTTATTAGGTTAATTTATGCATTGTAGGTAAATATGAGTTGTTATGGTGTGGTTATAAACCATATTTTAATTATATTTGGGAATAGTATTCCCATATCATGATTTTGTTATTTTTAGGTAGTTTTATATTATTATATTGTTTCATAACAATATTTGTTTGTATTACATTTTTGTGCTTCCCAGATGTATTTCGGAAGCTATTGTAATCAAGTTTACTATTGCATAGTTGCAACCTCATATATGTTTGTACCTAACTATGCAATATCTATAAATATTGTAGCCATATAAACTATACTTGATTTTATTGAATATCAATAAACTTGTGAGGCTTCCGTTCCTCTTCCATAATTGGTATCAGATTAGGTTGAAGCCCCTGTGAATAGAGAAGGTGTGTAGAGAGAGTGCAACAGAGATGAAGGAAGCTTAGAAAAGCATTTGCAGCAGTTGGAGATCCTGTGCAGCCTCCTACAACTTCCTAGCCACATCCCTACATTGCGAGAACATATTGTTTGATATCCAGGTGTTTAGAAAGAAATGTTTTTGCACTAGTGCCCCTTACAGTAGGAAAAATTTTCTTCTTAGAGATATATTTGGTTTAAAGAAATCAGATTGAATATATATATATATATATATATATATATATATTTTGTAGAAGACATCCCTGTAGAGTAGTCCACAGAGTTTTGCATCGAGTTATTTCAGAGCCCTACAGACTGAGATGACTATGGTTCTGTGACAGAGATCCTGTCAGAGATCATGAGTGAGTTGTGACATTCCTCCCATGTTGAGCTTAGATGGATATACAACTTGATGAATCAAGTTATCTTATTGCATTGAGTCATTCACTTTATTGAGCACCCCTGTCTCTGTATTAAAGCGACCGAGTTGATCATTGTCATGCCAAACGTATTGGATTTGAGGCGAGATGTATTGAAGCCCCCCATATAGGCCAGCCAAGTCCCCTGACCAGTACACCGAGGTCTAGGTCAAGATGAACATTGAAGATTTGTGAGTTCTAGAATAGAGTCGAGCATTCAACTGAGTTAGATATTACATCCACGCCGAGTCTTGTTGGCCGAGCGACATATGAGCCAATTATCAAGTTCCCTACATGAAGCACTTTGTGACACTCTTGAGTTACACGACCAGTACCTTGCACTAAGTTTTGAGAGGCCAAGCTTATCTACACAGCCATACAGACCCCTGCAAACATAAAAAATGAAGTTTCTTGGAGTAAACTCATCACACAATGACCTGTAAACAAAACACGATAGAATAACAAAATCTTTCCAAAGTAAACAATGATGGAGTAATAAGGATTTTAGATCTGATTTTTGTGGCAAATGCCTAATCTACCTCCTCCCATTGGATGTCACGTGGTTCTCCATCATCTGCCACGTCTATTTTTTAATAGGTTAGTCCTTTGTTTTGAGGTTAAATATAATTTTGTTCATTTCTTAGCATATGCACATTTGGGACTATGATGGATAAGGAAAATATTTTGGGGACTTGGGGTTACGGGTTCAACCCCCCAAAAACATATAAAATTTTAAACCAATTTTTTTGGCTGAGATAATAGAAAAATAACCATCTTTAGCGGTGGAAAGGCCCACTAAACTCCATATCCAAATCTAAATCCACTGCTAATTTTAGTGAAGAAAACCCTATAGAAGGGAAAAAATATCTCCCAATTTTCTCAAAATTTAATTTTGAATAATTTTTTCCAATGGAGGGGTAGCTAAAACTACACTTTTTCAACTATTTTTTGCGGTTTTTAGCTCTAAGAGCCATATTGAGCTCCGGAGGCCACCAGGGCCTTGCAAAATAAAACAAAATGCATGCCATTCAATATTTTTGCATATTGGATGTAATTATATATTTTTCAGTGGATTGTACTAATTTGCAGGTTTCCATATTCAACCATAAACATTGTAACTGATAAAAAATGGCAAAGATCTATTAAAAAAATCAATAAAAAATTGGTTCTTTAATACTCACGAGATCTTCAGATCTCTATTGCAGCATTGGGTATATACAGTTCCTCTGGGAAGTGCTTACGGGTAAAGTTGTTGTGACTACTACTACACTTAATGCCTAATATAGCTGCAACAATAATTTCTAGGCATTGTCCCTATAAATCGACGAGGAGTAATAAGGACACAATTCACACACTTTGAGCCATCCCATCCATATGTGAATGATTGCATGACATAAATCCTGTCCCTAAAATTATCCAAGTATATAGCCAAGTTATACATGCATATGAGGATATTTCTTTGAGTTGGTGTCAATAATTGCACAGACCCCTTTCAGTATTGTATTGGTACCACGTATCAAATTATTTCACGTATATTAACAACTCTTTCATGTACTACTGGGTATATCAAAAGGGTGAGATTCTTCCATGTACCAACAGTTATATCAAAAGGGTGTGCATATAGAAAGGTTTGGTATAACAGACTGATGGTATATCGATTGGGAGACCTTATACTTGGAGTGATAAGAGCCTTACCCTTTATCAGTGAATTCATAAAATGGGCACCAATGCCCCCAAGTTCTTTCTTCCAGACTCACAACTCTTTAGAGAAGATAATTATGTTACATGGAAGACTAAGATAAAAACGCAACTTGAGTTTGAAGAAATATGGCCTGTTGTGAATGGTTTCACAACTAGATCACCAGATGATGCTTCCCAACAGAGACAATTTAACAAGGCCAATTAGAAGGACAAATTCATAATCCTATTTATTGTATCTAATGATGTGAAACCCAAAATTTGAGATGCCAAACAAACCAAAGAAGTGTGGGATAATTTGATCATAGTATATGAGGCCAAAAACAAGAACACAAATATGAATTTGGAGAGTCAGTTACACACACTGAAATTCAAATAGAACGAGAAAGTGGAAGCTTTCTAAAGAAGAGTTGTATAATGGAGGGATTCAATTCTAGACCTAGGTGAGGAGGTCATTGATACAACTCTCATTCCCATTGTTCTGAGAGCACTCCCTCCTTCATATCACATTTTTGTGAAGACACTAAACTTGTCAAATCAAACAATTTGTTTCAAAAAATTAGTGAATCTACTACAACAAGAATAACTATGTATAATAAAGATGATGAAGAGGAGCATGCACTATCTTCTCATTAGAAAGGAAAAGGAAAAGGAAAATTTCATTCTTCTCAAAATCCACAAAAATAGCATCAGCATCAACATGGGGACAAGAACAAGAACAAGTGTCCTATCTAAAACAGATGACATGATGTGAAAGATTGTTGGTATAATAAATACAAGGAAGGTTCATCAAGTAATTTTGGACCTCAAAATCAACAATATCATAAGGGACAGTCACACTACAATCAAGGGTAAAAGAATGGGAAATGGAGAAGAAATCCCCATCAGCAAGGAAATATAGCTGAGCAAGAAGATCATTTAGAAAATGAGGACTTCTTGTATATTGCTCATTTCAGTGAACCATCCATGTCATCTAGTGATGTTTGGTAAGTTGATTCGGGAGCCACTCAGCACATGAATGTGCACAGAGACTGGTTAACTACAATGCAATACACACCTTCAAAAACTCATGTTTTTTTAAGTGGTGATTTTTCATACACAGTATAGGGGATTGAGAATATTTCTCTACCTCTTGGTTCACAAAATTTTAGACTATCATATGCACTATATGTCCCTAGCTTAACAAATAATTTTCTATTAGTTAGTTAGCTTCTAGATCATAATATAAAGATATAATTTGATAGTCATTCTAGTAAGAAGGTGTGTTTAATTCAAGACAAATCACGAGGCTCAAAAATTGTTTCAAAAGCCTCCAATGTGGGACATATGTTCTAGCTTGACTTTGTCCACAGGGATGATCAAGAACTTATGGATAAGAATTCTTCGTTAACACATTTGTGGTATCAGAGACTTGGTCACATCAGTTTTAAATACCTTGAAACACTTCACCAGAACAAAATGGTGAGAGGCTTGCCATCTCTCTAGTAGGATACAAATAATTGTCCTCACTACTTAGTAGGTAAAAAACATAGAGCTTTATTCCAGAAGAGTACTTATCAAGATCATGGTAAGCTTGATATGGTTCATATCGATCTTTGCAGTCTGATGCAATCAAGTCATTCTATATTTCAATAATTTATGCTTTTTGTTGATGACTATTCAAGGAAAATGTGGATATTTTTCTTCGTAAGAAAAGTGACACTTTTGATAACTTCAAAAAGTACAATGTGGATGTAAATAATGAGACTAGTTGTCACACCAGATCTCTCCACTTAGATCAAGGGGGGGAATTAACCAGTAATGAGTTCAAATCCTATCTATAAGCTCATGGGATTCATCGACAAATGCCTCCTCCACACACACCATAATAGAATGGTATTGTTGAGAGAAGAAATTGTACTATCATAGAGATGGTTCGTTGCATGATCGATGATTATGGAATACCAAGGAAATTTTGGGAATAAGCAGTAAAGACAGTTGTATATTTGTTAAACATAGTGCCCACATTTACTCTTAATGGAGTGACACCACATGAAGCATTGTCGAAGAGGAAGCCATCCGTTGTAAACCTCAGAGTATTTAGGTGCAAAGATAGCATGCACATACACAAGAAGAACATAAATAAGTTTGATATGAAGTCACAAAACTCATCTTCATTGGCTATAGTGAAGATACTCTTGGGTATAGATTGATGGATCTAAATACTAGAAAAGTCTACACTAGTAGAGATGTTGAGTTCTTTGAGAAGAAGAAAGCTGAAACTCCTCCTCCAGACTCACTTGATGTAGATATTTCACCTTTTGTAAAAAGAGAAGATGATGTTCCCATTGATGATGAGAGTGATGTTGGGGATGATGGTGATGATCAGATAGGACCATGACCCACAGGATCAATACAACGTATGCCCAAGTGGTATAATAACATGATAGGAGATGAAAAATTAGATGCTCCATACATCTACTACTAGACCACGAACTCACAGTAAAGCACAAGAAGAAGTAAAATTTTATTTTATGAGTAGAGTTATTGAATTTTTTGAGCTGTCTACTATCAACGAATCCCTATAGTCAAAATCTTGGAAAGATGTCATGGATTTTGAATATCAATTAGTGATGAAAAATAACACTTGGCAGCTTGTTGATCTTCCACTAGGGAAGAAACCCATTGGTTGCAGATGGATATTAAAAAAAAAGTACAAAGCAGATGGGACCATAGATAAGTAAAAATAGAGACAAGTAGCAAAGGGGTATGCACAAAAAGAAGGCATTGAATATGATGAGACATTCTCTCCCATAACTAAAATCAAAATGATTGGGATGATATTTTCTCTAGATGCTCAGTTTGGTTAGAAATTTCATCAAATGGACGTGAAAAGTGCCTTTTTGAATGAATATCTACAAGAAGAAGTCTAAATGACTCAACTTTAGGGTTATGTTATACCTGGAGAAGAAACAAAGGCATACAGACTCAGGAAATCTCTGTATGGCCTTAAATAGGCACTGCAGGCTTGGTAAATAAAAATTGATGAACATCTTGTTCAACATGGATTCGTCAAAAATCCATATGATCACAATATCTACCTAAAAAAGTAAGGGGGGTGGAGATTATGATTATTTTTGTCTATGTTGATGATCTAGTCATCACTTGCAGTTCAATAAAGATGATCGATGTAATAAAGAAATATATTAACCGATTATTTGACATGACAAATCTCAGGCTCATACACTACTATCTTGGATTAAAAGTATGGCAGAAAGAGAATCACATATTTTTTTCTCAATTGAAGTATACCAAGACAACTCTTGAGAAACTTAGGATGATGGATTACACACCTATAGAGAAAAGACTGTAGTTATCTCATTCATATCCATCTCCCATTGTAGATGCAACTCTCTATCGATAGTTTATTGGGAGTCTCATTTACCTAACATACACTAAACTATATATCAGCTTTACAGTGAGCTATATTTCCAAGTTTATGCAGAAACCCATAGTTTGTCATTGGAAGGAAGCAAGGTGAATCTTAATATATCTCAAGGGTATAATAAATGTTGGTATAGAGTATAAGAAGAATGGAAACTTCTTCTTGATTGGATATTCAGATTCAGATCATGCAGGTAACATTGATGACAAAAAATCTACTTTTGGATTTGTATTCTTTTTGGGATCTAGACTGATATCATGGGGAAGAAAGAAATAACACCTTATTTATATCTCTTCTACATAGGATGAATATTGTGTTGTAGGTGAAGTTGTCAGAGAAATGATATGGCTATGTCACATACTAGAAATACTTTAAATACCACAAGACAAAACTATCACCATGTATGTAGACAATGAAGGTGTTATTGAACTTGTTCACAATTCAATGTTTCATAAGAGAACAAATTACATTTAAGTATAGGTTCATTTTGTATGTGAGCATATCTTGAAACAAAACACACAAATTTAGTTTTTCCTAGCAACTGAACAATGATCAGATATCTTCATAAAGTCACTTGAACACAACAAGTTCAAGTTGTTCAGAAATTTCCTCTCCTCATCCCTTGAGACAATGCAAAATTAAGGGGGGAATGTTAGGTAAAACATAGTTTTACTAGGTTAATTTATGAATTATAGGTAAATATGAGTTTTTATGGTGTGGCTATAAACCATATTTTAATTAGATTTAGGAATAGTATTCATGTATCATGATTTTGTTATTTTTAGGTAGTTTTATATTGTTATATTATTTCATAACAATATTTGTCTGTATTACATTTTTTATTCCCAGTTGTATTTTAGAAGCTACTATGATTGGGTTTACTGTTGCATATTTGCAACGTTATATTTGTTTATATCTGGCTGTGTAATATCTATAAATATTGTAGCCATCTCAAATGTACTTGATTTTATTGCATATCAATAAACTTGTGAGGCTTCTGTCTCTCTTCCATAATAATAAGATTTTCATTCTATCTAATTTTATGTGTTAATAACTTTTTGTTAATCCCTGCAAGAATCTAAGTTTCCCTACTTGTAGTATTAATCCCTCTCATAATTTCTTGATCCTATTCCCCTGCCTTCCTAGAAAATTCCTCCCTTACACAAATAGCAAGCATTTTCTGTAAGTGTAGTGGAGTGTTCCTGTTGGATCCCTAACCTCACGGAAAACCAAAAAAAATAATTTTTTGTTTACACACAATAATGGAGCTGCCCCATTCAAGTAGAGGGACCTAGTCCCAGAGCATTGGTGAAAACCCACCAATTTTCCCCATCGATAAAGTTTCTCACCAACAGTTTTTGGTGCCCACCATGGGGAAGATTTTGCATATTCCGTACCCAACATATGAATCAAAAAATTAAAAAAAATCAAATATCGAAAAAGAAAAAGAAAATGGAATTTGAAAAGTTAAAGAGCCTTATGTCTTCCACCCATGGCTATCCTTAGTAACCATCTAATCTAGAGACCTGCAATTTTGTTACATATCCAAGAAGATATTACGTCTGACTTGAGGGAGGCTATTTGGCATAACATAGAAAACTTCTCCCACTACTTCATAGCTACAAGAGTGTTAGATTATGAAGAACAACACTCATAAATATTGGAAAGAGAAAGAAAAGCACAAGTTCAACAAAGGAGAGATTAATTCAATCCAAAGTATACAAGCTAGATGATCGTAGATACACCATGTCTGAAAGAAAAAGAGGAAATATTGAACCCATTTTTGAAGAGCTTCAAAGTCGGAAAGAACAAGTCAAACAATCATGACACTCCTTTCATCTTAAGGATCCTCTCATTGATAGTCCGAGTGTTGTTAATCCATTGGACATAGAAATTCCTTACCTCATAGAAGACTTTGAAGAATTAGTATAAGCAAGAGCAAAAGAGGAAGCGAAAGTGGAGGCCGAAGAAAAAGTGGAGGTTGAAGTAGAAGCTAAATTAATAATTATAGACAAAGGAGAGAGACCCTATCCAACAATACCATGGGGAAAAAATAGGTACACTCTCCCTTCCTCAACCAATCCATGAATTTACAAGGGGATCTAGAAAGATTCTTCCCAAATTAAGAGGAGATGGTACACAACTCTCAAAGGAGCATGTGGTAGAATTTATCACCTCCTATGGTGTACTAGGAGTGGAACATGAAGATGTGTCAGTGAGGATGTTTATGGAGTATTTACAATACAAGGTATCAGAATAGTTATATCTCTTACCGGATAGATCCATTACCTGCTGAAATGACATCAAAACTAGTTATGAGGATATATTCAAATCTACTTAGGAGTGTTAATTTCTCTTAGTGAAACCAGTACAAATGAAGAAGAAATATAATTAGACTATGAGGGAATTTTTAGCCTGAAATAATAGGTTGATTTAGAGGAAATGTCTCAAATATATTCTCTCTAATGATACTATAAACAAATTTTTCATCAATGGTTTGTTTACCGAGGTAGGATTCATTCTCCAAAGATCCCTACCTAGGAATCTGAAGGAAGGCAAAAACTATGTTATTGAGATAGAAGATGATCTCATTTTGTCTAGAAAATTGAAAAATCTAGATTCAAAACAAAAAAATTCAAAGTTCTCATTCTTCCACTATAGACCGCTTGGTTCAAGTGCTAGAAAATGATGTAATTATACTCAAGAAACGACCTACATAAAGTACCTTAAGAAATTATCCAAGGAATATGAATCATCCAAGTAGAGAAAGGATTGGCCCACTTCATTGCAGACTTACTCTCAAGGTACCACCAAAAAATATAGCCTGTGATGTGGAAGAGGAAGATTAAGAAGTCAAAGAGACAAAAGAAGAGAATGAATATGGAAATTTCTTGAGATTGAAGAAGTTGAGGATGATGCCTATATTGGTTTCCATAAGTATTCTTTATGAGATGATGATGATGATGATGAATATGGACCGATTTTCTCATGCACAATGTTTACTCGCTCCCAATCTCAAAAGGGAGATTCTTCCTTGTAGCTGCTATGAAAAAGAAGAAGAGAGATGATCCTCCAATGGAAACTCCACAGAAAAATATAATCAATAGAGGATATCCATTCCTGTTGTCAATGGAATCAATGAAGGATAAACCAAACCATGCAGTAAGAAAGAAGTAAGCTTCCATACCAAGTAAGTCCTTTAGTGCTTCCCCTATCTCTAATTCTGCATCTAAGGCTAGTCTTGAAAAATCATCTAATTCTCAATAAAAATTAGCCACTCCTTCACATCCTACTTCTCCATTCCCTAAAAATACCCAATCTTCATAAGTAACACTACCTCCACCTTGTAAAGCATCCACTATTCCAAGAACATTAAGTCCATCTACCTCAATGATGTTTGACATCATAAAACATGTGAATAAGTCTAATGTTCAGATTTTCTAAATCTAAATTTTTACAGACACACTCAGAGTGATTTGAGAGGATATTTAGCTATATCAAGGGTGATAATCAATATCAAAATGATGTAGATTCCAATTGTAAAGGGTTACTACCAACACCACCCACTCTGTCATTGTAAAAAAATCTTACACTAAGTATGTCCAAAACCATCAAGGTATAACCCTTCTATCTCTCCCTCTTGATTAAAGGACACCAACTGAATAATTGCATTATAGACTTAGGTGCCTCAAACAATGTAATGCCCATAAAAGTTTCTAATGCCCTAGGAATTACCCTGACATGAGAATCTGGATCTTTCTATTCTATGGAGTCTAAAGAGGTGCTAATATTAGGAAGGATCAAAGATGCTCAAGTGGCCCTAGCGGATTTCCCAAACAAGAAGGTTTTGCTAGCTATTTTGTTAGCAGATATCCTAACATATTTTGGCATGTTGATAAGTAGGATATTCTATAGAGACTTCGGTGGAAAAATATAAATGGATTGGTCTTCTACAACCATCCCAGTGAAGGGTGAAATGAATAAGTTATTACCAATGTGAAAAATTAAGTATACCATCCAAAATTTAGAAGATCCAAAAGCTGATATCTTGTTTTAAGATAGTGGGATGGGTAACTAATTTTTCACATCTGAAAGAGATGTGTATCTTCCTATCCTCACAGAAGATGAAGAATACTAACTGTGGATGATAGAATTTGACAGAATCCATTCTAGTGTAGGATCCTAACTTGGCATTGTCCTAACTTCTCCCTCAGGTGAGTTTTTTCCAATTGCTTACAAACTACAATTTGAAAACACCAATAATACTACAAAATATGAGTTCCTACTTTATGGGATGGATGTTTTTGAATCCATGGGCATCAAGAAACTCAAATGTCTCAACGATGTTGAGGTAATTATCAAGTAAGTGAGAAATCAATATCAGGTCAATTAATCACTATAGGAACTGGGTATTGGATTGCATCGAGTCTTTTAATGCTTTCTCAATTCAATCTATCCCTCCTGATAAAAATGAAAAACTTGACTCTCTTACAGTTTTGTATTCTTTGATGAATCCATAACCATCCTTTAATAAGGAAAAAGTGACTTTTGAAATGGTGTTCATGCCAAGTGTGCAAAATAAAGTAAATCACTGGAAATTATTTAACAACAATAGTCAACTTATCCCTTTCCTGGAGTAAAAAGACAACTTTAGTAGTCTCTTCTATGAGGTAAGTGATAATCCAAATCAAGAAATCCTCTTGGTGCCCAACAGACTTAGAGAAAGAGAATATTAGTACCACAGAGAAGCCAAGAATGGTGAAAATTGGAAAGTGTTGTTCACCAGAAGAGAAGAGAATATTTTTCACACTGTTGAGAAATTATTTTTATGTTTTGGCATAATCCTATGACAAGCTCAAGTTATACCAGCCTAAAAACACTCGATCTCATTGAATCCCAAAGCCAAGCATTTTAGGAAAAAGAAATGTCCATATAATTTAAAAATTATAGATACCATCAAGGAGGAAGTCTTGTAGATGTTGATTGCGAGGATCATATTCCCTATCCACCACTCCACATGGGTAGCAAACATCATTTCATTGTGGAAGAATAATGGGGAAATAAGGATATGTGGAGACTTCCGCAACTTGAACCAAGCTTCATTAAATGGTAACTAATCCCTACCTATCATGGATCACATTCTGTAGGTAGTCATATGATCATAAATTCTCTCATTTCTTAATGAATTCTCTAGGTATAACCAAATTGAGGTAGTGGAAGAATATAGATCTAATACAACCTTCACAACTCCATAGGGAACTTTTTCCTATAACATAATTCCCTTTGGTATTATCAATTCCAGAGTGACGTTTCAATGAGTAATGGATTTAGACTTCACAGATATCAAGCATTGCATCATCATATACCTCAACGATCTAACAGTTTTTTAAAAGAAACAAGGAGATATTATAAAACATATAGAGTAAGTGTTGATCAGGTTCTGACAACATGGAATCTCTCTAAACCCCAAGAATTGTATCTTTAGTGTTACTGAAGGGAAACTATTTTGGCACATTATGAAAAAGGAGGGGGATATAATTGATCTAGAAAGGATAAGAGAAATCCAAGAACCTTCCTTTCCAAAAAGCAAGAAGGGAGTTCATTCCATCTTTGGAAAAGTTAACTTTCTTTGGCACTTTGTTCCAAATTTTTCTGAGTTGACTAAGCATATCACTACCATGATGAAGCCTCAAGTAAGCTTCAAGTTGAAAAATGAAGGAAAATAAACATTTGAGGTGATCATATAAGTAATTGCTAAAGCTCCCATTCTATTATGTCCTTATTTTTATAAGGAGTTCATTTTCTATTGCTATGCTTTAGAGCACACTTTCAGCTATCCTAGTCTAGAAGAATGAAGAAGGCATCAAAACACCTGAAAGCACCCTAAAATTTACAAAGAAAATATCAAAGCTAATCAAGAAAGGCTAACACCATTTCCACCTAATAGCTAAGGATACTAAGTCTAGGAATGTAACATTAAAATAGAAGCTAAAAGGGAATGTTTAACTAGTATGAAAACAATGCAAGAGATAATTAAACTTACCTACTAATATGCTTGAATTACCTAACATGGGCCTAAATAGACCTAAGAGGGAAATCAAATGGTTATGGTTGCTACTCCAAACAATGGTGAAATTACCTCTCCAAATGACTTGTTAAGTCACTTTATATTATTCATCTACTAACTTTGTTGAAGGTTTTAGGCAAGGATTTGAGCTTGACTATAAATTAAAAGTATTATATGAGATGAAAATCAAATCATGGTGTAAAGTTTAAAGGAATGAGGTGTAATCTTTTTCATAGTTTTCCTTTTAGGAGAAAATTTTATTTTGGTGCATGTGGGACTAGAAGCCCCAAATTAGATTAGAATTACTAATCATGATTAGGCCTTGATAATCATAATTAGTAACTTATCAAGTGATTAAGATGTGTGAGCCTTAGTCAACCACTTATGTTCAACTAGGAGGCCGAGATAAGATTCTGAAGCTTATTGAGACATTGTGGAGGTGAATGGGGTGATTCTGAGTGGATGGAAGAGGGGCTTGAGTCAATACTAGGGCATATTGACCCCATAATATTAACAAAGTACAAGAAGGCACATGGGCATGTAGAATTTGTTTGAAGAAGAGTGCATGAGGTTGAAGGTGCACAGGGAAGGGTTATAATAGGGTTTTGCAGAACACACAACACACACGTGCAAGGGAAGACAAGTTTTGGACTTAGCCATATTCGGTGTCCAAGGAAACACACAAGAAAAACTTGACCCTTCTAGCATGCTGAGTGGATAAGGTGCCAGATTGGTGACTGTAAGATCAAAAAGGGAATATTCCATACGTGCGATGGAAGGTTCTAGAAGAACATCATTGCATATAGTGGAGAGCTCAGATCAAAGGAGGCATGCTCCTTTGGAGGACCACTTGGACACTTGGCAATTGATCTGTTACCTTAGAAGGCATGGTGGTGAAGGTAGAAAAGCTATATATTGAGGTGCACGGATGGTAGAAAAAGGAAATGGGTAAGGGTGTGAAAGGAAGAGATATACATGGAGTCATCCTGAGAGAGTGGAGGTACTAGAAAGGAGGAAAAGATTTGTAGAAATACCATGGAGGATTCTATGGGTTAGGATTAGGAAAATATAGCAGTGATCGAACACTTAGAGGGATGGGTTTGCATTCATCTTTGTAATGTGATGAACATAGTGTAGTTCTGATGCATGACTTGGCTCTGCATTGTTATATGAGGGTCTATAATGATTTCAAGGAATGTAATGTGGGTTATTGAACATGTTAATAAGAAGATAAGGCTCTGTTTTGAATCATATATGTGTTCATGATTATAATCCTTATGCATTTCCTTTATGTATGAACCATTTCCTTATGATGTTTGTTATTTCTCTTTTCTGGATGCAATGAGATGAAAACTTTTCCTAGGTTCTCAGAATGATGCATAGTTCTTTTCTGTTCATTTTCACTTGAATATCTATCATAATACAATGCATTCTCACAAGAATCATGTAAAGGATAGGCTCATCACCCATGCATTCCTCGAGTGAGCACCTAATGCCCACTGGGTGATAGGCTGATGTGCATGGGATTAGACCATTGGTCTAAGGGTATAAAAATGACTACATCTTGGTTCCATTTCTAGGATCTCTTTGAAAAGTTGTTGTGAGAAATGGCATGCATCTCTATCCTTATGATGTGTGATGATAAAGCATCTGACCTTGGAAAGTGTTGAAGCATGGTTCAAGAGCACGGAGGAGGAGTTTGCTAGAAGATTCAACATTGGATCTGAGTTTGATGTGCATAGATGGGTAGAAGAGAACTTATACCATGAGTTATATGAGACATTTTTCTGCTATTTTCCAGTAGAAATATACGAATGGCTTTCAACATATGTATCCAGATAGAGATGGTAATATAGACTGCGCGTGTGGACCCAAGATGATTATCAGAGGCTGCTAGATGCAAATCCAACTTGGAAACATGTTGTTGATCACTGGTAGAAGAGAGTGATGACTAGTTATTCTCTTGAGTATGCCATTTATACGTATTCTTACCCAGAAGTTTTTTAGTTCGAGTTTCTGAGGGATCCCAGAGGATCATCTTTGCATGTTATTCCTTTTGCTATGAAGATCTTGATAATTATCTTGATTTTAGAGGCATTTCCCATGGCCGACTAAAATTCTCTGAGTGCTGGGAGAGGAAGCTAGGGTGGAAGATGGCAGAAATTGTAGCTAAAAAGGAAAGGGAGGAGAGAAAACTTAAGTATAGAAAAGCTCGTGAAAGGGAGATGACTAGATAATGCAAGGTTGCAAGCGTGATGGATATATGGAGGTAGATGTCATGGGAAGGAGTTGAGGTTCACGCAGAGGATGTGGAAGCTGAGCAGTCTGTGCTAGCCCATCTTGGCAAGTGTGGGAGAGAATCCCCTTCAAATTTTGATGAGATTTTGTAGCATGGAGAAAGGAGAGCTGTTGGCATGCATTTGAACCCCCTGGTGACCAACCCATGGTGCTTGGTTTTCTAGATCAATGGAGAAGTATTGTTAACCTAGGTGGCATTGATGGGAGTAATTGATCTGTGCCCAGGAGGTATAATTTCTCATTTTAAACATCCATGGATGTGTAAGACATTATTGTATTCAGAGGAATTTTTAGACAAGGTACAAATACGTAAGGTTTGGGTATCATGTCTGGGAGTGGCACAGGACACACAACTGGTAGTCAAAAAATATCATAGATCATTGGTACACAGTTCAGTGGGACATTGGGAACACTTGGCATGACCACTTTAGGCCATTTGCTAGCTACAGGAGGTGGATCTGGTGGTATAGGGACTAGAAGACCTGGTGGACTGAGTGGATCTGGTGGGTCATGAGGAACAACACATGGTGGATCCAGTGGATCTGGTGGAGGAGGAAACACCAAAGGAAACCAAGGCTCTGGATCAAGAGGAAAAGGACCTCAACCACCTCCACAAGTATTCTTTGAGATGTCTTTGCACTTAAAAAACTATAGGGGTATTGAAGATGTTTTAGAGCATGTGCACAAGTGGGAATTACTATGGCGCGCGAAAAGGATCACTACCCTGGAGTGGAAGGCAATTTAGTTTACAAAAACATTTCAAGGGCACGCACATAGTTGGTCTAGGAAATTTGAACCCCATCAAATAGTGGTAGACTACACCATGTTGAAGAATGCCTTCCTAGCAGAGTTCCATATCCTTGAGCTTGAGTAGAAGAGCATCATCGCTCTAAAGGAGATCTAACAAGGAATGGTAGAGAGTGTGTGGGAGTATGATGCGTGTTTAAAGACTCTCTTTTCTAAACTATCCTTTGACATTCATACTTCTTAACATGCTTAATGGTTTTTTGGAGGATTGATAACAATTTTTAGAAGGGCTTTGTCACATAAGACTTTCATAGACCCATGCGAGATCTTGGAGGCTATTTTGCATGATGAAACTATTAGGAGAATTGATACTAGTGTTAGTCCTTTTCTATACACTCAATTTTATACAATGACTAAGAAATTGGAGAAGAATTCTGTAAACTCATCACATGAGGTTCGTAGTGGACTTTGGTGTACAGACTGTGAAGTGGAAGGGCATGCAAAGGATAGTTTCCCACAGAAGTCGGTACATGCTATGACAATAGATTGTCAGATTTTCCATGGGGACCTTTTGGTGAGGGAATTTTTTGAGGGGACAAATTTGTGAATTCCTTGCCAATGCTCTAGGAATCTAAGTCCCTATACTTAACCAGTGCAGCTGTTGTGTATGCATGCGTGAAAAAGTGTGGATTTCTGTGGTGGCCTCTTGGTCAGGGATCCAATATGGGCACTCCACCGACCTTGCAAAAAATGCTTGCAGTTATCTGTAAGGGGGGAATTTGCTATGAAGATGGGAAATAATGAGAAAATAGGTAGGAGAATGAATGTCGTAGGTAGAAAATTAGATTCCTACACACACTAATTAGAAACTTCAACACATGCATTTACGAGAAGAAACAACTCTATAAATGGAAACAAGATGAGATAATATTGTGAACCCAAAGTCTCTAAAATATCCTCATCAAAGAGGCTAAAATATCATTCTTCTTATATTGATGCTTAAACAGAAGTTGTACATAATGTGGGAATGGAAGACATTTGAGAATGGAGGAAAGTAAAAGAAAATGGCTATCTCCTTTGCTTTCTCTAAGTACAATGCACTCGTGAGTTTACAAGATCAATTGACCCCTGTAAAATGGTGTGGAGAAGCATTTAAATATCTTGCAAGAAATGATTACAACTTCTTATTTGTTAGAAAGAAATAGTTTACAATCTTTTTAGTCATTTGTGTCCGTTTAGATTCTTGATTCCCAAAGAAATGCCAATGGCAGAAAAAAAAACCTTACTTTCATAACGCAACCGTTACACTCATTTTGTAAATTTGAATTTGAACCGTTCATCTTGCCTTTGAAACTTTAAACCAGAGCCATCCACGTGGGAGAGTTTTATTGGAGCTGTCGTGGAGGATACCTTTTGCATTTTGTGACTTTATAGAGGTTTGACATTTTTTACATTTTTGGTCCGCTCGCTTGCTTTTGATATGGTCTTGACACATTTCTTCACTTGAGTGGAGATAGAGTTGTGGGTCACTTTTATAATTTTACCTTTTTTTTAAGGTAGGCTCAAAAACAAAAATTACTCTGCTGACCCGCTTCCCCGCTTTGAATTTCCAACGGTGGGCTCAAGATTTGACTTTTTCCTTTGTTTTTGGGGGAGATACGAGTCACTTTTTAACTTTAAGCCCCTTTAATGAAAACAAGGCTCAAATTCTCAAACCTCCCCAATGATCGGCCTCTCCGCTTTGACTATTTTGATGCAAGCTCAACATTTGAATTTTTCCCTCTTAGCATGATCGGGGCTGCGGGTCACTTTATGACTTTTAGCCCTTTTTACAAAAAGGCTCAAAAACAAAATTGCTCCGCCGACCCACTTCCCCACTTTGACTTTCCAATGGTGGGCTCAAGATTTGAATTTTTTCTCTGTGTTTGGTGGGGTTACGGGTCACTTTATGACTTTTAGCATTTTTTTACAAAGAGGCTCAAAACCTCAAAGTTCTCCATTGACCCGCTTCCAATAAGATATGTCCACCTACTTGTTGATAATGGAGCCAAAATTTGATGGGGAAGATAATTCTCATCATTCATGACTGCGGAAAAATGCAGAGAAGAAGAAAAATCCACCATTTCGCCCCTAATTTTCAAATTTCTTTCCTGAACCAAGGAATTGAAAACAATACAAAGTTTGACGATCCATGGCCATAGAAAGATTGAAAATTTAATTCAAATGAGGAAAACAATAAAATTTTCATGCATTCAGACAAGAAAATGGAAAATTTATCAAAACGTATAGACTGTAGAGTTTAAACAACTTCAAAGCATGAATTTCTCTATCTTTTTAGACTTCCAACTTTACTTGAACACTTATGAAGGGCGTGAGCTCAAATATTTTGAATTTGACTTAGAAAATGAGGGGGGGATTTTGAGGGCGAAAACATCTGGCTCTAGCTTGGGGACATGACATGGATTGAGCATAGTGAAGACATAACATGGGAATCCAAAATCTCAATCTCTAGACCCTGTAATTTGTTGACCAGTGCCTTATCCATTGGGCCTTACAGAGTCATGAAAAACTTCAAGAAAGAAATATCAGAAGAAGGAAACACACAAACACACAATGGGAAGGAAACACATGACACGAAAAAGAAGGGGAAATAAAACTACACAACGGAAAGGGAAACACACCTAAAAATCACCTATGGTACAAGGCAAGGGACAAAACACTTTCACTAATGATACAACTTCAAGTATTGCCTACTCCAAGGAAATTCCAACAACATTCTATCCAAATATGATAGAAGAAAAGCATTCTCACCGCAAGCTTCATGAATCTGGAATGGGCCGAGCCATAATGAATTGAACTTTTCATGGCTGCCTTTTAGTTCTCTTCTTTTGTCTCGTAGCAAGATGAAGTCTCCAACTTTGAATTCTCTTTCTTTGTCCTTCTTATCGAAAATCTTCTTTAATTTCAATTGGTGCTCCTTAATGTGATCCACCACTTGGAGTCTATTTTCTTCCAACTTCTCAAGAAAGAGGATCCTCTTGTTAATGGAATCCTTAACTGACCATCTTCTATTTCCTGTAGTAGCTTGAGAGCTGGCATCTCGATTGTGAGAGGAATTTCTGCTTCGAATCCATACAACAGTTGGAATGGTGCCATACCTCTTGCCCTCTCGGGAGTGATCCTATCCAACCAAAATGTGTCGTACAACCTTTTGTGCCAATTCCTTTGATTCTCATTTACAAGCTTGCAGACAATGGTCACAATGTTCTTGTTGCTTTATTCGGCCTATCCATTTCCTTATGGAGAGTAGTTAGAAGAATGAGATAGGGAGATTCCTTAGCCATACCAAAACTCAGTCACCTCTCTTGAAGAGAAATAGGTAGCATTATCTACTACAATATTCTGTGGCACTCCAAAATGGACTATGATTTTCTCCTTGATGGAGTTGCATATTGTTTTAGTGTTGGCTTATTTGGCCGAAATGGCTTCCACCCATTTAGTGAAGTAGTTTTTTGATATAAGTACATAGGTGTGAGTACATAGGTGTGCCCTGTGCTTGAGTGAGGGTTCAAAACACCAATGAAGTCCATCCCCCACTATTGAAATGGTTCTTCAATAACCATAGGCCTGAGTGGTAATGTAGTGAGTTGTGGTCTTCCAATGAACTGTTGGCATGCTTTGCATTTAGAAACCCAATCTCTAGTGTTTGCAAAGATGACGGTCCAATAATAACTTCCTTGAAGGATCTTGTGTGCAGTGACCATTTATAAAAAAATGTCCACCACATGCTTGGTCATGGTATGCTTTAAGAAACTTTTCTTGTTGCTCTTTATCTACGTACCTGAGGAAACAACCATCTAGGCCTCTTTTATAAAACGCATGATTCCAGATTACAAATTTAGCTTCCTTCAGCTTGAATTTTCTCCTTTTCTTATAATCAAGATGGGGAGGGAATTCTCCATAAGTTAGGTAATAGGAAATATCAACATACCACTCATTAGTAGTGGTGACAAAGAGAACCTGTAGGTTGTCTTCTGAACAAGTTGAGCAAGCACAATTTTCTTTGCCATATTGAACTTTGAGTGTTTCATCTTCAGCAATCAACCTGCACAAACCATTTCCCCTTACCACATTGAAGGGTCGAATCTCCAAGTCATATTCTTGAGTCTTTTCAATCCAATTTCCTCTTTTAGCTCTAGGATCCTGCTATGTCAAGATGGACTTGATTGCACTACTGGGGACCATAACCACCATATGGGAATTGAGAATGTAAAACCTAAAGTTTTTTATAGCCTTGAACACTGCATAAACATGGTTCTCCAATTGGATATATTTTAGCTTGTGATTTTTCAAAGGACATCTCATGAAATCAATAGATTCTTCCATGCCTTCATCAGTTTTCTAAATGAGAACGACAGAGAGTGTATGTTTTGATGCATAACAATACATGATGAATTATTTGTTAAAATTTTGAGATACAAGATTCAGATCCCTAACAATGGATTCCTTGATCTCTTCGAATGCTTCCTTACCTTCATTGCTCCATTTGAAGTTTTTTTGTGGTTTCATCATGGAAGTGACGTGCTTCATCAACTTAGCAAACTCAGGCACAAAATGACAAAGAAAGTTCACCTTTCTAAAGAATGAATGAAATCCTTTCTTGCTTATGGGCAGGGGCTAATTATTAAATGGATCTAATCCTCTCAAGATCAATGTGTGATCCATGTTTTTTCACGATGTGCCCCAATAACTTGCCTTTTGTGACTCCAAAAATGCACTTTTTTGGATTTAGTGATATGCCATGTTTCCTACACCTTGCAAGTACATGTTCCAAGTGATAGATATGATCTCCCCTCTTCTTTGAAAATACTGTGAGATCATCAAGATATATGAAAATGCAATGCTTCAAATCTTTGAAGGCCAAATCCATCACCCTTTGAAATGTAGCTCCTACATTGATTAGGCCAAAAGGCATTCTACTATAGACAAAAGTGCCCAAAGGTGTTGTAAAGGATGTCTTGGTGCAGTCCTCCTCTGCCACTTTGATTTGATTATATCCTAAGAATCCATCAAGTAATGAAAGCATTTCAGATCTAGTGTCTACTTACAGGATATGGTCCATGATAGGAAGAGGATAATTGTTCTGATGCCTGGTAAAGGTTGTAAAATCCTACACATATCCTTATTTCACCATTCTTCTTCTGCACTGGCACAATTCTAGCCACCCATATTAAATGGTCGATGGGAAAGATGATCCTTGTATTAAGCATGTTCATTACGTCCTCCTTGATGGTATCAACAATATTTGGGTTATATGGCCTTTGTTTCTGTCTGAAGGGATTAACACCCTACTTTAAAGGAATTGAGTGATGCATTTCCTTTGGATGGAAGGATTTGAGTTCATCATAAGAGTAGGCCAAGACATCCAAGTATTTCTTGAGTAATGCAACAAACCTTATTTTTTCTTCAGGTGAGCAACATTTTCCAACATTGACCATCCTTGGTTCCTCTGGGGTAGCAATGTCTTCTTTATCAAAATCAGCTGGGCATCGAGAAGATTTCTTTTCTTTCTCTTGAATGAATCTATCATGTTTGTCAAAGAGGTCTTATAAAGAGACTAGGCCTTTGGGAATTTTGTTCCCTTTAAATTTTATTATTCACTCATCATCAATCCCTTCAATTCCTTCTTTATCTTCTTTGGGGACTACTTCTCAGTGTGAATTTTCACCTCCTTTGAAGAAGAGATTATTGAAATTATCCATTTGCTCTAAAAATGCTAGAATATAGTTATCATCATTGAAGACTTGCCAATGATTTGCATTATCTGGTACACTAGGCCTAAATACCATTTCAATGGTCTATTTGTCTTTACCAAAAGAAGGATGCAATGTCGCTAGGGAAGCTGACACTGCAAGATAATCATCTTTTTCATTTTGTTCCCTTGGAATAGCTTCAATGGAAAATGCATCAAAAGATATGCAATCCCACACTCTGTTTCTGTAATGCCGAAGTCTTGGATTCTTCACCTGATATTGTTGGTGGACCTACTTTACTACAAACTTTAAATCACCTCAGCATCTCATTTTCTTAATTCCCATGTCCTCTGCTACACTCATGCCTAAGAGTAGTGCTTCATACTCTACAGTGTTATTTGTATTATTAAATTACAACTTATAGGAAAATGGATACAACTCATTGGAAGGAGAGTACAATACTACACCAGCTCCTGAGTCTGCACTAGAATGACTACCATCAAATTCCATTGTCCAAATTTGATCTTCCTCTTCCTCTATGAGAAGTGGCAAGTTCTCCTCTTTTTTTGATGTGAGGAGTTAGTTTCCTAGTCCACAATCTTGAAAGAGAATGTTTTCTTTCAGATCATCAAACCTTTGTACTATGAACTTCATCTTTCTTACTAGTAGTAACTTCTTCATCCCACCTTTTAATGGGATAGTTGTATATGACCAATCCATTTTTATCTCTCCACCCAGGTATCTGTAGAAACTCCTACTCAATAGCATACCAAAGGATGTTGGGATCTCTTCTACCAGTATGGTTAGGAGCACCTTCTTGTCTGGAAAATCAGCTAGTGCTACCTGTGCATATTTGATTCTTCCTAACAATGGCACTTGTTTGGATTCCATTGAGTATAAGGTGCCATTTACCCAAGTCAAGGTGAGGCTTAGAGCATTTGTAACTTTGGCTGGCATCACATTGTCTGAGGCTCCAAAATCTATAATACAATTATTTAGTTGGGAGCCTTTAATGAGGAGTGATAAGTAGAAAGGTTCAACCCTGTTGATTTTTGAGGCACTGAGGGATAACATGTTTTGGGAAGGTGGTGTGGATGGTGTGGGTAGTAAGCCTTTAGAATTAGGACTCAAGGATATAGGGTTACTACAACAAAATGTATTAATGAACCTATCAAACTAGGAAGGGTGTGTTTATAGGTATTCTATTTCTGAGATTTGGACTTTGGTTTTTCTTGCATGTTCCACAAAGTCAAATGGGGTAATGGTGAGCAAGGAAGAGGTTCCAGAAATGGAGGAAGATTTACATGGTAGAGGATTTGCTACTTTGGGTGTTGAATTATCCTTCTCGAGTGTAGCAATTGGCTTGGAAGGGGGTGAGGGTGTAGCTTTTGATTGAACTTTAGATGTTTTTGCAGGAACAACACTTAAAGGAGAATTATTCTTAGCAAATTTTGAGCTGGGAGAAGAATTAGATGACTTACTTGGCATAGTATCATGATCCTTGACTACCAGTGATTCTATTTTTTCTTTGGCCAACTCCATAGAAGGTGGTAATGGTGATCCTCTCCTAATGATTTTATTTTGTGTGGCCTTTGGGGGATAATCTTCTTTATTCTTCTTACCATTTACCACAGTCGTTGAGGATGAAGCATCTTTCTTGGATTGTGCACGAGTGAAAAAAACACATGAAAAACTTGGAGCTTCTTCATCATTCTCATCTTCATCATCAATGTACTCAATTACAACATTGTGCATATCAACTTCCTTGACCTCAAGATAGTTTTCATAGTTTTCCATATTTTCTTCTTCAGTTTCATCAATTTCTGCTTCCTCCTCTAGCTCTTTGGTGTCATAGATGGCATTGGACTTCAAGAGAAATCCAACGAGGAGGTGGAGAAATCCTTGGCCTATCTGCAAGGTTTGGTTTCCTTGAAGCATTATGCATTGTGATGTGAGATAGATTCTTCTTCAAGGCAGCCAAGTCCTTTGTCTTTTTTGGAACATTGGATTTGTGGTGAAATTTTTTGAATTCTAACCCTTTTGTTTTCCATTGGGGCCTTTTACCTTTCCAGAAAGGATTAGATCATCATCGGTTTGTATTGCATAGTCCTTGGATTCACTCAATGTTCTGTGTTGGGATCTTCTGAGGAAGAAACCTACTTCTGATGGAAAAACACTGATGAAAAACCTCTTCAAATTATTTTCAGAAGGCACCACATCTTTAGGGATCCTTCTTATCACTCTATCATATCTTGCTACGAAGTATCTCGTTGACTTGGAGGTTTCTTTTTTCATTTGTACCAATTGGACCAAGAGATCCTAGAAATCTTCCGTGGTCTTGAACATGTGTTCAAATGTACTTCTTATATCTTCCCAATAGGTGAAAGACCTTGGGGGTAGTATGTAAAACCATTTGACTGCTTTCTATTGAAGTGACTCTACAAAGAGTTAGACTAACACATCTTCATCCTCAATATGCAACACACCACAAGAAGTGATAAATTCCACTACATGCTCTTCAGGGATTTGACAACCATCCCCTCTGAATTTTGGGAAGTTTTTTCTCAAGCCTCTCGGTAGCTCATGGAGTGGTTAAGCAAGAGCCATTGGACCAAAGTTTCCTCCCCATGGTAGATTGGGCCTATGGGTGTCATAATTATGCTCACGTTCACAATCACGATCCCCCATTCTATTTCTGTTTCTAGCTTTCAACCTTGCTAAGGCTGCAGCTTCTACTGCTGCTCTTTCATTTGCCTCAGCTTGAAGTCTCTTGATTTCTTCAAGTTGAGCTCTTATTTCTTTGTCAGCTCTCACCTCTCTTTCTCTAGCTTCTTATTCGATCTTCACATCAGTGAAGTCTACAAGGTTATCATTGATGTATAAAAATTCATCGTCCAAAGGATTGAAAACACCCAGGTTCCCAATGTGACTGGTTGCTTGAGAAGAAAGCCTCTGGATTCTGAGTAGCTCTTGTCTCCTTTGAAGTTCCTCAAAAATGGGATCAATTTGTCCTCCTTGTCTCTGTTGCTAGGTGAATCATCTATCCACTAGCTTGAAAATAAATGCTCTTCTTTACGGTGTTGGAATTTGTCTTTGCCTCTCCAATTCAGTAGTGCGTTCTTCTTCAAGGTCTAGAATTATTATGGCAATGAAGTAGTGATTGGCACTTTGTCTATTATGCCAAATAACTTCCCTTAAATCTGAAGCAACATCTTCTTGGATGTGGAAGAGTGATTTGGGTCTTTTGACAGGAGGGTTTCATGAAATAGGCATGATTTTAATCCATGTGGCTCATATAGCCATTCAAATTCTAGAAATTTTTCTCTTTTTTGAATTTTGAATTTTCTGACCTTGCGGTTGCATTCAGGTGCAGATGCTGCTAAATATGCCTCACGGTGGGCACCAAAAACTTTTGGGGAGGGAATTTTTTGGGTGGAAATTTTTTTGAATTCATTTCCAATGCTCTGGGAATCTAAGTCCCTCTACTTAGCCGGTGCAGTTGCTATGTATGCATGTGTGAAAAAAAGCGTGGGTTTCTGTGGTAGCCTCTTGGCTAGAGATCTAATAGGGGCACTCCACTGACTATGTGGAAAATTCTTGTAGTTATCTGCAAGGGGGGAATTTTCTATAAAGGTGGGAAAGGGAGTGAGAAAAGAGGCAGGAGAACTAATGTCGTAGGTAGAAAATCAAATTCCTATACACACACTAGTTAGAAACTTCAACACATGCATTTATGGGAAGAAACAAATCTACGAATGGCAACAAGATGAGATAAGATTGTGAAACCAAAGTTTCTAAAATATCCTCATCAAAGAGGCCACAAAGTCCTTCTTCTTGTATTGATGCTTAAATAGAAGTTGTACATAATGTGGGAATGGAAAAAATTTGAGAATGGAGGAAAGAAGAAGAAAATGGCTATCTCCTTTGCTTTCTCTAAGTACAATGCACTTGTGAGTTTACAAGATCAATTGACCCCTGTAGAATGGTGTGGAGAAGCCATTAAATATCTTGCAAGAAATGGTTACAACTTCTTCTTTGTTAGCAAAAAATGGTTTACAATCTTTTCAGTCATTCACGTTTGTATAGAATCTTGATTCGTGAAGAAATGCCAATGGTGAAAAAAAACTAGACTTTTCATAATGCAACCATTACACTCATTTTGTAAATTTGAATTTGAATCGTTCATCTTGCCTTTGAAACTTTAATCCAGAGTCGTCCACCTGGGACAAATTTATTGGAACGAGAGTGGAGGATGCCTTTTGCATTTTGTGACTTTATAGAGATTTGACATTTTTTACATTTTTGGTCTGCTCACCCGCTTTTGATATGGTCTTGACACGTGTCTTCACTTGAGTGGAGATAGAGTCGTGGGTCACTTTTATAATTTTACCTTTTTTTAAGGCGGGCTTAAAAACAAAAATTTCTCTGCTGACTCACTTGCCCACTTTGACTTTCCAATGGCGGGCTCAAGATTTGACTTTTTCCTTTGTTTTTGGGGGAGCTGTGAGTCACTTTTTAACTTTAAGCCCTTTTAATGAAAATAAGGCTCAAATTCTCAAATCTCCCCGACGATTCGCCTCCACTTTGACTATTTTGATGTGGGCTCAACATTTGACTTTTTCCCTTTTGGCATGATCAGGGTTATAGGTCACTTTATGACTTTTAGCCCTTTTTACAAAAAGGCTCAAAAACAAAAAGTGCTCTACTGACCTGCTTCCCCAATTTGACTTTCCAACGGTGGGCTCAAGATTTGAATTTTTCCTTTGTGTTTGGCAGGGTTGTGGGTCACTTTATGAATTTTATCCTTTTTTAAAAAGAGGTTCAAAGCCTCAAAGTTCTCTATTGACCCACTTCCAATTATATATGTCCACATACCCATGGATAATGGAACCAAAATTTGATAGGGAAGAGAATGCTCGTCATTCTCGACTGTGGAAAAATGCAAAGAAGAAGAAAACTCCACCATTTCGTGTCTGATTTTTAAATTTCTTTCGTGAACCAAGGAATTGAAAAAAATACAAGGTTCGACAATCCATGGCCATAAAATATTGACAATTTCATTCAAATGAGGATAATTTTAAGATTTTCTCACGTCCAAATAGGAAAACAAAATTTTTATCAAAATGTGTAGACTGGAGAGTTTAAAAAAATTCAAAGCATGAATTTCTCTATCTTTTCAGACTTCCAACTTTACTTGAACACTTCTAGAGGGCGTGAGCTCAAAATTTTTGAATTTGAATTAGAAAATTAGGGGGGGATTTTGAGGTCGAAAATAGGACCGTGATGCTAGTAAGTGCCCTCTACTACAACACGCAATCCACAAATATGTTTCTTTCTATTACAAGATCTTTACCTCTACAACCCACAATACCAAGGATTGTACACTAATTGATCAGATCCATAATGCTATTGATCTTGGTGTGTGCCAGACTAGCCTTGTAAGAAGTTTCAAGGATGATGATCATTACTATGAAGGGTGTGCAGATGGAGGAGCATGTGGAAGAGGTTTTTGTGGAGGATTTCATGGTCGCAGTAACCGTGGATGAGGATGAAGTGAGTTCTCATGAGGAACCTATTATAACTGTGGATCTATAGAGCATTACAAATGTGAGTGTCTTGATCTATTACAATGCTCATAGTGCAGAAAGAAACATAAGTACGAAAACTGTCTAGAGCTTTATGAGCATATGAACTAGTAGCACCAGAAGGACAAAGGCATTGGGATGGTGAGCATCAATAAGACTGATTCACAGTGGATTCCATGAGTGGCGCATGAGTCAAGACTAGAACCTATACTAGTGACGATGTGAGTAGAGGCCGCGAATGCCAAAGAGATGCCAAGACAAACCACACTAGTTTCAAGAGAGGAAGTGGTACATGGAAAGTTTCTGGACCTTACTCATCAAAAGGAGGTGTACCAAGAGACGATGGATGTCATTCAGAGTTTGTAAGGGGAGATCCAATGTCTAAAGGAGAAATAAAAATAGTTGGAGCAAAGGAATAATGTCTAAACTCCAAAGGATGATGTGGATGAATTCAAGGAAGTATGCACGATGTTAAGGAAAGAGAATATTATTCCATTGCTATGATAATGGCTAAGAGAGAAGGTACCTCACATCGAAGAAGAGCATGAAAGGTAGTTTTTTCATGCAAATCTTCCTCCTCACAACCTTGACTATGATAAGGAGATTACTTTAAATGTAGTTGTTGATGGATGGATTCTAAGTAACATCCTCATAGACACAGGAGAAGAGGTCAATGTTCTTACCTTATATGGTTGGCATCAAATGGGAAGGCCCGCATTATGGACATCTTAGAATGTGTTGTATATGTGAAACAAGACTAAGGAAATTCCCATTGGAGTCTTGAAGGATGCAGTTATCACCATTCAAGGGCCAAGTTCATTGGAGACTTCGAAGTCTTGGAGCTCACTGAGGAAAACAATTTTCCAGCATTTCTTTGGCACCCATGGTGTTACAAGAACAATGTTGACCTGTGGTTTAACAAGGGGTATATCATCTTTGAGAACAAGGAAGAAAGGGTGATCATTCCTTTGACAGATTAGAAGTCGGTGCCCAATATTGAGCCCTTAGGAGAAGAATTCCTTTAAAAAATCTATGTGTGCTCCATAAGAGATCCTAAGATAATTCATCCCATGGAGGAAGTCATCTGATTTGAAGATGCTCACTCCTTGAGTGATACCACTAGCATGACAAATGAAAATTAGGTGCATGGGACTTATGAGTTGATTGGGTGATAGTTGAGAGGATCTATAACAAGAGTAATAAAGGCATGCTTAGTTAAGCACCTGAGAGGAAAGAAGTTGCCAAGTTACTCTGGAGGAGCATATCCTAAAATTTTCTTACAAGAAATGGAGGCTCAGTGGAAGAATGAGGATGAGAGAAGAGGAATGCTCAGTTAAAACCTACTTAGATTTGTAACACGCTGGTGGGCTACCCATCAGAAGATCCTCCTAGAATGGCACGAGGTAAGAATCACATTCTCTATAAGGTTCTACAGGAGCAACATGCCCATGGTGATACAAGACTACCATGGTAAAGAGACCACCTTATTTCATATCCAAGCATGTGAGAAGTCCTAGATGGGAAGCGGAGAAGAATTTCTACCTTCATTATGGGTGCATAAGTTATATTCCACCTTACAAGGTTGTGCTCACACTTGGTATATTCATTCAAAGATGTGTCATCAAATAGGTATTTGGCAGGAATTGGCGTATGATCTCATTCAAAATTTCAAGTATAGGAGTACCAAGCCATCGGTAGATAAGGTGTTGAAATTAATCAAGCACCTTACGATGAGAGATAGTGCTATGGTAGAGGATATGCTACTAGAGTTATTGGGTGAGCCTGATTTGGAGATGCACCTCAATGAAGAATAATCAGAGGAAGTGTAGCTTGAGCATGTGTGCAGTGAAAAAGAAAAAGGAAAAATGGTCTATGTAGTAGACGGTGAAGAGATGTAAACTTTGGATGTTAACCATTATGAAGGTACACGTAAAGTCATAGATAATGCTAATGAGAGAGCATGCACCTACCATGAGCCCTTGAAAATTAAGAAGGTTAACATTGGGAACAAGACAAAACCTAAGGAAGATATCATCGGGGACTATTGGTCAGAAAAATAATTTTCAAAGGTCATTGATCTATTGTGTGAGATCCAGGATTTGTTCCCTCACGGGTACCATGAACTTCAAGGAATCTACCATTCCTTGGGGAAGATGAAGATCAAGTTGAAGGAAGGTGTGCACCTAATTTGGAAGAGGAATTATTAGATGAATCTGAATTTACATGTACGGGTGAAAGAAGAAATATAAAAGATGATACCATTTGGTATCATTGAGGTAGTGGAAGAATCAAAATGGATCAGCCAAATGGTTATCAGTATCAAGAAGGATGGGAGGATAATAATCCATGTTGACTACAAGGATTTGAATGCAGTATGTGTCATTGATCCTTTCCAAACCCCCTTTACTAAAGAAATTTTTGAGGGAGTAGCTGGGCACGAAGTCTACTCTTTCATGGATGGGTTCTTAGGGTATCACCAAGTCAGGATTGTAAAGAAAGACAAATTTTTCCACTGAATGGGGAAGTTTTTCCTACATGGTTATGCCTTTTGGATTGAAGAATGCACCTACTGTGTTCTCGTGCATCGTGGTACAAGCATTTCAAGACTTCATCCATAAATTTCTTCAAGTTTACCTAGATGAAAATACTGTGTATGGATTGGTCAAAGACCATTGTGAAAATTTAAGGATGATGTTTGAGAGATGTCAGTTATTAAGGATATCCCTCAACATTAAGAAATATGTCTTTGCTACTCCATTTGGAACCCTGTTCGGACACATTATATGCAAATAAGGATTACTAGTATATCCCGCCAAAGTTATAGTTATTGTGGGATTAGGGGAACCTACTAGTCAAAGCATAGTGCATGGATTCCTTGGGCATATGGGGTAATAGAAGAAATTCATCAAGGGGTATGCCAAGATTGCCAGCACCTTGGAAAACCTAGAAAGAGGGATGAAATTCCCTTGCAACCAATAACCAGTACTGAACCATTTGAAAAATGGGCAATCAACTTTGTAGGGCCAATTTCATCAGCCACGTGAAGGACTAGTTCATAGTATACCATTACTGTTAACATTTTAATCTACCTTGAGAAACAAATGTCAAAAGTAATCAGATAATTTTTTGATAAAAACCTTTGTATGGGTATTCTGTAATGTAAATTAAAAATTCTCCAAGTCTCGAAGTCTAAAATTTTAGACTTCGGATTTCAGAGATTTTCTCTTTCGGAGTTTAATGACGTGAGTTTGAAATTGTGTTTTCAAATTTCTAAAGTCCAAAACCCCGAAAGTCTGAAATTTTAGAATTTCGGGCTTTCAGGGTTCAAGGTTTTTACTTAATAATTGGAAATTTTTAAACCCGGAGTTCTGAAGTCCAAAACCCCAAAAGTTTGAAATTTTAAACTTTCAGGGTTTCGGGTTTTGAAACTTTTAGTCAAAATTTTGGTTAAATCCCTTTCAGAAATTTGAAATCTAAAATCCCAAAAGTCTAAAATTTTAGACTTTCGAGCTTTTAGGTTTTGGAAATTTTCATCGCCAGTTCACATTTTTCATCTCCCAATCTCTGAAAGTCCAAAATTTCAAATTTTCGAGCTTTCGGGTTTCAAACTTTCGGAGTCCATGCAATTAATTTTTCACCAACCTCCATACGGATCGAAATTTCACCATTAATATCAGGTTTTTCTATTTAAACAAGCTTTGTACTTGTCATTTTCACCTGTCACTTTGCTCTGACATTCCGTTTTCTTATACTTTTTGACGTCATTTTTGAGGTATTTTAATTTGGTTATTTTCCTTTTGGTTTAAGATATTTTATTTTTATTTCCTCGTTATTTGTTTTCTTTTGTTCCTCCTTTGTGTACCTCTTGAAATGACAAACTCATTGCTCACCATGTTTCTACGTTTTGATTTTCCACATGCATTCATAGTTTTCAAGGGAACTTCTCAAGTTTTCCATTTCTCCCTCTCATCACTTTTCAAGATTTGGAGATTAGCATTGTTTGGTAAATTTTCTTCTCAGATTTTAGAGACTTCGTGGTGCATCACTGTTTCAGAGCTCTTGTTTTTGGGATTTTGGAGGTCACCATTTTAGAGGATTTTGCTTTTTAGAGCTTTTTAGTTATTGGGAACACTGCATCTTTAGAACTTTGAACTTCAGAAATTTGGAACTTTTATTTTCGAAACTTTTGTCTTCAAAAATTTGGAACTTTTGTTCTCGGAACTTTCATTTTTGAGACTTTGGAGCTATTCTTTTTGGGTTTTCAGAGTTTAGGATTTTGGAAGTGAGGTTTTCAAAAATTTATACTTCTCTGTTTTGGAGGTTTTCACTTTGGGATTCTTCAGTTCGGGTTTTCGAAAGTTGATAATTTTTTAGGATTTTGGGACCTGTCTTTTGGAGTATTACACTTCAGGTTTTTGGATTTCTCTTTTTCGGGACTTTTTAACTTTAGATTTCAGGATTTAGAAAGTCATCAGGTTTCAAAATACAGAGCTTGATGTCTACTTCCACATTAAAGGGAAAAGAAAATATTAAATATTCATTTCTTGGAGTTACTCCTCACTCCTACCTGTCTTCGAACTTGGGGAATATAGGAGACGCCGACCTGGGGCAAATTGATTTTCTAGATTTCTAAGAAAGAGTAAAGGATCCAAATAAGAAACCATAGATGTAGGTCATCTACGACATTGGGATTGTCCTTATTGCCGATTTTCCCACATCTATGCATTGCCTGAAAAGTTTATTTTGGCCGCAGCATCCCAATTTGACGAAGGTTCTATGTCGGTCAAAATATGATGATGATAAGATGGTAATCCATTTGGACCCAGAATTCTTCGAAGATATGCTAAAACGTTCCTGACATTGAAGATTACACCATATTTTTCACCAAATTCAGCAGTTTAGCATTGGGACAAGGAGGTGGAATTATGCACAAAGGTAATGTTAAAAACTTATCTGGCCAAGAGTTTTGCTAGATTACTAAAGACCATGCATCAGTCAGATTTTATTTAGGATGTCAGTGACCTCATTGTGCTCATAAGAAGAATTTCAAGTCTTCCCTCTGTAAAGGAATTCTAGGAATGGATGTTCTTGTATATTGCTAGCATCAATACAAATAAGGAATTTATCCGATGGGGGGAGCATATTAGTGGTTCCATTTGTCTATGATTTGAGAAAATTGATTTCAATAAAGAGTTTTTATATGACATCCTTCTTGGTTTATGCGGCCGTTGGTATGGGATATTTCTCCAGGTTGAATACTAAAGGTATTCGCAGTACCTCCCAAATCTATGATTTCTATTTTTAACTCACGTTGAATGAAGGGAGTAGGAATTTTTTTTAGGGTCAATGATTCCTTCTTTGCGGTTATCCTCTTCCATTTTGATAAGGAGTTATACAATCAAAGAATCTTCTGACAAATCCTTCAAGGAAGTGCAGGAGTGGGGAGCTATCTACCTTTTGTTCCCCACATTTACTTACATTCGGATTCCAGGCTTCATAGGTGTCCCCAACAAATTGCCAAGGTTTCCCACTAATAAATGGGCTCTACTAGAATTGCTTCGACAATTGTTGGATTATCATTGAATTCAAAACAAGTGCCGACAAATCACGAATACATTTCCCTATTTCAATTGGTAGATATACCTTGCCGAAATATTCATAAGGCCAAAAATGTGGATGCAGAAATGGCCAAAGTAACCTTACAAACCTTTCATCCATGGAACACCTTCCGTTATTCAGGGTAAATTTATGTGAAACAGGTCGGTCCAGTGCCCATGTGCCTTAATTGGATGATATCTAGATTCATTGTCAAGATGAATACATCATCTGAAAACAGGGATTATGAGAGGTTGACCTTGGATCAAGTTCAGAATTTTCGTATAGCTGATGTCCAAAAATATATGCAAGATAATGATGAGGTTTTGGATGTGGCATATAAAAATGATAATATTGCCAATCAACCATTGTCTATGGATTGATTGGTATGTAAAGGAATGTTGCAATACAAAGGAGAGGGTGAGGCCCATTCTGCAGAGAACTTACAGTTGGTTGGTTACCTTGGGAATCTCACCCAAGGGAGTAGAGAAACCTATAAATATAGATGCCCCACCAACCATAATCCAATCATCACCCACAAAGGGGATGAGGTCGACCCAAAAGATCCCCTACAGTTCCAAAAAAGATTTCATTTGTTATTGTTGGCTCATCTCTTTCCAAGGATCCTATTTCTAAGAGTATGTCTCTTGCAACACCTGTGACAGAAGTGGTTGAATTTAGTGACTCTCCTAGTATCTCACAAGATCTATCATCTGTTCCTTATTTTCCATTTTCACTTTCTAATATCAGTTCCTTCCACCTCCACAATCATTTTTTCCTACCCATCTCCTATCTATGGCCCAGGTATTCTCATCCCTTCCAATTCTCTCAGCCAGAGAAACTATCGGGTCACCAATTTCTTCTACACTTCCATTTCCTTCCATCTCAGTCCCTAACATCATTCTATCAACTCCTATGGTTGCCCTTACATCTACCCTCATCCATCATTGCCACTTCTACCCAAATACCAACTAATGTTTCTAGTGCTCTTGTCATGACTATTGTTTTCCGGTATCGGATCTATTGTTCCATCTTCATCAGCATTAGCCATCCAAGAATGGCTATTTAGACAGACTCCAAAGTAGAAGAAGAAGGTGCCTTTGGGAAATGTTATATATCTCATTATATTGGAACATACGCCCAAAAGATAGGCTAAGAGGCCAAGGACTATTTCAAATTTGACAGTGAATCCATCTAGGGAGAGAATTGTAGAGGTTTGCTACTCGCATTGAGGGAAAAACTATGGAAACAATTACATACAGAAGATTATTGGATCTCTAGATTTTCATTGGGAAAAGATACTTAGGAAGGAGGCAAATAATATGTGCACACTACTCTTGGGGCTCTATTGGAAAAATATGACAAGGATAAGGCTACAAAAGATGAGCTCAAACTCAAGGTCTGAACATGTCATTGCATTGTTATGCAAGGTAACCCAACCAACTCCATCTACCGAAGTCTCAACTACTACGGATATGATAGTTTTTTCTACCATCAACGAAATTTCTTATCATGAGATAGAAAAGCTAGGCAAGAAAGGGAGATCATTAAATGGATGGATGGAACGAATTTTTCATGAAGCTAATCCTTTAATCAATGAAGCCATCAGGATATACAATGATTTTTAGGATTTGAGAACTACTATTTACAAAATGGATGAATTATTTTCTGAAGATAATAATAACTTGAATTTTAATCTAGCAACATGGAGAGAAATAATTAGAATTAGACCCATACTTTCTCCTTCAGGAAGAGGTGATTGATGATGTCTCAAATTTATTTGAGATATCAAAAGGCCATGGAATTCCAGTGCCAAGTGTTGCAAGATTTAATTAAGAAATTGGATGAAAAAAGTATGGAGGTCACAGATGCCTTAAATGATATCTCATAAGAGTTTGATGTTGCTAATTGTAAATTTTTCAATGAAAACATTGACACTCTCCCAGAGGATAAAATTAAGGAAAATTTCAAGAATTTGGTGAAATGTGACGATGAGATCACCAGAACATTTCAGCAGTGACTCCATTGATTGATTGGTATTATGTAAAAATTTCATAGGGAGGGTGAAGAAAGTTGTGTAGTAAACTTGAGAGAGTGCTAACCAAGATCATTAAAAGAGATCAAGACAACAAATGTTGTGAATCACTATGCACGTGTGGACCTTGAGATGAAGAAATTTAGGGGATCATCAAGCACTTCATCAAGTATAAGCATCAAATGGCTGCATGGGAAGGAGAAAAAATAGAAACCTCTAGAAGAGGAAGGTGTAGCTAAACTAGGCCAAAGTTGAGTGGCCATGAAAGGAAAGATCCAAGCTCTGGATCGATCAAAGTTTTAGGTTTGACTAAGTCAAAACCTTGCAAAAAAAATTCTATTTTCATGGGAGCATGTTCCCTTAGTTTAATGGCATTTCTATTTTTAGTAAAATTTTAGTTAAGGGCCCAGCTGTAATGGCTCAGCCTAAGAACTTATAAATAGTTGAATGCATGAAGTATTGAGGGACATAAAAAAAATATAGATCATTTTTTTGGGTGAAGTTGTCTCTTCAAGATTGGAAGAGTGCTTCAAATATTTCTAAAACCTTTTAATTATATTCAGAGTTATACCTTGCCATTCGGAATATGATTTATTGTGTTGAATGGTTAATCAATGCTTAATTTGTGAATGTATTATTCATTAGTGTGAGTGGTTAGCTTACCTTTATTTTGGGTTATCTATTTCATGTTGTGAGTGAGTGATATGATTATCTTTTATATGAGTTGTTAAAATCTTATTTTCCTTCTATTGTTAAAGTTGTATCATCATTATTTATAGTTGCTGAAATAGATATTTGACATGTACATGTGTTCTTTCCTCATGATAAATTAACCGTGTGTTGAATCAAATTTGATCTAACCTTTATGTATTCTCAAGTTTAACGAAGGAACGTATGCACCCTGGTTTGTGGTATTTTGTACCCTTTTTAAGTTACTATAGGTGAAGGTGGAAAACGATGCAAGCATTCCTACCCACATTAACCCTTCCAGATATTAAACATCCATTTATTTGGTGCATCACCGTACTTAGTATAGTTTCATTTCATGCAAAATATCTATTACTTAAAACTCATGTATATGTTAGCCTAGGATTAGATAGTCATTTTATTACACTAGGAGTAGTGCAACACTTATTTTAGGAAGAGGAAGTCGGCCTTCTTCAAAGCTTTACCTTGAGCCCAAGTCCCATAGCTTGAGAGGTGATCCAATGTGTCCCAATCACACCAAACTTCCTAACAACATTCTGGCCATTTAGGGGGTGTAGTGATTTGGTGACAACAATTACTTACAATAATTACTTAACATGTTGGGAAGAGGCAGTGCCTACAAAGGATTACATTGCAGTGACAACTGCTATATTTTTATGAGAGAACATAATCAACAGGTAGGGTTGTCCTTTCAGTTTAACAAGTGATAGAGGTACACATTTCTTGAATGAAATGGTTAGGGTTCTATTAGCAGAAATTATGGTGGTTCATCATAAGACTACCCCTATTGCCCTCAAGAAAATGTAACTGTTGTGATATTTAACAAAATACTAAATCACATGTTAACTAAGATCTGTGAAGTTGGAAGACAAGATTGGGATGAAAAAGTATCAGTCGTTCTATGGGCATATAGGACAACCTACAAGAGGTTGAAAAAGGCCACACTGTTTCAATTGGTGTTTGGCATGGAGGATGTTTTACCAGTTGAATTCATGTTACTATTGTTGTGTATAGTGTGCGTAGGAGGGTTAGTTAACGAATAAGCACTGGAAGAAATAATTGATAAGTTGATGTAGTTAGACGAAATATGATCACCTGCTAGATGGAGTCAGAAGAAAGAAAAAGAAAGACAAAATACATGACATGATCATCATATCAAGAACAAGAAGTTTGAGGTTGGGCAGTTGGTGTTGTTGTATGATTCCAAGTATCTATGCCATCCTGGGAAGTTGAAAGTCCATTGGTTAGGACCCTACATCATCTCATACATTCTTAATTCAGGAACCTACCAATTACAAGTGCTAGATGGGATGAGATTACTAGGTCATTTCAATGGCAATAGGATGAAGCCCTACTATAAATAAGTCTTTTTGGTTTTTGTAATAAGGCAGTATTGCCAGTTAGTTTAGAATTTTCCTTTATGATTTTATTTTCTTATGTTTCCCCTTCTTGTTGTTTGTTCCTTTCTTATTGTTTTGTTTTGTGCCTTGTGCATTGGTAACCACATTATTTTTCCAAGGTTGTATGTGTAGAGGACATTGCATCTGTTTTAGTGTGGGGTGGAGTAATGCAAAGCAAAGTTTAGGCCCATAATACAAGTTGAGTGGCCCAGTAAAAGGAAGAATGTAAGGTTGAGAAAGCACTTAAGGAAATGGTGGATAATGAATTATGGTGTCAAGGAGGTTATAACAAAGACCATGTACAAATGATGAAGAGCGCAGGAACAACATGTGGTAGGTGAGGGGAAAATGGGGTAAACTAAAGAAGAAGTGCCTTTGGTGTTGTAGACGCATGTGTAAGATTCTTCAGTTAGATTGGATTTTTTCAAACTAGAAGGTTGTAAAGGAGTTTTCACGTAGGATGTGGCACATGGGTAAGGATGCTTAAAGCTAGCTTAGTGGAAAAAATCCACATTTAATGTTAAAGTAAGTTAGTAGGTGGCGTAACATTTAGTGTAGGAGGAAAGCAAAAATGATAAATACAAGGTTGGGCAAGTCATTATTCTATCTTGCTAGTGTGAAGTTGAAGTGCTCTTGCAAACTAGGGCATCTAGAGATAAATTTGTTTAAAGGAAAAAGAATACGAGAATTTGAGTGTGTGACTAGAGTTCTACAAACCAAAAGGAAGGAGTACACGGGTGTGAGGAAGGGTTATTTGTGGTGTGCCATCTTTTGAAAGGTTTTCCTAGTTAGAGTTTGGTAGCTAGGGCACATGTATAGAAGGATTTATTTGAGGAATTGAGATTTGGAGTTTAGTTTGGAGTGTAGAAGAGTAGCAGAAAAAAGTAAAGAGTTCATGTTTATCTCGATAGAAAGCATGACACCTAAAAAGACAACCGTTTCACTGAAGAAACTGAAGGTCAAGGGCAAAGGAAAGTAAACAGCTATCATTGCGAGCTCCAATGAAGAATGGTATGCAGAAATGCAATACCCATATGGAGTATTCCTAGGAAAGGAGTGGGTGTTGCATATAAGACAAATGACTATGAGTGATTATAACCATCGCACGAGAATTACTGAGAAGGATATGGTGCTATATTTGGTCTTCCCAACTAATAAAAAGACACTAGATGGGCTGCCCATATATAACGACGAGGTTAAGGTTAAATTGCAGAAAGAAGAATTATTGTAACTGTATGAGTTGGCTTACTTTGGAAAGCTTGGGTTCCTTTATCAATGGTTGATGTCACGCGTGCATGAGGATAAATTTTATTTTTTAGGGAAAAATATGTGCATAAAACCATAGCTTATTTCCAAGTTCACAAGCTTTATTTGTGAAGGAGAAAGTATAGATGATGACCTGAGTGACAACGAGACTATAACAATGTCTAAATACAAGAAGGGTTCATGATACTTCGACATTACAGAGATTCCATACCCTATTATGAGGATGGCCATGTGCTTGGTCACTAAACTTAATGATCAAGAATGATGGATGTAAGTAAACAAGGCATGGCTAAATGTATGCCAAAATATATTAGAGCGAACCATCTATAACTTGTCCACTTTCATCATGGATGAGATCATAAGTAGTGCATAGGAGGGAGAGAAGATATTATTCGATAACCTCCTCCTAACCATTTTCTTTTCAAAAATTGGAGTGCTAGATGGGCTAGAAAAGTTTGTTTGGGAGCATCCAGATGAGGATCCCTCACCCATAAAGAGATTTGAAAAATAAACTTGTAAAACCATGACGATCGCTCACAAGGCACACCTAGAGAAGTGGTATAAACGAATGTGTGACACATTTAGGCAAGAGTGGAGGATCCTGGAGTAGTTTCCCGTGCTTATGGATTGAGAAGCAAAATTTGCAATGTACTAAGGGACCATGGTGCAAGCTTCCCTTCTCCTTTACCGCGTAATACTTCCAGGAAGGGGTCAACAGGTTCAAGGAATCCTAAAGACTAAGGTTTGACCTTAGTGAGGTGGATCGAGACCACCACGAGTTGCACCAAAAGCTCATGTACCCTAAAAAATGTGCGTATGTGGAGAAGTATGTCTCCCACAAGGTTCAAATGTTGAAACCAATAATGCTGCCAATCACTGGAAGGGCTGCAACAAGGATATATCTTTGCATAAGGCCAAAGTTAGAGAAAGGCGTATATATGTAGATGTCTCCATTCCAGAAGACCGCATAGGAAGAAAGAAGGCCACACTGAAGAAGAGAGAAATAGAAGAGGGGAAGGAAAAAAATGCACCAAGTGTGTAGACTGTACAATCAATGGGCGCGCCTGAAGGAGTCATGAAGCCTAACACCTACATATGGAGGAAGAAGTCTCTTGTCAAGATGAAGACCCGAGAAGAAAAGGTGCTAGAGCATGAAGAGCACCTCACCCATGAGGAATCACCAAGGAAGACGTCAGCTAGGGAAGAAAAATAAAAGGAAGAATCTCTTGTACTGAAATCCCCAGTAAGAAAGAAGCAGAAGGTGAGAGATGAGGTAGACTCATAAGAGATGGAGAGTCTAGATTCCTAGATTGGTGAAAATGATGATGACGAGCCAGAAGGAGGTGAAGACCACCCAGTCTATGATGTACATGATTCTAAGGAAGAAGGAGATGAAGAGTATAACAAGGAAGATGAGAAGAAGAATGACGAGGAAGAAGTTGAGGATCAAGACAAGGGGGTGAGAAAAGTAGTAAGCACCAATAATCAAAGAACCCTAAGCCTCACTAAGGAGCAAGTAGAGATAACCGCTGAGAGATAAGTGACATGAATCATGAAGAAGCTAGTAGAATAGGAGTTAAGGTGGAGTGCATATGAGATTATAAAGGAGATAGAAGAAGAGAGCATTGTGAAGGAGTATGAAAGTATGGGTGGGGATCCCAAATTAACAGTGAGCTTCCCAAAAGCTGCATGGACAGGTGGGAAATGCATAATAGTGGCACAAGGGAAGGGAATAGGATACATTAATGATCCTAGCAAGGTGCTACTTGCACTCTTCTAGAGCACTGTACCAACAAAGAAACTCCTATCCATGTCATTGTTTGATGAAGAAGACATGTACCCATGGACAAGAAAGATGCTATCTTGGGTGTTTGTGTCCCAAGTGGATGAACAAGAATTTGAGGTAAGTCAGAGAGCACTAATGAAGGTGCTAGAAACTAAAGGAATAAATCCGTTGGTGAACACTCAACAACTATCAGATGAGAAATTTTGTAACATGCTTAACAAAGTTTCAATCAAAATTGAGGCCAGATTGTTTGGGATAAATTATAGAGTGAAATTCTTGGAGGAGGAATTGGAGAAGAAAAATAAGGAGCTCATGGAGAAAAGAAAAGACCTAAAGTAAGAAGAGTTGATTAGCACTCAACTGAGGAATGAGATGAAGGAAGAAAAAGATAAGGTGTGTGAAGTCTCCAAGAAGGTGGAGATGATTACAAATGCATGACGGTGAAGGCAAGAAATCTATATATTGAGGTGCGCGGATGGTAGAAAAAGGTAATGGGTAAGGGTGTGAAAGGAAGAGATATACATGGAGTCATCCTGAGAGAGCAGAGGTACTAGAAAGGAGGTAAAGCTCTGCATAAATACCATGGAGGATTCTATGGGTTGGGATTAGGAAAATATAGGAGTGATGGCACACTTAGAGGGATGGGTCTGCATTCATCTTTGTATTGTGACGAGCATAGTGTAGTTATGATGCATGAATTGGCTCTGTATTGTTATATGAGGGTCTGTAATGATTTCAAGGAATGTAATGTGGGTTATTGAACATGTTAATAAGAAGATAAGGCTCTGTTCTAAATCATATATGTGTTCATGAGTATAATCCTTATGAATTTCCTTTATGTATGAACCATTTCCTTATGTTGTTTCTTATTTATCTTTTCTAGATGTAATGAGATGACAACTTGTCCTAGGTTCTCAGAATGATGCATGGTTCTTTTCTATTCATTTTCACTTGAATATCTATCATAAGATGATGCATTCTCACAAGACTCACATAAAAGAGAGGCTCAAAACCCACGCATGCCTCAAGTGAGCACCCGTTGGGTGATAGGGCGATGCACATGGGATTAGACTATTGGTCTAAGGGTATAGATATGAATACACCTTATCAATCACAGTTAGTAAATTATCAAGTGATTAAGATGTGTAAGCCTTATTCAACCGCTTAGGGTTAACTAGGAGGCTGATATAAGATTTTGAAGCTTGTTGAGACGTTATGGAGGTGAATGGGGTGATTTTGAGTGGTTGAAAGAGGGGTTTGAGTCAATAATAGGGCATATTGACAAAATTAAAGGCATAATAGGCTTAATTAGCCTATAATCACTAATTGTTTGTTTCAAAGAGGATTTTGACTTATGATTTGTCGTAAAGTGGCATCCTGAATGCAAAAGGGGTTACACAATAAAAAATGTGGTTTTAATTGGTTGGATTGGTAAGGAACATGAGTGAATTAGAAAAAACCACTAATAATAATGGATTTGGCAAGAATGAGAGTGATTTTTTTGCGTTTGACAATAAGATTTCAAAAGTAGAATTTAGGTGTCTACATTTTCCCCTGTTTGAGGTGAAGTAAGTGAATTCAATTCAAATATAGTAGACAAACATAAGAAAGTACATTTTTAAAGAAAAATTAGTGGAATGAAGGATGACCCCTCGAGTGTCACGTGGGTGATAGTAGAAGTCAATCAATGATAAAAAAATATGATTGAAATGGATAAAATAAAATAGGTTAGAATGAGTGTGAAACCCTTAGGTATCGAGAAGGAATAAAGATAGGGATAAACATGGTTGTTTATTGCCCTAGGTGATTTGGAAGAAAAATTAGTAATGGTAATAAATGATAATGGAAAAGAAATGATTAATGGAGAATATAGGACTGGCCTAAACTTTGGATCCAACCTTTTAATAAGAAACTTGCTTATATCACTTTGACCCTAAGTCTACATCATTGACCTTTATTGAAAATAAATAAAAATATAATATAACATGAAAAAATACATTACTAACATTTTTTTACTACTAAAAATACGTATCTCCAAACAACATACATTATGGAATGCAATACGAGAAAGTAAAATGACACTTGACTCCATGCAACATACATAATACAATGTAATACGAGAAAGTAAACTAGCTAACCTAACAGAGAAATAAGAAAAATCACATATACTAAAATAAACAATGTTCAAGATAGTTGCACAAATGTTTTTATTATCAAGCCATGGTTCTCGAATGTTCGTGTTGTAACGACAAAGGTTAAAAATGATGCCTCAAGTAATAACACATGTAAGGGGGATAACAGAGGACACAAGTAGTCCCATGGAAAAACTTTTGTGCGCTACGACACAATCTATGGAAACTCACTGTTGCATGGGAGTACCGACATATCATGTAGCCAAGCTTTTGTTAATGGAGGTAGATCACGATGACCTGTAAGTCATTTGAGACAAAAAAACAAAAACGTCAAAAACATGGTTTTTTAGGACAAATTTTGATGTTGAGGATAATGTGGGTGATACAAGCTCAGTTGTATGCAATCCATTTTAAAAAATAAAAAGCCATAATTTTTTGGTTAATCTAAAGCCAAAATTAATGTTACCATTGTGTATCTTTATTCAATACCTTTCTAACGCAAAACAAATAGAGTCATTTCGATGTTGGGAGTAAAAGTTATGGCCTATGTAATGCTAAGTGCACTTATGCACTCAAGGGAGCGCCTGTCCTGGGTAGCATGAGCACCTATGTTGGCCATTTTTTGGATATTTTCTTGCAGTATGGGCACCCATGCGCCTGTGCTAGCATGTTTTTTTTATTTTTTTTATTTTTTCTTGCAGAATGGGCCCCAATATTGGCTTGTTTTTTTAGGTTTTTGGATTTTTGCATGTAGTATGGGCACCTAGGCGCCTGTGTTGGCCTATTTTTGCATTTTTCTAAATTTTTGACTGTAGCATGGGCACTTGAGCGCCTGTGTTGGCATGCATTTCACATTTTTTAATTTTTGACTATCGCATGGGTGCTTGAATGCCTGTGTTGACATGCATTTTGCATTTTGTGATTTTTTGACTGGAGCATGGGCACTTGAGTGCCTATGTTGGCATGCATTTTACATTTTTTTAATTTTTTTACTGTAACATGGGTGCTTGAGTGCCTATGTTGGCAGTGTTTTTCTGTTTTTAAAAAAAAATTGATTGTAGCATGGGCGCCTGTGTTCGCATGCATTTTTCATTTTTTGAATTTTTGACTGCAGCATGGGCGCCTGGTGCCTGTGTAACACTAAATGCACTACCTATCTTTCAAAGGCCATAAAATTTTCTCCTGACCTCGAAATGACTTCATTTTTTTGCATTGGAAAGGTATTGAAGAAAAATACACAATGGTAAGATAAATTAGACGTTTGAATTTATTTTACCAATTTCTCTGGGTTTTTGAATTTGTTTTACCAATTTGTTTGGGTTTTTGATGTTTACTTGGATGTTTTGAATTTTATGACTAACATATTTGAATTTTTTGGGAGTTTTTGAAACATATTTGAATATTTTTTATTTTTGATAAGTTTTTTTAAGATATGTATACGAAAGAAATAAATATGGATGTCCCTAGTGACAGATTGGATGCACAAGGGTAGAATGCCATGCACATGCACAAGAAAGTGAAGATGTGAAATTTCCCGCAGTGTTAGATGGGAATAGTCAAAGGAAAATAATTCATGCATAGAAGATGGATCAAGGAAAAAATATATAATTTAAACATGATGATGAACGTAACCCCATGATGTGCTAGGAAGGAGCAAGGATGCCCCCAACGTAAGCTGGCTAAGAATAACATGATAGAGAGAAGTGGAAGATTATTTTTGTGAAGGGGACAAAGGTTCCCAACAACATGGAAAAAAGGAAATATTATACACATGGATTTTCTAAACTAAGTAGAAGAACGATGTGAATGTATCTTAGAAGCCTTGCGATGAAAAAGTGATTAGCCAAAGACACGAATCATGAGACAAGATATGAACTAGAGTAAGAGTCTAAACAAGGTCTAAAAAAGGACACTTGGTAACATACTAATATTTTTTTATCATAGAGATCCAGTGTGTGCATGTGGAAATTTATTACCTCTTGGAGGGAAGATTTGATAGACAACAAGTGAAGACACCCTAGCCAATGTGTAGGAATGATTTATTTTTCAAAGTTGATTTTTTTGAATGGATTGTGGAAGGAGAGCCATACATTACGCTGTTTCTAGCCAAGCGTCTATAGCTCTGACGAAGATTTATTTGATTCTAATCTCAACATTTATCTACTGCCAGTCAGGCATCCATAACTCTGATAGAGATGATTGGAAATACCCCAAGAGAGAGGTATATATCAATTTTATTTTTCTTTTAGCATTTGTTTTTAGCTTTGTGATTTTTGATTTGATTGATTCTTTTGCTTTTAGAAAACTTATTTCAGCTCTCTTGTTTGAAAAGGGGTTAATAACCACTGATGGATTGATGGAAGGAGGTAGAAGTGATTGCAATGACTACATTGTCTAGTGTCAACAAATATATCTAAAATTTCTTCGCAACAAGTTTTTTAGATGTTGATTGTGATAGGATCTCTAAGAGGTTAGTCGTTATTTAATTTACCAAGGTGATAAAAGACCAAGGTAAAATGGATACCATAGAGATAAATGTTGTAAAATGTGTGCTAATAGGCTAACCAAAATATCACTTAAGGGATGAAAATGATAGGACAACTTGTAGAAGAATAACAAGGAAGGGAAGAAAGAACATCCATGTGTATGTAATACCTGATGGCAATGTGTGTTCATTTACCTTTGATTTTTTGAAATATTTTCTCCTTTTTTTGTAGTTTTGAATTCTTTTTGAAAAGGTGGGACTGACAAGGTTACTTGACATCATATGATCCAACAAAAATGTTAGTAATTTCCTTGATAAGGAAGATTAAGTGTATTTTCTTATCAAGAGTCATATTATCCCCGATCTCAATGATTATGGTGAGATCATACTCAATAGATGACTGTGTTTTATCATGAAACATGGATTTTTTGTGTGGGAGCTTGAGGTCCCTCTCCAAAGGTTTTTTCACTTTACACCATACTTGATGGGTGCATTGATGTGCATTTTTGAATCATGTTTGATTCTGAACTTTAAGATCATTTGATTTGCTGTGAGCTTTGGATCTCTTGGAATTTTTTTTATCAGAGTTGGATGAAGGAACCATTTAGGTTTCTTGTAAGTTATTACGTGACTTGTTTGATCCTGAGAAGTAGGAGAAGAAAGTGGACGAATAGAATTTATTTGAGAAATGATGGTGGGTTTTCCCTAATCGCTGATAGAAGAACAATATTATCTATGTGATAGATACGGTCCAAGAATTAAAGAGGATGGGCTGTAAGGAGGTGTCCCATAGACTACATATAAAGGACTACAAGGATGTGGCCCTAAGGTTGAAGATAAAGTACTGCTCAGTGGCATCCCATAGATAGAAGTTGATGGGATATTAGGACGTGGCCCAAGAATCAAAGATGAGGGGTTTTTAGGACATTCCCCCAATATAGATGAAGATGTGATGCATCAGGAGGCAAGCCACATATAGATGATGTTGGGCTACTTGGAGTTTCTTCACATATAGAAAAATATGATGGGCTACTAGGTGGTGACCCAAGGTAAGATTACAATGGAGGAATCCTGATAGATAAAGAATGATTAGGTAATTAGAAGATAGGTCATGGATCAATGCTAGACCCAGGAATTTCATCACCAAACGAAGAATGTGAAGATGGAAAAATAAGAGGAGGATCATGTTTGATGATCTTAGGGTCTTCCTATCTTTTCTGACAAAAGGCATCAATAACTTCCTCCTAATATGTGAACATATCAAGGTCTAAAGAGGTTTCTTTCTCACAAAATTCTATAGGAATGTCTTCATGTACCCTCATAAATTCTCTAACCACTTCTTAATTCTAAAATGAATCAATTGGTGTGGGTAGTTGTTCTACCGTAATAGGTTGATTAGATGAATGCGATATGGGAGTCAACTTAGATGATTGATTAGAAGGAATTTGAGTTAGAGAGATCTTCCATGGAAGAAGGGGTCATTGAGGCAAATGAGAAATGGGGTCTTGAAAAGACAAGGAGGATCGGGACTTAGGATTCATATTAGAGGAATAATTCAGATTTGGATCTTTAGAATAATTAGAAGACTTAGGATAATTGGGATTGGAATCTTTGAAAGAATCAGAAGAATCAGAATAATACCACTTACCATGAGTTGAAGATGGGGGAAGAGGTAAGTGAACGGGTTCTTTAGCGTGAAGAATAAAATGAGGTCTAGTTGTGATAGGCATCCTTTGATGGGAATGCTGAAACCTAGGTTCCTTACTATCATACGTATGAAAAATTGCATGATAATTATTCTTTTTTGGCACATGCCTAGGCATAGATAGTCCAGGGGATATCACAGGGGTTATTGTGTTGATATGTTCAACAAGTGTATCTACACAACCAATGAGAGCATCAAAATGATTCTCCTCATTAGACACATAATTAAAATTCTTGTCTTGATTATGTTTAGGAAAAGTCTTCATATTGGTGGATTTGTTAGGATTGGATGAATCCATCTCCACATTACCACTATCGATTAAGTCCTGGATATAGTGCTGCAAATTCAAACACTTATATGCTTTATGACCTTTAACGTGGTGGAACTGGAAATATTCATTATCTCTAAACCATGATGGTTTAGGCACATCATCCTCATAAGGCATAGTTTCAAGATATCTAAACATATTAACCACCTCTAGTTGTTTTAGTAATGATGACATTAAGTTAGATAAAGGTGTAAAAGTATGGCTTTTATACTCCGTAGGTGGATTGGATTTTGCAAGATTTAAAGGTGCATGGTTCTAACCAGATTGTACCCGTTTATAATCTACTATCCCATCACTAACAACATTCTTGTTTCTATTAGGAACAAAATTTGTTTTATAGTTAAATTTAGAATCATTATGATCATGGGAGACAGGTTTCAGAATCACCCTAACTAACAATTCTTTTTCAATTTGACTCCCTTTTTTTATTACCTCTTCAAATGTGTTTCCACAATGCATTTGCAAGTTGAACGTAATGTTTGGATGGAGGTTGGGAACAAATATTCCTATTAATTATTTTTTGGGTATGGAGAAAGGAAAGTGGCAAACTAATTCTCTCCATCATTGTAAAAATGCAACGAAGTTTTTCGTTATTTCATTGTTTCGCATTTTAGAGATCCAACATGGTGACATCATTTTCTATATTAAAAGATAAGTTTAGTATGAAACATTCTACTAGTTTTGGCCAAGTTGATATGGATCCCTTAGGGATGTGTACAAACCATTCTAGTGTCGTTGCTCCTAAACTTTGTGGAAAGAGGCGTATAAGATAATTGTCACTAAATGCAACCTCTTGGCATGCCATATAAAAATATTTAATATGGTCATGAGGATCAAATTTTCCATTATATTTGTCAAACTTTGGAAAATAAAAGTGTCTTAGGAAAGGTACCTGTAGCATGGCTTTGTCAAATGGGTAGGGAAATAACTCATCAAATTGGTACTTCTTGTTATTGCTACCAGTCTGGCCCTCTTGTAATACTTGAAGGGCGTTCTTCATAGTTCACCACTCTTGGTTGAAAAGTGGATATTGTATGGGTGGCATAGGTCTATACGTAGGATTAAATCTAGGTGTATTCCCACCCTTATTTGTTGTGAGAATCTCTTCATAAGGATATCTTTTTACTTCCCATCGATGAAACAAAGCCGTAGGCTTTACCTTTGGTATGGCTTGTTTCAAAACTTTGGGTTGTTCCCTTTGTATATGGGATGCCAAACTTGCCAATTGATGAGTGAGGGATTGGACATGTTGTTCTAACATCACCTCTTGAATGGGTATTTCATTACAATATTCGTTAGGGGGAGGTTGTGCATGATAAACATGTTCTTCATGGTCTTTGCAACAAATTTTAATAGGAGGTAAACGATAGTCTCCATAATTTTTGAAAGGTACTTCCTAATTATTTTTTCGTGCAGAAGTAGAGACATGACTTAGGTTTAATATGTCATCTATATGGTGATGAGGACATTCCACTTCCTCTTCCCCTTGAACCATTACAGAAATGAGATAAGGGTTCACTGTGGGAGGTAACTTAGCTCCTAGTTCCATAACACGCATAAGAATCTCATGTTTGTTTTGAAAAATGTAATCCTCACAATTAGCGGGAGGACACTCTATATTCATACAAGGAGAATCTTTCTCTCCCCTACTATGGTCAACCATGAGATTATCCTCTAAAAGAGGGTTGTCACCTCCAAATATATAAGTTCCTCATCTTTGGGATCCCATCCTCATAGTAGAAATACTTGAGATAGGAGATACAACACAAAAAATTTCCACTAAGATTTACTAAAAAGGGACCTTATTCAAATTTGTGTAGTGTAACAAGACTAAATTGTCAAAACAAGGTGACTATAGAATAATCCCAAAATTGATAGGTTAAAGCAAATATGTGAACTAAAGAATAAAGAACAAGCTACCCTAGCGAGGTAACGTATGACACAAGTATTCCTTAGAATAATGCAATGACGTACAACACTCAAAATTTAGTTACACCAAATAGTTTACTCTCTAAGATTCATCTGGATAGGTTTGTGACCAAATAGTGACAACACAATATCACCAGTTAGGTCAAGCTTGCAAAAAACAAGGCTTAAATGATAAGAGAATGTTGACGCGATCTTCTAACAAGATATAATAAAATCTGGTTTCTAAACACTACCAAAGTCTAAGCTTTGTAAAATGGATGATACAAATATGAACAATGTAATAATGCTATTTGGACATGTAATCAAAATTTACGATAAAACAATATTTGAGTATCAAAATGGAACTATATTGATGCTAACAAAGTAACCTAAACACTCAAAAAACTCAAGACAAAGCTAGGGTGTAAAAACTATGTCTAAGTATATAAATAAATTGTTATGCGTGCGAGTAATGCAACCCTACAATATAGAGACTTAGGTCTAATTTCACAGTGGAAACAAGATGTAAATATCTCAATTGAATTGCTACAATGTGGGAAATGTAACAACTCAAAAGAATACAAGGATGAAATCTCCTAACTACAATGATAATAAGTATCAAATATGGGGTTTTAAGACAAGGGGGCCTATTAGATTGTGAGTATGTACCATGCACACTTTGAACACTTGCGCTCTAGCATTGCAACCTACTCACACAAGTATAATAGAATAGTGGTGGACATGCGATATCTAGTGGTATTTGTATATGTTGTTTTCTTTTATCCAAAAATGGGAAATAAGAAAACAAGGGTGTAGACCACATGGTGTTGAAATAAACTTTGTGTTATTTTGGTAGAGTTTTGCCTCATCTTAGGACAAGTGAAAAATTAGGACAAAATGACACGAAGTAGATTTAATGATGAAAATAACGTGGTTTAAACTTTGTTAGATTCTTTCCCTTGTTATAAAAACAAGAGTTTGAATCTAACAAAGTTGTCACTTTGTGAGAGCTCACAAGTATAACAACTAAGACAAAAAAAATGGCTCCAAGCCGACAAGTGTCCTAGGTGGTTCTCTCTTTAGGTATCACAAAATATCTAGAGTGAGATTGATTTACCAAGGTTTCCCAAGGAGTATATCATCTTTACTTTAACCCCTTCAATATAATGAGCACCAAACTACATGTAGTTATAATTTCACTGGGGTCACAATACATATATCTTTGAATCTAATCTCACCAAGGTGTACTAGTCAAGTCGGTAGTGTGGAGCACTTTTCTGTTTCGTTCACAAGGTTCCTTCTTACGTGAACTACTTTAGGGTTCCTAGGACCACCCCCCATTGTTGTAGTTTAAGGCTTATGCCAAAGGGGTCATGTCCTAGTTGAATAGATGAGCCATAGCTCTTAACCGAAGCTTGCAATATGGTGTTTTGAATGGTGTGTTAGTGTATTTTTATCTTTTGGATTAGGAAATTTGGTTTAGACCACCAATGGAAACCTACAACACATATGAATGTTATATTTTGTTTTTAAAGAGATCCCTTCTTTATTTGAAAATCATTTTAGGTCCTTCACACAAATGATTAGTAGTTCAAAAATAGATTCACAATATCATAGAAAGAGGATTAAGTGTTGTTTTTTATTTCTCAAGATCACACTAGGTGTAAGAGAAGAGCATACACAAAAAATAATCCAACTAAATATAAATGCAAATCTTGTAGATCAATTAACCACCATAAAAAATTTCAAAGGTTTATTCCCAATTAATCCAAGTGCTTCTTAATGAAAGACTAAAATTGCTTTTTATTCCCAATATCACACTAGGTACAAGGGAAGCACATACAAAATTTTTAGCCTTGATTATTTATCAAATGAAAAATATCTTAAACTAAAAGATCAAGTATATGTCAAAACATGCAATTTTTTTCCCTTAATAAAAAATGAAGGATGATTATTCCTACTTACTCCCAAGAAGCAAAAAGTGGTTTAGGGGTGTTTTTGCTTCTTAAGATCACACTAGGTGTAAGAGAAGAGCATACACAACCCTATTAAAAACTCAAATAAAGTATGAAAACATATAATCTATCAAATCCTAAGCCAATTTTGTTAGGAATATTGCTTTAAAATCAATAAATTGACAAAAACAACATCTGAAAAACCCTTAAAAACTAACAGGAATCATAAAAGTGAAATTCTGAAATTTGATTTTTTTACCTTGATGCATAGGTGCCCCTCTTAGTGCAAAGATGCTCATCGTCATGCAAAGACACTCATAGTCATGCATAGGGGCTCAAAATCATGCACATGTGCCCCTCTATCATTTTTCACACAATAAATGATTCATGGGTGCTTCCAGTGAGGCACATGTGCTCTTAGTCATGCACAAAGACTTTTTTCACGTAGAACCAAAGATTTAGTGTATGCAAGGGCACTCATAGTTATGCATTGGCACTCATAGTCATGCATAGGCACCCCTCTAGATGCACAGGAACTCATAGTCACGCACAAATGCCTTTTTCCTGTAGGTGGTCAAAAATCTAGGTTTTTGAGTAGATTTCTTGAAAAAAGGTCTAATATTTTGGATTTTGGGTCAATTTTGACAGGGCTTCACCTCTTTATATCCTGTAAAAACCATAAAAAAATAACTTCTACCACTAATCTATTTGAAAAAAATTCAAAAATGGAAATTGATCTATAAAATTTGAAAATTACTCTAAAATAGTGAAATTAATCTAAAAAGCTCGAGAAACTAATCTAAAAAATCTTGAAAGTACTCTAGAAATCTTGAAAGTAAAATAGAAAACTTGAAATTAATCTAGGAAACTTGAAACTAATCTAAAACTTGAAATGAAAAAAATTGAAACTAAGTTAAAAATAAACAAATAATAAAGATCATCAAGGAAGGATAACACCATTGCCACCTAATAGCTAAGGATTCTAAGTCTAGGAATGTAACATTAACATAAAAGCTAAAAGGGAATTCTTAACTAGTATGAAAACAATGCAAGAGCTAATTAAACATGCCTACTAATATGCTTGAATTACCTAACATGGGCCTAAATATACCTAAGAGGGAAATCAAATAGTTATGGTTGTTACTCCAAACAATGGTGAAATGACCTCTCCAAATGACTTGTTAAGTCACTTTAGATTATTCATCTACTAACCTTGTTGAAGGTTTTAGGCAAGAATTTAAGCTTGACTATGAATCATATGTATTATATGAGATGTAAATCAAAGCATTGTGTAAAGTATAAAGGAATGAAGTGTACTAATTTTATAGTTTTACTTTTGGGAGAAACTTGTATTTTGGTGCATGCAGGACTAATAGCCCCAAATTAGATTAGAATTTCTAACCATGATTAGGATTTTCTATTCTCAAATAGTGAATTATCAAGTGATTAAGATGTGGGAGCCTTATTCAACCGCTTAGGGTCAACTAAGAGGTTGGGATAAGATTTTGAATCTTGTTGACACATTTTGGAGGTGAATGAGGTGATTTTGAGTGGTTGGAAGAGGGGTTTGAGTCAATACTAGGTCATATTGACCAAATCAAGGGCAAAAAGGCTTACTTAGCTTATAATCACTAATTATCTGTTTCAAAGAGGATTTTGACGTACGATTCATCATAAATTGGCATCCTAAATGTAAAAGGGGTTATGTAATCAACGGTGTGGTGTTAATTGGATGAATTGGTAAGGAATGTTAGTTAATTAGCAAAAACCACTAATTATAACAAATTTGGCAAGAATGCGAGTGATTTTTATGCATTTGGCAATAAGATTTCGAAAGCGGAACTTAGGTGTCTACAACGTCCATTACTTTCATGAGTTGTCCATTGAAGAACCATGAGTTGAGATGAAATCAAATGGAAAAACATGCATATTTTATAGTTAAAGGAGTAAAAAGCTCTAGATTTTAAATTTTTAACTCCCACACCATGGTGATGGTCCCAGGCTCTGCAATCAAATCAATCCTAACTTAATAGGATCTAGGAGCCAAGAGAGGAAATTGTGTGGAAATAATTCAAGAATATGACTTTGAAATCAAACCTTCAAATATGGTTAGAGGAAGTGGACTATACTGTATGATTACAAAGGATGAAACTCTCTTAGCTCAGAATGACGCCAAGGAATGTTTGTGCTATGAATGTATGAGTAAAGATCCACCCCAGGTGCTATTTGTAAATACCACCAATGAATGGTATTCCAACCTTGACTACTTTATAACTTATGGTGAGTGTTTGACTCATTTTTATTACAAGTAAAGAAGAAATATCAAGCTCAAGTTACTTGGGTACGTCATTTGGGATTAGGTGCTATACAAGATAGGAATTTATGGATTCTTTCTAAGGCATGTGGAAAAAGAGCAATAAGATAAGTTGCTAGAAGCATATCATGATTAGTCTTGTTATGCGTATTTCTCTGCAATGGTGACTTCTAAAAAGAAATATATAATAGGTAATACTAGCCTACCTTGTTTATAGATACTGAAGTATGGTTGTCTAAGTGTGAACCTTGCTAATATTTTTTTAGAAGACCATAATTTTCTGTGCTTCCCCTCCACCTGGTGGTGATCAAAGAATATTTTCAACAATGGATCCTAGACTTCATTAGAGTTCTCAATCCTCATTCAAGCACAGGGCATACCTACGTGCTCATGAAAACTTAATACTTCATAAAGTGGGTAGAGTAAGTTCTGGCCAAGTAAGCTAATTTTGAAATGGTATGCAATTTCATCAAGGATAACATTATTGTCCATTTTGGTATCCTCAAAATATTGTGGTTGATAATACCACATACTTTTCTTCCATGGAGTTAACTAAATTTTGTTATGGTTATGGAATCTTGCTATCTCATGCATCAAACTATTAACTACAAGGGAATGGTTAGGCCAATTCAAGTAATAAAAAACATTATAACCATTGTGTACAAGCTAGTGAACGAGAATCAGAGAAAACAACACAAGAAACACTATGATGCACTGTGGGCAGAATAGATCACCCCTAAAAAGGTAATCAGTATGTCACCATTTTAATTCCTCTATGGGATCAATACAAAAATTCTAATCACTGTTGAATTTCCAACACTCTGGTTAGTCATAATAATTGAAGATGGCTAGTATAGTGACTTCCTTGGGAAGAGAATATTATTTCTCAAAAAACATGATGAAGCCAAATTCAAAGTGGTAGATCAAATAAAGGAGCATCGACTGAAGGTAAAGAAGTTATTTGACAAGAAATAAAAATCCAGGGATTTCAAATTAGGATATATTTTCCTATTATGGGACAAAAGGAGAGAAATTAAGGGAATTTATGGGAAGTTTTATTCCTTGTGGCTCGGTCAATTCTAGATTCAGGAATTTTATGGAGAAAATTATTTTTATCTCTCTTATTTGGATGGCACACATTTGGAATTGCCTTGTAGTGGGAAATATTTGAAGTTGTATAAACAATGAAAGTGGGTTCTACCCCACATATACCATAGGTGATTTAGGATGTGTTTTCCCCTTTCCCATTGTGTGTTTTTTCCCTTTCAGTGTGGTGTATTTCCCCTTTGTTATGTGTGTGTGATTCATCCTTTTAGTCTATCTTTGCTTGTATGAGACTCTATATAGCTTGATGGATAAACCATTGGCCCATGTCATGTATTGAGATTATAGAGTTCCTACTTACCCTGATCTCACTTTGTTTGATCTAGAATAAGTCCCCAATTGAGAGCTATTTTTTGTGATGTGTTTTTGTAAGGGAAAAATTCAACATGAAAACATGAAAACTTTACCCTAGTATCAAAATTTTCACCTATAAGCCATCCTAAACTTCTCTAGAAAAAATTTCCCTCTTTTTCAGGCCTACCCTATCCTATCAAGTGCTCATGTGTGTTGTAAAAACATTACCCATGTGTTTGAAACGTGAAAACAAGATCATGGATTTCTTCTGATGCAGTAATTCTCAAGGTATATTCTTCAGTGAGCCTAGAAAGGATATTTTTAGCCTTTCCAGGACCAATGCACATCCCCCATGAGAGAATTGGAGGACCAAATTCAATAGGAGGTGGTATTTAGGAGCTAATATTTTTTTTTCAATTGGTTTAGGAATATGTAGGAAATATTTTGAGGTTTAGAGACAATTTTAACGCAATCATGTTTTTAAAGGTGAAGGAGCCTGTAGTTGAAAATAACACCTGAGATTAAAGAAGTGATTCCGAGAGCTCCATAATGAGTTGGAGTTACAAAAATATACCAATGGAAATGTGATTCAGTGCTATAAATTATGGTGGTTTCATGCTTTTCACAAGACATAAGTGCTTCTTCCCATAGTTTATTTTCAACATATAAAACCTGCGGTCCTGATAAAAATGGATATTTTGAGGGTTTTTAAGAAAAATAAGACCATGAGATCCATAAAATTATTCTAAAAATTATGTTTGGATTCTAATTAATATAACAAGGTGCCAAAAAATACCTCTTTATGCTCTAGAAACATCGTCGTCAAGCCTCTCTCCAAGGTGTGCTTTCAGGACTTAGCCAAATTTGAGGGTGGACACATGTCATCACTAGGTGATGGCACACTTTTTTGTCCCATACTTGCCATCCCCTTGGGATATTTGGGACAAAAAAATTCTCACATGCCCAAGTTATCCCCCTAGATCATCATGTGACCTCGACAAAGCCCAAACTTGCCAGTTAAGCCCATTCTCACCTAATCCTATCCCTTCCCGTCATTAAACCACAAAGTGCTACTTTTCAATTTCATGTGAGGGTGAAATTTCTTGTCCTGTGTGTCCCATCCCCTTGGGATATTTGGGGCACAAAAATTTTCCCCATGCCCAAGTTGGCCCTAGATTCTCCATGTGACTCTGGGAAAGCTTCACAGGCCAATTTTCATCCCCTCTCTTCTCCACCTCAGTGAATCAAATTTTTCCACTTGTCCTCATAAGGTGAGGGAATATTTTCTTACAAAAATTATCTTGTCCCCTTAGGACAGTTGGGACATGAAAATTCACCCAAGCCCATACTTTTCTTGGGTCCTCCATGTGACCCAGTTTCAGCCACTGGAGCTTTTCGAGTGTTTCTTCTCTCCTCTGCTAATCAATCAAACTTCACAACTTGTAAAGATGAGAAGAGCATGAATTGTTTTGCCCCATATGTCCCATCCCAATAAAAAAATTCGGACAAAAAAATGTACACATACCCAAGAGGATCTAAAAATCTAAAATTTGCAAAATTTATAACTATCGTGCTTCTTCTCAGTGTGTGTACGATAAAGTTACTGCTAGAAAGAAATTATAAATCCATTTCCATCCATTCTTCCTCCATATTAATTATTGCAAAACACCCTAGAAATTTCTTTTTTTCTAGATTGACTCCATAGCCAAAAACATAAAAAAAACTCATATCTCCCAATCTGATAATCAGAATTGGATGAGATTTTCATAGTCTCTCTCTCTCTCTCTCTCTCTCTCTCTCTCTCTCTCTCTCTCTCTCTCTCTCTCTCTCCTAGGTGCATAAAAGAAGAAATAAATAGAGAAATTAGAGGTGACCCTAAATTTTGATGATTAAAAACCCTATATTTTTTTCCTAGCTCCCATTTTTTCAAATTCCCACCATTCTGACAGATAGTTCGAGTTAGAATTTTGAGCACGAAGTCCAGAAGACAAACCTATTCTAGAGAAACTAATTTTGTGTCAATCCAAGGTGTGGAAGGAAATTTTTTTAAAAATCAAGTACCTAGTGCGTGTACTTACTATATATAGAAAAATTATTAAAATATTAAAACCCTTTAAAGCAATAAACCGAGAAAACAACAGAGATGACAAACTAGGAGATTAGGCCAAAAAAGAGAAAAAAACACGAAAAAGAAAAAAAAATATTCTAAAAATAGAAAGTGTTTGAAAATGGAAAAAAAACATCTGTAAAAATTTTTCAAGCATGTTAGGGATTCCACAAAACTAATTTCATGTCAAAAAATTAATATTTCTAAAAATAACAGCCCCCGGATCCCAACAACAAAAAATAGAAAGTTACAGTTTTGAGTGTAAACATTTGTTGTCATATTTGTTTTGGCTCATATTGTTTCTTTTCATCAATATGAAGTTTAATTTTTTCTATCTTGAGCCCATTATGTCTCTATCATTATACTACTCAAGTGTGGGTGACAATGAGGTCACCCATATGGACCTGGAGGACCTCAAGAATAGAATGTTAGGTGGACCTAGGGAACCTGTGGAGGATAAAATCTACACAAACCAGCTATATGTAGCAAGTGGCCATATAGTATCTATTAAAAGTGCAAAGTTGGTGTTGGCATGTTCCCACCATTATGAACTAGACACACAAACCATCAAAGTTGACGATAACTCGATCCTGGCGATACTCACTCGCAAGGCAATCTCTTAATGTATGCAAATTCCAGTCTTGAGAAACATGGTCATAATTTCAAAAGATCTTACATCAAGTGAGTGGTCTAAGACCGAGTCATATCTCTAAGGCCTTGCTCTTAGTTCATGGTTAAAGTGAGGTAGAAAGCTCTCCTGTATGCTAAAATATCTATCCTGAAATGAATTTCATGAGGGATTATTAGATGCAATCATCCTCTTGATCTGACTAATGGGAGAAGAAACAACAAGAGATTTACATAACTAGATGGAATTATTCATTCTCATAATCATTAAGGGTATACAAATGATATATTGGGGGAAAATCATTAGTGACAACTTACACCACCAACTGCTTCAAGTGCTAGCTTCCAAAAATTTATTCATGAATTCATACCTGGTATATGCCCTTGCAAGAAAAAGACCATTAGGGGCTTAACACTTGCCCATAATGTTTCTCAGAAGGCTCTTGAAAATGAAAAATATTTACACTTATCCTTGAAAGAAAGAAACCAACACTTTGCACGAGTGAACGATGCATTCACAATGTTTGTTGTCAGACTGTTGGAAGAGAACCCTCACTCAAGAATGTATTTGCAAGATTCTACTCTTATCAAAAGGTACTGGTAATTTTTCATAAAATTTTCAACTTTTTCCTATATTCGAGTGTCTATTTTTGAAATTTCTCCATGAAGGCTTCCTTGCTACCTCAATGAAAAGATCATGTTGATTGAGTTGTGTAGGAAGCTTGTTCATGTCAATAGTAATATGAGAAATTGAAAGAATAACATGGTTGATTTATCTATCTCTCAAGGTATTTTCTCTTGAAAAAGTGCTTGTGAGGTTGCCAACATGGAAGCTACCTTATCTCCCCTAAACATATATTCATACACTCCAAGGGAAAAATTTGATATCTAAAGTGTTCTAGAAAATTTTCACCTACCTGAATTACATCATGTTCCACAGGTTGAAGACTATCGGGTGAATTGTGCCAATGATTTCAAAGTCAGATAAAGATACCATAAGAGAATGAAAATCAAGAAAATGAGACAGTTTAATCTTGATTAGTATAAATATGGCATTCAAAATGATGGCACAAATTTGTATGACCCATAATAACAAGCAATGAAAGCCTCACCCCTTCTACAAGTGTCTTGGAGCATTTGTGAGTCAGGGGATGTAAATGAGTGGACTAAGGTGGTCCTAAAAATATATAAATATTGGTTCAAAAGGAAGAGTTACTACCGCATTACATCAGGTAACTTCCCAACTCTTCAATGAAACCATCCCATCATTCCTCTTCCAAGCCCATGGACAAAGATCCCAACTCAGCTCGCTTGGGAGAAATCCCAAAGAGAAAGAAAGTCGAACCAAAATACCCTTGCTATATAAAATTACATAAAAAGGTTAGGAAAACAAAGGACCCTAGAGTATATTTGGAGCAAGGGGAAACTGACTAGGTTCAACTTCTAGCCTCTTAGTAATCCCAAAGCTTCTCATCATTTGTTGTTGCACCAACCCCACCTACACAAGATGTTCATTGCCATTCTGAGCAAGAAACTACAATATTTCCAAATACGGAGCCAGAGACAAATGAGATATTTCCATGGGTGTAGGAAATTATCATGACATAAGCCCACATAGTTCAATAGGTAGCAGTCCCTGACTTCTCAACTACCAGTTCAATGTTTAAAGGAAAGAAGGGAACATTGCCCCAAATAGCTTCACACTTCTTCAATGGTGCTTCAGGTAATTAGTATGTATAAGTAGTCCATCCAAAGGTAATTAATTCCATCAAAGAAATGACCCTAACTAACTATGAGATGACCACCATCCCCCTAGGCCCAACAAATAACGAGGGAGATGCACATTTATTAAAGGAATCTTCTACCCGCCTCCTCACGAGGAATCAAGAGTATAAAGAAAATATTGATTAGTTAGAAGATCACATGAAGAAACTCACCTCATACATAAAAAATTTCATGTATAGGAATGCCTCTTATTATATTCTAATTAAATAATTTACTCCCATCAGTAGCTTCGATACAAAGTCCATTCGTAAAACATAATGTTTCACCATGCAGGGAGAAATGAAAAATGGGTGAACAAGATTTTGGAAAAGGGGAAAGTGCTACTTCCATAGATGATCTCATTGTTTAAGTACATTGATGATGGTTGCCAATCCTCTCCATTAATAATGTCAATCTAGGTTGGTGTCTGGAAGATGTATGCATTAAGAGAATAAAATCTTGGAAAGCAACTCCTTTAAACACAAACCAAACTTACATAAAATAAGTCACACTTGTGGAAAGGCACACTTTCAGAAATAAACTTTGCATGAAAGAAACAAACTTTCATGAATTGAAAGGCACACTTTCATAAATTGAAATTGATGAATTAGAAATAAACATAATTGAACAAAACACCTGCAAGTTCACAATAGACTGCATTTTCACAATACAAGGATAAAAACAATAAAACCGAATGAATTACATACAAATGAATAAACATAAACATAAATATATAGATCCATCTTCCTTGGAAGAGGATTTAAATCATACTTCTGAGATATTAAAACTACAGAATATTTGAGAGGAAAGAACATATCTTTATTTCTTGCGAGAAAAGCATTACATATCTAAGTGTGGAAGGTTGCATTTATAATTCATGCATCCAACCAACTCCTTATTTTAGGAAATAAAATATGATCTTATCTTTATTCCAATCCTAACAACTAAGATCTCCATCTCCACAAAATATGGAGAGAGATATATTATTGGGGTCAAATCTTATCTTACTTATTTTAGGAAGATTTGCTCCCAAATCTTCTCCTTATTGTTCAGTAACAAGAATCATAATGATTTTATTATTTTTAAATTGTTAGAAGGATAATTTTTATAAAAAAAATTATTTTGACTAAATACCTTTCTCAGATTTTCCATTTGACTTTTTTGTTTTTGATTGTGGAACTTTTGACGCTTGTCTGATATGCTTTTTCCTCATTTGTAGTTCACTAAAAGTTATATTTGTATTCATTGGTAAAAATTGTAGCAAATATGAATGAGGTTTTTGTTAAAAACATTTCTATAAACAAAAACCTCTCTCATATTTTTCATTTGAATTTTCTGTTTCTGTTTATGGAACTTTTAGCGCTCATCTGATACACTTTTCCTTGGACTACAGCTCACTAAAAGTTAGATATATCTTTATTGGTAAAACTTTTAGAAAATATGAATGAGGTTTTTGTTAGAAACATTTCTATGAACAAAAACCTCTCTCATATTTTCCATTTTAATTTTTTGTTTTTGTTTATGGAACTTTTAGCACTCGTCTGATACACTTTTCCTCAGACTTTAGCTCACTAAAAGTTAAATATCTCTTTAATGATAATACCTATAGTAAATATGAATGAGATTTTGTTAATCAAATTTCTATGAACAAAAACCTCTCTCATATTTTCAATTGGATTCTCTGATATTTCACAATTCCTTAAAAAATGTCAAAATATGCTTGGTGTCGGAACTAAGCCTGCAAGTTCCAGAACTAAGCCTACGATTTCCAGAATGAACTCTGTGAGTTTCGGAGTGAACTTAAAAAAAACTATAACTTTTGCATATGATCTTGGATTAAGATGATTATTTTTTTGAACTTGCATAATTTTTTGAGAGGAATCTGAATATGAAATCAGATTTGAGTTTAGATATACCATATATGATCAATTTCACTTTTCTCAATACTAGCATTATCTTTCCTTTATGGACTGTATACATAAGACATTGCATATTTTCCCAAATAATCAATAGGATTAGTTAATAAAATAAATAACAAAATATTTCTAAAGAATGAACAAGATATATATCCTTTATTCTATCTTAAGCAAACTATAAGTTCCTAGATTACATTTAAATCCACTTTCAAAGGTAACTTGGAAGGACAAAATAATGGTAATTTATGGCCAATTTATGGCCTTATCATACATATGCATGATAGTCACCAAGGTTAATATGACAAGGGGTGAAATTGAGAAAGAAAAGGAACACTGGGATCAAGTGTATCCATTAGTGACAGAAATAAGGAAATATCATTCTCAAGTATTGGTAGAAACAAAGGTATTAAATTATCCATATGAGGATTTGTCATAGGTATGGGTCAGAACTCTTTTCACCTGGTATGAGATGTTGAACTATGATATATAAGATTTGGATGCGAATGAGGAACATGCCTATAAGATGCAAGATGATGTCAACATCATGATATAGAAATTCGGAGTGCCTATAATCAATGAAAACACCTTTGTGGATGAATTTTTACATCCTTTTGAAGTACTTATTAAACAAGAATTTTTGAAACCCTTTTCCTTTAACAAGGACACACTAGAGCCCCTCGCCGAGATAAGATCTATGATATTAACTACTGCAAAGAAACATCAGTCCTAGTTCACAAAGTGTAGAAACCTCAACATCATCTCAGATAATTGGATCAAGTCATTGAATTTTGTTCACATTCCTCAGGCTGAGAAATTTGCACCCAGGGCAGCCCGATATAGTAGATAATTCAAAGGAGTGGATATCTTTGCAAAGGCTCTCAACAAAATTCCACTTGAGAGAGAAGTGAAATCATCAAGGATCTTGTCTCCATCTGAGTAGTTCTATCTCTCTTCTTTTCTATCCCTTCCCTCCCCCTTCCTCTCTTTCTTCATGTTCTATTTATTCCTTAGGGGGGTTTGCACTTTCATTTTTTATTATTCTCTTTTTCCTTATGTGACTATAGTTAAAAGATCTTAAAAAATAGGAGGTTAAGGATATGGCTGTGGAGAAGTCTGTTAAGGGTGAAACTAGCCAAAAGGTGAGATAGGTTAGTATGGACATAAAGGGCAATAACACCCAAATTAATGCTTAGGTAATGAGAATGTAGTTCAGGGTGTAGTTCTGGCCAAAGTTCTTGAAGACCTAAAGAATGTGAAGAGTTATACCCACCTCACTAAGAGTACCATACATTTATTCTCAATGACTAACACTCAATGAAAAATGAAAGTGGAAGACGTGGCACGAATTATTAGCAATGGAAGTGTTGAGGTTCTTAAGGAGAAGTGCAAAGGTTTGGATAGTGAAGTGGAGCAGCTAAAGGTTATGCTTCAAAATTACACTAATTGGAGCATTTTGAATGTCAAGACTATAATCCAACACCTTCATAATTTTTCTCAGCTCACCAATTCCTACAGGTAGTGCGATGAATAATAAAATTCAAAGAAATGGAAGGTTGGGCTATCTGAGTCAGATTTGGAAACCCTGGTCACTTATATCAAGACCTTGGCTAAAGAATGGGATACTTTGCTAGCTAATTTTGAGATAAAGGATAACTGATTTGAGCTACTGGTGTGCTATTGGTTTACTTTTTTTTGTTTGTACTATGGTTTAATATGTTGTTAGTTAACTTGTTGTTTGTTTGCTTTTACTATTGTGGAACTCTGTTGTTGTTTTTGATGTTATGTTATTAAATATTTTCTCTTTCTAAGGATATTTCTACTGCATGGGGTAGGGTCACCTCAACCCTCTTTTACCCAATATAAAAAAGTTGATAATGTAACAAGTCACCATTAATTAATGAAAAAGGGACTTAATTTTATTCACAGGAATATGAAGAGTCACATTTTGTAAAATAAAAATGAAATGTCACAAGGGGGGGTAAGTGAAGAGTCTTTCTCTTTTTTCTTATGTGAATTAATCACTTCCCCATTCTTAAGGGTTGTCAATTTTGTGTGCTTAAGAGTAGATTACTACTTAGAATAAGTTAAAGATAGCTATTTCCTCCATTTTCCTTTTCATATGTTTTTCCATCTCTCTCATTTTAAAACTTTTAAAATATGTCAATAAAGGAAAGAGTTTCATGATTTTATGGATGAGCGAATAAATGAATTTTTTTGTTCATAGTTTCATCTTATCTTGATATAACTAGTAAGGTTTTCATTCTATATAAATTTGTGTGTTAATAACTTCTGGTTAATCCCAGAAAGAATTTGAGTTTCCCTACTTGTAGTATTAATCCCTCTCTTAATTTTCCATTCGTACTTCCCCACCTTCTTAGTAAATTCCTCCCTTGCACAAATTGAAATAATTTTCCACGGGTGTAGTGGAGTGTTCCTGTTATATCCTTGGCCTCCTTACCAACCACGAAATTTAATTTTTTATTTACACACAATAATGGAGCCACCACATTCAAGAAGAGGGACATAGTCTTAGAGCATTAAGGGAAACCCACCAATTTTTCACATCAATTTTTTTCTCTCCAACAAGATCATACACAATTTTTTTATCTTACAAACAAATAATACCTTACTAGGTTCATCAAACCATTTAGGTTGATGCATGTAGATTTATTTTTTAGGTTACCATTTAAGAAATCATGTTTAACATCCATTTGGTGAATCTCCCATCCATTTTGAGCAGCTAAATCAACGAGAATCCTCATAGTGCTCACATTGGCTATAGGAGAAAAGGTTCCAACATAGTTTAGAAAATGTTTATGAGTATATCATCTAGCTATTAATCTTTCCTTAAACTTGTCTATCTTTCCAATAAATTTGTACTTTATTTTAAATAGCCACCTATATCCTACAATGCTTCTTTTAGGAGTAAGAGAGACTAATTACCAAGTTTTATTATTGATTACAATATTGTATTCAACTTCCATTTATTCAATATTTATTCCATATAGGTTGGGTTCTTTAAAATATTGAGGTTCAAACTCATACAAAGTTGTCAAGGAAAGATAAGAATGTGGACTATGGGTCATCTTCCTCAGATTATTAGGATGATAATTAGAAACCATATTTTGATCCGATTTAGAAATTCTAGACCGAGGAAACGATTGAGAAGACTCCCCTCAATATAAACATCTATCATATCTGAAGAAGGATGTTGAACCTCTTGGAATTATGTTTCCATATTGTCTAGAGAAGGGTTAAGGGTTTCAAAATTAGGGGAAACAAAGGAGGGAAGAGAGGAAGTTTCACAAAAAAGTTTCTCAAGAACATGAACATTCATATTTTTTATGGTCTCATGTTTGGATGGATCATATACTATTTATCATTTTTTATCACTGCCATACCCAATAAAGATGCAAGAGTAGGAGGTAAGGTCAAGTTTTTATCTCTTAGCTTTGGGAATGAAAAGGGAAGTAGGACTACCAAATATCTTTAAATGAGAGAAATCAGGTTTCTATTTTGTCCATACTTCATGAGGTTTATTTTGATGAAAGGGTTTAGTAGGAATCCTATTTAGAATGAATACAACAATGTTCATGGCTTCATCCCATAGACACTTAGGTACTTTATAAGCATGAAGCATGGTCCTATCCATTTCTATTATGGTTATATTCTTCCTTTCAACTATTCCATTTTTTTGTGGGAATATGGAGTTGTTACCTCTCTCTGAATTACAAAAGACACACAAAAATCATAAAATTTATTATTCACATACTCACCTCCATTATTTGTTCTTATTATTTTTTATTTTCAGATTAACCATATTCTCAACTAGGGATTTAAACTCTTAAAACTTATACAGAACATTAGAATTTATATTAGTGTAGTAATACCAAGTCATTCTAAAGAATTCATCAATTATAATTACAACATACAAGGATACACTAAGAAAGGTAACTTCCAATGGGCCTCTTACATCACTATGTATTAACTCAAGCAAGTTAGAGGAATTAGACTCATGATGTTTGTGAAATGGTTCAACATGTTTCTTACCAAGCAAGAAAATTTCATAAGATCCATAGTCTGATTTCATCTTAGGTAGACCTATCACAAGTTTAAGGTGAGAAATTTCATACAAACTCTTAAATTTCACATGCCAAAGCATTTTATGCCACAATTGAACATCATTGCAAGAAGAATAAGAAAAAAAGGTTTCAGACACAAATCCATCAAAGATATACAAACCATTTTTTTGTATACTAACAATAAAAAATTTATCAATCATTCTTCATATACCATTATCTTTCAATAACACAACTTTATATTTTTATCTAATTAATCATGAACACGATAAAATGTTCTTCTTTAAGTTAGGAACAAATAAAACATTTCTATTCATTCGATTTTCTAGCTTAAGATTTACACAAATTTCAGACCTAATGAAAAAATTATCTCCTAGATATATATGTTCATGGAATATAGATAATGTTCCTAGAGGCACCACTATCTAGGATCCATTCATTATCATTAGAAGATGAGAGAGCAAAAGAAAGAGTAAGAGTTTGTTCAACATTATTTGCTTGGTTTTTAATATGTTTATGGTTTTTATTCTTCTTTTTATTGAATCCGTTCTTACCTTTAGATTTTTTTATTAAAATTACTTGAATTATAATAATAATTAGATGATTTATGAATACATTTACCACACTTAGTACAAGTGTCATCAAACTTGACTTTAAAATTTTATTATTCTTAGGATTAATTTTTAACTTGGATTTAAAGTTTCATTTTTTATTAGCATTATTGTTATTATGATTTTTAAATGATTATAATTTTGAGAGAACAGTTCCTGAGAGGCATTCTCTTTTGAATCAAAATTATTCAGTACTCTTTCTTCCTGAATCAGGAGAGACAAAAGAGTTTCTAAATTAGGAAAATCATATTCATTTTGATATTTAGAATCCAAAATAGATATATAATTTCTAAATTTTTCATGAATATTAATCTGAATGATAAAACAAAGAAATTTATCTTCAAATAACACATAGTTATAACCATCTACGAGTGCCTTAATATTCTTAATCTTAGCTAAATAATTAACTATATTTTCATCTCCTTTCATTAGAGTTATAAACATTTCCTTGATTAGATTAATGATCTTAGAAAGGTAACTTCCTTCATGCATAGTTTGAAATTGATTACATGCATCTGCTGGAGATTTAATGTGTCCTATATGTAATCAAAATTCATTTTTAATGCTTTGCAATAGGATTGACATGGCCTCCTAAGATTTTTGGGAGAAGGAACTTAATATTTCAAGTTTATCTTATCTCCCAGTGGGTCATTTTTCAACACCATTAACTAAATCCCATAGCTTTCTTGTCATAAATATGGATTTTAACCTAACTCTCCAAATAATATAATTAATTCCATTTAAAAGTTGATATTTATCCATAGAAAAATTATATGAACTAGTCATTTTTAAAAAAACTTAGAAAATTTTAGTGTTATTTGGGTTTTAACACTTGCAAAGATCTACATGTTTTTAGAGAGTTTTGTGGATTTTAAAAAACAAATATTTCTAAAGAATGAAGGAAACATAGTTATGTATAATTGACATAATGGAGATTGCTTATAACTCAATAAAAACAATCAAACAAAGTATACAAACTAGTTATAGAAGCTGCAATACACAAATAACAAGCCGCAAGAAGATACAAGATAACAAATAAGAAGTTAGAGACATTCCAGGTTCAGAAGCCACGAAACAAAGAATTAGTACTCTATGGGTATTTTTAAAATTTTAGTGTTCTACGGAAATTTAATGTAAAAGCAGTGGAAGATAGAAAAGCATGTAGGAAGGCCAAAAAAGGCCAAAATTAAGATGGTGGAATTAAAAAGAATACACATGGAAAATAGATATATTTGGGGGTTTCCAACGTTATTTAGAACTTAAAAAACTTCCCAAATTTAACTTATTTCATAGAGAATTGGATTTTGGAACCTATAGATCTTGAAAAATCCTCAAAACAAAACTTAGAGTGAAACGGGTTTTGAAATCTTTCAAGTAAACTTTTACAACCAATGTACATATGAGTTTTCCTCTGCAAAACATATTTATCTTGCACAACTAAGAATTCCTTGATCTGATACCACGTTAGGAAAGACAGAGATAAATAATAAACCACATATTAGATAGCCACCATATTAAATAACCAAGGATTATGATTTATTATTGTACAACAAATTATAATGAATTAAATTGAATCAAATCATAGATTGCACGTATAATAGTGAAAGTAAATAACACATAACACAATATTTAATTGGGAAGAAATTTTGGTAAACAATCCATTGAAAATATCACTTATCTTTATTAGGAATTGAATTTCACCCAACACTCCCACTATTTCCTTGATCCCACACAATTATAACCTTTGAAATGTTTTATAAACATTTTCTCGATGCAAAGGACTAGATCACATATTTCACATTCATGTTTCTTGCTTCTACTCACATATAACTTGCATCATTCATCATAATGTGTAACCAATCTCAGATGAGGTCACCATGTTATATACAAGACATGTGATGCGTTTTACCACTTCACTCTTATAATTCAAATTGAATTAACAACTGCCTTACAATGGTTGGCATGGGGATCAACTTACTTATATTTTAAACATAGTTTTTAACCAAATCCTTTTAACAGTCTTTGGCGGGTTTTTAATTAAGTGGTTTCCCTCTTAATATTACAAACCCAACAATGTGTCCAGTCTTATATTATATAATGTTTATTAACTTTTTGTGTCACATCATATTATAGTTGTAATATGTAAAATATTCACACATTATTCATTTCAAATAATAATGTCACGGTTAAACGAAAGGTTCACACATTCTGGTACGATTATAAACTCTATCTATATAATACTAAGGAGTAGGAAATTTAGAATTTGAGGGGTATTACCTTGTAGTGATTGTTATTATAGTATATGTCATGAAAAATTCATATGATTTATGATTTTAATACACGTCATGGATAATATTCACGAAAATACTCCATGCCATGAATTGTCATCATCAAGTTTTGATGACAAAAAACAAACAACAAATATGAGGGATTCTAAATGGAAATTTTTCTTTCCACTTTAGTAAATCTTATCTTATTTTATTACTTGAAGTAGTATATTAATAATGATAATCATCATAACAAATCCCAACATTGGCATGGTTATTGTCTTTAAAAAATATAACAAGAGGATTTACAATGTTTTAATGAGGGTTACCAGTGTTGACATGTTAAACATAAGAACCATCTATATTTCCATTAACTGATTGACATTTTAATTCAAGATTCCAAAAAACCCCATAAATGAGCTACTTTTGTCTACAAATACCTTTGAATTAGAGGTAATTTTTTTTATTAGGCGTAGAGTAGTTTTAATGTGATTTAAGTGAATATTTTAGTTAGAAATTCTTGCACTAGAAATATGTAAAACTTTATATTAGAAACTTTTATTATTTTTCAAAAAAGAATAAATAATAAGGATTTATGCTTGATCCAAAAAAAATTAATGAATCAAATATTCTATTTTTTTGTTTTTAGTGCACAAAGTAGTTGTTTTAATTTGGATTTGCAGGCCATAATACTATGCTTTAGTTAATCTAATATACTAATCAAGAATAAAAAATTTAGCAAACTTTTTTTTTTGTTGATGCTCCATTTTCATAGGAAATTGGTAGACATTCCCAAGAAAGAAATCTCATATACACATAGTATGTGTTAACAAAAAAATTCAAGCCACCATTAAATTTTCAATGATATGTTAGGTCAGACATTAAATATTATCCTTGCTAGTTAGTATATATTTATGGTTTTTGGCTATACTAACAATATTTTACAATTAACTCTTGCAAATAATGACTTTTATTGATTTTGGGTATTAGAGTATGATATTATCTTGTTGTAGATGCTTAGTATGTATAAATGTACTTTAAATTGCACTAAAATGGAAAATATGACTATGATCTTGTTGTACATGACATATGTATGAGAAAATGTAAAGTGCACTAAGGTATACTATGAACATGACAATAGAGGTAGTGAGGATCCTCTATTTTATCTTAATATATTTCTTGGGTTGATATGAAAGAAAATGTATATAAAGTAAGAATAAGGAAGTGGGAAAAAAGGAACATCACATGTTGTTATATGAAAGTAAGATATAATGGTAGTGTGTAAAAAGGAACCTTGACATGGTTTGTGAAATGAGATATATGGTATGTGTAATAAGATTCCTTGAAATGGACTTAATAATATTGATCTGAGGAAACAAAACCATGGTAAGCTCATTGGACAATAGTAATAAACACAACATGACTATATTCAATGCCATTAGTGACTTCTTAGAGTAGCATGTTCAAAGCATTACCATGCTTAGCGGGATCCCTCACACTATTTGGGGGAATGAAAAAGAGAGAAGCCAGACCATCTCACAGTTGAACGAAACTGACCTAATGCACATAACCACATTGGCATTTTTCACCTCATTATAAACTATCCAATCCATAATTGACAGAGCATCCAAGAAGTAATCTCCCTTTGGCTGGAGGGCATCATTTTAGTCACTGCTCTTTTTTGGTCCTTTTTTTGTTTCTATGTTGCTTTTGTGTTGTATTGTTGTAGTATTTTTTCTATTTTGTTTCTTGCTTGTAACTATCTTTTGGTTACTATTGGAAATAGTGTTTTATATGGATTTTGATCCTCTTTTGTTGTTCCTTTATAGCTATATTTGGCTATTGAGCCCTTTTTGTAACAGGGTATAGTCCCTTTAAAACTATTTACCAATAATACACACACACACACACACACACACACACACACACACACACACACACACACACACACACACACACACACACACACACACACACACACACGTATAATTAAATGAACCATAATAGTGTATATATATAGAAAATTTACCAAGGTATGCAACACTAATACTAGTTTTGGATACCTCCATGCCCTATTTATCATATAGATTAAGTTGGAACATATGTAAAATTCTAAAGGTTAGGTCATGAAATAAGTAACAAATTCAAAAATTTAACCAATAGTCATATATAGAATGGGTATATACCATATTTAACATTGCATTTTAGTACACACATACATCAAATTTGGTTTGTAGATAATTTTCAAAGATTCAATGTAAAATGGAATTAGAAATGTGACCCGATTGAATGCTAAGCTTAGATAGTCCAACTGAATATAATTTTTGACCATCCATTCTCCTAAAAAATTAACAATTCTAGTACCCAAAATTTGGTCCCAATGCACTTAGAAATAGTCATTTGAAACTATCTTAGCATATCTCCCCTTCCCTCAGAAAAAATTGTAACATTATATTAATAAAAATAAGAAATTACACATTGTAAATACTACCAACTAAAGAAAAAAACCAGCACCAAAATCCCAAGTAAATACAAAGGGCACATGAAAACATGAACAAGCCAAAAAAAGTGGAATAAAAGAATGTGCTAAAAGAGAAACAAGATACCACAACTAAAATTATCACTGTCCACACTACATAATTAAAGGATTAACACAAACATATGAATCTTTCATGAAAAAGAAGACTTATGGCCACCATGGAAACCCTCTATCAATAACTACATATTGAACTAGGGATTTGAATAACGAAGCCTATCCTCCTTCTAGAATCTCTCCATAATTACCCCACAAGTTTGAATGATTAAAAAAGAGGAAAAAACAACAATAAGTTACAACAAATAGGGCCACTTTTTTAAGGAAAAAGAGTGAAAATGAGGTTTTTGAAAGGACCCACATCCTTTTACAAAAAATCCCTTAAGGAAGAATATGGAAATGAAGAAAAAAAAAGAGAAAGCCTAAAGGCAACACAAAAACCAAAAGCCATGAAGGCACATGCCAAAGAAAGTAGATTACATATTATGAATATTTTTAGAGTAGTAGCTTCCATAGTTGCAGCAGTGAAACTTCTACTAAAAAAAACTTTAACCATACTAATGACATCCAAAAAATATTCATTGATGGCCTTCCAAACAATATCCATGTGGATTTTCTAGTCCTTAATCATAGTAAAGGCTCTATTCAAGTTACCGAGAATGCAAAGAATTATGTCCTCATCTTTAAATCCTAGATGGGTTGGTGTGTCAGTCTACGTATTACCCAATGGATCTTGATGCTTAGTAGCTAAAAATTTGGTGATGTCCGTATCTGAAGCAAGGACATTGCGGGAGTCCAAATTCATCAATAGGTGGAGTTCAAGATACAAATTGGAGATTCCAAGAAGAACATTTGGGATATCAAGATCCCCACAAATAGTCATGGGAATAGAAGGAGGAGGAGCTGAAGGAGCATCCAAATCCATAGGTGCTTATTTAACATCATTCATAGAAATTTCCAAGGAGGGAGAAAGTGGCCAAGACAAAGGAAAAACAATATGGGGTGGAGAACTCAGAGAATTCAGAGCCGAAAGCAACACATAAGTAAAAGGATAATGATTCAATGGATTACAGAGGATAATTCGACCTGCATGGAGTTGGGAGAAGCATGGGTAGGAACAAAGGGGAACCCAATGGGGAAGGATGTGGATTATTGACCATGAAATTAGAGTCAGAGTCATAGGGAAGAAAAAAACAGTGAATATGCTGACAAGGGTGCTAGTAGAAGTTTAGGGAGTGGATGGTGTATGCAGAGTAGAAACTGGGGTGGAGTGATGCAGCTTCCCAAGCTTAACCAAAAACCTAGAAATTTCCTTTTGAGAAGCATGGTGAAAAAAAAGTACAATAGACATTGATGTAGAAAATGCCCTTCTTCCTCCTGATCGAACCTAAGTGATTTCTTGAGAGAAAAATAAAAAAGTGAAAAAGTTTAAATTTGTATTATGCCTGAGGTGAGCTAGTAGGAACAAATGAGGCTGAAAAATAAGCTTGTAGTGACCTTCTGGAGTAAAGTAACCCATTAGTTATTCTGCCACTCTATCCTAAAGTGGTGGTAGAGAATCCCTCTCAAAACTAGATTGATATTTACACAAGTTCTCACCATGGCATAAAAATTTGTCAAGTTCAAAATAGAGAAAACATTTGAAGTAGATATCTCCTTCCAATAGGAGACCAGTCATTACAGCAATGGAGTATGGAAAGATGAGAAATTTCATCCTTCCCACCTTCACCTAGCCTTTCTTCCAAGAAGTAAGCACACTACTAGTCAGTCGGATGGAGTGACCAGTTATTCTCTCCATGAAAGTAGAAAATCCACCTTCCTAAATTATTTTCCATACTTCCAAATCAGGCTTTACATCTTCGCAGTTAGAGGGTTCAATCCTCTTGATAGCACCTCCCATTTTGAAATTTAGAATTATATGAAAATAGAATGCCAAATGTCTGAATTAAGAGGTGATTAAATAAAGAATATGGGAGAGAAAATCACCATCAATAAAACCATACACATGTGTCACCGGGTGTTTGCTATAAATGTTGCATTTATAAAAGGTATACTCGCACATGCAAAAAATCATCACTATTACCAGGCCATTGCACGAATATAATCTATCCCTAAAATAAATGCGAAAAATACTGCACATGCCATATCATTGCAACTGCCACCACCTAAAAAAGTGTATAACATTTTAGGATTATTGTAATAAAGAGAAACTGTAGTGAAGAGGTTGAAGTAAAAAAGGAACCTTGATATATAAAAAATATGATTATGAAGAGTGATCATTATAAATAAGAGTTAACAGATCTACCGGAAAATCTCCCAACCAATTTTTTTAGGTATCAAAGTAGACACCAATGTTGGGAAAGAAATGAACCACCTTGTTTCTCTCATGATAGATATGCTGGAACTTAACTGCTTGAACTCAAAGTTGGAGAGATATTATGTCTTCAATGATGTTGCGGATGGTCCACTGAGGGTGATCATCTGAGGAGAGAATCATGACAATGTTTAGAGAATCACTTTCCATAATTAACTAACCTGAACCAAAACGGAGCACTATTTCCATACCTTTAAGGATGGCAAGGGATTAAAATCTATGATTAGTTCCATACCCAAAGCTAACCACTAAGGCAATCAGGGGATTACCAGAGTCATCCCTAATGATGGTGCCACCTCTAGAGGCATCTGAGTTTTCCTTAGCCACTCCATCATCGTTAATCTTTATCCATCCCAAGGGAGGGGGGTCCAGGAAGTATTTTCATGAGTCACTTGTGAGGATGGAGGGCCAAGAGGCAAAAGGATCTGCCTAGGCCAAAATACCAGAGGACTTACAAGCAATTTTTGCTGATGCTTCTCCTAAATGAAAAAATTCAAATTTTCTTGTAAATCAGATAACACTGAATTGAAAACCTCCCACATACCTTGAGATTTTTCTTTGAATATTTAACTATTTATTTCTTTATATATGCCCCATAAAACATGGGCGAGTAACATGATCCATGCTAGAGAAGAAAACTAATGAAAAAAAGGGGACTTCCATTAAGAAAAAAACATACAAAAGGGAGGACCCAGGAAACCCTAAATATTTCCAAGCAAAGGCACCAAAGTGAATGGGAAAATGGGTATTTGAGGAAAAAGTGAGAAGTGGATTCTAAGGCATTAAGGAAGAGAGGGAAAAAAATAGGGAGAGAGAAGCCCCTTTGCTTGAGGTTTTCCCCTGAAAGAATAACATCCCTAGAGGTAAGCTAGGAGAAGAAACCAATTTTGAGGAGGACTTGATGGATCCAAATTTGACAAAGAGGAGGGCCGCAGGGGATGTGGGGGAAAGAGAGATAAAAATACTTGATAGAGAAACAACCAGAGGGACTTTCAAGTCAAACACACACACATCCATAGCAAGATAAAATTAAATATATTGAGAAGATGAAAAATCTTTAAGGATATCAATCTACTACAACTGGATCAGGATACATCCTACCTAGGAGGGAATGGAATAACAAGGTTACCCTGACTTCTATCAATGTAGTCACTAACCTTCCTACCACAATTGGCTAAGAGCTGAAGATGAATAATATCCTAGAAGGAGTCTCCAGAAAAGGGCTTATTATCAATCTACCAATCTTTCTAGAAATCAATGGTCGAACCATTCCCCAATTACCATTTAGCTCCATTCATTAGTATTTTCCTACTACTTACAATGGAATTCCAGATGGCTAAGCCTCTAGGGATATCCAAGAATAGAAATTCTCCATTTGGGGGAGATGTTTAGACATAAGCAGCTACACCCAAGGTGTTCTTTCCTTCATGAATAGTGCCCATCATAGATTAGCTCACATGGCCTCATTCATCTCCAAGAATTTACTCAGACATAGCTCGCTTGCCACAAGAGGTTTACAGGTAACATTCCAAGACATAAGATGGATTATTTTGTGCTCTTCAAAACTAGACAAGAGGAAATATTTTAAAATATATTTAATACAATAAGTAACTGCCAAGGGAATCTTGAGTAGTGACATGAAGAATATTGGTAGACTTTGGCGGGTTGGTTTGACAAGTTTTAGCTTACCTACTTGGCTCGGGAGAGAGACCTTCCACCCTTCCATATTATTCTAAAATATCTCAATGACTAGAGTCTAGAAAGTCTGTAGCTATCTTCCCTTGAAAAGAGGGATACCCAGATATGATGATGGGAGGTCATAGAAGATATAACCAATGATAGAAACAATCTTCCTTTGCTAACTAGGTGGTGTGTTTATGAAGGCAATACTGATTTTAGTAATATTAATGAGATGTTGCGATGTTAATTGGTAGCAGTTGAGACTTCTATTAGTTGTTATAGCTTCAAAAATAGAGGATACCCTCACTAGAAGGGTATCATTCGAAAATTGACTATGTGTCACTACTAACACCCTGGAGGTAATTTTCAAACCTGAAATGGTCATTGCATTCTTGGCATCCATCAAGGCTCTACTTAGATATTTTACCATCAAAATGAAAATAAAAGGTGAGAGAGGACCAAATTTCCTAATACCTTTGCTATTTTTGAAGTAATTGTCCATAAAACCATGCACCAAAATGGAGAAATGAGGAGAAGAGATAAAACAACAAATCTAGTTACACCATTTCTCACAGAAGTAAAATTTTTCAAGGAACCTATGAAGGAAGGACCAACTAACTCTATTAAAGGATTTTTGCATATCCATCTTAAGTATCATCCCTACCATGTTTGAGTGTTGTGATGAATGGATGGCTTCATGAATAGTGATCACTCCACCTTGAATGAGGCATCCCCCAATAAATCCATTCTCCTGATTAGAGATAAGACATTCCATATAAGGTTTTAACCTGGTGGCCAACATCTTAGTAATGATTTTGTAGGAAGTATTATAAAAAATAATACGTAGACAATTAGATGCAGTATTATACCCAAGAGATTTAGAGGCCAAGGCTAAAAAAGTATTATTATGGTCTTTCAGAAGAGATTCATTTCTTAGGAACTCATTGACAACCTCTAAAATATCTATTTTCATAATTTTCCAAAAATATGAATATAAATCTATCGAGAAACCATCTAGGCTATGGAGTTTGTCCCCTTTCATGGAAAACAACATTTTGTGAACTTCATAGAGGGAGAAAGGATTAGTAATATTTTCATTGATTTCATTAGTAACCAACTTTAGGATGTGTTGCATCATTTCCATAGCATCAATGTAACACCTCAAATTACGATTCATAAAACTAAGGGAATTTTTTTTTATATCAATTAATTAATTACCTTCAACTCCTTCATTTACATTTAACATGCAAAAATTAAATTCCAGCATACAAGAGTTTATAATTCCCTTAGGTTATTTTATGCTGAAATGAGTAACATCATTTACAACAAGCGTTAAATTATTCCATAATTATTTTATTATCTTGATGCCTTCAGTGATTAATAACTTATAGTAGATTAGTCCAACATTAATTAATGTTTATAATATAACCATATAATCTATGATAACCATGTGCGACTGCAAGGGTTTACAAATCTACCCAATCCTCCTTCAATGATCTACTTGAGACAATATACCTAGTATATTAATTGGTTAAGCCTTATTATAGGCTGAGAGAACTTGTGATGTATTTTTAGAATCTTTTAGAAAGTAACTATGGTAACCATCATCCAAATCTAGAAACTACAAAAAAATACTTGGTGAACATACAATTCATCCAGTTACATGCACTACTATGGCCATAGTTATTTGACATTGCACTACTAAGCTGAATTCCAAGACTGCACATAAGCCTATTTAACCTATCTTCCTTTCACCTCACAACTATTCTAGTCATAGTCATTAGGATTAATTTCTGTTATTTAAGTTATTAATTTTTCTATTATACATCTTAAGTAATCATGTATTTAAATCTAAACATTGAAGCCATAGTTAACATAAGTTGGCTTTCGGGTTGCGCAGCTCATGCCGACACCACTTCAGGATCCCTATAGGAAAAGATGTATCCTCGTAATGACCTTGGTCCTTATGTGTCTGTCCCTCTACCTGTAGCACACCCTAACTGGTATGAGTATAACACACAAGACTAGAAAGTCACGTCCTGTTGCCTACCTTCATGTACTATTCATTATATCAGTTGATGTAGTTTACATCATGCAACAATTAGGACCCACTAATCTTGATGACAGTACTTAGACTAAACCATCTTGGACTACCGATGGGAAGGTTACAGATGTGTGATGACTTACATCATCACACTTTGTCACCCTTCCCATAGCCATTCTAAACTGGCTCGGTTGGGATACTGTCACATTTCTTTGTGACTATTAATTATAACTTGAATGAATTCATATTTAAACATTCATGATATGAAATTTAAATTCAATTTATTACTCATCATTTATTAATAATCAAATTGCAGCAGGGAGATATGATATGTTATGAATATCTCTTTCATACTATTACAACACTAAGTTTATTTCATTGTTCATGTGATTAATCATGAAGCATATGATTAATCAATATTCACTCATCTTTTTAAGCATCATTAAAATATGTTTCCTTATTAAATATCCTACAGTTATACCTTTAATTGTGTTATTGATTTTACTCCCAAGTCAACACAACTTAATCCTTTGAGGGATAAGTTTACTACCAACACAGAGTTGTAGTTTTTCTCTTAATGATTTAATCAAATAAGATGATTTATGCCATCCTAATTATCCATGGTTCACATATAAGTTCATTATATCTATTACCTATTTTGTATACATTAATAAGTTCTTGCTTCATTACTATTTTTATTATATTTATTTTCATCAATTATACTTAATCATATTTTTGAAGGTTGAGGTCATAAGCCACTCATATGATCCACATTATTTTGTACTAAGAAGAAGAAGAATTCAACTTATTAGACATTCTTGTCCTCATGTATTTTATAAATTTAAACATTTATATTTTCATAAGACATCTTTCAGAAATAGTACAACTTAAATATAAACAAAATTCTTAGTATAAAAAATAGTACCAGAAATAGGCCATAGATACCATCTTACATAATGATCTATCTTTTGATAACTTCAAAATCAATACTTTACACAAAGCAAAAAGAGTCTAACAAGAGAGTCATTTTATTATAGCTCAATATCCTTCATATTTACAAAGGGATTCTTATCTTAAGATCACATAATTACATTATTAACCTTCATACATCTTGGTATAAATATCAATGTATGTCGCGATAGCCTCCTTAGTAAATCTCAACTTTCCACATTTCCCTACAACTGAAAAATAATATACAATAGTGTACATGATCAGTTCTATACAAACCGACATGGGATTATATCCCTTAATATAGTTGTTTCATTTCAAGTAATTGAACATATACTGCATCTTTGTTAAATCATTTAAATACAAAGAGTAGGTAACAAATCAATTCTATCACTAAACAACCAAATTTTATCAATCATCATAGCTATCAGTTAATAGGGTTCTAACTGAATAAACTAGTTTTTTTCAAGCAACTTTGTTCATAAGAAAGGATATAACATTTCACCTTTTTTCCAATCATAAATCTCATTGATAAACTATTTTATCATTCTTCAATAAGTAAGCAACGTTCCCTTATTCTCACTCCTACTCAATACTAACTATTATCCCACTAATTAAGTTTACAGGAAAGAAGGAAAGTTCATCCTAAATACTTCTATTCCTCAAGCATGTTAGTAAGACCAAGAAAGTAGGTATAACTCTTCCTGTATTTCTTTCATGACTTTTCCCAATGATTCACATTAGATCAACTATATAATTCATATTTAAAACACAAAAGACATAGTTTATCCACATATTATCAGTTACCCTTGACATACCTGCGACCTTTCCATTTTAGTAATTTCTTTTACTAATACTCAAAATTCCACTAAAATCATAATAAATAATTATTAATTAAAACCCATGGATAAAGATTACTACTTCCATCCCCAGAAATTAGGAACTAGTTACCTCATTATTTTTTACTTTCCCACGATTTATGTTCTTTTATTTCTAGGAAAATAAGATCTAAGTGCATCCTTCCCTTTATCCAAAACTTCTCCCCTAATAAAATCATAAGACTTCATAGGAAATCTAGCTTTATTTATTTTTAACAAGATAAGTAACTAAGCTTGGGATCTTATAAGGAGACTAATAATGATCAAAACCTTAATAGGAGGATCTTAGTGTCAATCACAATACAAGAAAATTTCTCAACCCATAGTGAGATATAGAAAATTATTAAATTGTTTCTAGGAAAGGATTTTTGAGTATATAAAAGGGTAACCTTTTAAACAACATCATACTTTCTTCAAAATATGAAAATACATTGTAAAATTTATTTATAAGGAACCCCTTATTTTATTTCTTTTTAGAAATAAATCACTTACCCTCAATAATCTCAACCCCGCAAGCTAAGTATTTTTGTCTCGATTATTCCTTTCACAATCTACAAGATCCCGTTAGCAAACTTACCTAAAAATTTGTTAAAACAAAAAGGAAGGTATTCAAAAATAATCCCAAAAGTATTTATATTTGGTTCTAACCAGGGCTTCCCCAGAGTCCAAGTCCTCTCTTTTATCTTTTAATTCCAAAAACTAAGGTTTTTGAGGCATGAATATCTAGATCTAGCCAAAGCCTATGTATAAGGATAATACCCAGCCATGATATCGATACCCAGATGTCATGGCTGAGTTAAATATATTATTTCTAGGTACAAATTAGATGATAACTTTCTTTACTATCAGGTATTGACACCCAATAAGGATTCCATTCAACATGTAAGAAACCCAATTTATTTACCAGTTTTCTAATGTGAGTTATGTCGTAACGAGTTAAGCAGTTTTTTATATTCCTATTATCACATAAGGTTAACCCCTTCAAATCATTTCCTAAAAAAAAAAGAAAAATTTAACCACTGTGAAATAAATGAATAGAGTAAGGAAGGTAAGCCCAGGTCTGTGAATTGTGCAGGCTCTTAAAACCAAATAACTCCCAAACAATCATGTTTCTTCATAGTTCACTCTAGCCAAAAAATCAAGAGATAACAAGAGCGAGGTTCATAGTTCGAGCCTGAGAACCTTCAGATACTCTTTCCTTTATGAAAATTGATTTCCCATTCTATTCCCTCAAAATAGAACTATTGTTTTAAGGAATACTAATGATTAATAACTCTAACATAAAAACCCCAATTCTTCCTTCACCATGCACAATTTTCTTAAGAAGAATTTTCCATGCAATGCCCAATACGAAATTACCTAGTTTGCATGCATAGCTCAAGAGTGAGCTGATAAAAAAAGAAAAAAATGGAATGAGTTGCATTCCATTAGATTCTCCAATAATCTTTGTAACTTTCAAGGAATTCAATGCCCATTAAGAATTTTAAGTGACATGTAATGGTTTTTAGGAAGCTCACCACCACCTATAACTGGTTTCCCACCAAAACAGGATAGTGGAGTTTAGAATAATAACAATAATAAAAAATAAGTTTTATCCTTACATGACTTAATAAAACCATAAGATAATTAGGCTACTAATGCCACATCAATTTAGCTATGGATTCAATTAAATACAATCCATATTTCCTTACATGGTCAGTTCATTCATTCATGAGTATGACCAAAAGGGGTAAATCCCATTTAAATTCAAAGTAAATGGGGTAGGGTCTATTTGACCATAAGTATTAACACTATCTATTACAAGGTGTGGTCGAAGACCATGAAAAGGATTATTAATTCGTGCCTCTTGGTCATTTTAATAATCAAATGCCAATTAATATGACTTTAACTATTTTAATAATTCCATGCCAAAGGATTTTGACCTAATATGATCAAATGCCTAAAACCATGGTCTTAGACCATTCACAATTGCATCACTTTTTCCTTGCTTTAATGTCAGTCTCACCCATGTGGTTAATAATAAATTAGCTTGACGTTACGATCGGTCGAAGACGACAATAAAAAAATTCATTACAGATCTTAGTGATGGATTAATCAATCATTTAACATATAATACTTTATATAAGCATTGATCAAGCTCATTGTAACAGTCAAGCAAGAAATTAAGCTCAATATATCGAGTTAGTATTTTCTTACTATAATAGGAATTATGTTAAACTTTCTGATTAAATACTATTTAATCAGTTTAACCTTTACCTTGATGAACCGATACTTTACATGTTTCGAACAAAGGTCATCTTACCAATGTAGATCAATGACCACCAAATAACCAAAAGAAGTTAGAATTCTTAATTATTTCCAAATCATGAAACAACACCTTACAACAAAGTATAATTCATCATGATTGCAATCATGATTTCCAACAGATAAGTAATGTGATAATATCAATGACATATACAACAACGAGGCGAAGCACCTAGTTATGAAAATATAATTCAAAAAGGTACACTTCAATATCCATTATAACTATAGAATCTAATAGTACATCCTGTATTGAAATCATCGTATGAAGCCAAGCAAGTATAAACAATCATCAACGAAATACAAGAATGTGTTGTAAATGCTAAGTTCTTTATGAATGCTAGGAAATGAGCGTTTCTATGTGGTTACACATGTAATTATGCATACATGTCTATATCCTTTTTAGGAAATACATCCGTGTAAGTAGCTACATACTCAGCTACGTAACATGGTTCATTTCTCTCACCTTTGTAAATCATTCACCATTCATGACTTATTCTTTCAACTACATATAGGGAAATTGAAGGATGTGACAATCAACATCTTTTATGGGGCCTTCCTCCTAGAGAATATTAGTGTAGAAACTTACCAACTCAGCTGAGATGGTAGTTTCAAAATTTAAGAGGTTTCCCTTCGTAAATAAGAGCTCCTTATTATTGTCTCTACTCTTATGCTTAATAGTTGTAGCATGGAAAAATTAAGTATTTTTGTCCCCAATTTACAACCAAAAAGCCCTACATATTTTCCTCTAATAAATTTCCTATGCAAAAAAATTATTGTGGAATTCACTTAACAATTTTATCTTTTGTTGATGAAGGGAAGGGGGTCTACCATTTTTTTCTATATGGGTAGATATATAATCCATCTTTAAGGAAATTTGTTGCTTTCTTTCTCTAATACTACAAAAAATTAGACTTCCAAAGTTTTAGTTGTTTCTTAATGTAGGTAAGATTCTTCACGAATATAAACATTACCAACCTGTGCACCTATACCATCCACTAATACTTAATAAGGTTTTCCAGGCTATGGTTCTGTAGCCAAGACAACTAAAATCTAGAAGGGTGATTCTTAGTGTTTAAAAACTTTTCTACATCCAAAAGAAGGGGGATGTGATCGGAGGAAAATTTGGGAAGGGCCATGAGATGGAATTCACTGAAATATGATAACCAATCTTGTGATCCAAGGACCATGTTCAACCTAATTTGGATATGGCTGATCCCTAATCATCTATTTGACTAGGTAAAAGAGGCACCATGAATATCTAAATCAATAAAATCATCCTGGCTGATGAAATTGGAGAGAACTTCCATACGACTACAACTGGTTAGAGAACCTCCTTTCTTTTCTAAAGAAAAGAGAGGGGTGTTAAATTCCCCAAAAATGAGCCAAGTTTCTTTTTTGAAGCTATTCCTGAAGTCCAAAAGAGCTTTCTAGATGGTATCCCTTTGTGATTATAGATTTGGGGCATAAACATTGACTCGATCCATCTCTAATTTGAACTGGTTTCTTGAAAAACACACCCAAGGAATGAAGTGTGTTAATGATGCATTCACCATAAAGAGTAGAAGGATCCCAAAAATTACAAATACCTCCAACATTACCAGTTGAAGTGTGGGAGAAAAAGGAGGATCTGGGCCATATCCTACGGAGGATATTATCCTCTTTAAGTTTTTTCTCTTGTAACATGATGATATCAGGAGTGTGTTTTAATATGAGTTCCTTTAAAACTCTTTTTTTGAGGTACATTGACACCCCTAATTTTCCAAGAAAGGATCTTCATTTCTTAGGTTTGGAATTGCCCCCACCCTCAATGGTGAGAGTACCTTGAGTTTCATGAGTAGTATTTTGGGTTGTTTTTAGCTACAACTTAACTGTTTTAGATGGTCTTCCATTATTTGTATTGACTCCCAAATCCTAGTTCTTTATATAGTTACTTCTAGTTATTTTGGGTGGGCTAGAACCTTCAATCACAAGTGTAGAAGGAGATTTTAAGGAAGTATTCAATTCTAAACATGATGTAGTATTTAGGGAAGAGGGTTCAATAGAGACACCATCCTTAGGGGAGACGATAAGGGTGATGGAAGAGGGGAAACTGAGGGAGGGATATAACAACTAAGGGAGGGACAAGGAGATCCCTAAGCAAGGGAGAAGAGGGATTCGGAGAAGGGAGGTCCATTGAAACCACATTTTTAGGTTGGTTAGGGGATTCCCCCAAGGAAAAAATCTTGCCCTCTTCTGCTAGCACACTGAAGGGATTACAAGTTCCCACCTCAGGAGAAAAAATGGGAATAAAATTCCCCTTTGAATTAGGAGAAACATGAGGGATTTATATTTGGGAGTAGGTTTCAAGGGACAAGAAGGGGATATGTGACCAATTATTTTACAAATGAATAAATCTCATGATACATATTCATATTTGATGGGTTGGTTCCATGTACCAAAGACCAACATGAGATCAATAGACTTAGGCAAAGAATTACTAACATCAGCATTGATAAAAAAAAATGAGTATGGATGAGTCTCGATCATGCTTTAGTATCTTGATCAACTATAATGAGGGATTCTAAGGAAAGAGCAATACCTTAAATCATAGTTGCATCCCAAAACTTGAGTGGTAGACCTAGTAGACAGACCCAAATATAATCATGCATCATTGCTTCAGTGTAGGGGTTGAAGCCAGGAGTTCATTTCCAGAGATAAAATACACACCTACCAGAAATCCAAGGACCCCCAAGAAGGAATCTAACAAAGTCTTATTTATGACCAAAGGTAAAAAGGATAAATCCATTGAGTAAAGCAACAACCTCAAGAGGTCCACAAGAGGACCACTTAATGTAAGCCAATTTTTTAATATCCACTAAAGGGGGTCTTGGGTCCATTAGTTTACCGACTAGAGATAGATCCCTCGATGCCAGAGTTACATTTATGATTTGGGAGGGGATCGACAGGGACAATGTCCCATCCTGCAAAGTATCCTGTAGCTTCACTATTTTTAGCACATGAGGGGACCCAATGACAATGTTTTCCACGAGCTAGGATGATGACGTGACGTAGCATCGCTTGAACCATCAAGGGGAGGTACAAAGTTTGTACCAGAAGGATTTGACATAGCCACTTAAGATCCCACATAAATAAATTTCAATTTTTTCCTTCAGATAAAAAATAGAGCGCCAATTGATTCAAATAGAGCTATAACAAATAGGACCACTTTAGTCTCCCATAACAAGTAGAATAAAATCCCCCACATATTCCCTTACACTATATTCATTTAATATCCGAAGCTATGCCACCAAAGGAAAAACCTCATTGGATAGAAAATGTGCCACAATATTTAACTCCCTAAAAACATGAGTGAAATATTTGTAGGTGTTTTATTAGGAATCATTTTGTTAATATGGAAAAAAGGGTTGAAGGGACAAATTTTATGCTTTATTATATCCTTTTATCCAATTTAAGACAATCTTAAAAACCCCATAAACCTATAATTTTCTCATGTTGTGTCCATCATCAAACAAAGAGGAAGATTAGTTTCATGAGCTCTATAAAGATTCCTTAGATGTCAAAACTCAAGTTTTCTGATTTGTATGGCCTCCCTCTACACTCCAAAATCATGTATGGTGAAGAAAATTATGTTATGTTATTGGGTGTGAATTTGGGAATTGTTTTTTAAAATGTGATTAGCTAATTTCATGAATGGTCACAATCCATTAACAAAGCGAAATATTCACAAATGGAATTGACTTTGGCACATGCGAAAGAAGGAAAAATGTAAATGTGGCTTTGTTAATTTTAAGAATTTCTTAAACTAGTGTCTACTACTGAAATTTTTTAGTTAAGGGAAATCATTGACTTACTCCTACAAAGTATACTGAGTTATTTAAGGACTACCAAAAAATGCACAAAATAAATGGTGGTTTACTGTTGGAACTCAAAATTGCACCCTACCCTAAGTCAATAATATCCAATATTTTGAGGCAACACTAGACTCTCACCAATTGTGGGACTTATGGCTTGATACATAACTCTAGAGAAGGCCAAATTCCTTGTTACGTGGATTTGGAAAACCACACAACACAACCAAATTATAATGCGTAAACTACTACAACTCATTCCTACTTTAACAAAACCAAGGGTCCAAGGAGAGAGAGGTACAAGAAAGGTCAAACCTAAGATAATTGGAAATGATAACACCAAAATAAGGTGGAAATTTCCCAAATCTAGAAGACATAAATGTAAAATGTGAGGTTGGGATCATGAAATTCACTTAGTTCAGATGTAGAGATAAAAGAATATGAAATATGTAAAAGGGAGAAACATTCACTTAAAACACTATGTATTTGAAGGAGGAAAACCACACTTACATTAATCAATATTTGATAACATACATACAAATCTGAGGTAAGGAAATCACCATTCATGAATTACAAAGTTTGATAACATGAAGTTTTGAGTTTCACAAGGAAGAGCTCAAAAATATGTTATACAACTTGTGGAATGGGGATTCAAGAGAAGAAGGAGAGAAGGAAGGACCAATGATATGGAACTGACTTCTATGATATGGAATAAGTGTGGTTGTCATGAATTCTTGTAGAGCTTACTTGGAGTACAGGTATAAATCCCCCCCAATTTCAGCCAACAACCATAACATAGCCATTGAATTCTTTTCACGTCATCGAACTTCTTAGAATGACACCATATCTCATTAAATTATGGTGGTTGGATATTTTGTTTGGAGTCTACCATGGATTTAAACATTCAAGGAATTTCATTATGTCTCATGGATTTCATCACGACATTTAAATTTTTTTCTTCCACGAACCTTCACAACTTACCCCCACTTCCTTGATGAACAAAAGTATTTTTCACCACCCACGAGGTTCTACATTTTTTATCTATGAATTTTGTCCCTTTGGTGATTTTATCCCATTCTATAGGTTTGAGAAAACCCATGAGACATTACAATTTAGTAAACCTACTCAATATAGAGCTAGTGTTATGTGGCTTTTGAACTTAGTAGATTTATTCCTTTCCTCTGCAGATAGGCAATCCTGTGGTACTCTATTTGTTTTCATGCACTAATGAATTACTTCTGTAGTATTTTAAAAAGTTGAGAAGATGCCACAAAACATGAAATTTCACCAATTTTCACCCAAGTACTACAATGCTTATCCCTTTGTTTCACGTGTTTGAGAAAACCCGCAGAACACTAAGTTCTTTCTTTCCATGGTAGACTGAACTAGTCTTATGCGGATTCTCTATAGCCTAAAAATTATTAATTCCTTTTGATGTGATGTTCAAAGCTATAGTGGGTATAATTTTGGACAACATTTTGGAAACCTCTAGGGTACAACTAACTACTAGATGATGACGACAAACTACCTTAAAGAATCCATTGGAAATAGAGTAAAAAATATTCTTGAAGAACCAAATATCCCTTGAAAACTCATCTCCTGGATCAACATGAACTAAACACTAGATTGGAATTGATCTGTGGACTTTTGAAAGATGTACACAAAAATTTACTCCAATTATGTGATTTCCACCATGAAACCTAACTCTAAGATGATCCGCATATGACTGTAAGTTGCAAAAAACTTATATAAAAAAGAGAAGACCATAAATGTCTCAAATGAAACATGTGGAGAGTGCAAAATCATTTATTACAAACAAAGAGATCACCACAAGGATTGAGTAAAAGGCACTTAATCAATGATCAAGATAATAAGAGGAGGGAAGCTCCAACAACAAAAAGACAAGTATTTACAAGATGCAATGAAACAACGTAATAGGAGTATTTGAGATAGATCCCATTGACTGGGATGTTTATTACCTCACCATCAGGTTTAATTAACTCAAAAGAGATCCCTTTTGTAAGAAGTGATAATATATGGCCCACTCTAAAGTGTATAAAACTTGGAATGTCACCCTAGTTCAGCTCTATCCACATCCCATTTGAGGACCAAAGCCCCCATCTTAAATATTTTTGGCCTAGATTTCTTTTCAAACCACTTCTTGGTAGATCTATAGTGCTTATAAAACCTATCTATGGAATATTTCCTCAATTATTCAAGTTCTACCAGCTCCACCATTTTGATTTCTCTTTGATCCACACCCTCAAATTGTAATTATTGAACTAGTTACAATGAATTTATTTAAGTGATAATGGGAGCTTGGATTCTTTTCTATACACAAGGATGGATGGGAAATTTCTAATTACCTTCTTTGGAGTGATTATATCAGCAAAAAGAGATTTCTTTACTTTAGTTTTTCATTGTCTTTGATTGATCTGCATAGTCCTCTTCATGATTTTGATTAGGTTCTTGTTGGTTGATTATGCTAAAACATTACCTTGTGGGTAATAATTTGAGGAATATTTTAAGTAAAATTCATTTCTAAGATCCCAATCAGATATTTTGGATCCTAAAAATACCTTATCATTATAAAAAATTGTGGTTTGAGGAACCCAAAACCTTGTTGCAATGTTCTCCAAGAACTTAAGGATGATTGACTTAGTAGCTTCCTTGAGTGGTATGGCCTCGGTCCACTTGGTGAAGTATTCAACCATTTATGAGCCACACTTGAAGGAGGATTAATCATGCCTATGAAATCAATTCCCCACTGAGTAAATGGTTTATTTGTTTGAATATGATGAAGGGGAAGGGCTGCCATTTTATTTTTACTAGTAAAAAGGGAACATTATTTACATTTCTTGAACCATTGACATGCATCCAAAAACAATGTGGGCCAAGATTTTCCTTCTCTAAGGATTTTCATTGTTGTATATTTGGCTCAGAAATGTCCATTAGAGTAACCATCATGGAACTCCATGAAGACCTTGTCTACTTATTCTCCTTCTATGTACCTTAACAAGACACCATCAATATTTATTTTAAAAAAGAGTACCATTAATTAAAACATAAGGAATTGATTGTAACATGATGTTTCTTCTTTTTTATCTTTCTCAAACTAGGAGGATAGCCACCAATTTCTATAATTATTACCATTTTGTTCACCCAATTTACATGAATAGGTTGTCTTTCTTTATCTTGCGGGTTGCCTATGTTGTGAAAATTTTCATTGTGAATATCACCCAAGTCTTGTTAATATTCAGTTGTTTTTTCATATTCCTCTTCCATGGATAAAGAAGTTTATTCATGATTTTCCTAAACATCCAAGGCCAGTTACTCACACAATGCTCTTCCTCTTACCAATTTTGTGGCCTTAATGGTGACATCAAACTCTATGATCTTGGTTACCCATCCAAATCTCTTTTCACTGATTTCTTATCCCATAATACAATCTCTCATACCTAGGTATGAGACTAATAATTTGATGTGATTGGTGGCTATAAAAGGCTTGAATTTATTGACATCTTGCCATATGGTAAATACCTATTTTTCTAAGTTGTTATACCTAAGTTCAAAATATTTCAATTTTTGTCTAAATAAGGCCACATGCTGCTCCATACCTTCATTTTTATTTTGAGTGATAACTGTAACTAAGATAAGATCTGTGCCATAAGCATAAAGGAGGACATATTTTACAAAATTTTGATTGATGCATGTTGGAGCTCAAGAAATTTCAGCCTTGATCTTAGTGAATCTTTCTCTTCCTTCCACAGTCCATTTAAGAATAATGTCTTTCCTTAGCATGAGGGTCATAGGCCTGATTAGTCCTGCAAAGTTAGGAATGAATATCATACAAAAATTGATCTTTCCAAGGAAATAATGGAGATCCTTCTTGTAAGTTGGCATGGAGAGAGAGAATGACAGAGAATCTTTCTGGTTCAATTTCAATTCCATCTTTTGAGATGACATGACCTGATAACTTACCCTACAAAACTACAAAAATGAATTTCTTGGGGTTCAATGGCACTCCAAATTCTATACATACCTCGAATAATTTCTCTAAATGCTCCATGTGTTGTTGGACCTATTTTGAGAAGATTGTAATATCATCTAGATAAACAAGGACAATATGATTGATGAGTCTGTGAATAGAAATGTCCATTTCTTTCTAGAATGTGGTACCCATGTTTGACAAACCAAAAGGCATTTTTTGATATGCATATGTTCCCGATTTGGTTGTGAATGAGGTTTTATAGTAGTAATATTATATGATATTTACTAATCGAATCCTAAGTAACCATCAAGCATGGATAACCTTTCAGATCCAACCACTATTTGAAGGATTTATTCCATAAAAGGTAGAGGATGATGACCTTTTAAAGAAGAATTGTTCAATTCCTTGAGATCTATGTAGAGCCTTATCTCTCCATTCTATTGAGTTGTTGAGATTAATTGCTTCACTGACATGCTTTCACAGACTTTCTGGAATACACAATAACCGACGTTGGTCACCCATAGACCGGTATCAGTCAGGTAAGAAGGAACTGGAACTGGTTAAGGCTAACCAACATCTGTTTCCTATGCATGACTACTATAATTAGGTTGTGGGAATTAGATCTATCTTTAGTTGTAAAGTGAATCTAATGGTTGTAATTGCATAGCTAAAGTGCCCTAATATTGTAGATGTTGTAGTCATTATTGTACCCTCAATACTTCTTTCTAACCCCAATTGCACTGACCTATCATCCAACATACGTTGGACACTCACTCGAGTTGTGTACGAGTGCCGAGCCCTTCCTTTATGTGATATTTGTAAGATATTTTTTGCCATTAATGGAGGATTTTTTGTAGAAACAAAAGTACATTCACTTACTTTAAAATATAGAAGATATAACTAGTAGATTTACGTATCAATGCATCACAAAATCTAAATAAACATTACATGAAGCACAAGAAAGAAGATATAAATCATGATAAGCCAAATAACATAAGGGTTTACATCCATAAACAAGATGTACACAATAGATCCATGTATATTGATTTAACAGAGTCTCTGGTAGTCATACTACATTCAAAAGGGTCATCTCAGACCATATACATTAAATGACAAAGATCCAAACCCTGAAAACCTATCTGATAAGAGATCATGACTATACTTTTCCCCATTATATCCCTTATTACAGACCCCAGTACCCATACATATGCTTAATGGTATCCCTTACAACACTTTAGCATTAAGTACTCTAAACCCTAACACCATGAACTCTAAACACTTAGCATTTCTTCAACACTTCGTTACTCTCCTTCTATTTCTTTTCTCCCCTTTTGCACTCTCTTTATCTGATTTAGCCTAGAATCTACTATGAATAACCTAGGCACATTGGCACATCACTTAGCTTGAGTTGAGAACTCACCCAAAATGCACAAAGGTACCAGGCCCCTCTTTAAATTTTCTTGTGTAATATGTTAGTGTGATGAAGATAAGACATATTCAGATCCATAATTAAACATAAACATTCCACAGTGCATTATCCAGATCTATATCTTAAAGAATCATGAATTAAATAATAAGTGTAATAAAATTAACCATACATGTACCAGTTTCAGTTAATTCTAACACCATTATCTAGCCAATATTATAAATTACATTATATAGTGTAAAACACAGAAGCTTCTTACATTAGAAAGTATCACCATAAGTCATGCGCGCAACAGATTCAGTAGAATAACTTTACAATAACTTAGTATTTCTAAACTACATAGTTTAATACATATTTATAGGGGTGGGGACTTTCTCTTCACCACTTACGAAATTCGCAAAATAGGTCACATGAATGTGCCTTTATAATAACATGCACACATGCAAGTGCACTAATAATAGATGTCATATAGTTAACTGGAAGAAGTAATCCTATTATTAACTGCAACCATGCATGTAACTTATCAGCCACTTGTTCCCAAAATAACATTTGTGTGTCGTGCAAGTCTCCATCTCAATATGTGCTTCGCACTCTATTTCCAAATATAGCCCTTATCCATACAAATGGCTAGTTCCCGAGCTAATTTCTCTAGCACACATTTCCTTTCCTATTATTTCGTGCCTTCAAAAGCACCTTGTTCTAGCACACATTATTTTTGTGTCTTCTTCTCAACATTACCCCACACTAAATTACATTTCCATCCTGACAATGGGGATTCTTTCTGATGTTCTCAAAGAATAAAGAATAAACATTAAAAGAATTCAAAGAATCACTATACAAAAGAATGAATCTTTACTCCGCAACATCTTATTCTTCAATTGGGAGGATCAATTATGGATATTCAAGTTTTATTTCTATCTCCAGTGTTTTCCAATCATCTAGCATTATTCTCATATTTTCTGGGATATATGTGTAATGGCATCAAACTCATCCTAAGTAATATTTTCCTTCTCATTCTATAGTACTCAGATGACATTGGCCACAACAGACATCATTCCTTCCATAAGATACATCTTATACGCTATAAGATTCCCAATTTCATCTATTCTCTCCTTATGTGGATCTTGGGCTGTTGTAAGGGCTTCACGCTTTTGTTTTACTAGTTCCAATATTTCTGCACACCCTAAAGTCTCATCTTTCATTGTTGTTAGGAATTCATTATCTTAAACCAAAGTCCTAATCCTTATTACTGCCTCTGGTGTTGCACACAAGTTAAGAGCTTGGTCTTCTTTTTTTTATCTCATCCTTCAAAGTCTGGAGTAACACCTCATATGTTGAATTTTTTTTTATCATAGAGGCTCTTGCTCTCTCTACTTCTTATTCGACATCTTTTGGTGCAGGAATTCTAAGTGATCCATCTTCTAGCACCAAATCAACCAAATTGCACACATAATGCACAATAGAAGGAAACTTTTCAGGTACATTTGGTTCAAGATGAGGCCTCTCTTTTAGAATGTAATCACCAATTTATTTAGCAATGCCAATAAAGGCCTCATTCTTTACACGTTATTTTTCCTTCTCTGGTTTTAACCACTCTATCTCTATATTTTTGTCCTTGTTATCCTCCATCAACGCTCTAATGGTGGCGGAATTATCAATATTTCTCCACGCCACCTTAGTTGATACCTTGACTAAGGAATTGCTTACCTGCTCATCTGACATAAGAGTGGGATTTACGGTCATGTTCCTGCTCTATGGTGCCTTCTTTAATCTTCTCAAGACACAAGATTCCTTGCATACATTAAAATCCGGTTCATCCATATGGGTTTGCATGGACCAGGATATCTATTTCTTTTCATGCGTAGTGGCCATATCTGGATCCATTAACTCCCATCCATATAATTCCTTAAGGTCCGTCGTGCTTTGAAACTGGGAACAGATGATTTTTCTTGTGTCCTCAGCATAGCCCATACTTAGCACAATATACTCTTCACTTCTCTTTGTCCTTGGCCCCTAAGGAACATGAGCACCAAGGTATGGAGTTGGCCCTTCTCTTTTCTGAGTTGTAACTGGTGTGCTGGTCTTCTCACACATAGTCTTTTGCTTCTTTCAGCCCTTCTTCTTCATCACTCATTTCTTCATCTAGGGGCTCCTCCACATCTTCCGATTGAACAAGGGATCCAGGTGCACTCTCTACAGATTCCTCTGTCTCCTCACTTAGCTTCAAATTTCTTATTTTCTTCTTCTCTAGCACTTCTTTATGAGGGGAGAGTCGAGGTGATATTCTTACAAGCTATGATGTTCCTACGCTTTGGGTCCTAGTTCTTCTAAATACCCTTTTAAATTGTTTCTCTTTAGGGAATGAATCCTTATCCAAGTCCTCGTATCCTTCTTGCATATGTGGTGGATTATATGCACGCTCACTCTTCACTCTATTTGTGAGCCGCCTCTGGCCTCTATATTCCAAGACTCCACTATCCTCATGTTATTCTTCCTTGTCTATCTCTATGGTCATGGTAGGCTTTGGATATGCCACATTATCAACCGTATGTTTGCCCTTAGGCGGCCCTGGTAACAAAAATTCATTCTCTACATACTTGTTATTCTCCAACCTAGGCTTGAGCTAAAGATAGATGAGTGTGGATCCACTGTCCCCAATAGCCAAACTTAATGGCTTTATATTTATAACATTTGAAATGAGCCTTTCAATGTAGGAAGACTAACCTAGATAAACATATGTTTTTATGAGAGTATGTTAGTCACAATCTACCTTGTCTGTGTTAAAGTTCATCCGACACGCATTAGTAAACTTGTGAACTGAGGCCTAGAAGTAGCACGTTGTGAAGACATAGGGAAGTTTTCACCATGGAATCCATGTCTGATCCTTCATTACAAACAACACGATGTGGAAATGCTGATACATTGCAAACTATATTTCCTTGAATACTACCAAGGGTAGTTCCTTTGGAATGCGTTGTTCCTCCTCAAATGCCATGTGAAGTAGGTCATACCACAGTTCTACCCTTTGTTTGAATAGGCCACTAATTGTTCCTTCACATATGTATTTCTCAAACCTCTCTACGAGGGAAGTTTTCTCTGTGGGGTATTCCAAAAATTTATTATTTGGCTCATCAGGAAATCCAATTCCTACAAAGACAAGAGATAATAAAATAGTGCCAAAAATTATCTTCTTACTTGTGTGTGCTTCCTCACTAATAGTTTCTGTGATGTAGCCTACTAGATTGTAGACTTCTCCTTCTATCATTTTCTTCGTGATATATATCCACATGGTATTTACTTGTGACCATCTCTCTTAGTCTTTCAACTTAGTGAGCAGGTGTGTGGCTACCTACACTACATGATACTTCCTTAATTTGTATATGTCCATTCCATGTGGACCCTTAGACTATCCCAACTCCTTTCTGGTGGCTATAACAATTACCTTATTAGTTAGATCGCTAATGATATATGTCCCTGTGCCCTTCAATCATGTGATTGTAGCAATCAAGGCTGATATGATCCTTATCCTCCATCTAACAAAATAGATGGACTCTACTCATAAGCCACTGGTATAAAGCTTCTGGTTTTCCAAAATATGGGAGTTCATATAACTAAAAAACTCCTACCTTTTTAAGTAACTTCTCCCCAGCATCATCATACACTGGCATGTCCTCCACTATGCTCTTATTTCTCTTATTATTGAATAATGCATCTAATTCTTCCTTTTTGCTAGTGGTGCAGTGGTTGTAATCACTTACTTTATATTTGTGGATGTAGGAATCCCAATCCCGTCTGACTATCAATCCTTCTAGATACTGCATCTCTAAAATGTTACTCTCGGGAGAAACTTTGACCTCAAATTCCACCTTTTTCTTCCCCTTCATACCTACCAAAGGTGTTTTATTCAGTGTCATAATAAAAATCTCTCCTTTTGTCTTTTGTGTCAAGTAAGCTCAAAACCACATGCTTAGCTCAAAATAGTGTGCCCTATCTACTTCTTAATGCTTCCAATGCACTCTAACCCTTTACCAATGGGGATGAAATCCACTTTCGTGCATAAATATGCTCTCCACATCTAGTTTCGCAACTCTCCGCACCTCAACATACTTCGCTTGGCTCAGTTGCACTTAGCTCACTCGAATAATTTTGATTGCAAAGGTAAAAATGAACCTGAATCATGTCCTTATATAGATTTTCAAAAGGTTAGTGCATTTATTGCTCCTTAACCTACCACTAATTCTCTCATTAATTGACCATTTTTCCAATTTCCACGTGGTACACCTTCATGCCCCAGCTATAACCTTCTAGTGCACATTCCTACCTTCTAGATGCATACTTCTCTTCTATGTGCTTCCATGCACCAAAGTACCTCGCCATTGTGCCCTCTTCTATTAGTTTCCATTACCGATGCTTACCTCACATTATATTGATCATTAATTTATTTCCATCTATGGTATTCTTTTAAAATTATTTTCCTTTCTAAAAACTCCTTTCCATACTTGAATAACACTTGTAATAGTTTTTTCTCATGTATACCCATTTTTGAATAAAAAATAACAACCACCCCACACCAATGGTATGTGCAATCCTCTATGCGTAAAAATACTTCAGATTGTAATTAGCTTCCAGCGCGCAAATGAAATTATTACACAAAAACCAAACTAAATTGACAAAGCATAGCGATGAAAAAGGAAATACATTAAAATAAATACAGAAAGGGAAATCTATATTAAATGGTAATAATGTGTTATTAAAAACACCAAGAAGACTTATTTATAGGAGGTCTTCATCCTACTCCCATTAAATTAACTGAGTAACCATGTTCCATCAAGCACCTCTAACTAGAAACTACCTTATTCAAGTATATGAGTTATAACATACAGTCCCAACCAATGCACCTTAAGTTTTCCTGGATGGTGTAAAAACTTAGAATCATAAAGAAGTACCATCTATCCAACATCAAGATTCTTTTCACTAATGTGTCTGTCATGCCATGCCTTATGCCTAGCCTTTTCATGCTTCTGACTCCAACATGTTATGTCGTGCCTCTCATCCAACTATATTAACTTTTCAATTCTTTCTTCTAATTCCCATTCATCAGCTAGACCTCCAATGTATGTAATACAAAATGATGGTAACATGAATTCCATTAGAATATTTGCTTCTTCACTAAACACCAATTGAAAGGGTGTAGCCTTATTCAACATCTTGTAGGTTGTTCTATACGTCCAAAGTACAACAGAAAATTTATCATCATAATATTTCCTCCCAACATCACAAATTTTTGTCAAGGTCTGGCTCAATATCTTGTTGAAAGCCTTAGTAGTCCCATTTTCTTGAGGGTGATAAGGTGTAGTCTTGTGGTGCGTAACCATAAATTCATCCAACAATATCCTAATTGTCTCATTCAATAAGTGTGTGCCCCTAACACTTATCAAGGTTAGGGGACATCCATGCCTAATAAGAATATTTTCCCATAAGAACCTGGCTGCTGTAGTTGTTGTACAATCCTTTATAGGTGCTTCTTTTGCCAATATTGTAAGATAATCTATGCAAGTGATGGTATAGCGCGATCCAGTTCTATACGTGGCTAGGGAAATAGGAACCAAAAATTATATATCCCATTTCTCAAATGGATCTACACTAGAAATAGGCCTCAAAAGCATTTCATCTCTTTGCCTAGGTTTGCCAAGGCACTGACAATGATCACATGCCTTACAATACTCTTTAAAATATTTGTACAGTGTCTCCCACCATATGTCAGTGAGGATAATCTTACTCGCAGTGGCGTTACCTGCATAATGCCCACATGTAATGCCACCATGAACCTCTTCTATGATATCCATGCCCTCATGTTCCAGTACAAACCGGTGTAATACTTCATCTCAACATATTTTGTATAAGTCACCACTGATCAACATGAAGGGTGCCATGTGAATCACAAGTTTTTTTTGGAATTAGGGTAAAGTATAGGTTTTGAAAGGGCCCACAACCTTGAACAATGAAGAAATTAGAAGAGAAAATAAAGAGGAGAATTCCCAAACAACACAAGGGATAAAGTAGGAGATTCCACAAAAATAAGAGAGGAAGACCCCTCAGTAAAAGAGTCAACATAAAACATAACGGAGAAGAAAAGAGAGGAGAAAACCTACAGCTAAAACTAAAAGAAATGGGAAGAATAAATAGGAAGAGAGGATAAGATGTAGCTCCTACCTAACTTCCAAATGAATAAGTGGAGGCCACATAAGGAAACTACAATAAAGGGTATAAGAATGGAAAGAGGGATAAGAGGATATAGAGTCTGAGTCTGCCCTTCTTTCCCTTCTTCAAACGTACTAGCTACCAATTTTCTGAAGAATGATCCTTTAAGTGTGGTGAATGATGTAAGGACAATTCCAGAGGGAAGCTCATCAGTGATTCCTGATTAAGAGGAAAGAGGCCATCTTTTTCTAAGTCAGAATGATTAGATTCATGAGGTCTCTTGATTCCTAGATTTGATTTTTCCCCCGAATGGGCTGAGTCTACATGCTGACCTAGCGCAACACCAAAACCAGCAGGAGTGGGTTGAGCCACATTCATGTACCTTCCATGTAAAACCTCCTCCTTAGTGATAGTAGGATTCTATTTTAACGTCTCTCTAACATGTGCAACTTTAGCACATGTAGTAATCTTCACAGGTACTACCTCAGGTTATAGTGCCAACTTTGGCATCCACTGATTTTCTATAGTGCATTATATTCCAACCATCTCTGCGCCCTTTTTCTCTTGTTTATTTTTCTTGCTAAGATGATCGTATAAGTATGGGCATTCCTCATAGTTATGATTCTTCCCAAAAAAATAATAAGTAATATTCTAAGTACATTCGTGCCAGTAGTGGTCAGGATATCCACATATAAAACACATTCCATGAGGAAACTCACCCCGTCCACCACCATGACATTGTCCCCTGAATCCACCATGATATCCTCAACCTCTACAATGACTTCCTTCAAAGCGCCCTTCGTTCCAATCATATCACCCTTAGTTGTGATCATGATCATTATGGTAATTTTTTATTTTTAGAATTATTTGATGTTGTTGTCTATCACACACCAATATTAATGGCATTATGTATCTAACCAATCAACATACAATCTTCTATATTGTGAGTTATGGACTAGAAAATCTTACAATAGCAAGATACATTCTTTCATATCGCGCATTATAATAATGGGTGGTGGCTTACATCATGGTCTAAATGACATATCTTGCAGTATAACAACAATTAACGTACTAACCTATGGGGACAACTATCCTTAGTGTGCCCTTCCACTTCAAAATTTGTCACCAAATCCCTGTGCACATCTCATGTGTTTAATTTTCTAATATTTTCTCCAATCAATTTTCCATAGCAGCAATCTCTACTTCCATGAATGAGCTCACTCCAGTGTCTATACTTCTAACTTGCTCAGCACTCAATGCTGCTTCTAGTGCTTTGCATGGGTCCGTACATGTCTTATGTGATAGTGCCCTTATAAAAGGTGTGATCAGACCCCCGATGAACCACTTTGCATGTTGGGTTGCATGGATATCATAAGAAAGTTTAGAAAAAAGTGTTTTAAAATGGACATTATATTCTTGAACATTCTCAGTAGTGCCCTACTTAATATCATTGAGCACACTTATGCTCTTTTTCTCAAACTTAGGGATATGAAAATCCTTAAGGAAATCTTATCGTAATGTTACATAATCTACACACATCTGATATGGGTAAAACTTCATGTACCAACTGTGAGCACATCCCTACAATGTAGTTGCAAACTAACTTACCTTTTGCTCAGAAGCCGTGATTCCTTTTGCATGCCACAGTATCTCACACATGTGCACGTGTTAAGAAATATCTTCTATGCCCCTATACTCTAGAAGATGAAGAGATATCTCCATGTAAATATTCTGGGGTTGATGAGCATCGTACCCACCTGATCCAAAACCTCATATGTTGCCTCTACCTCTAGACCCACCAGAACTAGAGCCACCTCTACCCGCTGATCGTCGACCTGTAGCCGAAAGTAGACCAATGGATGTTCTTCCTTGTGTCCCTATAGTGGTAATAAAATGAACTCTCACAGTATACAAAGTGGTACTACTCCTCGAAGTGAGTCTAACATTTTACGTGCTTGATTTTTGAGTCAATGATGCACCTGAAAAGGTACCTCCAAATAAAAAATAAGACATTTTCCTGGCCATAGATGCACTTTCTACTTGATTAAATCCTTTTCTACTACCCCCTAAATTAGCTTGCTGACTACTGGTTGTACTAGATACGAGAAAACCAAGCGCAAGGGCTAGGTTTCTAGGTAGATTCAAATACACACCTGTGGCCCATGTCGTTGCTACTGGCGTACTCCCATATGAGGCTAAGGAGGTTTCCCTATCATTTTTTCCCAAATGGGGGTGTTCCAGATGCTCTGGCTCCATTTTTTCTACATGAGCTCCAAATCCTTCATGAGCCATCTCTCTCCTCAATGCCATCTTCTTTGTAATATCACATTGCTTCTCTATCTCCCTCTCACATGCCTCATTTTACTTAAGCCATCTTTCTTTTCTTTGCCCCTCTATTACGAGGTCCTCCATCCTTCACCAAACCTGCTCCTTCCCCTGTGTGTTGTAGGGCTTAGCTAGCCATCGACTTTTCTTCCAAGTTCAAGGTTACTATCAATATTTTGATCACCGGTGGAATGTCTTGCAAATAAGTTTCATTGGGATAGCATAAAAACTAGAACTCAGCTACCTCCGGGCAAGAATAAGTGGAAATTGAGTACTTCAAAATATAGATATTCAAAACACCACAAAACTAAGTATCCACAATGCACATCCAAATCAGATCAGCATCATAGAGGGATTGAAATTATTCTTGTGTCAAGTAAAGTGTACGATACCTCTAACTCCTTTTAGATGCATAAGCAATCAGCCACTCGTACAGCTCTACCAGAAAGATAGGAAATAAGCTCGCATACAAAGAGTCATACAAATTCTGCTCCACCCACACACGTCATCAAACTCGAATCTAGTATTGAACCTTTGATCTTACTCTTCTTCCAAATCTATTATCCACTCCTCAACACTTGCTAAAGTCAACTGATACATCTTCATCATGAAACATCCTGAAAACAGTTGAAAATGAGGTCCTGAAAACGGACCCAATGATGTAGCCTAGAATCTACTATGAATAACCCAGACGCATTGGCACATCACCCAACCTGAGATGAGCACTCACCTAAAGTGCACAAAGGTACTAGGCCCCTCTATAGAGTTGCTTGTGTAGGATGTTAGTGTGATGAATATAAGACATATTCATATCCATAATTAAACATAAACATTCCACAGTGCATTATCCAGATCTAGATCTTAGAGAATCATGAATTAAACAATAACTATAATAAGATTAACCATACATGAACCAGTTTTAGTTAAGTTTAACACCATTATCTAGCCAATATTATCCATTACATTAAATACTATAAAACAAAAAATCTTGTTGCATTATAAAGTATCACCATAAGTCATGCGTGTAACAGATTCAACAACATAACTTTACAATAACTTAGTCTCTCTAAACTACATAGTTCAATACATATTTATATGGGTGGTGACTTTCCCTTCACCACTTACGCACTTCTCAAAATAGGTCACATTTTGTTAATATCCATGCACCTTTATAATAACTTGCACACATGTAAGTGTGCTAATAATAGATTTCCTATAGTTAGTTGGAAGAAGTAATCCTATTATTAACTACAACTATGCATGGTTCTTATCATCTGCTCATTCCCAAAATACCATTTATGTGTCACAAAATTCTCCATCCCAATGTGCGCTCCACATGTTATCTCCAAATATATCCCTTATCCATACAAACAGGTAATTCTTGAGTCAATTGATCTGGCACACATTTCCTTTTTTTATTATTCTACACCTTCAAATGTTCCTTGTTCCCGTGCATGTATTTTTTGTGCATCTTCTCCTTAGAACAATATTATGTCTTCTCAACACTGTCTACATTCTCTGTTCATAATCTCTGTGTTCCCTCTGTGTCTCTCTGTGTCTCTGTTCTTGTCCCAAACACCTATTTAAATAAGATCTTCAACCATCGTTGTGACTTCTCTCTCAAGAAGATCGTGTGCCAAGTGTCGATGTGGTCCTCCATTGGTGAATGATTATCCTTTTTGCAAGCCTTCTACTAACTGTAATGATGCCTCTGGGAATATTCCTTGCATGGAATATCCTTTTCTTGAACTCCAAGGTTCCAGGATGGCACCTTATCCACTCATCACGCCTAGTCAGGTCCTCACATTTTTCATGAAGTGACTCCATGATGCCAAATATGACCAAGTCCTTTAAACCCTTGTTCTGCCTCCTACGCGTGCCCTAGTTTCACTTAAACCCTTCTTAAACACCTTTTTCCTACACATTTTTCCTTGAGCACCCTTATATCTACTGATCCTACGTGTGCGTGCCTCTTGGTAATTAGCTAATATTCTAGGGTCTAACATAACCCCACACTACATGTGTTCTTTGTCATTTTTCTTCCTCAAAGAATAAAGAATAGAGGTATTGAAACAATTAAATAATGGGAGGATGAATAAATGGAAGAATAGAAGAATGTGCTACTACTACATGAGGAGTGGGAACACCTTTTTACACAAATGCCTCAATCTTCTCCCATATGTCTACTTCTCCCTGTGCCTGCTAAAGTAGGTTTCCCACTAATGCGCTTACTTCATACAAACTAAGTTCCTCACTCTTCGCTTTATACATATCAAAAATGCTTTCCAGCTGTTTGCTAAGATTGCCTAGCACATCCATCTTGAGAGTGACCTAGGGGTACAATTCCTTTAGCTTATTCTTAATCAAACCTCATAAGGTTTTGATTGCTTACAATTTATTCTCAACTTCAGCCAGGATATTATTACTCTCGACCCTATTTCCTTTGTGCTTCTCCTGAAATTATTTTAGATCTAGTTCATGTGTAGCAACCAATATACTTACTACCTTATCCATGTTGGCACAATTTTCATACACATATTTAGTTATCTGTGTGGTATTCTTTAGTGCGGAAAGGAGCTTGGAGTATCGAGTCATTATCTCCTCGATCTTTAGATTTTCCTCCTCCTTCTGGCATACCATCACCTCTTATACTAACTCTAATGTGAGTGGTTACCTTTCCATGGTGAGGATGTGGATCAAGTCTTCCAAGAATTGCATGATTGACTTGTATTTCTACTCAGGTGAGGCCAGGTTCGGGTGTTTCAGGATAACAACATCTGAAATGGCCCCTATCTTCTTATGGATTTCATGCATCTTTTCCTTTTCATCCCTCAGTTCACGCCTTAGCTGTGCACTGATCAATTCCCTTTTGTTTTATCTCTTTGTCTTGCTCAATGATCTCCTCATTATTTTTCTCAATCTCTTCCTCTAAGGCATTTATCCTATCATTTTTGTTGAAGAGTCTCTCCTCTACCTCCACCCATGCTTTATTGAGCATGTTACAAACTTTCTCATCAGACAGTTGTTGGGAATTTACTAGAGGGTTTACTCCATTTACATCTGGTATCTTCATCAATGCATCTCGGTTTACCTCGAACTAAGCTTCATCAACATGGGACTCAAAAGCCCAATAAATCATTTTCCTTGTGTGCAGGTACATACCTTCATCATCAAAAGAAGAACAAGAAATTAGTTGGTTTGTGGGCACGGTACTTTGAAAGCGTGCATGTAATACCTTGTTCAGATCATTGATATATTTCATTTCTTTTTCTTGCGCCACTACTATGCCCTTTTCACCTACTCACGCTGCCTTTGGGAAACTTACTGCTAAGCTGGGGTCTCTGCCCATGCTTCCATACTCCATTCCCACACTCGCGCTTTCCTCTATTTCCTTCACCACTTCCTCGGTGCTTCACTTGACTTATTTCTCCACCAACTGTTAGATAATTCATGCCACTTTCCTTTCTATGGTATTATCCATCTACTCCTTATTCGGGGTCAGGGTCTTCTAATCCTTCATGATTACTTCTTCAGTCCCCCTTTTTCATGAGTGCCTCCTTTGTTCTCATCCTTCTCTGTATCTCCTTCTTCCTCTAACATGTGTACATCGTACATAGTATGATTTTAAGCCTCGTTGCACTCTTCATCATCTTCATTTACCTTGTCAGCCTCCATGCTTTTTGTTTCTCTTGAGTTTGACCCTTTTATCACCATCTGCTTCTTCCTTACTAGTGATTCTAGTTCAAGGGACTTCTCTTCTTCTTCTTTCTTGGGTGACTCTCCACTTACCGAAGAATCTTTGTTTTGTGATGACTCTTCCTTTTGTGGAAATTCCTCCCTTTGTGGAAAATATTTTCTCACAGGATACTTATTCCAATGGACGCAAGTACTTGTACATGCGCTTGACTCTTATGCCCCTACTATCTGCGTACTCAACATCTTTTTCTTAGGAGCCTCTCCTCTAATGATTTTCCTTAGCACATTCCTTTTCCACATAGTGGGGTCATCAGGAATGGAGACACTGTATTCAGCATAAGACCCCTTTTCACACTTATTCCTTATGTGCAAATACACCCTCAATCGTGTCCTCCCTGTAACAGGTAATGTTACCAGTTTTAACATGTACACGTCATGGGAGACATACTTCTCCACATAGGCACACTTCTTGGGGTATATTACAATCAGATCAAATATGTGTTTCTTCGCCTCCTTGAAATGATTAACCATGGCTTGGAAGTACTGCGCTGTGAAGGAGAAAGGTAACTTACACCAAGGACTATTGGTGCCATCTACCAAAGTAAATATACCGATGTAAAAAATATCGTATACGACAAACTCAGCTTCTCCTTGCACTACTGAAGGAAACTATTCGGGTATTCTCCATTCAGCCTTGAATGTGTTGCGCATCCACTTATACCACTTTTCTAGGTGCACTTAATGAGTGGTTGTCATGGTGTCATAGGTATATTATTTAAACCTCTTAGTGGGTGAGGGGTCCTTGTTATCCAAAATGAGCCCCTTGCTCATTTTGTGGCACTATTGGATAGACCTTTTTCTCAGCTTTCCAGAAAGGTAAATTTTTCCTCCTAACTCTACGTATTTTTGAAGTTATGGCTCGGCGGAGATTTTGTGGGAAATTTTCCCTTGAAAAGCCCAAGCCAATAAGATGAGGCCACGTGTCCTCGGGAGGGCGGAGGGCGGAGGTAAACTTGGAATTTTTTACCAAGTGTTTGGCAAGGTTTCAAAATGAATATTTCACCTCACAGGCCCACTGGCCAATTAGATCGTGCCACGTGTCCAAGGGGAACAAAATTTTCAATGCTAGGCCCGCATCTAATCCCATTGTGCCATGTGTCCTTAGACAAAAGGAGTGGCGAAGGGAAGAGATAAAATTGAAAATTTGGTGAAGTGTTTCGGTGAGAGGAAAGAAGAAATTTTGACCCACAGGCCCGCGTCTAATGGGAGCTCACCACGTGTCTCAAGGGGCATTGGAGTTTCAGCTACCAGGGAGAAATTGGGAATTTTTCCCAAAGGTTAGCGCAAAGAGAAATGTTTGCCCCCAAGGTCTGCGTCCAATGGGAGCGTGCCACATGTCCCAAGACTAGCAGAATGTAGGGGAAAGTTGGGAATTTTTCCCAAAGCAAATTCGAAGGAAATATTGAAAGGGAGAATCCGCCCCCCGAAACTTGAGCCAATCAAATCACGTCACGTGTCCATGTGGCGCTAAAAAACACAAGGAAAGCCCGTGGGGAAAAATGAGCATAAAGGCCCACATCCAATAGGATCTCGCCATGCATCCCGTCAAGAAAAATGGTCCAGAGTAGATGGAGAATGTGAAATCAGAGGCTCGCAATGAATCATATCACGCCACGTGTCCTCAGGTCATCTGCCCGGCGGAGAATTTTTGGAAAATTTTCCAATGGCCAAAATGATGGAAAATGAAGCAGGAAGAGCCCAAAACCAATGGAATCATGCCACGTGGCACCAGATTGGTGGGGCGCAGAGATTTTTTGGGAAATTTTCCCAAATGTAAAAAAGTGGGAAAATTTCAAATTTTTGGCCCGCCAACCCGTTTTGGCCCTGTTTTGCCCTAACTTTTCAAACGACCATAACTTTCGATCCAGAGCTCGGTTTTTCACATTATTTATCTCAATAGAAAGATAGTGAAGTTATCTACATGATTTAGGGATCAATTTTGTGTTTTGATGGAGTTTGGAGAGAGAAAATTGAAAAAACACCTCTGGCACGTGGTAATCAACAGAAATGATGTTTCAACCACCATTTTTAATGAAGAATGGCTCACATTCTCTCCCAGCATGGTGAAAAATGTCAGGGAATGGACCTGTAAGGATGCCCATGTTGTTTTATTGCATTTTGGTTTGTGGTTGAAGCTCCTCCCACGTTTTCCTACATTTCCCTCTCTTGGGCTCGGTTTTTGTATTGTAAAAGCCAGTTTTGGCTCATTTTTGAGGGGTTGGACATTTTTATGTTTTGGAGGCTCCCTTTTTCACCCTAGAAAGTGATTTTGTGGAATACTAGACCTTTTTTCAAGGCTACAACACATTTTCTATGTTTCTGTTGATGTAATGCATGTATTTTGATATTAAAAATGACAATGCAAGCTCTGTGAATGAGTTTCAGTCCTCTCTTGTGTTGTTTGATTTACCCATGATCTTTCATTACATTTTATCATTTTGTGTATGATGTTTTGTTGCATTTCTGTAATCTGTGTCAATCTGCAGAAGTAAAAAATGCTCACCACTCCCTTGGTGCATCACCTTATTAGTATTAGTCTCATTTTTCTTGCATTCTCTATCTCTGTCCCCTTGGAATTTAGAGTAGGAATTAGGAATTTAACCCTTTGCAAATTTCATGCATATACCTGATAAGGGGAGTTGAGGAACCAACCTCTAACCTGGAGATTATATTCCCATTTTTACAAGTTCCACACTTGGGGAAAATATTCAATGTTGTGCAATCACACTGGATGTCCAAATGTCAAACTAGAGATCTGATCAACATCCAGGGGTGCTGCTGATTTGCACCAACAGTCCTCATTGGGGTATTTCAAAAAAAACTTATCTAACCCATCAGGAACTCGAATATTTGAAAAGAAAATAGTGAGGAGGACATTACCAAACATGACCTTCTCTTTGTCACGTGTGACGTCTATGATTTCCTCTGCAATGAAAGAAGAGAGGCTATAGATGGTTCCCTCTAAGATCTTATGACACACATTTAACTAGGCCTTATTGATTTGTGTCCATCTCTCTTGCCCATTCAGATTTGTAACCAAGCACATAACCATACTCATTACTGGGTCAGTAAATGTAGAAATGTCAAAGTAGTGTGAACCCTTCTTTTAGTCATAAGCCTCAATGGTCTTCTTAATGGATTCCTTGTCTTCCAAGTCATCGTCCAATGAATTTCCTTCAAAGATAAGGTCGGTGAACTTAAAAATTAGTTGGGGGGTTATGCACATCCTCTGACCTCTAAAATAGAAGTGGTCTTCATGTATGCATGAGATCAACCATTGGTAAAGTCACTTAGGCTTGCCCAAATAGGGCAACTCATAGAGTTGCAACAACCCAGCCTTCTCCATTTTTACTTTTACCTCACCATCATAGATAGGAATTCCATCTGGTGTCCTCTTCTCTGTAGGAAGAACTAGTTCTAGTGTTATTTCATTCTATGTGGTGCTCATTTGATGGTTGTAATCACTTACGACCAACTTCTTGATGTGAGACACCCATTCTTTACCAAGTAATATGCCATCTAGGTACTACATTTCCGCATACCATTCTTTATTGAAATTGGTAGAGATGGATTATTTTACCTTGCCCTTTCCCTTCTTTGGTGAAACATTTGCTACTTTTCTTGGTGTCATTCCTTTGTCGGGTCCTTAAAATTTCTTCCTCTATCTTGGTCCTGGCTCTTCTCAACTTTGCGGCTCTACTCCTTTGCAAAAATTCATTCAAACCCCATGTCCTAGCTATGCAACCCTAACCTGGAAAACCCTTTTTCCACAAGATGATGTAACACCCATGAGATTCTTCCACACAACCTTCTCCATTAACGTCTGTGTACTTCTCTCTACTCTAGTTTTCTGATCAAACTAGCTATGCACATAAATCTTCATAAATCTTCTCAAAATTTCTTCATAAGGATGCCCTAGTTTGCAAGAGCTCTTTGATAACATAAAACACAAGGTAGAAAATAACGCACCCCCGATCTTCTATTTATAGATTTTTCTTTTCTCCACAATAAATTCCATGCCACCTACCAATGTAATTTCCTAATAACGGTGGTTTTTTTCCGAAATCCAACCTTTAGTGCTTTTCGTCTATGATCAATCCTACATGAACACTTCGAAAACCTTCTGGCGTGTAACTTCCTCAACCATATAATTCTTCTTCTATGTTTTGGACCAATTTCTTTCTACTGCCTACCTCATATTGCTTCTACACTTTTTATTCTTGTACATGGTTTCTAAAATTCTTTTGACACCAACCTTCCCTTATGTTCACCTTTTCCATGCAAGATCTTGCAATCCACGTGTTTTTTATTTTTCAAACTGGGCCACCACAACCGTAGCTTCTAACACTTGTCATATCACTCCAACCCACACAAAAATGGATGTATGGTCCTCTATGCATAAAAATAAACTTTTGAAAATAATGAGTGGCTACCTACGTAAAAACACACACAAAACAAAACAATAATAAAGGGAAACACAAAGAAAGGAAAAAAAATCAAAGTAAAACCTAGGATAACTGACAATATTACCTTATTTAAAAATATAAAGAAGACTTATTTATAGTAGGGCTTGAGCCTAATTCCATTGAAATGGCCTAGAAACTGTGTTCCATCCAACGCTTGTAACTTAAAAGCACCTGAATCAGGTATATAGGATACAATGTATGGGCCCATCCAATGGACTTTGAATTTCTCATAATGGCGTAGAAACTTGGAATCATACAATAGAACCATTTTCCTAACCTCAAACTATTTTTTCTTGATGTGTCTGACTTATCAATCCTCTCCTCAAGCGCTTGTTCATCATCTAACCCTCCTGCCTACATTATACAAATTGATGGTAACATGAATTCAATAGGTAACACATCTTCCAAACCAAACACCAATTTAAAAGGTGTGGCCTTGTTCAATCTCTTATAAGTAGTCCAATATGACTGTAACAAAACAGAAACTTTATCATCTCAACCCTTTCTTTCCACATCAAAAATCTTAGTTAACTTGTGATTTAAAATTTTGTTAAACACCTCAGCAGTCCCATTAGCCTGTAGGTGATAAGGGGTAGTCTTGTGGTTGGCTACCATGAATTCTTCCAATAAGATTCTAACTATCTCATCTAAGAAATGAGTACCCCTATAACTTATTAAACTCATCGAGAATCCATATTTGTTGATTATTTCTTCCCACAATAACCTAGTTGTTGTTGCCACTATACAATCCCTTGTAGGCATCGTTTCTACCCACCTTGTAAGGTAATATATGCATGTAATGATATATCACGAACCAGTCCTTCACGCAGCTTGGGAAATAGGGCCTACGAAGTCAATTTCCCACTTCTCGAATGGTTCTGCATTGACAATCAGTCTTAATGGAATTTCATCTCTTTTCCTAGGTTTACCAAGGCACTGGTATTTTTCATAGGCCTTGCAATACTTGATACAATATTTGTAAACCATTTCCCACTAAAATCCTTCTAGAAGGATCTTTCCCGTGGTTGCATTCCCTACATAGTTCCCTTCCATACTTCCACCATGTGCTTCCTCCATGATTGCAACGTGCTAATGCTCTAACACGCACCAACACAAAACCTCATCATGACCTAACTTGTATAAGTCTCCACTAATTAACATGTACGGCATGGCACGTATGGCTAATTGATTCCTTTCCAAAGTCTTCATTGCTTCCGGTGCCACACCCATTTTGAGAAACACAACAATATCTTCCAAGTCATAGGGTGCACATCGAAATCTAAAAATTTACGCATCTAGCATTATATCCTTAATGCTCTAAGAGTTTTCCTCTAAGTCAATCCTTGATAAATGGTTAGGCCCCAAATTACTGTTACCCAGTTTTACAACAACCGTAAAATCAAAATCTTGAAATAGTAGGACCCACCGACATGTGCACCCTTGTAGAATGGGCTTGTTTACCAAGTACTTCAATGTCATGTAGTCCGTGTAGAATATAAATGGTGTTACCAACAGATACTTCCTAATTTTGTGCAATGCATAGATAATTGAAAATGCATTGCGCTAAGTAGTAGTATAGTTCCTACTAACAAAGCACAAGGGGTGGTCAACAATTCCCTCTCTAGGTTTTGTTGAGATTTCTCCAATCACCATCCTTGAAGCATAAACATGTACATGAAATGGCTTATCCCAAGAAGGAAAGTGTAATATGGGTGAATTGATAAGCCTATTCTTTAATGTATCAAACACCATATGTTGCTCCTCTCTCCAATGAAATGTACGTTTTATGCTTTAGAAAAATTTCCAACAGCATAAAGATCTTGGCATACCCCTTAATAAATTTCTGGTAATACCCTGTATGCCCAAGGAATCCACGCACCACGCTCTAGCTGGTAGGTTCCCCCAATCCCACAATAACAGAAACTTTGGCAGGATCCACCAACAAGCCTTCCTTACATATGATATGTCCTAACAAGGTTCCAAATGGACTAGGGAAAACACATTTCTTAATGTTGAGGGATATCCTCAACCACCAAAATCATTCAAACATCAGCCTCATATTTTCACAATGGTCCTCACTAATCCATATATTGTATAGTTCTCTAGGTACACTTGTAGAAACTTATGGATGAAGTCCTGAAACGCTTGAACCATGATGCACGAAAAACACAATAGGCATGTTATTTATTCCAAAAGGCTTGACTGTGTAGGAAAAAATTCCCCATTCAGTTGTGAAAATTTTCATTTCTTGGTCCTCCTTTGCAATTCTAAACTGATGATATCTTGAGAATCCATCTTCCAGGATCTCCTTCGTGAAGGGGGTTGGAAAAGGTTCAATGACACATACCGCATTCAAATCTCAGTAATCAATTCAAATCCTTATCCTTCCATCATTTTTAATGTTGATGACCATCAAACTTATCCATTTGGATTCTTTAACATTCTTAATGATGCTTGATGCGATCATCTTGTCAATCTCCTCCTTAACTTTGACGTGAAGATTTAGATTCATTTGATAAGGTCTCTTCCGAACTGGGCGGGCACCTTCCTTTAACTTGATCTTAATTTATACCAAGGAGTGGTGAAATACTTTAAGATTATGGTACCCGCGTGGAAACAAATCCTGAGATTCATGCAATAGATCGATGATCTTTGAAATATCCTTTTCTATCTAGTAATCTCCAATAGTAGCCTCCGTAGGTTTTGCCTTCAATTTTTTTTAACCTTCTGGATTTTTAGGGGTTCATAGTAGGAGTGCACTTTCTCATCAGCACTATCTATAACCTCGTGTGTACCCATAGTATGGTTAACATCCAAGTTTTCCACCTCTTCACCATCGATCAAATAGACCAAATTTCCTTTCTCTTTTTTCATGCATGCGTGCTCAAAATCTATCTCCTCTGATTCTTCCTCATCAAAGTGCACTTTTAAGCCAATTTCAGAAAATAATTCTAGCATTCTATCCTCCACCATGGCACTATCTCCCATAGTTAGGTGCTTAACAACCTACAACCCATCATCCACTAATGGTTTAATAATTTGATATTTGAAATCTTGAAGGAGATCAATCGTCAACTCCTGCCAGTTTCCTATCTGATGGCACATCTCTGAGTGAATGTACCATGCGCACACATAAACTTATAAGGTGGAGTAAAGCTTATACACCCATAAAGAAGGTGGAAAGGATTTTGTGCCTTTAATCTAGACCTTCTCACATGCTTAGACGTGAAACGAGGCAGGTTCCTTCCCATGATAATTTTGTATAACAGTAGGTACATTGCTTCAGACAAACCTAATAGAGAACGTGATTCTCACCTCATACCACTCTAGAAGGTTATCATGATGGGTCACCCACAAATGTGTTGTGGTCCCAAGCAAGGTAAAGATAAGCATCCTTCTCTTTTCAATCTCACATCTTCACTAGGTCTCCATTTATCATAGGAAAACATCAGGGTTGGCTCCCCCAGTATAACTTAGCAACTTCTTTCCTCATAGGTCCATAACTGAGAACACCTTTGTTACTATCATCACAGAGCCTCTTAACTATCTTCCTAATAACTAATATGTCCCATGCACCTAATTGTCACATGTCACACTAGTTGTTTCACTTATAGATTGAACATCTTCCCACTGAATAATGCTTTCTTTTATTGGTTACATAACCTCAGGGTCCCAGATACTATGCACATAATTTTTTTCTAGGTCTTCTTTTCCTAAAGGCTCAATATAGGGCATTGACTTCCCATCCATCAAAGGAATGATAAAACGTTCCTTCTTATTCTCAAAACTTATATACCCCTTATTGAAATGTAAGTCAACATTGTTCTTATAGCACCAGGGGCACCCAAGTAACACTGGAAAGTTGTCCGCCTTAGTAAGTGCTAAGAATTCAAAGTCTCCAGTGAATTTTTTCCCTTAGATAGTGATAAAAACATCTTTTAAAACACCAATGGGAATTACCTTTGTCTTATTAGCCATATAAAACACATATGAAGATGGTTGTAATGGGAGCCTTCCCATTTAATTCCAGACATCCAGGGTGATAACATTCACTTCCATGCATGTGTCAATCAGAATATTACATAGGATCCATCCATTGACTGCATTCAAAGTAATGTCCTTATCATAGTCAAGGCTATGGGGAGGAAGGTTAGCATGTAAAACCTTCCTCTCGCGCTCTCCTCCAACACTTAGTAATTTATCTCTCAACCATTCTCCTAATAGAGGAATGATATTCTCTTAGTACAACATCTTACACACCTCTCTAATATCATCTATATCTAACTGAGAGACCTCAGTGCTTTTCTTTTATTCCAACTTATTGAATTACTCTTTTAGACACTTAATTTCCCCTTGAAGACTTTTGATTACGTCCATGGTCTCTTGATATAATTCCTTCTAATGGGTAGGGTCTCTATACTTCCCATATACCACCTCTTCTCATGTAATTAGTGGTTTCTACTTTGTTATTTCCCTTGTGTGCGCAACCTCATCTCACATCATCACCATCACATGTTCTAACGATGACTCATGCACCATTCTAGGTATCCACTGTTGATCAACACACTTTAGGCTCACCATCCTGACAAACTTATCCTTCCACTACTTCTAGCTCATGTGTTCAAATAATTCCAGAAACTCCTCATACTTGTGCTTCTTTCCACAATAAGAACATTATAGCAAATTGGGGCATTCGCGCTTATAGTGTTCTGTAGACCCACTTTTGTAACAAGTTCCATGGGGGAACTCACTTCTTCTACCTCTTTGGTTTCCATGACCTCTAAATCCTCCACAGATGCCTCTTCCATGATTCCCTCCATCTGTGTGCCCTTCATAATAATGACCATCATCCTTGGAGCTATTTGCAACACTGGTCTGGTGCACACCAGTATCAATGGCATCATGTATTTGGTTAATCAATCTATAATCCTTGGTGTCATGAGTACTAGAGATGCAAATTTTTCAATAGTAAAACACATTCTTATGGATCACATGCTGTAGTAGAAAACACCTAATTGCATCATGATCTCTATGAAAAATCTCACAATCCATCGTCATTGCAGATAATAATCTTTGAGTACAACTATCCTTCATATTCCCTTCTATCTCACAATATGTACACCATAACTTGATGTGAGCCTCATGAGATGAGTTCATAGATAATTTCTCTAGCTTTTTTTTCATTGTAGTAAATTGGGCTTCTAGGAACATACTAACTCTTGTATCAACGCTTCCTATGGCCTCAGTGCATAAGGCAGCCTCGTAGACCTTGTGTGGATTTGTAAAAGTCCTCTATGAAAGAACTCTCCTAAATGGTGTGATCAATCCTCTGATGAACCATTGAACATGCTACAAAGGATGAATGTCATATGATACCTTAGATAGGAGAGTCTTGAAACATGCGTCATACTCCCACACACTCTCTGTAATTCCTTGCCGAATCTCATTCAACGCATTGATTATTTTCTATTCAAACTTAGGTATGTGGAACTCTACCAAAAAGGCATTAAACATGATAATGTAATCCACCATTGTTTGGTGTGGGTCATACTTCCTATAGCAGCTATGTATGTGTCCTTACAATGTGGTTACAAATTAACTAGCCTTATGCTCCGGGGGTACTAGTTCCCTTTACGCACCATAGTAACTCACACTTGTGTACATGTTCTGTGACATCCTCAACACCCTTTTAATTAGGTAAGTGGAGTGACATCTCATAAAACAACCGTTGATGGTATTATGGACCTTGGCTGCCAAATCCAGGATCTTAATTCCCTCTGATGTTACCTCCACCACCAGACCCACTAGATCCACTAGTGCTAATGCCTTCATATCCACTAGATCCTCCTCTTGTAATATGTAAGGGGCATAATGTAGTTGTGCCCTTTGAACCCATTTTCACGCTAAACTACGCGCTGCCAGTATGTGATACCGAACCACTCCCATATTTGTTTCTAGTACCGCTCCCAAGTGTGATACTCAAACCTTATGATCCCACACCTTTTCTAAAGGCTGTTCAAGACAAAATACCCCCAAAGAAAGGAAATGACTATGCATCCATATATGTACCAAATGAAAAAATTATGCCTCCTAGGTTCCACTCAACTACGAATACTGATACCAATCGGAATATCAAAACTTCTCTTAGGGAGTGGGAAACTAAGAAAAAGGGTCTAGTCACCATGTGGGTTAAGGTGTACACCTATTACTCTTCTCCTTTCTTCATATGAAGATATCTATCCAAAATTTGAGGGGGTTTCTCTTCCGCGCTTGCCAAGATGGGATAACTCAAATTGCTCAGGTTCCACATCCTCCACATGAACCTCAAATCCTTCCCGTAATGTCTTCCTCTATAAATCCATCACTTCTACAACTTTGTGCTATCTTTCCAACTCCCTCTCCTGAGATTCATTATAATAGAGTCACCTCTTCTCTCTTTCCATTTCTGCCACAAGGTCCACCATCCTTCTGCATGCTAGCTTCCTCACCCCATGCCTAGCAGGAATTTAGCCAGTCATGGGAAAAAATTCCAAACTCAAAGTACTGACTAGGATCTTGATATCCTATGGAATAGTATGCAAAAATGATCCTCTAGGATCCCTTAAGAACTCAAACTCAGTAAATCTCTGGTAAATAATACGTAGAAATAATATATTCCAAGGTATAACTAGTTATCACTCTACTCCATCAGTGATGAAAAACATGGGTTCATGTTAGATTGACATCATGTAACAGCTGATATTCCTCTTGGGTCAAAAAATGAGGTTTATAGTACTAAATCATCCTTGACACATGCTTATTTCCATTCATACAACTCTATTGGAAAATAGCAGAAGAATGTCTCATAGAGTTTGTGATACAGGTTCTCCTCCACCCATTTTCATGCATCAAACTCAGATCCAGTATTAAACCTCTGAGAAAACTCATCCTCCATGTTTTTGATCCATACTTTAACACTATCCAAGGTAAAGCACTCTATAATCACACATTTCTCTCACAATAGCTTCAAAAGAGGTCCTGGAAACAAAACCAAGTAGTAGTCATTATTTTACCCTCAGTACTTCTTTCTAACCCCAAGCATGCCGACCTATCATCCAACATACACTGGGCACACACCCGAGGCACGCACAGGCATCGAGCCCTCCTTTATGTGAGATTTTAAAGAGATTTCTATCATTAATGGAGGATTATTTATAGAAACAAAAGTACATTCACTTACTTTAAAAGATATAAGATGTAACTAGTAGATTTACGCATCAATGCATCACAAAAGCTAAATAAGCATTACACGAAGCACAAGAAACCAGAATTAAATCATGATAAGCCAAATAACATGAGGGTTTACACCCATAAAAAATATGTATAGAATATCTATGGTAGCCATACTATATTCAAAAGGGTCATCTCAAACCATATACATTAAATGAAAAAGATACAAACCCTACAAACCTATTCGATAAAATATCCTGACTATACTTTTCCCCATTATATCCCTTGTTACATACCATAGTACCCATACATATGCTTAATGATATCCCTTACAACCGTCTATCACTAAGTACTCTAAACCCTAGCACCATGAACTCTAAACCCTTAACATTTTTGGAGCACTTCATTACTCTCTTTCTCTTTCTTTGCTCCCCTTTCACACCCTCTTTTTCTACATTCTCTCTATGTTCCCTATGTGTCTCTCTATGTTTCTGTTCCTGTCCTAAGCACCTCTTTAAATAGGATCATCGACCAATGCCATGGCTTCTCTTCTGAGAATATCACGTGCCAAGTGTCGATGTGGTCCTCCATTTATAAATTTTTATCCTTTTTGTAAACCTTCCACTAACTATAATGACGCCTCTGGGAATATTCCATGTGTGGAATGTCCTTTTCTTTACCTCCAAGGTTCCAGGATGGCACCTTATCCACTCATCATGCCTAGTCCGGGTCCTCACATTTTTCCTCAAGTGACTTCATGATGAAAAATATGGCTAAGTCCTTTAAACCCTTGTTCTGCCTCCTGCGCATTCCTTAGTTTCACTTAAACCCTGTTTAAACCCCTTTTTCCTACACATTTTTCCTTGATAGCCCTTCTATCTACTGATCCTATGCATGCGCGCACCTCTTGGTACTTAGCCAATATTTTAGGGACCAACTAATTAATAATAAGTGCAAAAATAGGGTTATAAGATTATAACTCATTGAGAATTACAAGAATTTTCCTTTAGAGAGAAAAAGATAAATTTTTACAAAAGAAAGTACATGATATCAAAGAATGTGTGGAAGATTGCAAATCTTCATTGTATTTCCTCTATGATAAGACAAATTGGGTGTTTCTTGGTGGACGTGGAGCCCACACTGGGTGAGCCAAATAAAATCTTGTGTATTATTCTTCTTGTTTATTTCTGTATTGATCGTTAATATGATTATATATGATTAATATATTTGTACAATTGGTGTGCTAACCCCAAAAATTGGTATCAAATCTTCTTTATTTGAGGGTTGTGTGTGTGTGTGTTGACATTTTTACTCACAAAGGGATTTGTGATTTTAGTGGGAGAAAAGAAATGGGAGAAGAAAGAAAATTCAGAGTAGAGAAATTTGATGGCCGTGATTATCAATTATGAAAAATACAGGTGGAGGATTATTTTTATCATAAAGATATATACTTACCATTGGATGAGAAGGAAAATTTTATTAGGATGTCAGTGATGAGGAATAGAATTATTGACAGATAGGCTTTGAGATCCCCCTAAGATTGAGCTTGATAGTTATTTGAATGGCTTCAAATTTTTACCGTAAGTAGGATCTAAAAGTGAAAGTAAAAGAAATTTTGTAAGCAAATCTATATGAAGATTCATATTGGCTTTAAGTAAAGTTTATTTGATGAAAAAAAATAGTTTAATTTAAGAATGCATGAAGACCATATTATACAGGTGGAAGTCATTATAAATGAGTTTGTGAGGTGTCTTGTAAATGAGGTTAAAATCAGTTAGTAATTCCATGTTTAGTGATGAAGTTGAGATTTCCTAGGCAATGGTTATTGAGTAATACATAGTCTTAGAGTAATATCTTTAGGAGTTTAAGGATGTGGAAAAATCCATATTTATCATGAATAATTTGAATGAGAATACATAGTGACTGCAAGCATGTAATGAGGGAGAATTCATCATTTGGGAATGCTTTCAATGTAGAAATTATGTTTTCTTTTGCATTTTTCATGTTTCCTAGAGATCTGTGCATGAAATTATGAAATAGGGTAGTGGACGTCTAAGAATATACATATCTAAATCTAGAGGTTTAAGATATATTCCCCTGTTGGAATTGTTAACTTTAAATGACATGCAAAGAAGGATTGTTGAATCAACTAAAATATTAGAGAATTTATTAGAGAAAGTCTTAAAAGTTCATACCATGGTTTGTTATAGCTATTTGTCTACACGCGAGATTCCCCTAATTCTAGGGCATGCATTTAAAAATTAAATTCTAGTCCAATGAAATGCTCTAAAAATTTCAAGATATATTTTTCTACATGAAAGGAACAAGACCTAATAAGGGTTATGTCTCATGAAATTCTGGTCCAGAAGAAAATTTATCGTTGATATTGTTTATCTAGGATCCATGATGGGGAACCAGTGCAACATGGCATGGAAGCAATTTTGCAAGTTCATGGTGAAAATTACATAATTTTAATATACTAATGGATATTGATAAATTAGAATGAAGCATGTTCCAATCCTTAAAATAATTCTACATATGTGTGGGACAATTGTGTGAAATTGGATCTTTGCATGGTTACACTCACAGCTAAATATTAGAAAGTTACCAATGGATCTCTTGTTGTAGCAAGAGGTAAAAAGGTAGGATCATTGTATTTATCTACCTATATTACTGATTCCTTTTCTACTCTAAACTTCATATTCAGATACAATCATGTGGCATAATCGGCTAGGCCATATGAGTGAAAAGGGAATGTATATCTTAAAGGAAAAGGGTAAGTTATCCTATATGAAACATGTAGATCTTGATTTTTGTGAGCATTGTAATTTTGGAAAGAACCTAGAGAGTGATATTTCTCAAAGTTGGGGAAACAAATAAGAAGCATAAATTAGAGCTTGTACACTCAAATGTGTGGGGACCAGCCTAGGTAGTTTCTCATGTAGGATCCCAATACTGTGTTACTTTCATTGATGAAACCACAAGAAAGATATGGGTTTATTGTATTAAAGGTAAGTCTGATGTTTTTGAAACTTTTAAAAGATGGAAAGGCCTTATGGAAAATGAATCAAAATCAAAGTTAAAATTCCTTATATTTGAAAATGGTAGTGAGTACTGCAACAATGCTTTCAATTATTACTGTTCAGTAAATGGAATATGGAGAGTAAAGTATGGTTCCTAGGAACAATATAGGAGAATGGTGTTGTAAATATAATGCACAAAGACAATCATGGAATGTGCTAGAAGCATGAGGATACATGCGAGATTTCCCTTACATTTTTGGGTAGAAGCATTAGTGACACTATGGTTTATTTAATTAACCTCTAACCTTTAAGTGCATAGGATGGTGGAATACCATAAGAAGCTTGGATTCAACAAAAGAGGTAGATCTTTCTTTTCTTAGAGTCTTTGGCTCAGAAAAACTTTTGTGCATATTGATAAGGAAAATAGAAAGAAATTGGATGCTAACTTCAACAGATGTAACTTTCATTGGTTATGGCTCTGGTGATTTCAGATTCCAGTTTTAGAATTTAGAAGGTTCTCCAAGATAATTAGGAGTCGTGACATTGATTAAAATGAAAAAATAATGCACAAGGATCAAGTTTTAGTACCAAAAGGTGAACCGGCATAGAAGTTTTTGGATGAAATGAACTCTTGGATTTAAAATTAACACCTACATGTTTACACAGTAATTGGTATCAGTTTACCTCTAACCAACATTGGTCCCCTCTACCGACGTCAGTTATAGAAAAGACAGATAAAAAATGATTAGCTAAATTGACATCAATAGAAGGTGACCGACATCGGTTACTGTAAAAAGTAGATAAAAATCTACATGATGAGAAGATTGAACCTTTGGTACCCCAAATCTCAGTGAGAAGGTCACAAAGGGTCTTAGTAGACCTCCAAATATGTATTTTCACCTTCCTTGTATTATTTATTATTGATTAATAGTGATGAACTAGAAACATTTGAAAAAACAATGTAAGATAAATCCCACAAGAAGTGGGAGCATAGAATGAATGAGGAGATGGACTCCTTAGAGAAGAACCAAACATGGAATTTGGTTAAGTTTCCAGTTGGTAAAAGAGCATTGCAAAACAAGTGGGTTTGAACAGGATCAAGGAAGAAGAGGGTGGACATAAGAGATATAAGGAAAGGCTTGTAGTAAATGGATTTGCACAAAAAGAAGGTATTGACTTTGGTGAAATATTTTATCCTATTGTTAAGATGACTTCTATTCATATTGTATTGAATTTATTTGTAGCAGAGTATTTTCATTTAGATAAAATTGATGTCAAGATGACATTTCTTCATGGTGATTTAGAGTGGAAGATATTTACATGAATCAGCCACTTGGGTATGAAGTCAAGGGTAAGGATAAATTTTTGTGTAGATTGAAAAAAGAGCCTATTTAGGCTCAAGCAAGCTCCAAGGCAATGGTATATGAGGTTTGATAGTTTCATGCATGAGAATGATTATTTGAGATGTGAATCTGACCATTGTGTTTATTTCAAGATGATTGGAAATGGGAGCTATATTATTTTGTTATTGTATGTAGATGATATGCTTATTACATGATCTAGCATGTAGGACATTAGTGAGTGTAAAACAAAAGCTAGCTCACAATTTTGTAATGAAGGATTTGAAAGTTGCAAAGAGAATCCTTGGCATCAAATTCCTAGAGACAATAAAGAACACAAATTTGTATTTGTCTCAAGATAAATTATATTAATAAGGTGTTGAAAAGGTTTAATTTTGTAAAATTCAAAACCTATAAGTATACCTATGGCTTGGACACTTCAAATTGAGAGAAAAGATCAATTTCCTACATCACACGAAGAGGTTGAGTACATGGCACGAGTTCTGTATGCTTCAATAGTTGGTAGTTTGATGTATGCTATGGTTTGTACCAGACCAGAAATTACATAGGTAGTGGGAGTTGTGAGTAGATTTATGGCTAATCCAAGTAAAGAGCATTACAAAATTAGTCCAATAAATTCTCAAGTATTTAAGAGGGAAATCTGACATGCAGTTGTGCTATAGAGGGTTAGATACTTCTTTGCGTGGCTATATGGATTCAAAAATGGACTAGGTGATTTGGATGGAAGGAAGAGAACCACTGGATATGTATTCATAGTAGGTGGCATGACAATTAGCTATATTTCTAGATTGTAGAAGGTTTTTGCCATGTTTACTACATAGGCTAAGTATGCTGTAGCTATTAAAAACTAGTAAAAAGATGATATGGATGAGAAGGTTCATGGAAGAGTTGGGAAAGGAGAAAGATGATTGTAGATTTTACAGTGATATTCAAAGTGCAATTCATTTGGTACCCAGTGTTTCATTCTATAACAAAACACATTCAGTTGAGATATCACTTCATATGGTAGTTATTGGAGGATGTGCATATGAAGTTGGAGAAAATTCATATAAAGAAGAATCCTATAGATATGCTAACGAAGCTATTGGAAAAGGAGAAGTTGGTGCTACACTCCAATTCTATTGGTCTTTGTGTTTAAGACTTGAGGAGGGAGAAACATGCCAAGGAAAGGATCAGATGAAGGAGTTGTATGGTACATTGCAACAATTTATCTCCAAGTGGGAGATTGTTGAGTTATGGAGCTTAATTGCTTCATTGGCATGCTTTTATAGAATTTCTATAATACACAATAACCAACGTCAGTTGACAAACCGTCGTCGTTCACCCATAGACCGGTATCAGTCAGGAAAGAAGGAACCAACATTGATTAAGGCTAACCAACATCAGTTGTCTATGCATGACTACGATAATTAAGTTGCGGGAATTAGATCTATATTTAGTTTTAAAGTGAATCTAATGGTTATAATTGCATAGCTAAAGTGACCTAAGATTGTAGGTGCATATATAAGCATAAATATAAGGTTAGAAGAGTAGAACTAATTGAGAATTAAAAGAAGTTTCCTTTAGAGATAAAAAGAGAAATTTGTAGAGAAGAAAGTACAGGACATCCAAGAAGATGTGGAAGATTGCAAATGTTAATTATATTTCCTTTTTGATATAAATTGGTTGTTTCTTGGTGGATGTATCCCACACTGGGTGAACCACATTAAATCTTGTGTATTATTCTTCACGTTTATTTTCGTATTGATTGCTTATATGCTTAGATTTGATTAATATATATGTACAACTAGTGTGCTAACCAAAACACATTCTTATTTCTAATTATAACAAAATTAGCCACCCAAGATGAGTATTTGATAGGGAATATTAATTTTTAAATAACAAGTTTTGATAACTCACTTCGTATGAGTGGTTCAATTCTAGGGTTCACAGGCCTTTACTTTTACCTAACCAGTTTAACCGTGGGATCAAGATCAATAGCATGTTGACCATTATTGGGGTCAAAACCTTTAAGATCCTCATATTTATATGATATTACATCATGATATTTTTGAAACAAGGAAACTAAATATTTTTCTTCTTCAACAATACATACCTTTCTAAGAAAAATCTCATTTCCGTGTACAACAGTGACTAGATTATAACCATCTTTACCCTTGGAAATGCTTCTATTTTTCCCCTTGATCTCCTCATCAGAGTCAAATATTCCTGTAAGAGTGACTAATCCTCAACTCTCTTATAAATTGGGTTGTGATATGGAAGAGAAATCAACTTCATTTTTAATGAACTGGACAATTTTCTCCTCATTCTCAAAAAATTACAAAATGAACTTATTATCTAGAATAGATGGTCTCACAACCATCTTGAAATGTTGTTTTCTTTGGATAAGGTCATCTATGAGAGATAACTGAGAGCCCATAATTTCCATTTTATCTGCTTCCCTATTCTTCTTCTGTGGCACCACCTAAAGATTGATAACTGTTAGTGCAAAATCACAGCACCCCTGGATGTTGATTATATTTCTAGGTTGATCACTCTAGCATCCAGTGTGATTACACAACATGGAAACCTCTCTCCAAGTGTGGGACTTATGAAACTGAGGGAGAAATCTCTAGCTTAGAGGCTAGTTCCTCAAACTCCTCTGATTTAGATCTATATTTGCACAACTACAGAGGTTCAGATCCTAATCCTACTCTAAATTGCAAGGAGACAGGGATAGAAGTGCAAAAATTGAAACTAACTAAAGATGGTGATGCACCAAAAGGAGTGGTGAATATTTTTGTCATGCAAATAGACACAAACCAAATATTGCAACATAAAACATACACAGGCTGATAAGATATAATTTAGGATCTGAAATGAAGCAAATAATACAAACAAAGGATTGAAACCCATTCACAAAGCTTGCATTATCATTTCCAATGTCAAAACCACTGCATTACAACCTCAAAGAGGTAGAAAACCTGTTACAATATTTTAAGAGGTCTGATTCTTGCAACAATCACTTGATGGAGGTGAAAGAAGAAGTCTGCTATGCCAAAAAATGTTCCACACTCTTAGAAATGAGCCAAATCTAGCTTTTACATTACATGGGTCGAGCCCAGGAGAGAGAAAATGTACAAAACGTGGGAGCCCATTCCTCATTGACTAAAAATGAATTAAAATGGCATGGGGGACCTTAAAAACCCATAACCTGTCATTTTTGACTGAATTGGAGGAGAATGCGACCCATTCTGCATTAAATTTGGTCGTTGAAATGTCATTTCTAGCCATGGACATGCGTCAGAGCCGTTTCTTAACTTTCTCTCTCTAGACTAAACCAAAATTCAAGATTGACCCTGGAATCATGTAGAGAATTTCATAAGCTTTCCAATGATATAAAGAACATGCAAATCTGAGCTCTGGATCGAAAGATATGGCGATCTAAGGATTTAAGGGCACAAAACAGGCAAAAAATGGGTTTTGAAATTTTTTCCCACGCTTCGCCACCTGGACGACACGTGTCGGGCACTGATTGGATGAGAAATTCTCTCTCCTTCCCTTACCCGTGGGTTTTCCTTGAAATTTTTGACTTTTTGAACTTTTGGAAAAAAAAATCATTTTTTCCCCGCGTCCCCGCCACTTGGGACACGTGGCATGATCTGGTTGGAGGACAGGGGCGCGGGGTCATCCTTCACCTTTTAGTTTTTTGCCAAAACTTTTTCCAAATTCTCTAATTCCTCCCCAAGCTCCACACTCCCCTTCTCCTTAGGACATGTGTTTTCCTTTTATTGGCTCGGGGCCAACGCTTCAAACCTTGCCCTTTGAAATTTTGGATGTTTTCCCTTGTGACACATGGCGTTTCCTGATTCGTCCGCGGGCCTGCCGGATTTTCACGTCCCTCGCATCCCTTTGGCCCGGTTGTCCCGAACTGTCTGGGACAAATTCCTCTGATCTGCCTGATTCGGGCTTCCCTGTCCCTCTTTGAGGTGAAGGCACGTGGCGTTATTAGATTGGCTCTCGGCTCCTTCGGCTCTCTGCGTCCCTATGTCCCAACTGTCCCAGTGTGAAACTTCTCTATTTCGGCTGATCCGGGTGGTTTGCGTCCTTCACGTCCTCGCGGCCCAGATGTCCCAAACTATCTACACAACAGTTAATCAATTTTGCTTTTACCTTCAACTGGTTCACCCTTTCACGTCCCGCGTGTCCCCACGGCCCGGATGTCCCTTTGCTGCGCAGACCGCTTAGCGGCCTTTCGGCCGATTCGCACCCCGACGTCCCAACTGTCCCAAGGGCCACCTGGACTAGGACTTAGCCAATTTTCATGGTTTTTTTCTGGCCCAAGCTTGTTTTTTGCAACTTTTTCACCCTTTTTTAGAACTTGCTCTTTTCTCCTTTGACAGGAGAGTTAGAAAAAAGCCGAGGGGACCCCAGAAACATGATTTTTTTCCTTGAATCAATCTATTTTCCTGGGACTTGAGTATTCTGATGCATGTTATCAAATTTAACCTGGGGGGTGAATTTTGGATAACAATTTGGTGACTTAGCAGGGTCACCTGCCTGCTAGGTAGAAGATACCAGTTGCCTAAAGCAGTCCATTGGGCATGGAGTCATCAAATATTCTGTTTAGAACCCCAACTGACTTAGAATGTGTAAGGAGGAAGATGGAAAATCACCTGATGGAAGCAAGGACTGCAAAACATCTCCATGGACAGCAAGCTGTGCCAAAGCACTTAGGGAAAAAAAAACTAACCTATAGCAAAACAATGTGCACAAGCACTTGGAGGAATGAAAATCTAATCTAATATTTACAAAGTAGTGAATTTCCCTCTAGAAGAAATGCTTGAGATAGATTCCATTGACTGGAATCTGCAGTTCTTCACCATCCAATGAGGCCAATTGGAAAGCATTGCTATTCTTGCACTTCGTGACCATGTATGGGCCACTCCAAATGGCATCAAATTTTGAATGCCTTCCCGGTTTTTCTCTATCCACATCCCATTTCAACACTAGATCTCCAACCTGAAAAGATCTATCCCTGGCCTTCCTATCAAAGGTCCTTTTGATCGAAGCTTGATCCTTTTCCATTGCTTGGGATGCCTGATTTCTGATCTCTTGTAGCTCCATCGATTCTGCATACCTCACCTCCATGGGCTCAAACTCTAGCAACTCCAGCTGCTTCATGAGTTCCAATGCTGGCAACTCAAGTGACATGGGCAAGATTTCCTCTCTTCCATAGACAAGTTTGAATGGAGAGTTACCTGTGGATCTTTTGGGAGTTATCCTATTAGCCCATAAGGCTGATTTTAGTTTGGTATGCCAAGACCTCTGATTCTTGTCAAGAGTCCTCTTAATGATCCTTAACAAGTTCTTGTTTGTAGACTCGGTCTGGCCATTACCTTGAGGGTAATAGTTTGATGAAGTGCTTAGGTAGATACCATTCTTAACAGCCCACTCAGTCACCTTAGATCCAATGAATGCCAATACATTATCAGAGATTATTGTAGCAGGTACACCAAATCTGGTTGTTATCCCCTCATAAAGGTCTAAGATGCTAGACTCATTTGCCTCTTTGAGTGCTACTGCTTCTGTCCATCTGGTGAAGTAGTCCGTGGCTGTCAAAATCCATTTGTGCCCTTGGCTTGAATTGGGATTAATGACTCCAATGAAGTCCAAACCCCATTGCATGAATGGCTGGTCAACTGAGATTGAATGTAATGGAATGGCAGCAAGTCTCTCTTTTCCTATGAAGAATGCACAATTCTTACACCTCTTGATCCATGCATAGCAATCACTGAAGATCTTAGGCCAATAATAACCAGCCTTCATGATTTTTCGAGCTGTCACTCTTGGTGCAAAATGACCACTAGATGGTCCACCATGAAACTCTTCCAACATCCTTTGAATCTGATTTGTACTAATGCACCTCAGCAGCACTCCATTCACATCTTTCTTGAACAAAACTCCATCAACAATGGCATACGGGACATCCTGCAATCTGAAGTGTCTCCTTTGGGTCTTGTTCATCTCCAGAGGGCATAGGCCTGTTCCTAGGAAGTGTATAATGCCTTGAGTCCAGCAAGGAGTGGGGGCAGCATTGTCTTCTTCTTGATTGCCACTTGGCTCATGGCTGTCCTGGACTGTCAAAACAGCCTCTTCTTCATTGCATACTTCTTTTTGCTTCCCCAAAACCAGCTGCTCACACAATCCTTTCCCTCTTACCAGCTTGGTGATCTTGATCTAAATGTCATACTCCATGACACGAGTGATCCAACCTGCCCTTTTCTCATTCAAATCCTTATTGAGGAGGAAGTCCTTGACTCCAGTGTGTGAGACTAGCAACTGGACCTTGTTGTTTGAGATTAAATGCTTGAATTTCTTCAATCTTCTGATTACTGCAAGTACATGCTTCTCGATAAAAGAGTACCTCACCTCATAGTCATCTAGGCTCCAGCTGAAGAAGGCAATTGGCTGCTCATCATTATCCTTGTTTTGCTGTACCAAAATGGTAGAAATAGTGTCATTACCTCCAAATGCATAGAGGATGAAATCCTTGGAGAATTCTGGGTTGATGAGAGTTGGTGCTTGAGAGATGGCTTCTTTGATTACTTCAAAACTCTCCTTGCCTTCTGCTGTCCACTTGAAAGCCATGCTCTTCTTTAACATTTTGGTGATGGGCTTGACAAGGGCTGTAAAATTTGGGACAAACCTCTGAACAAAGTTTATCCTTCCCAAGAAACTCTGAAGAGCTTTCTTGTGGCTTGGTAATGGTAGTTCTCTTATGGCTTCAACCCTCTCTGGATCAATTACTAATCCTTCCTTGGAGACAATATGGCCAAGGAGCTTTCCTTCATGTGCAAGAAAGATGCACTTCCTGGGATTCAAAGACACCCCAAATCTCCTGCACCTTGTGAAGACTTGCCTCAAATGAGAGAGGTGTTTTGTTGCATTTTTGAAAAAAACAGTGATATCATCAAGGTAAATCAGCACCACATTGTTAATCAAACCTTTGAATGCCATGTCCATTTCCCTTTGGAAGGTAGCACCAGTGTTGGACAGCCCAAATGGCATTTTCTTGTATGCAAAAGTTTGCCATTTGGTTATGAAGGCTATCTTGAACTGGTCCTTTTATTTCACCATAATCTGATTGTAGCCTGAGTAGCCATCAAGTAGTGAAAACCTCTCGGAGCCAGCCACAACTTGCAAGATTTGCTCCATGGAAGGGAGTGGGTAATGGTCCTTGAGAGAGGCTCTATTCAAGTCTCTGAAGTCAACACACAATCTGATCTCTCCACTCTTCTTTCTGACTGGAACTAAGTTGGCAACCCAACTAGAATGCTTGATTGGGAATATGATCCTTGACTCAATCAGCTTGTCCAATTCCTTCCTCATGAGAGGCTCCATGTGTGGATTGACTGGTCTTTGTTTCTACCTGACAGGCTTAGTACTTGGATCCAATTCGATGGTATGCTGAGCTAAGTTGGGATTGAAACCTTTCAAGTCTTCATAGCTCCAAGAAAATACATCAGGGAACTCTTGGCACAGTTGTATGAACTCATACCTTTCTTGTTCAGTTGTCATCCTTCCAATTTGTAATGGTTTGTTCTCTTCTACCAAGATGGATACTAAATCCTCTCTCTTGACCTGAATGTTTGATTTTTCCTTTCTAAACTGATCATTGGGGTTAAAAATGGACTCCAAAGTGATAAGTCCCTTGGGCAGCTTGTTAGTTCTCAGCTGTACCACTTGGTCACCATACTGCTGTTCCAATTTTTCTTGATTCTTGGCTGATAACTTAGCTTCTTCTTGCAAGAAATGGATGATTTGCTGGTCATTTTCAAACACTTGCCAACTGACATTGTTATCTGGCACTGAAGGCCTCATAATCACGTGGATGTTTGGTTATACCTTGTCTTTTTGAATGCTTTCCACAATGTCAAAGGCTTCCCCTACTGCTGCAAGCCTGTCAGCAGCTTGATTCTGCTTCCTAGGAATGGATTTGATGCCAAAACCCTCAAAATCTTCCATGAGGTCCCACACCCTATTCCTGTAGCACCTGAGAAGATCATTCTTGGTAGCATGTTGTCCCTTGACTTGATTTACAATCAATTCACTATCACCAAAGACTTGCAAGTTCTTTATTCCTCTCTTTATTGCCCAATGCATCCCTTGCACCAAGGCTTCATATTCAACAGTGTTATTGGAAGATGCAAACTGAAATCTAAAAGTTGAATAGTACTTTACTCCTTGAGGTGAAACCAGTATAGCTCCACCTCCTGCACCTTGTCTACTCCTTGATCCATCAAAAAACAACTACCATACCTCATTGTCATCCTTGTGGTGTGGCTTGGTGATGCTAGGAATAGGCTGATTTTCTTCGTGTATGCAATAGACTCCCAGCTCAGATTCTTCCACTTCTTGATAAGGATCAAATGCATGCACCTTACTTTCCCATTCATCAAGAGTTAGATCCAGGATGCTTCCAACCTTGGTGTCAGCCTCATCAGTGCTTGGGTGATCTTCTTGATCAAATGCTAAGCAATTGGCATTAATCTGACTTGGAGTGTAAGGCTCAATATGGAAGTTTGCAATAGGTTCTGACCTGATTGTAGTCTTAGTTCCATACCTCATTCTGAATAGCATGTGTGACCAATCAACAGAAAAATATCCCCCAATCTTGGCTGTGAAGTCCCTTGAAAAAAATAGGGCAAAGAGTGGTGGAAGGTCTATGACTGATACATCTTGTAAAACAACAACATTTGGACATGCATGCAAGGTAAGACTCAAGTTCCTAATCACCCCAATTGTCGTTACTGCTGTCCCATCTAGCTGCACTATCCCTTTGGATGTTGTTTCATACTGGAGCCCTAATTGATCAGATATTTGTTTAGGCATTACCGAGCTACTTTCCCTGGAGTCTATCATGCAATTATGTACTAGCTGATTTCCAATGATCAATGAAACATAGAAAGGAGGGGGTTTCAACATTTTACCTTGCTGTCCTCCATGATTTCCCTCAGGCTGGGCAGCATTTGTAAGCACTTTGTCTTGCATCTGAACTTGCTGATTTGAAGTTGACCAGTCCTTCATGGTAGCTTGTAGCAGATCTCTTTGGCCTGGGATAGATAGGGATTCCCACATTGATATATTGACGTTTGTCTTCTTCATCTGATCAATGATACTGAATGGTGATGAAGGATCTCTTTGCTGTCCCTTGGTTTGCACATTCACTCCTTGCACGTGGGCAGTAATGACTGGTATTTGAGTTGGCCTAGGGGCCATACTTGGCTGCCCTTGTGCATTTGAAATTGGATTCTGTTTGCCAACCACTTGTGGAACCATAGAAGGTCATGGATTGGTTGGGGCTAATGGCTGTTCTTCACCCAAATTCCTCCTTTTTGACCTTGTGTTGGCTGCAACACCTTGAGAAACTGCCTGATTCATGCCACAAAAATCCTCTGCTTGCCAATTTACCAATGTGGTGTCATTTGGGGCTGATTGTTGTTGGAATGTTTCTTGTTGTTGGCTATTTCCTTGACTGCCCTCACCCTCCACACCAGTAGTTGTCACCATCAATGCTTGATTCAAAGCACCATTGAAGCACATGGATTGGTTATGAGGCTCATTGCATGGAAAACACCAATCATACTCTTGAGCAATGTTGTTTTATGTTGGCACCAATGCCTTAGAGGCAGATATGGCATTTGGATTATAGGGCTGAAATGGTCTATTGGCAGGAGGCCTTGTTTGATTCATATTTGCAACTGGATTAGGAGACCTTTGTGGTTGGTATGGCTGCCTATTAGGCTGAGCTTGGGGTTGATAAGAAGGTCTAAAACCTTGGGCTTGTTGCCTCTTGAGAGTAACCAGCTCATTGCCTAGGTTTTACAATTGCTTCATGACTTCTTAAAGCTCATTTGGGGCACTTGGAGATGAAGTGGAAGCTTCATTTGAACTCTGATTTCTAAGAGTGGGAGAAGGAGCCAAATTAGGTGCTTGATTGGTGTTTGGACTCTCTAAGGTTGGAAATAATGGCATGGGAGGTCTAGGGGCAAGTTTTCCAGCTTGGATCAAAAAAATTTCAGCCCTAATGGCAATGTTATAAGCCATAGGGATGGTTATGCCTCCCATAGACTGAATCAACATAGAAATATCAGAATTTAGAGCTTTGAGATAGTAGAGAAAAGAACCTTTTGCTGTTGGCTTGACTACCACTAGAATTCTCTCCCAAGTCTTTTGAAATCTGAAGTTGAAATCGGTCAGCTGCTCATTGGGAGCTCTCTTGATGGTTGTCAACTGCTCCAAAAGAGACAAGTTGTCTCCCTTTTCTCCAAATTGCTCATGAAGTGCTATACACAGCTGATTCCAATTTGTGATAGAACCAGCTCCAAGGCTCCTAAACGATTGCAATGCTTTACCCTTGAATGAAGATGCCAGTAACTTGACAGCCACTTGTATTTCATTGATTTCATGGATTGCAAAAAGGTTGGCAATGTCTTTAACATGATCACCTGGAGTAGTTTGATTTTCTCCAGTGAAGTAGGGAATGTTCTTTAAGGCTATAATAGGAATTGGATGTTGTGCATTGAGGGCAAGTGGGCTGCTGCTTGTGAAGTTGACGTAGGGGATGTTTTGTGCCATTCTAATTGGTCTTAAAACCCTTGTTGACTGAATGAAAGGCCTACTAGGTGGAGGAGTTGAGAGAGTTCTGTTTGGTGGAGATGGAGACCTTTGAGTCCTTCTTTCTCTTTGCCTTCTTCTTGGAGATAATTGTAGGTATTCAAATAGCACTTCTTCTTCTCCAACTCTTGACCTTGTAGTGATTCTTCTCATGAGTTTTCAGGCCTAACTGCTGAAACCAGTTGATTCTTCCCCTTGGAGTCGCCGGATATGAAAATAATAGCTCTTTTCAAGCAAGAAAATTGGAGTAGATGCACATCAACTTTTCTACAATAAAAATGAGACCTCTAGTGTCCCACCGGGCATGCCAAAACTGTTAGTGCAAAATCATAGCACCCCTGGATGTTGATCAGATTTCTAGGTTGATCACTCTAGCATCCAGTGTGATTGCACAACATGGAAACCTCTCTCCAAGTGTGGGACTTGTGAAACTAAGGGAGGAATCTCCAGCTTAGAGGTTGGTTCCTCAAACTCCTCTGATTTAGATCTATATTTGCACAACTACAGAGGTTCAGATCCTAATCCTACTCTAAATTGCAAGGAGACAGGGATAGAAGTGCAAAAATTGAAACTAACTAAAGATGGTGATGCACCAAAAGGAGTGGTGAATATTTTTGTCATGAAAATAGAAACAAACCAAAGATTGCAACATAAAACATACACAAGCTGATAAGATATAATTTAGGATCTGAAATGAAGCAAATAATACAAACAAAGGATTGAAACCCATTCACAAAGCTTGCATTATCATTTCCAATGTCAAAACCACTGCATTACAACCTCAGAGAGGTAGAAAACCTGTTAAAATATTTGAAGAGGTCTGATTCTTGCAACAATCACTTGATGGAGGTGAAAGAAGAAGTCTGCTATGCCAAAAAATGTTCCACACTTTTAGAAATGAGCCAAATCTGGCTTTTACATTGCATGGGTCGAGCCCAGGAGAAAGAAAACGTACAAAACATGGGAGCCCACTCCTCATTGACTACAAATGCATTAAAACAGCATGGGGGACCTTACAAACCCATAACCTATCATTTTTGACCGAATTGGAGGAGAATGCGACCCATTCTGCATTAAATTTGGTCGCTGAAATGTCATTTCTGGCCATGGACATGCGTCAGAGCCATTTCTTAACTTTCTCTCTCTATACTAAACCAAAATTCAAGATTGACCTCGGAATCATGTAGATAATTTCATAAGCTTTCCAATGATATAAAGAACATGCAAATCTGAGCTCTGGATCGAGAGATATGGCGATCTGAAGATTTAGGGCACAAAACAGGAAAAAAATGGGTTTTGAAATTTTTTCCCATGCTCCGCAACCTGGACAACACGTGTCAGGCGCTGATTGGATGAGAAATTCTCTCTCCTTCCCTTACCCATGGGTTTTCCTTGAAATTTTTGACTTTTTTAACTTTTGGAAAAAAAATTCATTTTTTCCCTACGTCCCCCGCCACTTGGGACACGTGGCATGATCTGGTTGGAGGACAGGGGCATGGGGTCATCCTTCACCTTTTATTTTTGCCCAAAACTTTTGCCAAATTCTCTAATTCCTCCCTGAGCTCTACACTCCCCTTCTCCTTAGGACACGTGTCCTCTTTTTATTGGCTCAGGCCAAAGCTTCAAACCTTTCCCTTTGAAATTTTGGACGTTTTCCCTTGTGACACATGGCGTTTCCTGATTCGTCCACCGGCCTTCCGGCTTTTCACCTCCCTCGCGTCCCTTTAGCCTGGTTATCCTGAACTTTCTGGGACAAATTCCTCCGATCCGTCTGATTCGGGCTTCCCTATCCCTCTTTGAGGTGAAGGCACGTGGCGTTATTTGATTGGCTCTTGGCTCCTTCGGCTCTCTGCGTCCCACGCGTCCCTATGTCCTAACTGTTCCAGTGCGAAACTTCTCTATTTCGGCCAATCCGAGTGGTTCACATCCTTCGTGTCCTTGTGGCCCAGATGTCCCAAACTATCTACATAGCAGTTAATCAATTTTGCTTTTACCTTTGGCTGGTTCACCCTTTTGCGTCCCACGCGGTCCTCATGGCCCAGATGTCCCTTTGCTGCATGGACTGCCTGGCGGCCTTTTGGCCGATTCATGCCCCGACGTCCCAACTGTCCCAAGGGCCGCCTAGACTAGGAATTAGCCAATTTTCATGATTTTTTCTAGCCCAAGCTTGTTTTTTGCAACTTTTCACCCTTTTTTAGAACTTGCTCTTTTCTCCTTGGACAAGAGAGTTAGAAAAAAGCCGAGGGGACCCCAGAAACATGATTTTTTTGCCTTGAATCAATTTATTTGCCTGGGGACTTGAGTATTCTGATGCATGTTATCAAATTTACCCTGGGGTGAATTTTGGATAACAATAACTTTGAAACTTTCTTGAAGATCCCAAACTTGATGTTGGTAAGATCTCAAAAGATTATTTTTAGCCATACATCTGCCTCTGACTTGGTGGATGACCAATTTGGTGTCCCCAATGAATTTTATAGATTTTATTTGTTTCTTTTCTACAATCAGAAAACCATGGACCAATGCCTCATACCCCACCACATTGTTAGAACATGAAAATTTACATCCTGTGAGAAAAGAAAAATTTCTTGTTTGTTAGAGAGATGAGATTTACACCTACCCCAGCTCCATTTCTACTTATGGAACTATAAAAATATATCTTCCATAAGCTATAGGCATCATTTTATTTTTTATTATTATGGCATATGGGTAGTGAAGTTTTCCTTACGGATGCAATAAGTTCCTAGACCAATTTGCACATCTGTCTCATAAGGGTCAAATTCACAGTGCTATTTTGAAGCTCATGTTCGACATTGTACTCTTATTTGATACTTGAGTGTTATGAGATTTTATTTGGATCAATGTATTTGATTATTTTATCATATTTTTGTGTTGGGTTATTCTTTTATTAAAAGTTTAAAACTTATAATTTAATTATTGAGCAACTTATTCACCAGAAAACTAGGTGATAGCTTGACTGAGTCATTTTGTAATCTCTTTGAGATATGGAGTTGGAAACGTCTCATTTATAAAATAATGTGGTACTTCATTTTTATGATGGTATCATCTTCTCTGAGATTGTAATGGCATGATATTTGGGGGGGGGATGTTCTTTCCCCTCTATTTTGAGGAAACCCACATTCTAGGTTGATTGTTTTGTTTGAAACTAAGTCTCCTCTGTCGTAATTTTGTGGTTGTGAAAGTCTTGTTTTGGATTTTTGTTTCAGTTTCATTGGAGATAGAATGGGACATCTTCTGACTCAAACATTTTTGGGTTTCTTTCTCTCTCTTCAAATCCTTTTAAATAAGTTTGGGTCTCATTAGAAGGTTGAGTTATTACCCTTATACATTGAATTTTTAAGGGAAGGATTACTTTCTCCATTCAGTTGTTTTGTGTTTAGTATTTTTTGAATCATGAACTACTTACTCTTCATATTAAGCTGTGAAGAATTTGTGAGTCTTCACTCTTGAGTTCGTGGTTAATTCTGAACTTTTTAGCTTATTGTTTCAGGATTCTATTCTTGTTGGATACAGTGAATGAGTCCTTTGGTTTCTTTTAAAGAGAGAAAATATATATTCTCTTAGGATCAATATGTTATACCCCTAAGTTTCTTGTAAGATGGATGCGATGGGAGACCTTAGCAAGAAAACATAAAGCATTGAAGATATGTTGAAGGCTAAGGGTTATGAGATGAGTTTTAACGAAGTTATCATGATGGTGGGTGACTTACTTCAGCAAGAACATCATGAGGTGGATTCTTGGGGTAAGATTGAAGCCCCCATGAAGAAATATTTCCCACTTCTCATGTAGCAGTAGCAGGATTCTTCCATTCTTCCATTATTTCATTCTTTATTCAATCACATATTCTTCCATTTTGCCTATTATGTATTCTTTGGTGGAAGGGTGGAGTTTTTCTGAGGATGGAAAACACACATAGTTTGGGGTAATGTTGGGACCTGAAATTGAATAAGTCCCAAGGAAGAAGTCAACATGTGTAGGAGGCAGTAAAGAAGGAAGGCACTCATGAAAAAAACATGCAAGGGATAGGCGCATAGTAGAAGAGGTTAGCGCACATGGGAGCATGAAGGTTTAGGGACTTAGCCATATTTTGAAGGAGTTTTTGTAGGAGAAACACGTAAAAAGCCTGAGTAGGCATGCTAAATGGATAAGGTGCCAACCTAGAGCCTTGGAGGTCAAGAAAATAATATTACATGTAAGGGATATTCCTAGGACGATCATTAAAGGTAGTGGAGGCATTTGCAAGATGACATAGGAATTTTGACCATGGAGGACCACACATCCACTTGGCATGTGATTTGCTTATGAAGGAAACAAAGGTAGTTCATCTAGATCCTATTTAAGGGAGTGCTTGGGTTCGAAATGAGGAGAGAAGAGGGTGGGAGAATGAATTGCTAGGGAAAATGAAGGGGTTAAGGAGGGTTTTAGGTAGTGACAAGGTGATGCAGAAGAATGTTTGCAAGAAGGGGTTTTTTTATAAGCATATTTAAGAATGGATTTGGGTATGAAAAAGGGTTTGTAATGGGTTAATAATAGCAAATAACTCTCTCTATGTAGAGTATTTTTATAGTTTTTTAAGATAATATCCCTTTATGTATTCGGTTTTGTGTGACCCTCATGATGTAATAGAGCCATTGTAAATGTTTATAAATCAATATATGGTGTGTGATTTTGGTTATTCATGCTCAAAATTTTAAAACCTTGTGTTCTTCATATTATTTTGAGTCATATCTAGTTTCATTATTCTTATTTACAATGTTCATTTCCATTTATGTTGTGTTTGTGCACGGATATGTTATCTGTATCTTCTATTTTTGAGTGAATGTCTATGTTTCCATTTTTACAACTCGTTCTCCATCAACGACATACCATTCTCATGAAGCTCACATAAAGGAGGGGCTAGGTGCCCATGCATGCCTTGGATGAGCACCCATTTCATGTTGGGTGATATGCCATCTTGCTTGGGGTAGAAAGAAGTTATATGAAGAAATGACTACAAGATGGGAAACCCATCTATGATGATGAAGTAAAAGTGAAGTTAGAAAAAGTTGGGCTTCTTTAACTTTATGAGTTGCCCTAATTTGGCAAACCAGAGTGACTATACCAGTGGTTAATGTCACACATACATAAGGACTACTTCTATTTCGTAGGAAGGTAGATGCACATAACCCCATAGTTGATTTCTAAGTTCACTAGTCTGATCTGTGAGGGAGAGGACATTGGATGAGGACTTGTGCGATAAGGAGGCCATCAAGATAATGGTTATGGCATATGATTACATTAAGGGTTCATGGTACTTTAACATCACTTCAATCACCGACCATATTATGAGGATTGTCACACGCTTGGTGATAAAGCCTAATGGGCAGGAGAGATGGACGTGAATAAAAAAAAATTGGTTTGAATGTCTGCCATAAGATCTAGGAGGGAGCCATTTATAACCTCTCATCTTTCATTACGAAGGATATTATTGATGTCGCACATGATGGCGATAAGATCATGTTCGGTTAATGTCATCCTTACTATTGTATTTTCAAAAATTAGAGTGCCTGATGGGCTAGATAAGTTTGTTTGGGAGTACTCAGACAAGAACCCCCCTCTCGGGGAGAGGTTTGAAGATTATACTTGTGACACTATGAAGACTGCTCATAAGGTGTGCTTCGAGAAATGGTATATAAGGATGGGTGACACATTCGGAGTTGAATGGAGGATACCGGAATAGTTTCCTATAGTAGTGGATGAAGAAGTTAAATTCACCATATACCAGCACTTTTGTATCGGCAGGTTTACCTTGACAGATGAAACCAAGGGTCCTTGGTGTAAGTTACCCTTCCCCTTCACAACGAAGTATTTTCAAGGCATGGTAAACAATTTTAAGGAGGCGAAGAAGATGAAATTTTATCTAATTATTTTAGATCAAGATCACTACGAGATGTACTGGACCTTGGTGTATCCCAAAAAGTGTTCCTATGTAGAAAATTACATATCTCATGATGTACACATGGTAAAATTGGTGACATTTCCTAGTGCAGGTAGGATGGCAGTAAGGGTGTATGTGTTGCTAATGCCCAAGTTTGAGAAGGGTGATTATGTTGAGGATGATGTCTCAATCCCTGAGGACCCTGCCGTGAGGAAGAAAAAGGTATTAATTAAGAAGAGAGAATAGGAAGGGACTCATGTAGAGAAGGTGCTAAGCATGCATACAGTGTAAACCATAGGGTCAAAGGATTCAGGTACATGTACAAGAACCTATGTTCGATGGAAGAAGTATCCCATCAGGAAGGAGTCTCCACTGAAATGAGAGTCTCATAGGAGAGAATATTTGCCTGAGAAGGAGGAGTCCCCTATGTTGGAGTCACCAATGAAGAAAAAGCAAAGGGTGGCGCAAGGTTCAAACTTGGAGAAGACAAAGAGTATAAAGGATGATGATTCTAAGGAGGAAAATGATTGAGATGATGAAGAGCGTGAGGAATCTCACAATATTCCTATGTATAATGTACATGAGTCTGGTGAATAAGGGGATGAAGAGGAGGAGTATGAGGAGGGAGGCCATACCAAAGGAGGAAGTTAGGAGGTAAACATGCGTGATTAGAAGACCCCGACCTCAACCGAGGAGTAAATAGATACCACTTTAGAGAGGGAGGTGGCAGGTATTATCCCATAGTTAGTGGAGCACGAGGTAGAGTGAAACGCCAAAGAAGTGCTAAAGAAAACTAAAGAGAGAGAAAGTGTAGGAAGGGAGTATGCGAGCATGGGAAGAGATCCCATCTCAGCAGTAAGCTTCCCCATGACAATGTTCATAGGTAGGAAGGGCACAATAGTGGTGCAAGAACACACTAAGACTCATATTAATGATCCAAGAAAGGTACTGTGGACACACTTCCAAAGTACTGTGCCCACCGACCAAATCCTCAGTTGGTCTTCTTTTGATGAAGAGGGTGCATACCCGCACATGAGGAAAATTCTATCCTAGGATTTTGAGTCCCACATTGATGAGATTGAGTTCGAGGTAAATCATGATGCATTGATGAAGACAACAGATTCCAAAGGAATAAACCCTCTTGTAAATTCCCAGTAGTTGTCAGATGAGCAAGTTTTCAATGCACTCAAAAAAGTATCTGTGGAGGTGGAAGAAATAATCTTCAGTAGAAATGATAGAGTAAGGGTCTTGGAGGAATATCTTTAGAAAAATAATGAGGAGATCATTGAGATGGACTTGGAGATAAAACAAAAGAAATTGATTAGTGTGCAGTTAAGATGTAAACTAAGGGATGAAAAGGAGAAGGTGCACGAAGTCCACAAGAAGATAAAGGCCATTTCAGATGCCATTATCTTAAAGAATCTAGACCTAGCCCCTCCTGAGTAGAAATAAAAGTCAACCATGCATTTCTTGGAAGACTTAGTGCACACACTCACCATAGAAAGACAACCACTTGCATTAGGATCAGCGGAAGAAGTAATGGAACACCAAAAGAAGGAAGAAAATTTTAAGAATGGGGAGATTCTAACCTAGTACTCCGAGCTCCTTGCCTTAGTAAAGAATGTGATGCAAATTGTAGAAGTTGTATATGAAAATTATGGCGATAGGGACAGAGTAGAAAGAATATTAGCTTCTAGGCATGAAGCGGATCTGAAATAATTTTGAGAGAAAAATAATGGCAATACGGCATAGTGGGATAGGATATTTTCTAAGGTAGAGAAGAAATCATAGGTGATGGAAACCTTAAGGGTTTTGATTAAAATTAAACTAAAAGAGTTGTACCCTGAAGTCACTCACAGGATGGACACGTAGGGAGACCTTAGCAAGTAGATGGAAAGCATTAAATATACGCTGAAGGCTAAGGGGGGTGAGATGGTTTTTTACGAAGTTAGCTTGATGGTGGGTGACTTACTTTAGTAGGCATGGAGTTAGGTGGATGTTTGGGTTAATATTGAATCCCCCGTGAAGAAATATTTCCCACTTCTCATGCAGTAGTAGCAGAATTATTCCATTCTTCCATTCTTTATTCAATCACAAATTCTTCCATTTTCCCTATTCTTTATTCTTTGGTGGAAGGGAAGAATATTTCTGAGGATAGACAACACACATAGTGTGGGGTAATGTTGGGCCCTAAAATTGACTAAGTCCTAAGGAATAAGTCATTGTGTAAGGGAGAGGCGCGTGATAGAAGAGGTTGGCATGCATAGGAGAAAGAAGGTTTGGAGACTTAGCCATATTTTTAAGGAGTTGTCACAGGAGAAACACATGAAAATCTTGAGTAGGCATGCTGAATGGATAAGGTGCCAACCTTGAGCCTTGGAGTTTAAGAAAATAATATTCCATGTAAGGTATATTCCCAAGATGATCATTACAGGTAGTGGAGGAATTTGCAAGCTCGCATAAGCATTTGACCATGGAGGACCACACTTCCACTTGGCATGTGATATTCTCATGAAGGAAACCAAGGTAGTGTATCTAGATCCTATTTAAAGGAGTGTTTAGGTTTGAAATGAGGATAGAAGAGGGTGAGAATGAAGTGCTATGGAAATGAAGGGCGAAGGAGGGTTTTAGGTAGTGACAAGGTGCTACAGAAATGCTTGCAAGAAGGGTTTTAAGCATATTAGGCATGGATTTGGGTATGAAAAAGGTTATAATGGGTAAAATAGCTAAGATCTCTCTCTCTGTAGAGTATTTTTGTAGGGTTTAAGATAATATCCCTTGATGTATTCAGTCTGTATGAACCTCATGATGTAATGGAGCCATTATAAATGTTTATAAATCAATATATGGTGTGTGATTCTGGTTATTCATGCTCAAAAGTGTAAACCCTTATGTTCTTCATATTATTCTGAGTCAGATATGTTTTCATTATGCTTATTTACAATTTTCATTTCCATTTATGATGCATTTGTGCATGGATCTATTTTCTATATCTTCCATTTTTGAGTGAATGTCTATGTTTCCATTTTTTCAACTCGTTCTCCTTCAATGGTAGACCATTCTCATGAAGCTCAAATAAAGGAGAGGCTCAGCACACATGCTCCTTGGGTGAGCATCTAGTTCATTCAGGGTGATAGGATGGCGTGCTTGGGGTAGAAAGAGGGTATATGAAGAATCGATTACACAAATCTAATTATTCTAGATTCCTACTCTAAATAACCAAAGCAAGAAAATATAAATTAGATGAAAAGTTGATTAATTCCCCTTTTAATTTAATTAAATTTGATTGAATCTATTTAATCAAAGAGGCACACAAATAAACTAACTACTTGTTTTCAGTATTTTCCGAAGAAACATTTAAATGCGGATAAATAAAATAAATCTAATTATTTCTAAACTATGTTTTTGGATTTTCTCGTTTTATAGAAACAAATGAAATAAATCTACAGAGAAAGGGAAATTTATTCTAAATTAAATGAAATCTATTTATATGCTTAAATAAAATAAATAGGGAATAAACAGATGTGGTTATTCCTCTATTGTTGAATGTGAAGCTCAATATGATTAAACACATATATTTTTCCAATTTATAATTATGGATTACCTACTTCTTCTAGTTGCCTCACCTCAGAGTCATCGGAAGAAATAAATATTCTCAGAATCAATTTCTTCTTCCTTTGAGACTTACCCTAGTAAACAATGAATTACAAAGAGAACAAATTATGAAGAACTATGACAAAAAGACATAGACAAAAAAACTTCCTTAAGCTTCTTTCCCTTTCTTTATGTGCATGTGAAATCTACTTGATAAATGAAATGAAATCTATGTAGGTATTATAAAATAAAGAAATGAAGAAATATTATGCATAAGAACCTCCTCCAAATCCTTTCCTAGGAAATCCACATGGATAAGTTGAGAAGGAAATATCAACAAAAGATACTTACATGTAATGAATAATTTGTTAATTCTACTTTCTTGAAACAAACTATTGATTTGACAAAAAAATTTAAATCTAGATTAAAAATATTTGAAGAAATTGAATAAAAATTCTAAACTTGATATGTAGAACTATAAAAATTTATAGATTTGGTTGTTATTCTCTTTATCCCCTCAGTTTCTTCTCCAGAGATGAGTCCAATTGGTCTAGGGAGTTGTTTTGGTTTTGTAAAAAAATCAAGAACAAGAAGGATGTTGGAGTAAACCGGTTGTAGGTAGACCGATAATAACTGTAAGCAGATGAGCAACAAACAAATACTAATTATTTTTTGTACTTTATGGAGGTATTTCAGCATATTAACGGTGTAATCAAAATCAAGAATCTCCAACCAATGCTTTGGGAAAAAATCTTGGTTCTTATAGAAAAACAACAAGGAAGAAGTTCAGCACACTTGGCAATCAAGAAGTGCCAGATCATTCTTAGAAGGGGCATTCAACATTCTAAGAATAGTAAGGAAGAGGAATTTCATATGTATCCAACAAGCTTAGAATCATGATAAATGTTTGAGAAACATGTGAGAAAAGCACTGAGAAGCTTACAACATGCATATAGAACTGGGAGTTTAAGTCTCAAATAAAAACACATGGAACCTCCTATTTGCGCAGATCGGAAATTATGAAACTAAAGTGAAAAATTTAAGGAAAATAAACAAAAAATTGTTCGCAAAACCAAGTAAAGCTAAGAAATTGAGAAATAAATAAGGTTATGCCACATATGCATGTTGTAAACAAGGAAATGAGACCTGAACATCATCATTTTTCTCTAAAAATTAAATTTATCGTCATATGTGATTTTTATGGTTCTGTAAATGTAACACCATAAAATTTTGGGTGTGTACATATTACCCCCTCAGAGAACCATTTTAGCCATGAATTGGCATAAAACGTGAATTCTGAGTATGGTGCTCCCAAATGGGAAAATTATAAATTATACCTCATTTTCCAATGTGTTAAAATCACACCAATCCAAGCTTCTCACCACCTACAAGAGAAAAAGGGAATCAAGTGCATACATAAAACTTTATCAAAAACATATTTTAAATTAAAAATGACAAGAGTACTAACTAGGTCAGTGGGGATGAGAAGCATACCTACGCTAGTGCTCCAGCCCTGCATACACACACACACTCAAAATGACATTAGAAAACACTATATATACAAATTTTAACTATTTTTAGAAATAATTTGTGCTTACCTACTTAGTGATTTATAAATCTCTAGAATACTTATAACCATTTCACATGAGAGTACAATCAAATCATGAAGAACTTTGAAATGATGGCAGCACAACTAGCGGTAGCGGTAAAGGCGCACGACCATGTTAGTTATTAGTATTTATTTGTTTTTTTCCCAAAAAGTAGGAAATAATCAAAACTAGTTGTAGAGGGTAATTTTTGATAAATTTATAGTGAAAATGACCACAAGGGGGATGTAGACACAAAATCATGCACTTTAGACATTATTTAATCCCAGTATCATACTACTATTTAGAAGGTTCTTGAGTGAAGAAAGTATTAATTAACCCCCGTCTTTCGGCCATCTTGTGTTATTTTATTTCATCATTACCGACCTTTACATACACATTCCCAATCAAATTCTATTATCCCACATTATTTTAGCCTTGACTAGGCACCTAGGCTAGTAATGGGGTACCCATGGTCACCCAGGTCCCACCATGGGCGTCCTAATCATTCTTAAACTTTCCTGCCACTTTGTGGGCTCTTTCTAGTTGAGTGAGGTCTTTATATTTTTGGTGGTTAGCCATTTCGGGGTTAATTAAGAAATTAGATCGAGAGAACCTTATAAATATAAAGTTATGAGATCGTAATGAGGGACCGAGAACTAGTTAGTATTGTCATCCATCTAGAGTTGCATGCATCTATTGCATTTGAGATCACTTACATCCACATAGCTCCATCACAAGGCACAAGGCTAGGAAATGTGCATCACACTTCATAGGGGGTGAGATTCTATTTTAATCCATGCACACATACTATTACATTTTCTACATCTAGTTATTACTGGACACTTCACAAAGTGTGAATAGCAAAAGAGAACACAGGGAACATTATGCACACACTCACCAGAACTACATTTGGGTCCAAAATGTAGTACAACACTTAGTTAGTAAGCCCATTATTGTGGTAGTTGAGGTCAGTCCTACCCATTCATTTACATCTTTTTTTTTTAGGGTTTTGATACTTCTCTTGGTATTTTGTAGGTTTTTACATCATCTTGGATTATTGGTGACACTTAGTGTAGGAAAATGAATTTGATGCAACAAATAGTGAGGGTTTCAGACCATCTTCCAAACCAGTGAAGATTAGTTTTAGAGATTTTGCACAGACCAGGGTGCCCAGTTTGTAGACTAGAGCACCCGTAGGTTCCCCAGTCCCTTTCTAGGAGTTCCAATGCAAAGAATTAGTCTAGATCCATCCTTTTTGGAGCTCCTACATAGTCATTCTTGATTTCATATTTTCCAGTCACCTCTACGAAAACTACAAGCATCTTCTATTCTGCCGAGTTATTTCCTCTTCTCTCTTGCACATTAGGGTTTTTATTTCCATTACTTTAAGTTCTTGGGTCATCTTTACATTTATTCATAGCATCTATTTACTTTATTTACAACTATTCATAGCTTATATTAACTATAGTACATATAGTTACATTTTTTAGTTAATCAGAGGGCACCATGTAGGGTATGTAATTTTTGAACTTCATTTCATTCATTTTTTTCATTTTTTTTTCATTTTTAAAGCCTTTGAGGTACGACCCAAATTTTTTAGGTGGAACTACTGTGGCAGTTACACAACTATCTCTCATCACACAATGGTGGTTATGAAACTACCACTTAGGAAAGTGATGAATGCATAACCACCATCTTGGTTACACAACCATCACTTTACTATGAGTAGAAGATTCATAACAATCAAGGAAATTTTTGAAATTTTGACTATGGAATTGTTTTTAATTTTTACTTTTGTTTATACTATTTTTGTGAGATTTTTATATGCCGATGAGGTTATAACTTTCCCTTTTCTTGATTTTTATGAATACAAGGAAGATATGTTAGATGAAGTAGATCTAGCGAGTAGGATTGGTTACTCTAAATCTTGGAGAGGTTAACCTAGGAAGAGAGGGACTTAGTGGGGAGAGCTAGTATTTGGAGGATTTCATAGACATGGTTCATTGCACCTACGAGTCACTTAATTTGAGACTTACTGAGTTACTGGGATGTAAACCAGAACACTTTCTGGCTACTGGAGTTAGAGGTAAGTGGATTATCACCTTAGAGGATACCTACTGGATTCTTAGATTCCCTTTCACTGACAGGAAACTAGTGTTGACTAACACGATCTCAACAACTAAATCTCATAGTTGGGCCACTAACTTGAGGGATGCACAGGCTCCTAATATTGGTGTTAGGAAGGGTGTTAGATTAGTTTCAGTTGAATACGCACATGTTCCTAATCTGCATGATGAGTGCATTATTTGAATTATTTATATCATCTATGTGATTCTTGATTTGTCATTAAACATGATTAATTAGTGCATAAGGATGCTTTATATACTTATATCCTAGTAAATTCAATGCATTTCTCTTGTTTAGTTTTATGCAACTTGTTAACCATAGAACCTCCCACTAATCGCCTCTATGAGTGAAATGTGGTGAAATGTATAGGATAATAGTGGACATTTACTACCAATGCTAGGAATTGTAATCAAGGAGACCAAGTCTAGAGCCTTCATGAAGTCATGGAAGACTTATTCAATTGACAACCTATAAACATGGATCTTTTTTTTAGCAGTTCCATAGGATTTAATTAACTTTAATAGGGTTGTTAGTGGAAGAAATCAATTCCTACGATTTTGACATGATGTGTAACTGACTATGTCTATATTGAGATCTCCTTGAAGAAAAATTTAGTAGTTAGTTGATGTTGGTAATTTGAAATACAATTTTTAATTGTTAGTATCTATTTTCCAGTTATGTACTGAGTATGTTATGTAACTTTTATGAATCAATATATTATATGTTGTTTTGAATATCCTGTGGTGTTGAGTTTACCTTCGTACCAAGGAGGAGAAATGTCCCACTTGACAAAGGAGACTGGAGGATTTTACATTTATGCATGCTTGTGGTTTCTAATAAGTTACAGTTTGAATGAAATTACTTATTTCCCTTACTAAAATTTATATTCAATGTGTGTTATTTCCTTTCATGCAACATTATGAGTGTTTCATTTCAATTCTGCAATGTCAATTCAAAGTGTGTATTATTTGAATTATATTATATTGATTAGGTGTGTGCATTTCAATTCTAGCAAATTATTTCCATTAGATGCATTTCATTACAGTAATGTTGTTTTAATAGTTTAGCATTACATTTCCATAGATTAGCAGAGACAGAGAGAAACATAACAACCAAAACCCCCCAAAAGGAACCACTGAACAACTGAGTTACATAAAGCTTTATTTCAGATAGCCTTGGACACACATCCCTATTTTTATAATGACACTAGAAGAAGAATTTTTTAGTTAAATGATTGGAGAATACAATGACCCATCATTTTTGGTGCCATTTTGGGGGACACCATAAACACAACATGCCATTTTATTAACTTTACATGCTATGGGTGTTAATGAGGTTAATTTATGCAACCGGTAGAATTCATAGGCCTTGTTTACATAACCAACCTTGACGTACAGGACACGGGACATTTATGGGAGATTTATACCACGTAATATCCAAATAATATCTCCAGACAGAGTACAAGTAGGGAACACTGAAAGTGACACTGAATCTAATACAAAACCTATAATCCCTTCTAAACATTTTACATCATCCTATTTAGAACCAAAACATCCTTCAGAAATGGGAGACAACAGGAATAATGAGAACTGACCCTTGGGTAAAACCTTTACCTATCCCATTGTCTTAGATGAATATGATGATGCAACTCTAAAAGATATCTTTCCATCCATCCTCCCTATCTTCTGAGGATGTCTATAGAAGACCCAAACCAGCTCCTATTTGAATTAAAGGTTCTTTTCTAAACATATGACTACAAAATAGACTATCAAAAACTCAAACTATTTCCTTCCACCCTCAAAGAATTTTTTATGAGGTGTTTCATGGGATTGTCTCCTAACTCCATTCGTTCTTGGGAGAACATGGAGACAAACATTTTAGAAAAATACCAAGACTACTTCAGAGGAAGAGATAGGAAAGAAGATTTTTTCCACATAAATACAAAGGAAGATGAAAATATAGAAGATTATCTTGATAAATTTCTCATTCTCCATTGGAGGAGTGGTTATGAGTTACATGCAGAAATCACTAAGACAATTTCCCTTAAAGGAATTGATGAGGAAACCAAGGATTCCCTCCATCTTATGGGAGGTAGTGATGTGCAAAAAATTAGCATGGAAGATATCTTTGAGCTATGTAGAAGTTACTCTAGAACACGAGGAGATATAAGGAAAAGAAAAACATCCAAGATTTCCCTAAGTACCTAATAACTTCTAGAGAAAATGGCTAAGATGAAAACATACGTCTTGTCACAATTATCATCAACCATAGATGGGATGAAATCTAAGACGAGTGCTGCAAAAGAACCTCTAGACATATATTACCCTAAATTTAGGAGGATCCATCCTTTAAGAGAGTGTCCTTTGGATGTCACAAACATGTGTTTGATTTGTGATGTCATTGATCATGATACTAACCATTGCAATTTCTTACCTCATTTGAAAGAAATATTTAATGTCATGCCTCAAGAAAATTCAGAGGTAAACTTTGTTCAAAGGCCAAATAATCAGGCTGTGTATGCCCCTAGACCTACTCAGAACCCTTGGATGATGTCATGGCCTAGTCAGGCTCCATAGCCTACTTAGGGACAACCTGAGTGGACACCACCATAATGGATGGTTTACCCACATCCACCACCATGGATGAATTCCTATAATCATCAGGGTTCGACACCACTAGCCAATGCAAATCCATGGTAAAACCAATAATGGGCACCTCAATAGAATTATAATCAACAGAGGAGGTTCTAGCAACCAAAAAAGACTTTAATGGCCAAATGACAAAACTATCAACAACATGGGTAAGTAGCACAATATCAAATTCCATCCCATCCTACAGTGAATCCTAAAAATCAACATATATCTTCAAATAATGACGTAAGACAGAGTGATACAATGTAGGTTAATACTATCAATAATATGCGACTAAGGTTTGGGAGAAAAATGAATAATCCTCCTATTGTTATCACATAAATACCTGAGTAAAATGAGAAAGAAGGTACACCTAAGGAAAATGAAGAAACTGAACATGGTCCAAAAATAAAAGCCACTAGGAATGGTCAAAGAAAAGATAAGAATGCTCATGAAACTCCTTTTCCAGAATGATTACATGAAACTTAAACTACAAAAGAAACAATACTAGTTTAAGAGTTGTAAAAGATGAACATTGAGGTCCCAATTCTAAGAGAAATAAGGGACATTCCTGAATTAAACCAAGCCATTAGATATGTTGGTCACCAAAAGTAAATCCTAACAAGAGCAATAGTCAGGGGACAAGAAGTCCCTCCTCTTTGACGGGAGAGGTTCCCTTTATTTAAAGAAAGACTTATTTACAAATGTACAGCGCATTACTTTGATATGGAACTTGGATATCATGAAAGCGTTGTGAAAAATAGATTATCAATCACAAAAGCATAGATGACGGAAGACGCGGAAATAAGCAGAAAAGCATTCTCCAGAATTATAGATGACAAAATAATTCTTTGTGAGTGCCAAGATACAATGAATTAGAATTGGATCATTTGTATTTGAATTACTGAGATGCAATTTAGAAGGACACACAATTCCATAAATAACATCTGCAAGAATACAAAGCTTCCTGGTATGAGGTAGACAAATGATCTAATAATATTTAACATATAGCTACGAAATAAAGGAATCAGATGAACAAAGAAAGAGGATCCTTTTGCATTGATTGCCGTATTACTTCTTACATTTTCAGAGATAAGCCAAGTCCCCCTCAAAAAATGGCAAGGAGAGGCTATTATATAGTTTACAAATCAGTCACTCTTGATAACTACATCTTTAAATAATGTTTAGTTAAAGGGCTGCTTATCGCAATACCCCAACTAATTACAATAAATCTAAGATGAAGAAAGGAGGAAAAGAGAAGAATCAGGAGAAGAAGACATGCGTTTATGATTGAGAGGGGCCCACTGATTTTAGAATCCACTGTCTAAATATTTTCAATGCCTCTGCTATGTCTCTGCCATGTGGGACCGATGTGTTGGCAGTGGACTGGGTCCAAAATCTGAGGCACTTCTCCATCTCTTTGTTGAATTTGACATGTGTGTGATAATCTTTATTTGCTTCTTTAATAGTAGACTGGTGAGAGTAGATCTCATTCATATTTTCCTTGGAAATGGAATCCTCCTTGAAAAAATTATCTTTGAAAAAAGCTCTGAATTGAGCTTTGATTTCTTCAAGGAGAGGGGTACACCAGAGGTCTCATCATGGAGGTGGCAATGTATATCTTTGAAAGCGGATACCACCAAGGTCTTGAAGGCCTCACCCTTCTGCCAGCTATTTTTCAATTCTCCCAAAGATTCTTCTAGCACCTTGATTTTCCATTCCACACTGTATACCCATGATTTTGAAAAGTTATCTTTTACATCGTCGAAGACTTTGCTTGCCATTAAAATATTCTCATTAGCCTATCCCATAAGGCAAAGGTCTACTATATAACTACTCTAGAGTTTTAGTTCTTTATTTATATTTCCCATAGTGGAGGAGAGTTTCTATTGTAGATTTTTTACCTTCTCATTGAGTTTGAAAGCTTCATCAATGAAATCCAACCCTGCAATGAGCATATCATCCACCATGTCCTCCATAGCCCTTCCATAGATATAATATCTATGTATATATTTAATACTATACACTTCATCTTGGTTGAGAATCACAGGTGGTGGAAGAGTAGTCAGTGGGATAGGATCTAAAACTTTATCCTTGGACAACAGAGACTTGATAAAACTTGTAAGAACCTGAGGCTACTCCTCTAGCTGCTCTATGGTTTGTTGTCCTTTCTCCACCCTCCCAATAACCCTGGTGACTATTTCTTAAAGATTGTGGATCTCACCTTCAAGAGTGGAATATCCCATGGGAATCCTTGAGAGCTCTAGATCAGATGTTTGCAAATCATGCTCCGGCTTGTCTACTTTGGGCTTGGCTATCTCCAGGAATTGCTAGCCATGAGAATCAGATACTATTCTTGAGGTGGTCCTAGCCTTTTTGGTAGGAGTAGGAGGGGTAGTACCCAATAAGGCCACCACATCATCAAATTTGGGTCCCAAGATCCGAGAAGAGGACTTTCTCTTCCTACTATCGATGAGAGACTACACCCATGCAAAAGAAGAGGAGGAAGAGGACCAAGAGACAGAGAACTCATATCACTCAGGGTATGCACTACTGTTGCTTCTACTTGAGATATGAGTGGGGCACTCAGGGCTTCTGGTGCAGAGGATTCGATGGTGCTCGAGAGCTCAGTGCTTTGAAAATCCTTTTCTTTATCCATTGGAGCCTCTAGAGTGCTTGTAGAGACTAGTACTTCACTCTCCTCACTTTCACTGAGAACAATAATGTTCTCTGTACTTGATGGCAATTCCAAATGATTCATCATGGGATCTTCTTCAATTGGTCCCTTTTTGACCTCCTTGATTTTATTCTGTTATACTTGAGTGGATGAGGAAGGAGTGGAAGATGTAGGACCTTTAGTTGATGAGGCAGGACGAGTCTGGAAAGGTGCTTCAGAACTAGGTGTCAATGCCTCCCTCCTTGGTGTTGAAGTATCCTCAGAGGAGGACTCTCCTGAATGCCTTCTAAGTTCACGGAGTCTCAAATCAAACCATATTTTGGTTCTTACTAGGACAGGGGCTAAGATTTCAGCCAGATCATCTTTTTCTTTCTTGAACCAATCCAAATCTTCCAAGGGAGTGTGTTTGATCATGGTTTCATAGTCATATGAAAATAGGTCAAAATTATCATCCTGCAACCCTTCCAGAACTTGATACAAGCTAAGATCTTGAATTAGTTAGAGAGAAAACCTGCCATAATGCCACCTCCTTGCCTCAAAATCATCAACATAGTCAGCCCAATAGTCTTCTGTGTCTGCCCTATGATAGTAATTGATTTTGATGTTCTGTTCAATAAATTTCTTCAAGTCAAAGCAAGTTCTTGGCTTAAGAAATGGACAGTGATGGGAGCTAGGGATCTTTCTATGTTTTGTGCATCTAGAGACGTCTTGCAGGTGTAGTTTCCCAAAGATATGGGGAAGTGCAGGCTGGTAATTTTCTTATCCCTGCAGGTCCTTTGTAACTTGTCTAATTGCCTGCATATCTTTGTCAAGGCCATTTTATCATTGCATAACATAGGGAGCCTAAGAGGGGTGCTCTCATAGCCTACAAGCCTGATATAGGAGAATTTCCTAAATTGGATGAATTAGGCACCGTACTTCAAAATTAGGTTCATGGCTTCATCAGAAAATCTCCTTACAGTGTCGCTCTTAAGGAGCCTTACAATGTACATGGTGAAAGCATCATTCACCTCCTAAAGTTGTAGTTGCTAGTGTCTAGGGTGAATTGAGGGTAGTAGGTATATACAGGGTCACCCTTATGAGCATCAATGTATGTGAACCCAAACCATTACCTTGATGCTGCTAGGGTATACATCATGTACGAAGTCATGTAGAACTTCTTGGTTTGCTTTAAATTGGACAACTGCTCTGCTAAGTTCATGCTGATGATTTTTACTCAGTTGATGTTCTGAGTTCCTTCACACACCATGTTGATAAAGGGGCACATCTAGAAATGGAACTCGTTAGTAGAGGGTAAGCCCATGACCCAAGTTAGCAAGATTATAAAATCTGACAACTCCTCATTGAAATTGGCACGGAACAGAACCTTGGATAGATGGGATGGCCCCTTTTTAGGGGGTTTAAGCCAAGACTTTTCCACCCATGCCTTGTATTTCTCACTGTCCTGGTAGAAGAGGGCCTGTGCCTAGTTTTTATAGATTACTATTGAATTTTCCATCTCAGGAATCCTTAGGGTAGTGCCAATGGCGGCAACATCGACCTTGGCAATGAGCTCCCCATGAACATTTGCTAGCTCACTCGAGTCGGGATTGAAATGAGCACCGCATGTGAGTACTATATCTGCATATTACACTGAGATTGGAAAATGAGTGGTAAATGCCAAGCCACTATCATGAATCATTTGTACCATAGTAGAGGGGTTTGAGTCTATCATCCTTGCCCAGAAATCCCCAAAGTCAAGGTGGCGAACTTCACTGTCTTCGATATCAAGAACGGAAAACTCGAGCAGTGAAACTTGTTCCTAACCCTGTAATTTAATCTTCATGTTGATTTTAAAAAAAAAGTCACAATCTTGAGCTCTTGATGGAATTGCAAAAGAATCATGTTTACGCACAGGAATTTTTTTTGCGAGGGTATGAGCAATTGATAACAAGAAAGAAGTGTGCAAAAATGCATAAGGGGGAAGCTTATTAAATAGCCATTTAAGAGAGAGAAAGTTAATAAATGTGCATTAAATACACATCTACCAACTTGAAAAGTAAGATATTTGAGAAGAGCGGGAAAAATTAGCTTGTGTGGCATTTGGTTCATTTGGGACACACGGGATGCAAAAGCACAATTCGGCTGATGCGGGCGACGTGGGAAAAAGATGCACAAATGCTTACGAGACATGAGGGACGAAGGTATGCAGAGTGCGCGGTTCGGCCGTATCGGGTGAAAGGCGAACAGGGAGTCTGGGTGATCTTGTGACATTTGGGACAAAAATGTCCGACGAGACTGAAAGAAATGGACTTTGGGTAAAATGGCCAATCGGCAAACAGGGAGCCCGAATGAACTTGGGACACTTGGGAAAAAAATGTCTGACAGACCCAAAAATCACACAGAATGACCCACGAACGTAGATTTTTTCAAAATTTTTGACTTTTCTCATAACCAGGAAATAACAAAAAAGGTGATAAACTCAAAAATTTCAATTTTGAACTTCTCAAAAGCAGGGAAATTTTGAGGGGACAACAATTGGCTCCTTCTGGGGATGACTTGGCTAAAGTCCAAAAGAATGAGACAAGGCAAGAATCCAGAAAAACTAGGGGAAGCAGACCAGTACCTTATCCATTGGGCTACGGAGTCAAAAGTAGATCAATACACAAGACAACACACAAAAACAAGGAAAAGCAAGGGAAAGACAAAATGCTATACAAAATATACAAAGGACTTCCTAATCACCTAAGACTTAAACAATTTCAGGTACTTCCCACTATAAGGAAGTGGGAGAGAAGAACCATCCATATAATCAAGGTAAAAAGAATTCTCACTAGCAAAGTGCCTGATCTTGAAAGTTTTGAGCCAAAGAGAATAAAACTTGCCATGGCTGCCACAAGGTTCATGCCTTTTATCCCACAACAAAACAATGTCTCCAACTTTGAAATCCCTGAACTTTGCCTTTTTATCAAACAAGACCTTTACTTTCTGTTGGTGAGAAAATATTCTATCAGTAACTTTCAATCTATCCTCATTCAATTTGTAAAGGTACATGATCCTTTTATCCCAAGAATCATTGAAACTAGTGTCTTCAATGGCCTTCATTAGATGCAGGGCTGGTAGCTCCACTATTACTGGCAATTGAGCTTCCACTCCATACACTACCTAAAAAGGATACATCCCAATGGCTCTCTTAGGTGTGATCCTATCTTCCCAAAGAGCATCATAGAGTTTCTTGTGCTAGTTCCTCTAGGATTCATTAACCAATTTCCTTATTATAGCCACCAAATTTTTGTTTGTTGATTCTACTTGTCCATTCCCCTGAGGATAATAATATGAGGAGTGAGCCAGGGAGATACCATATCCATAACAAAAATCCATCATCTCAGTTGAAGAAAAATTTGAAGCATTATTTGTCACTATCTTATTTGGCACACCAAACCTCACCAAGATGTTCTCTTTGATAAAACTACATACTACTTCTGAAGTAGTACTCTTTACCGGAATAGCTTCTACCCACTTAGTCAAATAATCTGTGGTAGTTAATATGTGGGTATGACCAGAACTAGAAGAGGGATTAAGTGTTCCATTGAAATCTAAACCCCATTATTGAAAAGGGTCTTCGATCACAACTGGTTTAAGGGGCAAAGAAGCCAACTTGGGTCTACCCACGAAGGTCTGACAAGCTTCGCATTTATCAACCCATTTTGATGCATCTCTGAATAAGGTAGGCCAATAATATCTTGCACGGAGTATCTTATGAGTAGTGACAGTTGACGAGTATTGCCCTCCACATGCTTGATTATGAAAAGTTGAAAGAAGATTCCTCTGCTGTTCCTTTTCCACACATTTTAGAAACCTTCCATCCAACCCACGCTTAAACAAGGAATTCTCCCACAACACATATTGGGCTGATCTTAGCTTAACAGCTCTCCTCTCTTTGGTAGTCAAATGAGAGGTACATTTTCCATATGTGAAAAAGTGTGCAATATCAGCATACTATTCATCAATTGAGCCAAGAAACAGAATGGTAGGAAGATTGACTTTATCCTCTAGTAACTCATGTTTAGTTCCCTCAGCGATGAGTTCACACAGGCCTTTTCCATGGACAAGCTTGGTTGGTCTGATGTCAATGTCATATTCTTAGACCTTGGCCACCTAGTTCCTTCTCTTGGATCCAAACTCTTGTTGTGTGAGAATGGACTTAATAGTTGTATCCAGTACAAATACTGTGGAGTGAGAGTTAAGAATGTAAAAATGAAACTATTTGATAGCTTTAACCATTGCGAAAGCATGTTTCTCCATTATGGTGTATTTTAACTCATGATTTTTTAGAACGTAGCTCATAAATGCAATTGGGAGCTTGTGATCATTAGAATCTTCTTGAGTCAAAACAGTAGCCAGAGTGTTATCTGTGGCATAGCAATAGATAATAAAATCTTTGCCGAAATCTGGACATGCTAAAAACAGGAGTTTTAGTAATAGCCCTTTTAATACCTTCAAAGGCTTCTTTCCCTTCAGGAGACTAACCAGATGTCTATTTTCCCTTCATCATTTGAGATATTCAAAGTTAGCTCTGCAATATCAGGAATGAATCTTCTCAGAAAGTTAATCTTGCCAAAGAAAGAGTGCATTCCCTTCTTGCTAGTTGGAAGGGGAATTTGCTGGATAGCTTGAACTCGCTCAGGATCAATTTTTTATACCATCTTTGGAAAAAAACGTGCCCCAATAATTTTCCCTCTGTGACACAAAAGATAGATTTCTTAGTATTTAAAGAGATCCCATGTTCTCTACACTTCAAAAGAGTTGTTTCTAGATGCTGAAAATGATCTTCCCTTGTTTTGGAAAATACAGTCAAGTCATTAAGGTATATGAACAATACACTTCCCTTTCAAACTTCCAAAGGCCAAGTCCATAGCTCTTTGAAAAGTGGGCACCAGCATTAATGAGTCCCAAAAGGCATCCTTTTGTAGGAAAAGGTACCCTAAGGGGTAGTGAAGGCCGTTTTGTGTTGATCTACCGGTATTAACCTCTACCTGATTATATCCTGAGAAGCCATCAAGCATAGACAACATTTCGGATCCTGTTACAGTCTTGTAAGACTTGGTCCATCATGGGAAAAGGATAGTTGTCATTTAAAGAAGCTTGATTCAGATTCCTGAAGTCAACACAGATACGAATCTCTCCATTTTTCTTTCTGACAGGCACAATATTGGCAATCCATGTTGAATGGGTGGATAGGAAAAAATGATTTTGGCCTTAAATAACTTTTGGATTTCCTAAAAAATGGTGTCAGATATCTTAGGATTGTATTGTATTTGTTTTTTGTCTGAAAGGCTTAATCCCAGGTTTGAGAGGGATACAATGTTACATCTCCTTTGGTTGAAAAGCTTTTAAATCCTCATAGGAATAAGCAAGAACATCTTTATACTGCCTTAAAAGATTAACTACTTTCCTCTTTTCTCCTGGTGTGCAACATTTTCCAATGTTCACGAGTTTAGGGTCAGTAAAACTCCCAATATTAATTTTATCATATTCAGCTGATTGTTGTGGTCCAGTAGAAACTTTAAACCTCACATACCTATCATGGTTTGTCAAACAATTCTTCTAAACTCACCAATCCCTTTGGAATCTTGTTTTTCTTTGAGTTTGATACATCCATCTTGATTTGTCTCTCCTTCTTTGACATCTTCTTTATTGAAAGGGCACACTCTCATGAGACAAATTGTCACTTCCTTCAAAGTACAACTGTTCAAAGTTATCCTTGAGTTCTAAGAAAGAAAGCAGATGCTGATCATCATTGAAAAACTTTCTAGTTACTTGACATTATCAGGTACACTTGGCCTATGGATCATCTCAATGGTAAACTTATCTTGAGAGAAGTCAGGATGAGGGTATCAGCAACGACCCTGAGACTGATAGAGAATCAGCCCTATTGTTCTTCTCCCTAGGCACTGCTTCTATGGAGAAAGCGTTAAGAAATTCAATAGAGTCGCAAACCTGATTCCTATAATGTTTCAATCTTCTATTTTTTACCTGAAAAAGGTTTCTAACTTACTTGACAATCAGCTCCGCATCTCCATGAGCTAGAAGATTCTTCACACCCTTTTCTTTTGCCACATGAAGCCCAAGAATGAGAGCTTCATACTCTGCTATATTATTAGTATTTTCAAATTGTAACTTGTATGAAAAAGGATAGACCTTTCCCTTGGGAGACACCAATATTACACTAGCTCCAGAACTAGCTGAGGAACAACTTCCATCAAACTCTAATATCCAAACACCATTAGAATCCTCAAGTGATCTTTTGGGGAGTTGGATTTCCTCTGAAGACATAATCATATAGTTATCGTGCCCCATATCTTCATAGAGTATTTGTGCTTTGGGATCATCTATTTTTTGTACAATATACTCAGATTGCTTCTCATGCAACAAATTCTTCATTTTCCCATTAACAGGTATGAGGGCATGTGACCAATCCATTTAAATTTCTCCACCCATGTCCTTACAGAAGTTCCTACTGAGTAGCATCCCATATGAAGGAGGAATGTCTGCTACTAGGATAGTAGCGAAAACTTTCTTCTCAGGCAAGGTAGCAAAAGCTATTTGTGCATCTTTAATTCTTTTGACTAGGGGCACTTCTTTACTCTCCATGGAATAACAAGACCCATAAGTGCATGTGAGAGTTAGGCCTAAGGCATGGGCTACTTTAGCAGGCATTACATTGTCTGATGCCCCTGAGTCTATGACGCAATTGCTGAGTCTATGGCCTGCTATGAGAAGTGTCACATAGAATGGTTTGATCTTATCATTGGGTGAGGTAACAACGGCTACCAGATTGGGTTGTGGTGTAGAATATGGAGTGGGTAAAATGCCTTTAGAGGTAGTTTTGGAATGGGAATTGACAAAGTGGATCATTTTAGCAAAATCTTTGGGATGGGTTTGATAATATTCAGCCTCTGAGATTTGAACCTTGGTCTTTTTCAGGTGATCATATGATATCAAAAGACCTAGAAGTGGACGAGCTATCCTCGCTTGGGACCTTAGGTTTATCAGTCTTAGGAGTTGAAAAAGAAGTAACTTTAGTAGTAGAATTGACAGGACTCACCTTTGATGTAGATGTAACGGGGGATAGGATATCCTCTTTTTACAATTACAGGGATAGTTGTTGACTGTTCCTTTGATCTTTTGGTCAACTGCATCACTTTCTCCTTTTGTTTGTCTGCTCCGAGTCATGACAGCATATGATTCACTATTCATGTCCACTACTACCTTATCATAATCATCTTCTTCATCAATGCCTTCAGTAGTGAAGAAATTAACTCGAGATCCCTCAAGTTCTTCTGTTTCTTCATCAACCTCTTCAACAAATTCTTCACAATCTTCACTAACTTCTTCATCCTCCGGCTCTTCAACTTCACAAGTTGCATTAACATGGAACTTTAATAGGTGGTCCTTCAAGTGCTAATCATTGTTTGAGAAGCAGGTAGAAAATTTCTGGGCTGAAAATTCCTCCTTGGAACATCTGCATAAGGGGCGTGCTGGGCCAATTGTTTCTTAATGGCGATGAGATCATTTGCAAGTTTTTGTACTAATGGATTAGTATTAGGTCGAGGAGTTGAAGAGGAGGAAGAAGAAGACTTGGATCTAGAAGGGTCTCTCCTCAACTTTCCTTACATGATTAAATCATCTTCGACACTAACAACAAGAGTTTGATCCTCGGCCAATGTTGCAAGATTAGCTCTTCTCAATGCATAACTAACTTCAGGTAATTGGGCATTCAGGAAAAGGCATTTTTGAATTTGATCTATAGGTTGAGTGCCTGGTGGAATTTTATTAATCAACTTGTTGAATCGAGCCACAAATTCTCTCATGGGTTCTTGTGATTCTTTCTTTATTTGAGAAATTTGGGCCAGCAAAGCATGCACGTCTTCCGCTAGTTTGAAACGATTCTCAAACTTAGCCCTCATCGTGTTCCAGCTAGTGATAGCTCCAGCCAGAAGGTGATAGAACCAATCAGCCGCATTATCTTGTAAAGTCTCAACAAAAATCCTTACGGAGACATCTTCATGTTCAACTCCCAGAACTCCGCATGTAACTATGAAGGCCGATATGTTCATCAGGATGTACCTTGCCATCACCTTTGAACTTGGGAAAGTTCTTCTGGTTACCTCTGGGTAACTCATGCAAAGGTTGAGGAAGGGCAAGGGCCCAACACGATGACCCCAAGGCAATGGTATCACCATTCTTGGAAAAATGGCTTGAAGGGGAATTGAAACACCAACAAGAACCAGAGCTTTGAGATTAGGACTGAGTTTCTCTGAAGGAATACCACCTGTAAGGGTTCTATTTTTACAGGAGGAGTGCTTGTTGAACGAAATTTTATATTTCTTCCTGTGCTGAAGGGAAAGGAAAACCCTGCTGTTCCAAAAGCTTGAAACTGAGAATCTTCAATACCAAGGGCCCTTCTCCCTCGAGTAAAACGTGGAGTTTCCAGATCAAGAATGATCAATAAATGGTTATGGAACTGAATATGTAAAAAAAACGTCTTGGAGTTCACCAAAAATGTTGGTCCAAAAGAAGATCCTAATGAGAGCAACAGTCAGGGGACAAGAAGTCCCTCCTCTTTGATGGGAGAGGTTCCCTTTATTTAAAGCAAGACTTATTTACAAATGTACAATGCATTACTTTGATATGGAACTTGGATATCATGAAAGCGTTGTGAAAAATAGATTATCAATCACAAAAGGCATAGAGGAATGAAGACGCGGGAAATAAGTAGAAAAGCATTCTCTAGAATTATAGATGACAAAATAATTCTTTATGAGTGCTAGGATACAATGAATTAGAATTGGATCATTTGTATTTGAATTACTGAGATGCAATTTAGAAGGACACACAATTCCATAAATAACATCCACAAGAATACAAAGCTTCTTGGTATAAGGTAGACAAATGATCTAATAATATTTAACAGATAGATGCGAAATAAAGGAATCAGATGAACAAAGAAAGAAGATCCTTTTGTATTGATTTCCGTATTATTTCTTACACTTTCAGAGATAAGCCAAGTTCCCCCCCTCAAACAATGGCGAAGAGAGACCATTATATAGTTTACAAATCAGTTACTCTTGGTAACTACTTCTTTTAACTAATGCTTAGTTAAAGGGCTACTAATTGCAATACCCCAACTAATTACAATAAATCTGAGATGAAGAAAGGAAGAAAGGAGAAGAAACAGGAGAAGAAGATAGGTGTTCATGATTGAGAGGGGCCCACCTGATTTTAGAATCCATTGTCTAAATCTTTTCAATGCCTCTGATATGTCTTTGCCACGTGGGACCGATGTGTTGGCAGTGGACTGGGTCCAAAATCGAAGGCACTTCTCCATCTCTTTGTCAAATTTGACGTGTGTGTGATAATCTTTATTTGCTTCTTCAATAGCAGACTGGAGAGAGCAGATCTCCTTCATCTTTTCCTTGGAAATGGAATCCTCCTTGAACAAATTATCTTTGACAAAAGCTCTGAATTGAGCTTTGATTTCTTGCAAGGAGAGGGGTACACCAGAGGTCTCATCATGGAGGTGGTAATGTATATCTTTGAAAGTGGATACCACCAAAGTCTTAAAGGCCTCACCCTTCTGCCAGCTATTTTTCAGTTCTCCCAAAGCTTCTTCTAGCACCTTGATTTTCCATTCCACGCTGTATACCCATGATTTTGACAAGTTATCTTTTGCATCGTCGAAGACTTTACTTGCCATTAAAATATTCTCATCAGTCTGTCCCATAAGGTGAAGGTCTACTATACAACTACTCTAGAGTTTTGAGCTCTTTATCTATATTTCCAATAGTGGAGGAGAGTTTCTGTTGTAGATTATTCACCTTCTCATTGAGTTTGAAGGCTTCACCAATGAAATTCAACCCTGCAATGAGCATATCATCCACCATGGCCTCCATAGCCCTTCCATAGATAGAATATATGTGTATATCTTTGATACTCTGCACTTCATCTTGGCTGAGAATCACAGGTGGTGGAAGAGTAGTCAGTGGGGTAGGATCTAAAACTTTATCCTTGGACAACAGAGACTTGATAAAACCTGTAAGAACCTGAGCCTGCTCCTCCAGCTGCTCTATGGTTTGTTGCCCTTTCTCCACCCTCCCAATGACCCTGGTGACTGTTTCTTGAAGATTGTGGATCTCACCTTTAGGAGTGGACTCTCCCATGGGAATCCTTGAGAGCTCTAGATCAGATGTTTGCAAATCATGCTCCGGCTTGTCTACTTTGGGCTTGGCTATCTCCAAGAATTGCTGGCCCTGAGCATCAGATACTATTCTTGAGGTAGTCCTGGCCTTCTTGGTGGGAGTAGGAGGGGTAGTGCCAAACAAGGCCACCACAGCATCAAAGTTGGGTCCCGAGATCTGAGAAGAGGACTTTCTCTTCCTACTATCGATGAGAGGCTACACCCATGAAAAAGAGGAGGAAGAATAAAGGTGGGACAAGAGGACCAAGAGACAGAGAACTCATAGCACTCAGGGTGTGCACTATTGTTTCTTCTAGTTGAGATATGAGTGGGGCACTCAGGGCTTCTGGTGTGGAGGAGTCGATGGTGCTCGGGAGCTCAGTGCTTTGAACTTCCTTTTCTTTATCCATTGGAGCCTCTGGAGTGCTTGTAGAGACTGGTACTTCACTCTCCTCACTTTCAATGAGAACAATAATGTTCTCTGGACCTGATGGGAATTCCGAATGCTTCATCATGGGATCTTCTTCAACCGGTTCCTTTTTGACCTCCTTGATTTTCTTCTGATATACTTGAGTGGATGAGGAAGGAGTGGAAGATGTAGGACCTTTAGTTGATGAAGTAGGAGGAGTCTACACAAGTGCTTCCGAACTAGGTGTCAATGCCTCCCTCCTTGGCGTTGAAGTATCCTTAGAGGAGGATTCCCCTGAATGCCTTCTAGGTTCATAGACTCTCCTATCAAACTAGATTTTGGTTCTTACTAGGATAGGGGCTAAGATTTTAGCCAGATCGTCCTTTTATTTCTTGAACCAATCCAAATCTTCCAAGGGAGTGTGTTTGATCATGGTGTCATACTCATTTGAAAATAGGTTGGAATTATCATCCTACAACCCTTCCGGAACTTGATACAAGTTAAGCTCTTGAATTAGTTATAGAGAAAACCTGTGCCATAATGTCACCTTCTTGCCTCAAGATCATCAACACATTCAGCCCAATAGTCTTCAGTGTCTGTGCTATGGTAGTAATTGATATTGATATTCTGTTCAATAAATTTCTTCAAATCAAAACAAGTTCTTGGCCTAAAGAAATGGACGGTGATGGGAGTTAGGGCTCTTTCTATGTTTTGTGCATCTAGAGTTGTCTTGCAGGTGTAGTTTCCCAAAGATATGGGGAAGTGTAGGCTAGTATTTTTCTTATCCCTATAGGTTATGTGAAACTTGTCCAATTGCCTACATATCTCTATCAAGGTCGTTTTATCATTGCAGAACATAGCGAGCCTAAGAGGGGTGCTCTCCTGGCCTGTAAGCCTGATATAAGAGAATTTCCTGATCTGGATGAAGTAGGCACCGTAATTCGAAATTAGGTTCATGGATTCATCAGAAAATATCCTTGTAGTGTCACTCTCTAGGAGCCTTACAATGTACATGGTGAAAGCATCATTTACCCTCCTGATGTTTTCCTAGTGTCCAAGGTGAATTGAGGTAGGCATATACAGGGTCGCCCTTATGAGCATCAATGTATGTGAATCCAAATCATTTCCTTGATGCTGTTAGGGTATACATCAGGTACAAATTCATGTAGAACTTCTTGATTTGATGTACATTCAGCTTCTCTACTAAGTTCATGCTTAGTTGATGTTCTGAGTTCCTTCGCACACCATGTTGATGGCACATCTAGAAATGGAACTTGTTGGTTGAGGGTAAGCCCATGACCCGAGCTTGTAGGCTAAAATGAGCTCCTCATTGAAATCAGCATGAAACATAACCTTTGGTAGATGGGACGCCCCCTTTCTTAGGGTTTTTAGACTTTGCCACCTTGTGCCTTGTTTTTCTCACTGTCTTGATCAAAGAGGGCCTGTGCCTAGATTAAGAGATTACTATGAATTTTCCATCTCGAGAATCCAAGTGAGAGCATATCTTGGCAATGATTCCCATGCACACTAGCTCACTCGATTTGGGATTGAAATGAGCACCGGCGATTACTGTATCTGCACATTGCACTGAGATTGGAAAACCAGCGGTGAATGCTAAGCCACTATCATGAATCATTTGTGCCATAGGAGAGGGGTTTGAGTCTGTCATCCTTGCCCAGAAATCCCCAAAGTCAAGGTGGTGAACTTCACTATCACCGATATCAGGAACGGAAGACTCAAGTGGTGAAACTTGTTCCTAACCCTGGAATTTAATCTTCGTGTTCATTTGAAAAATAAAGTCATAGTCTTGAGCTCTTGATGGAATTGTAGAAGAATCGGGTATACGCATAGGAATTTAGTTTGTGAGGGTATGAGCAATAGATAGCAAGAAAGCAGTGTGCAAAAAGGCGTATGAGGTAGTTCATTATATAGTTGTTTAGGAGAGAGAAAGGTAATAAATGCACATTAAATACACATCTACCAAATTGAAAAAGAAAGGTATTTGGGAAGAGCAGGAAAAGTTAACCCGGATGGCCTTTGGTTCATTTGGGACACGCAGGATGTGAAAGCGCGATTTGACCGATGTGGGAAAAAGATGCACAAATGCTTTTGGGACATAAGGGACGAAAGGATGTGGAGTGCATGATTCGGCCAAATCAGGTTAAAGGCGAACATCGAGTCTGGGTGAACTTGGGACATTTGGGACAAAAATGTTCAATGGGCCCAACAGAAAAGGACTTGGGACACTTGGGACAAAAATGTCTGAAGGGCTCGAAAGAAACAAACTTCGGGTAAAATGTCTGATTAGTGAACAGGGAGCCTAAATAAACTTGAGACACTTGGGACAAAAATGTTTGACAGACCCGCAAATCACACAAAATGACCCATAAACGTAGATTTTTTGCAAATTTTTTGACTTCTCTCATAACCAGAACAACAGAAAAAGGTGATAAACTCAAAAATTTCAATTTTGAACTTCGCAAAAGCAGGGAAATTTTGAGGGGTATATTAACTGTAGGTTAGGGAAAATGACCATTTTAAATGGGAAAGAATTAAAGAATATTTCATTATATCCTCCTTCCCAAATATATTTGGATGTTTGTGAACATGTATGGGTAGATTATTTAGATACTAATCATCTGATTTCTTCTTATCTGGACATCATTGCAGTGAAAAATCACATGGAAGAAATGTTTGGTCATACATAATGTCTGATGAAGAGGAAACTGTGGCTACGAAAATCAAAATTGAGGCTACAAAAATTAGAACTGAGGATATGAAACCATCTGTTTTGAACAAAGTAGATAATATTACCTTGGTAAGTGAAATTTCCAATGAAATTTGTAAAGAAACCTATGCTTATCATGAGGAATGTGTAGTCACTGATTTTTATTGTTATTTAACCAAGGTTGTGTCTCCTGAAAATATGACTATTTTACACATGCTTCAGCCTCATGTTTTTCCCTTGGATTCTTTAATTGCTGATGCAAAGCTTGTTATTTCGAAATTTACCAAACAAGTGACTGTTGACATAGGAAAAGAGATGACCATTGGTAATAACTTAGAGGCCAGTGAAGAGACTACGGTTGTATAAAGCTTGAGGAAGCATTCCTAAGATTTTTCTTGGGATTATACTGATATGAAAGGGATTCATCCAAGCATATACAATCACCATATCTACATTAAGGATGTTAAACCTATGAGACAACCAAAATGAAGAATTAATGAAACACTTAGAGACAATAAAAAATGAGATAGAAAAATTGTTGAAGGTAGGATTCATCTATCCTATATCTAATAGTTAATGGGTATCACCACTAGTTATAGTTCCCAATAAAAATAGTAAATGGAGAATCTATGTGGACTATAGGGAAATTAATAAATCGACCAAGAAAGACTACTTTCCCCTACCCTTTATTGATCAGGTTCTAGACAATATTGCAGGTAAGAAATATTTCTCTTTCTTGATGGGTTTAGTGGGTATAACCAAATTATTATTGCACCTTCTAATCAGGATAAAAAAACCTTCACTTGTCCCTAGGAGTCATTTTCATATAGAGTCCTACCATTTGGGCTTTGTAATACACCTTCTACTTTCTAGAGAGAAGTTTTGGCCATTTTTGTAGATCTTACAAATGATTGTGTTGAAGTTTACATGGTCAAATTCACTATCCACAGTTCCAATTTTGATGAATCTCTAAATGATCTTGAAAAATTATTAACTAGATGTGAGCAACACCAACTTTCCTTGAGTCATGAAAAATGTATAATTATGGGTGATCAAGGAATTGTCTTAGGTCATCATATTTCCACCAAAGGAATATAGGTTGACCCAAAATATATTTAAGTAATTACTCAGTTGCCTATGCCAAAAAATTAGACTGACATCAAGAGTTTCCTTGGACATGCAGGGTATTAAGGAGATTCATCAAAGGCTTTAGTAAAATTGTTGCACCTATGTTTTCTTTGCTAACAAAATAATTTGTTTTTGAATGGTCTCCTCCATGTTAGTAGGCTTTCAAGATTATCAAGGAGAAGCTAACCACCACTTCAATCTTAAGAGGACCCAAATGGGGGAAGCCTTTCTATATTCACACTGATTTGTCTAATACAAAAATGGGAGTTGTTATTAGATAAAAGGATGAAGAAGATTAGATTATGTCATTTATTTTATCACCAAGAATCTGACCCCTATAAAGAGAAACTACACCACTACGGAAAATGAATTTTTAGTTGTTGTTTACTTTCTAAATAAATTAAGACATTATATTACTGGATACAAAATATTTGTTTATACTGACCATTCGGCCATAAGGTACTTCACGAATAAACCAGTAGTAGGGGGAAGAATTATTAGATGGTTACTCTTATCACAAGAATTTAACTTAATAATTATTGATAATCTAGGAAAGACTAATGTTGTTACGGATTTCCTTTTAAGATTGAATGTTCTAGGAGAAGAAGAAGAAGTACAGGATCTTTTTCTAGATGAATGCTTGTTTGGAATATTGACTCAGCCTCCATGGTTTTTTGATCTTGTGAATTACCTAACTACAGGGAAGTTTCCATCTTACTTTACCAGTAAGGAATGAAAGAGATTAGTTAAAAACAACTCAACATATAAATGGTGTAATAGAATATTATTTAAATGTTGTCTTAATATGGTTCTTCATAGGTGTGTTCATGAGGATGAAGTATATGACATACTGAGAGCTTATCATGATGAGCATGGAGGAGGACATTACTTAGTGAAGAGGAAAATTCACAAGGTCCTTGGAGATGGGTATTACTAGCCTTCACTTCACAAGTTTTTCAAGGAGTATGTGTGGCATTATGATGCATGTCAAATAATGGGACAACCTACATTGCCCATGGGAATGCCTTTTAATCCTCATGTCATGCCCAGTTAAAACAACCCACTTGAGACCCATGAACAACCTAGGCTTAGTTAGAAAATTATGGAATATTTTTTTATTAGGAGTTAACGACCAAAGTCTCAAAGACAATTAAATTCAACTGACAACTTTTCCCATTATAATAATTACTAATTTCTCGTTATAGAGCAACAAGAGAAATAAGTCCAACCTAGCTCAAATCTCACTAGGGATTAATTTAATTACTGATTACATTGACATTCTAGCTAAATATACCCTGATTAAATTTTAGGGTAAAGGGACCCAAAACAATTAAATACCCAAGGTATTTAATTTCCACCAGATCAAAGACATGAGCAGGATTAAATTACAGTGAGGAAAAGAACACATAAATAAATTCAACAGACCAAGGTCTCACTTACCCACTCCCAACACTTGATTGAGAGTGCCTACCCCCAAGTTGTCATGCAAGAGTTGTCACTGATAGGTTCCGGAACAATTCAATTTCACTAGGACATACTTTCCATTTATTAACAATTATCAAGGTCACATGGTTCAAATTTTAGGGTTAGAAGTTTCAATTAGGTTCAGGGAGTAATTTGCCCCCATGCCCAACCTCTCTAATAGGCTTAGAGTTTCAACGTGATTTCTCTCATGCTTAGCACTTCAAAAATTTCCCTAAACCATTCCCAATGGATAGGAAATTTTCTCACCTTTCTGGTGATATAAAAAAAGTCCTCCTAACTCCTTAAAAACTCAAGATATGAGCAAGTAGAGTTTTTAGGTCAAATTTTCCCCTAGGGGGACATATGTCAAGAGGTGGGGAAAAGCACCTTCAATGGTTTGGCAGGTCGCGGGGAGGCTTGGGGAATTTGTTTCCATCGTGCAGGCACAAAGGCAAAAGTTCTTCTACGCCTCTGTGGGTCCCTGATGGACACGTGTCGAGTCCTGGTGCAAAGTGGGAAAGGGGTGAGGGGTTGGTGGAGTGGAAGGGAGGGATAACGATTTTTTCCCAAACAACTCAATACTTCAAAGTCAAAAACAATCCCGCACCTCCACCAAGCCATATGCTCCCACGTGTCGTCACATGATTAGACGTGGGTGGTGGGGAAAGGTTTGGATTTTTGCCAAAGGCAAAAAATCATAGTTTCAAAGGGAATAATTTGTCTACTTTCCCTGGAAAATCTGGGTGATTCCACGTGTCACTCCATGACTGGGTGCAGGCGATAGGGCAGAGGAAAAACTAGAGACATTTTGCCCAAATGGTTTCAAACTCAAAAAAGTTCACAGAGGGGCCCACGCGTCCGCGAAAGGAAACTTTCCAAGAAAGGCAGGGTTACGGGGCCATGGAGGCAACAAGGAAATTTTCCAAAAAGGGGGAAAATAAAGTTAAGTTCCAAAAGGGTCCGCCCCTCCGCCGAACCACGTATCAACACTTGATTGGCTGTGGGCCGATGGGGATGCGGGGAAAAGTTGGAAAATTTTCCCAAGACAAAATTTTCAAAAAGAAGTTAAGTTTTTAAAAAAGGTTCACCCCTCTGATGTGCCATGTGGTAGAACCTGTTTGGTTGTGAGATGGCGAGGCTGTGGACTTTTTAGGGAAATTTTTCCAAAGTCAAAAATTAAAGTTTAACAATTAGATTTTTTTTTTTGAAGGCCAAATTGAAGTAAAACTTCAAATGGCCATAACTTTTGATAGGAAGCTCATAATTGAGCAAACAAGGACTTTTTGGAAAGCCCTCAAAGTCCTCTTTTTACAAGAATCTTAAATTTTGAATTTTTATGAAGTTTGCATTATCAATTTGATGAAAAAAATCTGCAGGGTTTTGCAAAGCAAACTGGTAATCTTTAACTTATAAAATTTCGTTCAATTTTGAATTCTTACTTTCTCAACATGTTAATCAAACATGGAGACTTATTCTTGGATGGATTTAAGAGAGGTTTCAAGGTTCAATTTAATTGATTGAGTTGCAATTGATAATTTTCCATCTTTTGATAGCAAAACGACTATGCAAGTTTCAAATTGGATTTTATAAAGTTTTGAAGGGTCTTTCTTAAATGTTAGGGTCAATTTGAGTTCCTTAGGACTTAATAAGTCTGAATTTCAATGTTTCATATCTTATTTCTTGGTGCAAGTTTGAAATTCTCATTTCGTTGAAAATTTTGATTGCCAAATTTGAACTATAAACAGGACTCAATCACTAAAGGATCTATTAAAAGTTCTCTATCCTCCAAGCATGGGGATTCTTTTCCATTCTGATCTAATATATATAATTGATTCAACCAACATTCAAGAGATAAAGTGCAAAGTCTGATTTCCAAATTTCAAACACCTATCAAGGGAAATGAAACATTGTCTTTTTCCTCATACACATTTTCCTTTTCAAACAGAGGTTTCAATCCTCAATAGCAAATCAAATCCAATACACAATACAATTTTGAGAGAAGAATGCAATCCTTTATTGATTTCCAATAACACTTTACAATTTTTTTCTCTTTGCCATTTGATTTCTAAAATACAATATACAATGCATATAACATCCTTTCACATTTTAAAAAAAAAATAGAGGATGCAATATAACTCTTTACATTTCATGTTTCAATTTCAATCTTTCTTCATGAATACAAGTATTTTCTTATTACAATTAATTACACAATTCATCCACTTTCGAATGGGAAGGATTTTTATTAACTTTCTCAAAGGAAGGGGATTATCAAACTGTATTTTCTTTTACTCCAGGACAGCAACATGCTTGTTTTTCTCTTTTTTCCAAGTATTAGATCATAACAAAAGAGGGGGAAAGGCAATGCTCTCCACCCAACCAAGACATATAATGAAAGGAGAAGCCTTCCTTCATCATTGGCCCCCGAGCCCCAACCATAGTACAATCAAAGGTGTAATTCGACCAAGGTAACAACTGGCTTCCACAACATATCATTCTTTCACATACACATTTCTTTTTGAAACACAATGCACCACAAAACAAACAACAATTCACAACTGCATGTAAAAACATTTCAAAATAGAACTCAAGCTTGATCTTGCAAGCCAAAGGAGAAAGGCCTATGGGGAAAGCTACTTATGCCTCCCAATTGGTAATTGGTTATCCACCAATAGAAAACCACCAAATAATTCATCACACACATTTAATTATGCCCCCCAAAAATCCCTCCTTATGCCCCCCACAAATTTCCTTATGCCCCCCACAAAGTAAGAAATGCAAGCTATTTATTTTCCATGGTGGATCCCAAACCCTAACTCCCTCCACAAAATTCTGATGCCCATGGAATTTTCTTATGCCCTTCCACATGGATTCCCCATAGCCTTCTCCTACACCTTCCTAAGGCAGTCTACCCAACTAGCCAACAAATGAAACAAATCATGCACCATTCACAAAACACAACAAGGAAATGACAACAAAAGAATGAGAGTTAAATTCCTACCTCTCCATGGTTACTTTGGTGTCCAAATAGCAAGTTTCAAGTGCCAAAACACAGTCCAAAAACATCAAATTCCAAATCATGCAAAGCTATCTCCAAAACTTTCTTCAAAAAACCAGAGTTCCCACAAGAAAATGCGCCCCCAAGGAAGAATGCAAAAAGGTTCAACAACCCAAAACAAGAAGAGAGTTTCAATTAAATAGAAGAGGGGAGGAAGAGGATGATGTGGATCCATGTATGATGCCACATCACACATCTTAAAATCAAACACAAAAGACAAAATCCATTCTCCAAAACACAATAAAGAGGTGGGTGAAAAAAATGACAAGTTACTTGCACACTCAAAAGAGCCCACATCTCAAGGGACAAAAATAAAATGAAATGTAAGAAACTACACTTAAAACAAGCAACATGACTCATAAAATTCATATAAAAGTCACAAATCACTTCTCCAACCACAAGTATGGTTGGTAACATAAATTTAGAGGCATGGGACGAGTTTTACTTGTCCCAAAAGTCTCCAAAAATAGCCCCTAAGGAAAATTTCGAATTTGTCATGGAGGTGGAGTGTTTCATACTCCAAAATAGACTTAAACATACTCTTACACAAACCAACAACTTCCATTATTATTTTCCCATATCCCCATTTGATTTATTTAAATTTTAATCATAAGATTTCCACATTAATCTACCACAACTTTAATAAATTAAAGGAAGGAATACATTACTAATAAAATACATACAATGATAAATAAACATTTTACCACATTAATAAAATACACAAACCCATGGTCACATGTAAAGATGATCCCCCACATGGGAATCTCTAACAAAAATACAACACACACACAAAACAAGTTGCCATGGTGACCTTGTCGAATTCACCTAGAATTCCACTTTGGTTAGTCTCCAATCCCCTGATGTTTGTTGTGATATTTTAAACTTGCAAAACAAAAATACCTCCTTCGGCCTCGTGGCCATATCAGAACGTCCAAAATGAATATATAATATAATTACAAAATCATCTACACATATGAATCACCAACAATCATCAAGGCAATCAATGAAATCATTTACAATTAATATCGACAACTATATCATCATCAAGTAATTTCCCTTTTCTAGGTTTACTCATAATTTCCAAAATCACATGTTTGAATAACTTCCATTAAACATCCATGTCAATATTATATCATCATCCACATATGAGTGTCTCTAATAATCACCATGCATCATATATAATCAGATTCAACAATAATCCAGGATCTGACATCTAACACCATACTAAATCCAAACTATAAGGATGTTCATCAGAGAGTCTACAGTATCATGACTAGAATAAAAGTGTCAAAGGAAAGTGGGCACTACATCCCCCTGCCCTTAGACTCGACTTCCTCCTGGAAGTCACAAGAACCGATGTGGAAACAATGCAATAGAGAAAGGATCATGCCCTTTTGGAATTGCTTTGCTTCAACGAGCGTGGGTCTACAGAACTCCAATTTGGTCCAATATAATTCAGTAGAAGAAGGGAGATCACAAGGGATGAGTTCTAAACTTTCAGCATGCAAGGCTATGAACATAAGAATCTAAAGAGTAACTTTATGCTATCAAACAAGATATAACACATAACAATATAACAAGAAGAGATCCCAAAATATCATCAAGAGTAACCACCAAGGAAGGGAATTATAGGGAAAATTTCCATAAAATTGAGATGACCACACAGTTTCCCACTGATACACATACCACATTAACCAAAATTGAGGTTTCCACTAGGGTTAAATTATGATTTCATAGTTTGTTATTTAGACAAAGCTAGCAAAAATCAACCATGGCCAAGATTGCATGAGGAAAAAGTCTACTCAAGGTCCATAATTTGAGGATCACAAAGGATGAGGTGGATCAACAAGGACACCTAAATCAACAAACATTTATAATCAAGGGAGTATTCAAGGAAAGCACTTCTATAACTCAAGAGGGCATAATTAACTTTTCATGGTGATACTAAGCGAATTCAAGACCACAAGGTTTCCTACAGTCTGATTTTTACACTTTTTTTTTAAGAATCGAGCACACCATACCAACCAAATCTAAAGAATTCAACCATATAGAAAAAGATAATATATATATATATATATATATATTATATATATATATATATATATATATATATATATATATATCCCCTAGCGACTAACATATCAATTCAAGCACCATACATTAAAGCACAATGGGGATTATCTATCTTATTTCCTACTCAAGCTCAGAATATCCATAAAGAGAGCACAAGGAACACCAAGGACCATTCAAGGTTACTAGGGAGAAGAGCAAGTAACACGAGGTCCAATCAAATCCAAGGGTGAATAACATCATCTTGCACTTTCCATCCTAATGGGAAAAAGGGCTACAACAACAAGGTGACCCAAGAAAATATGAAGAAAAGAAGACTTCCCAAATTATCTTATATGTTGCCTTAAAATTACAACAACTTAGGTTTCCAAGGACAAGACATCACGCATGGAGGTTGCTTCTCAAACAACAGATAAGTCTCAATCCAAAACGACCACAACTCACATCCGTCGAGCTATGGGACGATAAGGGTGTGATGACCTAAAACTCCCACAAGAAAGGCACATACATCCATGGACAAGAAGTAATAAGTAACTAGAACACATTACTATCCACCGGGTGTAACACATTACTATCCACCGAGTGTTTCACAATTTCAGGTAGGCAACTGAACTATGAGTTCAACTATATATTGCACTCAATACACATAAATTTTACCCATTTTATAAATCAACTTATTTATTCAAAAGTTATAGCTTTGCTCGATAAGAACATTCCTTTCATGCTTCCTTAGTTACAATTTTCTTTCCTTTATGACATTATCAGTTTACGTTATAAAGAGCACCACTAAGGTGGGCATGATGTCTCATCATTCTGTATAGGCAGAGAGCATTTAGTTTACTCGCAAGGAAGGTGGGTGGAAAAGGTTTCCTTTCTATTCTTTTACATGGTTTTTTTTTTAAATTTCTTCTATTAATCTACCAAGGGTATAACAAGGATCACTTCCCTTTTCTATGCTCCAGTTTATTAGTTAAGTTCCAATGTAGAATCTCCTTAATTATAGTTTTGTGGTGTTATGGTTGAGTCATCTTATCAATCAAATTTTAATGAGAAGGAAGGTTCAATCATACCACATAATTACTTTTATGGGGAGGAGATGTAAATCAACACACCACATTTTTAATTCTAAAGGATCAAGAGACATTCAACATAGAAAACACTTATTAATTTTCTGTAAGAACTAGGAAACAATGAACCAACATGAATCACACCAAGATTTCAAAAATTCACTGAATAATTTCAAGCATCATTAAGCATCATTAAGCATTCTTAGTGGGTTTCCACAAGTTTCATAAGAAATTTTCAAGTAAGGCTCATTAAAGAGGTTTAATCTTACTTTTACGAATCTATTAAGGTTTAACAATTTTTTTTGTTTAGGATGGTAAAATTTTACTCTCCTAATAACCAAATAAGGTTTTCCAATAAATACTCATGTCCCCATAAGATAACACCAGCCAAGCAACCAGATGACAATGAAACTTTACTCTAAGGAACCACATCCACACTAAAAGGCATCCAATGCAATGTGGCAACCAAATAATTTACCAAATCATTAACTTAACAGCCAAGAGATACAGTCTTTAGAAGAGGAAGTACAATATATGCACCATTGAGATTAACTATTAAGATCTAAAAAAATAACATCTCTAAGAAAAAGGTGTAAAAGACCCAAAGCATCCATAAGTGTTTTCAAGTAACCCAAAGATTAATAGGTCATAGAATGTTATTCATAGTAAAGGAAATTTAAGGTAAGGGTAAACTTATTTATAAGTCAAGAGAGTAAAACAAGTACACTTAAATAAACACACTACCTGAAAGGCTTAAATCTATCCATAATTACCAAGATGCATACATTCCATGAGTTAAAACTTTTGATGATGCAACCAGGAACCCAAGCTACAATTTAACATGCCATCGATGAAACGTCACTATAAAAAAAACATTTTTCCAGTAACATTTACAGTCAACCAAAGAGGAAATCCAATCCTAACAAAATCTAAAATCCCATAAATAAACACTTCTACTCCGACGAGGGTCAAGCTCTTACCAGATTTAAATATGATCACCACTACTGCTATTAGACTGCCCTCTAGACAACACTACATAACAAACTTTCTTTCTAGCAAGGTCAAGCAATGAAAGGGTCACTCTAAGATCTTAGACACACTCAAGGTTTTGTGCATCCATAACCAAGGCATGACTCTAAGAACTTAAAAGGTCCTTCAAGACACCCAAGGTGTACCCCCATACGAAAATTGTCACCATACATAAAGCATAGAGCCATCTCAACAACACGCAAGAAGGAAACCATGTAACCTTTAGCCAAGTAGCCAACAACATCATGAGCTCCAAGTCATAAATAAAATAAAGTCCAAGAAATATTGACAGCCAATAAAAGTGGCTAAGTAGCTGCATAGCAAAGTTTGAAAATTCTTACAAAAATAATAAATAAATATAAGATTCTCAGAGCTTCTCAATCCAATCATAAAATAAGATGCTGGTCCTTGATAAAATACACAATATTACGAATGTAAAACACAAAATTTAACACCACATTCACTCCACAACCTTTCATGGCCACCAATAGGGATACTCTGCCTCGAGTTTAGTCCCTAGAACACATACATAAGATGGGGTCCTAGATGACACCTAGACTTAGTGTCCACCCTCTCATACGGGTAACAACATGGAAAATTGACAACCAAACCCTCTTTCTGAACCACTCAAGGAAGGAAGCTCTAAACAACATCTAATTAACTCTTGTTGACCCAGAACACAACCACTACTGTCTAACCATAAGGGTCACATATTACAAATCATCATTCCAACAACTCCAATAAGGATCTCAACAAAGGGCTTATTGCATCATACAATTAAATCAAGTTTTAGGACTTGTAAAACAATACATTTTCAAAGGGGAACCAAGTTTTCATTATACTATAAGTTCACAAAATCAATTTAATTTGACATTCTTAGCTATCCTGGGTTTAGAAAAAATGTCACTAAGCAAGCACAACAACTCAAACAACTTATTATTTTATTATGATTTTAATTCTGGCAATTCAAATGAACAGAGTAATGTAATATTTCTTCATGCTTATTCCTTCTTTTAATTTTCAAACAAGTTTGTTTTCTTATATTCAAAAGTGTGCTAGGTTTACAGTTCATATCTCAAGTTTTCTAGTGTGCCCAATGGTCCAAGATTTCAAACCACTACTCTGATACCAAGTTGTCATGCCCGGTTAAAACAACCCACTTGAGACCCATGAACAACCTAAGTTTAGTTAGAAAATTATGTAATAATTTTTATTTGATTAGGAGTTAACGACCAAAGTCTCAAAGACAATTAAATTCAAATGATAACTTTTCCCATTATAATAATTACTAATTTCTCATTATAGAGCAACAAGAGCAATAAGTCCACACCTAGCTCAAATCTCTCTAGGGATTAATTTAATTACTAATTACATTGACATTTTAGCTAAATATTCCCTGATTAAATTTTAGGGTTAAGGGACCCAAAACAATTAAATACCCAAGATATTTAATTTCCACTAGATCAAGGACATGAGAAGGATTAAATTACAGTGAGGAAAGAACACATATTTAAAATCAACAGAGTAAGGTCTCACTTATCCACTCCCATAACTTGATTAGGAGTGTCTACAACCAGGTTGTCATGCAATAGTTTCCACTGATAGGTTCCAGAATAATTGAATTTCACTGGGATAAACTTCTCTTTTATTAACAATTATCAAGGTCACATGGTCCAAAACTTAGGGCTAGAGGTTTCAGTTAGGTTCAGGGAGTAATTTTCCCCCATACCCAACTCTCTAATAGGGTCATAGTTTTAATTTGATTTCTCTTATACTTAGTGCTTCCAAAATTTCCCTAAACCATTCCCAATGAATAGAAAATTTTCTCACCTTTCTGTTGATATAAATAAGTCCTCGTAACTCCTTACAGAGCTCAAGATATGAGCAAGTGGAGTTGTTAGGTAAAATTTTACCCTAGGGAGACAAGTGTCGAGAGGTGGGGAAAGCACCTTCAATGAGTTGGTGGGTCACGGGGTGGCTTGGGGAATTTTTTTCCATCACATGGGCACGAAGGAAAAAGTTCTTCCGTGCCTCTGTGGGTCCCTAGTGGACACATGTCGAGTCCTAGTGCAAAGTGGTAAAGGGATGAGGGGTTGGTGGAGCGGCGGGGAAGGATAATGAGTTTCACCCCAATAACTCAAAACTTTATAGTAAAAAACAATCATGTGCCTCTGCCAAGCCATAGGCTACCACGTGTCATCGCGTGATTAGACGCGGCTGGCGGGCGGTGGGTAAAGATTTGGATTTTTTCCCAAGGAAAAAATCAAAATTTTAAAGGGAATAATTTCTTCACTTTCCCCAGCAAAGCCAGGTGATGCCACATGTCACTCCATGATTGGGTGCATGTGACAGGGTGGCGAAAAAACTCGAGGCATTTTTCCCAAATGGTTTCAAAGTCCAAAGTTTCGCGTGGGTCCGCGTGTCTGTGAAAGGAAACTTTCCAAGCAAGGTGGGGTTGTGGGGCCATGGAGGCAACAAGGAATTTTACTAAAAAGGGGAAAAATAAAGTTAAGTTCCAAAAGGGTCCGCCCCTCTGTGGAGCCACGTGTCAGCACCTGATTGGCTATAGGCTGGCAGGGATGTGGGGAAAAGTTAGAAAATTTTCCCAAGAATTTTTTTTCAAAAAGAAGTTAAATTTTTAAAAAAGGTCCACCCCTCATGTGTGCCACATGGCAGAACTCGATTGGTTGTGGGATGGCAGGGCCACGAAATTTTTAGGGAAATTTTTTTAAAGTAAAAAATTAAAATTTAACAGTTAGAGGTTTTTTTAGAAGGCTAAATTGAATTAAAACTTCAAATGGCCATAACTTTTGATAGGAAGCTAAGAATTGAGAAAACGAGGACTTTATAGAAAGCCCTCGAAGTCCTCTTTTCATAGGAATCTTCAATTTTAAATTTTTAAGAAGTTTTGGTTGTAAATTTGATGAGAAAAATATACAAGGTTTTGCAAAGCAAACTGGTAATCTTTAACTTATAAAATTTCGTTCAAATTTGAATTCCTACTTTCTCAACATGTCAATAAGACATGGAGACTTTTCTTGGATGAATTTAAGAGAGGTTTTAAGGTTTGATTTAGTTGATTGATTTGTAATTGATAATTTTCCATCTTTTGACAACAAAACGACTATGCAAGTATCAAACTGGAGTTTATAAAGTTTTGAAGGGTCTTTCTTAAATGTTAGGGTCAATTTGAGTTCCCTAGGACTTACTAAGTGTTGGGCCCTTGGAATATTGGCCTAGTATGAAGGCATGTGGGAGCTAGGGATCCCAGTTATAGAAGGGCGTGCAAGGAAAAAGTGCACAAGAGGAAGAGTTAAGAAGGCACATGGTTCACGTGACGTGTAAAAGGAGGTTCGGGGCTTAGCCAATTTATGCAAGAAAGGTAAAACAAGTGAAAATCCTGATCAGTTGCACGCGGATAAGATGCCAGTCTGATAACAGGTGACCTAGGAAAGAGCATGCCAGTGATGGAATCTTATAGAATATCATCATAAGATGAAGTGGAGAGCTCAGGCCTGAAGGAACATGCTCGCTTGGAAGACCACATTCGACACTTGGTGATGAAACTGAGGGCATGGCAAGGTGAGTTGGTAGCGGAGGAAGAAGATAAATACAAGTGCCCACAGAATAGAAAAAGGAGACTGAGATAACATACAGATGGGGATATAGAGATAGAGGAATATATATACATAGAGAGAGATAACATGGGTGAAGCTCTGCAGGATTACTGCGAGTGGAACTTTGATGTAGCTCTGCAGGATTACTGCGAGTGGAACTTTGATGTAGAAAGGAATGTACTAGGATTAGTATTGTAATTTCTTTTTCTTTTGGCATAATTATACAAGCCTAGTGATGTGCATGACTGTGGTCTACCCTCTATGGCTCTTTGTAATGAAACAATGGAATACAATGAGGTTACCTATTGTAAATAGACATGGATATCAGTAGCTTTAATGTATATTTTGTTCATAGGAGTTCTCTTTCCTTACATGCTATGAATGAGTGATTGTATCTTTCTTTCTGTTATAATATATGTTATGGAGTCTGTTAAAACATCTAGTCTGAAGAAGCTACAAGGATCTAGAGGTCATTCTGAGCCCTATGATCCTTGTATGTCTAAACTTCTTTCCTGAATACTCTTACACTAATCATAGATAAATTCTTCCCACTAAAACTCACATAAAAGAGAGACTCGGCACCCATGTGTGCCCTGAGTGAGTTCTTAACTTCTACTGGGTGATAGGCCGGTGTACATGGGATTCCTTCCTTTTATAGTGGGAGTAAAATTGACTACATCTTGGTTCTGTTGCTGGGACCTCTTTTTGAAGTTGTAGTGGGATATAATATGCATCATGATCTGTGTAAAGAGTAATGACGGATTGGTTAACATTGGAAAATTTTGAGTTGTGGTTCAAGAGCACGGAAGATGAATTTTCCTAGAGATTCAGCACTGGACCCGAGTTCAATACACATAGATAGGTAGAAGAGAATCTCTATGATGATCTATATGAGACTTTTTTCTGCTACTTCCCAGTAGAGTTATATGGATGGCTTTCAACCTATGCATCTAGATCAATTTGGTGTTATGGATCATGGATATGGATCAAAGAAGACTACCAGAGGTTTTAGGATGTAGATCTGACATGGACCCATGCTGTAGATCATTGATGGGGAGGAGTACTAGCTAGCTACACTCTGGAATACACTATTTCCATCTATTCTTGTCCAGAGATTGCTGAGTTTGAGTTTCTATGAGAACCTAGAGGAACATTTCTACGTGTTATTCCTCTAGCTATGAAGATATTAATGGTTACTATGAGTTTAGAGGCACTCCCAATGGCCGGATAAACCATTCTAAGCACTGGGTAAGGAAGCTCAGGTGGAGAAAGATGGTAGATGATATGATAGAAAAGGAGAGGGAAGAAAGATGGCTGAAGTATGATGAAGCGTGTGAAAGGGAGATTACTAGGTGACATGAGGCTGCCAATGTGATGGATGTATGGAGATAGACATTACGGGAAGGAGTTGAGGTTCATGCAGAGGATGTGGAAATTGAGCAGTCTGTGTTACCCCATCTTGTCAAGTGAATAATGGATACCCCTTCAGCTTCTGGTGAGAGCTTGTCACATTGAATAAAGGAGAGTTGGCACATATCTGAACCCACCCAGTGACCAGCCATGGCGCTTGGTTTTCCTGAACCAGGAAAAATATTGATCTAGTTGAAACTAGTGGAAGAGATAGATCCACACCTAGGAGATACAATTTTACATTCCCTTCTTCTATGGCTGCACATATTCTAGTATTCGGAGGAGTTTTTGGACAAGGGGCAAGTGTACAAGCTTTCAGGCTCACATCAGGAAGTGGCACGGGAAAAAGTAGCAGTAGTGGGGCGCTATCACAAACTGTTGGCACAACGTTTAGTGGGACCATGGGGGTGCTTGGCATAGCTCCTACAGGCCCTATTGGACCCAGTGGTTCTAGTGGATCTGGTGGCTCTGGAGGTACATGACCCGATGGACCTGGTGGATCAAGCGGCAGAGGAAACATCAGAGGGAACTAAGGCTCTTGTTCTGGACAAGGAACCCAACCACCACATCAGGTTTTCTTTGAGATGTCTCTGCATTTACTAGATTACGGGGGCATTGAGGATGCTACAAAAAATGTTCATAAGTGTGAATTACTATGGTTTGTGAAAGGTATCACAACCCCAGAACAAAAGGTTGGTCAATTTTCAACCACGTTACAAGGGTGCGCACATAGCTGGTATAGAAAGTATGACCCTCATCAAATGGTGGTGGATTATACTACCTTAAAGAATGCATTCCTAGAAGAGTTCCACATTCCTCAGTTCAAGAAAAAAATCATTAACACTTTGAAGGAGATACAACAAGGAATGACAGAGAGTGTCCAAGAGTATGATGCATGCTTTAAGACTCTCTTGTCTAAATTATCGTATGATATACATCCTTCTTAGTATACATAGTGTTTTGTTGGAGGATTGATCACCCCTTTTAGAAGGGAATTGTCTCATAAGACTTTTACAGATCCATGTGAAGCATTGGAGGCTGCCTTGCACGCCAAAACTGTTGGTAGTATTGATACTGGCGTTAGCCCATTCTTGGAGGCTCAGATTACTACTATGGATAAGTAGTTGGAAAATCTATTTTCAAACTTGGTCCATGAGACTCACAGTGGTTTGTGGTGCACATATTGTGAATTAGAGGGGCACATTAAGGACAATTGCCCTTAGAGGATGGTACGCGCTATAATGTTAGACTATGAAATCTATCATGGGGACCATGATGTAAGTAGATGTCCCTTGCTGCAGTGTGTGATTAGGAAGAATGTATCTTGTTATTGAAATATTTACACCTCCACAACCCATGATACTAAATACTGTAGGCTCATTGATCAGATACATGAGGCCATTGATCATGGGGTGTGCTAAACCAACATTGCCAGTGGTTCTAAAAATGATGATCACCGTTATGAGGAGTGCGCAGATGGAGGCGAGTGTGGAAGAGGTTTTCAAGGAGGATTTCATGGATGAGGTAACCATGGAGGAAGGAGTGAGTTCTTGTGAGGAACATGTTTTAATTGTGGATCTATAGAACATTACAAGCATGAGTGCCCATACTTGTTGTAGTGCTCGTGGTGTGGAAAGAAGCATAAGTATGAGGAGTGCCTAGATTTATTTGAGCATATGAATCAACAGCACTAAAAGGATAAAGGCATTGCAATGGACAACATCAAGAAGGAAAACATACAGTGGATGCCTTAGGTAACACGGGATGAAGGTTTGGAGCCTGTCTTGGTAATAACAAGGGCAGAAGCCATGTACGCAAGAGAGGTACCAAGATAGAAGACCCTGGTTACGAGGGAGGAGTTAGTTCATGGAAAGTATCCAGACCCCGTGCATAAGAATGAGATATATTAGGACACTATTAGTGCAAATCAGTAGCACCCCTTAAATGACCTCTAGATCTGCAAGTGAGAATTGGGTCATTTTGTGTGATTGCACAACATGGAATCTTTTCCCCAAGTGTGGGACTTGCAAAAATGGGAAAAAACTATCCAGATTAGAGGCTGGTTCCTCTACTCCTTTGATTAGATGTATGCATGAAATTTGCAGAGGTTTGACTCAAAATCCTAATCTAATTTTTCCAAGGAGACAAGGATAGAAGAGATAAAAGAAGGTAAAACTAAACTAACAAGGTGATACACCCAAGGAATGGTGAAATTTTTTTCATACAAGTTGACATAGATTGTGAAAAATTCAACACAAATCATGCAAAAATTGCTAAAATTGTAATGAAGGATCAGGATAGAGAAAACAACACAAGAAAGGATTGAAAATTCATTCATAGAGCTTGCATTGTCATTTCCATTTTTAAATACATTGCATTACAACAACAAGGAGGTAGAAAACAAGTTTTAGTCCTAAAAAAGGTTTGATATTCCACAAATCCACTTGTCAGGGTGAAGGAGGGAGCCTGCAGAACATAAAAAATGTCCAACCCTTTATAAATGAGCCAAATCTAGCTTTTAACAATGAAAACCTAAGTTCAGGAAGGAGAAATGTGGGAAAAATGAAATGAATGATTGAAACACTAACCAAATCCATAAAAATAGCATGGGTACCCTTAAAAGTTCATTCCCCAAGATTTTTAACCATGTTGGAGAAGAATGGAAGCCATACTGCATTAAAAATGGTGGTTGAATGTTGGTTTTGCTCTTTTCCCCATGCTAGAGGTGTTTTCTCATTTTTCTCTCAATAAACTCCATTCAAAAAACAAAATCGAATACTCCATCGTGTAGAGGACTTCAATAGCTTTCCAATGACACCAAAATCAAGAAAACCTGAGCTATGGATCGAAATATATGCCCCTTTGAAGATTTAGGGTGAAAATGGGGCAAAAATTGGGTCGGCGGGCCGAAACCTAAAATTTTTCCCCTTTTTTGAATTTGGGAAAAATTTCCAAAGAAACTCTATGCCCTATTGTTCCACTACCACGTGGTGCATTCCCATTGGTCCACGGGTTCAAATGACCATTTTACACTCTTTTGAATTTTTGAAAAAATTCCAAAATTCCTCTGCACCTCACCACTCTGGGACATGTGTCACCCTCCTATTTGTTGCGGGCATACGCTCCAGATTATTCCTTTGTGCTTTTGACCACTTTGGAAAAATTTCCAAATTCTCCCTGCGCCCCTAACCTCCACCATGAACAGGACATTTGGCATCTTCCATTTGGTCTGCGGGCCTTTGCAATTTCTATTTTCCTCCTCCACATGGGCTTTCGGGCCAAGATTTTTCTTTGCACCATTTAGTATTTTGGCAAAAATGTAAAATTCACTCGACCCCTCTAACTCCCGTTGGCCCTATGGACACATGATGGCCTCCTATTGGTTCATGGGGCTTTGGGAAAAAAAATTTCTTTGCACCCCTACCGAGCCCTTTGGAATTTATCTAACTTACCTCCGCCGACCCACCATTTTGCCACCACATGGCACATTCCTATTGGTTACGGACCTTCCCAAGGAAAATTTCCCTCAAAAAATCCACCGAGCCATAACTTGTAAAATACGAGTTAGAAGTAAAATTTTACCTTTCTGGAAAGGTGAGAAAATTCTGTATCTGATGAAGCCATTTCTAGATAATTTTGAGTGCCTAAAAAGTGAAAAATTTTACTGAGACACAAGGAAGGAAGGAATGAAAGAAAGTTAGCCAAATAAGAAGGGGGCTTATTTGGATAACAGACACCATGGATGTTCTTCAAAGCTTACAAGGGGAGATCTAGTGTCTAAAAGAGCAATCCAGAAAGGAGGAATAAGGAAGGAGAGTCGAGGTGCAAAAGGATGACCTATATAAGGTCAAAGAGGTGTGTAAAATGTTAAGGCAGGAGAACATCATTCCTTTGCTAGGATCTTGGTTGAGAGAGAAGGTACCACATCTGGAGAAGAGCACAAGAGATAGGTATTGCACGCAAACCTTCCCCCTCATAGCCTTGACTATGACAAGGAGATTACATTGAATGCACTTGTAGATGGATGGCTCCTCAGCAATATACTCATTGACACTGGCGTGGAGGTTAATGTTTTGACTTTAGATGCATGGCATCAGATGGGGAGACTTGTATTATAGTCATCTTCAAATGTGCTATATATGGAAAACAAGCCTAAGGAAATGCCCATCGGTGTCTTGAAGGATGTAACTATTACTATCCAGGGAGCCAAGTTTACTGGGGACTTCGAAGTCTTGGTGCTCACCGAGGTGGAAAATTTCCCAACATTACTTGGGTGCCCTTGGTGTTATAAAGAACAATATGAACCTTCAGTTTAACAAAGGGTACATGAGTTTCAAGAATAAAGAGGAGTAGGTCAATATACCCCTGGTTGATGGGAAGTCAGTACCCTACATTGAACCGTTGGGAGAAGAAGTTTTGGACAAGATTTATGTGTGCTCAATTAGAGATCTTGAGATGGTACACCCTATTAATGGGGTTATCCAGTTTGAAGATGATCAGTCAATGAGTGATACCACCATTCTGGCATGTGATAATTGGGTGCATGGGACTTATGAATTAATGGGATGGCAGTTGAGAGGATCGGTGACCAAGGTAACAAAGGTGTGCAGAGTTTAGCACCTTGGAGGAATAAAACTGCCCAAGTACTTTAGAGGAGCCTTCCCTTAGATCTTTTTGCATGAGATAGAAGTTTAGTGGAAGAACAAAAATGAATGGAGAGAGATGATGAGTTACGTCTTGCTTGGTACAATAGCTCATGGTTGGGCCACACATCAAGAGATCCTTTTAGAGGGATGTGAGGTAAGAATTGCTCTCTCTGTCAGATTTTCTATAGGTAATATACCCACCATCATCAGGGAGTACCATGGGAAGGAGCCTGCCTCTTTCCATATCCATGAATATGAACAGGTCTAGAGAGAAGGTGTGGAAGCCTTACCACCATCCCTCTGGGTGCACAAGTTATATTATACACTGCAAGGTTGTGCACATGCATGGTACATTCATTCGGAGACACGCTGCTAGACAAAGAATTGGCAAGAGCTCACAACTGATCTTATTCAAGCCTTTGAGTATCAGAGTACCAAACCATCGGTTGATAAGGCCTTGTAAGGTATCAAGCACCTTACCATGGGGATAGTTCTAGAACGGAAGATAGGCTATTGGATTTATTAGGTGAACCAAGATTGGAGGCGCGTTTCGAAGAGATTGAAGAAATAGAAGAGTTACAGCTTGAGCACATGTGTTTGGAAAAGGAGAAGGGAAAGTTAGTTTATGTGATTGATGGAGAGGAATTTGAAAGTTTAGATGTTATCCATTCTGTAGGGATGCGCAAATTTTTGGATAGTGTAGATGCCCGCATGTGTGCTTACCATGAGTCGTTAAAGACAAATAAAGTTAACTTCGGTTTAGGAGAAGAACCTAAGGAAGATGTTATTAGAGATTATTGGATGGAGAAGGAAGTATAAAAGATCATTGATCTATTTCATGAATTTGAGGATTTATTCCTACATGGGTACCATGAGCTAAAAGGCGTTCACCATTCCTTGGGGGAGATGAGAATAAAACTGAAGGAGGGTGTGCACCCGGTTAGAAAACGGACCTATCGGATGAATCCCAATTTACATGTGAAGGTTAAGGAGGAGATAGACAAGATGATAGCTTCTGGGATCATTAAGGTAGTAGAAGAATTGCAATGGATAAGTTTGATGGTAATCAACATCAAGAAGGATGGGTGGATTATAATTTGTGTGGATTCTAGGGAATTGAATGTAGTTTGTGTCATTGATACATTTCTGACCCCCTTCACTGAAGAAATTTTGGAAGGAGTCACTGGGCATGAAATCTATTCCTTTACAAATGGATTTTCAGGATACCACCAAGTTTGGATTGCAAAGGAGGACTAGGAGAAGACAACTTTCACCACTGAGTTTGGAAGTTTTGCATATACGGTCATGACCTTTGGGTTGAAGAATGCACCTACTATCTTTTCGCTCATAGTGGTGCAAGTATTCTAGGACTTCATTCATAAGTTTCTCCAGGTTTATTTGGATGATTGAACAATATATGGTCTAGTTAAGGACCACTGTGACAACTTGAGATTAATGTTTGAAAGGTGTAGGTAGTTGAGGATATCCCTCAACATTAAGAAGTGTGTGTTTGCTACACCCTTTGGGATTTTATTGGGGCATATCATATGTAAGGAGGCATTTCCGGTAGATCCTGCTAAAGTTATAGTTATTGTGGGGTTAAGGGAACCTACTAGATAGAGCACAGTGCATGGATTCCTTAGGCATACAAGCTATTAAAAAAAGTTCATTAAAGGATATGCCAAGATTGTTGCGCTGTTAGAGGAGCTACTTAAACACAAAAGTGCCTTCCATTCGGATGAGGAGCAGCAGAGGGCATTTGATACATTAAAAGATAGACTTATTACCGCACCTACTTTATGTTTTCCCACTTAGGAAAAGCCCTTCCATGTCCATGTAGATGCCACAGGAACCTCCATTAGAGTAGTGCTTACACAACCAGGTGAGGGGATTGTTGATCATCCTCTCTATTTTGGGAGCAGGAAGTTAACACCAGTAGAGTAGAATTATACCACTACCAAGCATGAGGCATTGTCAATGATCTATGCACTCTTCAAGTTTAGACAGTATTTGCTGGAAACACCCTTTGTATTCTACACTGACCACATGTCATTAAAGTATTTGGTAAACAAGTCCATTCTTTAAGGGTGCATATTTCAAGGTGTTGTTGTTTCAAGAGTTTGCATTCACCATTGTAGTGAAGCCTGAAAAAAGTAATTATGGACCTGATCATATATCAAGAATTGATTCAAGAGAGGATATGCAAAGTATTGACGAAGCAATACCAGACATGCAACTATTTAGATTGCAGCGTGCACCCTCAGATTTGGAAGAGATTACTGTATTTTAAAAAGGTGTGGCACTGGATGGAATGAAGGCATTGGAAAAGAAGTAGTTAGCCATATGCGTTGTGCCCTACATGTTGAATAGTGGAGAATTATACAAATTGGGACATGATGAGGTTTTGCGCAGATGTGTGTTAGTGCATGAGTACCTAGCCATCATAGAAGAAGCACACAGAGGAAGTGTGGGTGTGCATTACATAGGTGATGCCATCACACACAAGATTTTAATGGCAGGTTTATGGTGGGAAACCTTATACAGGGATTGTAGGGATTATTGTAAATCATGTGACCACTGTCACTGCATTGGAAAACCAGGAAGAAGAGATGAAATGCCTTGGCATCCTATTCCTAGCACAGAGCCTTTTGAAAAATGGGTGATAGAATTTGTAGGACCTATTCCACCAGCAACACATAGGGCTGGGTCATGTTATGTCATCACTTATATGGATTATCTCACAAGGTGGGTAGAGGAAGCCCCAACTAAAGATTGCAAAGCAGCAACAACGACAAGGTTCCTATGGGAGAACATTATCACAAGGTATGGATGCCCTTTGAGTTTGACTAGTGATAGTGGTATGCATTTTCTGAATGACACCATGAGGGTCCTACTATCCGAGTTCATGGTGGCTCATCATAAGACTACACCCTATCACCCATAAGAAAATGGAACCATAGAAGCATTCAATAAAATACTGAGTTATACCTTAACCAAAATGTTTTTTGTTGGAAGACAGGATTGAGATGACAAGGTATCAGCAATTTTATGGGCTTACAGAACTACCTAGAAAATAATAAATAAAGCCACACCTTTTCAATTGGTGTTTAGTGTGGAAGCTATTTTTTCAGTTGAATTTATGTTATCTTCTTTGCGAATAGCATGCGAAGGAGGATTAGTTGATGAGCGAGCACTAGAAGAAAGAATTAATGAACTAATGAAACTAGATGAGAGACGATCACTTACCTGTTGGAGCCAAACAATAGAAAAGGTGAAGTAAAATGCTTGGCATGATCGCCATATTAGAAACAAGAAGTTTGAGGTTGGGCAAATGGTGTTACTATATGATTCCAAGTTTCTCCGCCACCCTGGAAAGTTGAAAGTCCATTGGTTAGGTCCCTACACAATCTTGTACATCCTTGATTCGAGCACGTGCCAGTTACAAGTGCTAGATGGGATGAAGTTTCCTAGACACTTCAATGGTAGTAGGCTAAATACCTACTATAAACAAGTCTTCTTGGTGTTTGGAAATAAGGTAGTTTTGCCAGTTAGTTTAGAAGTTTCCTTTATGCATTTCCCTTCCCTTGTGTTTCCCTTTCACGTGTTTGTTTTGTTTTACGCCTTGGGTGCCAGTAACCTTATTGCTATTTTTTGAGAATTTATGAGTGCACAGAGGACTGTGCATCATTTAAGTGTGGGGTGGAGAAAATTGAAGGAGAAAAGTGAAGAAGTGCATGATTAAAAGTACCAAGGAAGTTGTGTTGAAGAGCCTTGTTGAGTAGCCCGGTTGAAAGAGAGATGAATAGAAAAGATAGAATGGTTGGTGTTAGGATAAAGCTACTTGTAGATCCCATGTACAAAGGAAAAGGAGTGTAGTTAAAGCAACATGAGGTAGGTGAAAGCAAGAATTTGGATAGATGAAGTGCCTTCAGTGTGTGTTGAGCGAGCATAAGAGTCTACTGTCAGGTTGGTTTGCATGCCAGAAGGTTAGAGGTGTTTTCACATAGGAAGGGCATGTGAGTTAAAGAGGGTTTTCATGTAAGAAGGGCACATGAGTGAAGGTGCTAAAGAAAAGATTTGTTTTAAAAAGCCGCATTAAATGAAAAAAGTAAAAGGGTAGGTAAAGTAGCCTTTAATGACCAGAAATAGGAAAAAATATAAATAGAGGGTCGGGGCACTCTCATTTTACTGTACGAAAATGAAGAGTTGGAGATATAAGCAAGTGTTATCAGCTAGGGTTTTTCATATTCGATCAAGTGAAAGATCTATGTGATTAAAAATGTGAATAGCCAGTTTGAGATTGCAAACCAGAAGGAAGGAATTACACGAGCGTGAAAAGAAGTAAAAATACTTTGTCTTGTGAAGAACTTATCAAAGTTAGGGTTTGAAAAACTAGGGCACGGGTTTAGAAGAATTGTATCGCAGATCTGAGATCGAAGGTTGGGAGAAGGAAAGCAAAGTAACAAGGAGAGGATTGGAGTGATAAAATTACCTCAAGCATGGCACCCAAGAAAGGAAATGGCAAAGCTAAGGCTAAACAACAAAAACTCGAGGTAGATACAAATGAAGAATGGTATGCAGAGATGCAGTACCCAGATGGAGTGATGATGGGGAAGGAATGGGAATCCCACTTGAGAAGTATACCTGTTAACGACTATAATCACCTCACAAACACCATAGAGAAAGAAATGGCATTGGAATTGGAACGCCCAACCAACAAGTGAACACCTGAAGGTTTTCCTATCTATAATGATGACATAAAGGTCAAGCTGTCAAATGTAGGGTTGCTGCAACTCTATGAGTTGCCTTATTTTGGGAAGCCAGATCACTTGTACTAGTGGTTGATGTCTCGGGTGCATGAGGAATACTTCCACTTTACTGGGTACAAGATGCACGTGACTCCCCAGTTGATTTCATAGTTTATAGGCCTCATATGTGAGGGAGCTAGCATGGAAGATGACCTTGGCGACAAGGAAGCTATTCAAGAGATTGTCATAGAGTATTCCTACAAGAAAGGTTCACGGTACTATAACATCTTAGACATCAAGGACCCCGTTATGAATATGGATGCACACCTGGTAACAAAGCTAAATGACCAAGAAATATGGATGCAAGTCAACAAGCCATGGCTACATGTCTTTAGGAAGATTGCAGAGGGGACTATATATAACTTATCTGCATACATTGCCAAGGAAATTGTTAAGTGTGTGAAGGAGGGGGACAGGATCCTCTTTGGCAATGTTTTTCTCACCATAGTGTTTGCAGAAATTGGAGTGCTGGAAGCACCAGACAAGTTTGTGTGGGAGTACCCAACCGAAGACCCTTCGCCCGCAAAGAGGTTTGAAAAATATACATGTGATACAATGAAAGCTCCCCACAAAGCATGACTTGAAAAATGGTATACATGCTTGAGAAATGCATTTGGTTTGGAGTGGAGGATCCTTGAATAACTCCCAGCAGCCACACAGGGAGAAGCTGAGTTCGTAATGTACCAGCACTACTTCTTGGGCAAGTTAAAACTTATTTACAAATCATGAAGCCCTTGGTGCAAATTTCCTTTCACGTTCACTACCCAATACTTCCAAGCAGGAGTGAACAAATTTAAAGAATCAAAGAAGCTAAGGCTAGAGCTAGGAAAGTTGGACTAGGAACATAAGGATATGAGGAAGAAACTAAATTACCTTGGAGGTAAGCGTGCGTACGTGTCACACAAAATCCATATAACTAGGACAATAACGCTTCCCATCATTAGAGGATCCACATCGCACATATAAATGCACATAAGGCCAAAATTCGAAAAGGGCACGTACTTGGTGGATGAGATCTCAATACATGAGGACCCCTTGGGAAAGAAAAATCCAGCATCTAAGAAGAGAGGTAGAGGAGAGGAATGAGCACCAAGTGTGCCGAATACTTATACAGTGAGCATGCCTTCTACAAGCACCAAGGCAAACACCTATGTTCAGAGAAAGAAGTCTTCAGTAAAGGAGAAGAAGATAGAAGTAGAGGTGCCCAAACAACCCACCACCATGGGGGAGTCACAAGAGGAATAAGAGAAGGTAGAATCTCTTGACCAGAAGACACCTCTCAGGAAGAAGTAGAGGGTGGATGAAGAAGCTGACTCAGAGGTGACTGACAACTTGAAGAGATATCTTGGAGAAGGAGAGGATGAGAGTGAAGGAGGTGGTGACAAGGAGGAAGAGCCAGAGAAAGACAAGGAACCTTTGGAACCTCATGTATTTAGTGTCTATGACTCAGAGGAAGAGAGTGGGGATAAAAATCAAGAGTTCGTATTTGCACAATGAAAAGGTGCACAAGGTGATTAAGGCACTGAAGATACAAAGATGGATGAGAAGGATGCCATGGAGAAGAAAGGAGACATAAGTTTTACCAAAGAGTAGATAACTGAAAGTGGCAGAGTGAGAAGCGAAGAAGATGCTCAAGGCCCTTGTAGATCAGAAGTTAGAGTGTAGCGTAGACATAGTACTTAAGGAAGGGAAGGAGGAGAGCGTTGAAAAGGGACATGATAGCCTAGGAGGCCCCGCTCTGATAGTTAGCTTCCTTAAAGGTGCACACTTGGGTAGAAGAACTTTGGATGTAAAACCGAGGTAGATAATGGGCTATGTGGATGATTCAAGAGAGGTGCTACGTGTAAGGTTCCAGAGCACGATACTAACTGTGAGACTTATAGCCATGGGGATCATTCTAGAAGGAAGGCACGTACCCCAAGATGAAAAATATGCTTTCTTGGGAATTTGAGTCCCATGTTGATGAGAAAAAACTTTTAGGTCTACCAAAAGGTGTTTATCATGTTGCCAGAGTCTAAGGGAGACAACCCCTTGGTAAATGCTCAGGATCTCTTAGACGAGCAAGTGTGCAATTCTCTAAACAAGGTTGCGGTTGAAACAGAGGTGAGGCTATTCACATGGAATGAAAACATAAGGGATTTAGAGGGAAAAATTAGCCAAGAAGGAAGAGGAGTTGGCTAAGGTGGCCAAAAACATGAAACATGAGGAATTAATTAGTTCACAGTTAAAGTGTGAGCTCCAGGAGAAAAAGGCAAAGGTGTAGGAGGTCTACAAAAAGGTAGAATCAATAATAAGCACCATCATTTTAAAACACCCAGATCTAACGCCAATCCCTCAGAGGTACACATCGATGTTGGAATGCCTAGAAGACTTAACACACATCTTGACCATGGAGAGACAACCCTTGGCATAGGAATCTATGGAGGAAGTGGTCGCGCGCTTGAAGGAGGAGAACCGGTTAAAGGTGATAGCACTTGTTGCTGAGTATAGACCAAGTACTCATGTATGTGTTGTATGCAGAAGCCACATATGACACATACACGGATCGAGATAATGTGGAAAGCTCCTTGGTTTCCACACTTGAAGTAGAGCTGAAATAGTTCTAGGAAAAGAACAAGGGGAACAGGGCAAAGAGGGACAAGGTTCTGGCTGAGGTAGAAAAGAAATCAGAGAAAAATAAGGCTTTAAGAAGCTCAATTAAGGCCCAACTGAAGGAACTATACCCCCAGATCACCAGAAGAATGGACAAGCTCATGGATCTGGGTAAGGAAATGGAACATTTTGTGGACACTTTGGGTTCCCAGGGAGCTGGTCTAAGCTTTGATGAAGTGAGCACCCTGGTGGGTGACCTACGCCAGAAGGTGAAGGGTGGAACAACCTGGAGGTAGATCTATGATGGAAATTTCCCAGCCCTTTGAATTAATGTCCCGCCATTCTTCATTCTTTCCCCTATTCTTTCATTCCTTATTCATTTTGTAAAATATATGTCTACATCTTGGTTCCATTGAACCAACTTGCACCTTGTTCAAGTAGAATGTTCCGAGGAAGGACAACATGTGTAGTGTGGGGTGATGTTGAGCCCCTGGAATATTGGCCTAGTATGAAGGTGCATGGGCACATGGGATCCCAGTTATAGAAGGGCGTGTAAGGTAAAAGTACACATGAGGAAGAGTTAAGAAGGCACATGTTTCACATGGCGTGTGAAAGGAGGTTCGAGACTTAGCTAATTTATGTAACAAAGGTAGAACACATGAAAACTGTGATTGGTTATGCATGGATAAGATGTAAGCTTGGAAATAGGTGGCTCAGGAAAGAGCATGCCAGTGATGGAATCTTCTATAGGATCATCATGAGATGGAGTGGAGAGCTCAGGCCTGAAGGAACATGCTCGCTTGGGAGACCACATTCGACACTTGGCGACGGATTTGAGGGCGCAGAAAGGTGAGTTTGTAGCATGGGAAGATAATAAATACAAGTTCCTACAGAACATAAAAAGGAGACTGAGATAACATACATATGGGGATATAGAGATAGAGGAAGAGATATACATAGAGAGAGATAACATGGGTGAAGCTCTGCAGGATTGCTGCAAGTGGAACTTTGATGTAGGAAGGAATGCACTAGGCTTAGTATTGTAATTTCTTTTTCTTTTGGTATAGTTATACAAGCCTAGTGATGTGCATGATTGCAGTCTGCCCTTTATGGCTCTTTGTAATGAAACAATGAATACAATGAGGTTACCTATTTTAAATAGACATGGATATAGTAGCTTTAATGTATATTTTGTTCATAGGAGTTCTCTTTCCTTGCATGCTATGAATGAATGATTGTATCTTTTTTTCATTTATAATATATGTTATGGAGTTTATTAAAACATCCAGTCTGAAGAAGCTAAAAGGATCTGGAGGCCGTTCTAAGCCCTATAATTCTTGTATGTCTAAACTTCTTTCCTAAATACTCTTACAATAATCATAGATAAATGCTTCCCACTAAAACTCACATAAAAGAGATACTCAACACCCGTATGTTCCTCGGGTGAGCGCTCAACTTCTACTGGGTGATAGGCCAACACACATGGGATTCCTTCCTTTTATAGTGGGAGTAAAATTGACTACACTAAGTCTGAATTTCAATGTTTCATATCTTATTTCTTGGTGCAAGTTTGAACTGCTCAATTACTTGAAAAAATTTGATTGCCAGATTTTATCCATAAAAAAGACTTAATTATTAAAGGATGTATTAAAATTTCTCTATCCTCCAAGTATGGATATTATTTTCCATTCTCATCTAATATATATAATTGATTCAACCAACATTAAGGAGATAAAGTGCAAAGTTTGATTTCCAAATTTCAAACACCTATCAAGGGAAATGAAACATTGTCTTTTTCCTCATACACATTTTCCTTTTCAAACAGAGGTTTCAATCCTCAACAGAAAGTCAAATACAATACACAATACAATTTTGAGAACTAATACAATCCTTTATTCATTTCCAATACAACCTTACAATTTTTTCTTTTCCATTTGAAATACAGAATGCAATGCATGTAACATTCTTCCACATTTCCTTTCAAAACAGAGAGTAGAATATAACTTTTTTTACATTTCACAATTACAATTCAATCTTCCATTTTCAATACAAATATCTTCACATTACAAATGGATAAACAAATCATCCACTCCAAAGTGGGAAGGATTACAATAAACTTGTTTAAAAGAAGGGACTGTCAAACTGTATATTCCTCTTGCTCCAAAACAGTAGCATGCTAATTTCTTCATCTTTTCATCTTGATCACAACAAGGAAGGGGGAAAGGCAACGCTCTCCACCCAACCAAGACATCGAATGAGAAGGGAGAAGCCATCCTTCCTCATTGGCCCTCGATCCCCAACCATATTAAAATAAGAGATGCAATACAACACATGGAAACAAAGGCTTCCACAAAAAACATGCAGCATTTTCACATTCTTTTTTGAAACACATTTCAAGAAGAATGTAGTTCACAACTACATTAAACAAGTGCAAACAAAACTAAGGCTTCATCAAGCAAGCCAAAAAGAGCAAGGATCTATGGGGGAAGCTACTTATGCCTCCCAATTAAGAATTGGGCATCCACCAATATCAATATCATATCCCATAAACCTTATGCCTCCCAACCCTCCTTATGCCCCCCCAAAGTTTCTCCCTTATGCCCCCCCCAAGAGTAAGAAATGTAAGCTATTTCTTTTCCATGGTGGATCCCAATCCCAAACTCCCTCCATAATAAAAATTATGCCATTGGCATTCCCTTATGCCCCCCCCCCCCCATTTGAAATTCCCATAGCCTTTTCCTACACCATGTCCTAAGCAGTCTACTCAACCAGCCAACACACACATAACAGCAATCACCATTCTAAACATGCATAGAAAGAGAAGAAATATTTTCAAAGGGTTCAAGTTCCTACCTCTCCATAATGGATTTTGTTCCAAGAGCAAGCTTTGAATGTCAAAAAGCTTCCCAATGCCATAATAATAGTCCAGAAAACAGCAACACACAAGCATGCAATGGTCTTCAATCTCCTTCCACAAGCAAAACTCCAAAACAACAAGAAATTCACCCCAAGGAAAGTATGCAAAGTTTCAACAACCATCAAACAAGCAAGGAGTTCAAATTTTAAAGGAGAGGGAAGAGAAGGGGATGATGTGGATCCATGTGGGATTCCTTATCACTCTTCCTCAACCCCAAAAACAAAATCAATATCATTCACCTAAACATAATAAATAAAATGAAAAATTAACTTACACACTCCAAAATAACCCATACCCCAAAAGGACTGAATTAAAACATGTAAGAGAAGTGCAATTAAAACTTACAATTAGTCATTTCAAAATTCATTAAAAAGGTCTAAATTTACACCTCCATACAATAGGTATGGTTGGTGATATTAATTTTAATAGGTGTGGGATAAGTTTAACTTGTCCCACAAGCCTCCAAATATAGCCTCCCAAGGATAAATTCGAATTTCCCATGGAGGATGAAGTGTTTCACACTCCAAATCTATCTTACATATTTCTTACACATTCTTACAACCTTTCTTACACACTCTTACAACCTTTCTTACACACTCTTACAATATTATATTTAACAGTAACAACTATATTTATTACATTCCTATGACATATTGATTTATTTAAATTTTAACACGTGATTATTCACATTACATCTAACACAACATAATAATAAACTAATGAAAAGGGTAACACATCACAAAATAAAACACATGCAACAATTAATAAAGATTTTACCACATTAATAAATTATACAAACCCATGGTCACATATAATGGATGATCCCCCCATGGGAATACTCCTAACATAACACATTTACACACACCCACACACAAAATAAGTTGCCATGGTGACCTTGTTGAATTCACCCAGAATTCCAATATGGTTAGTCTCCAGTCCCCCGAACATTGTTGTGATATTTTAAACCTGCAAAATGCAAAAATACCTCCTTCGGCCTTGTGGCCATATTAGAACATCCAAAATGAATATATAATATACTCTACAAAGCCATCTATTCATATAAATCACAACAATCATCAAGGAAATCAACATTATCTTTTTCAGTTTAATTTATATCGACTACTATATCATTATCAATTAATTTCTCCGTGTCTAGGTTCTATTCACAATATCCAATATCACATGTCCAAATCAACATTCTATTAATATGTCAATGTCAAACAATATATCATCATCCACATATAAAAATGTCTCTAATAATCATCATGCATAATATACTGAATCCAGATCTGACATAATAATCACCTTATCTAACATCTAACCATCATACTAAAACAAAAGATAATATAGATCAACATTATCAAGATCAGTATCTAAAGGGTGTCAAAGGGAAGTGGGTACTACATCCCTCTACACCTTAGGGACTTGACTTCCTTTTAGGTTTAATTACATACAAGGAAGTGTTAGATTGATCCTAGGAATAATTCTTAGTAAATGTGAGATCATCCAAAGGGGTCACTTCCATTAAGGGACTATTGTTTTAAATTTAACAAGTCGTGAGTTTTATAGAACTTTTTTTTTTTTAAATATGAATTCAATAAAAGCTAGGGAGATTCATCCCAAGGCACTAGGAATTCTAAACAATAATCCACAATGCAAGTTTCCTACAAACATAATGAATCTTTTACAATCCACTAAACTTTACCCTTTTAAGTGGGACTTAACAACATGTTAAGCCAATCACTATACCTACATATCTATTTGAATGGGGTCTCAAAAGATCAACAATTATTTTTCCTATCGAATAAATGTGGTGAGATCTTGAGTGAAAAGTTTAAATTTAATTTAATCACCACACACTATCCCACTACTTACACATACCATATTAAATGCAAAGTTATAGTTTCTACATTTTTAAGCCATGGATTATCATGGTACATTGACTATACAATGAAATAAAAATGGTTTTCATGTCACCGCCACTTTGCACGAGTTAAGCAAGTCTATTAACAAGGTCCCACAACTCTAGATCACACATGAGATCAGGTTAATCAACAATGGATCATGACATAAATCACAAAAAAAATTATTCAAGCATTACCACCTTATCAAAGGTGAAGAATGTATCTATAACTTGAGAGGTAACAATTAATTGTTTCCACCGTTATTACTGAGCGATTTCACCAAGATGCACACTTTGTTTTATTATTAGTCTGATTTTGACACTTACGCCATGTGTAAGAATTGAATTTGACCATACCAACCAATCATAAAGAAGTCAACCATATAGTTAAATTGTGAAGAATATAGTAGTACTCCCATCACATTTAATATGCATAAGGTAAGATAAGAAACATACCAATTCAAGCATTGGTATATTAAAGCATCAGAGTGACTAATTAAAATCTAACTTATTTCCTAATCAAGCTTGGAATGGCCATATTATTTAGTGAACAAGGAACACCTATTTACCATTAAAAGTTGTTATGCAGAACAGCTAAGTAATACGTGGTGCATGCTCCTTAGGATGTCCCAAGTGGTGCATAACGTCATCTCATGCACTGGTCCTTAGTAATAGGAAACAGGGCTACCAATCAACTAGGTGACCCAACTGAAAATAGCTGAAGAAAATCAAGACTTCAATCAATTGTAATCTTATTTCCTTAACATATATAGCCTTCGAGTTGTCAATACTTAAAAATGCACACACAAGGTCAATGTAAAATACATACATGTAAGTATAGTTACGTCAAAAATAGATGTGTGTGTGTGTGTGTTGGTTCCCATTTTACCTTTTGTGTCATCAATGCTATGCCTTGATGATCTAGGCTGTCCCCTCTCCCTGATGATATCCTCACAAAAAAGGTATCATACATTTTTAGTGAAAAGAAGTACTTCTTCAACTTGAACATTACAACTCTTGACCAACATGTTTCACAATTGATTAGGCAGGTGTTAGAACTACGAGTATCAACAATATAATTCGAAATTGAATTTATCAACATAAATTAATTAACTATTTTATAAATCAACTGAATTTAATCAAAATTTAATAGCTTTGCTAATGATGAATAACATACATATCATGAAAAACTATCCGTAGTTACAATTTTACTTTCAACTTGATGCCATCATCAGTTTATCATTATAATTTAGCATCCACTAAGGTGGGCATGTTATGTAATTACCCATTCTATATAGGTCCAGATAGCATTCAGTTTACTCACAATTATTATGTGGGTGGAAATAGGCTTCCTTTCATAGTATTTTAAAAAATCATAATCTTAATTTCATGACATTCATCTACGCAAAAGAGTGATTAATCCCATCTAGTGAACACATCCCTTGTACTATCATCCATTTTGTTCATGATTGAGTCTAGGGCAATAATAAAGATGACTCCTTAGATTTCAATAGATTTCTATTGTGATATGGTTGAGTCCTCTAAGGAATCAAATTTTAATTCAATGATTTCTCTTGAATCATTCTTACATAATGTTCCTATATGGGGAGGAGATCCTATATCAACACACTACATTTTTAATTCTTATAGATGAATATATATTTATACATTGAAAACACATTTTTATGATTTCTTGTTCAATCAACCCGAAATCACCACCTAGATTGAACTAAGCATGAAACATACCAAGATTTGAAAAATTCACCATTATAAGTGTAAGCATCATTAAGCATTCTGTAGTGAGGTCATCCACAATTTTCATGGGTGAACATTATCCCGGAAGGCTCATGAATCTAGGTTAGAATCATGACTTGACACAAATGTACGTTTATATAGTTTTATAACAATGTGTAGTAATTCTTGAGGAGATAAGTCAGAGAATAATTTACTCATCTAAGTGGGACTAGGATAGAGAGGGTTCCTTCCAATCAGTCATTTTATGTCCCCATATGAGATAACACCAACCAATGCAGTACCAAATTCCATATTATCAACTTCTAATACCAAGAATGTTCTTGGTACACTAGAAGGTCTTAAACAAGTGTTAATGGCACAATTATACCAAATAATTTAGTGGTCCTCACTCATCTCCTTAACAGCCAAGAGTTCTAGTCTCTAAAAGAGTCACTATAATCCATATACTCCACCATGTTTTCGAGATCTAACTTTTCCAAAATGTTCATTACACATTCTTGGCATTTCATGAACATGAAAGTGTACAATCATGACCCAAGATTTCATTGGGCCAGTGTCTTCTTCAAGTCACCCTACATGATTAATAGGTCATTGTATTTTATCTCCCTTTTGACCAATGGAATTTTGATATGTATACCAATAAATTCCTTATTTGAATTCAATTCCTTTATGAGTAACACAAGTCACCCTGGTTCATTATTAGTTCTTGTTGAAAGGCTTAGAGTATATCTATAACAACCAATATTCATACATTAACTACTTAGTTATTACTTTCTATGTTCTCAACCAATGAACCCAAGTTATTATTATAACATGCGATAGGTGAAAATTCTATTATGTCTTAAATCTTGGAATTGCCTGATTTTTCCATCTAACAAATACAGTCAACCAAAGATGCATTTTTCTCTTTCCTCGTTGGTTGGAAACAATTAATTTGAATTTTTTTCCCATAAATAAACACTTCTACTCTTACGATGGTTAGGATATTACTAGATTTAAATAGGATCACCAATACCACTGTAAAAGGTGCCCTCTAGACCACTCTACATTACAAAATTATGATGTCTAGCATAGGTCAAGCAATGAAAGGGTTACTACTAAGCTATCTTAATACTAAATTACTCATGGTCTCCGTTTATTTTTTAAAAATACCAGGCAAATGACACCTCAAGCACTATAAATTTTCACTGAAGACACCCAGTGTGCACCCACATATGACAATTGTCACCATAGTTTGGGAAAGCATTGCTTATCAGCTCAACAACAAACATGAAGGAATTCCCCCATTGTGTGGGACATTGGATCCAAGTTGGGAAAAACATCATGAGCTCTGAGTAATGCCAACTCCTAACGTAACTACGTCTAAGAAATATCGACTACTCTAACAACTAAGTCTACTAAATAGCCAGGGATAAGGAGGAAGGGGGAAAATTATTGTAGAAATGAGAAATAAAAATAGTGATGCACTAGGTAGAAAGGGATCTCTCTCGATCCAATCATGAATATAAGATGAGTCCTTGATAAAACACAGTGCAAGATTATGGAAGATGTAAATCACATAATTCAACACCTACATTAAATCCATAACTCTAATTCATGGTTCCATAATAGGGTCGCTCTACAGTCGAGATAAAAATTTGCAAGTATAACACATACACAGGATGGGGTCCTAGATGACACCTAGACTTAGTGTCCACCCTCTCATATGGGTAACAACATGGAAAATTGACAACCAGGCCCTCTTTCTAAACCACTCAAGGAAGGAAGCTCTAAACAACTTCTAATTAACTCTTCCCGACCCATAACACAACCACTACTATCCAACCACAAGAGTCACATATTACAACTCATCATTGCAACAACTCTAATAAGGAAGGGTCTCAACAAAGAGCTTATTGCATCATACAATTAAATCAAGTTTTAGGACTTGTAAAACAACACATTTTCAAAGGGGAACCAAGTTTTCATTATAGTAGAAGTTCACAAAATCAATTTAATCTGACATTCTTATTTATCCCAGGTTTAGAAAAAATGTCACTAAGCAAACACAACAACTCAAACAACTTATTATTTTATTATGATTTTAATTCTGGTAATTCAAATGAACATAGGAATGTAATATTTCTTCATGTTTATTCCTTCTTTCAATTTTCAAACAAATTTGTTTTCTTAGATTCAAAAGTGTGCTAGGTTTACAGTTCATGTCTAATGTTTTCTAGTCTTCCCAATGGTATAAACTTTCGAACCACTTCTCTGATACCAAGTTGTCATGCTCGGTTAAAACAACCCACTTGAGACCCATGAACAACCTAGGTTTAGTTAGAAAATTATGGAATTATTATTTTTTGATTAGGAGTTAATGACCAAAGTCTCGAAGACAATTAAATTCAAATGATAACTTTTTCCATTATAATAATTACTAATTTCTCATTATAGAGCAACAAGAGTAATAAGTCCACACCTAGCTCAAATCTCTCTAGGGATTAATTTAATTAGTGATTACATTGACATTTTTAGCTAAATATTCCCTGATTAAATTATAGGGTTAAGGGACCCAAAACAATTAAATACCCAAGATATTTAATTTCCACCAGATGAAGGACGTGAGAAGGATTAAATTACAGTGAGGAAAGAACACATATTTAAAATCAACAGAGTAAGGTCTCACTTACCCACTCCCATAACTTAATTAGGAGTGTTTATAACTTGGTTGTCATGCAACAGTTGCCACTAATAGCTTTTGGAACAATTCAATTTCACTGGGACAAACTTCTCTTTTATTAACAATTATCAAGGTCACATGGTCCAAAACTTTGGGCTAGAGGTTTTAGTTAGGTTCAGGGAGTAATTTTCCCCCATACCCAACTCTCTAATAGGGTCATAGTTTTAATTTGATTTCTCTTATACTTAGTGCTTCCAAAATTTCCTTATACCATTTCCAATGGATAGGAAATTTTCTCACCTTTCCGGTGATATAAAGAAGTCCTCCTAACTCCTTACAGAACTCAAGATATGAGCGGGCAGAATTTTTAGGTCAAATTTTCCCCTAGGGGGACATGTGTCAAGAGGTGGGGAAAGCACCTTCAATGGGTTGGTGGGTCATGGGATGGCTTGGGGAATTTTTTTCCATCATGTGGGCACAAAGGAAAAAGTTCATCCGTGCCTCCACAAGTCCATGGTGAACACGTGTCGAGTCTTGGCGTAATGTGGGAAAGGGGTGAGGGGTTGGTGAAGTGGTAGGGAAGGATAATGATTTTCACCCCAATAACTCAAAAATTTAAAGTCAAAAACAATCCCATGACTCTACCAAGCCATAGGCTGCCATGTGTTGTCGCTTGATTGGACACAGGAGGCAGGGCGGTGGGGAAAGGTTTAAATTTTTACCTAAGGAAAAAATCAAAGTTTCAAAGGGAATAATTTCTCTGTTTTCCCCCGAAAAAGCTAGGTGATGCCACGTGTCACTCCATGATTGGGTGTAGGAGATAGGGTGATGAAAAAAATTGAGGCATTTCACCCAAATGGTTTCAAAGTCCATTTGGAAAGTTTCCACGAAAGGAAACTTTCCAAGCAAGGTAGGGTTGTGGGGCCACAGAGGCAACAATGAAATTTTCCAAAAAGGTGAAAATTAAAGTTAAGTTCCAAAAGGGTCCGCCCCTTTGCCAAGCCACGTGTCAGCACCTGATTGGCTGCAGGCTGGCGGGGATGTGGGGAAAAGTTGGAAAAATTTCCCAAGACAAAATTTTTAAAAAGAAGTTAAGCTTTTAAAATAGGTCTGCTCCTCCAATGTGCCACATGGCAGAACCCCGATTGGTTGTGAGATTGTAGGGCCATGAACTTTTTAGGGAAATTTTTCCAAAGTCAAAAATTAAAGTTTAACAGTTAAATTTTTTTGTGGAAGGCCAAATTGAAGTAAAACTTCAAATGGCCATAAATTTTGATAGGAAGCTCAGAATTGAGAAAACAAGGACTTTATGGAAATCCCTCAATGTCTTATTTTCAAAAGAATCTTCAATTTTGAATTTTTATGAAGTTTTGGTTGTCAATTTGATGGAAAAAATATGCAAGGTTTTGCAAAGAAAACTGGTAATCTTTAACTTATAAAACTTCATTCAATTTTGAATTCTTACTTTCTCAACATGTCAATCAGACATGGAGACTTATCCTTGGATGGATTTAAGAGAGGTTTCAAGATTTGATTTAGTTGATTGAGTTGCAATTGATAATTTTCCATCTTTTAACAGCAAAATGACTATGCAAGTATCAAATTGGATTTTATAAAGCTTTGAAGGGTCTTTCTTAAATGTTAGGGTCAATTTGAGTTCCTTAGGACTTACTAAGTGTTGCCCCCCTGAAATATTGGCCAAGTATGAAGGCCCGTGTGTGCACAAGATCCCAGTTATAGAAGGGCACGCAAGGCAAAAGCACATAGGAGGAAGAGTTAAGAAGGCACATGGTTTGGGCGGCACATGAAAGGAGGTTCGGGACATAGCCAATTTATACAACAAAGGTAGAACACATGAAAAGTGTGATTGGTTACGCATGAATAAGATGCTAGCCTAGAAATAGGTGGCCTAGGAAACAACATGCCAGTGATGGAATCTTCTAGAATATCATCATGAGATGGAGTGGAGAGCTCAGGCCTGAAGGAACATGCTTGCTTGGAGGACCACATTCGAAACCTAGTGACGGATTTGAGGGTGCAACAAGGTGAGTTAGTAGCATGGGAAGATGATAAATACAAGTGCATGTAGAACAAAAAATGAGATCGAGATAACATACAAATGGGGATATAGAGATAGAGGAAGAGATATACAGAGAGAGAGAGAGAGAGAGATAACATGGTTGAAGATCTGTAGGATTGCTGCGAGTGGAACTTTGATGCATAAAGGAATGTACTAGAATTAGTATTGTAATTTCTTTTTCTTCTGGCATAGTTATACAAGACTGGTGATGTGCATGACTGTGGTCTACCCTCTATGGCTCTTTGTAATGAAACAATGAATATAATAAGGTTACCTGTTGCAAATAAACATGGATATCAGTAGCTTTAATGTATATTTCATTCATAGGAGTTCTCTTTCCTTGCATGCTATGAATGAATGATTCTATATTTCTTTCTGTTATATTATATGTTATGGAGTATGTTAAAAAATCTAGTTTGAAGAAGCTACAAGGATCTAGAGGCCATTCTAAGCCCTATGATTCTTGTATGTCTAAACTTCTTTCTCGAATACTCTTACACTAATCATAGATAAATGCTTCCCACTAAAAATCACATAAAAGAGAGACTCAACACCCATGCGTGCCTCGGGTGAGTGCCCAGCTTTTTCTAGGTGATAGGCCAGTGCACATGGGATTCCTTCCTTTTATAGTGGGAGTAAAATTGACTACATCTTGGTTCTATTGCCAGGAACTCTTTTCAAAGTTGTAGTGGGATATAACCTGCATCATAATCTGTGTAAAGAGTAATGACGAATCGGTTAACATTGGAAAATGTTGAGTCATGGTTTAAGAGCAAGGAAGATGAATTTTCCCAGAGATTCAGCACTGGACCTGAGTTCAATACACGTAGATGGGTAGAAAAGAATATCTACCATGATCTGTATGAGGCTTTTTTCTGCTGCTTCCTAGTAGAGTTATATAGATGGCTTTCAGCCTATTGATCTAGATCAAGTTAGCATTATGGATCATAGATATGGACCAAAGAAGACTACTAAAGGTTATAGGATGTAGATTTGATGTGGACCCATGTTTTTAGATCACTTGTGGGGAGGAGTAATAGCTAGATACACACTAGAATAAGCCATTTCCATGTATTCTTGTCCATAGATTGCTGAGTTTGAGTTTCTACGAGAACCTAGACGAACATTTCTACGTGCTATTCCTCTAGCCACGAAGATATTAATGGTTAATATGAGTTTAGAGGCACTCCCAATGGCTAGCTAAACCATTTTAAGCACTGAGTAAGGAAGCTCAGGTGGAGAAAGATGGCAGATGATACGAAAGAAAAGGAGAGGGAAGAAAGACAGCTCAAGTATGGTGAAGCGTGTGAAAGGGAGATTACTAGGTGACTCAAGGCTGCTAGTGTGATGGATTTATGGAGACAGACGTTATGGGAAGGAGTTGAGGTTCACGCGAAGGATGTGGAACTTGAGTAGTATGTGCTACCCCATCTTGGCAAGCATGTAAGGGAGACCCCTTTGGCTTCTGGTGAGAGCTCATCACATGAAGAAAGGAGAGTCGTTCACACATATCTGAACCCACCCAGTGACTGAGACCTGGTTCTTGGTATTCCCAAACCAGAAAGAAGTATTGATCCAATTGAAACTAGTAGAAGAGATAGATCTATTCCTAGGAGATATAATTTTACATTCCCTTCTTCTATGGCTGTACATATTCCAGTATTCAGATGAGTATTTAGATAAGGGGCAAGTGTACAAGCTTTTGGGCTCACACCAGGAAGTGGCGCGGGACAAAGTAGTGGTAGTGTGACACTATCATAGAACATCGACGCAAATTTCAGTGAGACCATGGGGGTGCTTGGCACAGCTTCTGTAGACCCTATTAGACCTAGTAGTTGTGGTGGATCTAGTGGCTCTAGAGGTACAGGACCCGATGGACTTGGTGGATCAGGTGGTGGAGGAAACACCGGAGGGAACCAAGGCTTTGGTTCAAGATAAGGACCCCAACCACCACCTTAGGTTTTCTTTGAGATTTCTCTAAATTTTCCAGATTATAGGGGCATTGAGGATGCTGCAGAACATGTTCACAAGTGTGAACTGCTATGGTGCGTGAAAGGTATCACAACCCCAGAACAAAAGGATAGTCAATTTGTAACCATGTTACAAGGGCACGCGCATAGCTGGTATAGAAATTATGACCCTCATAAAATGGTGGTGGATTACACTGTCTTAAAGAATGCATTCTTAACAGAGTTTCACATTCCTCAGTTCAAGAAAAAAAGCATTAGTGCTTTGAAGGAGATACAACAAAGAATGGCAGAGAGTGTTTGGGAGTATGATGCGTGCTTTAAGACTCTTGTCTAAATTATCGTATGATATACATCCTTCTTAGTATGCACAGTTTTTTTTTAGAGGATTGATCACCCCTTTTAGAAGGGCATTGTCTCATAAGACTTTTACAGATCCACGTGAAGCATTGGAGACTGCCTTGCACACCGAAGATGTTGGTAGTATTGATACTGGCATTAGTCCATTCTTAGAGGCTCAGATTGCTGCTATGGCTAAGTAGTTGGAAAAGCTATTTGCGAACTTAGTCCATGAGACTTGTAGTGGTTTATGGTGCATAGATTGTGAATTAGAGGGTTAGGTTAAGGAAAATTTCCCCCAGAGGATGGTACGTAATATAACGTTAGACTGTGAAATTTGTAATGGGGACCATGATGCAAGTAGATTTCCCTTACTGTAGCGCGTGATCAGGAAGAATGTATCTTGTTATTGCAATATTTGTACCTCCATGACCCATGATACTAAAGAATGTAGCCTCATTGATCAGATACATGAGGCCATTGATCATGGGGTACTCCAAACCAACATTGCCAGTGGTTCTAAAAATGATGATTGCTGTTATGAGGCGTGCAAAGATAGAGGTGCACATGGAAGAGGTTTTTGAGGAGAATTTTTTGGACGAGGTAACCATGGAGGAAGGAGTGAGTTCCAGGAGGAACATGTTTTAACTTTGGATCTATAGAACATTACAAGCATGAGTTCTTAGACTTGTTGTAGTGCTTGTGGTGCGGAAAGAAGCATAAGTATGAGGAGTTCCCAGAGTTATTTGAGCATATAAATCAATAGCACCAGAAGGAAAAAGGCGCTGCGATAGTTAGCATCAAGAAGGTAGACATACAGTGGATGCCTTGGGTAACACGGATGAAGGTTTGGATCCTATCTTGGTAGCAACATGGGAAGAAGCCACACACACAAGAGAGGTACCAAGACAAAAGACCCTAGTTACGTGGGAGGAGTTAGTTCATGGAAAGTATCCAGACCCCGTATATCAGAAGGAGATATATCAAGACACCATGGATGTTATTTGAAGCTTACAAGGGGAGATCCAGTGTCTAAAGGAGAAATCTAGAAAGGAGGAACAAGGAAGGAGAGTCGAGGCACAAAAGGATGACCTAGATGAGGTGAAAGAGGTGTGTAAAATGCTAAGGTAGGAGAACATCATTCCTTTGCTAGGATCCTCATTGAGAGAGAAGGTACCACGCATTGGAGAAGAGCAAGAGAGATAGGTCTTGCATGCAAACCTTCCCCTTCACATCCTCGACTATGAAAAGGAGATTACATTGAATGCAGTTGTAGATGGATGGCTCCTCAACAATATACTCACTGACACTGGCGTGGAGGTTAATGTTTTGATTTTGGATACATGACATCAGATGGGGAGACCTGCATTACAACCATCTTCAAATGTGTTGTATATGGAAAAAAAGACTAGGGAAATGCCCATCGGTGTCTTGAAGGATGCAACTATTACTATTCAGGGAGCTAAGTTTACTAGGGACTTTGAAGTCTTGGCACTCGCCAAGGTAGACAATTTCCTAGCATTACTTGGGCGCCCTTGGTGTTACAAGAACAATGCAGACATTCGGTTTAACAAAGGGTACATCATTTATGAGAACAAAGAGTGGGTCATTATAACCTTGGTTGATGGGAAGTTAGTGCCCTACATTGAACCGTTAGGAGAAGAAGTTCTAGACAAGATTTATGTGTGCTCAATTAGAGACCCTAAGATGGTACACCCTATTAATGAGGTTATCTAGTTTGAAGATGCTCAGTCAGTGAGTGATACCACCAGTCTGGCATGTGACAATTGGGTGCATGGGAATTATGAATTAATGGGATGGTAGTTGAGAGGATCGATGACCAAGGTAACAAAGGCACGCATGGTTTGGTGCCTTGGAGGAAAAGAACTGCCCAAGTACTCCGGAGGAGCCTTCCTTGAGATCTTTCTGCATGAGATAGAATCTCAGTGGAAGAACGAGAAGGAATGGAGGGAGATGATGAGTTTTGTCTTACTCGACACAATAGCTCATTTTTGGGCCACACATCAGGAGAGCCTTTTAGAGTGGTGCGAGGTAAGAATTGCTCTCTCTATTAGATTTTCAAGAAGTAATATACCCACCATCATCAGGGAGTACCATGGGAAGGAGACCACCTCTTTCCATATCTAGGAATGTAAATGGGTCCAGAGAGAAGGTGCAGAAGCCTTGCCACCATCCCTATTGGTGCACAAGCTATATTCTACACTTCAGGGTTGTGCGCACACATGGTACATTCATTCGGAGACACGTCACCGGACATGGAATTGCCAAGAGCTCGTGGCTGATCTTATTCAAGCCTTTGAGTATTGGAGTACCAAACCATTAGTTGATAAGGTATTATAGGGTATTAAGCACCTTATCATGGGGGATAGTGCCAGAATGGAAGATAGGCTATTGGAATTATTAGGTGAACCAGGATTAGAGGTGTGTTTCTAAGAGATTAAAGAAACAAAAGAGTTACAACTTGAGCGCACATGTTTGGAAAAGGAGAAGGGAAAGTTAGTATATGTGATTAATGGAGAGGAATTGGAAATTTTAGATGTTAGCCATTCTGTAGGGACGCGTGAAGTTATGAATAGTGCAGATGCCCACGCACGTGCTTACCATGAGCCATTAAATACATAACGTTAACATCGGTTCAGGAGAAGAACCTACAGAAGCTATTATTAGAGATTGTTGGATGGAGAAGGAAGTATCAAAGATCATTAATCTGTTGCACAAATTTGAGGATTTATTCCCACGCGGGTACCATGAGTTAAAATTCATTCACCATTCCTTGGGGGAGATGAGAATAAAACTGAAGGAGGGTGCACGCCTGATTAGAAAAAGGCCCTACCGAATGAATCCCAATTTACGTGTGAAGGTTAAGGAGGAGATAGACAAGATGATAGCTTCTGGGATCCTTGAGGCAGTAAAATAATTAGAATGGATAAGTCTAATGGTAATCAACATCAAGAAGGATGGGTGGATTAGAATTTGTGTGGATTATAGGGAATTGAATGCAATTTGTGTCATTGATCCATTTCTGACCCCCTTCACTGAAGAAATTTTAGAAGGAGTCACTGGGCGTGAAATCTATTCCTTTACAGATGGATTTTCAGGATACCACCAAGTCTAGATTACAAAGGAGGACCAAAAGAATACAAATTTCACCACCGAGTGGAGAATTTTTGCATATACGGTCATGCTCTTTGGGTTAAAGAATGCACTTGCTGTCTTTTCAAACACAGTGGTGCAAGCATTCCAGGACTTCATTCATAAGTTTCTCTAGGTTTATTTGGATTATTGGATAGTATATGGTTTGGTTAAGGACCATTGTGACAACTTGAGATTAATGTTTGAAAGGTGTATGCAGTTGAGGATATCCCTTAACATTAAGAAGTGTGTGTTTGCTACACCCTTTTGGAATTTATTGGGGCATATCATGTAAGGAGGGTGTTTTGCACAGAAATGCTTCCGTTCCTGGAATAGAGTTGCTTCTATCCTTTCATTCCTTTGAGAAACAGATAAGGGTTAGGGCGAGGAGGAATACCTATTGAATGTTGAGAGGGTGTGCGCGTACCGTAGAGAGAGATCAGATCGATTGCAAAGAATTCCTTTTTGTCTGGGAAGGACTACCTACAAGTAAGAATACAAGACCACCAGATTCTAATTAGACAATAAATGAGGGAACTACCTTGGGCCCAGGAAGTATTAAACTTCCTTTCAAAGGTGGTCAGTTCCCCTGCTAATATGAATTAACACAAATTCTAACAAAGAATCTATTGCCAAATTACAATTTAATTACCTTGTTAAAACAATAGAGGAAAGGGCTAGTTTTGGTTTTGAATCACAGTGACCGATGCCGGTCACTGTCACCAGTACCGGTTTCTGCTAACCGATATCGGTAGGGGCAGTGGTTTTAGGGGCTTTTAGTGAAGGTTGGCAATAAGGTGGCTATGGTGTTTATAAGGCTAGTAAATGATTGGGGATAGGTAATGGGGTGATGGAGAAGACTCAGAGAGTATGGGGGCTGTTCTTGGGGGTAATGTAGGGGTAGTGGAATGGCAGTTAGATGGAGGGTGTTACCGGGTAGTAGATCTAAGAATAGACTTGTAATTACTGTGATTCAAAAATCCAAGAAATGTTATTAAAAGAACGTGTAAGACACTACTTACTAGTTCCTGATGAAGATACAGGTCCAAGGACTGTGATAACGAAGGCAGGGCTCAGGTAGGATGATCTAGACAATCAAAGATGAGCTATCTTCTCTCCCAATGCTTGAGATGAGTGTCACTGGGCTCTGGTTACTCAGTTGCAGTCTTGGGCTTGATGTCCTCCTCTGCAAACTCTTCTCTTTCCTTCACTTGTCTCTGCTCGGCCAAGTGAATTCCCGATCCTTCCAACCAATTCCCTGGTTTCAATCAATGAAAATCCAACCCTTTGTTTTTGGTTGGGGGAGGTCATTTACAGGGAACCGATGGCGGTTACGTAACCGACGGCGGTCGAGTAGGAACCGATATCGGTTAAGTCAAAGTGGGCTATTTTTAGTAAAATAGCCAACTTTCCCTCCTTTTCTCCCGAGGAATTAGTTGTGGGCTTGGTCAAGTCATTATTAGGTTGATTTTGGTGTGGGTGAGGAGTAATTAGTCATGGGTGTGGATGTAGACCAAGTTATAGGTCTTAATTAGGTTAGTTTAGGGTTAGGACTAGGTCATGATGAGGTGGCGAAATGAGGTGGCAGGTTTGGAGATGTGGATTTATTAATTATAAGGTAATTAATAAATAATTGTGTAAGGTTTAGGTGATGAGGCTAGGTTGCGAAATGAGATGCGGGGCACGGGGGGTTGTAAGACACAAATTTGGTGTCTACATTAGCCCCTTGTTGTCATGTAGCTTGTCTTGTAAAGCTACACTGACAATAATAAGAAGTGGTTACTCCTGTTAAGGGTATAGGTAATCCCCCTCAAATCTATCACAGATTGAGGTAGCGTGAAATCAGGGATAGGGTTGATAAAGGGTAAATGGTGTTGAGATGATGGTAAGATGGTGGGGTAGGTCCAAGGAAGCATACGCACGTTGAAATGTAGTAGTGCGACCAGGGTACATGATTTGAAGAGCAAACAAGCAATTCATAGGCAAAGGTCGATAGTTTATCCAAACAAGGGTGATATAATCCTGGTATCCAAGGCATAGGAAGTAGCTCCAGGGGATATAATGGGTAAGGTACAGGAACGTTTAGGCATGTTCGACTAGTACCAAATGGTTGGTTTGGTTGAGATAAACATCACGGTCTCGGTCTAGGAAAAGTTGGTTAACTGATCAAGTCAAGTACCCTAATCATGCTAAAACATGAACAGGTGAGCTCGATTGAACAAAAAGCTACATGATGGGTGGATAAAATTGTAATTTACGGGTTTTGGGCGAGGTATTTAAGTGGTGCGGCCTTAGGTCGGGCCTGATTGGTTAGTTGCGGCCTTGGGCCAGGCCAAATGGTTGGTTGTGGCCTTAGGTCGGGCCAAATGGTTGGTTGTGGCCTTGGGTCAGGCCTGATTGGTTGGTTGCGGCCTTGGGTTGGGCCAAATGGTTGGTTGCGGCCTTGGGTCGGGCTTGATTGGTTGGTTGCGGCCTTGGGTCGGGCCTGAATGGTTGGTTGCGGCCTTGGGTCGGGCCTGATTGGTTGGTTGCGGCCTTAGGTCGGGCCAAATGGTTGGTTGCGGCCTTGGGTTGGGCCTGATTGGTTGGTTGCGGCCTTGGGTCGGGCCAAATGGTTGGTTGCGGCCTTGGGTCGGGCCTTGTTGGTTGGGTGCGGCCGTGAATGTGGCCAATGAAGTCAAAAAGGCTATGTAGCAAAGGAGGGTTTAGGCGATGTGGTGAGAAAGGGAGATTGGTGAATAAGGGTAGAAATTGTGGTGAAAAAGGTATTAAACCGATATCGGTTAGCTATGACCGGTATCGGTTAGATGACCGATACCGGTGGTTTAGGGCACAACATAACCGATATCGGTTATAGGTCAAAAACCTATAAAAAGAAAAATACGGCCTGTCATTGTCACATTGTCAATTTGAAAACCAAATTTAGTTTGTCTGAGGTGTTTTAGTGATTTTGGTGAGTTTGTCATGCTGAGGTGGCATTATTTGAGTGGAGAAGTGAGTGATTGGTAGACCCCAGTGAGTAGGAGGCAAAATTTTATTGGTGGAGAACCCAGCTGAGGAGATTTGGAGCCATGGCATAGCCAGGAGGAGCAGGAGGTGCTGGACTAGCTGGACCACCACCACCTATCCCACCATGATGACGTGTCATCATACCAGTAGGTTCTAAACCTCTAATTAGGTTCTAACCGTGATTCCTCTAGATGTGTGGCGAAAAGGATTTGTTCAGGATATACCTATGGCTTATAGACCATACATGAGGATTGACACCAAGGAAGCATTCTCACCTCCCTGGCCAACACCTCCAAAAGGGCCAGAGAAGATAGCAGCTGATCACAGGGTAATAATGCAGGAGTGACAGAGGCCTATAGATTATGTAAAATGGGTAGAGAGCTGTGAGGTGTACGTGATCATCCTGACATAGCTGTGATTACAGTGGAAAGATATTGTTTGCAGGGTTTAGTTCATTAGCTCCAAACGTGGGTGAATGAGACAACGGGATTATTAGCGGTTGCAAAGTCACGAGTGGAGAGACTAGAGGCAAGATTCCTCCACGCAAGAGGACGTATTCATATGTTACAGGAGATGTTGGCAGATTAGTGGGAGGAACCAATAGCCGTGGCACCTTTGAAGATGGAGAGGCCAAGTGAGTGGCATCGAAGATAACGATCACCACCTGATTCGGGAGGAGGTGCAAGGGTCTAAGTGAATTTCATAAAAGTATAAGAATAAATAAGGATGCCGACCTGTGCGTCGATGATAGAGAAGATGTATTTTTTTAACATCTAAATAAAACTGAATATGTATGTTGGTTTGAGTTAAGATAATAATAAGAACGGTTGTGTTTTGAATTTTTTTATGTTGTTTTGAAAAAAGGATAAAGATGAATGTTGAGCAAAATAGAATATACACAAATAGACTTATATATATCAACACATGATATGTTATGATAGGGGATGGTCGAGCTAACCTTGGGAGACCCCATGTCTCCTAAGTGCTGCCTACATAGCCCATTGCACAAAGCAAGAAGGGGCCTCAGACTAATGTAGTTCTCCCATAAGACCAAGGAGAGGTGAATTCAGGCAATTTGTTTGTGGTTAGGAAATTTTTTGGTTGGTAAAAATAATGATATTGGTAGGGTAACGTTGTTGGTGTTGGTAAGGGACTGGCGATGTTGGTGTAGGTATAGGTGAAACGAAAGTTAGCTTACCCAAGTAGTAGGGGATCGTGTCTTGATTAAGGTAAACACACAATCCTAGAGTTGAGTAAAAGAGGCAAAAGTGTCCCGTAGTTGAGAAGAGCGAAACAAACCACATATTAACATAGGAGGGGCTTGAATCCCTAGGTGCCTTGCATAGGCAAGAAGTCAATAGGTGAAAAGATTCGTATTATCATAATATATCAGATATACATCACGTCCCTTGAGTTTTGTTGTGTAGACGAATGGTGAGGCGAGGTGGATGGTATAGCTGGGGTGCAAAGAGCTTATTAGAGGGTGATTATTCTGAGGAAAGAAAACCAAACCCAAATAGACAAGTCCATGACTCAAAAGTGCTGTGGAATACTACTTTTTAATTTTCTGGATATAGACTGATCAATGCGGGAAGTCCATAGGGGATATGTATTTTTTTGTTCTTGAGGTCTTCACGAAGCGGATTAATGCGAGAAGCTTCTGATAAAGGCTAACGTTGGTATAGCTAGTCCTTTAAGGGAGCAGTCTATTTATAGTAGCAGATGCAGTTTTTGTGTATAGCTGTCCTTCGGGGGAGCAGTCTATTTATAATAGTAGAAGTGACTTTACACATAATTATCCTTTGAGGGAGCAGTCTATGTATAAGTTTATAGGTCTAGATGTCTGTTTGGCATGAAGCATCTAGTTTTGTAGGAAATTTGACTCAAGAATATCCCAGAAGTGTACAATTGAGAACATGTTATTTTGATAACTTTTAAGTCATGGACCAGACTAAAAAGGGGAAGGCATATTTTAAGAGGAGGTAATGACCAAACCACGTGAGATTGATTCTATTGTGAGATGTATGGAACAAAAAGTGTATGAGGTAGTAAATGAGCTCAAGCGACGAGTGTAAGGTAGATAAGAAGTGATATAACACTAAATTCAATAGTAGAATGGTCGAAGATGCAAGGAATTAAGGGGTTCAGGCTCATGTTTACCATTAAGCGAAGCTAAACGGTAAGTGCCTGATCCATAAGTGTGAGTGATAATGTAGGGCCCAATCCAATTAGGAGTAAATTTTCCACGTTTTCTCTTTTCTAGTTTGGTTACATGCTGATTCTCTTTGAGGACAAGATCACCAACCTTAAAGGTATGCTCATGGAGTCGCTTATCATAAGCACGCTTGATGCATTTTTGATAGATCTGAAGGTGGTCAAGAGTTGTAAGATGACGCTCATCAAGAAGCTCCAATTGGGCTAACCACTCTTGGCGGAAATTATCATTGGGGAGAATATCTTGAAGAGATATTCTTATGGAGGGTATTTGTATTTCGAGAAGCAAGATAGCCTCGGTACCATAGACCAAAGAAAATGGGGTGGCATTAGTGGAGGTATGCAAATGCTAGTCTGACAAGCCCAAAGGGCAAAGGGGATGTGATCAAGCCAATTGCTTCCAGAATCATTAACAACTTTCATGAGGATTTTGGTTAGGGTTTTATTAGAAGATCCGGCTTGACCATTTGCTTGTGGATAGTAAGGCGATGAGAAGCTAAGTTTGATACCAAAGTTGTCACAAAGGTCTTGTAACATCTTATTTTTGAAATATTTTCTATTATCTATTATCAGGCGATGAGGAACGCTAAAATGACAGATAATGTGATGGTTAATGAATTCGACGATTTTCTCTTTTTTGGTTAAAATGAGTGGAATGGCTTCCACCCATTTAGTGTAATATTTGGTTGCTATGATTATCCAATGGTGACGTTGTGAAGATGGTGGGTGAATCTCACTAATAAGGTCTAAACCACATTGTGAGAAAGGCCAAGGATCTCGTGTGACCTGTAGCGGATGGCTAGGAGTATGTTGAAGGTTGGCATGTTGTTGACACATAACACAACGCTTAACATATTTTTAGCAGTCATTATTAAGAGTAGGCCAATAATAGCCTAGGCGAAGGATTCATTTGGGCACGGCCAGGCCACTAAAATGTCCACCACAAATACCGTCGTGGACTTGGATGGTATAGGTGACTTCTACGCCGGTTAGACATCGAAGGAGGATGCCATCAAAGCCACGTTTATAGAGGAGTCCCCCCATGACGACATAACGAGAAACACTTTTAAGAAAAGCACGTTTGCCGTTACTAGTAAGGTCAGGTGGGAGAACAGAGGTTGTAAGATAGTCGTGAAATTGGTGATACCAGGTATCCTGCGAATTAGCAGACACATTATTTATCATACAAACAACCAGGGTTGAGTAAGATGGGGCAAAGAGTTGTTGGACCAAGACAAATATGTCAGAGTTAGTTGGTGAGGTAGGAATTTGTGAAGCTAAGCAAGCCATAGTATCCGTAAATTTGATAGTGGAGTGGGGAATGGTTTAGATAGAAGAATGAGTAAATGAGGTCAAAAGTGAATCCACGTAATGTTTGTACTTTTGAAGTTCCTCATTTTTACATTGGTAAATGCCTAGAACTTGATTGACTACTAATTGAGAGTCACCAAAAATATTGATAGATTTGACACCTAAGTGTAACGCAACCTAGAGACCCAAAACAAGGGCCTCATATTCCGCTATATTATTAGTGCAGGGGAAATCGAGTTGAAATGAAAGAGGCATAGGCTTAGCATTAAGAGGAATGAGAACAATGTCGGCTCCTCCACCACACTGGCATTTAGATCCATCGAAGAAGAGGGTCATTGGATATGACTCCTCACTGAGTGAAAGAGTGGCGATGAGTTCGTCGAGGAAATTAAAATTGGTAAATTACTTCCCTAGGTAAAGGGGCTTCCGCGAGTTGGTCGGCAATGGTTTGTCCTTTGATTGACTTCTGGTGTATAAATTCAAGGTCGAGGTCAGCGAGGAGCATAAGCCATCGGGCGATGCAGTTGGTTTAGATGTGGTTTGGCATACATATACTGAATGGGGTCCTCATTGGTGATGACAAAAGTTTTGTGATTCAGGAGGTATTGTCAGAGTTTGGCGGCTACGAATGATAGGGCTAGTCAAAACTTTTCTACATGTGTATACCTAGTCTCGTAATCCACGAGAGTACAACTTATGTAATAAACGGCTTGTTCTCGATGCTCGGAGTCACGATGTGCGAGCATGGCTCCTACAGCATGGTCTGGTGGCAGAAAGGTAAAGGTAAAAAGGGCGATCGTCCTGAGGTGGGATAAGCACAGGTGGCTGCAAGACATAGGCTTTAAGAGCCTCAAAGGCTTGGTGGCACTCTTTGCTCCATTGAAAGGCAATGTCCTTTTTAAGGAGGTGATGGAAAGGTTGACATCGATCTGAGAGTTGGGAGATGAAATGCCGGATAGATTGGAGTTTACCTTGCAAACTACGCAATTATTTGAGGTTAGTAGGTGGAAGCATTTCTAGGATGGCTTTGACTTTAGCTGGATCAACCTCGATGCCATGCAAAGAGACAATAAAACCAAGACGTTTTCCCGAAAGGACACCAAAGACACATTTCTTGGGTTGAAGAACGAACACAATATTGTAACAGGCGATCGAAAATAATGGTTAAAACATCGAGATGTGTACTGTGATGTTTAGATTTGTTAAGAAGATCATCGACATAATCCTCAAGGATAGTGTGCATAATGTCATGAAAAATGTAAGTCATAGCCCCGACTGATAGGTCGCACCAGCATTCTTAAGGCCAAACGGCATGACACGATAACAGAAGGTTCCCGAAGGAGTTATGAAGGTAGTTTTATGTTGATCGGCCGGGGCTACCAAAATTTGATTGTATCCCGAGAAGCCATCCATGAGAGAAAGCATCTCATGGCCCGCAGTGAGATCAACAAGTTGATAAATACTTGGGAGGGGGAAGTCGTCCTTCGGGCAAGCAAGGTTAAGGTCCTTGAAATCCATACATATCTGAAGTCCCCCCATCACTTTAGTGATAGGTACGATGTTAGAAATCCATTGAGGATAGTCAATAGGTAAGATGAAGGAAATGAGAAAGGAGTCGTTGAAGCTCTTCTTTGACCAAGAGGGTAATGTGTGGATGCATTTTTCTTAGTTTTTGTTTAACTGGTTTGGAATAAGGTTTCAGGGTAATGTTATGGATAGCAATGTCAGGGTCAATTCCTAGGCATGTCAGTGTAGGACCAAGTGAAAGCTTGGTTGCGGGCACGGAGAAAGGTAGTAAAGGCGGCCTTGTTCTGATGCGTTAAGAGATTGTCCGATCTTCACAATGTGAGGATCATCCTCTGTGTGGATGTTGATTTCTATAGTCGACTCATTCAACATGGTTTGAGTTTCAGATGGTAAGGCACATTGAATATAAGAGTCGTCCGCACCAAGGTAAGTGATGATGGAGTCATCATCCTAGCACTCAACAACATTAATTGAAGGCGAATCCTCTTCGGATCATGTCTGGATACAAAAGGGGAAGAGAAGATGGGTGTTCATTATCGCGTTGATAAGTGAGAGGACCCAGGAAGATAGCGTTTATGAAAAAAAAAAGTTAGGAGGGATAGATTTCAGGGTCTATCGACTCCGTGGGTGACGATGGCAAAATGGGTGATGATGGTTCGGAAGGGGTGACATTCGTCGTCTTCCTAGGATACAACTGACACGAGATTTCTTCAGTGTAAATGTTTCAGGAAATACAAGACCACTATGATCTTTGTGTTTGCGTGTAGTCACGGGAATGATTGTATGTCGGCCTTGTTCATAAAGGACCAAAACCAAAACCTTTCCAAGCACAGTGCGTCTGGAAGGTAAGAGCGAAATGATAATTTGTCAGGTATTGAAAATTTGATTGGAAGGGAACCACACCAATGGGAGGTTCAGGGGTAACGAAGGATGCGTCGACACCCCCATACGTTAGGTTGGTGCGGGCAATTAGGTGGTCCGTAGAGAGATTACCTCCCCCACACGACGGTCGTAGGTAGGATGCGCATGTAACTGTTCGTACTCCTGTGGGGTATGGAAAGAGCTAACGTTATATAGGTGATACTCCCCCAGCGTAAGGCGTTGAAAAACATCTACTAAGGGGTCTAAGGTTGGGATGTTGTCCGCGGGAAAGGAAGTGGTATTTACGACGGCGTTTTCATTGGTTGAAGGTGTAGGTGCGGTTGAGGTGGATGGTTGAGGTGTGGTTGAAGTGGATGGTTGGGTTGGGATGAATGGGTGTCTTGACTGGTACAAGCACAATCATTAGGGCAATATAACATATTACAGGTTTTGAAGGGGGGAGGATCAGCTTTTACGGTGTAGGACTTCCCCTTGTACTCAAATTTTATGCATCTATGTAAGGTGGAGGGAACACATCCCATAGCCCGGATCCAAGGGCGGCCTAATAACATGTTGTATTGAAATTCATCCCTCAAGGACATAGAAGATTTTAGGTAAGGTACATGGCCCTACACAAATGTTAAGGATCACGGTGCCTAAGGTAGGAGTAATAGCATTATTGAATGACCGTAACATGATGGGGTTCGCACACATGCAGCTAGAAGGGATATTCATTTGTTGAAAGGCTTTTGAAGAGATGATGTTTAGGCTATCACCCCCGTCAATCATAACACGATGCACCCGAATGTCCCGGATATAAGCTGAGATGAACAGAGTGGGGTTAGGATCTTTCTGCACCAAAGTCAACAATTTCATTTTCGGAGAAACTGACAGCAGCGACTTGCTGTACAGAGACATAAGTGGTTGGGGAGATATGTTGTTTGGTGAGTGAAGCAACGTGATTGGGTGTTAAAATGGAGGCAACGGGCAAGGTTTCGTTAAGTAAGACTTCTATCCCTTGAAGGATTTCAATGAGAGCTTGTCGATGAGATTCAGAGGTCTGAATGAGATCATATAGTGTCATTTTTATAGGTGATTGGTGAATCTGTTTGATCATGGTTCGGTGGGCAACTCCATTAGAGACAGGGTAGGCAGGTCCACAAATAACCACTTTAGGTGGTGGTGCGATCGGGATGGTGGATGGAGAAAGAGAGGCCGCAGGTGTGCTTTCTCTAGCTTTCCCATTATTTTTCTGCCCTCGAGTAGCAACACTAATCATGTTAATCTCGTGAAAACGAGAGGAGGAAAACGGTAGGGATAAGTCATGGTCTTTGAGAGGTGGGGTTGTAATAATGATAGATCTTGGTAAGGCGGGGACATGTGGTATAGGAGAGGGAATTAAAGATAAAGGTTTTTCTCTTCGTAAGTTGTCTTTCTTAACCTTTTTATCCGAGAGAGGTGACTGACGAAGTATGGCTTTCAAAGCTTTGCATCCCTCTACCTCATGTCCTGGTGTGCGGTGGTAAGTGTAGATTTTAGACTCATCATAACCTATAGGTCGAGGTTTAGATGGATCATAGGGTCTAAGTGGGGGTAGGGAAATGGTCGCATTGTTGCATTCTCCACCAACATAGCAAGGATTTTGGTGTAAGACCCTTTGAGCGGGTCAAAGTCAGAGGAAGATGAGGCTATTGACTGGGTAGGTTTCGGTAATGACTGGGTATGGTTGATTGTATGGGTGGTGGCTTAGCTAAGGGGTTTTGATAATTGGATTTAACTACACGTGACTTCTTCAGCGTAGAAGTTATGTTTAGCTGGTCAAATGACGCTGGTAGCAGAAAACAACCACAGAGAAAGAGGAGTGACAACAAACAAATCCTTTGATGATGGAGTTTTTTTAGGGTTGATAGGTGGACTGGATACTTGGGTGACGGTGTTGATATACCCTTGGATCTTTGTATGGGTATAGAGGGTGTAGGTTGTTTTAAAGAAAAATGCAGGAGGTATAATGTATTGATGCAAGTTGGAGGGATGAGATCCCAATATAGAAGGTAGGTGTGACGGCGAGGGTTTTAGTTGTGACAGAGGCATAGATTGGACTTGGGTTTTAGGGGCTCAAGTTTGTCTCGTAGGTGGATGGGTGACTTTACTTTTGGAAAAATCTAACCGTTTAGGTGGGTGTGTTAGACTGGGTATTGGTGAGGTCCCAAGCATAGGGGAAGGTTTGGTTAGGTCAATAGAGGTGGATGAGGTATTTGGTAGAGATGAGGGGGGTGAAGATGAGGACATAGGCATTTTAAGCTTTTGTAAACACTTCGGGTATATGTTAGAGGCGTCTAGATCGGTCATTTGCATTTGAGTAGAATATGGTGTACTCAAACATTCCCATAGGACTCGTCTATCTTCTGAGGGGTGACAATCCTCATGTGTGAATAGGAACTTTTGTATGGAAGAAAGGTGGGTTGTGATTCCGGTCCACTGTGGGTGTGATACAGGGGGTAAATGAGGCACTGTATCAATGGGCGTTAGGAGGTCAACCGGTTGCTGAAATGATTTAGGTGATGAAGAACTAATAGGTAGAAGGGCATGTTTGAGGGGATCCGTCATGATTAAAGAATGTGGTGATTTCGGTTCGATGGGTTTCTCTTCCAAGGATGATAGAAACAGTGGCGAGCCTTCCTCTTGTACAGCAAGAGTGGTAGAAGGAGATGTTTGAGAAATAGATAAGTTAGATAACATCTGCTCACAGTCTTGCAGAGATACGGTGTAAGAAGGCTCCTCTGTGAGAAGAGAACTCTGGGTGGTTAATTCCTTTATGGGTAAAGGAATGGAAAGGATTTCATCTTGTTTTGATGGTGGTGAAAGGGGTTCATGTTCCTGCGTTAGTGAAGAGGCTTGATTCAGAATTTTCTTGATAGAGGCTTTTGGCTAGGAGTCAAAGACTACATAGATTTCATGAACACTCTCCTCGGCTAAGATATCTTGGTTTATGTTACTTTTAGATGAGTGGTTTGGGAATGGTTTGTTGAAGATTTTCAAATTTCAGTTAGCAGGGGCGTTAGGATTATCGAGGATTATATCCCCTGCATCAACCATTTCCTACACTATGTTTTTCAACATCTTGCAGTTTTCATGACTGTGTCCCTTCACGTGGTGGAAGTTACAGAAGTCATTTTCTTTGTACCAAGAAGGTATAGCACGGGTGGAATCAAACCTGGAATGAGGTTTAACAAGAGGTAAGGTAATAGCTCCTGCCTTGAGCAATTTTTCCAATATCACCCCATAAGTTTCTCCCAAGGGAGTGTAATTGATGGGCTTGGCTTTATACTTATAGGTGGTTTTTGGTGGAGTATTAGACGGTGCTTGGGATTTGACCATCACTGCATGGACAGCTCCTTTTGATTTCAAAGCAGCTGATGCATGAGAATTGGTGGTGTTAGGTTTGTTGGTGGATTCTTGGGTTCAGAAATTGGGGTTTTTGTTACGCAACCGCAATTTCTCTTCCTCTAAGGCTCGAATCTCTAGTTTTCGAGCCATAGTAAAGGCCTTGTCAAATGTGTGGAAAGTTTGAATTTGGAGGGTAGGAGAAATGTTCTTAGCGCAGGCCCACGTAAAAAGTTCAATAAGTTCGGCCTGAGGCAAGTCATAACTAAGTTGGTTGATAAGGCCCCGCCATCATCCAACAAAATCTATGACAGATTCATCTTCAAATTGTCGGATGGCATAGAGGTCAGTGATAGATACTTTCTTAGCAATGTTAATGGAGAAATGATCCAAGAAAGATTGGGCTAATTGGTTAAAAGAGAAGATTGAGTGCTGGATTAGAGCACTGTACCACTCCAAGGTGGGTCCTAATAAGGACATGGGAAAGGTGCGAAGTAGTAAGGCATCATCATGAGTAATCAGATCGCAGGCATGTCTAAATGATCGCAAATGTTGTTAAGGATCCTCCTTACTATTAAAACGAGTAAATTTTGGTAATTCCCATTGAGGAGGATATGAATAAAGGGGGACAAAAGGGTGGATAGGCTCCTGACAAACTTTCTCGTATGTCAGGGTGTTACGGCTTCTTGAAATAGAATCCTCTAGATTTTGCATCTTGTCCATCATTTGTTTAATTAAATCAGTGATTGGATGAGATGATGGTGTTGTTGTTGTAAACGGAGGGGGATTGGGCCAAGGGCCACCACTAGACAACGGTGGGGTTAAATGTTGATAAGGTATTGAGGATGAATATGTTGAGGCAACCGAATAGGGATGTCCAATATAAGATGTTGAAGTCACCGGATATGTGTGTGGAAATGAAAAGGTGGGCAGAGCTTGAGAAGGAAAGATTGTGTGAATAGGTGGCAAAGAGCAAGTTATGAAAGGAGCAGTCTGCGAGAGAGAAGAGGTAGGAGCAGTTGGCGGTAATGATATGTGGGGCCCCAGATTAACAAAAGGAAAGCCAATCTGTGCCGTAAGAACCTATGAAGTTACTGAGTTGGGTGACGGGGCTAAGGATTAAGAAGGCAAGGCAGAATTATCAGGTGGAGAGGGAGCTAAATGAGCAGCTATACTAATAGGCATACCAATATGGAGTTGACCATCGGGTGTATGGTCAGGGGAATGAGACAAATAGTATTGTACAGTGCTAGGATTAGCGTCCAAAATTTTCACAAATTCCTTATCTCCTATAGGGATTTTGGGAACCTTGCTGGTGTCCATAGGATTCCCCATAGGATGAGAAGGGGGTGATTCAGGCAAAGGCACGGAGCAGGCATGTGAAACCATGGCTGCAGCTTGTCTCCGAGTGATAAAAACCATGGACAAGGGTACACAGTAGGATGCAATCTATTAGGAACAGAAGCAACAACAAAGTGTTGGAATTGGTGGGTTGCTGGTTTTGGGAACTGTGAGAGATAATAACCAATATCGGTTAGGTAACCGATGTCTGTTAGACTATAGCCAATGTCGGTAGGTTAACCAATGTCGATAGAATAGGATTGGTGTAAGAATCTGTAGGAAGTTGCTGATTTGGGGTTAATAGTTCTTAGTATGCCTACCAAACTGTTGTGAAGTGATCACGGAAAACAGTGTATGACAGAGAAACAGAGCCAAAAACAAGCAAGATGCACAAGCAAATTAACAGACTAACCCTAGGATTAGTTTTAATCACTTTGGGCTTATGACTTAGACACAAGATGATGTCAATCCTAAACAGAAGACTTAGGGGAAATGTCAAGTTTGTTTTGGCTTATAAGGTTACCTCAATCGGGCGGAGGAATACCGTGGAAAAGGGGGGATGTTTGAGCTATTGTGTTTATTATGATGTGATTTGGTATGTGTTGTGCAGTGAAAGTAAGATTATTTTCTTTTCAATACCGTGGATATCACCACCACGTGTACGACATGTTACTTAATCTACGTTCACTAGAATTGAAAACAACAAGCAATAATAAGATGCAAGTGTTTTAAACCCAAATCGAAGATGATATTCGATGAAACAAAGAAGATGACTTTTACTAATGCAAAAAAAATGTGAAAGCAAGACAAATTATTTTACCAAAAGATAACAAAATATCTTGTGAATATTTTAGAAGAAGAAAATAGGAAGTGTGCTCCCTATGTGAAAGCAAGCAAGAAACAAAGAAACCCAAAATGGGTCCCACGGGGCGTGCCAAAATGTTTCGCACATAAATGCTTCTGTTCCTGGAATAGAGTTGCTTCTATCCTTTCATTCCTTTGAGAAACAGATAAGGGTTAGGGCTAGGAGGAATACCTGTTGAATGTTGAGAGGGTGTGCGCGTACCGTAGAGAGAGATCAGATTGATTGCAAAGAACTCCTTTTTTTCTGGGAAGGACTACCTACAAGTAAGAATACAAGACCACCAGATTCTAATTAGACAATAAATGAGGGAACTACCTTGGGCCTAGGAAGTATTAAACTTCCTTTCAAAGGTGGTCAATTCCCTTGCTAATATGAATTAACACAAATTCTAACAAAGAAGCTGTTGCCAAATTACAATTTAATTACCTTGTTAAAACAATAGAGGAAAGGGCTAGTTTTGGTTTTGAATCACAGTGACCGATGCCGGTCACTATCACCGGTACCAGTTTCTGCTAACCGATATCGGTAGGGGCAATGGTTTAGGGGCTTTTAGTGAAGGTTGGCAATAAGGTGGCTATGGTGTTTACAAGGCTGGTAAATGATTGGGGATAGGTAATGGGGTGATGGAGAAGACTCAAAGAGTATGGGGGCTGTTCTTGGGGGCAATGTAGGGGTAGAGGAATGGCAGTTAGATGGAGGGTGTTACCGGGTAGTAGATCTGAGAATAGACTTGTAATTACTGTGATTCAGAAATCCAAGAAATGTTATTAAAAGAACGTGTAAGACACTACTTACTAGTTCCTGATGAAGATACAGGTTCAAGGACTATGATAACGAAGGCAGGGCTCAGGTAGGATGATCGAAAAATCAAAGATGAGCTATCTTCTTTCCCAATGCTGAGATGAGTGTCACTGGGCTCTGGTTACTCAGTTGCAGTCTTGGGCTTGATGTCCTCCTCTACAAACTCTTCTCTTTCCTTCACTTGTCTCTGCTCGGCCAAGTGAATTCCCGATCCTTCCAATCGATTCCCCGGTTCCGATCAATGAAAATCTAACCTGTTGTTTTTGGTTGGGGGAGGTCATTTACAGGGAACTGATGGCAGTTACGTAACCAACAGTGGTCGAGTAGTAACCGATATCGGTTAAGTCAAAGTGGGCTATTTTTAGTAAAATAGCCAACTTTCCCTCCTTTTCTCCCGAGGGATTAGTTTTGGGCTTGGTCAAGTCATTATGAGGTTGGTTTTGGGTGCGGGTGAGGAGTAATTAATCACGGGTGTGGATGTAGACCAAGTTATAGGTCTTAATTAGGTTAGTTTAGGAATAGGACTAGGTCATGATGAGGTGGCAAAATGAGGTGGCAGGTTTGAAGATGTGGATTTATTAATTATAAGGTAATTAATAAATAATTGTATAAGGTTTAGGTGATGAGGCTAGGTTGCGAAATAAGATGCGGGGCACGGGGGGGTCGTAAGACACAAATTTGGTGTCTACATAGGGCTTTATGGTAGATCTCACTAAATTTGTAGTTATTATGGGGTTAAGGGAACCTACTAGCCAGAGCGTAGTGCGTGGATTCCTTGGGCATATGGGCTATTACATAAAGTTTATTAAAGGATATGCCAAGATCACCGCACCATTAGAGGAGCTAATTAGACACAAAAGTGCCTTCCATTGGGATGAGGCACAACAGAGGGCATTTGATACATTAAAAGTTGGGCTAATTACCATGCCTATTTTATGTTTTCCCTCTTGGGACAAGCCCTTCCATGGCCATGTAGATGCCTCAAGAACCACCATTAGAGTAGTGCTTGTGCAACCAGGTGAGGGGATCGGTGATCATCCTCTCTATTTTACAAGCGGGAAGTTAACACCAATAGAGAATAATTATACCATTACCGAGTGTGAGGCATTGTCAATGATCTACGTGCTCTTCAAGTTTAGACAATATCTACTGGAAACACCCTTTGTATTCTATGCCGACCATATGGCATTAAAGTATTTGGTAAACAAGCTTGTTCTTCAAGGGTGCATATGTCGATGGGTGTTGTTGTTTCAAGACTTTTAATTCACTATTATAGTGAAGCCTGGAAAAAGTAATTATGGACCTGATCATCTATCAAGAATTGATTCAGGAGAGGATGTCCAAAGTATTGAGAAAGCAATGCTAGACGTGCAACTGTTTAGATTGTGGTGCGCGCCCTCAGATTTGGAAGAGATTACTGTATTTTTAAAAGAAGGTGTGGCATTGGATGGAATGAAGGCATTGGAAAAGAAGTAGTTGGCCATATGCGTTGCGCCCTACATGTTGATTAGTGGAGACTTATACAAATTGGGACGTGATGAGGTTTTGCACAGATGTGTGTTAGAGCATGAGTGCTTGGTCATCATGGAGGAAGCACACAGAGGAAGTGTGGGTGGGTATTACGTAGGTGATGCCACCACACATAAGATTTTAATGGCAGGTTTTATGGTGGGAAACCTTGTATAGGGATTGTAGGGATTATTGTAAAGCATGTGACCACTATCAACGCATTGGAAAACTAGGAAGAAGAGATGAAATGACTTTGCATCCTATTTTTAGCACAAAATCCTTTTCAAAAATGGGTGATAGACTTTGTAGGACCTATTGCACCAGCAACAAGTAGGGCTGGGTCACGTTATGTCATCACTTGCATGGATTATCTCACAAGGTGGGTAGAGGTAGCCCCAACTAAAGATTACACAACAACAACATTGACAAGGTTGTTATGGGAGAACATTATCACAAGGGGATGGATGCACTTTGAGTTTGACCAGTGAAAGGGGTACACATTTTCTAAATGAGACCATGAGGATCCTGATATCTGAGTTCATGTTGGCTCATCATAAGACTACACCCTATCACCCATAAGCAAATGGAACCACAGAAGCATTCAACAAAATACTAAGTCATACCTTGACCAAAATCTGTGATGTTGGAAGATAGGATTGGGATGACAAGGTATCAATAGTTTTATGGGCTTACAGGACTACGTATAAAAGACTAAATAAAGCCACACCTTTTCAATTGGTGTTTGGAATGGAAGCTATTTTACCAGTTGAATTTATGTTACCTTCTTTGTGAATAGTGTGTGCAGGAGGATTAGCTAAAGAGCAAGCATTGAAAGAAAGAATTGATGAACTAATGAAATTACATGAGAGACGATCACTTGCCCATTGGAGCCAAATAGCAGAAAAGGAAAAGCAAAAGGCTTGGCATGATCGCCATATTAGAAACAAGAACTTTGAGGTTGGGCAGATGGTGTTACTATATGATTCCAAGTTTTTACGCCACCCTGGAAAGTTAAAAGTCCATTGGTTGGGTCCCTACACAATCTCGTACATCCTTGATTCGGGCGCATGCCAGTTACAAGTCCTAGATTGGACGAAGTTTCCTGGACACTTCAATGGTAGTAGGTTGAAGCCCTTACTATAAATAAGTCTTCTTGGTGTTTGTAAATAAGGTAGTTTTTCTAGTTAGTTTAGAAGTTTCCTTTATGCATTTTCCTTCCCTTGTGTTTCCCTTTCACGTTGTTGTTTTATTTTATGCCTTGGGCACCGGTAACCTTATTGCTATTTTTGGAGAATTTATGAGTGCGCAGAGGATCACACATAATTTAAGTGTGGGTTGGAGAAAAGTGAAGTAGAAAAGTGAAGAAGTGCGTGATTAAAAGTACTAAGGAAGTTGTGTTGAAGAGCCTTGTTGAGTAGCCCAGTTGAAAGAGAGATGAAGAGAAAAAATAGAATGGTTGGTGCCAAGATAAAGCTGCTTGTAGATCCCACGTACAAAGGAAAAGGAAACATAGTTAAAGCAACATGAGTTAGGTGGAAAGAAAGAATATGGATAGAATAAGTGCCTTCGGCACGTGTTGAGTGTGCGTAAGAGTCTCCTATCAGGTCGGTTTGTGCGCCAGAAGGTTGGGAGGTGTTTTCACACAGGAAGGGGCGCGTGAGTTAAAGAGAGTTTTCACATAGGAAGGGCATGTGAGTGAAGGTGCTGAAGATGGGATTTGTTTTAAAAATCCACATTAAATGAACAAAGTATAGGGGTACGTAAAGTAGCCTTTAATGACTAGAAAAAGGAAAAACTATAAATAGAGGGTTGGGGCCCTCTCATTTTACTTTGTGAAAACAAAGAGTTGGAGATATAAGTGAGTGTTATCAGCTAGGGTTTTTTAGATTTGATCAAGTGGAAGATCTGTGTGATTAAAAACATGAAGAGCTAGTTTGAGATTGCGAACCAAAAGGAAGGAATTACACGGGCATGGAAAGAAGTAAAAAGATGTTGTCTTGTGAAGACTTTATCAAAGTTAGGGTTTGACAAACTAGGGCATGGCTTTAGAAGAATTGTATCACGGATGTAAGATCAAAGGTTGGGAGAAGGAAAGTAGAGTAACAAGGAGAGGATTGGAGTGATAAAATTACCTTGACCATGACACCCAAGAAAGGAAAGGGAAAATCTAAGGCTAAACAACCAGAACCTGAGGTAGATACAAACAAAGAATGGTATGCAGAGACGCAGTATCTAGATAGAGTGATGATGGGGATGGAATGGGAATCCCACTTGAGAAGCATACCTGTTAGCGACTATAATTACCACAAAAACAACATAGAGAAAGAAATGGTGTTGGAATTGGTATGCCCAACCAACAAAATGAACACTTGAAGGTTTGTCTATCTACAATTATGATGTAAAGGTCAAGCTAGCAAAGGAAAGGTTACTGCAACTCTATGAGTTGCCTTATTTTAAGAAGCTATATCTCTTGTACCAATGGTTGATGTCTTGGGTGCACAAGGACTACTTCCACTTTGTTGGACACAAGATGCGCGTGACTCCCCAATTGATTTCATAGTTTATAGGCCTTATATGTGAGGGAGCTAGCCTGGAAGATGACCTTGGCGATAAGGAGGCTATTCAAGAGACTATCATAGAGTATGCCTGTAAGAAAGGGTCATGGTACTATGAAACCTCAGACATCAAGGACCCTGTTATGAAGATGGCTATGCACCTAGTAATGAAGCTGAATGGAAAAGAAAGATGGACGCAAGTCAACAAGCAATGGCTACATGTCTTTAGGAAGATTGCATAGGGGACTACATATAACTTATCTATATACATTGCTGATGAAATTTATAAGTGTACAAAGGAAGGGGACATGATCCTCTTTGGAAAAGTCTTTCTTACCATAGTGTTTATAGAAATTTGAGTGTCAGATGCACCAAACAAGTTTGTGTGGGAGTACCCAGCCGAAGACCCTTCGCTCACGAAGAGGTTTGAAAAATATGCATGTGATACAATGACGGATCCCCACAAAGCACGGCTTGAAAAATGGTATACACACTTGAGAAATGCATTCGGGGGTGGAGTGGAGGGATCCCATGAACAACTTCTAGCAGCCACACAAGGAGAAGTTGAGTTCACGGTTGTACCAACAATATTGCTTAGGCAGGTTCATACTTATTGACGAATCATGGATCCCTTGGTGCAAATTTCCTTTCACGTTCATTGCCCAATACTTCCAAGTGGGAGTGAACAAATTTAAAGAATCAAAGAAGCTAAGGTTGGAGTTAGGAAAGTTGGACCCGAGAGCACATGGATATGAGGAAGAAACTAAACTACCCAGGAGGTAAGCGCATGTACGTGGAGAAGTACGTGTTTCATGAAATCCATATGACTATGCCAATAATGCTTCCCATCACTAGAGGATCCGTGACACGTGTATACATGTGCATAAGGCCAAAATTCAAAAAGAGCGCGTACTTGGTGGATGAGATCTCAATACCTGAGGACCCCTTAGGAAAGAAGAAGCCAACGTCTAAGAAGAGAGGCAGAGGAGAGGAAGGAGCACCAAGTGTGCCAAATACTCAGACAGTGAGCATGCCTTCTATAAGTGCCAAGCCAAGCACCTATGTTTGGAGAAAGAAGTCTCTAGTAAAGGAGAAGACGCCAGAAGTAGAGGCAGTCAAACAACCCACCAAAATGGGGGGAGTCACAAGAGGAAGAAGAGAAGGTAGAATCTCCTGACCAAAAGACACCTCTCAAAAAGAAGTAGAGGGTAGATGAAGAAGTTGACTCAGAGGTGACTGACAGCTTGGAGAGATAATTGGGAGAAGGAGAGGATGAGAGTGAAGGAGGTGACAAGGAGGAGGGAGAGCTAGAGAAAGAAAAGGAACCTTTGGAACCTCATGTATTTAGTGTCTATGACTTAGAGGAAGATAGTGGGGATGAAAAGCAAGAGTTCGTACTCACGTGACGAAAAAGTGCACAAGGTGATGAAGGCACTAAAAATACAAATACAAATGAGAAGAATACCATGGAGAAGCAGGGAGACATAATTTTTACCAAGGAGAAGATAACCAAAGTGGTAGAGTGACAATCAAAGAAGATGCCCGAGGCCCTTATAGACCAAGAGTTAGAGCATAGCTTAGACATAGTACTAAAGGAAGGGAAGGAAGAGAGCATTGAAAAGGGACATGATAGCCTAGGAGGCCCCGCTATGATAGTTAGCTTCCCCAAAGGCGTGCACTCAGGTAGAAGAACTCTGGATATAGAATAGAGGTAGATAATGGGCTATGTGGATGATTCAAGGAAGGTGTTATGTGCAATGTTCTATAGCACGATACCCACTGAGAGACTTATAGCCATGGGATTGTTTGAGAAGGAGGGTGCATACCCCAAGACCAATAAGATGCTTTCTTGGGAATTTGAGTCCCACGTTGACAAGCCAGACTTTGAGGTCTGCCAAAAGGTGCTTATCATGTTACCAGAGTCTAAGGGAGACAACCCCTTGGTAAATACTCAAGATCTCTTAGACGAGCAAGTGTGAAATGCTCTAAAAAAGTTCGCAGTTGAAATAGAGGTGAGGCTATTCACACGGAATGACAACATAAGGGATTTAGAGGGAAAATTGGCCAAGAAGGAAGAGGAGTTGGATAAGGTGGCCAAAAACTTGAAACAAATGGAATTAATCAGCGCGTAGCTGAAGCATGAGCTCAAGGAGGAAAAGGAAAAGGTGTAGGAGGTCTAAAAAAAGGTATAATCAATAAAAAGTGCCATAAATTTAAAACACCTAGATCTAACACCAATCCCTTAGAGGTACGCATCAACACTGGAATGCCTAGAAGTCTTAATGCACATCCTCACCATGGGGAGATGACCCTTGGCATTAGAATCTATGAAGGAAGTGGCCGCGCACCTAAAAGAGGAGGACCAGTTAAAGGTGATAGCACTTGTTGCCGAGTACAACCAAGTACTCATGGAGATCAAGGTCACTACCCAATCTACAAAAGCTACATACGACACATGCGTAGATTGAGATAAGGTGGCAAGCTCCTTGGTTGCCACGCTTGAAGCAGAGTTGAAAGAGTTCCCCAAAAATAACAAGGGGAACAAGGCAGAGAGGGAAAAGGTTTTGGCTGAGGTAGAAAAGAAATTAGAGGTGATTGAGGCTTTAAGAAGCTCAATTAAGGCCCTGTTGAAGGAACTATACCCCCAGATCACCAGAAGAATGGACAAGCTCACGGATCTGGGTAAGGAAATGGAATAGATTGTGGACACTTTGGGTGCCCAGGGAGCTGGCCAAAGCTTTGATGAAGTGAGTACCCTAGTGGGTGACCTATACCAGAAGGCGAAGGGTGAGGTCAAAGTGTGGAATAACCTGAAGGCAGATCTACGATGGGACTTTCCCAGCCTTCTGAATTAATTTCCCCCCCATTCTTCATTCTTTCCCCTATTCTTTCATTCCTTATTCATTTTGTAAAATATATGTCTACATCTTGGTTCCATTGAACCAACTTGCACCTTGGTAAAGTAGAATGTTTTCGAGGACAGAGAATAGGTGTAGTGTGGGATGATGTTGGGCCCTTGGAATATTGGCCAAGTATGAGGGCGTGTGGGTGTGCAGGATCATAGTTATAAAAGTGTGTACATGGAAAAATCATGTAGGAGGAAGAGTTAAGAAGGCACATGATTCACACGGTACACGAAAGGAGGTTCGAGACTTATCCAATTTATGCAAGAAAGGTAGAACACGTGAAAAGCATGACCCGTTTATGCATGGATAATATGCCAGCTTGGCGAAAGGTTGGCCCAGGAAGGAGCATGCTTGCGATAGAATCTTCTCAAAGAACATCATGGGATAAAGTGGAAAGCTTAGGCTTGGAGGAAGCATGCTCGCAGGGAGGACCACATTCAGACACTTGGCACCGGATCCAAGGACGCTGGAAGGTGAGTTGGCAGTCCAGGAAAGCTATAAATACAAGTGCCCACAAAGACAGAAGGATATACATAGAGAGTGAGTGGAGCTCTGAGAAATGTTGGAGGACTCTGTCGAGTGGATAGTTGTATTCGGGAGAGGATTCATTAGGCTTGGGGTTGTAAATTTTCTTTTTGGTAGCTTAGTTACATTAAGTCTAGTGCAATGCGTGACTGTGGTCTGGTTCTCTGCAACCCTCTGTAATGGTTCCATGGATGTAATAAGGTTGCATGTTATAATATATACATGAATATCAATGATTTGGATGCATTTTTCTCTCTTATGAGTTCTCTTTCCTTTCATGCTAACTATTGATGCTTGTATGTTTCTTTCTATTATACTACATGTTGTGGATTCTGTTAAGTACTTTGTCTGAAATGACTACAAGGATCTAGAGGTCGTTTTGAGCCCTACGGTTCTTGTATGTCCTAATTTCCCTTCTAAAATATCTTACACAAATCATAGATGACGTTTCCCACTAAACTCACATAAAAGAGAGACTTGGTACCCACGCGTGCCTCGGGTGAGCGCTCATCTTCTCGCTGGGTGATAGGTCGGCGTGCATGGGGTTCCTTTCTTTTGTGATAGGGGTAAAAATGACTACATCTTCCTAAGACCTATGACTCTCGCAAGGCGAGATGACTCACTAGGTGATGTGGATGATGACTAGGCATGTCACACACACCAACAGATGCTAGTCTAAGTGCAAGGCAATAAGGAAGCATATGGGAAAAGGTCGAGTAGTGGAGGAAGAATGCATGTCATCTTGAGGAGGATTGAGCCCCAATTTTCATAATAGAGAGATCTAGAGTATTCGTATTCTTAATCATCCCCTATTTTTTATTTTTTATTCAAATTCATTCTTATACTACTTCCCATTGGTTCTTTCATATTTAGTCTTTACTTTAATGATTTCTTTCTCCAATGGATGGTTACAGGTGAGATAGGCAATGACAGATGATGCGTATGGCGATGAAAATTCTTGTTCCCGTGAGGGTAGTGTCATAATAATAAACACGTTTAAAAATGGTAAAGGAGTGGGGTTGGGTAAAAACTAGTTGAGCCGAAAATCTTCGCTTAAAGAAAGGACAGCAAGTGGTGATGCCTTGTTGATACTATTTTGTTTTTATTTAGTCTTTGTTTCACAAAATTAGTGCTTTATTTTTATTTGTTACCCTCCACACTTTTAATCAGAATTTTTTGTTTTGTTTCTCTTTTGTGTCGTCTCTTTCAAAATACTAACCCAATGATTAGTTCTCAAACATGGGTAGTGATGGATGTAATTTATGTGTAAAAGCTATAATTTGCATATTGGACACTCTTTGGCAAGGATGTAATCATCCACAACGCTAGCGAACGTTAGTTTTACTTAAACATTACATATGTTTGCACGATCAATTTTATGACTATAAAGTCAAATTTTTAAGATTTTTTTAAATATTGTTACAATGTAGTGGTAGGTTGTGTGATTTAGAAGCCATAGGTTTATGGTTCAAGTTGTGTTGACTTTGGTTATAGTATTTGCAAACATGTGTGATATATAGATTCTTCCAACTAGGCTATATGGTAAAGTGAATCACATTACATCATTTGTTCTTTTTTGTTTATGGATGTGTCATGGCCACCCTAAACTACACATAGCTCTTCTCTCGACATCGTCATCATCAAAAATCACTTTGTTTTTCTTCCTCCCAAGTGATTGTATCATTTATAATTTTCTACTGCTTCTTTAGGGTTTTAGTGTTGATCTTTAACTCTCATGAGGGCGAGTGGTTCCTTAGGTAGCTATTGATTGATCAAACTACCCCATTTTATATGTTGTAAAAAATATTAATAGTTATTATTAATGCATTCTTTTCTTTTTCTTGTATGTAGGTCCTTAAATCTTTGAAGTGGGGATGAGTTTTTGGTTGTTGCAAGAATAAGGGATTTAAACATTATCATTTCGTGTTTTTTTACCTATAATTTTGCATGTATTTTGTTTAGAATATACAATTCTATATAGGACTAGTAGTTGGGCTCAAAGTTTTGCATATCTACAACCTACTCAATCCCTACACTCTGAGTCCACTAGGTCATGACTTTATTGTCACCTTAGCAACTTTAGAACAAATGCACCTTTTATTAAAAAACATCTTCAAACTCTTTAGCTTTTATCCTCATGTCTCTAATCATGTTCCATAATAAACCTAAATGGGTTAGTTGTGCACGAACATGTTTAGTCAATGAATATGTCCAAGACCAATGAATATACAATTTTATAGAGAACTAGTAGTTGGGCTCAAAAAAAATCATATGTTAACACAAGTTGGCATGGTGACCATAAGTTGTACATATCTTTGCATTAAAGTAAATGATGGTGACTATAATTTGTACATATTTTCCCATAAGTTTTTTAATAAGAGTACTTCAATATCAATAAAATATTTGAGTGGTTGTTATGGGGGCATTGAAATATAGGACATGTATATATGCATTTATGAGTGTTCCACTTATTTTGAGTTGGAGGTTATTCAAATATATGTAGGAGTATGATTACAACTAATGATTTTTAAAAAAATTTTAAAGAAATTCCACAAAAGCATCTCAAGGGTACTAATTAGATTCCCATTTATCAGTAATCCTAACTATTAGTCCCCTTCGCCTAATGTATAAATTCTAGAATTTTTTCATGTTAAATAATGGTTTGCTTGGGTACATTGTGCCTTTAATGAGGAAGAGGGGCAGTGTCACATGAAGGGAAAAATAGATGGTTTTGAGCATATGTCAACTGAGGCTTTTGTGGAGACATTTCAATTCAAATTTAATTCCAGCCTCACAACTTAGAGAAGAATTGATACATGATAATTGGTAATAAATGGATCGTAAGGATTCTCTCTTAGTGACCAATATGAGACCAAGGTTTTACAAAATGGGATTTTCCTACATACATATATATTTGTGTATAATTTATAAAAGTGCTTGGATTGGTTATCAAAAAGATTCCCACTCCAAAGTGCCAAGCGTTGGGTTAGGATCTGGATGAAATAGTTGATCATGATTTCATGGTGTGCATTGACATAAACTATGAAATGGTTTACTAGTTTATACAACTTGGAGGATCCGAACTAGAGCTGATATTATGTAGAAGACAACAAATTGTTTTATTAGATACTAGTTAATTATAAAATTACTTAAATTAGATTGAAGAGGTCATGATTCTAGCATACATATAAGACAAATAACAACCTAAATTAACTTCTCTTTATGTCATATATTACTTCTCAAATACACTAGAGTTCTTAGATATACTCTACTTGTATTATCATTTACAATATTATTCCACATACATCATTACACTCATATACACCTTCGTTATGCTTTGTTCTCTTTGCATGTGGTCTCCTATACATTCTTCTCTATACACCTCTTGTTATTTGGATATCTCTCTCAATATTATGGAAAAGGTTACATTCTTCACACCTTATTTAACTTTCATAATAAGTAGTTTATACTTATTTACATTCTTAACTACGAATTAGTGGATATTATTTGTATATATATATTATATATATATATATGTATGTATGTATGTATGTATGTATGTAGTATGTATGTATGTATGTATGTATGTATGTATGTATGTATGTATGTATGTATGTATGTATGTATGTATGTATGTATGTAGAGTATGTATGCATGCATTTTCATTGAATACATATAGTATATAACTATAATTCCACCTTATATGTTATAATGACATTTCAATATGTTGAGATATGAGCGTACATGTCCATTCATCAATCGGTTCCTTGGAATGTGTCACAAAGATTTGTTTAGTGCCACATGCATTTTAGAGTGCTTTTACTTTGTTTCTATCTATCGGTCACCATTATCATTGCAATATGTTTATGAATCATATGATACTTGTTGGGGTTAGCACATCGGTTAGGGTTCATTTTAAGACACCTCTATGAAATTGTAGGTGGAAAATACCTGGCGAATATCCCCGGAACCAGTTTTAGCGAAAGGCGAATTTGACAGTATTCCAAAACAAAAATTTCACCTGGTTTTAATGGCTCCATCATTAGCGTGCGACGACAAGACGTCAATAATCACTCCTGACGCACGTCAATGGAACGTCAATTGTCTTGACTGTCGTGCGTCAACAGGATTTAGTGTCGCGCGTCAACAGGATTTAGTGTCGCGTGTCAATAGGATCCAGTGACGCGTGACACTAAATCCTGTTGACGCGCGACACTAAATCCTGTTGACGCACGTCACTGACTCCTGTTGATGCGCGTCAATTGAAGCCATTGATGCCCGATTTATCCTATAAATACCCTTCAACTGGTCATTTTCTCGTTTTCACCTTCCCGCTCTTGAATTTTTGCAGGTCTCAATCGTTGTCAAAGACGTAAGTACAACTATAATGTCGACTTCACATGCTTCCCAACTGCAAGTTCAGCAAAAAAATCAAGAGAATCCAATTCAATCGATTTCCAAGATTAACTACAGGAATCCCTTATGCCCTCACATACATATTGTTTTAAACATGTCTTCAGAATATAAAGATTTGATGGATGCGTGTGAATTTACAGGGCTCGTTAATATGCCCCATTTCGAAACAGATACAGATATTTTGAATTACCTTTTGTCATCCTACAATTCAGAGGACGGCCTTTTTTATGTGACTCTGAACGATGGCCGAATGTTCCAATTCAGTATCGAAGCAAATGACATCCATCGATTTACGGGCCTTTCGTTCAAAAATTTACCAATTGTTACAACCAAGGCAACACTCCTGGAAGAAGACAAGAAATTTCTCGAATCAACGTTCGGTTTCCTTGTTGATTGTAAGTATAATTCGTTTTAATTCATATTTTTTATTTTGTTTTTTATTCTGATACAGTTTGTTGTTATAAATTTATAGTAATTTTCATTGTTTCGCATTTGCAGCCCATGTCAATAAATCCAGGCGTGGTGTGGATACACAATCAATTGCACACCACTTTCTTGTAGCACTTATTTCATTTTTTCAATCCAGAATTGTCTTGCAGGGTCGCCAAATAGATATACCAAATTGGGCCATTGCATACATTGTTGCCACTATCTCAAAACAAAAATTCGATTGGTGCACATATCTATCCAAAAAAATAAGAACTGACCTAACAAATTCAAAAATTTCAGAAAAACCTTTCATTTATTCAACAAACTATCTCCTCGGCCTTTATTATGAGGCACTTTTAAATTTAAAAGATAAAAAATTTCCTACTTGCACTGATGAGGATTTGATGAAGTTGTCAATTCCATTTGAAGAACAACAGGTATAAACTATTTAGTTTGTAATTATATTTCAATTTTCGAAATTACAGTGCACAGTTATTAAAAATTAAATTTTAATGTTTTGCAGAGAAGATTTATTGAAGCCCTCCCCCAAAAAAGGCATTATCAAGAGGAAGAGGCCAACAACACGTTGAGGCTTCGGGGGACTCACAATCTGAAATGGAAGCTCACTCCTCTCCAAACCCTCAACAGTTTGAACTCGTTAAACACCAGAGAAGTAATACCTTCTCATATATTATTTACAAATTCCAAATTTGCATATTTATTTTTCAATTTAAATTTTAACCAAATGAATTGACAACATTTAATAGTGATGAATTGCAGGGACTTTGGAACATACACTTGTTTCACAAACTCAACCTTCTTCCCCAACTCACTCCATACAGTCGCATGCATTCATATCTTCTAAACAGACACTGAGTACAACTCCTACAAGGCCACCCATAGCACCAAGAAAAACAACCCCTCAACAACAAGGTACAACTTTTCGATAGTACGTTTAATTTCAAAAAATTTGACTTTATGAATTGTTTTCCTATTTTTCATTTTTTTCTTGTACTTTTCAACACATGTCAGTCCTGATCAAACCGCGGCACCAACACCCACTCAACCAATAATTTTTAAAATGCCAACCAGAGGAACAATGAAAAAGAACATTGGTAAACGCATGCCTTTTGCTCCGGCCCCTAGTGGGACACTAAACATTGCCTCCTCCTTTCGAATTCCAACTCTCTCACTTGGTGGCTTGCCCAGTACAACGGGCATATCTATTTTGAACAATATAAATTTAGATGAAGATTATTTGGGCATTGATAGCAATGACCCAACTGATTTTTTCAATACCCATGAGATGATTCAAGGCCAGCAGGTATACTTCAAATTTCAATTTAAATATGCTTTACAATTTTGAATTACATTTCGATTTAAATTTATTTATCTAAATCTTGATTAATTTTTTCACAAACAAGATCAACCCACCCAAAGGCAAAAACAAGCAGCAGTTGATCTTGCTGAAAGCCCCCATACTTCTCCAGCAAGATCGTCTTCATCAGATTCAGATAGTGAACAGTTGCCACCTTTTCCTTTAGAGAACTTAATTGGTTATGATTGTCAATCCCATGTGAGTGAGTTCATTCTTCCTCATATCAATCAGCTTATAGAATGGGAGAGAAGGGCTAAAGTTCTTATCAATGAAATTATTAGTCGTTATGAAAATTATTGGCAACGAGATAGTTTATACGCTGCAGTCCAGAATCAACCTGCGAAGATGGACTCCTTACTTACCCAAGTAAGAAGTGGGACTGTCACGTATAACAACAACTATAAAGACGACATTTTAGATAAGTCATTAAACAAATTGGAAAATATTAGTGCCGAGGCCCAGGCATATTATAACAAATGGTCCAAGGACAAGGATTTGGTAGCAATCGCAAATTCTGAAAGAGATAGAGCGGTTGTAAGTACTATTACATTCAAACAATCATTCTTGTTAATTTGAAATTTTCATTTTTTAGTAATTTTTGAATTGACATTACTCTTTTTGTGCAATTGAAATATAAAAATTTGAAGAGTCAGGCGAAGGTTTTGCAAGTTCACTTGGAAACAGCAAAGAATAGTTTATCTGCAGCAAAAAATTTGAAGCAAAATATTGTTTTGGTTAACAAACAAAACAATACACTAAAGTGGATAATTAAAGAGCATGGTTTCGACCCTGACATATTATTCAAAGCTAAAGCAGCAGCTGATCCAAATTTGTTGTCGCATAGAGATGTGACAAATCAAGAAGAAAGAATTTTAAAAAATCTGGACAGTGTTGCAGAAGATCTTATAAATTCAGGGGTTATTTCTGGTGTTGGGGAAAGAGAGTACAACCACACTGGCTAAGAAGCCGTTGGGGAAGAGGAGCAGAGGAGTAGAATTGGATAAAGAAAAAGAGGGTTTTGAAAACTAGAAACTTTTATTATTGAGTGTGGAAACTTTAAATATTGAGTCTATATTTGAAAACTTCTGAAACTATTGAATGTATGTACTCATGGTATTTGAATTTTATTATCTAGATTTGATAGCCTTTTAAAATTTGAAATACTATACAATCTTTAATTTTTTAACTTGCTATATATTATGAATATAATTGTTAGATTGTATCATGGAGTTTATAATGTATGGTTTACTCTTAATGGTGATTGCATTAGCATAGGGATGAATCATGATGACATATGTTTCTTGTGGACTTGTATTATGATGAATTGTATGATGAACGTTGATTTAGCTTCAAGCATGATAGATTCTTCTTCTCTAGACATGTGAACTTGTTTTAAGATAATTCTTCTTCTCTATACTTGTAACACTCTAAACTATTGTTACTTCCTCCTGAGCATTCAAGTGTTGATATATGATTTCTTCTGTAAAAGGATGTGTTCCTTTGATTGTGAAGTCATGCTTGATATGGACTGTATCTTCTTTGCAATTGAAGATCTTTGACTGAGTTGGAATATGATTGGACTCTTTTATTTCTTTCATTTTACACCTGAGTTTAATCTGATCTTGGAATGAATTGTGGATTTATCCATCTATAAGACTCAGCCTTAGATCAGTGGCATTGATCCAAGAGATGCTTTAAGTTTATTCGGGATAAACAAAAATTATAGACCTTACGTAGGTTGCAAGGTCTGAATGCGTTGAATAAGCTATTCTGGAGTCTAACTCAAGCTGATCGTGTTAAATGAATTGGTTCCCGATATCGTAATATCAGGAAGGTCTTGATCGTGGGCCAGGTAATAAATTCAGATACATTTATACTACTAGCTTATTATCAGTGCTGGATTGAATCCATTACGGGAATGTATATCTGTTGGTTCTTATACTGAATGATTTTTATTTTTAAGACCTAAGCTGGATTTATTAAGGTTAATAACCTAAACCTAAACTATAACCTATGGGTTAGATTAGTGCTAATCTAACCTAGGCCTAAACTATAAACTAAATGTTCTAAGGTTAGTGACCTAGCGCTAAGGAGGTTAGACTAAGTATCACCTTAAATTCTAACCTATGTTTCTAACCTAACTAATGAACATGGAGGAAAGGGACCTATAAAGGGGTGCGAGCCATGGGCGGCAGTTTCTATTCCATTAAATGGGATGGATAAGTATGAAGGACAAGGAATTAGCGGAGTTTTCAAACGGCCATCGAGGCCGATGTGGCAGAGTCATCAAATTTAGAAATGGTCTTTGATTTGCATTTTGTCCATCACCAACTATGGCGGTCGGTGGCAATGGAGATTGAGTGGGAATTTTAGAGTTAATGCAATTAATGAACTCGGTCTCCGAGCTCGGATTTTTCGGGAAGACATGCAAAAAGGAAAACTGGTTGTTTGTTTGGTTTTCCATGCGCTCCGGGTTTCTCTTTGTTTGATCACTGGTTCTTCGCACCAGTCTACTTGGTGTTGAATGGCAACTATGAGAATAACTAGCTCTTTTCTCTATCGAGGAAAGTTTATAAGGCATGGAAATAACAAATTATTGTTGTTGAATCTAACGTGGGAAAAAGAGGAGAAGGCTCGAGCTCTTTCAGAGGTCTTCTTCAGATTTTTAAGCAACATTACCAGGCATGTTAGGCCCTAACTTTTAAAAATCTTTCTTTCTTTCAAATGATTTCATTAGAACAACTCTGTTCAGATGATTTTTGGGTTCAGTTGGTTTTTTAAGGTAGCTTTGTAAGAATTAGTTGTATCTTCTTACTGGCTCGATTTTTCAAATGAACCCTTGATGGGTGTGCATTTTGTTTCATACTATTGAATTACCTTGCTGTTTCACTTGTTGAAAAGGATACTGTTGGAATTCTTGAATGTACAGTATATTCTGACTTCTGTATAAGTTATGTTGTGAGTAATATATGTCATTGTAGCTGTTGGACTTCTTGAAATGAAATTATGTCTTGGCTTCTGAAGAAGTACAACCGTGAATACATTATGTTATTGAATTCCATTGGAATCCTTGAGTAGATAGTATTTTTGACTTCTGTAGGAGTTTTAGATTGAGAATATTACTTGGGTTCGACTCCTTTAGAACTCTTGAAGCGTATATTATGTTTTCCTCTTTTGTATAAGCTTAGAGCGAATATTGTTGTTATGGACTCAGTTGGAGTCCTTGTTATGAAACCAGTGTTTCTACTTCTGTATAAGCCTGGGTTGTGAATACTTATTATTATTGGCTCTGTTGGAATCCTTAATATCTTGTATTTCAGCTTCTGTAGAAGTTAGTCGTGAATGCCATACGTTTCTACTTCTGTAGGAGTTCAGTTGTGAATACGGTATGTTATTGTTTTGGTTGGAATTCTTGAATTTAATATGTATCTTGTATCTTTCTACTTCTGTAGAAGTTTATTTGAAGAATACTAGATGGGTAAGACTCCTTTTTAATCCTGGAAGCGTATATTATGTTTTTCTCTTTTGAATAATCTCAGTTGTGAATACTGTTGTTATGGACTCAGTTGGAGTCCTTGATATGTAACTGGTGTTTCTACTGCTGTGTAAGCCCAGTTGTGATTACAGTCGATATTGACTCAGTGAGAGTCCTTAAAATGTATCTAGTATTTTTAAATTTCTGTCAAGCTTGGTTATGAATGCTGTTGTTTTATTATGAATACTAAATGATATCGACTTCGGATGGAGTCACTGAAAGGTAATTTATGTTGTAACTTCTATAGACGTTTTTGCTGGTGCGTACTTTTAGGATCCTTGATTGTTGTCATATGAATTCTACTTCAATTTAAACCTTTAAAATAAGTATTGGTTGGATTTGGCACTGTTGGAGGTCCATGATATGTTGTGTGTTGGCTCGATTCTCGATTTCAGTCCTCGCTGAGCATGCATATTATTTTGACTCTTTCTTATCATCGTTGTGTTTATGTTCAGTTTGATTAGGAGGAATTAAAGGTTGGGGTTTCTTTATCAACCTGATTTTGTTGATACCCTGTTATATGTTATAGTAACTCGACTTCAAATGAAACCTTGAGGAAAAATTTATTGGGATTTGCCTAGTTGAATGAAGCTGTGCTCTGTCAAACAATGGCGTTGGGTATATTCATATTGTTGAATGTTATGAAAAGGAATTGTTGAATCTGTTAAGTTTGGATTACTTACTGTTGCTTGTCGCGAGAGCTACTGTATTGCTTAGTAAGCTACAGGAAATTTTTATATTTAAAATTTTGATGAAACTGTGGTTCTTCTTGTGGTCTCATCTTACTTAGTCGCAATGCGTATAATGTGAATGCTTTACTCTTGAGGAGATGGTACAGTCATGAGCATGATTGGAAGGGAAATCTGAATGTCTCGGTTTCTTTCCTCTTCTGCTGTAAAGTATATGTTGATAAATTTATATTTAATTGTTGGATTTTCAAAACATACTGATGGATTCATGAATTGTTAGGATATTCATTTTGTTGAATATAATGGCCTGTCGGATGTTTGATGTCCTTGGGATTCAGATGGATAGTTGTTTTGGATGCATTTGTTCTTCTTGGTCACTAACATTTATGAAGAAATATATGAAAAGTATCTAGGACTATTTAGTAACTATAATACGAGTTACGCGTTATAATCATGTTTGAATTACAAAAGAGCATAGTCTGAAATATGTTTACATGTTTGGTGAATTAATTTCATTTAAACAGGTTATTTAATGAAAACAATTTGTGGATTGCAATTGTTTTAAGATTTAGTGCTTATCATGCTCAGTTCACCGAACTAACCCATGTTGACAATTTTTGCAAATGATTGCCGTAAAGTGGTAAAGGTACGTAGATCTGATATGATGTTCAGATTGTTTAATTTGGTTTTATGATAAAATCCAACTTGATTCTCTGAATGTACTACTTGAAGAAAGATGTTCTTTTGCTGTTGAGTATTGTATTGGATATGTTGAATGCACAAAATGTATTTGATTAGCTTTGAAAGGAATGAAAAGAGATATTTGTTACTTATGTGTTTGTATTCGTATCTTGATGGTTTGATCTTCTTCGGTTCGAATGATCTTGAGAGCATTGTTATTATTATTGTATAACTTTGAGACTTTTGTGAATATCTAAGTAAGCTTGCAAGGTTATGTGACTGAATACTTATGATTGTTTAGTAGTTCTATTATGTTCTATTTATATCTAAATTGGAACTTAGATCATTGTCTTTCGGGAAGCTAGGGGTTAAAATAAACCTGAGCAGGAAGCTAAATGAGCTGAATAAATTATTACTTCCTAGTCTTGATCTAAGGCAAGACAACGTTTAATTGGATTCTTAATCACTATATCTCGATACTAAAAGTAAGATATAATTTCAGTTATGAGAATTGATATAAACCAAAAAGGGTTTGGTTAGCAATCTCATGTGAAGATTAAGGGTTATTGTCCAGTTTTGTTGATTTAGATTTATGTTTTTCTATGAACTCCTTGAAGGGACCTCTAGTCTTAATAACTTCTCTTGTGTAATGGGTTTTACTATGAAAGGTAGTTCTAAGGTGAGGAACCCAAGGATTGAGAAAGACTACCCTTAAGGGAGCGCCTGATAGTATAATTTTAACTCAACGTAAGAAACACCTTAAAATTTAGTAGATCTTATTGAGGTGGATTTAAAGGTTGATGGCACAAGTTAACTGTAGGGTTGTACCTTCGAGAAGATTAGGATCTTCTCGAAGATACAATAATGCAGGTGACTTATGACGACACCCCTTGCATTGATCGTTAAGATTTACACCTTAAACTCGAACAAGTTACTCTAGGGTTGATTAGGAATGTGGTCACGTTATAAGGCTTCCCTAGAAGACTCGAGGTATCTTGACACACTGGATTAACTAGGGTTGACCCAGTATGTCAGCGTATCCCTAGTCCTCGGGAGCATCCCTATAACGTTGTCATCTTACTAATTTGTTCCTGAGTGAATAACTTGGGACAAGAGAGTCTGACAGAAGTTAGTATAAGACATTCTACATAACATAGGAATGGGGTGAAGGACGTATTCCAGATTGATGAGTATGCCGTCAAGGAATACGAGACATAAGCTTTATGTTTCAAATCTTTGGCCAAAGTTTCGCAAGCTTCTGATTGCGTTGTCCTAAGTCACCTAGTCTAAGGGATGAGATGCCAATGAATAATGGTAACAATTATTTAGATAGGTTCCTTGGATAGAGCATTCTGAATCCCATAATAGGGAAGAGAACTGTAAGAGTGATGTGTTTAAATAAAAATGCCAACTCTTAATACTCATGAATAGATCAGTAGATTATCGAGTCATGGAATGAATAGATCGGAGGTACTCCGAGTCATTACAACTGCATATTGTTATCTGTTATAAGAATGGTTGTTTTGATTTTGTGAGTTCTAAATTATGTATTTAGAACCAGGAAGCATTTGTGAAAAAAAAAATAAAAAAATTACTTGTTCTAATGTATAAAAATGAGGATGTTACAATACTTGTAATGATATGATCATGATAACATAAGAATGGATATAGATGATGATGAATGATGATAATGGATAATTGTTTAAAAAAAATGGAATTTGTTAGGACAGAGACATTTATTTAAATTTAAAATAGATAAATAATTGTTTTAATAATAATTGTAGTGTCAGGATTATGATAATGATATGATATAAATGGATGATGATAAATTTTATGTGAACATAGATTTAGCTTCAAGCACGATAATTCTTCTTCTCCAGACATTTAAACTTGTTTTAAGATAATTCTTCTTCTCTATACTTATAATGATATGATCATGATGATATTAGAATGGATATAGATGATAGATAAATGAAATGTGTTAAAATGGATATAGATGACATTAGAACGGATATACTTGTAATGATATGATCATGAATTGTTTTTAAAAAATGGAATGTGTTAGGACAGAGACATTTCTTTAAATTTAAAATAGATAAAAATTGTTTTAATAATAATTGTAGTGTCAGGATTATGATAATGATATGATGATGATATGATATATATGGATGATGATGAATTTTATGTGGACGTAGATTTAGCTTCTAGCATGATCGTGGATGAAAAATTGTATAATGGATCATGGATTATGAATTGTATAGTATGGAAATATCTTCCTATGTAAAATTCAATTATGTCATTTTATCCCACAAAGTTAAAAAAATATATCAAAGCATTTTACAAATATAAAAAATAAATTAAACATAATTTTAAGAAATCAAGAAAGATGATATGATAGGGTTTAACTTACCTCTAGTGTTTTAGATTACTGTGAAATCATCACTGGTAATGTGCTAGATCTTTATTTTAAGAAAACTCAACACGAGAAATGGATTAGTAGATAGATGGGTGAATTTCCTGCCATTGTTAGTCCCTAGAAGTACCATCTTCCTCAGATGGGTGTCAACCCACCGTTAAAAAAAAAGAAAAAGATTGTATTTAAATAAATGTAAATATATAGACTTGTAACATCTTTAATGATAACAAGAGCTGAAAAAAATTTAAAGTGACAAACAATAAGATTAAGGTGAAGAAGATACCTATTTAAAGTTGAAACAATCCATTATCAATAACTTCTTCAAACTCGATGTTCTCTTCTATAGAGTGTGACGATGTGCATATTCCACTCTAAACATTAGGAACAGTTGTACTTATAGCTGTATTATTCACACCTCTTCTTTCGCAAAGGGAATTCCAATGTGCAAGTTCTATGTTAAAAGGAAAGGTTTCCATAGAGTACCGAGAAACATAACACCTCATGCAACTTTCCAGATTTTTATCCAACCTATTTCTCAGTTTTGATTTTATAAATGATAGTGCATTGAAAACCCTTTTGTCCTCCATAGACCCCAAAATCATTATTTGGCATAACTCATATAATATGAAATATTCATTGATATCTTCTTATAAGATAGAACTTCGATAGATTCCTTGCCATAACCTTATAATAGAACCACTTTCAAAAGGTCCGTCTAAATTTTTATATTGGTTCCTCATTGTTGTTGTAAAATTTGTTGATTGAAATTTTAATAAATCAACAGTTAGTATACCTTTGATTTCCATACCCTTGAACTTTGAAGTCTTTGCTAAATGTTCCATTATTGTACCCATGGATTTATGGAAATGATTTCTTACAAAGTCAGTATGACCACCTACAGTATTCCAAAAATTAGGATTCATCACACCCATGGCTTCAATAATTTTATCTTTGGAGAAATGTTCTCTAATTTCTGATGATAAGGATTCTAAATTTTTTTTAAGCTTTATTCTTGTTTCAACTATAATAGACTCAAAGAGATTATGTGTCACAGGAACATCTTCTCATCTGATCCTGTAATATCTTGTCATTTTTGAAAAATGTGTAGTGGTATGTCCCTCCCATTAATAGTGATGTAAAGGTGATCATGGATATTAAATCTCAAATAGTTACCGGGATTTTTAAGATCTAATAAAGATTTCCAATTCTCAAAAACAGGTGTATTAAAACTATCTTGGGAACAATACAAGATATCAAGACTTTGACATACCATTTTTCTCATCTGTATAAAATCCACAATATAGATTAATATTCCCTATGCATGCTTCATCAGTGTATTGATCTCCTGCAACATTGGAAGAATACCAACTAATGTAAGCAATGTCTCCAAATCAATTAAACAAAATAACAAGTCCCTTTCCCTATCAACTTCATGACTTTATTTGTGCATAAAACCAACCAACGAAGGATACTCCTCATGAACTCTGCATGCAGGTTCATACAAAGAGATCCATCTAGTCTCAACATCTTTCAAAAGTTTTTTTCCATCTATAATTCCAATTGCAAATTTCTAAAACTCAAGAAATCACTTTGGGCTACTTGCCATATAGGCATGAAGTTATCTTATAAGGTCTTCTAATTTAGCAACATTTTAATGGTTTCTTACCATTTTATATGCTAAATTCATTCTGTGAGCTATACAGTGAATTGGTAGCATATATGGGGCCATTGTTGTTTGTAATCTAACACACATCCCTTTTCGGTGACCCTGCATGATAGATGCACCATCTACTCCAATGCATACCAACTTCGTAGCAATTTCATAATTAGTCATTGCAGCAATATCTTTCAAATGAGAAACAACTCTTTTATGTAGGTTTTTGGCATTACAATTTTTAACCATTTTCATAACACCCAATAGATGAGGTGTCCTTATATGATTTTCTAAAATATAGACATGGATACATACCCATGTAGTGTTTTCGTCTGCTATCACTTCATCAATTGAAAGAGAGATTAACTTTGATTTTTTTACATTCTCTTTCAAATCTTCCTTCTCTATCATCGAAAGACATTTTTCCATTTCCCATCCACTACTTTCACACCAATGAGACTGAGGTATGTTCAACATTCCATTATATTTATACAAAAATTTGAAATCAAGGAAATCCAAAATCGATCTTCCTTTTTTTAGTATGTGAAATAGAGTAGAGAATTGTATGAGTTTTGCATGTAGATTTGTTTGATTTATCTTACCAATATGTGATGTGATCGTTCCTCCCTTTTCCAAGAGATGTCTACATTTTTTATGCTATGCCTCATATTTTGTTGCATATCTAACATGCATGCATTCTTTTTCAGTTTTCCACCTGTGTGTTTTGATTTTCTAGCCATCCACCCCCGTTACAGTCAAATATTATTTTTCACAATGGTTTTCTATAATGTCCAGCTTCATTTGCTTTTTTTTTTCTTTCCCAATTTCCATGTACATATTGTACATGTACATTCAGATGGGATCTCTTCAAAATTAAATGATTGTACAGGTTTGATAAATGGAAATTTAGTTGCTCAATAAAACTTGTATGACCTGCCAATGGTCCACATATTCTTGTTCATTTTCAATGTTTTACTTTTTTGAGTAGAATTTGAGCAATATCATAATCACCTGGTTTTCTCTTTCATGAACTGGAATTTGAATTTGATTTATGTGTTCCATTTTGTTGATTATTTGTATGTGTGATATCTTGATGCACTTCTGGTTACACCCCAACAGGAAGAATATCTTCAAGATATGGAATATTATCGTAGGTGTCATTTGTTTGATACTGTGCAGAATGCATGTCCACCTCACTAATACCTTCCACACAGTTAGTATTCTAATTCTTTCTGGTGGCATATTTATGGTTGGTATTTTCAATATCTGTATCTGTAGAGTTTCCAAAAACTTGAACAATGATTTTAGAGATTTCTTAGTTACTTTTAGGGTCTTCGCATTCCCTTCCATTATTCTGAACAGAGTCTTGCTTCAATAAAAGAACCAAGTAGTGACTCCCTGTTGCGTGTCAACAACTAGCCCTTTCTTACGCATCAATAATCACTATCAGGTGTCAAAAGGGTGTCAATTGAAACATTCACGCGTCACCAAGGCATTAATTATCTCTGTCATGCGTCAACTCTGTCCCTATCACGCGTCAACTGCTTATGCCATGTCGCGCATCAACTCTCTATGTCACATGTCAACTACTTACCCCTTTGTTGTGCATTTACAATATCTCCTTGTCATGAATCTGTAATACCTCTTTGTCACGTTTCAACTATATCCCTGTTTCACGTCAAATACTAACCCTAACAAGATAACAATAATCTCTGGTGCTTAAGAGTATGCGAGTTCAAACTTCACGATATTGGTAATTTGGTAAGCTACTTGTGGTATACTACCCAGTGAATCACCTAGGTTTTTATAGGATATTTTTTCAAATGAAGGCAAATCCGACCCCAAAAACAAAATATACTATATATTTTAGGCGAACAGGACACTGACCCGCTCTGAAAAAATCACCTTTTCAAATTTTCCTAAAATGAAATTTTCACCATATTACGAATATTCACCACTAAAATTATCCCTGATTGAGGCTTTATTGGATATCTACCGAATCAAGTATTAGAATTTAGCACCATATCACCCCCAATCCAATGGGAAGGTAGACATTCCAAATAGAGAGATGGAGAATATTTTAACTAGAATTGTTAATGCATATAGAAAAAACTGGGCACCAAATCTCCTAGAAGTGAGTTGGTCCTAAAATACAACCTGGAAGAGCTTTACTGGTTTCTCCCCATATGAACTGGTGTATGGGAAGAAGCCACTATTACCGATTGAGTTTGAATTATAGACTTGGAGGACAACAATGGAAGTTGACATCGATTTGGATGAAGCAAAACGTGAGAGAGTAATGCAAGTGAACGAGTTAAATGATATGAAGATGGAGGAACAACAACAAATTGAGATTATTCAACATCAATTAAAATCTTGGCATGATTCTCGTATCAAATACAAGAAGTTTAATGAGGGAGATTAGGTCTTACTTTTTGACTCAAAGTATCAACAGTTCAAAGGCAAGCCAAGGACAAGATGGTTAGGACCATACCCGATCGAACAAGTGTTTAATAATGGATCTATTAGATTGTTGTCAATTGATGGAGATAAAATAACTCTTCTGGTGAATGGACATAGATTAAGGATGTATCGGCAACCTCTAGATAAACAAAACTTCAGCAAAGATATGATGTTATGTGAGGAAATGGATTCAGTGGAGGAGCCTGGCTCTTCTCGTCATGAGTAGTCATTTTTAAATTTAAATAAAGAAAGATGGTCATGCTTTCAATATTATTTCCCTTAGATTGTAGTTTTTTTTTGTTTCATGCTTTCAATAAAGGTGGGCATGTCTATGGTTAGAATATACAATACTCACATTTTCTCTCTGAGTGTAAGATGTGGAAATCTATAGATATCAGGAAGTTGAGATGGCAAGGGTAAGTGCATTTTAATTTTATAACGGATATTAAATTTTGAAGCACTCCCCCCATCACATTTAATTAGTATGGTTAAATCAATACAAAAATTTTCAATGCATTTATTGGGAATATCATTCAAAATCTTATGATGTGGAGTGGGGTGTAATGAATCATAATGAACCATAATTAGCAATGATATCGCATGCATTGAATTTCTAAGAAAAGGACACAATGTTTTATGAGAAGGATATGTGGCATTATTATTTAATATGATGGGGTGTGTGTCATACCATGTATTAAAACTTCCCACACATACTTGGTCTTGTCAAATTTTCACGTCACCAATTTTTCACCGACCTAAGAAAATTAAAAGATTGTGGTATATTTAAAATTTTCACTCGCAAAACACTTCATTCCATTTCTCTATGAATTTAAACACAACATCATTCTTCTTCGCAACTATCTAAATTCATCTATTTTGTGGGGTAGAAGAAGAAATCTGAACTAAAAATCTCCAGACCCACTACTCTAAAATGCTGTAATTTCTCAGGTATTTTATGATGTTGGCTAGATAGAATTTATTAGGAAATTTGAGGGCTACGAAAAATATTTAGTTGATGAGTTTATGATAAATTTTTAATCCACCTTGCTCATGAATTGGGGGAAAAGGAATAGAAATAAGTATTTAAGATGTTTTTGACCTATTTGGTTTACCAGACTTTGGTCTCAATGTTATGACAAATGCTCCTCTTAAAGAGCTAATTCCCCTATTTCATGAGGATGGTGAAGCTCTTATATAATTAATCCTCACTTCATATGGTGCTCCAAAGGGGATTAAGTGGGAAAGTTTATCTTGTATTTAGAAGGAAGTTTATAAATGGGTCAACATGTACTTTATCTATGAAAGATAACCATTTGTGTTTTAGAGGGGATTCATTGAATATTTTAATTCATTTGAAGAAAGGCATCATAAACCCTACACTCAGGGTAAATTTACCTAAATATTAAGCTGATACAATCATTAAAGTGGGACAGAAAATATAAAAATGGAGGTGGTAGGGGCTGCATTGAAACACCTAGGGCTTATTCAATTGATCTGTTCACATCAGGTTTTCTACATACCCAAGAGAAGGATAAAAAAATATAATTACAAGGGAGAGTTCCAAACAAAAGAAAATCAAGAAGGGACCATCTCCCATTATTCGACCTAAGCTTGAGTTGGCTCCTCGCCCCTTCACAGGAGACTGTGGAAGAACATGGTATTCCAGGATAGTCCATCTTCTATGCTACAAAATTCTAAGAGTAAAAGCACTTTACAAGTTCCTTATTTTATTTCATTGAGGCCAAGAAGGTCTTGTACTTTGTAGAGACCTAAAGTTTCATGGCCAAAAGTTTTTCATGAAGATTCTACTCCCATTGTGGAGGAGAAGGAATAGGTTGGTACCATCGACTTTCCTTGATGAACAATCTAAGGATGATATATTCACAACAACTATCCCTACAACATAGAGTCCATATATTTCTGCGGTGCCAAAAACTGAGTCAGGAGCTCCAGAAAGGCCTTCAAACACCATATATAGAGACCTCGACGCCATAACCTATTGCAATGGAGATTGGCAGCCAAGAATCACATGGAGATGATTTACTAAGGTGTTATCTAGAAGAAATTACTTCCCTAAAGAAAAATTTAAAAGGTATGCAAGAAAACCAAACTTATCTTTACAAATTATATTTACACAGAGAAGTGTAGAAAAAGTGAGGGAAATTATTGTTTTGAAGGTAGAGGTTAGCAGTCTTAATAGACAAAGAGATATAGGTCTTAAAAGTATGGGATAATTTTAAATATGTTATCTTTTTGGAATAAAGCATAAAAAAAGGAAAATAAAAAGTTAAAAGAGGAGATTGAGGCCAGGGAAAATGAGAAGAAGTTGGAATCTATTTTATATTATGTTTGTCCATTGGCTTGTAAGCTTTTGGCCTATAGGAATCCTTCTTTTGTCTATAACGTATTTGTCTAATAGAAATTCTATGCCTTACCAAATTAATGAGAATGTGTAGTCAAGAAGCTCATGAAGCTCTTGATGGTAAAACCTTTTTGTCAATTTATCAAAATAGTACCCCTAAGTTACAAAATCAACTGTGTGAATTTTACCTCAACAAAATGTTGGTAACCAATGTGCCTAATTTCTTCATTAATCTATTTGTGGGAGATTTTTAGTTGAAGGTATTTAGGTCCTTTCTTAGGAACAAAATTACATGGGCTGAACAGATAGAAGTTTTCACTCAAATAGATTGCACCATAAGTTTCTACATTAGGCCTACCCATCACAATGATGTGGCCATGAAGAAAAATTTTCTGATCTCTTTATTATCAGGCTAGTGTCAGGGAAAATAATTCAAAGGTTCTACTGAAATGTGTGTAGGATTTTAAGTCCTATAGTCAGCAACATTTTGGTGAAGCAAGACAGGATTTTGGTAGAAGACGGGATACCTTAAACTTACCCTTAAAAAGGAGGAAATTTATCTCCCCTCAGAATCTCAATTGGTGTATGTGAAGGGATGATGAATTGGTTATAATAATTTGGCAATTGTCTAAGAAAAATTACAAGGAATACAATGATGAGTGGGTAGGGAATACAGGTGAGGGCCACCTCTTCTCCTAAATCTGATTACTACATGACAGAATAATACTTCCTAGTCACATGATAGTTTCACAACTTGGGTGGAAGTTATTTTAAACAATTAGGGATGTAAAGGAACCAGGAAACAATATCCATATCAATTTGAGGAATATGATATGACACAAAAACTTGGCCTTAGGGAAGGGAAAATATGAGTTGCATAGGGACATGCAATAGGTAAAGTGCAGGGGAGATGATGAGTGCATTATTTGACTTGTTTATATCATCTATGTAATTATTGATTTGTCATTAAAAATGATTAATTAGTGCATGGAGATGTTTTATATAGTTATATCCTAGCAAGTTCAATTCATTTCTCTTGTTTTAATTCATCCAACATGTTAACCATAGAACCTCTCACTAATCGACTCTATGAGTGAAATGTGGTGACATGTGCAAGATAATAGTGGACATTTACTGCCAATGCTAGGAGTTGTAATCAAGGAGTCCAAGTCTAGAGCTGATGTGCAATCATGGAAGACTTTTTCCATTGACCAGCTATAAACATGGATCTTGTTTTTAGCAATTTCGTAGGATTTAATGAAATTTAATAGGTTTTCCAGTGGAAGAAATTAATGCCTACAATTATGGCATGATGTGTAAACCGAATATGTCTACATAGACATCTCCTTGAATAATAATTTAATAATTAGTTGATGTTGGTAATTTGAAATATAGTTTATAACAATTAGTATCTATTTTCTAGTTATGTACTAAGTATGTTATGGAAATTTTATGAATCAATATATTAGATGTTGTTTTGGATATCCTATGGTGTTGATATTACCTCCATCCTAAGGAAGAGAAAGGGCCCACTCGACCAAGGTGACTATAGGATTTTACATTTATGCATGCTCATGGTTTCTGATAAGTTACAGTTTTGAATGTAATTACTTATTTCCTTTACTCAAATTTTTATTTAGTGTGTGTTATATCCTTTCATGCAATTTCAATTCTGAGTGTGTCATTTCAATTACACAATTTCAATTCAGAGTGTGTGTTATTTGAATTTTTTTATATTGATTTGGTGTGTGAATTTCAATTCTAGCAAAAGTATTTCCATTAAATGCATTTTATTACAATAATGTTACTTCATTATTTTAGCATTACATTTCTGTTAGATTAGTAGATACATAGAGAAACATAGCAACCAAAACCCCATAAAAGGAACCATTGAACAACTAAGTTTCATAAAGTTTTATTACATACAACATTGGACACACATCCTTAGTTTTATAAGGACACTAAAAGAAGAATCTATTAGTTAAATGATTGGAGAATACAATGACCCATCATTGTGCAAGGATATCAATTGGTATCTTAGCCTCACTTTTTATTGGGGATAAATGTAGGGAAAAGTTAATTTATTATTGGTCCCCCCAAGTTCAAAGCATTGAGTTACATGGAAAGCTCTATGCATGGGGAGTAGACATTTTGGGCACTACTTATCACGATCCATAGAGGTGTTGGCGAGAAAATTTGTTAGGTAGACAAAATTGTGGGTTTCTTTCAAACATTATGGGAATCTATGTCCCTCTACTTAAACGATGCAGATTCCATGTTTACATGCATGTGAAAAGTGATTTTTGTGGTGGTCTTTCGAATGGGGATCAAATAGGGGCACTCCACTGACTTTGCGTCAAACCTAGCAATTTCTATGTAGAGAGTACTTTGCAAAAAAGGGGAGGTGAGTGAGAAAAATAGATAAGGGGATTAATTTAGTGGGGTAGAAAATCAGAGTCATACACCCATTAATCAGAAAGTTATAACACACACATTAAATTTAAGAATAAATAACCCTGCAAATGACAACAAGATGAGTTAATATTGAGAACTCAAGGTATCAATAAATCTTTCTCAGTCAAAAAAGGTTAGAAACTTCTTCTTGTATTGATGATTGAAAAAAAATTGTACGTAGTCATGGAAATGGAGGATAAATTTGTGAGTGGGGGAAAATAGAAGAAAATGGTTATCTCCTTCGTTCTCTCTAAGTACAATGCACTCTTGAGTTTACAAAATCCATCACCAACCCTTTGAAATGGGAATGGAATTGCAATTTATAGAATGAGAGATGACTCTTCATCTACCCCCCAATGCCTTTTCATATGCCTTATTTCCACTTATGACCTTTTACATTCTTAGGAAAAGAGTAAGTCCCCTTTTATGACTTAAGGGTGACTTATTACAAAACAATGTCATTTTAAATTAATCAAAGGAATTATGAAAAAGTGCAACACCAAAAAATAATTAGAAAAAGGAGAGAGAAATTGGAGGGGAGAGAAGAGAGAGGAAGGAGAGAGAGAGAGAACAGAGGAGGAGTGCCAATGTAAAAAATCCCTCCTATGAGGAAGTCCACAGATCCTTGTCAAGCGAATTGATGAAGCACTCCACTATAATGAACTATGAATCGCCGAAATTTTTGCACCTTGAGAAAATCCATCTTAGTTCATGAACGCTTACCAAGTTGAATGAATTATTCTGCAGATGACCGCAATTCCTACCCTCCCCATGATATACTTGTGACCCGAACCATATAGTGATTGTCAAAAGACATTGTCAGGTTCCTCGGGGTTGATCTTTAATGATATATGTTAAACTCCCATGGATGATCCCGAATGATGATGTTGACCTGAGTAATCATCCCTCTATGTCACTTTGTGCCAAAATTGCCCTTTGAGTATTATTTACCATTAATAGCAGGTGTTGAGATGGGAGACTTACTATTCTTAGTAATAGGTGATTTTTACCTTTTCTTGACCATCCTAATTAGATGAGCTTATTCATTCACTCATGTACACATTACCTTCACCTCGGCCATTTCTTAGGGTGACTTACTATTTTTAGCAAGCACCCATATAGAGAACTTACTATTTTTAGTAAGTGGTCATTTTCATTGTTTTGCACTCTTAACACTCATTCTGACTTCTTGGTGACCTTCGGTGCACATTATCTTTGTTGTAGTCATTTTTTATGAAGAATTACCAAAGATACCAAACCTTTATATGAAAGATTATTATTTTATGAAAGTGGCTTTCCGGTGCTCGATTTGTGATGGAACATATTTATTCGGACTCGGCTCATTGATGCAGTCACATCCTCCAAATTTCACATGATTTCACCCACTAGAATGCTTAAAAATAAAATTTTCAATTTTCACCTAACAGTGGCTTAAGGCACGGAGATACCATGGCAACCATTAATGAAGCTTGAAATTCGCATGTCTATTTTTTTCTCCAATTGTGAAAAAATAAACTCATTTGCAATAGGTTTTTCATTTTGAGTATGTGTGTAAGTTTTTAGCTTGTTTCCATCGTCAGATTGATGGGAAATATGATTAATGTGAGCTAGAGCAAGAGATGAAGTTTTTGTTAGAAAAATGTTACAGTGCATCATTTGACCTCTCCTTTGTTGCATATTGATGATCTTGAAAAATTAGGAAGTCTGCAAAAGATGACATGTCAATCAAACTTTTATTTTGAAAGTTATGAAGATTTTTCAATTGGAAGACTTCATGGTTATCTGGAAAAAACTCTTTGTTTTCTCTTCTTTCTTCATTTCTTCAAATATTTTTATCAAGCCTTCCTCTAAAAACTATGTATTTTAATTGAATGGAGGATTTGGTGGCCATGGTGGATCTTGTTTGGAGAAGCAATGGTGGAGTAGGTGTCTTGATAAGCATGAATAAAGCTATGGCAGGGTGTGAAGCTGTGAAGAAGAAATGGGGGGAAATGGCTGAGTGTTGGATTTAAAGCAATTCAAAAATGCATACTATGGGTGCAGCACACTTTTGTATCCCTAATGTCCCCTAAGAATTAAGGGAAGAAAGGGACAATAATTTTCACGCTGCGCCTCATCGCGATACTTGGCAAAAATATGACGATCAAGCATTTGGATCAACTAGCTCCTGGGGGATGAGAAATTACACTGGAGGGGGTCACATGGATGACCTAAAGGATTCTTAGGACTGGGAAAATTTCCACGTCCCTCATTTCCCTTTTGTAAAGGGGAAAAGGGGACACCAATTTTCATGTCGCGACTCCATGCGATATTTGGCGATCATTTGTGTAGTGATAGGTAAGGCTCTAACTAGCTCTTGATGGCTTAACTGGGAATGTGGGAGGTCATATTAGGGTCCAGGAGGCTAAGAAATGGCTAGGTTAAATTTTTGGTCCCCTATTTCCTTTTCTAAAGTGATGAAAGGGAATGAAATCCTACCAGCTCTTGGTGTTAACATGTTTCCTCTTGAAAATTGGCTAAGTGTCGAACTTTAAGAGCGAACTTATGAAGGTCCTATATGGAGTTCTCGATGGAGTTGTTTGGTGAAATTTTATATGAATTTGACTTCAAATGGACTTATAAATCCAAAGGTGGGGGCATCATATCATTATTCTTCCAATTATGCCCTGAAAAATCAGAATTTTTATTTAGCTCCCTAGTTGGGCATGGAAAAAACTAGATATAAACATATTTTCCAAAGTGTTGTGAAAGATATGATTTTAACATTATGTTTAAATTTTAATTCCCTTTCTGAAAATGTCTCTTTTTAATCCTAAATCCATCCAGAGCTCCCATAATCACTTCCCTAAGCTCAATAACTCTTTTCAACCTGAGGACTACCTAGGCCTATGAACCCTATTTTTGATGAAACTTCCCCAACTCCTCCAAATCTTTCCTGAAAAATTCCAAAATCAATTGCATGATGTTATTATACCTTTAATTCATATCCATATTGGATTTGGCTCATATTCTCCACTCCAGGAGGTTACACCAATCTCGGGAAGGACAGTGGTAGCCCTTCCCAATACTGTACAAATATAGTATTTTTCAAGAACTCCTAAAATCACCGAGGGGGGATGACTTGCATTTCCCAATTCACCTAGGTTATTGAGTTTACATCCACTGGGGGATCATTGGATTGGATAGGTAAGGATGGTGCTTTGGATGGGTAGATTTTAGATGTCTTGTAAAGGTGAAACTTGAATATTTTGACACAGGGGTATCGTTGTCATGCTCAAAAATTATAAATTTTCTTGTAGCACATTTGCATGACAACAATTGGATCTAGCTATGGGACATGGTATAGACTAAGCAAAGTGAAGACATCAAATTTACAATATAATAACCAGTGCCTTAACCATTGGGCCCTGTAGAGCCATATACAAATTACAAGAGAGAGATAACAAGGAAAGAGAAACACATGCACAAAACAAGGAAACACACAACACAAGGAAAGGGAAAAAAAAACAATGGGAAGGGAAACACACCTAAGAATAACCTATGGTACAATGTGGGGGGAAAATCATTTTCACTTAAGCACTTCTCTTTTCAGGAGGCACCCCTAAAGAGGCAATGTCTAATGATGATGTTTTATGAAGCCATTAACTAGTTCTAGAAAGTAGCCTCCTCTCCCCAGCTACTTATGAAATCCAGGTGGTTTAACATTTATACGTACACTTTGTTGGAGTGAGCCTACATGAGATTTTTGACGCTCAGGTCTTCGCTAAGAGATTCCATTTCCCTCATTTCCTTTGAAATCAGTTTCGTAGTGCCAGTTTCCTTTTGTTCTTATCCACACTATTTCTTTTTCTTCTATCATATCATTACTACTCCAGGGCTCTTTCTTATTTGAATAGAATGAGTACCCTGATTTTTCTTTTTTCATTCACATTAATGTACCTCCTTTTTTCAAGAAGTATCACATTCATATTTTTGAATCCTATCAATGTGAGGCGTTTGTATGTCAAACTAAGGATCAATAAGTACCTCATGTCTATCTTGCAGGGCCAAGGATTGAATCAAGATATCAAGACTCGTCTCTGGAACTTTAGTACTTTTTGTTGCTTCCAAGATCTCCTGTATTGAATCCTCATTGGGTGTTTCCATAAGTTCATCTTCGCCCTTACTTGAAATTTCTTCACTTTTAGATTCAAGAAACCCATTAGGAGGAATTTATTCCATATTTTTTGGATCACTACATTTTATCACTCCTTTGTTTGGAGGAACCTCAAATTTGAGGGCTTCAAAACACCTTGATTCAACTTCTTCATAAGAGAAATAGTCCTCCTTTTCAAATGGGAAAGAAAATACCTCAATTTAATCATTGCCTTCATAATCCATTAGCTTAGGAGGGATATCAAGTTATTTTCCTTTATTTACTTCATCATGACTACCCTCCAAATTGATTGAGATGTCTGAAATGGACTCATTCCTATCTTGTAACTCCATAGACTTCATCATGAGCTTGATACTAAGCTCAAGGTATTTAGTTTCTTCTGCAGTGCTTAAAAATTCTTGCACTAATTATTCTTTCAAACCATTTGAGGTATCATCACAAGCTATATTTGTCTCTTCATGGATGATATACTTGAGAGAATATTCATCTGTAAAGGGGAATGATAAAATTTCCTCATCATGAAAAGACTTGTACATTGATTCCTCTATTCCAAATTCATCCTGAACTATATCATCTTCTTTGTGGATAGCATCATCTTGTAATTCAAAGTTACTCTTTTGCAGTTCAAAGTTTCTAAAATATTCTTCAAGGTCCATGACCCTCCAAGAAGGAATGCTTGGTCCTATTAAGGTGGTAATCTTGTCTTCCTCCTCATTTTTCACAAAGTGATTCATCTACCTGCTATCTTGATAAAATATTTCGGTTCCTAGACTTCTGGAATTCTACACCATGTACCTCATATTCTTCTCTAGAAGTAATTTCTCCATGTATCCCTTCACTGGTATTGTTTTGGAAGACCAATTCATATTAATTTTCCCTCCCAAGTCTTGGAAAAACCTTTGGCTTAGCAACATTTCAAATGAAGCCGGAATGTCTTCTACCAATATCATCCCTAAAATATTCTTGAATGGAAATTTAGCGAGGTCCACCTATGCATATTTGAATTTTTCCAAAAGTGGGGCTTATTTCAATTCCATGGAATAACATGATCCACCTGGCAAAGTCATGGAAATTTTGAGAGCATTGGAGACCTTCACAGGCATTACGTTGTCTGAGGAACTAGAATCTATTATGCAATTGTTTACTACATATTCTGCAATAAGAAGGGAGAATTAGAAAGGATTTACCTTGTTGTTCTTGGATGCAGACAAGGAAAGCATGTTCTATGAGGGAGGTGTAGGTGGGTTTGGCAACATGTCTTTGGTGCTAGGAGCCATGAAATCTGGTTTTGAACTACCACTCCAAATATACTAAACAAATCTCTCAAACTGTTCGAGGTAAGTCTGCATATATTGAGTTTGTGTAATTTGTACTTGTGCTTTGTTTACATATTCTATGAATTTGAAATGAGAAGATGTGGACAAGGCTTATGAAGGGACTATTTTTGGATTTAGGACATGTTTGGAAGCAGGAGTATATTTTTGGGTAACAAAGGGAATTTTGAATAGTGCATTAGGAGCTTTCAATGTAATTGATTTTACAAGAGTAGATTTAGATTTATAATTGGAAGAGGCATCTGAAAAATTACTTGGAATTTTGGGAGCCTTCTTACTTGCTACAAGGATCAAGCTTAAAAAATGTGGACTCAACAAAGGATGGGAGCGGAGATCCTTGTCTGATTATTTTATTTTTTAGAGTCACCAAAGGACGATATTCAGTCTTCTTTTTCGTTACAACAGTGGAGGAAGCTTCCCCTTTTTTAGACTAAGAATGAGTGAATATCGTAGATGATAAAATTATTACGTATTCTTCGTCATCTTCATCACCTCTATAATACTCACAGAATCTGATTTACGTGTCGTTCTCATGTTCTTCAACTTCTAGGAAAATATCACCTTCATTTTCTTGGCTCCTACGACTTGCATTGATAGCTGGGGCATCTAAGGATATTTTTCGAGGTACCCTGACAATATGTTTCCAACTATTTATCTGAGGTGATATTTGTTCAAAAAATTCCTTCTTTAGTGAAGACATTTCATTTTCCATTTTTTGCAAGAAAGGATCAATTATTTCATCTCTAGGATGTTGATCTTTACCCTTTCAGGGATTCTTGGTCTTCCCAGATAAGATGAGATCATCATCAAGCTCAATATCTAATCTTTTCACTTCTCTGATATTCCTCGATTGAACTTTCCATATGAAAAATTTGACCTCTGGTGTTTGATCATTAATAAAAAATCTTTTGACTTTATTTTCAGATGGTGAATCCTCTTTTGGTTTCCTGTGGAGCAATTGATCAAAATGAACCACACAATCTCTCATAGTTTCATATGCTCCTTTCTTCATTTGCACCAACTGGAGCAAGAGATCCTAATAGTATTTGGTTGATTTTAATCTTTCCTCGAAATTTCTCTTGATGTCATTCCAAAAATCGATGGATCTGGCAGGAAAGAGGTAGAACCATTCTGTTACTTTTTCTTGGAGAGATTCCACAAAACAATCTTACTGCAACCTCCTCCTATGTAACTCCAAGAATTTTGCAAGATGTGGTGAAAGCAACGATGTTTTCTTCATAATGTTGCGAGTTGTCACCTTTGAACTTTGGAAATTTATTGTGAAAACCTGTTGGTAGATCATGAAGATGTGGTTCAAGAGGGGCACCAAAAATTGTTGGTGAGAGAATTTTTTGGGTGGAAAAACTTGTGTGTTTCTTGCTTATTTATGGGAATCTATTTCCCTCTACTTAAATGGTGTAACTTACTTGTCTACATGTGATTGAAAAATTATTTCTGTGGTAGTTTTTCAACTGGGGATCCAAGAGGGGCACTCCATTGACCCTGCAGAAAAGCTAGAAATTTCTTGCTAGAGAGCACTTTGTGAAAAAATGGAAGGGAATTGAGAAAAAGAGATAAGGGGATTAATGTAGTGGGCAGAAAATCAGTCCCATACCCATTAATCAAAAATTTCCAACACGCATTAAATTTAAGAAGAAACAACTCTGTAAATGACAACAAGATGAGTAAATATTGAGAACTCAAAGTTTCTAAAATCTCCTCATCAAAAAAGGCTAGAAACTCCTTCTTCTTATATTGATTCTTCAACAAAAGTTTTACATAGTATGGAAATGGAAGAAATTTGAGAGTGGGGGAAAATGGAAGAAAATGGTTATCTCCTTTATTCTCTCTAAGTACAATACACTCTTGAGTTTAAAAAATTAATCATCAACCCTTTGAAATGGGAATGGCTTTGCAATTTATAGAATGAGAGATGAATTTTCATATACCCCCCAATGCCTTTTCATATTCCTTATTAAAACTTATGACCTTTTACATTCTTAGGAAAAGATTAAGTCCCCTTTTATGACTTAAGGGTGACTTACTACAAAAAAAATTAAATAATCAAAGGTATTATGAAAAAGTGCAACCCCAACAAAGAATTAGAATGGGGAATGAGAAAGTGGGGGAAGAGAAGAGGAGAGGAAGGAGAGAGAGAGAGAGAGAGAACTCAAGAGTGCCAATGAAGAAGAACCTGCCTTTGAGGAAGTCAACAGATCCTTGTCAGATGATATGATGAAGTGCTCCACTATAATGAACTCTGAATATCTAAAATTTTTACACCTTGAGAAACTCCATATTGGTTGATGTAATATTTCCAATTTGAATGAATTGTTCCGCAGATGACCAAAACTCCCAACCTTGCACATGATATACCTGTGACCTGAACCATGTAGTGATTGTTGAAAGACATTGTTAGGTTCCTAGGGGTGGATCTTGAATGCCCTGTGAGAAATGCCAATGGATGATCTTAAATGATTATGTTGACCTGAGTAATCATCCCTCTATGTCCCTTTGTACCAAAACTACCATTTGAGTTTGATTTTCCATTAATAGCAGGTGTCTAAATGGGAGACCTACTATTTTTAGTAAGAGATGATTGTTTCCTTTTCTTGACCATCTCGATGTGATGAAATTCTTCATTCACTCCTGTGCACATTGCCTTCATCTCGGCCTTTTCTTGGGGTGACTTACTATTTTTAGTAAGGACCCACATAAGGAACTTAGTATTTTTAGTAAGTTGTCATTTTCATTATTTTCTACTTTGAACACTCATTCTGACTTCCCTAGTGACCTTCGGTGCACACTGCTTTTGCCACAACTACTTTTGATGATGAATTTCTAAACATAGCAAGTTTGTATAGAAAAACTTACTATTTTTAGAAAGTGGATTTCCAATGCTTGATTTGTGATGGAAAATATTTTTTTGGAATCAACTCATTGTCGTGGTCATGTCCTTCAAATTTCACTTGATTTCTCCCACTAGAATGCTTGAAAATAAAATTTAAAATTTTCACTTGCCAGTGGCTTCGGGTATGGTGCTGCCATGGTGGCCATTAATAGAGCTTGAAATTTTTCAGGTATTATTTTTGTCTCCACAACTCCGTCGCAATAGGTTTTTCCACTTGGAGTATGTGTGCAATTTTTTAGCTCATTTCCATTATTATATTGATGGGAAATCTGACGAATGTGAGCTCGGGCACGAGATGAAGTTTTTATTGGAAAAAAATGTTTCAGGACACTATTTGACCTCCAATTTGTTTTCATCTTGATCATATTTAAAAATTAGGATGTATGCAAAAGACGGTAATCTCCATTCGACTTGTTTTTTGAAAGTTACGAAGATTTTTCAATTGGAAGAATTTGTGGTTATCTGGATAAAAATCTTTGTTTTCTCTTCATTCTTCATTTCTTCAACTCTTTTGATCAATCCTTCTGCTAAAACATGTTTATTTTTATGAAGTGAAGGATTTTATGGCCATGGTGGAGCTTTTTTGGAGTAGTAATGGTGGATTGGGTGTTTGGACAAGCATGAACAAAGCTATGACAGGGTGTGAAGCTGTGAAGGAAGAAATGGGGGGAAAATGGCTAAGTGTCAGATTTAAAGTAATTCAAAAATGCATTACCAGGGGGTGGGGGAAATTTTTGTGTCCATGATGTCCCCCAAGAATTAAGGGATAAAAAATACATCAATATTTATGTCACGCATCATCATCACGAAACTTGGTGAAAATATGACAGTTAAGCATTTGGCTTCACTAGCTCCTAGGGGAGAGAATCTACACTTGAGGAGGGTCACATGGATGACCTGAAGGCTTCTTGGGGATGGGAAAATTTTCATTCCCCTCATGTCCCTTTTTCAAAGGGTACAAAGGGGACATTAGTTTTACACATTGCTCCTCCATGCGACACTTGGCCAATCATCTATGCAGTGAGAGGTAAGGGTCCAACTAGCTCCTGAGGGTTTAACTAGCAATGCGGGAGGTCATATTAGGCTCTAGGAGGATAAAAAAATGGATTGGAAGGATTTTTTTTCCCAATATTTCCCTTTTCTAAAGGGACAAAAAGGGACATGAAATCCCACTAGGCTCTTGGTGCTGACATGTGTCCTCTTGAAAAATTGGCTAAGTGTCAAACCTTAAGAGTGAACTTGTGAAGGCCATATCTGGAGTTCCCAATGGAGTTTTTCGGTGAATGTTTATATAAATTTGACTGAAAAATGAACTTTTGAATCTAAAGGTTTGGGTACCATATCTTGATTCCTCCATTTATCCCCTGAAAAAATCATATTTTTTATCTGGATCCCTAACTAAAGCATGAAAAAACCATATATAAACCTATTGTACCAAAGTGTTGTGAAAGATATGATTTTAAAATCATGTAGATATTTGAATTCTCTTTCATAAGATGTATTGTTTGAATCCTAACTCCATCTAGAGCTCTCTAAATCACTTACTCGAAGCTCAATAGCTCTTTTAACCCTCTGGACTTCCTAGGCCTGTGAACCCTATTTTTGATGAAACTGCCCCAACTCCTCCAAATATTTCCTAAATCTTGAAAAATAAATTCCTTGATATTATTAGATATTTGATTCACCTACAATGTTATATTTTTCTCTTTTTTTCCACTCCAGGGGTGTTGCACTAATCCTGGGAAGGCTAGTGGTAGTCCTTCTCACAACTGCCAAAAAATAACATTATTTAAGAACTCCAAAAATCACCAAGGGGGATTGAATTATCTTGCATAATTCACATATGGGACTGAGTCAATATCCACTAGGAGGGTCATTCAACTTACTGGGTAAGGCTAGTGCCAAGGAAGGGTAGACCTGGGGTGTCTTGGAAAGGTGAAACTTGACTTTTTTTACACAGGGGTATCGTTGTCATGCTCAAAAATTGTAAATTTTTTTGTTGCACATTTTCATGACAACAAGAGGATTATTAGACTAGGGACTAATTTCCCTCAGCCACCCCACACTTTTTTATGTCTTGGTTCTATGAGAGGATGATCCCCTACTAGAGGGAAGTGGGGCTAGCCAATCCTACAACAATTAGAGTAGCAAGGTGGGTGGACATGGCTCTAATCATGGGGGAATATCAATTATTTTTTACATATACCAAGGTATATATCATCTTCTCGCTACCATATTCATCAACAATTCCTTGTACAGACACACGAAGACTTGGTAGTTCTACCTCAATCAGTAAGACCACTTCAACACCAAAAACTAGAGAAAAGGGGTTTTCCCCAATAGGTGTTCGTACTAAGGTTGTATAAGCCCAAAAGTATAGAAACAACTTTAAGTTCCAATCTCTCTTATTCTCCTTAACCATCTTAAGGAGTATGGATTTCAAAGTCAAATTTTTTTCCTCAGCCTATCCATTGGCCTAAGGGTAGTATAAATATGTTTTGTGATGAGATATATTAAACTACGCACATAACTTATGCACCTTTTATTCTTGAATGGGGCGTCCTTATTTGATATAATGACCTATGGGACACCATACCGGAAAATTATTTGGTTTAGAATTAATTTAGCAATAACTGATCTAGGTACCATAGTTAGAGGCATGACCTCTGTTAGGAAAATTACATCTAGTGCTCATGATAATTAATGTTTTACTATATAGTAATTATTATTTAGTAAATTGTAAGTTAGTGATTTGTTTATAGTTGTTATATTTTGTTATATAAACAATTAATAACAAATATATTTGTTGTGTGAGTTTAACCACTCACGTATTTCTTGTTTGAGAGATATTCATAGGAGGTGTAGTTATACCTACATCCTAAATTATAGGAATGATATTCCTATATAATTGTAATGTATTGTGTTAAAAAATAGTCTATGAATTATGACTGTTATTATGAAAATTTGTTTCAACAACTTAATTTGGAATTAGAGAAAAATTAGTGGATATTGTGGCATGACATGTGCATAGAGTCATTATCTATGAAGGAATGTATACAACCACCATTGTGTGTTGAGGATCAGTCAAAATCAGGTGTATGTAGAGATTATCATCGTCTACACAAGTATCTAAGTAGTGGGTGTAGGCACTTCTAGATTTCTATGCATTTTATGGTAGAATTTACTGTCATATACTAATCACTTTCTAGCATGTCCTAAGCCTACACATAGCCTTTATAAGAGGCACCACCATGCAGTCATCAATATAAGAATGAAATATTGATTATTATGAATCACATTTATAATTGGTTTCAAAATCATATACAAAACTATGATTTTTGTTTTCTCCATTGTACATTTCACTATTGTTAGGGAATCTTGTTGTGTATTTTATACACATCCATTATCTAGAAAATGTGGAAGATAGATCTCAAAAGAATTTGTGGACGTCTCATTTCTAGATCAGATATTTTTTGTTGTTATCTATGCTCACATCAATCTGCAGTCATCTCACCACTATAATTTCTCTACATCTTCTACATTCAGTCTGAGCTTGCAAATAAAGTTTCACAAGTTTGAATCCAAGCCATCAAAGAAGGAAGATAGTGTTTAGAATTGGTGTTCATGTTATCACTATTTATCTCTATGCAAATTTTGATGTCAAGTTGTGAATGGATAGGTATTTTATATTTTATTTTGGTTTAAAGAAAAGTGTGAAAGACACAAAAATTTCTTTTCTTTATACGTTCAGTCAAAAAAGAAAGAATATTTTTATCTTATTATAAGTCAATCATTTAAGTATTTTAGTTTAATTTTTTATGGTGTGATTGTGTCATAAATATTATTTATGTCTTAGGTAATTATATTTTATATATTTTAAAGGTATATGATTCCATTTTGGTATCTGGTTTAATAGTAATTAACTTTTGCGTCAATCCCATAGTCTTATGAATGTTAAAAATAAATTAAGTCGAGAGTAATTTTTTTGAGTCTTTGTATTTTCAAATAATTATGAAGTCATGGCCATTAGTCTAAAAACATGTGAATATAGTGTTATTTTTCATTCTAATAAAAATCATTAAGATTCCAAAGAGTCAAAAAATTCCAAAAATATCAATATGGTTATTATGTTGTCATTTGTGTCTTGTGGAGACAAAAGCTGTGAAAATAAAAAAAAATTGCCTTACAGACACATTTTTGGTGGAATCTGATGTCGTATTGAGGTATGTAAAATTGAGCTCCACATTTAAATCTGTCTAAGTTAGCAACTTAAAAATGGAGGATGGAGGAAAATGGAGGTTGGAGGTCAATTGATGACCTCTCGTCAGTCGCCAACAAAGGGGCTACATAAAGGTTTGGTGACATATTTTTTAGAGTATGTTTTCTTTCAGTTGCATGTGGTATGATTCAAATTTTAGTGTTCCTTTTTGGTCTGTGGAATAAGTTAAAATTTCACATTGTGGGGGGAACGTGACACCACTATTCTATTTCTAGTTTTCTGTTTGTAATCTGTGGGTACATTTCCTAAGTAATCCCTTAATGGAAGAATGTTATGAGAGCTGATGATACTACTGCAGCATCATGATATTATAGTTTTTGGTTATCCATTTTGAAAAACCATCTTATAGGTTTTTTGGTTATCCTAAAAAAAACCATCTTTTGTGGTTGTTGGATTTCCACTTGAGAAAAAAAACCACCCTGGAGGTTTTTGGCTATCCTGAAAACAAAACCATCCAAAACATGAGCAAGCTTCAAAGTGACACATTGTAGTACAAGGAAAGTTTTCTCCCCATGTTCACACTAAGGGGGGAAATTCTAGGAAAATTATATCTAGTTCTCATGGCAATTAATGTTTTACCATATAGTAATTATTATTTAGTAAATTGTAAGTTGATTTGTTATATAGTTATAAAAACAACTAATAACAAATATATTTGTTTTGTAAGTTTAATCGATCATGTATTTAGCTTTTGAGAGATATTTTGGGAGGTTTATTTATACCTACAATCCTAAATTATAGTAATGAATATTCCTATATAATTTGTAATGTAATGTGTTGAATAATAGTTTATGAATTATCGTTGTTATTTTGCAAATTTTTTCCTACAACTTCAGACTCAACTCACTTTGTAAAATAATTTATGGACATGATAATGAAGTTGTGGCCATCTGAAAATGAGGGAGAGAATTTCCCTATCAAATCAAGACCCCAATTAGACAAGGGCCAAGGTGTAACAATTGGTTGTAGAGCCTATGTCAGAATATGTATGGCATGTGAGAACTCTTGACACTTCTGGAACTTACGCACTTATTCCATAGCATCATGCTCTAATGTGGGCCAAAAATATCCCATTTAATGAATATTTCAAGTGGTTGAATGCCCTATAAAGTGGCCACCATAGACTCCACTTTGGGCTTCAAATATAATTCTTCTTCATCAACACATCTCAACAACATGTCGTCAAAGCCTCAACGATAAAACACTTCTTCTATGATTAAATATTTTATTGGCTATGACATGCAACTACCGTCTTTGTTACAAACGCACTCCTTCATGATACGACTGATATATGATGTGGTTCACTATATTGGTTTACCATGAACACAAAGCAATGGAAGGATTTTTTATATACAAAACACATTTGTCTAGGAAATATAGATCAACTAGCTCTCTTGCATTCTATAGGATTATGTGCCAACCAATCAATGATGATTTTTCCATTGATGGAATTTTGATTGATGAAAGTGAGTTCAAAATTACCCATCAACATGATAAACCTACCATCCTTTTTTGGACAAGTCAACTTGGGTCAGAAATGTCAGCAACTATCTTGATTTAACAATTACCCACCTTTCTTGATTAAATATATAATTCCTTAACCTCTTAGTTGCAAAGACGATGGAAAAGAAACTCTTTCTCTACTTGATTATACCTTGTTTTGTAATCAAGGAGAGTGTGGTTAATGAAATATATGGTCCTTTCATGACCATCATCATCCTCTTGCTCCAACATGCATGTTATTGAGACATTTTTTGCTAAAGAATACATAATTATAAGATGATAAAATTTGGGTGGCATGAGCATAGGTGGTGACATGAGAAAATGCTTTACCGACTCATAAGTTTTATGACACTAATTTTTATAGGTTTTACAACATGTTTTTTAGCAATCCATTAATAGGGTGAGTGGTGTATGTCAAACTGGGAAAAAATCTACAAATTTCCCAAAGCTTTCCTAAGAAGGATTTAATGCTTGACTCATCCATTGGTGGGGTCATCTCTAAGATTTCTCGAATCTTTTTAGGATCTACATCAATGCCTCGAGATGAAATGATATAACATAATATCTTTCCACCCATAAATCTGAACACACATTTTTCTATATTTAGGGTTACACCATATTCAATTGACCATGAGAGAATAATATGAAGAACTTCATGATGATCATCTCATTTCTTAGCCTTCACCAGGATATCATCAACATACGTCTCTACAATCCTATGTATGAGATCATGGAAAATGTATATCACATCTCTCTAATATGTTTCTCAAGTATTCTTTAGACCGAATGGCATGTGACATAACAAAAGGTCCCCAAAGGAGTGGTAAAGGTAGTCTTAGTCTGATCCTCCTCAGAGATCCTTATTTGGTTATATTTGGAAAAGAATTCCATGAGGGACAATAACTCATACCCAACTATTTCATCAACAATGATGTCAATATAATTCAATGGGAAATCATCCTTGGAAGAGGATTTTTTTATGTCCCTAAATTAGATGCAACTCCATATCTTCTCGTTATTTTTAAGGATTGAGACAATTTTCAACAACCATGTGGAATATTCCACTAGCTTAATAAATCCTACCAGAAAAAGGTTCATCACTTACTCTTTGACCATCAAATCTACTTTAGGCTTCATTTTTCTTAATTTCTGTTGTATGGGATTCACATCGGGCTTAATGACTATGTTTTAGACGACTACATCAGGAGCGATGACCATCATCTCCTTGTAACTAAAATTAAAATCCTTGGAGTGTTATTTGAGCACTTTGGTGTGTGCTTCTATTTCCTCTGGTGACAAATAAGAGCCAATTTTCAAGATTCTAGGCTCCTCTTTTGTTTCAATGTTAATATCAATGGTTTCTTTAATTAAGGAAGTGTCACCTTCTTTGAATTTAGGAGGAGTGGGAGATAACTCCAGTTCTTCTTCTTCAAATTTGTAGATTTAAAGATATTCTGATGAGGAAGGGTTTTGTTACAAATATATTGTGACATTATTAATAAATTGTAATATTATTAATAATGAGTTAATATAACTCATATTAATAATATAGTTAATAGTTTTGTGTGAGTGAAGTTGTTGAATAAACAACTCACGTAGCTATTTTGGTGGTGAGATAATAAAGGGATGTGAGAGATATCCTAGGGATAATTTTGAAAGATTCATGGAGAATGATATAGGGATTGAAGATGAAGTTTGACTCTGCCTTTGTAGGAGATCAAACATTATAAAATGTAACCTCTATCATTGTAATTGATATCTGAAATGAATTAATAAGAAGATCATTATTCTGTGAATAATAATATTGAGTTTTCCTATGTAAAAATGATCCAAATTTATTATTTGGTATCAGAGCAAATTTTTCAAAAATGGAAGAATGATTTTCTTTGAAAGGGGAAATTACATTATTCTACACCCCTGTTAAAGAAAGATCAGTTTTCAGAAGCGGTATTAGATATAGATAGTCTAAATTTGCATTGGATCATCAATCTCCATTTCTCCTCTATATTCTTCGAGTTTCCCTAGATTTCTAGTGCATTTCTTTGAAGATATTTTTATTTATTGTGACTTAGCTTGTGTTATATTGAGAACTTCTTGTTCTGCATTCATCTTGCTTTAAGAGATCTACAATTATACATGTTCTAGCTAAGGTGTATTCAACTCTCTCTTTATCTCTAATCAGTTTTTACGTCCTACGTGGACTTCTGGTATCTCGCATGGATTGTTTGGTGCCGTATATAATATACCACCAATTTTTCACATCATATTATTGATTAAGTTGGATACATTTTTGCAGAGTATTGAATTGTCCACCAAGTTACACATGAAGATCGAGTCAACTTAGTGATAGCTGGTCTCACTCTTTTGAATTGGATTTTCAAAAAATTAATCCATGTGCATATAACTCATGCCTCAAAATATATCTCTATTTTATACGTGAGGATATTTGGATGGTGGAAAGCACTCAAATCACATTAAAATAGGCATCTGGTTTAATGAAATTGGTTTAGTTTATTTTACCATATAATTTATTTTTAGGTTTATAGGTTTTTATTTTGTTTATTTAGTGTTTTTGTGAAAAAAAATCTTTAATTAAGTCATGTATTTATTAAAAAGTAATTTTTAATTAATTTTTACTTGTCAATTTTAAATTATTTATTATAGTTTTAAATATGTTTTGTGTCCATTGTAAAGATTGTATGTCTTCCTGACAAGTCATAGTCATTTTTTTGTAAAAGAGTTAAATAGGTGATCTTAGGATTATTTGTATTGTCATTTTGAGTCCAAAGTGTCGATATTAAAAAAAAGGTCATTGTAAATGAAAAAAATTGCTTTACAGACGCATTCTCAATGGATTCTGACGTCCAATTTTTTAAATCAACATGGACAAGTTGAATCGAATTAAAAAATTTGAAGGAAAAGATTTCCATACATGGCAGGTTAGAACTCAATTGTTGCTGATTAAAAAATATCTATGGGAGATTATGGAAGGAAAAATCAATAAACCACACCATGTAGATGAAGCAGAAAAATGGGAAAGCAAAGATCGAAAAGTAACGATGATTATTGGCCTAGGTTTATCTGATGCCTACTTGCATCACATGGATATAACAAAGACATCACATTTGATTTGGATGATATTGAGAAAACTATCTGGGTCACAAGAAGAGAGTGCAATAGTGGAACTCAAGAAAAATTTGTTCAGACTCAAAATGGAGGAAGAAGAAAGTATGGTGGAACATATTAGTAAGTTTCATTCTATTTCAAATCAATTAGCTAGAATCAAAATTGATGTGTTTGATGATGATGAAAAAGTAGTTTTACTTAATGGCATGCCTCCTAGATATTATAATATGGTCTTCACTTTGACAAAAATAAATCCAAGTCTATAGGATTTAATTTATTCTCTGATAGAAGAAGAAAATAGAACCAAGAAGATTGATCTAGAAGAAACTGCAATGTATGGTAGAAACAAATCATATGCTAAAGGAAAATTTAAGCCTTCTTTTAAACAAAAATCAACCTCCCAAGTTCCAAAAAAATTTCTTTGTCATTATTGTAATGACCCTAGACATGGTATTATGTATTATAAGAAAGAGCAAAAGATTTAGTTAATGGTAAATTGAAGGATAAATCCTTCATTTCTAAAAATAGAGATGAAGAAAGTGATTGTGATATGAAGTCTACTCACTCTGATAACGAGGAAACAAATGCTCAACAAAGTGATGAATATTTCTTGTATTAAGTAAAGAGTGAATTATTCAATAGAGGATGGAGGAAATGGAGGTTGGAGGTCAATCAACGACTTCTCTTTAGTCACCAATGACAGGGCCGCATGAAGTTGTCGTGAAAATGTGTGTGTGTGTGTGTGTGTGTGTGTGTGTATGGTTTTTTGTTTTATTTCAATATTTGTAGTATGATTTCAATGTTCCTCTTTGAATAAGTTAAATGTTAACATTGAGGTGGAGAACTGGAACATGGTCTCAATGTTCAATTTTCCCTCTATTCAATTTGTATTCAGTAAGCAGTGGTTCCTACATGATTCCCTGAAGGAAATACATAGTGGACAGACAAAATCACAAAGGAAAAGCAGTAGCATGATATTTGGGTTGTTGGTTGTCCTGTAAAATCATCCTTTGTTTTAGGTTGTTGGTTGTCCTGTAAAACCATCCTTGTTAAGGTTGTTTGTTGTCCTACAAAACCATCCAGATCATGATCATGCATGGGTGGCAAGCTGCAGAAGGAAGTGTGATTATTTTTTCTACCTTGTCAATATTAGGGGAGTGTATATTGGGAATTAATAATGTAACAATAGGGGATTGAATGTTACAAATATATTGTGACATTATTAATAAATTGTAATATTATTAATAATTATTTAATACAACTCATATTAGTAATATATTTAATAGTTTTGTGTGAGTGAAATTGTTGAATAAACAACTCACGTAGCTATTTTGGTGTGTGAGATAATAAAGGGATGTGAGAAATATCCTAGGGATAAGTTTGAGAGATTTATGGAGAGTGATATGAGGGATTGAATATGAAGTTTGAATCCACCTTTGTAGAATATCAAATGTTATAAAATGTAACCTCTATCATTGTAATTGATATCTGAAATGAATTAATAAGAAGAGCATTATTCCGTGAATAATAATATTGAGTTTTCATATGTAAAACTGATCCAAAATTATTAGGTTCATCGTTCTATCTCAAAAATAAGAAGGGTGATGAATAAGGGAAAATCCTTTCTTATGATGTGCAGGGTGAAGGTCAGTATATGCATGGAGGTATCCTAAGATTGCTTCATCATTTTCCAAAAAATCTAATGTAACAGACTCATTCTCGGTCTCTACGTATGCCAAAATTGCATTGTTAGGAATCTTATGAACCAAGGATACAAATCGAACTGAAATGGTGAATTTCATTTCCCTTAAATCCTTGTTAGGAAAAAATTGGGAGGAATAAGTAGCCATAGAATTGTTAATTTGATTATGTTCTCGGGAAATAAATTTTATGGAAATAAAATCAAAATCTTTACAAAGTCTTTGAATAACAGAATTAAAAAGTTGAAGGTGCTCTACTCTAGTCTCATAAACTTCTCAGACCTGGTTTACAATGAGTTACAAGTTTCCTAGGACTCTCATATTGTGCACATACATCCTCTTGGCTATAATGAGGCTAAGACTTGCAATCAACTCATTGTCACCAAAGACTTGCAAGTTCTTTATTCCTCTCTTAATTGACCAATGCAATCCTTGTATCAAGGCTTCATATTCAACAGTGTTATTAGAGCATGCAAACTGAAATCTAAAAGCTGAATAATACTTAAATCCTTGAGGGGAAACCAACATAGCTCCACCTTCTACACCTTGTCTACTCCTTGATCCATCAAAAAATAACTGCCATACCCCATTTTTATCCTTGTGGTTTGGCTTGGTGATGCTAGGAATAGGCTGATTTTCTTCATGCATGCTAGAATCCTAAATCAGATTCTTCTATTTCTTGATAAGGATCAAAAGAATGCACCTTATTTTCCCATTCATCAAGAGTTATATCTGGGATGCTTCCTACCTTGGTGTCAATTTCATAAATGCTTGGATAATCCTCTTGATCAAACGCTGAACAATTGGTATTGATCTAACTTGGAGTGTAAGGCTCAATGTGGAAGTTTGCAATAGGTTCAAATCTGATTGTGGCCTTAGTTCCATATCTTGTTTTGAACAACATGTGTGACCAATCAGCAGATAAGTAGCCTCCAATCTTGGCTGTGAAATCCCTTGATAGACATAGGGCAAAGAGTGGTGGAAGATCTATTATTGAGACATCATGTAAAACAACAACATTGGGGTAGGCATGCAAGGTAAGACTCAAGTTTTTTATCACTCCAACTGTTGTTACTACTGTCCCATCCAATTGCACTACCCCTTTAGATATGACTTCATACTGAATTCCCAACTGATCAGCTATTTTCTTGGGCATTACTGAACTACTTGCCCCGGAATCAATCATGCAATTGTGTACTAATTGGTTTCTAATGATCAATGAAACATAGAATGGAGGGGGCTTCAACATTTTACCTTGCTGTCCTCCATGATTCCCCTCAAGCTGGGCAGCATTTGTGAGCACCTTCTCTTGCATTTGGACTTGTTGGTTTGAAGTTGACCAGTCCTTCATGGAAGCTTGTAGCGAATCTCTTTGGCCTGGGATAGATAGTGATTCCCACATTGATATGTTTACATTTGTCTTCTTCATCTGATCAATGATGTTGAATGGAGATGAAGCATCTCTTTGTTGTCCCTTGGCTTGCACATTCATTCCTTGCATATGGGCAGCAACAAATGGCATTTGAGTTGGCCTAAGAGTTGTTTTAGGCAGCCCTTGTGTGTTTGGAACTAAATTTTGTTTGCCAATAATTTGTGGAATAGTAGGAGGCTGTGGATTATTTGGAGCCAATGGTTGTTCTTCACCAAAATTCCTCCTTTTTGACCTTGTGTTGGCTATAACACTTTGGGAAATTGTTTGATTTGTGCCACAAAAATCCTCTACCTGCTAGTTTACAAGTGTAGTATCATTCGGAGCTGATTGTTGCTGGAATGTTTCTTGTTGTTGGTTATTTCCTTGACTACCTTCACCCTCCACACCAGTTGTAGTCGCCATTCATGCTTGATTCAAGGCACCATTGAAGCACATAGACTGGTTGTGAGGTTCATTACATGGGAAACACAAATCATACTCTTGAGCTATGTTGTTTTGCACTAACACCAATGCCTTAGAGGTAGATATAGCATTGGGATTGTAGGGCTGAAATGGTCTATTGGCAGGAGGTCTTGCTTGGTTTAAATTTGCAACTGGATTAGGTGGTCTTTGAGGCTGGTATGGCTACCTGTTAGGATAATCTTGAGGCTAGAAAGGAGGTCTAAAACCTTGGGCTTGCTACCTCTTGAGTGTAACCATCTCATTACCTAAATTTTACAATTGCTTCATGACTTCTTGAAGTTCATTTGAGGTACTAGAGGATGAAGTAGAAGCTTCACTTGAATTCTGATTCCTAGGAGTCAGAATAGCAACTAAATTAGGCACTTGGCTAGTACTTGGGCTTTCTAAACTTGGAAACAGTGGAATTAGAGGCCTAGGAGCTAGCTTTCCAGCTTGAATCAAACAATTTTCAGCTCTAATGGAAATGCTATAAGCAACAGGGATAGTTGTGCCTCCCATGGATTGAATTAACATAGAAATATTAGAATTTAAAGCTTTAAGGTAATATAGAAAAGAACCTTTTGTTGTTGGCCTTACTGCCACTAGAATTCTCTCCCAAGTCATTTGAAATATGAAGTTGAAGTCAGTCAGCTGCTCATTGGGAGCTCACTTGATGGTTGTCAGCTGCTCCAAAAGGGAAAATTTGTCTCCCTTTTCTCCAAATTGCTCATGGAGGGCTATGCATAGCTGGTTCCAATTTTGGATAGAACTTGAGGCAAGACTCCTGAACCATTGCAAAGTTTTCCCTTTGAATGAAGATGCCATCAATTTGACAGTAACTTGCATCTCATTGATCTCAGGGATTGCACAAATATTAGAAATATCCTTGACATGATCACCAGGAGTGGTCTGATTCTCTCCAGTAAAGTATGGGATGTTCTTCAATGCTGCAACTAGGATTGGATTTTTTAAATTGAGAGAAAGTGGGCTGCTGCCAGTGAAATTGACATAGGGGTTGTTTTGTGCCATTCTGATTGGCCTTACAACCCTTGTTGATTGAATGAAAGGCCTACCAGGTGGAGGAGTTGAGAGAGTTCTATTTGGTGGAGATGGAGACCTTTGAATTCTCCTCCCTCTTTACCTTCTTCTTGGAGATAACTACAGATAATCAAACAACACTTCTTCTTCTCTAACTCTTGACCTTGTGGTGATTCTTCTCATGAGTTTTCAGGTTTGCACTGCTAAAACCAGTTGATTCTTCTTCCTTGGAGTCGCTAGATGTGTAATTTAGGGCTCTTTTAAGCAATAAACTTACAATAAATGCACATCAATTTTTTTGCAATGAAGATGAAGACCTCTAAGGTCCCACCGGGCATGCCAAAACTGTTTTTGCAAATCAGCAGCACCCCTGGATGTTGATCAGGCTTCTAGTTTGACATCTTGGGCATCTAGTGTGATTGCACAACATTGAATCCTATCCCCAAGTGTGGGACTTGAAAAATGGGAAAGGAATCTCTAGATTAGATGCTGGTTCCTCAATTCCTCTGATCATATACATCACTTATAAGTTGCAAAGGTTTGAATTCCTATTTCCTACTCTAAAATCCAAGGGGACAAAGATAGGGAATGTAAGAAAATGAAGCTAATGCTAATGAGGTGATGCACCAAAGGAGTTGCAGACACCTGATACTGCAATATATACACAATCCATAAGAAAACACATCACAAAGAATGCACAAATTTCTCAAAATGTAATGAAAGATCAAGAAAACAATGGTAGATATATGAAAGGATTGAGGGAATTTTAATCACAGCATATATTAACATTTCAAATCCAATACACTGCATTACAGTGATCAAGAGGAAAAAAGGGTGTTGTATTACATGGAAAGGTAAAGATTTCCACAAATTTTTCCAAAAGGGAAGAAAAAGGGAAGTTGCAGATCTGAAAAGTGTCTCTTTTTTTTCAAAAATGAACCTATTCTAGATTTTACGGTGCAAGCCATGCCCCTAGGAGAGAGAAACGTGGGAAAACATGGGAGAGCTTCAACCACTGACCAAAACACAATAAAAATAGCATGGTCATCCTTACAGGCCCATCCCCTAACATTTTTGGCCATGCTAGGAGAGAGTACGAGCCATTCTTCATTTAAGATGGTGGTTGAAATGTCATTTCTGTCCATGACCATGTGCTAAAGGCATTTTTCAATTTTATCTCTCCAAAATCCATCAAAATGCAAAAATGATCCCGGAATCTTGTAGAGAATTTTACTAGATTTCCATTGATATAAAGAACATGAAAAACTGATCTTTGCATCAAAAGATATGGTTGTTTGAAATTTTAGGGCAAAACAGGGCCAAATCGGATTGGTGGGCAAATTTTTTTAAATTTTCCACTTTTTGGTCATTTGGAAAATTTTCCAAAAATTCCTCACACTCCTCCACTCCAGGTGCCATGTGGCATGTTTTGATTGGGTGTGGGCCTTTAATGCTTCATTTTCCTTTGTTTTCGCCATTGGAAAGTTTTCCAAAAATTCCCTACCTAGCTGATGAGTTGAGGACAAGTGGCAAATGTTGATTGGATGCGGGCTTGTCCCCCTAAATTTTCCATCACTTTTTGAGCATTTCTCTAACCTGGACACGTGGCAAAACCCTATTGGATGCAAGATTTCACTTTTCCTTTTTCCCACAGACCTTTCTTGTATTTTTTACTACCACCTGGACATGTGGCGACCTTCCATTGGTTCACACTAGGGGGGGCAATTTTTTCTTTGAAATTTCCTTCTCTTTCCCCTTTCGGAAAATTTCTCAAATTCTCCCTGCCTTCCACTAGTCCAAGACACGTGGTAGCATCTTACTGGATGTGGGGCATGGGTGAACATTTTTCCCTTTACGTAATCCCTTTGGGAAAAATTCCCAATCTCCTCCTGCGTTCCGCAGCTCTGAGGACTGAGGACACGTGGCCTTCTCTGAATGGTTGGCAGGCCAGCAGGCTAATAATTTTCCTTTTGAAATTTGGCAAAACACTTCGCCAAAATTCTAACTTCTCCTCCGCACTCCACCGGTCCGATGCCATAGGACACGTGGCAAAATGTGATTGGGTGCGGGCCCTTCCCTTCAAAACTTTCCATACGCCAACACTTAGTCAATTTTTTCAATCTTTTCGCCTTGGAAACGTGGTGGGATCCGATTCGCCGATGGGCCTGCGGGGAAAATCTTCCCTTTTGAAGTTTTTCCAAAAACTTGGTAAAACACCAAGTTTTCCTCTGACCCCCGCCGCTTCCTTGGACATGTGGAGCCATTTCATTGTTTGCGGGCCTTTCAGGGGAAAATTTCCTGCAAAAACTCTGTTGAGCCATAACTTCAAAAATGCATGGAGTTAGGAGGAAAAATTTACCTTTCTGGAGAGCTGAGAAAGAGCTCTATCCAATGGTGCCATTTCCAGAAATTTTTGAGTTTCTAAAAAGTAAAAAATTATGACTGAGGCACAAGAGAGGGAAGAATGAAAGGAGTTAGCCACAAAATGAGCAAGGGGCACATTTTGGATAATAGTTTCTACTATAGTAGCGTTGTTATAGTTAATATCCACCCCTTCAATTGCCTTGAGTGGCTCTAACTTAGTTTTTGGAACAATATTAGGCATGGGAACTGGTCCCCTTAAAGAGAGGGGCTTGTTTAACGGGCTTTTTGGGAGCTCAAATTCTGAATGAATCCCAGGATTTTTCTCAAGGTTAGCCAGGTAAATGTCAAATTTTTTTGGATAACCTTGAGCCACAAAGGCCTTCCCAAGATGTAGGAATCTGATTTCTTGAAATAAGGTAGAAGGAATGGCCTTTATCCTATGAATCCATGGCTGACCAAGGATCATGTTATAGTTTATTTCCCTATCTATAATATAAAACTCGGTCAAAATAGGCTTAGGTCTAAGAGTGACCAAGAGAACTATGGTTCCAATGGAAGTATCCTTAAGGATTTCATAGCCTTTAGCATATTTTGATTTGAGGAACAATTTGTTTCTCCGTAGCCTAGATTTTTTAAGAAAAAAAGGGGAAAATGTTAACTATAGCTTCATCATCGATCATAGCTCTCTTGACATAATTTTTGTAGATCTGTACTTATAAATATAATGCACAATCACCACTCCATGTTAACTCAACATATGTGGGCATATTACTGATATTAAAAACAAACCCGGTGTCTCTCTCATGTGGGCTTAGAGGATAGATGTTGAAATCTATGTGGTTTATTTGAGCCTCTAAGGGAGGTGAAGCATGAACTAGATGACCAAGGCCTAACGCTTCTAATAAAGCAGATTGGTGCACTGGGGAGTTTTTCAACAAATCTAAGAAGGAGATGTGAGAAAAGGTCTTGGTTAGGTCTATAATCAAATCATAATCCCCCACTGGTTTAGGGACTACTAGTATGTCATCTTGCACTGAAGGGTATACATGGAGAGGTTGTGACTTATACTCGCATGTACAGGCAGCTATGTGGATTTCTCGTTCAATCTCAAGTTTGACTAGGCCTACAATATTAGTATTATTACATTGGTCCAAGGGAGGAGTAACTCATGGGTCAGTAGACATGGTCACTTTATGATCATTGCTCCCTATAAGATTTCCCATGTTAGTTCCTTAAGGATTAATTTTCTCATTTTTGGGATGATTCAAGAAAGGGTCTCTATAAATCCCAAGAGTAGTGTTCTATGGAGAAACATGTCCCATATGGGTACTTTGCGAAGGTATCATGGGGTTGGCTAAGAACATATTTATGAAGAGATTCCTTTCATCCTCTAGAAGACATTGTATGAACTTTTTATAGTCCCTACAAGTTTGAGAATAGTGACCTATAACTCTATGGGAAACATAATACAAGTTGGGGTCATGTTGTCACCTTTCCCAGAAATTATGTATTTTTGTCTCATTTTTTCAAAAACATTGGTAAAGTGACTATCAAAATGTCCTTGTAAAGGTCCACTAAGGAAGAGATAATTTCAAATGGTTAGTCATTTTTTATAAAAATTTTTAGTTTTTAGGATTTTTCTTTGTTATGTGGACATTTCAGGTTTTCTTATCCCTCATGTCCCAAGTTCCTTCGAGCTCCTAGTTCACTAATTCCTCATTTTTCCCACTTTGCATTGTTTTCCCTTTATTTGTAGGTGTTTTGTCTTTTCAGAGAAATCATGTCCCAATGTCCCAAGGACTTTCTGTGTCAATTTTTTCTGACTTACTTGATTTCAATGTACTTTAGACATTTTGGCTTTTCATGTCCCACATGTCCTGAGTGCTCCTTGACCTCCATTTCCCCACAAGGACACCTTTACCACTTCCTATTCAAATTAGTTGTTTTGGGTTATCATATCCCATATGTACCAATGTCTCATGGGCTAGTTGGGCACATTTGTTCCACCTTTTTATCCTTTCATTATCTTAAATCAGTATGGAGTATTTATTACCACATTTATTTCACCTCGCCAGCCTACTTGAATCAAGAGGTGCGTAAATAGTTACGATAATTGGTTGTTTTACCATCTCGCTTGTATTTTATACTATCATTTCCAATTTCTCCCTCTCCACTATTTGTAGCCGTGGTTGAGTCCTACTCTAATATTTTCGAATTTGTAGGTACAAAGGAAGTTGTGGATTTTCAAAATCATAGCTCAGAGAACTAAAGAAATTTTCTCAAAAATACCTTCTACTCCTTCCATTAAATGAATATCAATTACAAGGGACGTGAGCACCTATCCTCTTTAGAGATGGTTATACTAGATATAGGTGATAGTGAGGCTCAACACCTCAATTTGGATGAAATTTGGGTACGCGTTATTTTCCACAACCCTTCTCCCATCACTCATCTAATTAAGGAGAGTGGAATCATAGAGGCAGGGGATTTGCCAATTTCTATCCAATGTGCCAATTCAAAGCTAGCTTGTAATTCATATTTCATCCCGAAGACAAAATAAATCGTTGAACCTTAAGGACAAGTAGTGGCTCAACTTGATGAAAATTAGATTAGAACTGATTTTAGAATCCCCATGATTGAAGGCTCGAACACTCTAACCAGAGATCATGCACAAACTATTTTTTATCAAGACAGTGAACAATATAAAATAGGGTGGCTAAATCTTGGTTTAAGAATCCAAAGAAAGGAGCCTCAATGCTGCCCAAAATAATGTACAAGGTTGACTTCAATGAAGAATTATTAGATGTTATCACTCTCCTTGCCAATATAATGGGATTTCCCTCTACCAATGAATTTCATTATTGGATGTGCCCTTATATAAATACTATATGTGAAGTCAAGCAAATCCTGAATTGGGCAGGGATAATCTATGACATCCTAACCAAACAAATTACAAATGTTCAAAGGACTCAAAAATTTTACATGACCTCTTATCTAATGTACATCATTGTTTCTTAAAAATACTGTTTGGGTTTCTCCCTTATCGAAGACAAGAAAAATGCTCCTATCTATGTGTATTGTCCATATTTAACTTTGAAGAGCAGCAACGGTCATTTCAAGAAGGTGAATGATGCATTCACTATGTATATCATCAGGTTGTTGGAAGGAGATACCACTAGAAGATTCTCAGATGAAGCAAAAAAAATGATCAATGTCTATGGTAGTTTTTTCACTGAATTCAAGAAATTCTCATATATATTATTGGCTTTATTTGAGGGAACACCCCTAAAACTCCCTATGTACTTCAGTGATAAGATGGATTTGGTTGAGATATTTAGACATATGGATAAGCTTCATAGAACTTGTACGGATAAGAAGATTACAAGTATCTAGTTCCTGATCACATTGGGTAACTACACTTGCAGGACTACTATGGATGCTTGGAACATTGACAAAACAATTTCTCATCTTACCCTTCATTACAATAAACCTAGGACTTGATTTGATATTAAGGATTTCATTTCCAATTTCAAAATGAATTTTCACCACCTTGTCGATATTAAAGACTACTAGGCCAATTTTTCTAATGATTACATATCTCGGAGAAGATACTATGGTAGATTGTCTCTACAAAAATAAGAGATTTTAATGTATATAAGGTTCCTGAAGGATTCAAGGATGATGACAAAGAACTTTAGTCCCTTGAATATGAGAGATAAATAAAACACACACCTATTAAAACCATTGATTAGTGTTTTAAGAGAGAGATGATTTAAAGGAGCTCATCAACCCTATCTTGGTGAGAACTAGGCTTTGGTTTGACAAAAAAATGAAGATGTTTAGAGTAGAAAAATCCAAGTATTCTTCTCAATAAACCTTCACCCCTCAGAAAGGAATGTCTTTATCAACTCCTAAAGCACATGAACAGTGTATTCCCTCTCCCCCTGAATCTTCAAATCTAGTATACATAAATAAAGGAAAGGTTAATAAGGATGATAAGGTGAAACAAATCATTCAAGACAATGGGAGGATACCTTCTCCTAAGAAAATCAAAACAATGCCTAATGAAGGAGAAATTTTGGACCTCTATGATGATAGAAGTGAGGGAAAAGAACAGAAAAATATAGAGAGAAATAATCATAAGGAGAGAAGTGTGAAAAGGGATTAATTAAAGAGACCAGTCTTAGAATCTGTGAATGATTTAGAAAAATCTACTAAGGAGGCTCCCACGGATCTGTAAACTTATACTTTAGAACTCTACGAATCACACAACTATGTTGTTCTACCTTCAACTTTGGAAAATGATAGAATTGCTGAAAAAATTAGAGCTTCGTGACTAATTATCTAGTGCTATAGAAAGGAAATTATAGAGAAGGAAATAATTCAAACTTCAACACCAATAATTTTATCCTAGAAACCTCCAAGGAGGAAAACCATTCGGGAATGGCAATTACTCTTTCTTCCCACTTTTATTGGTCTAACATCAAAAACTACAAATTACAATAAGTATTAAAATAAGTAACAATGTAAACCTTCTCTCCAATTAATTACTTGCTATGTTTCTACACCTTGCTCCTACAATTCCATTCCAGCATTGAAGATCTTGCTCACTGCTCTCATTAAACTCTACTTCTCGATCTTTCTGGATCTTCAAATTCCTATTCTCTTGTTCCTTTCATGCATGTATAGGCCTTCCCATGTCCTCCAGTGCACTGGAGGATGTGAAATGGCGTGGAAGGGAAGAGACATAACTGGGTGCTTCAAGAACGTGTCCACTCACATTCCATCCTTATTTTCTATTCGAAAGTGTCAGGACCGCCACCCTGTGTAGACCGGAGGTCTCAGGACCACCATGCTAGCTGGGAGGTGGTTATAGGACTGCCACCCTACAAGGTGGTGGTTCTGAAACTACCTCTCTACACAAAGTGGTGGTTCCTTCCATAACCTCCTTTTACCTTATTTTTTCTCACTTTTCTTGTTTCTCCTTCTTGGTGCTGATGGAACTAATGAAGTGGTGTGTTTTTCTGGATCCCTATGGATCATACCTCCCTTACTTAGGAGGATTTTGGTCCCATAAAATCTTAGTCAGGGAATGGTAGAGGAATCAAATCCCTCTCATGCTTATTCGAGTACCACTGGGTCTGCTTTGATGTCTACTCTTGTCCAACCTACCAAGACTCCTGTGGATCTCTAGTTTTTTGTTCTAGTGCTACATCCTCCTTTGAGTTTCCTTGAGTACAATCCTCTTTAGAAGGTAACTTATGTATCTTTCCTTCTTTTTCATGCATAGATGGCATTAGTGGATGTGAGCTCTTGGAACTTACTATGGCATGCATTTGCATGAAATATAGCCTAAAGGTTTCTTCTCCAACCTACTCAAGTATGGTGAAGGTCCCATACTGTAGTAGTTTAGTCCTTTCTTGTCTTTTTCTCTTGATATGGATCAAAAAAATCCCCTCCAAGTACACTGCTGCTATAGTCACCACGGTTCCTTGTATCTCCTCTTCTCCTTGCTGCCCCATGGTCAGGTCCAGTGAATCTGTAGGTAGATACAGTGACTACATAGCAGAAGTTTGTTTTGCTCCTTGAATGAGTGGTTCATGTGGTGGATTATTCTATAAAAACTGAAAAGTGCTATCCAAATTATCAATCCTTTGATCAGAAATATCCATGCTCTTACGTCTATTTTTATTTTCTTCTGATGAAAGCAAACAAAGCTGATGATTTTTATAAAAAAGTCTTGGTGTTTGGTTAGCACTTACCATAGCCTTATTTTATTTTCTCTGGTGTGTCTAGATGTTAAAAATGACTCCATACTTGACCCATATGTACCGGTTCTCCCTCCTTATGAACATAACATCCCTGGTATACAAGTAAGGACTTCCGAAGACAACATCAAATGCATCAAGTGGAATAATATCAGCCTCTAATACATCTATGTATTGGGTATTTATTCCAAAATGAAACTTACACTTCCTTGTAACTTGTATTTCTACACCCTTCTTCACCCATCCCAGTGGGTATGGATGTGGATGCGTGTAAGTCTCTAGACCAAGTTGTTCTACAACCGCATCAAAAAATAAATTTGACTGAGAACCAGAATCTACTAAAGTGATTATCTTAGTCTTCTTGATTTGGATTCTAATTTTAAATAGCTTACTCATCTCTTCTTCTTTTTCTGCCCCATACATGCTAGTGCCCATGCATCCTATACTATCATCTACATCTGAATTATCCTCAATCTACACCTCTTTCTCTGTCTTCACAGTGGTCATGGATTTCTTGGAATCCTTGGTTCAGTGCTTTAGGTGAAATTCTGGATGCAACTTCCAACATGTGATGTTAGTATGTCCATTTACATCACAATTCTTACAGAACTTCTTAGGATATTTATAAGTATACAAAGTAGTAGTGGCATGTTAACCTTTCCATTTACCTCTGCTACTTGTCTTCCCTTTTTCTTTGTCCTACTATTCTATTTACTGGTCTTCCTTTGGCTCTATTTATCCTTGCTTCTTATCGTCATCAATGTAGTATGATTATACACAAGCTTCATTGAAATCCTTGGGCTTTGTAGAGATTACCTTCCTCTGAAGGTGAGTGTGAATTCCTCCCAAATACTTAGTCAGAATTTTCTCATCCTCCAACTCCATATTAAGCAACATGGCTTGTCTCCGAAATTCCGTAGTATAGTCTTGCCCACTTTTACCGCTACCCTATCTAAAGTACTACCACTTAATCATCATGTCAGTATTATGGCCAATAGGATATAATTTATCTCTAATCAATTCTTTAAAACCCTTCCAAGTACTAATAATAGGACATTTCTTCTTCTCACAAGTGGTTAGATGGGTTTCCCACCAAACCAAAGCATGACCTTCCATTTTGATACATGTAAAGGTGATCCTTTGTGGCTTAGTGACATTATGCACACTAAAGTAGACTTCCAACTATTTTATCCATTTATCCAGTAATTCTGCATCTACTTGTCCTTCCAAAGTCTTTATTTTCACTTTTGTTTCAACTTTAAAAGGTGTATGTGCATATTTTACCTTCTCACTTACAATTGGCATCTCTTCATGCTCTTCCCATTCTTCCTCTTCATGGATCTTTCCGATACCAAATTATTTGAATAGTGCTCAAACCACCAAGTCCATGGAATCTTGTTTAACCGAATCCATCTTTTACAAATCTAAAAGCTCTTCTTGCTTCCTATGTAATCTATCCATTATGTTCTCTAGCATCTCGAATCTATTGACCAAGTTCTCTTCCTCCATTTGAGCTTGAATTCTCTGTTTCCACTTCTTCGTAGAAATATTTGGATCACAAGGTAAAAATTCTTCACCTTTAGACCTTGTCACTATCATACAAAATTATAAGAAATATTCGAATGCCACAATCTTGGATATATAATCAACTCTGATACCAAAATGATGTGTAAACTTCTACTTTGGAACTCTACGAATCACACAACTATGTTGTTCTACTTTCAACTTTGGAAAATGAAAGAATTTCTAAAAAAAATAGAGCTTCGTGATTGATTATCTAGTGCTATAAAAAGCAAGTTGTAGAGAAGGAAATAATTCAAACTTCAACACCAACAATTTTATCCCAGAAACCTCCAAGGAGGAAAACCAGTTAGGAAGGGAAACTGCTCTTTCTTCCCACTTTTATTGGTCTAACATACATAATTACAAATTATAATAAGTATGAAAAGAAGCAATAGTGTAAACATTCTCTCCAATTACTTGTTTTCTATGTTTCTACACCTTGCTCCTACAATTCCATTCCAGCATTGAAGATCTTACTCACTGCTCTCATTAAAATCTACTTCTCTATCTCTCTAGATCTTCCAATGCCTATTCTCATGTTTCCTTTCATGAATTTATAGGCCTTCCCGTGTCCTCTCATGCACTGGAGGATGTGAAAGGGCATGGAAGGGAAGAGACATGCCTGGGTTCTTCAAGAACGTGTTCGCTCGCAATCCATTCTTCTTTTCCATTCAAAAGTGTTAGGACCGCCACCTTGTGTAGATCAAATCTCTCAGGACCGTTGTGCTAGCTGGGTGGTAGTTTTAGGACCGCCACCCTACAAGGCAGTGGTTTTGAAATTTCCTCTCTACACAAAGCTGTGGTTGTATCCAAAACCTCCATTTACCTCATTTTTTCACACTTTTTGTGTTTCTCCTTGTTGGTGCTGATGGAACTGATGAAGTGGTGTGTTTTTCTGGATCCCTATGGATCACCCACCACCCAAACAAAGAGATCTATTTTATAAGTGATTGTTGTATAAACTATAATTGTAATGAGCACACCTGCACTTGGGCCCATTTCTCCCTCCACTTCTAGTTCTTTCTTTGTCTGGGTACAACCATTGTTGGAAATAAATAAAAGGAATACCACTTCAAGTATTGTTGACCCTAAGTTTGATGCAGTAGTATCCCTTTTGGGTACTACTCCTCCCTCTCTAGATAAAAATGATAAGGTTGCATCTAGATTGGTTTCAGACTCTCAAGCCCAGAAATTCATGGAGATTGCAAGACCCAAGCTTAACAAGGAATAAAATGACCTATTAATAGGTGATTTGGAATTAACAAGAATTTATCTTAGAGAATAAAAACCTTAAATTGAGGTACATAACCTGAGGGAGATAGTGTGCAGAGTAATTGAAAGGGTGGAAAAGGGTAAGCAGAAACAAGAGTAGTTGGAGGAGAAGAATAAAATCCTGTCAAATTTCATCAAGTCCTTATTGACAGAGGAAAATGTACTTGACCTAACTCTCTTAGCTTCCATTCCACCACTTTATATTTTGTCTAATGATGAGTTTAAAACCATCAAGGATATTCATAAGCTTTGGTTGATGAGATGGTAATCACAAGTTTGAACTTCATTGAGGAATCATTTAAGTCATATGAAAGAATTTCTAAAATATATTTAAAGTTTACTACTACACTCTTTGGGCTAGATAGAGAGTTGAAATCATGGAGTGAATGTATCCAAGATCTTAGACTAATGATTAATATAGATGTACAAGTTCTTTTGACAAACAAGGTATTTGATGATACAAAGATGAATTTATCTAAACAATGTGTCTTTAGTATCAATTGGAAGATAAAAGTTCTTGAAGAGACCATTGGTGAACTAAAGAATATGTTGCCAAAAGGAGACGCCTTTAAATCCTATGTCACGTCTGCTTCCTAGGATATTAACTTTCAAAATTTTAAGGAGAATTCAGATGATAAATTCACTATCCAAGAAATCAAGTCTTAGTTTAAGATTTTTTTGGAAATAGTTTGTTCAAATTGGATACCATGTCTAAAGATAAAATGAAAGAAGTCTATTCACTTCAAGTAGCCATCATAGAAGCTAATAAGGAATTATTAGAGCACGTAGAATTTGGAAAGGAGATGGATAATTTCCTAAGTAGTTGGACTCATGTAACTGCGAACACAACTATTCTTCAGGGTATGGATATTACAGAGGCATTGAAAATATTTAGAAATCAAGTGCTAAAAAAAGGGAACTATAAGCAATTATTCCATCATCTCAGCCCCTAGTTCCTAGTTTCCTATTTTCAAATATCTAATTAAGGTGGCTATTTTCTCTTTATCCATATGTTATGTAAGAAAAGGACAAACATATGTTTAATACTTACTTAGATATTAATCTTTGGGTTAAAAGAAAGGAAACTAAAAAGGTTCTTTTATATCCCTAAATCTATTTAAAGATATTTTCTTGTCATTTGAAGGGATCAGATTTTTGACGTCCAGGATGTAAAAAGAACTAAAATCACCTATCAATATAGAGGAATTTTATATTTTCTGTGCTCTATCTTCTTTGTTCATTATCTTATTCATAAGAAGCTATGCATATCTGAATATGAACTTTGTGTCTTCCATTTGATGTTGAGCTTATAAATTTACATCTTTTGCATATACGTCATGTGTTTATATATACACAGTTTAAGACTTGTCCCTTCGTAAAGCATAAGTAAGATATCATTCTGTAATCTATGTGTCTGAAAGTGCTCTTCTCTTTACTTTCTAAAATTTTGTTCCATTTGCTTATTCTTTCTTTGTATTGAAAATTTATGAAATGAAGACATCTACAACATCAAAATCCTCATAAAAACATTGATATCCTGTACAATTGTAAATAAATAGGTTTTCTTATTTTTGTGTTTTAATAAGGGAACCTCTCCCATAAAGAGGAGGGATTATTGTACCATGAGTGTTGCTTGTTTTTAAGGATCAAATTTCAGAACCAAAAATTTTTGGCACTCATTGTGGGGCATGTGTTGTGTATCCCACCCAAATAACTTCAATCCATCCAGCAATAATGAAACACTAGAAGATAGAATATACACACGAGGTTAGAAAGCACTAGGTGTTGAAGATCTATATTTTTAGTTTCTGGAACAGCATGGATTTTTTTAACCCATGAGGGAAGAAGAACAAGGTCCACAAGCACTCCCCCTACTAAGGATAGAACTACAAGAAACATTGATTTTCAAACACAATCAAACCCTACTATTCAAGCTTTGGTGTTGGTTGGAGTCACAGTCCCTTTGCAAACCATTTTTCCAAGAATGGTAGAACCTCTACCTTAGGGACAATGGGTTAGACCTCTTGTCCTTTCTCAACCATTGCATGATCTCCCAAAAGGGAATAGGAAATTTTTTCCTAAATTTAGAGGTGATGGAAAAGTGAACCCAGATGAACACATTGTTGCATTCATTATGGCATATGGAATACTTGGAGTGGAGCATGAATATTTTTCTGTTAGTATTTTTGTGGAGACACTACAAGACAATGTTGGTGACTAGTTCTATCATCTCCCTACTGGTGCTATCATTGACTAGACCACCATGAGAACCCAATTTGAGGATCAATTCAAACTTACTGAAGATGTACACACTCTCATTCATATTTCTCAGATAAATAAATAACCATATGAGCCTATGCGAGAGTTTGTTTCCAAGTTTAAAAAATTAATTAACAAGATTCCAGTGGTCACTCATCCTGTGGATCAAGTTTAGAAATGCTTTTTCTTGAATGCATAATTACCAGAAGTGAGCTATGCTTTGAAAAGATCCAACCTTACTACTCTAGAAGTTGATCAATGCTTAGCCATAAGTGTTGAAGATGATTTAATAATGTCTAAGAAATTAAAAAAAGAACCTCTTAAATCTAAGGATTCTTCTTTAGGAACAAATTCAAACTAGTTAGTGTAAAAATTGGCAAATGATCTCATAGCTATTAAAAATAAATTGGACTAGAATACTCCTTACAAGGATATTACATGGAAGAATTTTCAGCCTTGAAATATTCTACCTCCTATCTAGCCAAAACTTACAATTAAAGGGACACCTCTCAAAGTTCATGTCAATACAACATGTGAAGTCCAGGAACTAGAGGATGATGATGAAACTAAAGGATATGAGGAAATTGAATATGAAGTAGATGAAACACTAGAAGAAGCCAGTGATTCTTAGGTTAATTTTATCATTACTGAGGAAGTTGATGATGGTACGGACAATTATAATGAAGTAGTGGAAGATATGAATAATCATATGTTGTCATGACCAAAGAGCAGATGAACAAGATAAAAGAAGTGGTCCAGGCCACAAGAAGATCCGAGGAATTTTTAATTACCATCTTAGTTGTTGCAAAAAGAGGAGCTCTTATCCCTACCACTTCTACTCAAAAGGTAAGTAGTGTTAATACTCCCTCTGCATATTTGTCTTCACTGAAAAACCAACATGGATTTGGCACCTATGAATAAGACAACCTCAAATGTCAAATCCTATAGACCTAAGTGTTCCTCCCCCTCTAGCACAGACACCCCATCTACCTCTAGATACTTTGAAATAATTTACCACATTAAGAAAACTAAAATTCAAATTTCAGAGGATGAATTCTATCATATGCACTCTGATGCCTTTGCTTAGGTTATCAAATTTGTCAAATCTAAACTCAATCCTATACCCACCACCTCCAAAGGCATTTTACCTACTCCCACTTCTTCACCTCAAGAGAATATAATGGCTATGACACCTTCTGTAACTGAGAAAATTGAGCCTTTCTATATCACGCTACTTATAGTCGGTCATAGCCTCAATAATTTTGTTATTGATTCAGGAGCATCAAACAATGTTGCTCATACTTTAGGTATAACTTTAACACGTAAATTTTTTTCTTGTTATTCTATGGAAAGTAAAGAGGTTTTGTTGGTAGGAAGGATTAAGGATGCACAAGTGGATTTTGTTGATTTCCTAGAAAAAAGGGTCAAAGCTACTATTTTATTAGCATATATTCCCCCATCTTATGGTATGTTGCTAAGCAGAAAATTTTGTAAAGCAGTGGGTGGAGAAATTTAAATGGATTGGTCACACACTCTCATTCCAGTTAATGGTAAAATGAAGAAGATGTTACTTGAGAGAAAAAATAAGTAGATCGTGTAGAAAACCAATGACTCTAGAGCATAAATCCTCTACAAAGACATCGGTCATGGGAACTACATGATCATGTCAGAGGACAAATTGAAAAATTTCCAAAGGCGTGATGAATGACCCTAATGGTATCTGGATCCTTGAATTTTATGGTAGTTGTTCTTCAGTTGGTTCTGGAGTAGGAGTGGTCCTATTCTCCCCTGAAAAGAAGTCTCATTGTTTCTCCTACAAACTACAATTTGAAAACGCAAATAATACGGAAGAATATGAAGCTATTATTTTAGGAATATCAATGGCAAGGGAGATGGGAATTAAGAAAATTTATGTATGAGGAGATGTGGAGCTCATTGTTAAGCAAGTTAGAGGGATTTTTTGAGTTAAGAACAAGAGGATAAAACAATATAGAAATCTGGTGTGGGATTCTATCGAATTGTTATATTCCTTTTCTATAGATTTTTTCCCCAGAGAATGGAATACTAGAGTAGATTATCTTGCCATCTCAAGATCCTTATTGATCCCTCATCCTAACTTTTCCCAAGATATTTTCACGATTGAAATGATACATAGGCCAAGTGTGTCGGATAATGTCAAAAATTAGCAAGTATTCAATGATGATCAACATGTGCTTTATTTTTTAGAACTTCAGGACAATTTCAGTCAGTTGTATTTTGAAGGAAGTGAAGCTTCTCCTCGTGAATCTATAGCATACACCATGACTAAGGAAGGAATTGAAGAAGACTGTGATAAGGATGGTTACATTAATTTAAAAGGTAACAAGATACCTAGAGGACTAGTAAGCTTGGAAGATTTGTTTGAAAAGCATGAAAGGTTTATGAAGTCAAAGATATCACATGGGGTTTATCAGTCCATAGAGTATGAAAAGGTTAATATTAGAAGCAAAGAGGAAACCAAACTTGTCAACATTGGCAAATGTTACATACAGGAGGAAAGGAATAGAATGATAAATTTATTAGAAGGATATGTTGATGTTCTTACATATTCATATGATGATCCGAAATCTTTTAAACCAAGGGAAATGCAACATTATTTTTCTCTGAAAAGCCTTTATGGTAGAAAAAAAGGAAATACAACCCTAATATTACAAACACCACTTATCAAGAGATTTAGAAGCTCTTAAAAGTAAAGATAATTTTTCAAATTCATCACTCAGCTTGGGTGGCCAACATTGTGCCAGTAAGGAAAAAGAATGGCAAGATCTGAATTTGTGTAGATTTTTTAAATCTAAACAAAGCCTCCCTAAAGGATAATTATCCACTCCCCATGATGGACCAGATTCTTCAAGTTGTTACCAAATCCGAAATGTTGTCTATGTTAGATGGTTTTTCAGGGTACAATCAGATTGAAGTTGATGTCCCTGATCAATATAAATGGATTTCACAACTATATGGGGAAAGTTTCTTATAAGAGGATGTCATTCGGTATGATTAATATTAGTGCCACTTTCTAATGGGAAATGGATTTGTCTTTTGGGTCTTTGAGAGGAAAATGTATCGTTGTGTACATGGATGAAATTTCCAGCATCTTGAAGTTGTCCTTCAGAAGTGAAACGAACATGGGATATCTCTCAATCCAAAAAATTATATTTGTGGCATCACTAAAGGAAAGTTTCTTAGACATTTCATTTCCAAAGAGGGAACCAAGATAGATCCAAAGAGGGTTTAGGCTATTCAGCAAATTCCCCTCCCCAATGGTAAAAAAGGTGTGCATTCTTTCTTTAGAAAGATAAACTTTTTAAGGATATTTATAAATGATTTTGCAGAGCTAACAATGACTATAGATTTTAGGCCTCAAAATATTGGCTAAGTACCAAAGGGTGCATGAGCGCATAGGACCAATAGGAAGAAGGGTGTGTGAGGAGAAGCGCATAAGACAAGGGTTTAAGAAGGGTTTAGAAGAAACCAGGTCACACGTGCAAGGAAATACACAGGGTCTAAGGACTTAGCCATATTGAGCATTTTAGAGCTAATTAAGGAAAAACATGACCTGACTAGGCATGTTGAGTGGATAAGGTGCCAACCTGGAAGACTTGGTGGTCAAGGAAAGAATATTCCATGAATAGAATATTCTTAGAAGACATCATTGCATAAAGTGGAGAGCTTGGAACAGAATAAGCATGCACCATTGAACGACCACATGGACACTTGGCATCTGATCTACTCCTGAGAAAAGGCATGAAGGTGGGTGTTGGTGCTATAAAGAGAGATGTTTGGAAGCAAAAAAGACACAACGAGGAGGACATAGATGGAAGACATATAGTATGAGGAAAGAAAAGCTCTACAGAAAATATTAGGAGGCCCTAGGAGTTGGGGTTCTCATTAGAGGAATGTAGGAATGTTATCATGTCTAAGGGATGGGTCTGTAAAATTTTTGTAATAAAGAAAGCATAGCTAGGACCTCTAATATATGGGTTAGATCCATGTCTTGATACATTTGATTTGATACGACCCTTTTGAATGTAATGTGGTTGTTGAGACTATGATCAATATAAATATATGGCTATGTTCTAAATATCTAGTTCAGGGGTGAAAACCCTAGTGTTATTTCCTTATATTTCATGGTAGATTTGTTCTTTGTATTTCATGTCATGATGTTTCTCTTGTTATTAAATGCTTGGGTATAAGGATGTGATAGCTCATGTTGTGTTCTTACATGTAATATATCACTTCTCTGAAACCAATCCTCTAACAATGGAAAGATATTCTCATAATGCTCACATAAAGGAGGGGCACAATGCCTGCGCTTGCCTCTGGTGAGTTCCTAACACCTACTGGGTGATAGACCAGAACACATGGGGTTAGAAGTTAGTAGATGGGTAAAAATGACTACATCTTGGTTTTGTTGTTGGGACCTCTTTTGAACATTTGTTGTGAGAATGATGTGTGATGACAGAGCGCTTAACCTTGGATAGTGTCGAAGCATGGTTTAAGAGCAACGAGGATGAGTTTTCTCAAATATTTAGTATTTTGAGTTTGCATGTGCACAGATGGGTAGTACAACACCTGTATCATGAGTTGATATGAGATCTTCTTTTGTTAATTTCCAGTAGAGTTATATGAATGGATTTCCAGCATACGCATCTAGATCAATCCGGCACTATAGATCTCATGTTTGGACCCAAGATGAATATCAGAGGTTGTAGGATGTTGATCTGACTTGGACGTGTGTTGTTGATCATTGGTGGAAGAGAGTGTTGTCTAGTTATACCCTAGAATACACTATTTCTACATATTATTGTCCTGAGGTTGATTGAGTTTGAGTTCTTAAAGGAACCTAGAGGATCATTTTTGTGTGTTATCCCTTTAGCCATAAGATACCCTTCTCATTACACTAAGTTTGGAAGCATTCCCTATGGCCATGGATAATATTCTCTGAGCACTGGGCAAGGAAGCTAGGGTGGAGGAAGATGGCAAACCTTGTGGCTGAAAAAGAGAGAGAGGAGAGATGAATCAAGTATAGTGAGGCTTGTGAAAGGGAGTTGTCTAGATAACAGGAGGTTACAGAAGTGATGGATCTATGGAGGTAGACATTACGGGAAGGAATTGAGGTTCATGTGGAGGACATGGAGCCTGAGAAGTTTATGTTACCCCATCTTGGAAAGTGCATGAATAAGACCCATTCAGCTTCTGATGAGATTTCATCACTTGGAGAAAGAGAGTCATTCGTCAGCACACATCTAAATCCACCTAGTGACCAAATCTAGGTCCACTTAGTCTTCCAAATCAAGAGATAAGTATTTGTAACCCAGTTGGTATTGGTAGGAGTGACTGATATACATCTAAGAGATATAATTTCTCATTTGGTACATTTATGGCTACACAATAATTTCCTATATTTGGAGGAATATTGTCTGGAACGATGTTTGGGAAAAGTGAAAGTACAAAAATTTTGTGTATTACATCTAGAAGTGGCATGGGACACACATTTGGTAGTAGTGGAATATAAAAAACTGTTAGCAGTACATTTCAATGGGACATTAAGGACACTACGTGTAACCACTTTAGGCCCATTATTGGCTAAAGGAGGTGGATCTGGTGGAATAGGAGCTGGAGGACCTAGTGGACCTAGCAGATCTAGAGGATTTGGGTGGTCAGGAAGAATATGACTTGGTGGATTTAGTGGATCTGGTTGTAGAGTTAACACTAGAGGAAATCAAGGTTCTGGATCAGGTGGACAAGGACCTCAACCACCTCAGCAAGTATTTTTGAGATGTATTTACACCTACCAGACTACAAAGGTGTTGAGGATTCTGTAGAGCATGTACATAAGTGTGAACTGCTATGGCGTTTGAAGGGGATCACTACCCTAGAGCAAAAGGAAAGACTGTTTGTAACAACATTGCAAGGATGCATGCATAGTTGATACCAGAAGTATGACCTCCATCAGATAGTAGTAGATTACACTGCATTTCAGAATGCTTTCTTAGCTGAATTTCATATCCCTGAGTTTGAATAAAAGAGGATCAGTGCATTGAAGGAGAGCTAACAAGGAATGGATAAAGTGTATGGGAATACGATGCACATTTTAAAACTCTCTTATGAAATCTATCCTATGATATTCACCCCTCTCAACATGCTCACTGGTTTGTTGGAGGATTGATAATGATTTTTAGGAGAGTGCTTTCACACAATAATTTCACAGACCCGTGCGAGGCCTTGGAGTCTACCTTACGCGCTAAGGTTGATGGAAGTGTGGATAATGGTTTTAGATATTTTCTTGATGCTTAGATTTTTGCAATGGTGAAGTAGTTGAAGAAGCTATATGTGAACTTGGCACATAAGACTCACAATGGTCTATGGTGCACAGATTGTTAGGTAGAGGGGTATACAAAGGAAAGTTTTCCCTAGAGATCGGTATGTGCCATGATGGTGGACTATGAAATTTACCATGAGGGATCTTGATGCAAGTATATTCCCACTACTGCAACATGTGATTCATAAGAATGTGTCTTTCTATTGCAAAATTTTAATTCTACTACTCATAACACCAAGGATTGTAGACTGATTGACCAGATATGTGATGTCATTGATATTGGTGTGTGACAGACCAACCTCACAATAAACTCCAAGGATGATGGTTGTGACTATGAAGGGCCCGAAGATGGAGGGGCACGTGGAAGAGGTTTCCAAGGAGGATTTTGTGGTCATGGTAACCGTTGAGTGAGAAGTGAGTTCCCATGTGGCACCTGTTACAATTATGGGTCTATGGAGCAATATAAGTGTGAATGCCTTGGTCTGTTGCAATGCTATTGGTGTGGGAAAAAACATAAGTATGAGGAGTGTCCAGAGCTATTTGAACATATGATCTAACAACACCAGAAAGATAAAGGTGTTGGGATGGTAAGCGTGAGAAAGGATGATTCACAATGGATGCCACAGGTAGTGCGTGGGTCAGAACTAGAGCCTATACTAGTTACAAAGTAAGCTGAGGTTGCACACACCAGGGAAGTACCAAGGCAAAGAATATTGGTTATTAGAGAAGAGTTGGTGCATGGAAAGTATCTGGACCCTAATAATCAAAAATATGTGTATTAAGAAACCATGGTTGTGATTGAAAGCCTTCAAGGAGAGATCAAGTTCTTAAAAGAGCAGTCAAGATAGTTAGAGTAAAGAAAAAATGTTGAGGCTCCACAGAATGATCTAGATGAGGTTAGAGAAGTATGTAAGATGTTAAGGCAATAAAATATCATCCCCTTACTAGGAGATTGGTTACGAGAGAATGTACTATGCATTGGAGGAGGGCATGAGAGGAAGTATCTGCATCCTAACCTTCCTCCCCATAGCCTTGATTATGACAAAGAGATTACATTGAATGTTGTTGTAGATGGGTGGCTTATGAGCAATATTCTAATTGATACAAGTGTAGAAGTCAATTTTCTCACACTAGATGCATGGCATTAAATGGGAAGGCCCCCATTACAGCCATCTTTGAATGTGATGTATATGGATAACAAGAAAAAGGTAATGCCCATTGGTGTCTTGAAGGATGTTGTTATCACTATCCAAGGGGAAAAGTTCACTGAAGACTTCAGAGTCTTGGCACTAGCTAAGGTAGATACAACTTTCTAGCATTACTTGGGTGCCCCTAGTGTTATAAGAACAATGCTGACCTAAGTTCAATAAGGGATACATAAGTTTTGAAAACAAGGAAGAGTGGGTTATCATCCCCTTAACTGATGGTAAATCAGTACCTTATACTGAACCCTTGGGAGAAGAAGTTCTTGATAGGATCTATGTGTGCTTTATTAGGGACCCTGAGGTGTTTCACCCTATAGAGGGAGTTATTCAATTTGAAGATGCTTAGTCCATGAGTGATATAACTAGTGTGACATGTGAAAATTGGGCACACGGGACTTATGAGTTAATTGGGTGACAACTAAGAGGCTTAGTTGCAAAGGTAATAAAGGAACGCTCAGTTAAGCACTTGAGAGGGAAGAAGTTACCAAGTTAATCTTGAGGAGTTAACCTTAAGGATTTCTTACGAGAAATGGAGGATCAATAGCTATAACTTGCTCAAGACCACACCTTGTTGGTGGTTGAAACACATCGTGATAGCCTTCTAGAGTGGTGCGAGGTAAGAATCACGTTCTATATTAGGTTCTCCCGAAGCAATGCACCCACTGCAATACAAGACTACCATGGGAAGGAACCCTCCTCGTCTCACGTTCAAGCATGTGAGAAAGCATGGATGGAAGGCACAAAGGCCTTTCCACCTTCTTTATGGGTGCATAAGTTGTATTCCACCTTACAAAGTTGTGTGTGCATATGGTATATTCACTGAAAGATGTGCCATTCGACAGGAAATTGGCAGGCAGTTGATGGACTGACTTCCTTGAAGCTTTTGAGTATTGCAAAGTACTAAACCATTGGTGGATAGGGCGTTGTAGGTTGTTAAACACCTAATGATGGGAGATAGTGCCATGCAGAAAAATAATATAATGTTGGAGTTAGTAGGTGAACCTAGCTTACAACCATGCCTTGATGAAGAAGAGTCAGAAGAGGTTCAGTTTGAGCACGTGTGCATGGAGAAAGAAAAGGGAAATATGGTCTATGTGATAGATGGAAAAGAGATGGAGAGTTTGGATGTTAATCATACTAAAGGTATGCGTAAAGTTATTGATAGTGCTAATGAGAAAGCATGCACCTACCATGAGCCCCTCAAAACAAAGAAGGTTAACATTGGTTCATAAAAGTGAAACCTAAGGAGGCCACTATTGGAGATTATTGGTCAAAGAAGGAGGTTTTTAAGATCATTAATATATTGTGCGAGTTTCAAGATCTATTTCCATGTGGATACCATGAGATTAAAGGCATCCATAACTCCTTGGGAGAAATTAAAATCAAGTTAAAGGAGGGTGCACACCCGATTTGGAAGAGGCCTTATCGAATGAATCTGAATCTTTGCATCAAGGTTAAGGAGGAGATAGACAAAATGATCGATTCGAGCATCATTGAAGTTTTGGAGGAGTAAGAATGGATAAGCCCCATGGTCATTAGCATTAAAGAGGATGGAATGATAAGGATTTGTGCTAACTACAGGGACTTAAATGTAGTATGTTTAATTGATCCTTTTCCAACCCCTTTTACTAAAGAGATTCTGGAAGGAATAAATGGGCACGAGATTTATTCCTTCATGGATGGATTCTCAGGATACCATCAAGTTAGAATTGCTAAAGAATACCCATAGAAGACAAATTTCACCAATAAATGGGGAATTTTTGCCTATACGATCATGCCTTTTGGACTAAAGAACACACCTATTGTGTTTTCGTGCATAGTCATCGAGACATTTTAGGATTTTATCCATAAGTTTCCACAAGTCTACCTTAATAATTGGACAATTTATGGACTAGTGAAAGACCATTATGAAAATTTGAGATTGATGTTTAAGAGATTTTGGTAGTTGAGGATATCCCTCAACATTAAGAAATGTGTTATTTCTACTCCATTTGGAACCCCGTTGGGGCATATTATATGTAAGGAAGGCTTATTGGTGGTTCCTGCCAAAGTTGTCATTATTTTGGGACTGAGGGAGCCTACTAGCTAGAGCACAGTGCACAGATTCCTTGGGCATATGGGATACTAATATAATTTTATCAAGGGATATGCCAAAATTGTAATGCTATTGGATAAGTTACTAAAACACAAGGGTACCTTTCACTGGGGATAAGCGCAACAGACGGCATTTGACACTTTGAAGGATAGATTTGTCACTAGGCACATACTATGATTTCCTTCTTGGGATAAACCTTTCCACGTGCATGGTGATGCTTCAAGGATGGAAATTAGAGCAATCTTATCACATCCTGGAGAAGGGATGGTTGACCACCTCTTGAGTTTTGTTAGCAGGAAGTTAACACTAGCAAAGAAGAACTACACCACTACTTATCGCAAAGCAATGTTGATGATCTACTTACTGTATAAGATAGGAAGTATCTGCTGGAAATACCCTTCATATTTTACATGGATCACATGGAATTGAAGCACTTGGTAAAAAATCCCATTTTGCAAGGGTGTATATGCTGGTGGGTCTTGTTGTTTTAGGAGTGTGAGTTTACAATTGTTGTGAAACTAGGAAAGAGTAACTCAGGGCCTGACTATTTGTCAAGAATTGACTCAAGGGAGAATGCACAGAGCATTGAGGATGTTATGTTAGAAGTGCAACTATTTAGGTTGCAGTGAGTTCCCTTTGACTTAGAATATATTGTTATCTTTCTCAAAATGGGTGTGGTGCCACAAGGAATGAAGATTTTAGAAAGAAAAAAAATAGCCATATGTGTCATGCCCTACATACTAATCAGTGGAGACTTATACAAACTAGGACACGATGATGTTTTACACTAGTTTTTGTTAGAACATGAGTGCATTGCAATCATGGAAGAAACACGTGGTGGGATTATAGAGGGAAATATGCAGGGAATGTTACAACATGAAAGATTCTACTTGCAAATCTTTGGTGGGAAAGCATATTCCAGGATTACATTGAGTTTTTCAAGGCCTGTGACAATTTCCATTGCCTTGGCAAGCCAAGAAAAAGAGATGAAATTCCTTTGAGACCTATAGCCAGTGTAGAAACTATTTGAGAGGTGGGTAATTGATTTTGTAGGACCAATTTCACCTACTACATGAAGAACTGGTTCACGTTATATCATTACTTGCATTGATTACTTAAAAAGGTGGCTAGAGTTAGCACCTACAAGGGATTATACAACAACAAAAGCTGCTATATTTTTATGTGAGAACATAATCATCATGTATGGATGTCCTTTAAGCTTGACCAATGATAGGGGTACACATTTTTTTAATGAAACAGATAGGATTTTGTTGGTATAGTTCATGGTGGCCCATCATAAGACCACCCCTTATCATCCACAAGCTAATGGAACTACTAAGGTATTTAACAAAATTATGAGTCACACATTAACTAAAATTTGTGATGTGGGAAGAAAAGATTGGGATGACAAGGTATCATCCATTCTATGGGAATACAGGAAAACCTACAAGATATTGAATAAGGCCACACCATTCTAGTTGGTGTTTGGCATGGATGTTGTTTTATCTGTTGAAGTTATGCTACCATCACTGTGTATTATGCACACATGAGGGTTAACTAATGAAAAAGAAATTCAAGAGTGCACGAAGAAGTTAATGCAGTTGGAAAAAAGGTGATCACTTGCTAGATGGACTAAGAAGACTAAAAAGGCATGAAAAAAAGCATGGCATGATCTCCATATCAAAAACAAACAATTCGAGGTTGGGTATATGGCTTTGTTATATGATTTCAAGTTTTTGTGCCATCCTAGGAAACTGAAATTCCATTGGTTAGGGTCATATATCATATCATACATCTTTGATTCAAGTGCTTGTTAGTTACAAGTTCTTGATGGAACACGGTTACCAGGCCATTTCAATGGGAGTAGGCTAAATCCCTACTATAATTAAGTCTTCCTTTTGTTTATAAATAATGCAATATTTCTATTTAGCCTAGGATTTCCTTTTGTGCATTTATTTTTCTTATGTTTCCCTTTCTAATTACTTGTTCCTTTCTCTTTATGTTGTTTTTCATACTTTGTGCACCGGTAGCCACTTATCATTTTCAAAAGGTTGTGTATGCATAGAGAACCACACATCTATTTTGTGTGGGGTAGAGTAATGCAAAATAAAATGAAAGTTGGTAGTAAAAGTTGTGTTTAGGTGGCCCAGATTAAAAATGTGTAGTGTAGAAAAGTGCACGTAGAAAATGTGGACATAATGAATTTTGGTGTCAGGATAGCTTTACAAAGACTACATATAAAGGATGAGAAGTTCAGGAAAAACATGAGGTAGGCGAGGGAAAAAATCAGGTTAAGGATAGAAGAAGTGCCTTTTCTGCTGCAAGCATGTGTGTGAGGATCTTCGGTCAGTAAGGATTTTTACGTGATAGAAGGTTGTAGAGATTTTTCATGTAGGATTAGGCTTGGGGGTAAGAGTGCTTAAGGTTGGATTTAGTGAAAAAAGCCTCCTTTATTGCAAAAGTATGTTGTTAGGTGGCATAGCATTTATTGTGGGAGAGAAGCAAAAGCTATAAGTAGAAGGTCAGGATACATTGTTATTACCTTGCATTTGTGATAAAGAAGAGCTCTTGCAAACTATGGAATCTATAAATAATATATTTGTTAAGGAAAAAAATGTGAGAAATGTGAGTGTGTGACTAGTATGATTTGTGAACCAGAGTGGATAAAGTACATGAGCATAGGGAGGAAGGTTTTAGTAGAGTACGTCATCTTTTGGAAGGATTGTCTAGATTAGGGTTCTGCAGCTAGGGCATGGGAATAAAGGGATTTTTCACAAAGACAAGCCACATATTTGAGCAGAGCAAGGAAGAGATTATTTTTATTAACCCAACAAGAAGATGGTACCAAAGAAGGAAAATATTTCACCAAAGAAGGGCAAGGGAAAAGGGAAATAGATTATTGTCACTAGCTTCAACGAGGATTTGTATACGTAGATGCAATACCCATATGGCATGTTTCTTGGAAAGGAACAAGTATCCCATGTAAGTAATATGGCACTAAGCGATTACAACCATCACACAAGCATCACCGAGAAAGAGATGGAATTCGAACTAGTTCACCCGACTAACAAAATGACACCAGAAGGGATGCCAATCTACAGTGATGAAGTGAAGGTAAAATTGGAGAAGGTTGGGTTGCTGCAACTTTATGAGTTTCCCTAATTTGGAAAACCCGAGTGACTGTACCAATGGTTTATGTCACGTGTGCATGAGGACTACTTCTACTTCGCAAGCTAAAGGATGTGCATGACCCCTTAACTAATCTCTAATTTTACTAGCCTTTTCTACAAAGGGGAGCCAGTAGATGATGAATAGAAGGAAAAGGAAGCCATTAAGGATACAATCCAGGCTTATGATTATAAAAAGGGCTCACACTATTTCAATATCTTAGATATCTCTGACCCAGTAATGAGGATGGTCACATGCTTGGTATCTAATCTAAATGGGAAAAAGAGGTGGACATAGATAAACAAGGCTTGGTTGAATGCATGCCAAAATATTTTGGAACCATCAATAACCTATTTTTCCTTCATTGCAAAAGAAATCATCAGTGTTGTGCATGAAGGAGAAAATATCATGTTTGGCAATGTTCTTCTTACCACCATCTTCTCGGACATTGGAGTGCCCGATGGGACAAATAATTTTATATGGGAATATCCAGATAAATATCCTTCCCCCACAAAGAGATTTGAAAAATATACTTGTGACACCATGATGGCTGCCCACAAGGTGTGCCTGAAGAAATGGTACAAGAGGATACACAAGACATTTGGGGCTGAATGGAGGATACCTAAAAAATTTCTACTGCTAGTGCAAGGACAAGCCAAGTTCACTATTTACCACCACTTTTTCATTGGCAGATTCACATTGACAGATGGGATCAAGAGCCCATGGTGTAAACTACCTTTGTCATTCACCATGCAATATTTCTCAGTAGGGGTCAATCACTTCAAGGAGGCCAAAAGACTAATATTTGACCTTAGCGAGGTAGAACAAGACCACAAAAAGCTATGTAGAAAGCTAATATACCCTAAGAAGCACACTTATGTGGAGAATTATGTATCCCATGAGGTGTGCATGAAAAAACCTGTGACACTGCCAATTGCTGGAAGGACCGCAATGAGGGTATACCTATGCATCAAGCCCAAGTATGAGAAGGGTGCTTACTTGGAGAATGATTTCTCCATCCTAGAAGACCCCACTGGGAGGAAGAAGGTAGCACCAAGGAAGATGGAAAGAGAAGAGGTGCCATAGAAAAAGATACCAAGTGTGCAAAACATCACAATCTATGGGCATGTAAGATTCAAGTGCGAAGCAAGCACATATGCATGGAGGCAGAAGTCCCCCATTAAGGAAAAGAAAAATCACCTAAGGAAGAGGTTCCAGAGAAAAAAATTTCTCCTGCACAAAAAGAATCACCAAGGAAGGAGTCATCTATTGAAGAAGAAGGGAAGGAAGAAACTCCTATACTGGAATCACCAGTTAGGAAGAGGCAAAAGGTTAGCGGAGAAGGAATACTCAGAAGGAATGAAGATCTTGGAGGCCTACATAGCCGAGAGAGATGATGACAACCATGAATAAGCTTAAGACCATCCTGTGTATGATGTGTAAGACTTTGAGGATGAGGGAAATGAAGAAAAATATGGGAAAGAGGAATGAACTCAAGGAAAAGGGGAGAGTGAGGAAGTGAATCCAAAGGATCAGAGGACCCCAAGCCTCACCAAGGAGCAAATAGAAGAAACCGCGGAAAGAGAAGTAGCAGTCATAATAAAGGAATTTGTGAAGTAGGAGGTGGAGTGTAGTACTGATGAAATACTCAAAGAGATAGAGGATGAGAGTGTAGGAAAGGAGTATGGAGCATGGGAGGAGATCACAACCTAGTGGTAAGCTTTCTAAAGATAATGCACATAGAAGAGAAGAGTGTGGTAGTGGCACAGGAACAAGGAAAGAGTTACATCAATGATCTAAGTAAGGTACTATGCATGTGATTCTAGAGTACCATGCCCACATACCAACTCCTTGCATGGTCTTCATTCAAAGAAGAAGGCACGTACCTATGAACTAGGAATATGTTATCTAGGGCTTTTGAGTCCCATGTTGATGAGCCTGAGTTCAAGGTCAACCATGGAGCACTGATGAAGACCATAGAACAAGGGAGTGAGCCCCCTAATAAATGCTCAATAGTTATCTAATGAGAAAGTATATAATGCCCTCAACAAGGTATCAGTTGAGGTTGAGGCAAGACTCTTCGGAAGGAATGACAGGGTAAGGTCCTAGAGGAAGAACTAAAGAAGAATAAGGAGGAACTCTTTGAGAAGAGAAAGGATCTAAAGCACGAAGAGCTCATCAATGTATATATAAGGCATGAACTAAGGGAGGAGAAGGAAAAGGTGCGTGAGGTATACAAGAAGATTGAAATGATCATGGATGCCATCACTTTGAAACACCCATACCTAGCACCACCTAAGAATAAGTATGAGTCAACCTTACAATGCTTGGAATACTTAACCCACATCCTTACCATGGAGAGGCGGCCCTCCCACTCTAGAAACAACAAAAGAGGCACTGGTGTTCCAGAAGGAGGAAGAGAATAAGAAGATTGGGGAGATAGTGACATGATATTCTGAGCTCCTTTCCATTGTACAGGACCATCGCACAGATGGCTAATGTCGTGTGTGATACTACGCTGATAGAGATAGGGTAGTAAGCATACTAGTTGCTACACATGAGGTGGGTCTGAAGGAATACTAAGAGAAGAATAAAGGAAATAGGACAGAGAGGGATAAGATCTTAGACAAGGTAGAAAAGAAGATGGAAGTGATCAAAACCTTATGAGGATCGATTAAAAATTGGCTTAAGGAACTCTATCTCCAGATCACCCATAGGATGGATACACTTGACGACCTTAGCAAGCAGCTAGAAGGGATTGTAGATACACTGAATTTTAAGGGCGATGACCTACATTTTGAGGAGGTAACCACTCTAGTGGGTGACCTACTTCAGCAAGTGTGGGGTGAAGTACATGAATGGGAAAATATCAAGGAAACAATAAGGAAGGAGTTCCCACTCCTCTTGTAGCAGTAGTAAGATCTTTGATTCTTTCATTTCTTCTATTCTTCATTCTTCCTTTCTTTACTTCTTTGTTTAATTTATCTGGGTTCCACCATTCATTATTATTTAAAGGATCAGTATGTATCCAAGGATGGAGAACAAGCTTAGTGTGGGTTGATGTTGGGCCTCGAAATATTGGCTAAGTGCCAAAGGGTGCGTGAACGTGCAAGACCAATAGGAAGAAGGGGCGTGTGGGGAGAAGTATGTAGGATAAGTATTTAATAAGGGTTTAGAAGAAACCAGGGCTTGCACACAAGGAAATACACAAGTTTTAAGGACTTAGCCATATTCAGTATTTTGGAGGCACTTGAGGAAAAACATGACCCGACTAGGTATGCTGAGTGAATAAGGTGCCAACCTAGAAGACTTTGTAGTCAAGGAAAGAATATTCCACACATGGAATATTCTAAGAAGACATCATTATAAAAAGTGGAGAGCTCAGAATAGAATAAGCATGCACCATTGAAGGACCACATGGACACTTGACATTTTATCTACTCCTAAGAAAAGGCATGGTGGTGGGTGTTGGTGCTATAAAGAGAGATGCTAGGAAGTAAAGAAGACACACCAAGGAAGACGTAGATGGAAGACATATAGTATGAGGAAATTGAAGCTCTATAGAAAATATTAGGAGGCCCTAGGAGTTAGGATTGTCATTAGATGACTATAGGAATGTTATCATGTCTAAGGAATGTTATCATGTCTAAGGGATGGGTCTGATATATGGGTTAGATCCATTTCTTGATACATTTTATTTGATATGACCCTTTTGAATGTAATTTGGTTGTTGAGACTATGATCAATATAAATATATGGATTTTTTCTACATATCTAGTTCAGGGGTGTAAACCCTGGTGTTATTTCCTTATATTTTATGGCAAATCTATTCTGTGTATTTCATGCCAAGATGTTTCTCTCATTATTAAATTCTTGGGTATAAGTATGTGATAGCTCATGTTTTGATTTTACATGAATATTTACTTCTCTGCAATAAACCTCTAATAATGTGTTATCCCCTCAAAATTTTCCTTCTTTTTCCAAGTCTGAACTTAGAAATTTTTTAGTTGTTACCCTTTGAAATGGTCCAATCTGAGTATTTTGAAATCTAGAAATTCCCAAGAGATCAAGGATTCTTAGAAACACCTCCATCAGATAGATAATTTTTCCCCTTTCCAGAAAGGTATGGAAATCCTCCTAACTCCTTGTATTTTGCAGGTTATGGCTCGGTGGAGTTTGGAGAGGAGATTTTCCCTCGGCAGACCCATGGAGGAAATTTTGACACTTATCCCTTTTGGCTAAAAGGTGCAAAAGCTACAAAGTGGTTGGCAGGCCTGTAGAGGGGAAGGAAATGCATTGGTCGAGGTGGGAGATAAATTTTGCACTTAGCACTTTTGGGGTTAAAAGGCTTAAAGGCCAATTCTAGCCCGCAAGCTCGCAAAGGTGAAAGGAAAATAAATGGTCTTCAACATGTGGATAAATCACAAGGCACCACATGTCCTTAGAGCAATGGGATGGAAGAGGAAAGTTAGACTTTGAGTGTTATGGAAAAAATAGTCACAACATTCAAAGGTGAGCTGCGACCCCACATTTAATCAGATCACGGCACGTGTCCTTGTACAACCAAAGCAGCGGGCCCGCGGGAGAAATCAAGATTAAATGCCATTTTCCAAAAATGGTCAAAATGTCTAGAATTACATGGTGATCATGTATCCAATCAAAGTGTGCCATGTGTCCTTGCTAGATCGGAGCTGCGGGCCTGCGAATTTTTTCGGGAAATTTTTCTAAAAGGGAAAAGTTTTGAAGTTTGACCCCGCCAACCCTAATTTTGACTCTGTATTTTTCCATTTTTTCCCTAAATCTCCAGAGGGCCATATCTTTCTAACTAGACCTCAGTTTTTCATATTTTTTATATTAATGGAAATTTGTTGAAATTCTCTACACGATGGACACTTTAATTTTACATTTTGATGGATTTTTTATGGGAGAAAATCGAGAAAATGTCTCTGGCATGCAAAAAACAAAAAATTCCTCACGACTTCTCTCCAATGTTCTCCTACCATGTGGATGGCCCGATTTCAAATAAATTAGGGAAAAGGATCGAACGGTTCATATTTAAATTGGAAAATTGAAATATGAAATGCATTTTTACTCATAGGATCTGGTTTTTGACATGACATGGACATTTTTCTTCGCAAGGATGGAATTCAAAGAGGCATGGATAATTTACAGGTTTGTAACCATTTAAATTTGGGGAATATAATGACCCTTTATTTTCATTCGAGGGGCTTATAATCAAATTTGAAATTTGGAAGCACATTTTTGCTAATAGGGGGTAAAAATGACAGTCATTCTTCTTCTATTCTCTAGTGTATTTTTCTTCTATTCCCACTTGTGTATAAGTTTCAAACTAAGATCAATAATAAAGGAAGTAATTTTATGTTCCCCCTGATGGAGAAATTGATTGGTGCTTTGTGACCAGTGTGTTTTATTTTGTCTTGTGCTCAGAAATTACAAATTTGTCTTTCTTCTATTAGTTAATACATGTTATGAACTTTCTGATCAATGCATATAGGAATATGATATTCTACCTATATCATTGACCTTCTTTCTTTCTTTCCCACTCTGTTTCCCATACTTAGATTAATTTCTTCCCTAGCAAGAAATTACAGGATTTTTCCATAGGGTCAGTGGAGTGCCCCTATGGATCTCTGGTTAAAGAACCACCATTAAAATCCTTCGGTTTTACATGCTAAACAATGGGAGCTGCACCATCCAAATGTAGAGGGACTTATATTCCCATAGTGTTGTCTTGAAATCCACAAATTTTTCCACAAGACAAATTTTCTAGCCAATAGTTTTTGGTGCCCACTGTGGGGTAGAGTTTGTAGCATATGCACCCTAAAATGACCACAAGGTTTTAAAGTATTTGTTTAATTTTTTGAAGTCTTAAGTTCCTTGTGATCCACATGTATACAAGTATGACTATTCTTGCAAATCATCCTAGAGACCTTCATTATTTCATATCAAAGAAGATATCATTTCATACCTGAAGGAGGATATTTGGCATAGTAGGTAGAGTGTAAAACATTACTCTGTTGCTACAAAGATTTTTGACTAAGAAGAAGAACCTACTTTTGAGTTGGAAGAGTAAATAAAGACAAATTCCAGCACCTCCAAAGAAGACAATAAACTTTCAAGCTGGATGATAGAAAGGTATACTCGCCAGCTGAGGTAAGGAGGAGTGACTGACCCTACTTTTGAGGAGTTGGAGAGAGAAGGAGTAGAGGTTATAACTCAGTTTGATAGAGAGGAAGAGATTAGATCTCAACTTGAAGAAATTTCAAGACTCCAAGCTACAGCAGAGGAAAGGGAAGCAACCCTAGCCACTGAAGAAGCCAGCAACAGAAAAAAAATGGCTGATAATGAACATGAAGCATGTACACCCAATGTACTATGGGGAAGAAATATTGGTCCACTTGCTCTCCCACAAATACTCCATGATCTGCCAAGGGGTTTGAGAAAGAATTTTCCAAAATTCAAAGGATATGGCTCCCAAATCCCTGAAGAACATGTATCATCCTTCATCACTACTTGTGGTGTGTTAGGTGTTGAAGATGAAGATGTGTCGGTTATAATTTTTGTCGAGTCATTCCAAGAGAAAGATGCTCAATGTTTTTACATGTTTCCTATAAGATCTATTACTGGTTAGGAAGATATTAGAAAAGCATTTGAAAATAGATTCAGGAGCACTGAAGATGGTCAAGAGCTGATGGTGCAATTATTCCAAATAAAGAAAGAAATCTCTGAATCCATGAGGGAATTTGTAGCAAGGTTTGAAAAACTGACAAGAAGAGTCCCTGAAGATGTGTTACCCTCCTAAGAACTACCTGAAAAGATTCTTTATCAGTGCCTTGCCATCAGAAGTTGGTTTCTTCCTCAGAAGAGCCCAACCAAACAGATTGAGGGAAGCTCAAAACTTTTCCATTGAAATTGATGATGACTTAATCCTCTCTGGAAAGGTGAAAGGCCCAAATGGGAAGTAGAAGGGTCAGAGTTCGGCTTCAGTAACTACAGATCCTATGTTCTAGAAAAATGGTGAATGATCTGGTTTCCTTGAAGAAACAACTATCCTAAATGACAATGAGAAATGCTCTAAGGAGGAAAAAATTTCCTAATAGAAAAATAATTACACCACCTCCTCGCCAACTTGACCTTAAAGCACCTCCTATCAATGCTATTTGTGACACCAAAGAATTAAGAGAGGATGCTGAAATTGATGAACTTGAAAGAGAAATAGTAGATGATTTCAAAGGCTACCTCGAAATTGAAGAAGTTGATATGCACAATGGCTTGTTCGAGTTTGTGGATGATGTGGAAGAAGAAGAGGAAGCCCCAAAATTCTCATGTGCTATCTTCACTCGAGACCAATCCAAGAAAGATGCTCTACCCTTCATGGCTCAAGAGGAAAATTAAACTAAAGAAGATCCCACTCTAGTAGCCACACAAAAGAAGATCATCAGTAGAAGCTCACCATTACCACCCTCAATGGATTCAGCCAAAATGAAACCAGGACAAATGGCTACTAGAGATTAGGTTGTTATATCTATTAAGTCACCTTTCACTTCTTCTAGCTCACAAGTTATTAAAAACACTCCTCCCTCCAATGAAGTATATCCTAAGTCATCCAAATTTCCTCGAAAAACCTTACCATGTAAACCTTCCCTCACTCCAGGAACTTCCCCCTCATCCAACATTGTCCCATTTGATTTTGTGGAACATGCAAGTAAGACCAAATTGCAGCTCTCAGAGATTGAATACATGCAAACACACCCTGCTCAGTTTGATAGACTAATCAATGTTGTTCACAACAGCAGTTCTATACCTTCAAGCCCAAATTATAAAGGTCTACTTCCGACACCATCTACACCACCTACCCAAAACATGTTGGCCCTAAGTGCTTCCAAAATAGATAAGGTGGAACCCTTCTACATATCTCTTCTCATGAATGATTTTGAGCTCAACAATTACATCATTGACTCTGGAGCTTTTGATGATGTAATGCCACTCAAAGTTTCCAATGCTCTCAGCCTGACACTAACCAGAGTTAATGGATCTTGTTACTCAATGGAATCCAAGCAAGTACCACTAGTAGAAAGGATAAAAGATGCACAAGTGGATTTGGCTAAATACCCTAATAAGAAAGTACTTCTAACCATCTTAGTGGCAGACATTCCAGCATCTTTTAGCATGCTCTTGAGTAGAAGTTTTTGTAGAGACCTTGGTGGAGAGATAAAGATGGATTGGACCTCTGTAACTATTCCAGTAAAGGGTGAGATGAAGCGGTTGCTTCCGATAATAAAAATGAAGTTTACAGAAAGAAGTTCTAGTGACCAAAGAGCTAATATCCTCTTTCAAGATTGTGGATTAGGAAACTATTTCCTTACTTCACGATGAAAAGAAGAATCGCCACTTTCCTCAAAATTAGAGAAAGATCAGGTATGGACTATGGAGTTTGATGGAAGCCATTCCAAAGCAGGCTCAGGGGTTGGTGTTGTGTTGTACTCTCCTTCAAATGTGATGCATTCTTTTGCATATAAACTACAATTTGACAACACCAACAATACAACAGAATATGAAGCTCTCCTCTTGGGCATAAGTGAAGCGAAAGACATGAGAATAAAAAATATGAGATTCCTTGGTGATACAACACCGATAGTGAAGTAAATTCTCTAGTAATACCAGGTGAATAACCCACGGCTCAGGCATTACAGGAATAGAGTGTGGGATTGCATTGAATTCTTCGATGCATTCTCTATCGAAGCCATCCCAGGACAAAAAAATGAAAGAGCTGATTATCTTGTAGTATCAACATCTCTATTGAATCCTCATCCTTCTTTTGGCAAGAACAAAATAACCATTGAGATGGTTTTCAAACCAAGTGTTCTTGATAACACAGATCACTGGCAAGTTTTCAATGATGAAAATTAGATTTTAGCATTCTTGGAGAAAAGAGACAACTTCAATAATCTCTTCTTTGAGGGAAGTGTTAATCCACACAGAGAAGCCATGGCTGAAGATGCATCAAATGAAATTGAAAGAGTGGATGATGAAGGCATGATTAGATTGAAAGGTAACAAGATCCCTAAAGGTATAGTCTCTTTAGAGGACCTATTTGACAAGCATGACAGATTTATTCATGAAAAATAAAAGCTATATTCTCGCTGTCCATCTAATTTTGACTCAGAAAACATTGGGACTTCTGAATATCCAAGGATGTTCAACATTGGAAAATGCTGCTCCCCTGAAGAGAAAATGAAGTTTGTTTCTTTTCTTAAAAGGTACTCTATAATCCCATTCCTCTGAAGTAGGATGTTAAGCCCTTTACGCAGAAGAAAATACCCTATAATCTAAAGATTACTGATGTTATCAAGGAAGAAGTGAACAAGATGTTGAATTCTAGAATCATTTTCCCCATTCACTACTCAACATGGGTGGCCAACATTGTATCAGTCATAAAGAAAAATGGGGAGATCAGAATATGTGTAGATTTCAGAAATCTGAATCAGGCATCTCTCAAGGAAAATTATCCTCTTCCAATCATGGATCATATCCTATAAGAAGTTACTGGATCTGATATGCTCTCTTTGCTTGATGGCTTCTTAGGGTATAATCAAATTAAAGTGGCCGAAGAAGATTGTAGCAAGATAGCTTTCACAACTCTTTGGGGCACTTTTGCTTATAGTAGGATGCCTTTTGGCCTGATCAATGCAGTAGCCACCTTCCAAAGAGCCATGGACCTGGATTTCAAATATCTCAAGCATTGCATTGTCATATACCTTGATGACTTAACCGTATGTTCAAAGAAGAGAAGTGAGCATATCTTCCACTTGGAGTAGATTCTTGTAAGATGTAGAAAGCATGGAATTTATCTAAATCCCAAGAAGTGTATCTTTGGAGTCATAGAAGGAAAGATATTGGGACAAATCATGAATAATCATGGAGAACATATTGACCATGAGAGGGTAAGTGCTATTCAAGCACTATCTCTTCCCACTAGCAAGAAAGGAGTGCACTCATTCTTTCGGAAGGTAAATTTTCTTCGCCACTTTGTCCCCAAATTTTCTGAACTAACATTTCACCTCCATGATGAAGCCTTAAACAAGTTTCAAATGGATTAGTGAAGGAAAATCAGCATTTGAAGAAATCAAGAAGGCCATTTCCAAAGCTCCAACATTGGTATCTCCATATTTCAGCAAGGAATTCATCATGTACTGCTATGCCTTGGAGCACACTCTTTTTGTTGTCCTTGTTCAAAAGAATGATGAAGGATTGGAGGAACCTATTTCTTTCATGAGCTACCCTTTGAATAAGCATGAACTAAATTACAGTCAATTGGAGAAGCATGCATACGCAGTGGTCAAGGCCATGAAGAATTTCAGATTTTACATACTCAACTCTCACACTATGGTGATGGTCCCTGGAAGTGCAATCAAGTCCATTTTGACACAACAAGATCCTAGAGCAAAAAGAGGAAATTGGATTGCAAAGACCCAAGAGTATGACCTAGAGATTAAGCCCTCTAATCTGGTTAGAGGAAATATTTTATGCAAGTTGATTGCTGAAGATGAATCTCTCAAAGTTTAGCTTGGAGAAAGAGATGAAACTTGCCTAACCTTCTCATAATATTGCCCATAAGTTCTCTTTATGATCACTATAGAGAAATGGTATGTAGACATCGCTTTCTTTCTTACCTATGGGGACTTCCCTCCTCATTTAGATTACAAGTAGTGAATAACTCTCAGGATGAAAGTAGCCAAATATGTGATTTGGAATCATGCACTCTACAAGAAAGGGATAGATGGCTATTTTCTCAAGTGTGTTGACATGGAACAATAAGAAAAACTCCTCAAAGCCTATCATGATCAAGCTTGTGGTGGAGACTTTTCATCCATGGTGATTGCCCAAAAAATTCTCAGAGGTAGATTTTATTGGCCTTCTCCTTTTCCTAATACTTAGAGCTAGGTTTCTAAATGCAAAGAATGCCAGAAATTTGTTGGAAATCCAGAGTTAGCTACATTGCCTCTCAGGCCTGTGATTATCAAAGAACCATTTCAACAATGGGGGATGGAATCCATTGGTGTTTTAAATTCCCATTCAAGTGTTAGAATACTTATGTGATCACTGCCACATACTACTTCACCAAATGGGTGGAAGCCATTCCAACCAAACAAGCTAGTTCTGAAGTAGTTGGCAATTTCATCAAAGAATTCATCATTGTTCATTTTGGGGTGCCTCAAAAGATTGTTGTGGACAATGCCACTTATTTATCTTCAAGAGAATTGATAGAATTTTGTTATGGGTTTGGGATTTCTCTTGCTCATTCTTCTGACTACTATCCTCAAGGGAATGGTAAAGCTGAGTCAAGAAACATAAATATTGTGACCATTATCTACAAGCTTGTTGATTCAAATCAGAAGAATTAGCACACAAAATTATATGATGCATTATAGGCTGATTGGAACACTCCTAAGAAGGCAATAGGCATTTCACCTTTTCAGCTGGTATATGGATTTGAAGCATAGATTCCTATTACAATTGAAATGTCAGCTCTCAAGCTACTTCAAACAGTGGAAGACAACCAATATAGAGATTCAATTTACAAGAGGATCCTTTTCCTTGAGAAGCTAGAAGAGAGAAGATCCCAAGTAGTGGATAGAATCAAAGAACATTAGCTGAAAGTGAAGAAGTTCTTTGACAGAAGGTCCAAGGAAAGAGAGTTCAGAGTTTGAGAGTTGGTCCTAATTTGGAACAAGAGGAGAGAGCCAAAGGGTAGTCATGGTAAGTTGGATTCTTTGTGGTTGGGTCCATTTCAAATTTAGGAAGCTTGTGGTGAAAATGCCTTTCTCTTATCATACTTGGATGGAAATCCATTGGGATTTCTTAGAAGTGGGAAATATTTGAATCTGCACAATCAGTTAAAGTGAGTTTTCCCTCATCTTGTACTATATTTTGTGTTGTTTACCCTTTTCCATTGTGTGTGTTTTGGTTTGTTTTCTGTCTTGGTGTGGTTTTGGTTGGTGTGTTTCCTTCTTTCTTTCCTCAGAATTGTACATGACTCTGCAAGGCCCAATAGATAAGGCACTGATCAATGTTATGGGTTTTAAATCTTGAGATTCTGGATCATCATGCCATGTTTTCTCCCTATTCAATCCATGTCATGTCCCCAAGCTAGAGCCACTGTTATCCCCTCAAAATTTTCCTTCTTTTTCCAAGTCTAGACTTAGAATTTTTTGAGTTGTTACCCTTTGAAATGGTCCAATCTAAGTATTTTTAAATCTAGCACTTCCTAGAGATCAAGGATTTTTAGAAACACCTCCATCAGATAGAGAATTATTTCCCCTTTCCAGAAAGGTATGGAAATCATCCTGCCTCCTTGTATTTCACAAGTTATGGCTCGGCGGAGTTTGGAGGAGAAATTTTCCCTGGACAGGCCCGCAGAGGAAATTTTGACACTTATCCCTTTTAGAAAGCCCATGGAGGGCAAGGAAATGCATTGGTGGAGGAAGGAGATAAATTTTTCACTTAGCCCTTTTGGGGTTAAAAGGCTCAAAGGAAAAATTCTGGCCCACAAGCCCGCAAAGGAGAAAGGAAAATAAATGGTCTTCGGCCCGCAGATGAATCACAAGGTGCCATGTGTCCTCGGAGCAATGGGATAATGGAGGAAAGTTAGACTTCAAACCTTTTGGTGAAAATGGTCACAAAATTCAAAGGTGAGACGTGACCCTGCATTCAATCAGATCATGCCACGTGTCCTCGCCACATCAGAGCAGTGGGCCCGTGGGAGAAATCAAGATTTTGAGCCATTTTCCAAAAATGGTTAGAATGTTCAGAATTACATGGCAATCCTATATCTAGTCAAAACATGCCACGTGTCCTTGCTAGATTGGAGCTGTAGGCCTGCATATTTTTTTGAGAAATTTTTCCAAAAGGGAAAAATTTGAAGTTTGACCCCGCCAACCCTAATTTTGACTTTGTATTTTGCTAGTTTTTCCCTAAATCTTCAGAGGGCCATATCTTTCGAACCAGAGCTCATTTTTTCACATTTTTGATATCAATGGAAAGATTTTGAAATTATCTACATGATGGACACTTCAATTTTACATTTTTATGGATTTTTGTTGGAGAAAATTGAGAAAACATCTCTGGTATGCAAAAAATAATAAAATTTCCTCCCAACTTCACTCCAATGTTCTCCTACCATGTGGATGGCCTGATATAAAATCAATTAGGGAAAAGGATCGAACGGTTCATATGAAAACTAGAAAATTGAAATATGAAACACATTTTTGCACATAGAAGCTCATTTTTGTTCATCAAAAGTGTTTTCTTTATTGGAGAGGAATTTGGAAGAGGGGAAATGATCAAATTTGTTTGCAATGGCCCAATATCCAAATGCATGGAGAAAATCTAACGTCTTATATTCAAACTGACAAATCGTGTGTAACATTTTCTCATAGGATCTAGTTTTTTACATGACATGGCAATTTTTCTTTGCAAGGATGGAATTATAAGAGGCATGGATAATTTATAGGTTTGTAACTATTTGAATTTGGGGAATATAATAATCGTTCAGTGTCATTCATGGGGCTGACAATCGAATTTGAAAACCCGAAGCACATTTTTTTGAATAGGGGGAAAAAATGACATTTAGTCTTCTTCTATTCTCCTCCTCTGCATTTTTCTTCTATCCCACCCATGTACAAGTTTCAACTTTGAGTTCAATAAAAAAGGAAGGAATTTTATGTCCCCTTTGATGGAGAAATCAATTGGTGCTTTTTGACCAACGTATTTTATTTTGTCTTGTGCTCAGAGTTTACAAATTTATCTTTCTTCTATTAGTTAATGCATGTTATGAACTTTCTAATCAATGCATATAGGCATCTGATATTAAACCTATATCACTGACCTTTTTTCCTTCTTTCCCACTCCCTTTCCCATACTTAGATTAATTTATGCCCTAGTAAGAAATTGCAGGCTTTGCCATAGGGTCAGTGGAGTGCCCCTATGGATCTCTGGTTGAATAACCACCATTAAAATCCTTTGGTTTTACATGCTAAACAATGGGAGCTGCACCATCCAAATGTAGAGGGACTTAGATTCCCATAGTGTTAGCATGAAATCCACAAATTTGTCCACAAGACAAATTTTCTAGCCAATACAATGGCAAGATCTTCTCATAATTCTCACATAAAGGAGGGACTCATCTCTCGCACACGCCTAGGGTGAGCGCCTAATGCTCACTAGGTGATAGGATGATGCACATGGGGTTATAATTTAGTAGATGGGTAAAAATGACTATAGTAGCTTAGATGATGAAAGGGAAAAAAAAAAATTGTTGGACACCAGAAGGGAAAGAAGCTTTTGAAAAATATCAAAAAGTCAATTACCCAAACTCTAATTCTTGCTTTTCCTAATTTTGAGAAGGATTTCTTTATCTATTGTTATGCCACCAAGAATACTTTGGCTGCCATTCTGATATAGAAAAATCACGAGGGCTATGAACTACCTATTGCTTTCAGGAGTCATGTCTTGAAGGCTCATGAATTTAAATATACTCAGATGGAAAAACATGATTTTTTCATAGTTAAAGTGGTCAAGCAATTTTGTTTCTATATCCTCAATTTTCACTCAATTATCTTTGTGCTTGATACAACTATTAAATCAATTATCACACAATAAGAATTTGGGATTGAAAGAGGTAATTGGGTGGAAAAAGTATAGGAGTATGATATGGACATCAGGCCAACTAAGTTAGTTAGAGGAAAGGGACTCTGTGAGTTAATTGCCAATAGTGGTAAAGATGATCAGGACAAGGAAGACATAAATATCATCACTATTCTTTTTCTTAGTTTGACTGATGAATGGTATGCTGACATTGCTCATTTTCTGACATATGGAGAATACTTTCCCCATTTAAGTACCAAGGAGAGAAGGTTCATAAAGTTAATATTTTCACACTATGTACTTTGGGACAATTATTTATCTAAAAGAGGAATTGATGGAAGGTTTCTCAAATGTGTGGATAGAGAACAAAAGAAGAAGTTTCTTAGAGCATTCCATGATCATGCTTGTGGAGGGAATTTTTCATCTACCATGACTACTCATAAAATAATTCATGTGGGCTATTACTAGCCAACCTTATTCCAAGATGTAGCCACATTGGTAGGTAAATGTGAATCTTGTCAGACTTTCGTGGGGAGGCCCAAGCTAGCTACCTTGCCACTTAAACAAATAATAATAGAAGAACCATTTCAAAAATGGGTACTTGAATTTGTAGGAACTCTCAACCCTCATTCCATTTTTTTGCATACTCATGTTTTGAATGCAACCGACTAGTTCACAAAGTGGGCGGAAGCTATTCTGGTAAGTACAACGTAGGTGGTCTATAACTTTATCAAAGAAAACATTTTCATTAGATTTGGAGTACTAAACAAATTTGTCGATAATAATTCTCCCAATTTCTCTTCTTATGAGTTAATGGATTTCTACTATGGGTATGGAATTTCCATTACACATGCTTCTAATTACTATCCCCTAGGAAATGGAAAAGTAGAATCAACAAACAAAAATCTGGTAACCATCATTCGAAAGCTTGTTAATGAATCACAAAGGAATTGGCATAAGAATTTGTATGATGCTCTTTGGGTAGATAAAATCACCCCAAAAAGGGAAATTGGGATGTCCCCTTTCCAAGTAGTGTATGGAACTGCCAGCTTTGCAGCTAATGAAGGTCATTGAAGATTCAAACTTTACTAGTGCTTTGGAGAAGAGAATCATGTAGCTACATAGGTTAGATGAAGACAGGTTGCAAGTGGTAGATAGGATTGTTGCACATAAACAAAGAGTAAAATAACTATTTGATAAGAAGGCCATACCTAGAGACTTCCAAGTTGGAGACAATGTTCTACTCTGGGACAAGAGGAGGGAGCCTCGGGGAAGTCATGACAAGTTTGATTCTCTCTGGTTGGGTCCTTTCAAAATCAGACACTTTGCTGGAGAAAATTCCTTATACTTGAACTATATAGATGCAACATCTCTTCCATTACCATATAGCAGGAAATATCTGAAGTTGTTTCAATCCTAGGTTATTAGGTAGTTCTTTGTATAGTTTGTGTATTCCTTATTTTTGGTTTTGTGTGTCTGTACACACCCAAAATTGTATGTGCTACATTGTTAGAGAATGGTTAGAAAAGTCCCCAATGATTATTCTTGTCCTTTTAGAATGTTTTCAAGTTTCTGAACCCATTTGAATTGTATATTTGTAGCTTAGACATCCTTACTTAGATTTTCCATGCTTTCTTCCAGCTTCTTGCTTCATTTAGTGCATGTTTTGGCCTTTACTGTTAGAACTGCCTCCCAGGTAGGGCGATGGTCCTTGGACTACCTCCCAGAGTAAGACGGTGCTCCTGGGACCACCTCCCTAAGCAGGGAAGCAGTCATGAGCTCTTTTTCCATAATTCTCCATGCGCGATTCGAACGTGCATGATTTAACTTAACTTGACTTCTAGGGCACGTTTGTGAACCAAACTTTGTAAAAATAGTCTTAATTTCTTGGTATTCCTTCCCTCTTCTATTTTTAAGTAAATTTAATTAGTTTGAACTACCTTTTCACTTAATGATTTAGCACTCCAAATTTTCCTTCTGTATGAAGGCACATCCCAGCCAATTCCTATATATTTAAAGCTTGTATTCAAGAAAATGGCCTGAGAATTTTATGCATCTTGCATAGTATTGTTGTCACAATCTTGTTGGAAATTGCATAACCAAGATCTGTTCACTTATGTTATCTCTCTTCCACTTGCATTGTAACCAGACCACCTTAAAGTTGTCATTGCTTAAGCACATTCTCATGTTGCTTCCTTTGCATTCCTAGTTCCTTAGACTCATATGGACACACAGAGAAAGAAAGGATAAATTGAGGGGAGAAATTACTACATAGCTAGATTTACCTTTATTCTGTGAATTTTAGGTTGGATTTGTTGTTTGATTTCCTTCATTCCTTCAATTTATCATTATTACATCATATCAAATAGAGTAGAAATCTATTTCCTTTCATTTTCAAGTAATTAGTTGATTTCTAAGAGGGTTTTAATCTTTCATAGCAGCTCTCAGTGACGGATCCTCTTCTTCCCATGCCTGTGGATCTGAAGGATAGAATATCTGTAGGAGGTTGTCTAAAAATCATAGATCATTTGGAATTTTTTTTGTTTTAAGTTAGTTTAGTTTCAATGCACTCAGTATAGGTGAATAACCACACCGAGTTATCTCGCTTGTTAAGTTTTAGTGTAGAAATATTTTAATTATTTATAATAGAAGAAAATTGTTGTTTGTGATTGTAATATTTTAGTTTTGCAATTTTTTTAGATTAGTTTCCTTTCAACAATAGCATATATTGTTAGTTTCAACTTGGTTAATTTGGACACTTCAAACTAGATCAACACTTAAATCCAAGTTAGGCAAACAAACCATAGGCAATTTATGCTACCTGTTCATAGCCTCTGAATCTCCCCTTTTCCAACTTAGCTACCAGAAGATCACACTACCATATCTTAATCACCGATCATCCTATAGTTAGCCACACACATTCAACATCATCTACTCCAGCACGACCTTGGGGGCTCAAATTTTACTGAAGGTTACATGTCAATTTTCATCCGTACAAATTGGTGAACTCGACAAGAAGGATTAATTCCTTCTCGTTTCCTTTTCTTTCCTTGTTATTACCTCACCTCTCCATTTCTTCTCCTATTTATGTAGGTATTTTATACTTTCTAAAATATGTCTAGAAGAGTGGTTGGTGGGCCATTTGGCTCTGATAGATATTACACTAATGTTTAACCACAACAGTCCCCTTCCCTTTCGAGGTGGGGTAATAATTAGAAAAGTAATGTTTAAAACTCCCCTAGTTACACTTCAAACCCCATTAGTTATGTAAGGATAGAGGATGTTGATCAACCGTTAAACATGCAATACGGTCAACCCAATGTAAACCACGTTGTTATCACAAATGGAACATGTTCTTACCATAGAGTCTTGTCAAGACCTCATATTGCCATGCAATCACTAGAAGATGATACATTCAAACAAATAGTTAATCCTATTTTTCAGATAGATGGGTCTTTGGATATAATGAAGGCTATAGCCTTTGAGATTTTGAATGCCTATCCTAAGATTCTCACTTCAGAGGAAGACACGAATTATAAAACTGAAAAATTCATGACAAGGTATCATGAGCTCGATCAATCAAACCCTATGTGATAGGAACCCCAACAATGGACTCAATCCTCTCCCAACAATATTATTTCTACTTTAGTACGGAGGATTAGATAACTAGAAAGTTCCTAGAATTCACAACCAACACATGCACTAGGGTAGAACATGGGGTATCCAGTTAACAACAAAGGATACATCCCTTCTAATGAGAAAACAATGCAATATCCTGTACAACAAGGTTATCCAGTTCATTCAAATCTAGGTGATCTTCTCACAGGGTTAGAAACACTTGGGATGGCTCCTCATTCTTCTCAATCTTATCCTATGCAAGGGCTTTCCAGAAGTGCGTTCTTGAAATGCCACCACAACAGGCAATGCAACGTTCCCTAGTTTTATGCACCCGCTAGTCCATATCCTGGTACTATACCACCTATACATGCATATGTATTCAAAAAATCCCCAAATGGACCCATATACACAATTCCTGACTCCCTACACACCATATCAAAGGACCCCATACATTCCCGTCAATGCTTCTAATGTAGCTTATCCAACTCCTGCTCCTCCACAGCTTCTAATTAAGGATCTTTAATGGTGGAATCTTACGCAATGGGTATGTACAATGAGTACTTAAAGGAGCCTCTTGACTTCACCATACGTGGTGTCATTCTTCCATGCTCCCATTGCCGGATCTTCCAAAATTTAAGGGATAAGGGGACCCAAACACTCATATCAAAGGCCTACGCTATTGCTATCAAGGAGTTGCTTCCTTGGGACGTTGTAGTGGCTAAGATATTTCCAAAGGCCCTCAAAGGAATCACATTGGATTGGTATTACCATATTCTAGAAGCTTCTATACATTCCTGTAAAATACTTGTCTTCTGAGTTCATCAAAGCATTTGACATGAAAAATTTGTTGCATACATGGATTAGGGAGTTACTTGCATATTAGAAAGGAGAAAAATGAATCTGCTACCCATTTCATCCAGTGATGGAACCAAGTTGTCTATTCTTCTGCAAGTGCACCCAACATGGAAAAGATGGAACTTTGTGATCTTTTCCTTCACTCGCTCAATCGAAGAGACTAAAGAAGAGGTACAAAAGTTTCCTTTCCATAGTTATGAGGAAGTACTAGAAGGAGCGCTTTGGATTGACCAAGCCTCTATAGAAATTAGGCGTAAGACCTATGGTCCCAATGGGAAATTGGTATCCCCAAATAAAAATAATGCAAATTATCAAAACAATGGTGCCAACAACTAAGGACCTAAGGGTGTGAATCACAATCATGGTGCTACCACGAATGGTGCTACTGATCAAGTCAAAAATGTTGGTTTTCCAAACAATGACAATAATAACATTAATAATAACAAAAACATCAAGCAATCAAAGAGGCCCTAACACTGTGTCATCTGGTCAAAAAAATTGATATAAATCAATCTGCCTCTCAAAAGCAAAATCAAACCCAAGGCCCAAACTAGTATCAAAAATCTAGCCAAGGGGCGAGTGAATCAAGGTTATAACAATCAATTTAAAAACTACAATTGAGGTTAGAATCAACAACAACAAGTACACTTATCAAATGCCAGGAGATTATGACACCTAACCTATATTGTGGTTTCCATAAGGTTCAAGGTCATGATGTACATAGTACTTGCCACGATTGCAACAAATTTTCTGAAAACACTTCCCAAAAACCAAAGACAACTCTTTGTAGACATGTTCTTAGAAAATCCTAAAACAAAATCATTGCCTAGTCATACCAGACCTATCATACCTCAAAAATACGAACCCTAAACATTTCCTAGGGATTAACTAAGTGAATTCTCAAAATATAAACAAGGGCAGTTGTTATAGGGAAATAATGAATCATGAAGAGCCTCAACCTCTGACAACTCTTGGGTTGCTCCTAACCTTGGTTCAAATGATAATACAAAAATCTTGGGGTTAGTCGAGCTAGAGTTTGAGCTAGAAATTGATGCAACAACTCGGATGAAGGAGTACATGTTTCACAACCCTTACCCACTCTTTACTTACCAACAGGATGAAATTCCTACAATCACTAAACCAGTAGGATCCTATGATTTGATTATCGGATTTGAACAATACCTTTTCTTTCATTTCAGTTCTAGATTTTCCGAAGAATTCACCTGCGCATCATTATTCTATGTTTCTCAATGTAGTATGTCGTTGGTAATTTAATCCATGTTACGCCACCTCCTAGCACTCAAATAAATCATATTGACTTTGACATACATCCTATTAGGACCGATTATGATAGAGATACTGGGTTTGTTTTCGATATAGACAAGATTCCATATGACGCTGAAATTTCCCGACAGAGGTGATCCTGCCTTATTTTTACATGTCTGGGTTTATAACAATTGCATTAAGAGAGCCATGATTGATGATGGGGATGTTATAAATGTTGTTCCCTTATCTTTCTTGCAGAAGTTGGGATATGGAGAGACAAATTGTTCCTCTACAAGAAACATGTTATGGGGGTATGCCAGTCTTAAAGAGACCTCGATTGGAACCATAGTTATTTCAGTCACGCTTGGTCCAAAAACCATATTAACATGGAGTTTTACAGTATCGACAAGGAAACAAGTTATAACATAATCCTTGGGAGACCCTGGATTCATCGAATGAAGGTTATCCCTTCTACCTTGTTCCAAGAGAGTAGATTCCTCCATATAGGAGAAGGTCTTAATCGCTCAAGGGGATCCTAAGCCCTTTGATATACACTTAGAAAACCTCAAAAAGAAGAAAGGAGTCCATATGGAGTATGAAAATTCCTGTGAATCAATTGAACAAACAACCTCCTTCAAAAGAGTTAGTCTTGGTTACCCCTGACATGTCTAAAGGTTGCAGTCATTGACCTAAAAACATTTAAGGTGGAAAAGGCAGAAAAAGGTAAATCAATATCTGTGGAAGCAATGTCTACTAATACCACAATGGGAATGATGAAACTCTTAGAGACTGATGATCCAGTCTTCCTCTTGATTGAGCAACAGGGGATGGGTAGTCTTCTCGGTTTAGCATATATTGTCCTAAGGACGACCTGTCGACACTAAAATTTTCCTCCGTAATTTCTATTTCATTAATGTATGTATTAGGAATAGGATGTTGTTAAGTATAATTAGTAGTATCCTCCGATAGAAGATAATGGCACTGCCAGTACGCCGCCACCAATAATGTATAGTATGGTAATAGTCAAAAGTACAATAGGAATGTTGTGGTAAAAAGTAAATATTTGTCGTAAGTGGTCCGGTAATGTTAAAATGTCAAAGTTTGGGTAAGTAGAGAAGTAGGGTCTACATGATTAGGAATTAGAAATATTATATTGGTAATAAGGACAAGGAGTGAGGTCATAAATATTTTGTGTATTTTATTTGTAAAAAGTCTAAAAATGTGGAACCCATGTGAAATGATAAGGTTTATCTTATCTTAAAAGATAAGCTTACATGTACAGATAAGAGTTAAGGTATGGAATATGATTCGTCAGAGTGGATTTCTTATCCTATCTTAGAGATAAGATGGATAAGCCTGGAAGTTCTATAAATAAAGAGGCCATCCCCCTCATTTAGCATAGAAGGAAGTAGTGAGAAATATTGTCTGAAGTGTGTAAAGGAAGCCATCAGTTTAAAGGTGTGTTGAAGAAGCCATTAAGAGGTGTAATTGTAAAGTTTCTCCCATAGTCTTGGTGGAAGGCAAGTGAAGTCAATAACACTTGAAGTACCTCATGGGTGAGATTGTAACAATTTCATGTTAATATTATAATTTACTTTGATATTTCAGATTTGTCATCATTCCTTCTTATCATAGTCGATGGTATTCTTGTGTTATGTTTGTTGTTTTGTTTCCAGATTACATCCACCAAACTAAAGGCTATGCATTAGTAAATAATCATAGCACGAGGAGTTCTCGGTGAAGAATTATCATAGTGCCGGATTGGTGATGACATTTTGGTTCCGTTGCCGGGACCATTCCTCGTTGGTGGATTTTCTGGAGAGATATTCCCACTTAGTCAAAAATCAATTGGAGGGTAACCTTGTTTTTACTGTGCATAGTAGTTACCATGGTAAAGTCATTTTTACCGTGAATAGTATTTACCACAGTAAAGTCACTTTTTGCTCATGAATAGTATTTACCGCAGTAAAGTCACTTTTTACCATGAATAGTATTTACCGCAGTAACTTCACTTTTTACTGTGAATAGTGTTTACCACAGTAAAGTCAGTTTTTACCGTCAGTAAGTCAAGTTTTACCATAGTTTACCGTGGTCATTTCTATTTTCTATTATAGTGATTTCAATTATTTGTGCACATAAGTCTTGTTGATTGTACTTGTGGGTTGGTATTTCACTGTGGTTACTTTTGAAAATGGGGAAGATTCCTATTTTTTCAGCCCAATCTAATGAAGATGCTTCCTCTTTCATTCAAGAGTTTAAACGATCTTGTATTTGTAATGGCCTTATAAGAAGGGAACAATGGACTGAATTTTTTCCTACCTTTTTGGATGGTTCAGCCCTTAGGTGGTTTGAAACACTAGGTGATAATGTGAAAAACTCATGGGATTTATTAACTGAAAGTTTTCTTGAAGAATTTGGTGAACAACAGAGATATGCAGATCTCATGATCGATATCACAAAGCTATCCCAAGGAGAGAAGGAGAAGATAAGGGATTATCATGCTTGTGTTCTAGAGCTAAGGAGGAAGCTCGATGCCCAGATCCGGAAGGAAGGATTAGCGGATGGGTTGATGAATGGCGTGGATAATCTCCTATGTAAGCACTTCATTCTTGGGATGAAGCCAGAGATCAGACAACGAGTGAAGTATGACCGCCCAGCTACCATTGAACAAGCAAAGGAGATTGCAAGAAGGCAAGAAGAAAGCATGGAAGAGGAGCCCAAAGAAATTGTTGCTAAAGTAGAGCCTACACCAGCACCTTTGGTCCAGAATCCACAACCACTCTCGGTGAGCACAAATATTTCTCCTAGTACATCTACTGAGTATGAAGATCTGCTCAAGAAGATGGGTCAGTTAACTATTAATCTTCTTCAAGGAAAAGAATTTAGTTCTCAGGGAGGAGATAGAGGTCCAAAAAGAAATATTTCTGAAGTTGTATGTTATGGTTGTTATAAAAAGGGTCATTATAAGTATAATTGTCCAGATAGAGCTTCTACATCTGGTAAAGGAGATAATGATAAAGGAAAAGCACCTGTGAATTCTTTTGATGTAGTAGATAAGAGCATAAATAATGAAGTAGATGTGTTTGTAACAAAAAGAAAGAAAGAAAAAGATAATCAAGATGGAAATGATCCTAAGAAGATGAAAGGAGAAACTAGTAAGAAACATAGGAGAAGAAAGTTGGGTGTGCAGGATTTTCTGATTTCACAGGGGCAAGGACCATACTCCATCTTGGAAGATCTATCCAAAAGGCCTGCAAATATTACATATGGTCAACTCTTGGCTATGTCTTCGGAGAAGAGGCGGGAGCTGCGAAGTGGACTCAATGCTCGACGAAGGAAGGAGGTTGAGGTCCCTGTTTTGGAGGTAGAGGTGGATCCCTATGCTCCACAAGCTGAGGTATTATGTAATGGTATTTCAATTCATGATGTCTTAGTTGATGGAGGTGCTGCAGTTAATGTAATGACCGAGTCTGTAATGAATATGTTGGGTTTAAAAATTGATCGCCCTTCAACACTTCTGTTAAGGTCATTAAATAAGGGAAAAACTAAACCAGAAGGTGTAGTTTCAAATGTGGCAATATCTGTTATGGGTGTTGTATGTGTGGTAGACTTTCAGGTGATGAAAAATGGTACTGTTGCGTACCCAATGTTGCTGGGAAGACCATGGCTAAGGAGAGTTCATGCAAGAAACTACTGGAATGAAGGCTTCATGACACTTGGATGTGGTAGAGAGAGGGTGAAGATAAACGTGATCCCTCGGCATCATAAAATAGAACCTGTGGATTCAAGTGATGAAACTGATGATTGGACATCCTCTGATTACTCTAGTACCAGTGAAGTGGACATTGAAGATGAAGAAAGTGAGGTTGATGTTTTAGTCATGGATATCCTTCCAGTCACACCAACTCATGACCCCATAAAATTATCTGAAGAAGAAGTTGATGATCATCTCCAACAAATAAAGATTGGTGATGCTGTGATGGAGAGTGAGAAGGAATCCTACCTCCAGCTCTTTCGAAGGTACATACACCTATTCACTTTTGATTACAAGGAACTCCATCAAGTAAGTTGGGTAGAACATTCTATTGAGCTGGTAGATGGTGCTAAGCCTATAAAGCAAATGCCATATAGAATGAATCCTAATTTTTCCAAGACTGTAAAAGAAGAAATAGATAAGTTGCTTGATGCAGGATTCATATTTGCTGTGGAGAATTTAGAATGGGTTTCTCCCATTGTGATCTCAATAAAAAATAATGGGAAGCTACGCATTTGTGTTGATTACAGGAAGCTCAATAAGGCAACAAAGAAGGATCATTACCCTCTTCCATTCTCAGATCAGATCTTGGACGAAGTAGCTGGCCAGGAGTGCTATAGTTTTGCTGATGGATATAGCGGATACAACCAAGTCCGTATAGCAGAGAAAGATCAGATGAAGACCACGTTCACCACTCCTTGGGGAACGTTTGCTTATAGAGTTATGCCTTTTGGGTTGTGTAATGCTCCGGCAACATTCCAATGTTTGATGAATAGGGTGTTCGAACCCTACATTGGGAACTTCATCAGAGTATTTCTGGATGATTTTTGCATCTATGGGAGCAAGATGGACCACCTGCACAGATGGAGACAACATTTTAAAGGTTAGATGAAGCACAAGCCTCACTAAACCCTACAAAGTGTGTCTTTGGATGTTCTAAAGGCGTTTTGTTAGGGCATGTTGTATCAAGAGATGGTATTGGTACTGATCCTGATAAAGTTTCAAAAATCAAAGATTTACCATTTCCTATGAATAGAAGTAAGTTGAGATCATTTTTAGGCCATGTGGGTTACTATAGAAGGTTCATCAAGAATTTCTCAAAGATTACACAGCCACTAACCCAGTTCTTGAAGAAGGATGTTACTTATGAACCAGGAAATAAGGCGCATGAAGCTTTTGGACAACTGAAGGAAGCCCTGGTGTCTTCACCTGTTTTAAAGAATCCAGATTGGAGCAAGCCATTCATTGTGTACACTGATGCCTTAGATGCAACACTAGGAAGTACTTTGAGCCAAAAGGATGAAAATGGGAATGAACATCCAGTTTACTTTGGGAGCAGACAAATGAGCAGTGCTGAGGTAAATTATACTGTAACTGAAAAAGAGGCTCTAGCTATCATTTTTTCTGTAAAGAAGTTTAGAAATTACTTGCTAGGGAAGAAATTTATAGTTGTAACAGATCATCAGGCTCTAAAATATATTGTCAATAAGCCTAACCCATCAGGGAGGATAGCAAGATGGATAATTTTGCTACAAGAATTTGAATTTGATATTATAGATAGGCCAGGAAAGAAGCATGTCAATGCAGATGCACTCTCTCGAGCCTATGATGGTTTAGGATCATCTTGTGATGATGATGATTTCCCCGATGCAGCATTGTTATCCCTTGACACAATCCCTAGTGAATACATAGATATTTGGAATTATCTGAATGAATTCAAGTTCCCTTGATGGTGCCAATGCAAAGACTAAGAGAAAGATTACTCAAGCCAGTCGTCCATATTCTATTCTGCATGGAGTATTATTTCGAATAGGACCTGATGGACAGTACAAGAGGGCAGTTAGACGTGATCAAGGGAAGGAGCTGCTAGAAGAATTCCACAATGGTACATGTGGAGGGCACTTCTCTGGACAACTTACAGCAAGAAGGATCTTGGATGCAGGTTATCACTGGCCCACTCTTTTTAAAGATTGTTATAATTATTGTAAGACATGTGATATTTGTCAAACACATGGTAACCGTAAGACTTCATCAGCTCCATTATGCCCTATTCTTCCACTTGGTCCCTTTGAAAAGTGGGGAATAGACATTGTAGGTCCACTTCCAACTACCTCACGCCAAAATAAGTATATTGTAGTTGCCACAGATTATTTAACCAAGTGGGTTGAAGCTAGGCCATTGAAAACATCTTCCATGGATGAAGTGGCAAGGTTCATATATGAACGCATTGTCACCAGATTTGGTTGTCCATTAGAAATTGTAACAGATCAAGGAAGCCACTTCATTAATGAGGTGGTAGAAGCCCTAGTCAATAAGTTTTCTATTAAGCACAGGAAGGCAACAACATACAAACCAAGCACAAATGGACAGGTGGAACGAACAAATTTTTGTGTTGTGTCAAATTCTAGCAAAAGATGCAGCCTTGCAGGTACATAAATGGGATAAGAGGATTCATGCAGCATTGTGGGCATATAGGGCAACATCAAAGTCAGCAACAGGATACTCCCCATTTCAGTTGGCTTATGGCATTGATCCAGTTCTTCCTATTGAGTTTGATATTCCCACTGTCAGAGTTATGGAAAATGAAAGGATGGATGAAAGTGATTCAGTAAAAGAAAGGTTGGTACATCTTCATTTGCTAGAGGAAATAAGGGAAATAGCTAAGGATACAAGCTATAAGAAGAAAATGAAGCAGAAGGAATACTTTGATCAAAAGATCCATTGGTCTCCATTTCATGTGAATGACTTGGTTCTAGTATATGATTCCAAATACAAAAAAAGAAGATAGAGAAAATTTCTTCCAAAATGGATGGGGCCCTACAAAATAGCAGTTGTGCATGAAAATGGTACGTACCGACTGGAGGAATTGGATGGCACTCCCATTACGAAATGGGTCAACCACGACAAGTTGAATATTTTCCAAGCACCAGAATAGTCTACTCCGAGGACGGAGTAGAAGCTAGGAAGGGGGAAGATGTCGACACTAAAATTTTCCTCCGTAATTTCTATTTCATTAATGTATGTATTAGGAATAGGATGTTGTTAAGTATAATTAGTAGTAGCGTCCGATAGAAGATAACGGTGCTGCCAGTACGATGCCGCCAATAATGTACAGTATGGTAATAGTCAAAAGTACAATAGGAATGTTGTGGTAAAAAGTAAATATTTGTCGTAAGTGGTCCGGTAATGTTAAAATGTCAAAGTTAGGGTAAGTAGAGAAGTAGGGTCTACATGATTAGGAATTAGAAATATTATATTGGTAATAAGGACAAGGAGTGAGGTCATAAATATTTTGTGTATTTTATTTGTAAAAAGTCTAAAAATGTGGAACCCATGTGAAATGATAAGGTTTATCTTATCTTAAAAGATAAGCTTACATGTACGGATAAGAGTTAAGGTATGGAATATGATTCGTCAGAGTGGATTTCTTATCCTATCTTAGAGATAAGATGGATAAGCCTGGAAGTTCTATAAATAAAGAGGCCACCCCCCTCATTTAGCATAGAAGGAAGTAGTGAGAAATATTGTATGAAGTGTGTAAAGGAAGCCATCAGTTTAAAGGTGTGTTGAAGAAGCCATTAAGAGGTGTAATTGTAAAGTTTCTCCCATAGTATTGGTGGAAGGCAAGTGAAGTCAATAACACTTGAAGTACCTCATGGGTGAGATTGTAACAATTTCATGTTAATATTATAATTTACTTTGATATTTCAGATTTATCATCATTCCTTCTTATCATAGTCGATGGTATTCTTGTGTTATGTTTGTTGTTATGTTTCTAGATTACATCCACCAAACTAAAGGCTTTGCATTAGTAAATAATCATAGCACGAGGAGTTCCCAGTGAAGAATTATCATAGTGTCGGACTGGTGATGACAGTTCACCCAATTTAGGCTACGTCCACCAAGAATCACTTGCTCAAATTTTATTACAAGCCTCCACTCTCTCAATATAATACCCAGATCCGTTTGGAGCTATGCTCAACAAACTTTACAGAATTCACACCCAAATTTAAAGCACATATGCAATGCATTTTCTTTTTTTTATATGTATCATATGCATAAGACCATATAAATAGACAATTGCTTAAGCAGTTTGATACAAAACCGTGGGTATCAAAACCATGGGCCCAAAAACAGCCCATAACGGTTACCCATTACCCATGGGTTAATAAACCACCCATGAAAATTTTCTTTAGGGGCTTTTCCCATAAACCCCCATCAATCGGGGGGCTTCACCCCCCCGAACCCCCTTGACCCACTCACCGGCAAGTGGGACCACCATAAAAATACCCGAGTGTAACACATAGAAGGTGTACCACGCTCTAACATAAAAATAGGCTCCAAAAACATAACAATCTCTCACTTGGAGACTAATTTCCATTGAGCAAGCTTCTCAACCCTTCATTGTCATCCGCAAAGGCCAACCAAAGTTGAACATAGCTTTAGTTTATCCCTTATGACCACCTTGGTCATCATGTCTACAGGATTATGACTGGTATGAATCTTCTCCAACTTCAACTTATCTTCCTCCAAAGTTGTCCTGATGAAGTGATGTCTCAACTATATATGCTTCATCTTGGAGTGGAAAGCAGACTTCTTAGCTAGGTGTATAGCACTCTGACTATCACTATGTAGCTTACATTCCTCTTGCTTATGCCCCAACTCCTCAAGCAATTGTTGTAACCAAATCATTTCTTTTCTTACCTCTGTGGTAGCAACATACTCAACCTATGTGGTTGACAAAGCCACCATCTTTTGTAGTTGTGAAATCCAGCTTACTGCTGTCCCACCTACAGTGTAAATATAACCTATCATGCTCCTCCTACTATCAACATCTCTAGCCATGTCTAAATCTACATAACCACGTAAAGTGGTGTCTGATCCACTATAGTATAAAATTATCCCCATGGTCCCTCTCAAATACCGAAGGATCCACTTTACTACCTGACAATGCTCTTTACCTGGATCACCCATAAATCTACTCACAACTCTTACTGCATGGGTAATATCAGGCCTAGTGCATACCATAGCATACATCAAACTGCCAACTGTTGATGAGTAAGGTACCTTAGACATATGGTTTCTTTCCTGCTCTGTATTGGGACACTGCTCCTTTGATAACTTATAATGGCCTGCCAAAGGAGTCCCAACTGGTTTAGCATCCTACATGTTAAACCTATCTAATACCTTCTTAATGTACTCTTCATGAGATAAAGTCAACTTCCATTCCTTCCTATCCTGAGTTATCCTCATACCAAGGATTTTTCTGGAAGCCCCCAAATCCTTCATATCAAAGGATTCACTTAGCTATTTCTTTAGTGCTTTTATTTCCTGCATGTTTTTACCTGTAACCAACATGTCATCAACATACAAACATAGGATAATATAACTTCCATCCTCAAATTTCTTTGTATACACACAATGGTCAGAATGACATATGATATAACCTTTCTCAATCATGAAGCTATCAAACTTCTTATACCATTGATGTGGAGCTTATTTCAGGCCATAGAAACTCTTCTTAAGTTTGCACACCATCTCCTCTTTACCTTTGACTTCATATCCTTCTGGCTGCTGCATATATAGCTCCTCCTCTAAATCACCATGGAGAAATGTAGTCTTTACATCTAATTATTCTAAGTGCAAGTCTTTTGCTGCCACTATTCCAAGAACAGTTCTAATAGAAGTCATTTTTATTACAGGAGAAAAGATCTCATCAAAATCTATACCTTGTTTCTGTACAAACCCCTTAACCACCAACCGGGCCTTATATCTTTTCTTTCCTCCTTCATCTTTAAATCTATACACCCACTTGTTCTGCAATGCTCTTTTTCCTTCCGGTAGCTTCACCAAATCCCAAGTCTGGTTCTCCATGAGAGACTTATACTCCTCATCCATGTCTTACTCCCACTTCTTACTAGCATCTACCTGTATTGCTTCATCAAAGCTCTCTGTCTCTCCACTATCAGTGAGTAATAAATAATAAAGAGAAGGAGAAAATGTTTAGGTTCTTTTCTTACCCTAGAAGACCTCATCACTGTAGGAGTTTGGGGTTCTTGTTGAGTAGGTTCCTAAACTGATTCATGGGTCACTTTCCCATCTGGAAGATCCTCTACCACTACATATTCTTTCTTGTATTCTTCCATATTTTCCTGTAACTATTTCTTATACATGACTTTCTCATTAAAGACCACATCCCTAGACTGAATGATTTTCTTGCCCTTAATACTCCAACATTTAAATCCAAATTCATCACCACCATAACCAATAAAACTAGAATTTTCTGATTTAGCCTCTAGCTTGGTCCTATCATCTTTGTCAATATGAACAAACACCTCACATCCAAAGACTCTAAGAAATGAAGAATCAACTTTCTTATCGTACCAAGCCTCCTCAGGTATGCCTCCATCTAAGGCACTTGAGGGTCCTTTGTTTATTAAGTACATAGTTGTGCTCACCGCTTCTACCCAAAAATAAAGAGGCAGTCCTGCATGTATCCTCATGCTCCTAGCATATTCCATTATTGTTTTGTTCATCCTTTCTGACACCCCATTCTGCTGCAGGGTTCCTGGAACTGTCTTTTACCTACAGATTCCATTCTTAGAACAATAATCATCAAATTCATTGTTGCATTACTCCCCTCCATTATCTGACCTGAGACATTTTAACTTAAGACTTGTTTCATTCTCTACCAAGGATTTCCATTTAATAAAAGTATCAAATGCATAAAATTTTTTTCTAATACAATAAACCCAAACTTTCCTTGTTGCATCATCAATAAAAGGAACATAATAACTTGAACCCCCAAGAGATGATACCTAAGCTGGCCCCCACACATCAGAATGTACCAGCTCTAACTTACTCTCTTTCTTCATAGGTCCAACCTTGAGAAACCTTACTTGCGTCTGTTTCCCATATATGCAGTTCTCATAGAAATTCAAACCTGTTTTTGTATATCTAGGAAAATTCTTCTTTATGATGTCCATGCCTATAGTGCCATAATGTTGTATCTACATATGAAGCCACAAGATTACAATCATTAGTACTATCAGTGGATAAATACAAGGTTCTGACCTTCTTACCTCTTACCACCACACGAGTACCCTTGGTAACCTTCCAAGAGTCAGCTGTAAATATCATAGTACAACCATCACTTCCCAATTGCCCCACTGATATCAAATTTCTCCTTAATGTAGGCACATGTCTGACATCCTTAAGTAGCCATGTATTCCCATTCTGCATCTTAACCTGAACAGAACCTTTTCTAACTATACTACAAGGCTCATCATCACCAAGAAAAACATGCCCAAAATCTCCTTGAACATAATCAACAAAATAATGCCTATGTGGAGTAACATGAAAAGAATCCCCTGAATCTGAAACCTAAAATTCAGTAATATTATGCAAAGAAAGAATCAAAGCATCCTAGCATACATTACCCAGTGCCACATTTTCCTCCTTGTTTTCTTCCTGTTGTTTCTTCTTGTCCCAAAGCTCCCAACAATCCTTCTTTACATGCCCAGACTTTCCACAGTTCTAACATACAATCTTGCTCTTGGATTTTGACCTTGCCCAATCTTTCAATTTTCCACAATTTCCTATATTCTTTTATCTCCCTCTAGTTTCCACTATCAAAGCATTCCTTGAAGTAGAAGATTCCCCAGAGCTTTTTCTTCGCATTTCCTTGCTTAGAATCACCACCCCCCCTACAACATCCTCAAACTTCAACTTCAAGTTATCTGGAACCGAGTTGCTTACCCGCCATTACCAGGCTATTCCAACTTTCAAGTAAAGAGCACATAATTAATAAAGCCCTAACTTCTTCATCAAATTCTATTGTAACCGAAGCTAGCATATTCACAACTATATTAAAATCATTTAAATGATCTACTACTGAACTATTCTCATACATCTTCATATTAAACAAATTTTTCATTAAAAATATCTTGTTAGAGGTAAAGGCTTTTTCATACAACTTCCCTAATGCATCCATTAGATCTTTTGTAGTCTTTTCCTTTGAAACATTAAATAATACCGAAGATGCAAGACACAACTAGATCATTCCAAGTACCTTCTGATCCAACAAATCCCATTCTGCATCTATCATACTCGATGGTTTGTTCACCTTCTTAGACAACGGAGTATAAAGATCCTTCTAATAAAGGTAATCTTCCATCTGCATCTTCCAAAGACTAAAATTTTTCTCATTGAATTTATCAACCCTAGATCTTCCATCATCTGCCATAGCTCCCACTCAAGATAAAACTTTCCCTATGATTCAACACTTCAGTAAACCAAAACCAAGCTCTGATACCAATTGATAGGAAATAAGAGATAAAATATGTAAAATAATCCCTTACAAAATCGTAACAATAGAAACTAATATGTAGAAAATATTACAGATCTCAAATAAAAGTGTAGAATAACACAACATAGAGAGATAATATTTAACGTGGTTCACCCAATTTGGGCTATGTCCACCAAGAATCACTTGCTCAGATTTTATTACAAGCCTCCACTCTCTTTATACAATACCCAGATCCATTTGGAGCTATGCTCAACAAACTCTATAGAACTCACACCCAAATTTAAAGCACATCTGTAATGCATTTACTTTTTTTTATATGTATCATATGCGTAAGACCATATAAATAGACAATTTCTTAAGTAGTTTGATAAACCACCCATGAAAATTTGCTTCGGGGGCTTCACCCCCAAACCCCCTTGACCCACTCACTAGCGAGTGGGACCACTATAAAAATACCCGAGTGTAACACATAGAAGGTGTACCACACTCTAACATGAAAACAGGCTCCGAAAATATAACAGAGTGTGCAGGAACAAGACGTACTTGGAGGTGTGGAAGAATAGGGAAGGAAACGTGCACTAGGACAAGTTAATTTGGGACTTATTCATTTTCATGGATGTGAGATATTTTTGGGAAGGTAGCATGTGGAGCACACATTAGGATGGATACTTGCATGAAATGCAAATGTTATTTTGGGAATGAGCATCTGATAAGCGTCATGCATGAGTTTCAGATAATAATAGTATTACTTCTTCCAATTAAGTATAGGATGTTTATTATAATTGCACTTGCATGTATGCCTATTATTGTAAAGGTGCATGGTTATTATTAGTATGTGACCTATTTTGGGAAGTACATAGGATATAAGGGAAAATCCCCACCCCTATAAATATGTAGTGAATTGTGTAGTTAGAGAGAGTGAGTGAAAGAGGCTGAATATTGAATTATTGTAGAGTTATCTTGTTGGATTTGATACGTGCATAACTTATGGTGATACTTTGTAATGTAAGAAGCTTCCATGTATTACAATGTTTAATATAATGGAGTATATTGGATGGATAATGGTTTTAAAACATGACTATATCTAGTTTTTGGATGTTAATCTTATTATGGTTGTAATTTAATTCAATATTCTCTAAGATATAGATATGGAATATGCTCTGTGGAATTCTATGCTTATTTATGGTTTTGAATATGTTGTATATTCATTACACTAACATCATACACAAGTAACTCTAAAGAGGGGTCTGGTACCTTTGCACGCTTCAGGTGAGCCCTCCGCTCAGGTTGGGTGATGTACCAGCATGCTTGGGTTTTTTGGGGTTTTATATAGTAGATTCTAGGTTGCATTAATGGAAAAAATAGATAAGGGTAAATCAATATTGGTGGAAACAGTGTCCACTAAAACCACAACATAAATTCTGAAACTCTTACAGAGTGACGATCTAATATTCCTCTCATTTGAACCACAGGGGATGGGTAGTCTTCTCAGTTTAGCATCTCTTCCCTTAGATGACCTAGGTCTAGGTTTGAACATGATAGAATTAACAAATGAAGAAGGGAAATTTGAGATTAAAATGATGCCCATCAAAACAATATCTGAGGGTCATTCTATTTTAAACTCTGGTTTCAACCCTTGTGTATCTCAAACTAAGCTTGTTATATTCATGGGGCAAGGCCCCATCATTCAACAAGTGTTACAAGTAAACACAATGATCTACATAGGAAACAGGGCCAAGCAACGTAGTCATTCTCACCCACATACCATGTCTCAAGAACATGAAAAAGAGGTGCATGAATGCCTCTTTCAAAAAAATTATTTTAATAATTAGACATATACACTTTTGGGTAGGGGTTGTAAGTTTAAACCCAAAATGGTAGGCTCTTGTTAGGAGAATGGAAATTTTGAGGACCATGGTTCTCCCCTATGTAATTTTAGGGGTGAAGAATTTGATATTCATCAACTTTCTTCACCTTAGAAATCATGACATGTAGTTTCACCTATATTTCCACATCTACATTGTTACATCCAAATCATCTGTTGGTTCCAAAATTAGAAAATTAGAAAGAGTTCATTCAAATGATTTGAAATCATAAATGAAAACAAAGTGAGTTATATGTCTAAAGTTCCAAAAGAGTTTAAAACTTCAAAACTAGATTTTGTCAACTTCCACTAGTAGCATGGGGCAAGGTGTAGGGGGTCTCTTTGAAAAACTTGAAAATTAGAAAGAGTTCATTCAAATGATTTGAAATCATAAATGAAAACAAAGTGAGTTATATGTCTAAAGTTCCAAAAGAGTTTAAAACTTCAAAACTAGATTTTGTCAACAAAGTGGCCATCTACGGATCTTAGTCTAGATAAATTGGAAATTAATTCACATTTTAAACTATTAAGCAAACTTGAGTAGAATTAGGTTTTAGTGTTTTAATTTAGTTTTTCCAAATCCTTGTCTTTCTCTCATTATTACTATTCAACAAATTTCTATAATTTGTGCCCCTTCTGGATCTTGGTGTTGAGCCCTCTCATCTTACTAGTTGTATGGGGTTAGGAGTGGGGAAAGTTCATTCACTATCATATCACTCTTTCCTCATGTTTTTCCAAAACAATACAAAGCACCAAAAGTTTCTTAGAGAAACTAAATTTCAACATTACAATGTGATTGCATTATCATATATCAGCATTACAAAACACAAAAAAAGAGATCATTTGGTTAGCATTCATATCCACTGCATACATTCTGAAAAGCATATAAAAATGGAAATTCTAAACATATAAGAGTACAAACATGAATAAAATCATAAAAAGAATTCAACTCTGGTGTAAGGAAGATCCAAGCCAAAAATAAATATTTGTACATATCATGGTGTGTCATAGTTTTCTATAATGTCATTACATGCCAAACATGGTCAGAACACTCGTAATGATCACAAAATACCAAAACATCATATATGCCTCACAAAATGGAGAGTAAGTAATAAAGGCACTTTTCCTATCCACCTCTTTAAGCCCCCTTATGACCACTCTAGCGACAAATTTATTAGGAGTTCTTCTCAAAAATCATTCAAACAACAAAGGGCCAATCCTAACGCAAAATACCATTCCTCAATCCATTCGAATTCAACCATACTCACAAATGAAACGGTCACCATGCTCCCAGAGCTAAAAAATCACAACAAGAATATGTGCAAATGAATTAAAAATAATTTGTTTTGATATATATATATATATATATATGTATGTATGCTTTGTTTTAAACCCTGTTTTGAGTTTATATGTTCGCAAGGTTAAATCGCTAGCAAAGGTATATTTCTATATCCCCACACAAATGGTAAGTCCTCTTGTCATTTAAATCTAGTGTTTATTTTTGATATTTTATCTATCTACACTTAAGTCTTATTTTTCATCTTACAGGTAGTAGGAATTTAGACAATGACATTCCAACACATGGGCATGTTAGGTATAGCTTCTAACTCCCCATTTTGGGAATGCCATACTCAGACTCTACATTTTACGACTTTTCATAGCTAAGACACTTCTTTGTGGGGGCAATATGTACGCACCCAAAATTGCATGTGCTACATTTTTGTAAAATGGTTACAAAATTCCCCAGTGATGATTCATGTCCTTTCAGAATGTGCTCGAGTTCCTGAACCCATTTACAATGTATATTTGTAGATTAGACATCCTTACTTATCTTTTCCACACTTTCTTTTAGCTTCCCACTTCTTTCTGTGTATGTTTTGGCCTTTAGTGTCAGGACCGCCTCCCAGGCAAGGCGGCGGTCCTAGGACTACCTCCCAGAGCAAGGCGTGGTCCTAGGACTACCTCCCAGAGAAGGGTGGTCATCCTAGGACCACCTCCCTTAGTAGGGTAGTGTTCCTACTTGATTTTTCTAGAACTCTCCATGTGTGATTTTAACATGCATGATTTAACTTAACTTGACTTCTAGGGCATGTATGTGAACCAAATTACCTAAAAATAGTCTTGATTGCTTGGTATTCCTTCCCTCTTTTATTTTTAAATAGATTTAATTATTTTAAACTACATCTTCACCCAATGATTTGGCACTCCAAATCTTCCTTCTGCATGAAGGCACATCCCAGCCAATTCCTATATATTCAATACTTGTATTCAAGTAAATGGCCTAAGAATTTTATGCATCTTGCATAGTATTACTGCCACAATCCTGCTGGAAATTACATAGCCAAGCTCTGTTCACTTGTGTTATCTCTCTTCCACTTGCATTACAACTATATTTCCTTCAAGTTGTCAGTGCTCAAGTGCCTTCTCTCGCTACTGCCTTTGCATTCCCAGTTCCTTGGAATCATATGAACACACAAAGAAAGAAAGGATAAACTAAGGGGAAAAATTACTACACTGCTAGATTTACCTCTATTCTTTGAATTCCAAGTTCGATTTATTGTTTGATTTCCTTTATTCCTACAATTTATCATTGTTACATCATATCAAATAGAGTAGAAATCAATTTCCTTTCATTTTCAAGTAATTATTTGATTTCCAAGAGGGTTTGAATCTTTCATAGAAGATCCCGGTGATGGATCCTCTTCTTCCCATCCCTGTGGATCTGAAGGAGAGAATATCTATAGGAGGTTGTCTACACATCATAGATCATTTCGAAAATTTCTTGTTTTAAGTTAGTTTAGTTTCAATACACTTAGCATAGGTGAATAACCACGCCGGGTTATCTCATTTGTTTAGTTTTAGTGTAGAAATATTTTGATTATTTAGAATAGAAGCAAATTTTTATTTGTGATTGTAATATTTCAGTTTTGTGATTTTTTTAGATTATTTTCCTTTCAACAGTAGCATAGATTGTTATTTTCATCTTGGTTAATTTATAAACTTAAAACTAGATCAACACTTAGATCTAAGTTAGATAAAAAAAATGATAGGGAATTTACGCTACTCATTCATAGCCTCTGAATATCCCCTTTTCCAACTCAACTACCAAGAGATCACACGACCAGATCTTAGTCATTAATACTCCTATAGTTATCCACACACATTCAACATCGGCTACTTTGGAATGACCTCAGGGGGTCAAGTGCGGTTGAAGGTTGTATGTAAATTTTCATCCATACAATGTCTCTTCTATATTGTTTCATCCTTGACTCTATTTTCCCAATGGTTTTGCCCAGGTCCTGTTCTAAAGGTTCTAAATTTCTTGGTCCTACCTTGTTCTCTTTTGTTCAAGTTAGTTCATCCCTAGAAAGAGCCAGTTGTTGTCACCTTTCCCAGAAATTGTGTATTTTTGTCTCAATGTCTTAAAAAAAATGGTAAAGTGACTATCAGATTGTCCTTGTAAAGGTCCACTAAGGAAGCAATAATTTCAAACAATATACTATGGTCTATTATCTCTACAAAAAATAAGAGATTTTAATGTATATAAGGTTCCATAAGGATTCGAGGATGATGATGAAGAACTACATTCCCTTGAATATGAGAGATCAATCAGACACACTCCTATTGAAACCATTGATTGGTTTGTTAAGGAGAGAGATGATTTAAAGGATCTCATCAACCCTATCTTGGTGAGAAATAGGATTTGGTTTGACAGAAAAATGAAGATGTTTAGAGCAAAGAAAATCTAGGTCTTCTTCTCAAGAAACCTTCACCCCTTAGAAAGAAATGCATTTATCAACTTCTGAAGCACATTAATAATCTATTCCCTCTCCCCCTGAATCTTTAAATCCAGTATACATAAAGAAAGGAAAGGTTAAGAAGGATTATAAGGTAAATAAATTCATTTAGGAGAATGAGAGGATACCTTCTTATAATAAAATATAAATAATTTCTTATGAGGAAGTGATTGTGGACCTCTGTGATGATAGCAGTGAGGGAAAAGAACAAAAAAATCTAGAGGGAAATAATCTTGAGGAGAGATGTCTGAAAAAGGATCAATTAAAGAGACCAGTCTCAAAATCTATGAATGTTTTAGAAACATCTACTAAGGAGGCTCCCACCACCCAAACAAAAACATATTTTTTCGAAGTGATTTTTGTAAAAACTCTAGGTGCAATGAGCACAACTACACTTGGGCCCATTTCTCCCTCCACTTCTAGTTATTTCTTTTCCTAGGTAAAACCATTGTTGGAAAGAAATAAAAGGAAGAATACTTCAAGTATTTTTTACCCTAATTTTGATGTAGTAGTAGGCCTTCTGCGTACTACTCCTCCCTCTCCAGCTAAAAAGGCTAAGGACACATCTAGATTAGTTTCAAACTCTCAAGTCCAGTAATTCATGGAAATTACAAGACCCAAGCTTGGAAAGGATGAAAAGGACCTATCAATAGGTGATTTGGAATTAACAAGAATTTATCTTGGAGAATCAACACCTGAAAGTGAGGTAGATAAATTGAGGGAGACAATGTATAGAGTAATTGAAAGCATGGAAAAGGGTAAGTAAACATACGAGTAGTTGAAAGAGCATAATCAAATCATGTAAAATTTCATCAAGTCCTTAATGATAGAGAAAAATATACATGACCCAACTCCCTTAGCTTCCATTCCACCACTTTCCATTTTGTTTAATGATGAGGTTCAAATCATCAAGGATATTCATAAGCATTCCACTTATGGGAATGTGTTCAAAATCAAATTGATCACATCACTTTGGAACACTTGACCAATAAAAAAGGTGAATACATGGATGAAGAGATATTACAAGATTTGAACAACTTGAAAAAATATCGACCCTAGAATTATGATGATGTGTTTAAAGGAAAATCAGTGTTATGGATTATGTAGACACAAATATTGCACATTAGACAATGTTAGTGAGAATTTTTTTTAGGTAGACAAACTTGTGGATTTCTTACCAATGATTTGGGAATCTAAATCCCTCTACTTAACTGATGTAGCTACTGTATATGCATGCACATGAAAAGGTGGATTTTTGTGGTGACCTTTCAACTGGGGATCCAACAGGTACACTCCACTAACCCTACAGCAAAGTTTGCAGATACCTGCAAGAGAGGAATTTTTCTGTAGAGAGGGAAAGGGGAGTGAGAAATTAGATAGGAGAACTAATGTTGTAGGTTGAAAATCAGATTCTTGCATACATCAATTATAATTTTTATGACATGCATTAAAATTAGGAGGAAACAATTCTACGCGTAGCAACAAAACCAAATGGAATTTATGATTACAAAGTATCAATAAACCCCTTAGTCACAAAAGGCTTGAAACTCCTTATTCTTGTATTGATTTCTTAAACCAAGTTGTACATAGTATGAGAATGGAGGAAAAATAGAGAGTGGGGGAAAGGAAGAATTTGGCTATCTCCTTTGTTCTCTCAAGGTAGAATGCACTCTTAAGCTTACAAAATTAATGATCATCTACCCCCGAATGGATTTTCATATGTCCTTGTGGAACTTAAAAATTTTCAAATTCCTAGGAAAATATTAAGTCCCTTTTTATAACTATTTTCCAAAATAAGCTCATGCTTAATTTTGGTCAACTAACACCATTTTTCCCCCTTTTAGTGCTTTAATCTGATTTTTACATATTTTAAGTACTTTAGAATTCCTGAAAGCATCTTCATCATATAGGAAATTTATTCCCCTTTCCAAAAATATAAAGAAGTCCTAACTCTTCATGTTTTGCAAATTATGGGCCTCGCGGGATTTTTGGGAAATTTTCCAGTTTCAGGCTTGGGGGCCTAGGGGGATGTTTTGGAAATTTGCCAATTTTGGGCTTGGGGGCCTGGGGGATTTTCTTTTAAGTAAATTTTCTGATTTTGGGCTTGGGGGCATGGGGATTTTTTGCAAATTTTCCAATTTAAGGCTTGGGGGGCTAGGGGGATTTTTTGCAAAATTTCCAATTTCGGGCTTGGGGGGATTTTTTGCAAATTTTCCAATTTCGGACTTAGGGGTGTTGGGGGAATTTTTTTTTGCAAACTTCCAATTTCGGGCTTGGGGGCCTGGGGGGGAGTTTTTGCAAATTTGCATTTTCACCATTTCTTGTACGGATTAATGCAAATTTTCAAATGGGCATAACTTTTGACTTGGTGCTCGAAATTCAACAAACTTTATATCATTAGAAAGGTTTCAAAATCCTCTATGCCATGGAAGCATGAAATTTTAATTTTGGTAGGGTTAGGTGTGTGAAAAATAAAGAAAAATCTTCAGATCTAGTCAATTAAAAATCCAGTCCCGTCAAATGACATTAATGCTTAGTAGACCCAAAATAGCTACCCACACTGAAACGGCCATAAATTTTGCATTTCTCAATGAAAATGCACAAAATTGGTACCATTGGAATCATGTTTCTGAGCCAAAATGTACATAAATTTAGAAATCTAGAATTTTATGAAGAATCTATGGATATGTTGTAGAAAACGTTCCTAGAGTTCAAAACAATGTTTTATTTTGGTAGCTGGGATGCATTAATGAAGCATGGGATGACATATCTCACTGCTGCAAGTTATGGGGTAGTATGGGGAGCATTTTGCAAGAAATATAACATCATTCCACTCCATTTACTACCTTTTTCAAGTGGTTAAAGGATAGATTTTGGGATTTTTATTTTCCCTCTCTCTCTTCTCAAATTTCTATAAATTGGAGTGTTGGGCTCATTGTAAAGGGAGATAGTTTTTAAGTAGAAAAACTCTATCAAAATTACTTTGTGAAGCCAATGTGTTATAGCACCTTGTAGTGGACTCCTTTCAATGGTGATCCAGGCCCATATTTTGTAAAGGATTGAACTATGTATTTTCAAAATGAAGCACTAGATGCAAGTTTGTGGATGTATCTTCCCTTTCTTTTTTTGGTTTGCATTCTTCTTGCTCCTTCAATCTCATTATATACATATTGTGTCTATTATATGTTTTTGTAGGGATTCATTATTACTATGCATGTATGAAATATGATTGTGAATGCATTTTCTAGATTGTGGAGGACTGTTATCACCCCTTCTAGTATGTATTTTTCTTCTGTTTTTCACACATTGGAAAACTATCCTCATTCTATCCTTTTCTGGTGTATCACTACTTTAGTGTAGGCTTTATTTTCATGCAATCTCCCTCCCTAGATCCCTTGGAAAGTTATATTAGAATTAGATAGTTTTTTTGCATTAGAGTAGATTATGGCAGGTAGTTTAGGAGCAGGAACCAGCCTTCTCTGGAGGATAATCTCAAGCCCTGCAAGTCCCATAACTTGAGAGATTGATTCCATGTTATCCAATCACACCGTGAGCTCAAGCACACACACTTGTGAAAACCATAGGGTGTTGTGATTCGGAGATAACAGTTCTAGCACACCCGGTGGGATAAGAGGTCTTCATTTTAACTACAACAAGATTGATGTGCACTTGTTGTAAGTCTTTAGCTTGTGAGAAGCTTTGAAATTGCACATCTCGTGACTCCAAGAGAGGTAGAATCCATTGGTTTTAGTATTCCAAGCTTGGTAGATTCATGAGAAGAATCCAAACAAGGTCAAGAACTAGAGAAGAGGACTATTTATCTATTTGTACTTATCCCTAGATAAAGAAAGAAGAGGAAGAAGAGCTCAAAGGTCTCCATCTCCACCAAAATATAACCTTATCAACACCTCCACCTGGAAGGCCTTTCATTCAATCAACTAGATTTCTCCAACCAATCAAGATGGTGCAACCTAATCCTTATGTCAATTTCACTGGCAGCAGCCCACTTGCTCTCAATGCACAAAATCTAGTTCCAGTTGTAGCATTGAAGAACATTCCATATTTCACTGGAGAGAACCAGACAACTCCAATTGACCACATCCAAGACATTGTAAATGTTTGTGTAATCCATGAAATTACTGAAATGGAAATTGTTGTTAAATTATTGGCATCTTCATTCAAGGGAAAATCTTTGCAATGGTTCAGAAGCCTAACAGCGAGGTCTATCCAGAATTGGGACCATTTTTGCACAGCTCTTCACAATCAATTTGGAGAAAAGGGGGATAATTTGTCTTTGTTGGAACAATTGACAACTATTAAGAGGGATCCTAATGAACAGTTGATGGATTTCAACTTCAGATTTTAGAGGACATGGGATAGAATTCCAATGGCTGTGAGACCAATAGCTAAAGGTGCTTTCCTATACTTCCTTAAAGCTTTAAATTTTGATATTTCTATGATGATTCAATCCATGGGAGGTATAACTTTACCCATGGCCTATAACATTACTATTAGAGCTGAAAATTTCTTGATCCAAGCTCGTAAACTCACACCTAGGCCACCTATGCCTCTATACCTAGAATTAGGAGCTCCAAACACTAGTCAAGCACCCACATTAGCTCCCATTCCTTCTCTAAGAAATTAGAATTCAACTGAAGCTTCTACTTCATCTTCCAGTACCTCAAATGAGCTCTAAGAAGTCATGAAGTAACTATAAAATTTGGGTAATGAGTTGGTGACACTTAAGAGGCCAGCAAGCTCAAAATTTTAGACCTCCATATCAGCCTCAAAATCAACCCAATAGACCTCCATATCAGCCTAACAGGCCACCCTTTCAAGCTATGCAAATCAGAACCAAGTCAGGCCTCCTGCTAATAGACCATTCCAACCTTACAATCCTAATGCTACATCCACATCTAGAGCTTTGGTACCAGTGCAAAATAACATGGCTTAGGAATATGACTGGTGTTTCCATGTAATCAACCTCATAACTAGTCAATGTGTTTTAATGGTGCTTTGAATCAAGCCCTTATGGTGACAACAACGGGTGCAAAACAAGAGACAGGCCAAGAAGGAAATCAGTAGCAGGGAGCAACTCAACAAGACACACCTCCAAATGAGACCACACTTGTCAATTGGCAGGTTGAAGATTTCTGTGGTATAAACCAAACACCTTCTCAAAGTGTAGCAGCCAATACATGGTCCAAGAAAAGGAACATTGGAGAGGAAAATCATCAAATTTAAGTGATCCACAACCCTCCATCACTCCACAAGGTGTTAGCAATCAAAGTGCAGCTCCCAATGTGCAAGGTCAGCCCAAGCCACCTTCTAGATCAGCTCAAGTGCCGTTGTAACAACCCATGTGCAAGAGAAGAATGTGCAAGGTAAGGGGTAGAGAGAGATAGCTCATCTCCATTCAACATCATTGAGAAGATGAAGAAAATGAATGTAAACATATCAATGTGGGAATCATTGGCTATCATAGGAAAAAGAGACCTATTGCAAGCTGCTATGGAAAATTGGTCAGCATCAAATCATCCACCTAATCAACAAGAAAAGGTGCTTACCAATGCAATCTCACAAAGAGAAAATCAAGGAATCCACCAAGGTAAGAATTTGAAGCCACCACCATTCTATATCTCATTGATCATAGGAGATAAGTTGGTACATAATTGCATGATTGATTGGGAGCAAGTAGCTCAGTTATGCCAAAACAGATAGCTGATCAATTGGGCCTTCAATATGAAGTCATCTCTAAAGGTGTGGTGTAATTGGATAGGAAAACAGTAACAATAGTTGGAGTAATCAAATATTTGAGCCTCACATTGCATGTATGTCCCAATGTGACCATTTTGCAAGATGTATTAGTCATAGACCTGCCACCACTCTTTGCATTGTGTCTTGTCAAGATACTTCACTACCAAAATTGGAGGCTATTTGTCTGTTGATTGGTCACACATGCTATTCAGAACAAGGTATGGAGCTAAGGCTACAATCAGATCTGATCCATTGCAAACTTCCACATAGAGCCTCATACACCAAGTCCAATCAATGTGAATTGTTCAGCTTTTGATCAAGAAGATTTCCAAGCACTTATGAAGAAGATACCTAAGGTTGGATGCATCCCAGACTTAACTCTTGATGAATGGGAAAACAAAAGACATGCTTTTGACCCTTACAAAGAAATGGAAGAATTTGAGTTAGGAGTCTATTGTTTACATGAAGAGAATCATCCTCTCCCTAGCATCACCAAGCCAAGACCACAAGGATGATAATGAGGTATGGCAGTTATTCTTTGATGGCTCAAGGAGTAGACAAGGTGTAAGAGGAGGAGCTATGCTTATTTCACCTCAAGGTATAAAATATTATTCAACTTTCCATTTTCAGTTTTCTTGCTCAAACAACATAGCTGAGTATGAAGCCTTAATTCATGGATTGCATTGGGCAAGAAAGAGAGGTATTAAGAATTTGCAAGTATTTGGTGATAGTGAGCTGATTGTGAACCAAGTTAGAGGAAAAAATGCTTCCAAGAATGATCTGTTGAAGAACTAAAAGAATCGGGTATGGGATCTTATTGAAGATTTTGAAGCTTTTGGTATCAATTCCATCCCAAGAAAGAAGAATGAAGGCAGCAGATAGACTGAAAGAAATTGGGGCTGCATTTGATGTTGTAGAAAGTATCAAGAGTGAGAAATATCAGCCTCCATATTAAAGTGGTTGTGAAGCCAACTTGTTCCAGATAACAACACAAGTTGGCAAGTCTTTGAGAATGATCAACAAATTGTCAATTTTTTTACAAGAAGAAGCTGAGTTCTCCACCAGAAACCAAGACAAGTTGGAACAGCAGTATGGTGACCAAGTGGTGCAGCTGAGAACTAAAAATTACCAAAAGGTCTTGTAACTTTGGAGTCAATATTCAACCCAAATGATCAATTCCAGAAGGAGAAGGAAAACATTCAGGTAAAGGGTGAAGATTCAGAGCCCATTTCAGTAGATGAAGGTAAGACATTGCAAATTGGCAAAGTAAGTACCCCACAAGAGAAATCTGAATTTGTTCAACTTTGTCAAGAATTCCCAGATGTTTTTGCATGGACTTATAAGGATTTAAGAGGTTTCAACCCAATATTGGCTGAGCATACAATTGAATTAAATCATGAATCCAAGCCTATCAGACAAAAGCAAAGGCCAGTGAATCCTCACATTGAACCTCTCATGAGGAAGGAGTTGAACAAGCTTGATTGAGGCTAGCATCATCTTCCCTATCAAACATTCAAGTTGGGTTGCAAACTTGGTGCCGGTGAGGAAAAGAAATGGAGAAATCAGATTGTGTGTAGACTTCCATGATCTAAATAGAGCATCACTCAAGGATCACTACCCACTTCCTTCAATGGAACAAATCTTACAGGTTGTAGCTGGTTCTGAAAGGTTTTCATTGTTAGATGGATACTCAGGCTATAATCAGATAATGGTGAAAGAAGAAGATTAGTTCAAGACAGCCTTCACTATGAAATGGGGTACATATGCTTATAAGAAGATGCCATTTGGACTGTCAAATGTCGGGGCAACATTTCAGTGAGCCATGGATATGGCATTCAAAGGCTTAATCAACAAGATAGTGCTAGTGTATCTAGATGATATCACCATCTTCTCAAAGAATGCAGCAGACCACCTCTTTCACCTCAGGAAAGTATTTCAAAGATGTAGAAGATTTGGAGTGTCATTGAATCCAAAGAAGTGTGTATTCTTGGCACACGAGGGAAAATTTTTGGGCCATATTGTCTCAAGAGAAGGGTTAACAATTGATCCTGAAAGAGTTGAAGCCATCCGAACACTTCCATTGCCACACCACAAGAAATATCTCCAAAGCTTCTTGGAAGGATAAATTTTGTCCACAGATTTGTGCCTAATTTTTCCACTCTTGTGAAGCCTTTAACAATGATGTTGAAGAAGAGTCTTGCATTTAAATGGATAGCAGAAGGATCAAAGATATTTTTGAGGCTATCAAACATGCAATATCACAAGCTCCAACTCTTATCAACCCAGACTTCTCAAAGGACTTCATGTTGTATGCTTTTGGAGGATTAGACACAATCTCAACTATCTCAGTACAGCTGAATAGAGAAGGATCAGAACAGCCCATAGAATTCTTCAGTTAGAGCCTAGAAGATTACGAAGTAAGGTATTCTTTTATTGAAAAGCATGTCCTTACTGTCATTAGGAGTTTGAAGAAGTTCAGACACTTGGTCTCGAACAACAAGATTCAACTACTAGTGTCTCATTCTGGTGTCAAGGACTTTCTCCTAAACAAGGACTTGAATGAGAAGAGAGCAGGTTGGATCACTCTGTGTAATGGAGTATGATATTGAAATCAAGGTAACCAAGATGGTTCATGGAAAAGGTTTGTGTGAGCATCTCACTTCCAAACAACATAATGAATCAAAAGGAGAAGAAGAGGTTGTCCTACTACTATAGAATGATCAAGAACAACTAGCTAATGATGCACCCATTCCATGTTGGACTCAAGACTTAGTGCATTATCTCCAAATAGGTTTGTTCCCTCCAAGAAATGAGCAAAGAAAAGAGGAGATACTTCAGATTGCAATCCATCCCATATGTGCTTATTGATGGTGTCTTGTTCAAGAAAGACATCAATAGTGTTCTATTGAGATGCATTGAAACATGTCAAGTTGGGAAGATATTACATGAGTTCCATGACGGAGAAGTAGGAGGCCACTTTTCTCCTCGAGTAACAGCTCTCAAAATCATGAAGGCTGGTTACTATTGGCCTATGGTGTTTAGTGATTGCTACTCATGGATCAAGAAATGCAAGAAGTGTGCATTCTTCACAGGGAAAGAAAGGTTAGCAGCCCTCCCCCTTCATCCAATTTCAGTAGATCAGCCATTCATGCAATGGGGATTAGACTTCATTGGAGTGATCAACCCAAATTCAAGTCAAGGCCACAAGTGGATACTTACAGCAACAGACTATTTCACCAAGTGGACTGAAGCAGTGGCACTTAAGGAGGTAAATGAATCTAATATCTTGGATTTCTATGAAGGGATAGTCACTAGGTTTGGATTCCCTGCCACTATCATATCAGATAATGCATTGGCATTTCTTGGTACAAAGATCACCGAATGGGCTGTCAAGAATGGTGTATACCTCAACACTTCATCAAACTATTACCCTCAAGGTAATGGCCAAGCAGAGTCCACAAACAAAAACTTACTAAGAATCATCAAAAGAATCTTGATGAGAATCAGAGAACTTGGCACACAAAGCTCAAATCAGCTCTATGGGCTGATAGGATCACACCCAAGAGGTCTACAGGTAGCTCTCCATTCAAGCTTGTATACGGAAAAGAAGCAGTTCTACCTATATCACTTGAGTTTCCAGCATTGGAACTCATGAAATAGTTGGAACTAGCTGAATTTGACCCATGGAAATCAGGTATGTAGAGCTAATGGAACTAGAAGAAGCAAGAGAACATGCAATGCAGACTATGGAGAAGGATCAAGCATTGATCAAAAAGAGCTTTGACAAGAAAGCTAAGGCCAGGACATTCCAAGTTGGAGACTTGGTACTAAAGTGGGATGTTGATCATGTAAAGCCAGGAAAGCATTCCAAGTTCGATGCCATATGGAGTGGCCCATACATGATCACCGAATGTAAAGGTAGCAATGCCTTCAGATGGCTAAATTGGATGGTGAAGAATTGTAGATTCTAGTCAATGGGATCTATCTCAAACAGTGCTACTAAAAGGAGAATTTCTCACCTTTATACATATTAGTCTAGGATTTCCAATTTCTCCAAGTGCTTGTGCACACAATTGCTGTTGTTAGAATAGGTTTCATTTCCCTAAGTGTTGGTGCACATGCTCTATTGCTTCTGGTGTATGCTTGTATACAGTTCATCTCACTCCTGGAAGACACTTGCAGCCACAAGAGAATCAAATCAGTAGAGTATCCATATCAGAGTAGGTTTGGATGTTTTCATTGCACTCCAACAGATCAGATTTGTAGAAGATCAAATGAGGGAAAATATTCCAAGTTTCAGGAAATTTTCTACTCTCACAAACCTCGACTTCAAGGTCTTCTTACAAAGGATGAGAGTGCAAGCAATGGAAGGCAATCCAGATCAGATATGAGACTACTAGGAAGACTCCATGCCCAATGGATTGCTACAAGAATCTGGCCATATTTCATCTGACAGGCAGATAACCCACGCTGAGTCACCAAATTGTTGTCCAAAATAAGCTCATGCTTAATTTTGGTCAACTAACACCATTCCCCCCCCCCATTTTTAGTGCTTCAATCTGATTTTTTACATATTTTAAGTACTTAAGGATTCTCGAAAGCATCTTCATCAGATAGGAAATTTCTTCCCCTTTCAAGAAAATATAAAGAAGTCCTTCTAACTCTTCATATTTTGCAAGTTACGAGCCTGGGGGGATTTTTGGGGCAAAATTTTCCAATTTCGGGCTTGGGGGCCTAGGGGAATTTTTTGCAAATTTTCCAATTTCAGGCTTGGGGGCCTGGGGGGATTTTTCTTGCAATTTTTCCAATTTTAGGCTTGGGGGCCTGGGGGAATTTTTGCAAATTTTCCAATTTTGGGCTTGGGGGCCTGGGGGATTTCTTGTAAAATTTTCCAATTTCAGGAGCTTGGGGGCCTGGGGGGATTTTTTTGTAAATTTTCCAATTTCGGGCTTGGGGGCCTGGGGGGATTTTCACAAATTTGCATTTTCGCCATTTCTTGTACGGATTAATGCAAATTTTCAAATGGGCATAACTTTTGACCCGGTGCTCAAAATTTAACAAACTTTATATCGTTGGAAAGGTCTCAACATCCTCTACACCATAGAAGCTTAAAATTTTAATTTTGGTAGGGTTAGGTGGGTGAAAAATAAGAAAAATCTTCAGATCTAGTCTAAAATTAAAAACCCAGTCCCGTCAAATGACAGAAATGCCTGGCAAACCCAAAATAGCTACCCGCACTCAGAAGGCCATAAATTTTGCATTTCTCATGAAAATGCACAAAATTGGTACCATTGGAATCATGTTTCTGAGCCCAATGCACAAAAATCAAGAAATCTAGAATTTTATGAAGAATCAATGGAGCGATGTTGTAGAAAATGTGCCCAGGTTCAAAACATGTTTTATTTGGTAGTTGGGATGCATTAATGAAGCATGGGCTGACATATCTCATTGCTGCAAGTTATGGGGTAGTATGGGGAGCCTTTTGCAAGAAAAAAAACATCATTCCACTCCATTTACTACCTTTTTCAAGTGGTTGAAGGACATATTTTGGGATTTTCATTTTCCCTCTCTCTCTCTTCTCAAATTTCTATAAATTGGAGTGTTGGGCTCATTGTAAAGGGAGATAGTTTTTAAGTAGAAAAACTCTGTCAAAATTGCTTTGTGAAGCCAATGTGTTGTAGCCCTTGTAGTGGACTCCTTTCATGGTGATCCAAGCCCATATTTTGTAAAGGATTGAACTATGTATTTTCAAAATGTAGCACTAGATGCAAGTTTGTGGATGTATCTTCCCTTCTTTGTTTGGTTTGCATTCTTCTTACTCCTTCAATCTCATTACATATATATGTGTCTATTCTATGTTGTTGCAGGGATTCATTATTACTGTGCATGTATGAACTATGATTGTGAATGCATTTGCTAGATTGTGGAGGATTGTTATCACCCCTTCTAGTATGTATTTTGCTTCTGTTTTTCACACATTGGAAAACTATCTCACTCCCTCCTTTTCTAGTGTATCACAACTTTAGTGTAGGATTTATTTTTCATGCAATCTCCCTCCCTAGTCCCTTGGAAAGTTAAATTAGGATTAGATATTTTTCCTACATTAGAGTAGATTGTGGTAGGTAGTTTAGGAGCAGGAACCAACCTTCTCTGGAGGATCATCTCAAGCCCCTCAAGTCCCACAACTTGAGAGATGATTCCATGTTATCCAATCACACCATGAGCTCAAGCACACATACTTGTGCAAACCATAGGGTGTTGTGATTCAAAGATAAATGAAAAATTACAACCCTAATGTAAAATTAGAACATTGGAAAGTGAGAGAAAGTTATGGGAAGAGGAGAGAGAAAGAGAGAGTGAATAAGAAGAGGAGATGTCGTTCTTGATGAAGTCTGTTGGTCATTTTTGATGGAAAGCTCCAAATATAGTGAAACTCTAAATCTTTGAACTCCTTGCACACTATGAAACTCCTTCAAATTAGCTCACATACACTCGTTAAGTTGAGTGAACTATTCCACTAATGACCGCAACTCCTAGCCTATGTATGATATACATGTGACCCAAACTATGTAGTGAGTGTCAAAAACATTTTCCAGTTCCCTAAGATGATCACCCTTTTATGTCTCATTGTGCCAAACTTTCCCTTTGATAACAATCTGCTATTAATAGTAAGTGTCTAGATGGAAGGCTTAATATTTTGCCTCTTCTCAACCATCATGATGTGATGAAATCCCTCATTTGATTTTGTGCACACTACCTTTGCTTTGACCACTTCTTGGGGGGAATTACTATTTTTGGTAAGCACCGATATAAGGGACTTACTATTTTTAGTAAGTGATCATTTTCACTATTTTCTTCTCCGAATAATCATTTTGGCTTCTTGGAGGTCTTGAGTGCACACTACCTTTTCCATAGCCACTTTTGATAAAGACTTACCAAAAATAGCAATCATGTGTAGGAAAGCTTACTATTTTTCAAAAGTAGATTTCCGGTGCTCGGTTTGTGATGGAGTCTATTTTTCTGGATTTGGCTCGTCATCGTAGTCACATCCTCCAAATTTCACATAATTTTTCCCACTAGAATGGCAGGAAATAAAATTTAAAATTTCAACTTGGTGGTGGCTTTGAGCATTGAGCTACCATGGCGGTCATTAATGGAGCTCAAAATTTGTAGGTCTAGTTTTTATCTCCATTTGCAATGAAAAAAATCCATTGCGATAGGATTTTCATTTAGAGCTCGTGTGAAATTTTTTTATCTCATTTCCATTGCCAGAATTATGGGAAATCTGACGAATGTGAGTCGGTGCATGAAGTGAGGAATTTTTTGGAAAAAATAATTCAAAGCACCATTTGAACTCCCATTTGTTTCATCATGATCGTCTTGAAAAATATGAAATTCTGCAGAAGATAGAACCTTGATCCAACTTGTATCTTGTGAGATATGAATATTTCTCAATCGGGTGACTTCATGGTTATCTGGTAAAAAACCTTCATTTTCTTCTTGTTCTTCATTTCTTCAGCACTTTTTTCTTTAATATTGCTATGTTTTCATGGTGTGGAGAGTTTGGTGACCATGAGAGAGATGGTTTGGATCAGTAATGGTGAACTGGGTGTCTAGACAAGCAAGAACAAGGCCATGGCATGGTGAGAAGCTATGAAGGATAAATGAGGGGGAAGAAATGGCTAAGTGTAATAATTGAATATTCAAAAAATGATCATGCAAGGGTGGGGCACATTTTTTCATGTTTAATGTCCCTAACCGCAGGGACATGAGGGACATCAAATTCCACAATGAGAAAGAGGATGACACGTGTCCTCGATCTAATGATAGGGGATTTGCTTGAAAAAACAATAGAAGAAATGGGGGCTGACATCAAATTCCACAATGAGAAAGAGGATGACACGTTTCCTCGATCTAATGATAGGGGATTTGCTTGAAAAAACAATAGAAGAAATGGGGGCTGGAAAATCATTCACGTGGATGACCAAAGGAATCCCCATAGGGGATGGGAAATTTTTTCCATATATTTTATCTCTGACCTCAAGGATGTGAGGGACATCAAATTCTATGGTGGTCTTATAGCTGACAAGTGTCTTTGATCTAACAACAGGGAATTTGAGCTCCAAAAATGCACCTAGGGGCTTAACTATCAAGACTTAAGGTCATATGAGGGTCCTAGAGGTCACATGGTGGTTGAGCATATTTTTCACAAGGTTGAGGTACTTGACCTTAGGGACATCAAGGACATAAAATTCCACTAGGATCTTGGAGCTAACACGTGTCTTCTCAAAATTTGGCTAAGTCTCAAACACGCTCCAAGAGTGCAACTTGTGATGATGATATTTTGATCTCCCAATGGAATTTTTTGGAAAACGTTTATATGATCTTGACTAGAAATTTAATTTTAGGTGTCTCATGTCTTGATTCATCTATTTGATCCCTAAAAAAGTGGAATTGTGATTTGGTACTATAATTTTGCATGAGAAACACTGCCTTCAGATATGATACACCAAAGTGTTGTGAAAAATATGATTTGACCATCATATAGGGATTGGAATCCTCTTTCTAGAGATGTTTTGTCTTACTCCTAAGTCCATTCGGAGCTCCCAGAATCTTCTTCTGAAGCTCAGTAGTTGTTTTTAGGCCTATGTACTGCCTAGGCATGTGAACCCTATTTTTTATTCAGAATGCTCCGAGTCTTTATAAATGTCCTTAAACCTTTCAGAATCATTTCCATGATGTTCTAAGGTCTTGAATTCACCTTGATGTTGAATTTTACCCTTCCGTTCCACTCCAGGGTGGTTGATCCAGTCTTGGGAAGGTCAATGCTAGTCTTTCCCATAGCTTCCTGTAGCTTACAAATGAACTCCTAAAATCACCTAGGGGTAATGAATGGACTTTCCTAAATCACCTAGGGGATGAGATAACATTTATTGGGAGGTCACTTGGAATGAATGGACTGACTTGGGGTGTCTTGGAACGATGAGACTTGAAAAAATTAACACTGGGGTATAATTTTTGTGCTCGAGAATTGTCAATTGCCCAATTACACTTTTACATGAAAACAATTGGCTCTAGCTTTAGGAGATGACATGGAATGATCATAGTGAATACATGGCATGAGAACTCCCATAATCTCAACTTACAACATATTAACTAGTGACTTATCTATTGGGCCCTGCAAAGTCATGTACAACTTACAACAAGAGAGAGAGAGAGTGAAGAAGGAAAAAAAATACACAGAATGACGAGAAGGAAACCCATGACACACAATAGAAAGGGGAAAATGCCAGCAGAAAGGGAAACATACCTAACAATCACCTATGGTACAATGTGGGGGATAACCCACTTTCATTAAAGAACTTTTCATTTCTAAAAATTTACCCCTGAAGAGGAAACACCGAATGATGATGTTATACGAAGTCATTGACAGGTTCTAGAAAGTAGTCTCCCCCCCTCAATTGTTTATGGAATCTAAGTGTTTCCATGATTATCCTTTTAATTTGTAGGATTGAGTCCATGTGATCTTCTTGACACTTGTTGTCAATTTTTCCCTCTATAGACACCTAAATTTGGTTACATTCCCTTTCAGATAACTAGCTCAAACATGGGCACGTAACCATGGCCCCTTTCACCCCACATTAAAATTAATTTAATTATTTTAATTAAATTAATCCTCATCCTCACAACTTTCATTATTTTATTACCTTAATTGACCTAATTTCCACCTCACCTAGACACCTCATCCAACCACCTCACCCTAGACCTACTCTTAGCATGTTTCTATAACTAACAATAACTAAGTCTTACTTTCCTTAATGAGATAAGATTTTGTCTAACCCTAAAATCAATGCCTAAGATTTCTCTAACCACATTCCTACTCATTAGAAAGGAAGCTTCCATTCTGATACATGACAACAAACCAACTTGGCCCAATAAATTAGAAAGATCTGTCCATTTTAATAAACATGGGGAATCCCACCTTAACCGACGCCGATCATACCTAAACCAATGCTGGTCAAGATGAAACTGTCATCAGTTACAAATTATTCACCTTAGAAACCTTTTTTGGGGGGTTGGCACATTTGAGACTAGATGAGAATGAGATCAGACATGCATGTAAGTAGAACCAACATATTTCCATGTATCCAAGCATCCAGAACCATCATCCAAACAGATCTAGGAGCATTACACCCATGGTAGCATTCTGGGAAACACTGCCATGGCACCAAACACCATTCCTCCGATCAACCATCACCTCCACCCATCCATCAAACCTGCATCACAGTAAGTATCTTGTTAACCAACATTCTTATATTTTCTTTCTAGTAGGCTTTATTACTTCTGTTATTAGTTTCTACTTGAACTCTCACTTCCCCACCATTTATCTCCATACAAGTTTGATCATTACTTCACCCACACCATTAAATCACCCATAACTAGCCGATAGACATCTCTAAGTATTTCCAACACCTCCCCAGACATACACCCACTCCTCATCATCCCTGAATTAGTCTCAGACAAATCCCTAAACCATGAAATATTGAGTTATTAAAAATCAAAAGTAACCATTGTCGGTTATTACTAAACTGTTGTCAATCATACGATACTAACGCCAGTCTCTCTGTTTTATACCTTGCCCAAAAATAGAGCCAAAAAACCTCCTACCAATTGACCTAAACAACCCAGAATCAGACCCTGACTAGTCCCAGTACCTTGACAATTACCTCATCCTTTAGATCTAACTATAACCTATCCTATTTTTGATTAGATTTTCTTATTGTACTTGAATGAGATACCTAAATCATATCAACTACAATAGGAATTTACTTCTTTCTCACATTAATTTGTTTTAAATAGTGGATTTACACCCATCTAGGAAGTATCACACTTTGTGGAACTAGCATATGTTAGGTAGTCCACTGGCATATATCATTTAACTTCTCTTTAATGGTCTTGTTTTCTATTACAGGTAATTCCTCCTAGCCAAAAGGAATCTCTCACAATCAGCATTGGATCAAGAAGTCTAAATGCACATAGTAACCATAAACCAACCCATTTAATAGGTATTCCTCTTAGCCTTTAAACCTATCTGTTTCATCATTCAAAAATCTAGAGAAAATGGTGAAACATTTTGGTATGCCCGGTGGGACCCATCAAGGCTTCTATTGTATTTTCTTCATTTCTAGGAAAAATTTTTGTGTTTGTTTCCCATTTAAAAGGCTTACACAGTAATTTTCTTCCCTAATAATCCTCTCTTCTTTCTAATTTCTCTAAAAGAAAAATTTCTCTTGGTGCATTTAAAAGGAATCATTCTTCTTTCTTGCTTTTTGCATTTAGTGAAAGAGCATACCCTCTCCTATTCATCATTTTCTTCATCGAACGTAATCTTTTGAATTTGGGCTTAAAATTGGTTACATTACATTTTTATTTGCTACATTTAGCTCACATTAAAATGAGGGCAACCTATATGCTAGAAGTCATGCCCAACTGATGGTTGACACAAAGAATCATAGAAAGCACATTCTCTCTCTCTTTGTGTCTTACCGAACTTGCACAAAATTGAAATCTACACATCTTTCTTAAACAACATCTTTCCTGGGAACACTTGTCATTGATCACATGATCCAATTGGTAGGTACTCCCCAGTTTGTTACCTTTATAAAGTCATTATCTCAGAGGATGGCCCACCCCCGCCATAACATACCTGAAACCTCTCCTTTTAGATATCCTTCTTCGTAAGAATCCTTCCTCACAAAAAAAAAATCTATTCTAAATTCATGAGTCATTCTTGTAAATAGAAAAATATCAACACATTAAAAATCACTTGTTAGGTACGTGTTTTAAATGTTTTATTGACATGCGTTTTGAGGTGTGAGGATATGCTTCTCCATTTTTCCATTTTTTTGCCTTACTCTACAATCATAGTTGGAATGTTTTGACTTCTTCTGAGTGTATCAGGACTTCATTGAATCATCTCTAAACCTTTGGGTTGATTATTTATGTCACTAAAATTCATAACAATCCATTTTTCTACATCTTTCCAATTTTCACAGTAACCGGCATTGGTTACCCCTGACCGGCATCGATTTTTCTTAACCGGCACCAATTTTCTGTTCTTTTGGGTTAAATTTCCTAAAAGAACCCTTATTTCATTTTCTTTACTGGTAGAGTTCCTGTGAGTCTTTGTACTCTCTCTGCTTTGATAAACAGTCAACTTACAACTTGTTCATTTGACCGTCACCAGTCTTTTCCTCATTTGATAAAATTGTTCCTGCCTCACAGTAACCGACCTCAGTTACACCTTAATCGCATCGGGCATCCTTAACTGGAGTCAGTTACTATATATTGAACATCAACTAATATATTACCCAAATCTACCTATAGACACCTGTTTTCTTCATTCTTACTACCCCCTATGTCATCTAAAGGACATAGAGAATATCATTCGCATGGTGTTGACTCGCAATCAAGCTAATGCTCTTACATTTCATGTAAGTCATCAACCACTCCCACCTATCCCTTCACCACCCTCTATCCTGTCACCCATGGATCCAACCTTACCTACCACCATTGTCATAGGTGATGAGGAATTTTCATGACTACTTGAATATGATCCCACGGCCTTACAATTCTACCTTTCCCACTCTTCCACCCAGGACTCCTTAGGACAGTTGATATATGGCATGCTTGTATCCATCTCTCCTACCCTTATTCCCTCTTCTACATCAGCCCCTAATAATACAGTGTTACCTTCACCTACTTCACCCCCAATGGTTTCATAACTAGGACCCATACCCATCATAACCATTGTGTCTGCACTATCACTCAAACCTATAGTATATGTTGTACCCTCATCGACCACCTAGACCATAAACCCATCTGCACCCATTATCTCACAAATACACATTGCAACACAACTACTTGTGGTGTTGGTGACCCCTACTCCATTCCATAATCTTGTCCTCTCCATCCCAAAAACACTTCACCCAATCACTACTAGAGTCACTACGACCATCCCACCTACATACACATACTATCAACATCCCTCTTTCTCGTTTATCATCCATTCTGCATACATACCCTCTATATCAATCCCCTATTCTCAACCTTTCTATTTGGCATCACATTACAATGGAATTTCTCCCACATCATAGGTTCAATACGAGCTGCCTTATGCCACAGGAGGAACCCCTCCACCATAACCTACCAATGACCTCATCAAATCAATAATTGAAAGGATGCAAAAACTGGAAGCATTGGTTTTGGGCTCACACAATTCTCTCACCTACGATGAAATTTGTAATGAGCCCATTCAATTAACCAGCCTAGGCCTTCTTAGACCACTTCTTGATTAATATTGTCAAGAAGGTTACCACGACTAATCTTTATTCCACTTGATAGTACGACGACGAGTCCATCGCTAACTTTATCACTCGTTGGCACAATTTAATTAATTAACTCACATTCTAGCTACCTCAAACTAAATTCATAGAGTTATTTACTTGGGCTTACGCAAGATACATCTCACCAACTCTGCTGGTGCATACCTTTCACACTTTTGATGAGGCATTCACCATGGCACAGAAATTATAAATTTGTGCTATCGAAGAGAATAAAATTTAACTTTGTAACAAGAACATCACGTTCAAATCAAATGATGCTTCTTCATCTTTGAAACCCCAAAACAACTATTCAAAACCCAAAGGATTTTCCAATGCCATAGTTCTCAAGGCTGGTCCCCCTCATCAATCAAACCCAGCCAAACCTCCTTCTAATTTATCTCCCATTAAAGCTTTCTCGTTCAAATGAGAACAACAAAAGTACACTTTGATAGGAGAATCTTATTCTTTTGTTTTGGAAAATATTGTTAAGGCTGGTGTCATTACCCTTCCACCTATAAAACCACATACTAGTTTTGACCCTGAGTGACCCATTCCCTCATGGTATAAGGAACATGAATTTTGCAACTATCATCATGTCAAAGGTCATACTGACAATAATTACATCACCTTTAAGAAAATTGTCTAAGAAATGTTAGACAATGGAGATCTAGTCTTGGATATCCCGAATGCACCCACTAACCAAAACCAACATATCTTCAAGAATCCATTTCCTAATCATTTCCCATCTTCCAACCAAGATGGTGACACTTCAAACAATGATAGCAATGTACACGAGGTCTATGCTATTTTCGATGACATATCAGTTGCTTCCTAATTGCCTCATGTTCCTTCCATAGATGAAATCTTAGCCCGAGCTCCACAACCTACACAAGGACCTATTTCATCTACTCCTCCACCCACAAATGAACCCCCTTCATTTTCTCCTTCACTCATGGAAGAGCCTATACTTAGCAGACCACCTTTGGCCCCTCAAATTACTTAGCAATTGTCAGTGGCACCTCTCCTACTCATAAGAGATATATGTTCACAACCTACACCATCACAAGGAGATTCAACCTCATATATCCCATCCTCTCTTCTACCCATAGAGAATCTTGTAGGAATTCTATTACCTTTAGATGACCATTCACCATCGGACCTTCAAAAGCCCATAGATCTACTTTCATCTCTCTTACCCACAGAGTCCTTGGCTAGCCATTTCCCTGTGTCTCAAACATATTTTACAAGAATTGAAACTTGATCCACGGTGGCCTCACTTACAACAACACCATTTTCACACTTGGCTGATCACCTGGACTATGTCAATAGAGCCTTACTTTGGGGACACCTTATACTTCCTATTTCAATAGAAATGTAACTATCACTCGCTGACACCTCTACTATCTATCCAAAAGTGTTTCAAGTGACCAAACTAAACACAACCATGACTATTGCAACACCTTCCACATCACCACCCATGGCCCGACCTACACCTCTTCCCATAACCCAACATAAATTTACACCAAACACCTAACCATGCCTATATAATCTCCCTTACCTAAACCTATCACTACCTTAGGAGTCATACCGATAGCTAGCCTCACTCACCCACCCATCAAATTAGATTTAGCCACATCTTCCAAAAATAACACTAAACTTACCCCGGCCCCTAAAAGGAAGATCCAATCTCCTAGACCTCATACACCAACCTCACCTACCACGCCCTTATCACCTTCACCCCTTCCATCCATCTTAGGACATCACCCCTTGAACCTGGCCAAGAAACCCCCGTCCACCATTAAACCAAGAACGTAGCAACTTGTTTCCCCATCACATACCTCTAATATACCCAAGGACCCACACAAATTTTTTCCCTCACCCATAACCTTGTTACCACCCATATCTCCACTATCATCCATAACTTCTTCACTACCCATGACAATTTCTTCTCTTTCACTCATGCCTCCAGCCAAATCTACACCACCTACCTTTACAACACCTTAATTACCCTTGTGGGTAACCCATCCTCTTCCACCATTGAATTTTCCCTCCACATATCATACACCCATGTCATCTTTGCCCAAAAATATGCAACCTAAAGCTAAAAATACTCTACCATCTAATAAGGTAGTTAAACCAACCAAACCTTCTGTTGCTAGCTCTTCTACCATGCTCGTACCCAAGCAGATGCAACCAAGACATAAGACCACTTTTCATACCAAACTAGTAAACCAACCCACCCCCCTCCTATAAATCCTCTTCCTCCACAATCAGTTGTACCTACACCCAAACCCACATTCACCTCCCATTGTGATCCACTAGTAGGATCCTATGCAAAAATCTTAACCAATCTCCTCGAAACTTTTGTCATCACATTACCACCTCTTAGACCTCACGACCCACTCAAACCCAAACAAAAAGGGTTTGATGAAACCAAAATTTGTGCCTACCATCGTGTGCCAGAACATGATGTAGAGAGCTATAAGGCTTTAAAAAACTGCTCTTGTTCAATTGTGTCCTCTTGAAGAAAATTTTGATGATGACAATATTTTTGATGAGGACCCCATTTCACCTTCACCAATTTACATAGATCTTCTCCCATTACCTACTCAGTGAGTAAAATATCCACCCCCAAAACTCTTTGATCCACCCCCAAGATTCAAGATTAACATGGTTCATATCAGAGAGTTGGCCAAACCACCACTAAGATTCCAATGTGCCCTACTCATTTCACAAGGATCATATCCCCCACTAGGGTTTTGTCCCTCATGCTGCTATACCTTCCATGACACACCCTTTTCATCCACCTCTCCTCAAATTAACATGATCAACATTGCCACCCGTGCTAAGAAAGACAAGGGCAAGGAAAAAATAACTAGCCCATCAACCAACCCTATACCCAACATACCATCTGTACCCATACCCATAAGTCACCATTCGAGGTCCTGTATATCCTATTTTTGATGGGGTCACACATCACACAATGCTAAAACAAATAAACCAATCCCCCTTCAAAATGTCTTTATATGATGTCATCTAAACCTCAGAGTCACATTGTTAAGCCCTAGTGGAGGTCCTTCAATCTATTAAAGTCTTCCCAAATGACCCCACACCCGTAGCCTCCATCCTTACCCCTCACCACGTGGCCTCTCTCACTAGATCATCACCTTCCTCTATACCTCCATCTACTTGCCAAGTGGATTTCCTTAGCTTTTCAGATGAAGAGATCACTCCCTTCTAGTCTAACAACCCCGACCCTGCTCTTTTCATCTCCATATTTATCGATAATATACACATACAACGCGTTATGATCGATGGTGGTGCCAGCATTAACATCATCTCCTCCCATGCATATGACCAAATTTTTATACCTTCTAATTATATGTATGGTAACCTAGTTATGTTGTGCTCCTTCAAAAATGCCATGACCTCTACCCTAGGTACCGTTGTTCTCCATGTCTGTGTGTGCCCCCACACTGTTCTGAAACTTTTCTATGTTCTAGAAGGAGAGCTCCAATATAACTTACTACTCGTCTGACCTTGGATCCATGCCATGGGTTGTGTCCCTTTGAATTTACATCGATGCCTCAAATTCAAACATGAGGGACATAATTATACCATCCCTACCAACCCATCACCTTTCAAGACCTCTAACATGCTATATCGGCCCAATGATGTGCTTGTATCGGTCAAGGCATCTACCAGTGTCACCACTTCACCTTCACCCATGATCCCATCCACAAAAACTACCACTACTTCTGTAGCATCTACCCTTGCTATCTCCACTACAGCTATAACCTCCACCATTGATGCACTTGTTTCCCCAACATCTAGTGAGCAATATATACCCACTACCCACATACCAACTAATGATCCCTTAGAAGGTGTTTTTTAATGCCTCACTCTGGGGGAATACCACCTATACAATATCAATACCTTCCTCGCCCCACAAGAGTATGGGAAAGCGTAGCTATGAAATCCACATAAGTGATGTTTATCCTTATGGCCCTCCCCACCTTCATACCAACCTAATGTATAGGGAACTTGATGTTGCCACCTATAAACCCAAACATCCATCCCAAGCCCAACCATATTTGTCTGACCTACACTCCCTCACTAACCACCACTTCACTCACACTTTCCTCCACCAGTAAGTATGGAAAGGATTTGGCTTTAGATTTTATGAACAAGGCCACCATACTTTTATTTCTTGTACCTCTCGTAAACACAATGACCATAGTGGCATTAGTTTTAACACTCCACCCTCCAAGAAGGTTTGCGTCGACCTTATCCAGGATGAGAAATCTTCCCCATCTCATTCACCAACATTACCATCTTCACCCACTGAGTCCATAGATCCCGAATCTATTCCTCCTAACTTTTTTTTCATAAACACCATTTCCTTGGGACTACTAACCTATCAACGCGATGGCGAGGCTCCCTCTTCTATCCCATTCCTATAGCTTGACATGATCAATGAAGATACACCTTCTATTAAGATCATTCAATGTCCAGACGATGAGTCCATCCTCACCTACCTTGGTGTGAAAGACTCTTACATTCATCGGTCTTTACCCTCTGAGACACAAACCATGTTGAATGAATGAACCATTGAAATCAACATTAACACTCAAGACAACCCGCACATTCTAAGGATCAGCCAATCCTTAGATGCTAATCAACATGAAGCCTTCACCTCTTTCCTTTGGGACAATAGAAATGCTTTTACCTAGTCCTATGCTGATATGCCCAGGATTAACCCAAAAATCATGGTCCACAATATCGTAACCATTCCTGATGTCAAACCCATCAAACAAAAGCTACGGAAAATGCATCCTCACATTGTTCTTCAAATCAAGGAAGAGACTCAGTGCCTTCTCTCATTTTCATTCATCCTACCCATTGACTATTCCCAATGGATTTCTAACATTGTTCCTATCACAAAGGTGACTGGGGGAATTCTCATCTACATGGAATTCCATGACCTCAACCTGGCTTTTCGTAAAGATGATTTTTCCCTACCAAGCATTGACCAACTAGTTGATCTCACCACTACCCATGAAATGCTATCGCTCATGGATGGTTTCTCAAGTTATAATCAAATATTAATAGCTCCAGAAGATTAACACAAGACTACCTTCATCACCCCTTGGGGGACCTTCTACTATCGAGTCATGCTTTTTGGCCTTAAAAACATTGGCGCTACATACCAACGCACCATGAATTACATATTCCATGACATCATGCATCGCATATTGTCATGGAAAAACTCTGCCTAGCCTTAGTTTTCATCACCACCAAACTCCACCATTACCTACTCAACCATAAAACCTTTTTCATTACTAATACTAACCCATTACACTTTATGTATGCCAAACCATATCAACATCAATGTGCCACATGTTGAATTATACCTCTAGCTGACCTTTACGTCGAATTCATTCACCAAAAGTCCATTAAGGACCAAGCTATTATTGGCCAACTAGCCGATGCACCTATTTCTAAGGATCAACATTCTAACTTCAACTTCCCAAACAATTCTATAGATACGCTTTCCCTGGACAAACCTGCTTACCAAATGAAACAATTCTTCGATGGCTCCAAGTGTCAGTGTGGGGGTGGGGCTGGTGTTATCCTCATTTTTCTTGAAGGTGAACCTATGCCTTTGTCTTTCAAACTTGATTTTTATCATACAAACAATATTACGGAATATGAAGCACTCGTATTGGGTCTCTAGGTTGTTTATACCTTAGATGTTAAGATAATCCATATCTTTGGTGATTCTGAGTTGGTCATAAACCAAGTCAATGGCATATACCAGTTCCGTAATGATATCCTTCAAAAGTATAAGCATCACATGGATATAATTTTGACCACCTTTGACCATTACACACTTCAAACCACCCCATGTTTTACCAATAAGTTTGCAGATACCATGGCCTGCTTGGCTTCTCAGATACCTGCTTCGCCCATTGACTCTAAAATATTTGTCACCATACAAAGGCTACAATCACCCTCTTATTTACCTCGTGAAGTTTACTCCATGAAAACTATTGCCCTTGACCCACGTGACATTTGGTATAAGCAATATGAAGACTAGCTTTCCCTTTCCATTTTACCCACTGATCTCACTGCATAATGGACAACGAGCCTTTCTTAAAAGTGTCTCTTGTTATGTCCATCATGGGTGGTCTCCTTTACAAGCGTGGCTTCAATGACATTCTCTTACGATGCCTTACAAGTTCTAAAATTCCTTACACCATTAAGGAAGTCCATGATGGAATTTGTGGAGGTCACTTTAGTGGTTTAGTTGTCGCAAAATGCATTCTTCGCCTAGGCTATTATTGGCCAAACCTAAACCATGACTGTTTTGATTATGTCAAATGTTGCATGAAATTCCAACAACATGCTAATCTCCATCACACACCTAGTCATGCCTTACAGGTCACATGAGACCTTTGGCCTTTCTCTCAATGTGGTTTGGATTCTTGTCGATGAGATCAACCCCCATTCTTCACAATGCCACCAATGGATCATAACCACTACCGAATATTACACTAAATGGGTAGAAGCCATTCCTCTCATTTCTACAAAAGCTGAAGAAAATATGTGAATTCATCAACCATCACATCATTTGTCATTTTGGTGTTCCTCACTTCCATTATCATTGATAATGGAAAATAATTCAAAAACAAAAACCTACGCAAACTATGTGATGCTTTTGGCATCCAACTCAGTTTCTCATCACCTTATTACCCATAAACCAATGGTCAAGTTGAATTAGCCAATAAAACCTTGAACAAAATTCTTATGAAGGTAGTCAATGATACTAGGAAAGATTGGCATATGCACATCCCTTTCACCTTGTGGGCTTATTGTACTAGTATTCACACTTCGGATGTTGCCACCACACCCTTTTCTCTGGTCTATGGTACCAAGGTTGTCTTACCTCTTGAAGTCCAAATTACATCTCTCTGCATCTCACTACAAGACATGCTCAACGATGATGAATTTCACCAAGATTGTTTGGCGTAACTTGAGTTCTTAGATGAATGTCGTCTCAATTCTCTTAACCATCTCCAAATCTACCAAAATGCATATCAAAGGTGCCTATGAAAAATGTGTTCACGAATGAACCTTCCAGGTCGGTGACCTCATCCTGAAGGAAAATCAACATGTAACTAAATAATATAAAAGTAAATGGGGAAAATTTTCTCATAATTAGCTTGGACCCTATATCGTTACCCATGCCTATGGATCAGGTACTTATCATTTGTCTTCACCCGAAGGTAAACCCAAACCTGAGCCCCTAATGCATCTTACATCTTCAACCATTTTATTGTTGATATCAAGTCCTATATCACCTTCTATCAGTTGATCGCTTGTCCCTTGAGTTTTATTCACCTTCCATATTACCCATTTTGAGGATCTACGACTAAACAAGAATCATGTGATTACCCATCACCTTTCAGCCTTATCTTTAATATGAGTACCATGTCTCTACTCATAGCATGATTCTCATGGATACTTTTCATCTTCTTTAAGATGGAATCCCATGGTCGTTCATCACTAAAACCACCCTCTTTCCATAGTTAATCTCTGTGTGCTATGGTCTTGTCTTCTAAACAAGAACCTAATCATTCCTCTATAGTCTTTTCCATGACTTAAACATCAAAAAAAAAAAACAAAAAGGGGATTCAACTCCTTGAGTCAAAACTTCTAGAAAAAGATGACTCCCTCAAAAGGGACATCTCTTCTCTATATTCTTACTGCTATAAATAGACTTCTCCCTTAAAGGAAACTATATGAAATTCATTACAAAAATACAATAAATATTCAAAAGCTTCCCGCATTGATCAGCTTCATGAAGACCTCAAGGAGATAATATAATCATCCCATATAGACTTCCCGCATCGATCAGTCTATTAAAAAAACACAACCAAATGAAGAAAAAGATGAAATTTTCATCATGGACTTACCTATTTTTGATCTTGGGTTTCTTGCTAAGGTAAACATGCATGTCATACACTAAGTTATGCCAAATCACCCATTCTCACCTCATTTCCTTTTAATCCTAATTCCTTCTCTACTCAAGGGACTTGCCACAACTGTGACATTTTGTGATCATGTGACTTTTCTTCACCCTTAGAATAGTCCATTATGCAATGCCTTTAGGGTCTTACATTCATAGGTCCCATCTTTGGTTTGGTAGACTCATTAGGGTTCTTATCAATTAGGCAGCTCTTTTACCACCTCTTACCATTCACCTTCCTCATTACTTATTGATTCTCCTATACAGGACCTAGACTCATCGACACTTATATTTAAATAGACTCAATCATGCCTATGACCTAAACTCAACCTTGCATGTGACCTAGACTCAACCATGCCTATGACCTAGAATCAATCACCTGTGCCTAAAACCTACCAACCCATTCCTCTACTTCATCATAATCTTCCCTAGCTTATGGGAGAACTACATCGTCCTGAGGTCCCTTTTCATTGGGACTATGTAGGCAACACTCCTTAAGGGCATGGGGGCCCTTGGAGGTTAGCTTAGCCACTCTCTACCCTAACCTATTTTGCCCCTTCCCATTTCCTATTCACATTCTACCCTAGTTAGTTTCCTTTTTATATTAGTAATTGGAAATTAAACCAAACAAACACCAATTGCTTAACAGCTTTACCATCATCACTCATACATCATTTCATCATTCTACACTTTATTTACCATAATCATCAAATATTTTAGAAATCTACACCATAACATACATATCACACCATCATTTATTTCCTTTGTTACTAATAATTGGAACTTAAATCAAAACCACAAACTTGACTCTAATACATGCCTATGACCTGACTCCATCCATGCCTAAACTAGACCTGACTCAATCCATGCCTATCAACACCTGACTCCATCCATGCCTGAAACACTCGAACCTAGATCCCATCACATGTATGACATCACATTGACGCTACATATACAAATCATGCCATAAACATCATCTATCACCATATATTAAATTATCAACATCTCTACTTCTCTGGAAAATCAAATATCTCTAAAAATACAATGTGTCTATACCCAATGTCTCAAGATCATCAGGCGTCAGGCTGATATCATGCCCTACAAACCATCATCGGCATAAAGGCTGGTATTATCATAAAAAATATCATCAGTTAACGTAGACTTCAGTATCATCCTACAAAAAATCATTGGCACATACCAGTTCGTATCATAGATAATAAACTATACTATCAAAATGGAGATATCCCTCAAATATGCACCCTCATATCTCTAGTTGGTCTCTCTTGAATCCTTTACCTCTACTCCTGTGACCCGTGCCCCGCACTCACCTCACCCCCTTGGTTTGGGCTTCGATCTAGCATTCGATGGTACCTCAACTAGATCTAGCCTCATGTACACTTGTGGCCTCACCCTGACTCTTTCCTCTGGGATCACCGGCCCCATGTTCTCTCCACACCTTGTGGTGTGGGACCAGTCCTGTCACTTGAGGTCTACTGTTGCTCAATACTCTAACCTATGAATGTGAAATTTATCCATGTTACTACCAATTGATCCTGATAATACCTTGCCTCATCCTGGGGATCCCTATCTCACCATGGGAACTATCTGAGGAGGTGCCATAGGTCTTCACCACCTGGTACCTGTGTACTCTACCTTGTCACTAAGGGTCTCTGACCCTATACCTGTACATGTACCATGGGACCCTGGCCCTGTAGCCTATCCTACTGAGTTGCCAGTGTACCCTATGTAGCCATATGGGCCTGTAAGGGTACAATCTATGCCTATGCAGTGGCCAAAGAACCCTACAACCCCACCACCTGTGCCTGTCAACATGGCCACCTATTCCAATGACCCTGTTAGTTGTCCCCTTAAACCTACAACCTATGCCCTGTAAGGGTACCACATGTCCCTCTAGACTTTGAGGGTGGCCATCTAGCTTTCCTACCTAGGTGGCGCTACTTATAATTGAGCCTCACCATTGTCTGTATCTATTAGTGCACCCAACATCATCAATGTTGTTAGTGCACTAGTTACCTTAATTGACCTGTCGGCACCTCATAGGTTGTGGATGGGACATTCTCCATGTCATTTCTTTAACTATGGGAATCTAGGTGGTACATCCTTATCAATAGCCTAAACTAGTTCTGACCCTAAAATCTACAGGTATTCATCTCATGCTCTCCTGCATGACTCCCCTCTATCATAAACCAACTTATAGTTCATGGGACTAACTTTACATGATCTACCCATATGATGGAAGACCCAGATAGGGCCTTAAATAATGTCCACGCCAAACAACACCTCTATAAAAATACTTGTTAATAGGCTACATCACGTGTAGCCCTGACATCATCTATGCACTCCAATAACTAGTAAACTTGTTTGAGAGGTGGAACCTACGTTCAACAAAAATTGGCTCGAATGATCAGCCCAGAGCATACCTAGTGGCCTCACACATCAAGTTATCATATACCCAACAGTTGAGAAGAAAGCATTGTAGAAACATTTAGGCTGAACCATGGAAATAATCTTTATATGCTCACAATCCTTGTATAACTACACCAAATATGCTGTTGCAAGTAAGTAAAATTGGGTCCTCTTCCATCATGTCGTGAAGGACCCCTATCAACACCCGTGGGAATCTCCCACCCTTGCATCTAGTAGTGTGAATCATCTTTTTACTACCTCTATAATCAAAACTACTAGCCTCATACCTCCTCGAGATGGGTTGTATACATCTCACCATATCTCAAACTGGTTCTATGGAATCTCATCTCTAACACACCCTCACCAAAACCTGTCAACATCAACTACTTAGAGTCCTATTGAGGGATTAGAATACACCTAATGTTTTCCCACTATTGGTAGGCACCAGATCCAATAGACATCCTCTATGTGTTTGGTGACTGTCAGCTTACTTTTTATCAACAAATGGAGCATGTGTTGACCCAAACTATATCTCATCTATCGATGAGTAACTTGACCATAAGGATTGGCTCCTGTATTATATTATTGTAATATTCATGCCTATCAAGCTACATTAGATCATGTTCTCCATTGTACATCAGCGATGACACTTAATCATATCGAAATAATAAAGGAGGTACATGGTTCATCCATAGCTGTATTAATGGCTTGCTTTAACCACATTAGAAAACCATTATTCAACTTCCTTTAATCAATATTTCAGTCCACCCCCACCTTACCCCTATAAACCTAAACCCTCCAACCTAAAACCTAAACAAGTGTATTCCCAGGTAGTTCCCCTAGAAAACCTAACTCCCATTAAACACCCTGGGACACCCTAAAACCTAAACCCTAAACACCTTGAACCTAAAAACCTTCAACATAAACCCTTAACCCTAATTTTCCTACATACTAAATATCTATAACCGATGTCGGTCACATTTGACTGACACCAGTCCATGCTAAACTGGAATCAGTTATAATCTTGAAAAACTGAAATTCTTAGCCCCTTGATTGGTATGGTCATTGAGGGCTTAAAGCTTGTGATTCCTACTATTTTGCTTAACTCCAGCCCCCTTTCACATTTAATATGTGGTAACTTAAATCACATTTTATGAAAGTTTTAGTGGCAACTAAAATCCAAATAGTAGAGCATAATATCTGAAAAAATTGTTGCTTTTGATCGGTAAAGGGTTTTGAGTGTCATTTTTTGGTAAGGTAGTGCATAGTTTTTTATGCTCTTTCCATTGAGAAATATCTTATTTTGAGAATTTCACTATAGACCATTAACAACAAATAATTAGCACACATGGAAACCAAGAATGGGAAAAATAATTAAGTGGAAAGGATTATGAGATTTAACTTCTTCAGAACAACCAGTGTTCACTAGAGAATATGAAAAAATTTAGTACCAGTGAAAATTTGATGTGTATAGGTTTGATAGGAAATTATGTAAGTGACAATATTTTGTTTCATTTGGAAAAGTGTGACTCTCCTTTCAAAATATGGGAGAAATTGGAGGATTTATTTGGTAAGGTGGATCATATGAGAGCCATGCAACTTGAAATTGAGATCACCTCTCTTAATCCTAAAGATTTTCCAACAACTATAGACTATCTTACCAAGTTCAGGAATTTGCTGACATAGTTGAAGGGGAGTGGAAGAAATAAGAAAGATGAAGAGTGTGTTTACTTGATTCTATCCAAGTTGAGAGGACCATTCCAAAAATTTTCTTCTACCTTTTTCTCTAGCATGGATGCCTTAGGTGACACATTCAAAATGCCTAACTTAGAAACATTTTGTGAAAGAATTACTAGGGAAGAATCCAAATTGTCTCACCTTGAGTCTTCCACCTCTCAAAAGGCATTAGTTGCAACTAATCCTAAGGGAAAGGGAAAACCAAACAGTAAAACCAAATCCACACCTTCTCCATCTCAAAATGCTCCTAAACCCAAAGAAAACAACTCAAAACCCAAGGAGTCTTCTAAATCCAAGAATAAGTTAGCCTTTCATGCTCTTTTTGTGGGGGTAGTAATCATGAAGAACATAGGTGTTATAAGAAAATGCAAGCCTTAGAGGATGCAATCAAGAAACACAAAATTTCTATCTCCACTCCACCTCCTTCTAATCAGCATGGAAAAACACTTAATGTTGTTGGAAGATCTCAGTCACCACTTGCAGACAATTGGGTTATAGATTCTGGTGCTTCTCATCACATGACTTCTTCCAAGGAGTCTTTTATTTCTCTAGGTTTGAGTTCTTTTCCAAAATTGAGGTTGGAGATTCTTCCTTTCTTTCTGTTGAGGGAAAAGGTGATATACAACTTGATGGTGGCAGTATCCAAGATGCACTATATGTTCCTAACATCACTACAAATTTGCTTTCTGTATATCAAATTTGTCATTCTGGTCAAGGGAAAACAATGACTTTTACACCACATGGGGCAGAAGTAAGAACTTTGTTGGAGCCTCATTCACTTGTTGCTCAGGGTATTGTTGATCATAGTTCTAGACTATATCACTTTGAGGGTTTTGATGACACTTCTTCTATAGGGATAGGATTGGTTTCTCATTCAGATTCAAAGAGTAAGCTTTGGCATGAAATATTTGGACATCTTAATTATAGATATTTGAAGGAGTTGAGCACTCATGGTATGGTAGATGGTCTTCCTAGAGTTTCTTGTCTTGAGGGAGTTTGTCATGGTTGTGCATTAGGGAAACAACATCAAGATCCTTTTCCTAAGAATTTGTATAAGAGATCTTCTTCACCACTTGAGCTTGTGCATAGTGACTTGATGGTTTTTCCTACCCCATCTTTCAATGGAGCTAAGTATGCACTTACATTTATTGATAATTTCTCGAGGCATACTTGGGTTTATTTTCTCAAGTATAAAAGTGATGTTTTTTCACACTTCAAAGTCTTCAAGGCTTTGGTCGAGAAACAATCTTCTAGTAGCATAAAGAACCTTCACACTGATAATGGGGGGGAGTACTTCAGCAATGAGTTTTCTGAATTTTTGGCAACTCAAGGCATTATTCACCAGTATTCTGTTCCTCATACTCCACAACAGAATGGATTAGTAGAAAGGAAGAATAGAACTTTGAAGGAAATGGCTAACTGTATGATGAATTCTAGAGATATACCTCCTATCTATTGGGTAGAAGTAGTTAATTGTGCTAACTACATTTAGAATCACACACCACACAAAGAACTTGAGCATTTGACTCTAGAGGAAGCTTGGTCTAACACTAAGCCAGATGTCTCATTTTTTTGAGTCTTTGGGAGCCATGCTTGGGCCTTTGTGCCAAAGAAGAAAAGGAAAGCTTTGGATAAGAAGAGTAAACCCTTGATCTTTGTAGGGTATTGTGAGGACATGAGAGCTTATCGTCTCTTAGATCTTGATACACATGATATTCTTTTTTGAACACATGTTTAGTTTGATGAGCACTTCACTCCTCATGATTCTTCATCTTCTTCCATTCCTTCTTCTTCTTCATCTCATCTTGAGGATCCTTTCTTTGAGGAGATTGATGAGGAGGTTATAGATGCCATTGAGGATCCTATTCCCACTGATGTTGTCACTATGCCTAAGTGGGATCGTACTACAATTTCTAAGGTAGCACCTTTCATAAAGGATCTTCCACCCACTAGGTATCATCACACACATTCTACTAGGTTTTGGAATTTTGTGTCAGGCAGTTTCTAAGGATCCACAGTCTTTTTCAAAGGCTCATGGGATACCGGAGTGGGATGATGCAATGACAGCTGAGTATTCTTCTTTGATGAAGAATCATACTTGGGATTTGGTATCTCTTCCTAAAGGAAGAAAGATGGTTAGGTGTAAGTGGGTATATGGAACCAAATACATAGCTGATGGGTCCATTGACAAGTATAAGGCTTGTCTTGTTGCAAAGGGTTTTTCACAAGTTGAAGGTATTGATTACTCTGAGACTTTTGCACCCATTGCCAAGATGGATTTTGTATGCCTTGTACTTGCTATTACTGCATCACAGGGGTGGCCCGTATACCAGATGGACATGAAGAGTGCCTTCTTACATGGAGATATACAAGAGGAAATATACATGGAGCAGCTGGCTAGATTTGTTCAGGATTCTTCTCTTGTTTTTCAGGCTCTGAAGGTCTCTCTATGGTCTCAAACAAGCCACTTAGGCTTGGTATGAGAAGATGGATTATTTTCTTCTATCTACTGGTTTTGTTCGTTGCCACTCTGATCATACAGTGTATCTCCAGCATGTTGGTGAGGATATTGTGATACTTGTATTGTATGTTGATGATCTGTTACTTACTGGAAGCTCTTCTTCCCACATTCATTTAGAGGGATATTTCTACATAGTTTGACATGATAGATCTTGGGTTATTACATTATTTCCTTGGTTTGCAGATTTCTCAGACAGATTCAGGGATTCATTTGAGTTATAAAAAGTACACCCATGATCTTCTTAGGTGCTTTGATATGGCTGCTTGCAAGCCAAGTTCCATCTCCTTTTCAGTCTAGAGTTACTCTTACATCCACATGTACCACACCACTTTGTGATCCTACATTGTATAGGTAGTTGGTTGGGAGTCTCATGTACTTGACCTATACTCACCCTGATATTTCATTTACAGTAGGGTTTGTATCTCGGTTTGCACATTATCCTCATAGTAGTCACTGGCAGGCTGCTAAAACGATTTTGTGCTATTTACATGGCACTTCCCACTTTGGCCTACACTACACTAGGGGCTCTACTCAGTTGGTTAGGTATATAGATTCAGATTGGGTAGGTTCTATTGATGACATGTGTTCCACTTCTGTCTTTCTTTTCTGTCTTGGTTCTTCTCTAGTTGCTTGGGTGTGTAAAAAGCAACAGGCTATTGCACTTTCATCTTCAAAGGTAGAGTACAGGGTAGCAGTTATAGCGAGTCAACAGATTCTTTGGCTTTGCCAGTTATTGATAGAGTTTTGATTCTCATAGGATTCACCGACTGTACTTTGCTGTGATAACCAAAGTGAAATTCACATTTTTCGCAACCCAGTTGAGCACCAGCGGACCAAGCATATCGAGATACACATCCACTTCATTCGGCAGCACATTCAGGATGGAGTTATTTGCTTGGAGTACCTTCTGACTCAGCAGCAGGTTACAGACATCTTTACGAAGTCTTTTACATCCCCTCGCTACCTTGAGTTGGGTGGAATGCTTGGGGTTTTAGAAGTTGTTCTTGGGGGGTGTTCATGAGAACATCTTCCTTCTTCTTCTTATTTCTCTTTCCTTATAGTAGGATTCTTTCCTTCTTTTGGTTCAAGATTTCTTCATGGATATATTGTACATGAGTACCTCATTAGGCCTAGTTATCGGGACTCATACTATGGACATGCCACTTCTATTTTGGCCCCTAACTTCACTTGAGGAGGGGTGTTAGAGTAGGTATTTACCTTAGCTCATGTTCACCTAGGTACATTATTTACCTTTATTGTATTTATTCTCACCCACTTATGTGTGTGGATATTTATTTTTATTTATTTAGATATTAGGAGATATTATCTAGTTGTTAGGTATATTTCTTTCCTAGATCTATGGTATTGACTATATCCTCGATGTCTAGTTCTCTCATAAATCTATGGGCTTGACTAGTTCTTTGACGACTAGTTCTTTCCATGATTTATGGCTTGATCTACGACCTTGACTGGTTCTTAGATTGTTATTCCTTACCTATATAAGCAAGGCCCATTCTCATTGTATTTCATTGAGTTCCATAATAATATATGATATTGTTTCTCATTTGTTTGCAAAGGTTTATGTAAAGTTATTTTGGTGAATTAATTTCATCTTATTGATCATGATGCTTGATTAGCATCTGTGTTCTTGGCTTGGCACGATCTGGTTATCATTCCTTTTATAGACACCTACCCAAACTTCCCCCAAATCCCTCCCCAACCCTATTCAACATACTTATGCCTTTTCCCACCCCTTCTGTCACCCTTTTTAACCACCAAATTTAAAATTATTGACCCTATCCACACCCCCTGACCCATATTACCATCTACATTTAACAAAAATACATAGAAAATATTATATCTTACCCCGTCTCAATGGCACGTTTGGCCATTGTGTTGGTGATCCACCCAAACCCTCTCCTGCCTCCACCATGTCTAAATCAACCTCCAAACTCTCTACCAATCCCCTCACTTCACTCGATCTCATGGACCCATCAACCTAGCCCGTAGAACCCACTTGATCTCTCCTCCTCAGCTCAGTACAACCCCACATACTTTCCTCTCGACATGGTATAAAATTCTCGTGCTCTTGTTGTTTTGAAAAAATACAAAACATACAAATGAATCCATATTATATGGATTTTTCTCTTTTATATACCCACACCGATCTGATTGGCATTGGTTATACCTAGACCGACATTGGTCTTTTGCCCTAGCACACCATGGTCGATTGTACCTAAATTGACATCAATCATGTTCCCTAACAAACCATGGTTGATTTCATAGACCATCACCAATTTTGTATGACTTACATCGATTACCTGTCGTACCCCTGTCAATACCCTTTCCCCATTTTCGACCAAAATTTACCCTTTCCCGCCACTGTTTGACCTTACTCACCCTTATCACAACCTACCTCCAAGCCTACATTACCTATCCATGTCCTTAATTACATTTAGGGACTTGTTATTTTACCCATTCCTTAGCCCTACCCATTTCATAACCTAGCTACCTGGACCCAGAACATCGTTAGTGACCTCTGAACTCATGTGCTCACTATACCTTGTGACATTGTTACCCATGTTGTTTAACCTAATGACATTACCTTTCATATCATCATGTTGTTTATCCTGACCCAACCTTTGGTGTACCAAAACATACCTAGACATTCTTACACCTAACCTACGTTGTGTTTCCACACCATATCCTATGCCTTGGATACCATAATCCATTTAACCTTGTTTGGATAAAACTAACGACCTTGTAAGATGTAGATTTTTGCAAGCTCTTCAACCTAGAGCCATGTTTTTGAATTTATAATGTGTGCATGTGTTTGACTACCACTACCTTTGACCATGGCCCATTTACTTGTTGTCCTATTTTTGACCTCTACCCTTACCCACAGTCACCCACATCTAAACTCCTTTTCACCACATCCACCTTTTATAAAACCATTCACCACTTCTGTCTTCTAAGTCACCAATTCTTGGTTTGAGGGGGATCCCCTTCACCCACACATGCTGCACCCACTTCTTATTTTTTTCATCATCACTTACCAATACAAGCTATGTGACAAAAAGGGGAAAATATAAACACCTTAATTTGGTTACATTCCCCTTAGCCTCTAATTGGATAACCAACTTAAACATGGGATCCTTACCATGGCCCCTTTCACCACACATTAATATTAATTTAATTATTTTAATTAAATTAATCCTCATCCTCACAACTTACATTATTTTATTACCTTAATTGACCTAATTTCCACCTCACCCTAGACCTACTCTTGGCATGTTTTTATAACTAACAATAACTAAGTCTTACTTGCCTTAATGAGCTAAGATTTGTTCTAACCCTAAAATCAATGCCTAAGATTTCTCTAACAACATTCCCACTCATTAGAAGGGAAGCTTCCATTCTAATCTATGACAACAAACCAACTTGGCCCAAGAAATTAGAAAGATCTGCCCATTTTGGTAAACAGTGGGAATCCCTCCTTAACTGACATCGGTCATACCTAAACTGACGCCAATCAAGACGGAACCATTTTTGGTTACCATTTATTCACCTTAGCAACCTTTTTTGGGGGGTTGACATATTCAAGACTAGACAAGAACAAGATCAGATCTGTATGCAAGTAGAATAAACATCTTTTTGTGTATCCAAGCATTGTACCTATGGTAGCATTCTAGGAAACATTGCCACGGCACCAAAGACCATTCCTTCGATCAACCGTCACCTCCATCCAGCCATTGAACCTGCATCATAGTAAGTACCTTATTAACCAACATTCTTTTATTTATGTTCTAGTAGGCTTTGTTACTTTTGTTATTAGTTTCTACTTGAATTCACACTTCCCCGCCATTTATCTCCATACAAGTTTGATCATTCCCTTACCCACACCATAGAATCACCCATACCTGACTGATAAACATCTATGAGTATTTTCAACACCTCCCTAGACTTACACCCACTCCTCACCATCCCCGAATCATTCTCAAACAAATCCCTAAACCATGAAATATTGAGTTATTGAAAATCCGAAGTAACCATCATCGGTTATTACTAAATCATCATCGGTCATACGAGACTGACGCCAGTCTCTGTGTTTTATACCTTTCCCAAAAATATAGCCAAACAACCTCCTACCAATTGACCTAAACAACCCATAATCAAACCCTAACCAGTCCCAGTACCTTGACATTTACCTCATCCTTTAGATCCAACTATGACCTAGCATGTTGTGATTGGATTTGCTTATTGTACTTGAATGAGATACTTGAATCATATCAACTATAGTAGGACTTTACTTCTTTCTCATGTTAATTGTTTTTAAATAGTGGATTAAAAACCATATAGGAAGTATCACACTTCCCAGAACTAGCATATGCTAGGCATTCCACTGTCGTATATCATTTAACTTCTCTTTTGTGGTCTTGCTTTCTATTACAGGTAATTCCTCATAGCCAAAAGGAATCTATCACAATCGGTAGTGGATCGAGAATTCAAAACACGCGTAACAACCATCAACCAACCCATTTAACATGTATTTCTCCTAGGCCATAACCCTATTTGTTTTGTCATTCAAAAATGTAAAGAAAATAGTGAAACACCCTCTTAGAAAAAAAATGGACGATAGGGTTAAAAATACACCCAAGATAAATAGTTTAATTGCTCAATCATGTGCAAGTGGAGTGGTTCAAAATTATGTCGATGAGATCATATTTAAATTTATATGAAGAGCCCAACATGGTATGTCATGTTAGCACCCTGTTATTTACTCAATTTAAATAGCTCCTCGAGAATGACTCAATTATTAACTCAGTGATAGTTTGGGGTGCTTGAGCATAGAGCTTGGGCTCTAGATAAATTAATAGAGAAGAGCATCCAGATCAAAACAAATGTATGGTTCATTTTAAATATCAAGTACCGATTCAATAGGCTAAGCATATAACTCGGGCTAGCTAGTGTTTTCTCACAGTTTGACCTCATGATGATAGGTCATTACATAGAAGAAAGGTTGAGTTACATAGACCGTCAACACAAAGTTAACTTGGAGGTGAGTCAAGTTGGCTCATGGTGAAAAAAGGGAATCTTGTGCTAACAAGAGCACCAACATAGAGTAACCGAGCTCATCATCCTAGGGAGATCCCAAAAGGCATCTTGAGCATTGGCTCACTGATTCAATGTTGAGGTACCTCGGCACATTGGCATAAGCACATAGTTGTAGGGAAACACAGGTGAGCTTGAACTCAAGGAGATGACCAAAGAAGATCAGGTGAGCCCGAAAATTAATCCGGTGGCAGGCATAAAAAGACTTAGGCTTGGGGTTGGCTCAGTTTAAGTGAAGAAACATTGCAATAGCTTAGGAGTGAGTTAATTACATGGCTCAATTAAGTAAGATGCAGAGAAAATTGAACTCGTGAAAAGAAACATGAAGATCAAATCAGCCAGGATGACACTCACTGTAGCAGACATGTTTATAAGTAAGACATGTAGAGGGTGTGAACTCACAAGTATGATGGAAGACAACCGAGCTCAATAGATGATAAAAAATGCATTAGCTCGGTTGAGAGCTCAACTGGGAAAACTCAGGAGTAATTTCAGAGATATTTCACAGTAGTTGGGAAGGGTAGAAAGAGAACCAATGTGTAGACTGAGCTAATTTTCTTATTTATAACCAAATTTCTCATTTGAGTCACATCATTGAAAAATATAGCTCACAACATCAAAGATCTTGGAAGTGGAAAAGATCTCAGTTTTGTTGAGGAACTATGCCAAAAAACATGGTTTAGAGAGGAATAATGCAAGGATGAAGAAAGATCAATCTGAGATAGTGGAAAATTATGAGGTTCAAGCCATAGTGGGGATTGTGAAGATTGAAAACCAAATTTCCAAGCTTTGGAATGGCATAGCTCATTGGGGATTTGAAGGGGCCCATGGTCATGGTGGATATTTCAAGATGGCATGCCAAGCTGTTAACTCTGTGCAAGGTAGGTTTGGGAAAACATGGCCAAGTGGGGTTTTATGATGGCAAGCCAAGGAAGATGTTCCATAACATGGAGATTCATATGAGGATGGCCAAGTGGAATAGTGATGGTGGCAGACCAAAAGAGAGGTTCCACGAACCAATGGTCAAGTTGTCTGTCAAGTCGTTAGGGAGGATACAATTGAGATGGTAAGTTAGTCTCCAAGTTATTAGCATGGACGTTGGAATTATTCTTAGAAGTGAACATAGTGTTTACAGATATGAATGAATATATTTCAAAGCACTGAACCATAGGGGACATAGGTTTGAGATGATGTAGATTTCAACTAAGGAAGTGACCCATGAGCCAAGTGGGACATAGCATGCTCAGGGATATTGATTATAGAACTCAGTAGAAAAAAAGGAAAGAGTCCTGTTGTAAATATCTTCCCCCCGAGTAGATATAGACAAACAGAAGAGTATGGAAATCAAAGAAACTCAGACCCCGACATTTATGGCCAAGGCGCACATAAGAGGCACTCAACAAGGAATGTCAACATGCAAAAGGATGTGCCAAGGTGCATGTAAGAGGTGCTCAACAAGGAATGTCGACATGCAAAAGGATGCACCTTGGCGCACGACAGAAGGTGTCGACACGAAAATGGATGCGCCCTTGGCGCAGGTAAGAGGCGCACGACAGAAGGTGTCGACACAAAAATGGATGTGCCCTTGGCATAGGTAAGAGGTGCATGATAGAAGGTGTCAACACGAAAATGGATGCACCCTTGGTGCAGGTAAGAGGTGCACGACAGAAGGTGTCGACACGAAAATGGATGCGCCCTTGGCGCAGGTAGGAGAGTGTCGACATGGCAGAAGTCGCGCCTTAGCGCACGTAAAGGGTGCATGACACCGAATGTCGACATGATAGAATTTTTTCCTTGGCACACATAATGGTATGTCAACATGAATATGGATGTGCCTATGGCGCACCTTTAGGAGGTGCAACATTCTGAGCGTTGACAGGAAGCATACCCTAACCTAGATATTCAGACGGCCATAATTTTTCATAGGGAGCTCAGATTCACGCAAGGTTGGAATTTTTGGAAAGATTACGAGGTCCTCTATCCAACTATGACTAGATATCTTTAATTAGGTGGGAAAATTTTCTTAAAAATGCAAAATATAGTTCGCCACTTTTTAAGTTTGCTAGGGTTCTCACCTACCACCATAATGAGATAAATTAAATGCAACCTGGAGGTGGTTGGGGTAGATTTGGATTTCCTCTCTCTTCCCTCTCTCATTCTTCCTATAAATTGTAAGGAGGGGCTTCTTTCTAAAGGTTGGACATTCTTTGTTTTTCCCCTCCCTTCTTCTCTTTGGCAGGTGAATTTGTGGAGTTCAAACCTCCCATCTAAAACTGTAATGCAACTTTGCCTCTTGGCATTTTGCAGTGTGTTGTATCAATATTTGGAGAAAATAATGCATGTCTGTGGATGATTCTCAACCCTCTCTGTGTTCATTTGCATCCTCTTGATCTTTCACTACAAATCTGGTTATCTGTGCATGATCTTGCATTGCATTTTTATGGTTTGTGTTTATTGGCAAGACAGGTGTTCTTCATTCCTCGGTGCATCACCTTTGTTAGTTTAGGTTTTATTTTTATGCATCTTCTTACCCTGTCTCCTTGGAAAGTTAGTTTAGGTTTTGAGTAAACCCTCTACATTTTTACGTGTGCATCTGAACAGAGGAATAGGAACCGGCCTTCATCCGGAGAGCTTTTCCGATTTTGCAAGGTCCCACACTTGGGAAAAGCTCCATGTTATGCAATCACACTGAAAGTCTCAACCCATCGAGTTGCAGACATTCAGGGGTGCTATGATTCACCATCAATAGTTTTGGCATGCCCGGTGGGACCAAGAGGTCATTCCACAGGATTTGAAGGAATTTTCAAGAAATTTAGACAAAAAAAAAACTTGCAGGTTTTACAATTTCAGATTTTTCACCTTCCAGGATGAACTTTGAAATCAATTTTCAAGGGCTTAACTTGCTCAAAACAAGTCAAAATTTCACCAGTTGATAGATCGGGGGATAATATTCAAAAGGGTATTCTTAGATTTTTGAGATTTTGACTTTCAAAATTTCATGGTTTTTTGTATTTCGGGTTTTCCCAGTTGCCTTGACATGATTTCGAGTTTTGGGGGACCATGGTACCTATTCAAGAGATTAGTAGCTACAGCATGTCCCAAAACTGACACATGGAAACAGGTTTTGTGAATTGAAGACCTGAGTTCTGCATCTTTCGCAGCTGGATCCTTTAAGATTGTCTCCTCTTTTCCTTCAAAGTTTAATTCCATTTTCAATATTGTCAAGTTTGGTGTGTAACTTGGCAAAATCTAGTCTTTTGAGGCTCGTTCTCTAACACATCTGGCGACTCCGAAGGGGTGGAATTCAGCGGCGTAGCAGCAAAAGTTTCCCAGGCATATGAGAAGAATTCGAACCAGGTCTGATACTCGAGAAGAGGGGCTATTTTTCCACTTGCAACAATCACCAGGAGGAGGAAGGAGAGGAAGAAGACCACGAAGAGCACCATCTCCACCTAACTGGACTTTGTCTACACCTCCACCTGGTAGACCTTTTCTCGCATCAACAAGGGTTCTCAGGCCAATCAGAATGGCGCAACCACTAAATCCCTTTGTCAATTTCACTGGCAGCAGTCCACTTTCCCTCAATGCATAGAATCCAGTTCCAATTGCAGCATTGAAGAACATTCCATTTTTCACTGGAGAAAATCATACCACTCCTGGTGATCATGTCAAAGACATTGCTAACATTTGTGCAATCCACGAGATAAATGAAATGGAGGTTGTTGTCAAATTGTTGGCATCTTCATTCAAAGGGAAGGCATTGCAATGGTTTAGGAGCCTTGGAGCTGGTTCTATCACAAATTAGAATCAATTATGCATAGTTCTCCATGAGCAGTTTGGGGAAAAGGGAGACAATTTGTCTCTACTAGAACAATTGACGACTATCAAGAGAGCTCCCAATGAGCAGCTGACTAACTTCAACTTTCAGATTTCAAAGGTCTTGGGATAGAATTCCAGTGGCCGTTAGGCCAACAGCTGAAGTTGCTTTTCTATACTATCTTAAGGCTTTGAATTCTGATATTTCTATGTTAATTCAATCTATGGGAGGCACAACCTTACGTGCTACTTATAACATTGCCATTAGGGCTGAAAACTGTCTTATTCAAGTTGGTAAGCTAGCTCCTAGGCCTCTCATGCCCTTGTATCAAAAATTAGAAAATCCAAGTACTAGTCAAGCACCCACTTTGGCTCCTATTCCCACTCCTAGAAATCAAATTTCAAATGAAACTTCTACTTCATCCTCTAGTGCCTCAAATGAACTCCAAGAGGTTATGAAATAGTTGCAGAACCTTGGGAATCAGCTGGTGAGTATCAAAAGACATCAGGCTCAAATTCCTAGACTGTATCAGCCTCAATCGCAGTACCAGGCTAGGCCACCATACCAGCCCAATAGGCCACCCAATCCAGCTACAAATCAAAGCCAAGTAAGGCCTCCTACCAATAGACCATTTCAGCCCTATAGCCCCAATGTTGCATCTGCTTCTAGAGCATTAGTGCCAGTGTAAAAAAATATAGCTCAAGAGTATGATTGGTGTTTCCCATGTAATGAACCTCACAACTAATCTATGTGCTTCAATGGTGCTTTGAACTAAGCCTTGATGGTGACAACTACTGGCGTAGAGGGTGAAGTGAGCCAAGAAACAAATCTGCAACAAGGGACATCTCAGCAAAACACAGCTCCAAATGATACTGCACTTGCGAATTGGCAAGCTGAGGATTTTTGTGGCATGAATCAAACAATTTCTCAGAGTGTAGCAGCTAACACAAGATCAAAGAAGAGGAATATTGGTGAAGGGAAGTCATTGGCTCCAAGTGATCTACAACCTTCCATCACTCCACAAGGTGTCGGTAAGAAAAATACAGCCCCAAACATGCAAGGACAGCCCAAACCACCTTCTAAACCAACTCAAATGCCAGTTGTTGCTGCCCATGCACAAGAAAGGAATGTATAGGCCAAAGGACAGCAAAGAGATATTTCGTCCCCATTTAGCATCATTGATCAAATGAAGAAGACGAATGTGAATATATCGATGTGGGAATCTTTATCCATCCCAAGCCAAAGAGATCTTCTACAAGCTGCCATGAAGAATTGGTCAACTTCAAACCAGCAGGCCCATATGCAAGAGAAGGTCCTCACAAATACTGCTTAGCCTGAAGGGAATCATGGAGGACAAAAAGGTAAGGTTTTTAAGCCCCCTCCATTCTATGTTTCATTAATCATCGGCAATAAACTAGTACACAATTGCATGATTGATTCTAGGGCAAGTAGTTTTGTCATGCCTAAGCAAATAGCTGATCAGCGGGGTCTCCAATATGAAGTCATATCAAAGGGGGTAGTGTAGTTAGACGGGACAGCAGTAGCAACGGTGGGAGTGATTAAAGGTTTGAATCTTACCTTGCATACATGCCCCAACGTTACCATTTTACAAGATGTGTCAGTGATAGATTTTCCACCACTCTTTGCCCTATGCTTATCAAGGGATTTCACAGCCAAAATTGAAGGCTACTTATCTGCTGATTGGTCACACATGTTGTTCAGAACAAGATATGGTACTAAGGTCACAATCAGATCCAAACCAATTGCAAACTTTCATATTGAGCCTCATACTCCAAGCCAAATCAATGCCAACTATTCAGCATTTGATCAAGAAGATTATCCAAGCACAGATGAAGCTGACACCAAAGTTGGAAGCATCCCAGATTTGACTCTTGATGAATGGGAGAGCAAGGTACATGTTTTTGATCCCTACCAAGAAATAGAAGAATCTGAGCTAGGAGTCTATTGTATACATGAGGAAAACGAACCTATTCCTAGCATCACAAAAACAGACCATTAGGATGACAATGAGGTATGGAAATTATTTTTCGATGGATCAAGTAGTAAGCAAGGTGCAGGAGGAGGAGCTATGCTTGTTTCATCTCAAGGCATCAAATATTATTCAGCTTTCCGTTTCCATTTTTCCTGTTCAAACAAGACCGCTGAATATGAGGCCTTGATTCATGGACTTCATTGGGCCAGGAAAAAGGGCATAAATAACTTGAAGGTGTTCGGGGATAGTGAGTTGATCAACAATCAAGTCAGGGGACAACATGCTACAAAGAATGACTTACTGAAGAACTACAAGAATAGGGTATAGGACCTCGTTGAGGATTTTGAAGCTTTCAACATCGTGTCCATACCTAGGAAGAAAAATGAAGCTGCAAATAGGCTCGCAGCAGTTGGAGCAATGTTTGATGTGGTTGACAACATTAGAAGAGAAAAAACACAACCACATATCCATGTGATTGTGAGGCCAGCAGTTCTAGATAATAACACAAGCTAGCAGGTGTTTGAGAACAATCAACAGATCATCAATTTCTTACAAGAAGAGGCTGAGTTCTCAGTTAGGAATCAGGACAGACTAGATCAGCAGTACGGGGATCAAGTAGTGCAGCTGCAGACAAACAAGCTTCCCAAGGGGTTAGTAACATTGGATTCTATCTTCAACCCTAATGACCAGTTCCATAAGGAAAAGGCTAGCATACATGTCAAGAGAGAAGATTCAGGGCCAATTCCGGTTGGAGAAGGTAGAACACTTCAAATTGGTAAAGTGGCCACTGAGCAGGAGAAATCAGATTTCATACAACTTTGCCAAGAATTTCTAGATGTCTTCACTTGGAGCTATGAAGACTTAAGAGGATTCAATCCAAATTCGGCACAACATACCATAGAATTGGATCCAGATGCTAAGCCCATCAGGCAAAAGCAGAGACCAGTCAACCCTCACATTGAGCCTCTAATGAAGAAAGAGCTAAATAAGCTAATAGAGGCAAGCATTATATTCCCGATCAAGCACTCAAGCTGGGTTGCAAACTTGGTTCTGGTCAGGAAGAAGAGTGGAGAAATCAGGTTGTGTGTAGATTTCCGAGACCTCAACAGGGCATCTCTTAAAGACCATTACCCACTTCCTTCAATGGAACAAATATTGCAAGTGGTATCCGGTTCGGAGAGATTCTCTCTCCTAGATGGCTACTCAGGGTATAATCAAGTAATGGTGAAAGAAGATGACCAGTTCAAGACAGCTTTCACCACCAAATGGGGCACCTATGCCTACAAGAAGATGCCATTTGGATTATCAAATGCTAGAGCCACTTTCCAAAGGGCAATGGATATGGCATTCAAGGGGTTGATCAATAAAATAGTTCTAATATATCTTGATGACATCACGGTATTCTCCAAAAATGCAATAGATGACCTTTTTCATTTGAGGTAGGTATTTCAGAGGTGTAGAAAATTTGGGGTATCATTGAATCCCAAAAAATGCATATTCTTGGCTCACGATGGAAAACTTCTAGGCCATATTGTTTCAAAGGAGGGATTGATGATTGACCCAAAAAGAGTTGAAGCAATTCGAGCATTGCCATTGCCAAGTCATAAGAAGGCTCTTCAAAGCTTCTTGGGAAGGATCAATTTTGTTCACAGGTTTGTTCCAAACTTTGCAACTCTCATAAAGCCAATAACATTGATGTTGAAGAAGAGCATGGCATTTAAGTGGACAGCTGAAGGCAAGGAAATTTTTGAGGTAATAAAAGAGGCTATATCTCAAGCTCTAACTCTCGTCAATCCAGACTTCTCCAAAGATTTCATGCTATATGCCTTTGGTGGTGGAGACACAATTTCTGCAATCCTAGCACAACAAAACAAAGAAGGATTAGAACAACTAGTTGCTTTCTTCAGTCAAGGCTTCGAGGAATATGAAACTAGGTACTCTTTCATTGAAAATTATGTCCTTGCAGTGATCAGGAGCTTAAAGAAATTCAAGCACCTAGTCTCAAACAATAAGATCCAATTATTGGTCCCTCATGCGGGAGTCAAGGACTTCCTTCTAAACAAGGATCTGAATGAGAAACGTGCAGGATGGATAACTCATGTCATGGAATATGACATCGAGATCAAGGTCACAAAACTAGTACATGGAAAAGGACTATGTGAACAACTAGCTTTGAGTCAGCAAGTTAAAGCAGGTGATGAAAAAGAGACTATCTTGGTACTACAGGATGGTCAAGAACAAGAAAATGATGATGTGCCTGCTCCTTGTTGGACACAGAATATGACACACATCCTACAGATAGGCCTATGCCCTCCAGAAATGAGTAAATCAAGGAGGAGATACTTCAGATTACAAGCCATTCCATATGTGCTTGTTGATGTTGTTTTGTTTAAAAAGGACATCAATGGAGTTTTATTGAGGTGCATTGGGACGGGTCAAATTGAGAGGGAGTTACGAGATTTTCATGATGGAGATTCTGGAGGACATTTCACCCCATGGGTAACAACTCTCAAGATAATGAAGGCAGGGTATTATTGACCCACAGTGTTCAGTGACTGCTATACATGGATAAGAAAGTGCAAGAAATGTGCACTCTTCACGGGCAAAGAAAGACTAGCAGCACTTCCATTGCACCCGATTTTGGTTGACCAACCATTTATGCAATGGGGATTGGACTTCGTTGGGGTCACAAACCCAAACTCAAGCCAAGGCCACAAGTGGATTCTCACAGCAACGGACTATTTCACCAAGTGGACCGAAGCAGTAACGCTCAAGGAGGTAAATGAGTCTAACATACTATACTTTTATGAAGGAATAGTGACCAGGTTCGGTGTGCCGGCCACTATCATATTAGACAATGCATTGGCATTCATAGGTTCCAAAATTATAGAATGGGCTGTCAAGAATGGAATCTATTTGAGCACCTCTTAAAATTATTACCCGCAGGGTAATGGACAGGCAGAGTCCACGAACAAGAATTTTCTAAGGATCATCAGAAGGACTCTGGATGAAAACCAAAGGACATGGCATACTAAGCTAAAATCAGCATTATGAACTGACAGGATAACGTCAAAGATGTCTACAGGCAATTCTCCCTACAAGTTGGTCTATGGGAAAGAGGCAGTATTACCTATATCATTAGAATTGCCAGCATTAGAGCTCATGAAGTAGTTGGAGTTATTTGAGTTTGAACCAATGGAGGCCAGGTATGTAGAGTTGATGGAATTGGAAGAAATAAGAGAACATGCAGTTTAGACAATTGAGAAGGATCAAGCCTTGATAAAAAGATGGTTTGATAAGAAGGAAAGAGCAAGGACATTCCAGGAAGGGGACCTAGTCCTGAAGTGGGATGCAAATCGGGCAAAACTAGGAAAGCATTCCAAGTTTGATGCCATTTGGAGTGGCCCCCATATGGTCACGGAATGCAAAAGTAGTAATGCCTTCCAATTGTCTACATTAGATGGATAAGAACTCCCGATTCCGGTTAACGGAATCTATCTTAAACATTGCTACTAAAAGGAAAAGGTTTACCCTTGTAAATATTAGCCTAGATTTCAATTCCTCTAAGTGCGTATGCACATTGTCTTGTTGTAGTTAGGTTTCTTTTTCCCTAAGTGCTTTGGCACAGTTTTTGTTGCTCTCAGGTTGAATTTCTACAGTTTAGCGTGCTGTCAGAGAAGAAGTTGCGGTATCAGGATCGGGATCAGATATCAAGTTGGTTTCAAGTTATTTCTTATGACTCCATGCCCAATGAATTGCTAAAAGGCCACTGATCTTCTACCTAGTAGGCAGGTGATCCCGTTGAGTCGCCAAATTGTTGTATATATCTTTCCCTCGGGGTAGATATAGACAAGCAAAAGAATATGGAAAATCAAGGGCGCATGAAAATGGATGTCGACATGTAAATGGATGCGCCAAGGCACAGGTAAATGGCGCACGACACAGAGTGTCAACATGGCAAAATTCGCGCCCTTGGTGCGGGTAAATGGCACACAACATAGAGTGTCGACATGGCAAAATTCGTGGATGCACCCTTGGTGCAGGTAAATGGCGCATGACACAGAGTGTCGACATGGCAAAATTCGCGCCCTTGGCACAGGTAAATGGCATGGCATGACACAGAGTGTCGACATGGAAAAAGTCACGCCCTTGGCACAGGTAAGAGAGTGTTGACAAAAACATGGATGCGCCTTTAGCAGACCTTCAGGAGGCGCAACATTTTGAGTGCTAACAGGAAGCAAACCCTGGCGCAGATATTTAGATGGCCATAACTTTTGACTGGGAGCTCGGATTCATGCAAGGTTGGACTTTTTGGATATCTTTAATTGGGTGGGAAAAAGTTCTTAAAAATTAAAAATATAGTTTGCCACTTTTTGGGTTTGCTAGGGTTCTCACCTACCACCACAATGAGATGAATTAAATGCAACCTGGAGGTGGTTGGGGTAGGTTTGGAATTCCTCTCTCTTTTCTCTCTCATTCTTCCTATAAATTGTAAGAAGGGGCTTCTTTCTAAAGGTTGGACATTTTTGTTTTGCCCCTCCCTTCTTCTCTTTGGCAGATGAACTTGTGGAGTAAAAACCTCCCATTTGAAATTGTAATGCAACTTTGCCTCTTGGCATTTTGCAGTGTGTTGTATCAATCTTTGGAGAAAATTAATACATGTCTGTGGATGATTCTCAACCCTCTCTGTGTTCATTTGCATCCTCTTGATCTTTCACTGCAAATCTGGTTATCTGTGCATGATCTTGCATTGCATTTTTTATGGTTTGTGTTTATTGGCAAGACAGGGGTTCTTCATTCCTCGGTGCATCACCTTTGTAGTTTAGGTTTTATTTTATCCATCTTCTTACCCTGTCTCCTTAGAAAGTTAGTTTAGGTTTTGAGTAAACCCTCTACATTTTTATGTGTGCATCTGAACAGAGGAATAGGAACTAGCCTTCATCCGGAGAGCTTTTTCGATTTCGCAAGGTCCCACACTTGGGAAAAGCTCCATGTTATGCAATCACACTGAGAATCTCAACCCATCAAGTTGCAGACATTCAGGGGTGTTGTGATTTGCAATCAACAAGTCCCTGGTTGTTAGAAGAAATAAAATGATGAGCTCATGATATGGGTGTTTGGCCCAAGCCAACTCGCTATGAGAATAGGTTATTCAAAAAAGACATGGACATATTACACAAATGACCAGGATATTGCATGGAAAGATTTCAGCTCTTCTCAATTTTGACATCGATATCATGTGTGATTAGAGCCAACTTAGTGGGAGGAAGTGAATAAGTGATTGAGGCTCAGGTTATGGAGCTAGCTTAAACACGGAGTGGCTTGGTAACTTGTGCTAAGACACCTTGTTGGGTTCATCGTTCATTGATGCCAAAATCAAGTAAGGAGATGATTGTGTTAAGGTGAATGTCATTTGAGCTCATCGGTTTGGATGTGACAATGCAAAGGAGCTCAGTGCGGTTACACAGTGAGCTTGGTCAAGCTGAAGGAAAGGAGCTCTTGGAAACACACAAGCATGAGTCTAACAAATCCATAATGGTAATCACTCAACATTGGGAAAATCTAGTGTGCAACACGGAGTGTATATGAGCTCAACTCGTTGAGTTGAACCTTACTCGGTTGAGTCCTATTGTCCCCTCAAAATTCCCCTCTTTTGAAAGTCAAAAATTTGAAATATTTTGAGTTGGCACTCTTCAGTAGTCTTAGTGAAATAAGAAATTCGAAGAGATAGTGAAAAATTTGTTTCTTGGGGTCATTTTAGTGACTTGTAGGTCTGTCAAACATTTTTTTCCCTCATGTCCCAAGTAAAGACAGGCCTCCTATTCACCAATTGACCGATTTCCCTGCAAGTCCTTGTCCATCAGTTTTATCAGACTTTTTTTAGCTCATATGTCTCAAGTATGCCCGGGCCTAATACAGCCTAGAATTGTTAGTTAACACCTAGTCATGTTAGCACATCATTCAGCCTAGGCTGAGTGCTCACTTGACGTGTGCAAAGGTACCGGGTCCCTCTTAATAGTTGCAGTAGTAGAATGGTGGTATGATAAAATAGTAAACATATATTTTAGGAACTAATCCATCCCTTCAGCATTTATATCCAACCAGATCTATAAGCGCTAAAGGTAAATCATCATGAAAGTAATAACATGCATTGATAAAACAAATCACACACTTTGTTCAACCAATTTCCTTTATCTATTTTATTGAACCAACAATATAGTAGCTTCATACAATACCAGACATGCGTGTATGGATCTATTACAATTATCCAGTCACATGTACTCGGGTTTTTCCATTCCTCAAAACATATGGTTCCATCTGTATCTCTATGTATGTCTCTATATTCTCTAAGTAATTATATATATATATATATATATATATATATATAGGGTGGGGAACTAACCCTTCACCACTTAACTCTACCAAAAATAGGTCGCATACTAATAACAAATACACACCTTTTTACAATTATAGCCATACATGCAAGTATGATATCTATAGATTGCTGATAGTTAACTGAAGTGATGGATCTATTCTTAACTTATGCTCATACAAGAGTGATTTGACATGTCCTTCCAAAATCTCCACGAAGAGTGGCACGTAAATCTCAGCATTGCTTTGTGTACTCCACATGCCAATCTCTAAGAATAGACCTGATCTCCAAAATCGGCTAGGTCCTTGAGAGTCTTACTCTACACCTCTGTGTGTGATGCCTTCCTATACCTTCACACTTTTTCTCCTGTGCCATTCTTCTGTGCGGACTCTATGTGTAATTTTAACTAAGTGTTCTCTCTGATTAATATTACCCCACACTAATCTCATTGTCACCCCGACAATGGCGATGCTCAAAACTTATACATAGAATGGATAAATAAAGAATAGTTGAATAATGAATTTTGAATAAGACTCTTAAATAAGAATTTTGAAGAAGATATACACAGCTAACAAAACTATCTAGGCCTCAGGCCCCTCCGTCTCATCCTGATGCAACAACTCTAGATATTCTTCTTTGATATTTACTTCCAGGTTCTCCCACATTGTTAGCACTAGTCCTGCTATTTCAGGAACGTCTACAATGATGGAATGTAACTCTTCCATGGAGAGTTTCCCTTGCTCATTTTGTATTACAAGCATTACACTTGACATAGAGGTTTACACCCCTTCTAGTACATCCATCTTCTAAGCAATGAGCTTTCCTAGCTCCTCCAACCTCTCCTTATGCGGTGCCTATGCCGTAGCTACTGCCTCGCACTTTTTCTTCACTAGGACTAAGCATTCAACATGGCCTAGGGAAGCATCCTCCATCACCTTGTGGACTTCATTTTCTTCCTCCAAGGTTTTCACCATGATCAGTGCATCTAGGATTGTGCATATGGTTAGCACATGATCGACCTTATTCAGTTTGTCGGGGGTGTCTTGCAGTAGACCTTTATAAGTAGAAATCCTCCTAACTACTGTAGCCTACACCTTTTCTGTCTTTTCCCTAGAGTCCTTGGGATATGACGATACATGCGCCTTTTCATTCTCCAACACTAATGTTATCATTTTTTTCACGTAGTGCATCGTAGAAGGATATTCTTTTGGTACCGGGATTCTAGATGTGGGCGTACCTTTAGAACATCATATCCAATTTCCTTTGCCATACTAAAAAAAAGTGTCATATTTTCTTTTGATTAAGTCCTTTTCTAGGACTATGTTTGCTACCTCCACATCCTTGGCTTTTAATCTCTCTGTCAGTGCCTTGATGGTAGTAGATTTATCTATGTTTCTTCTTGCTACTTCGAATGATACTTTCACTAGAGCATTGCTCACTTGCTCATCTGACATCATTGTTGGTTTTATTATCATGTGGTGCATTTTAGGTGCCTTCTTCAACGCCTTGACGTGCAAGATTCTTCACCAACATCAAAGTCGGGCTCATCCATGTGTGTGTGCATAGACCATGAGAGATGCTTCCTTGTGCATAGAGTCGCCTTGTCCTCGTCCATGAGTGCCCATCCAAATAAATCCTTCTACTCAATGGTACTCTGGAACCAAGTGAAAAATGATCAGCTTTGGGTCTTCTACATACCCCATGGCATGTGCCTTGGTGTCCTCCCCTATTCGATAGGATTGGGGGTCCTCTTGGAATGGTTGCATCAAGGTTGGGAATACTAGATGTATCCCCACCCTTGTCCTATGTAGCCTCTGATTGACCCCCTTCTTCTCCTTCCATCTTCTCCTCCTCATGTTGAGGCTCTTCTCCAGTTGGAGATAAAGGTGCCTTCTCCTCAGATTCCTCTGTCTCATCACTTAACCTAAGTTTTCTCCATTTCTTCTCCTCTGGCTCCTTCACCTGTGGGGTCCCTTCTTACACCCTTGTGTGCTTAAACACCTTATTAAATATTTGTGCACCCTGCTTCTCCCCCATAGCTCCTTCTCCCTGGGGAGTTATCACGCACTCCCCCTCCTAACCAGATAGCTGCTTCCTCCTTAGCACCAGGCCACCACTATCTTCAGGTTCTTCATCCTCTTCCTCATCATCTTGCTTGGGCGTAGAGGGCCTAGGTGCTAGAATGTTCTCCATAGTATGCTTTCCCTTCAACATCCCTAGAAAGCACGAATTCATTCTCCATATACTTGTTTTTCTCCATTTTAGGCTTTAGTTGGAGGTATGTTAGCGTGGCCCTGATATCCATAATGGCCAGTCTCTAGCTTAATGCTTAATATTTTTGAGATGTTATTCTTGTTGTATGCATTCCTCCCTGGATATCCATAAGTCTTTCTCAGGGTTTGATATTCACAGTCCACCTTGTCTGCATTAAATACCAACCTCTATGTGTTGGTGAACAGATGAACTGCAGCTTAGAAGTACTATGTGGGAAATGCATATGGTAGTTTACACCAGGGGCTTCATGATCCATCTACCATTGGGAAGTGCACAATATAGAAATGTTGGTAGACTACAAATTATACATGTTTTCCCGAGGACCAAGGGAAAATCCTTGGGTATGTGCCATTCTTCCCCAAATTCCATGCGAAGCCTATCATATCACATCTTAGTGCGCTCCTTAACCTCCTCTGTCATCGACCCTTTGTAAAGATATTTGTTGAATCGCTCAGCTGGAGACTTATGATTCATGGGGTATTCCCATATGTTCTCTTTTGGGCCATGTGGTACCCCGATCTCCATGAAGACTAAACTCAGTAAGATACATCTAAAACTTATCTTACTCCCTTCGTGTGCTTCCTCGACTATCCACTCTGCAATGAATCTAGCAATGTTATAAGTGGTTCCCTCTAACATGTGCTTGGCCACATGTAACCACATAGAATTAACTTGCGGCCAACGTTCTTGGTCATTCAACTTTGTGGTTAGATGTGCTGCCTGTACTACTAAACAATTTTTCAACTTATCAATGTTCATACCGCGTGGTCCTTTCTAATAGCCCAGTGCCTTCTGTGTCTCCACAATGGCACTTTTGTTAGCTAAGTCAGTCCTTAATGTCTTCACCTATTTCCTGTAATCCAGTAACTGTGGTAATGAGGATGGGTGTTAGTCTTACCCTCCGTCTTGTGAAATAGAATAAGTCCTCATAGGCTTAGCTCATCAGCCGTCTGTACAAGGATGCATACTTTCCAAAGTATGGAAGCTCATAAATCTGGTAGACACCATTTCCCTTGAGTAGCTTTTCCCCGGCATCATCATATATCGGCATACCATCCTTAGTGTGCCTATTTGTTCAAGAGGTGAGCAGGGTCATCTAACTTCTTCTGGTTTTCACTGGTTTGGTGATTGTATTCACTTATCTTGCTATCTTATGTGGGTATTCCATTCCTTCCCCACAATAACTTCTTCAAGGTACTGCATTTCAAAGAATTTTCTCTCCAGGGCCATATCCTCCTCTTCTTCCACCACCACCTTCTTCTTTTCTTTTATCAATGTTGCTTTCTTCTTTAGTGCCATTCTCTTTCAGGGGTTTTGTTTTGTAGGTCAGTAGTTGTGTGTTTTGAGTAATTTTCTTCAAACCCTAACCCGATTCTTCCATGCCCTAATTTGTAATCATGAACTAGCGCACCCTAACTCTGTTGTATTACTCTACTTTGTCAAACCCTTTTTCTAGGGGATCCAAGCCCTTTTAATAAACAAATCTCTTCTGCGTGCCTGGTTTTCTTGCTTCATACCTTAAATTAGTTATCTTTATGCTCTTCATGTATAGGCTCTCTATCGAATTCTCGTAGTCGCAAGGGGTAAAAATGATATTGCATCCCGTCCTTATTTAGATTTCTACTTTTTGCTGCATTAATTACTCCTCCACCTACCAAATTCTCCTCATTTATGACCTATTTTTATCATTTCCATGTGGTATATTTTTGCGCCAAAGCTATAACCTTCTAGTGCACCTCTTTACCCTTTATCATAGACTTATCTTCAACGTGCACCTTAGCACCCGAGTACCTCAACACTGCATGATCTCCTAGTAATTACCATGGCCGGCCGCTTACCTTGTGTTATACTTTCCCTTATCCATATTCATCCTTTCTTATCTTAAGAAGCAATCTTTTATCAGTTACCCTTAGCAACCTTCTTTCAACACCCACAACATGACATCTTCACAGCATATCCCTGAGAGTCACCAACAATCCACCGCACATGAAAAGGATGTGCAGTCCTCTGCGCATCAACATGCTTCATATTGTAGTTAGTTTCATGCATGCAAGTGCACTTATTACAGAAACAAGAGCTAAAATTGACAAAGCATAGCGACGATGAAAGAAATACATTAAGGAAATGCATAAAGTTAAACCTAATATATCTAGAAATACTACCTTATTACAAACACTAAGAAGACTTATTTATAGTAGGGCTTCAACCTACTCCTGTTAAAGTAACCGGGCAACCATGTGCTATCAATTTTTTTAAACTGGAAAGCACCTAACTCAAGTATATGAGTGATAACATATGGCCCCAACCAATGCACCTTGAGCTTTCCTAGATGACAAATAAACTTGGATTCACATAGAAGTACCATTTTTCCCACTACAAGTTTATTATCCTTGATGTTTCGATCATGCCATTCCTTTTGTTGCACCTTTCTCCTGTTTCTGACTCTAGCATGTGATGGTGTGGCACTCATCTAGCTGAACCATCTTCACAATCCATTCTCCCAAGGCTTACTCATTAGCTAGACCTCCAGTGCACATAATGCCCAAGGAAGGTTACATATATTCTAGAGGCAGAATAGCTTCTACATCAAACACCAATTGAAAAGGTGTGGCTTTGTTCAATATTTTGTATGTTGTTCTATAAGCCCAAAGAACAAAAAATACTTTATCATTCCAATCTTTCCTCCCAACATCGCAAATCTTAGTCACTGTGTGGTTCAAGATCTTGTTAAAAGCCTCAGCAATCCCATTTGCCTAAGGGTGATAGGGTGTAGTGTTATGGTGGGCAACCATAAACTCGTCTAAAAGAATTTGTATTGTCTCATTTAAAAAATGTGTGCCACTATCACTTGTTAAACTTAAATGAAAGCCATACCTTGTAAGGAAATTCTCCCATAAGAACCATGCTACTGTAGCCGCTCTATAGTACTTTGTAGATTCTACTTCTACCCCATCAGGTAAGATAATCTATATAAGTGATGATATAGCGTGATCCAGTCCTACACGCGGCTAGTGAGATAGGCCTGAAAAATTCAATTGCCAATTTCTCAAAGTGTTTTGCACTCGTTATTAATCGTAGGGGCATCTCATCCCTTTTTCCTAGTCGACCTAGACATTGACAATGGTTACATGTCTTACAATACTCTTTACAATCCTTGTACAATGTTTCCCACCATCACCCAACAAGTAGGATCTTGTGCGCTGTTGCATCACTTGTATAATGGCCACCTGCAATACCACCATGTGCTTCTTCCATTATGTCCTTTCATTCATGCTTCAAGACACAATGGCATAGCACCTCATCTCTACCTAGCTTGTATAAATCACCACTAATTAACATGAATGGTGTTGCACGAATAGAAAGTTACTTCTTCTCTAAAGTTTTCATGCCTTTGGGTGCCATACCCGTTCTTAGAAAAATAATAATGTCCTCTAATTCTGATGGTGCATTATAACCTATACATCTTTGCATCAGGCATGGTCTCCTCTATTGTCTATTCCTCTTCCCCTGATTGAATTCTAGACAAGTGATCCAGTCCATAATTGATTTTTCCTGGTTTTACCACAACCGTAAAGTCAAACTCTTGAAATAAGAGTACCCACTGATATATGCGCCCCTATAAAATGGGGTTGTTCACCAAATATTTTAATGCCATGTGATCTTTATAAAACACAAATGGTGTAGCCAACAAATACTGATGAAATTTGTGTAAGGCATAGATCATGGACAAGGCCTCGTGCTTTGTAATGGTATAATTCTATTCTACAGGGGTTAACTTCCTACTAGCAAAGCAAATGGGATGATCAATGATACCTTCACCTGGTTGAGCTAAGACAACCACCAATGGCTATATCAGAAGCATCCATATGAACATGAAAAAGGTTTATACTATGAAGGAAAATGCAAGATAGGTGTGGTAGTAAGTTTCTGCTTCAATATCTCAAACGCGATCTGTTGTGACTCCCCTAGTAGAATGTACCTTTTTCCTAGAGCAACTCTTCTAAGGGCATGTCAAATTTTGCATACCCTTTTATAAACTTCCGGTAATACCTTTTATGACCCAAAAAACCTGCACACCTCACGTTGACTAGCCAACACTTTCAAGACAATGATGACTGCAACTTCAGCTGGATCAACCAACCAACCCTTCCTTGTAGATGATATGTCCTAAAAGTGTCCCCAAAGGGAGTTGTAGACACCTAAAATTGGTTATCCAATTTGATGTCCCCCATATGCGTTTGTCTTCTCGAGTAACCTGGGGCACATTTAAATCGCCACTTCTCCCTTAGGGTATTATTTAATATTTAATTTAAACATCTATCCTAAGTTTCTATCACCCCCATTATGTTTTACCCCATAGATAATTAAATATTAACTATTTAATTATATTTTCTACATATATCCTAACCACTTATCTAACCCATATCAATTCCTAACCTCCCATATCTATTCTATCCATCTACCCCCCCTATTTCTTCTCCTCCCAAACTGAGTAGCGGGATCTTTCCCGTATTTGAGGTGGAAGGATCACTTCATCTTCCCAAAAATCATCCCTTTTGGCCATTTTTAGAGTCTGTTCCCTGATCGGCACCGACTGATACTCGGTCGACGCCGATTTTTTGGAAGCAGCATCAATTTCATCTCGGTTGGCACCGATTACAAATATAAGGCCAAAATTCAATTCTGGTGAGATAGAAAGAATGACAGAGAGTTTTGAGTATCAAGTCTGAGCATTATCTATCAAGTGAGAGTGAATCCTATCCAAATCAATCCCTGAGAGGAGTACCGTTTACTCTACTCCTACCCACATCGACACTGTGAGCCTCCATCGATCGCTTGGTAACTCTATTCCAATATCCAATGCAGGTGGAGCCTTGTCATTATCCCTACGGCTCTTGCAGATCCGGCGGAGATCGACAATCTAGCTTCCACTGGTCTGTTTCTCAATCTTCCTGCAATTTTCCCCAAGTTGACATCGACCATACCCAGTCGATGCTAATTCTATCTAGTTGACGCAGACCTATCTCAGTTGACGTCGATTCTTCTTAGTTGACGTTGATTTTCCTAATCGATGCTGATCTACCTACGGACAGGTAAAATAATTCAGGGAATAAAAATCCAGCATTATTTTCACAACTTTCCCATTTTTTATTGGTTTATTTTTGCTGTTTACTTTTCTGGTCTATCATTTTTAATCAAAATATAGATATTTACTTACATATTTTATCATGTATGCTTCTTTCCTTAATTGAAAACATGGACTGACATCCGCCAAGGGAGCTTATTGCTTCCTGGACCAACTTTTTGGGCAGTCCACCCAAATATCTTTTAACGTGGTCTTTTTCTGTCAAGCATCTATGTCTCACAGGTTTCTTGGATATACTTTGTAGGATCACTCGTGTGCACCCGTCTTGTCTACATCATCTTTCTTTTCCATCTACATCTTCAAATCTTATCTTTCAGGTATCGATTTCATTTGAGTTTTTCAACATTTTTGTGTTTAGTTTGGTACATTAACTTGGATAGGTAACAAGCGTGAAATTCTTGATCTACATTCTGGCATGCCCAATGGGACCCAACCAAAGTCCCTTATTGGTAAGTTCATTTATTTTCCAGTTTTGAGCTTCCATTATGTTTCTTTGCTACTTTTTGTCAGTTCTCTGTAGCATTTCCTTCCTTCATTTTGGTCTTGCTTCTTTCACTTATAATTCGCAAAGTTAAAGTTTCTTCTTTCTTGCAAAACTAAATTCCAATTCCTATTCCGAAGATCAATAAATATTTCATTTGATTTCAAAATTGTATTCTTGATCCATCTCTTTTTGTAAAAATTGTTATTTTATTGAAAAGTTTTCTAGTTCTTTAAATAGGAATTTTCATTCTACTATCATCTGGATATATCTTTCTAAATTTGTTTGGTGTTTTGCTTAACCTTTTCTTACAGATCACATTGCTTGTTCGTGGGATTATTCGAGGGGAAGATCTCAACAACATGCTTTTTGAAGTCCACACACCTTGGAGAGCTAAATCTATAGGTATTCCTCTTTCACGGTGTTTTCTCCTTTTTTAAGAACTAAAAAGACCCTTGTTTGTTTGTATTCTATCACATTCAAACATTTCAATTTTGGTGCTTAAAAATAATTTAATTGCATCTGGGAAAGAATTTTTTTGACTAGCCTTCATCGAAATCCAACACTTCATTCTTAGTGCTTAAAAAGAACTTTTCCTTTGTCATTTTTGTTGTATGCTATTCATCTAGTTTTCTAAATAGGCTGGAAAAATTAATCAAAATCGGTAGTGACACTATTTGATTTTTATTTTTCACCATTACACACAAAGCCAAAATCACTAGGTATAAAGCATCAAAACAAAAATTCCTCCCCTGGCCTCACCTACTTGGAAGTGACATCCAAGAGGAAGAGCCTACGCGGTACTCGGGCCACGCTATAAATTCATGGAAGTTCTGGTATATATTGGCAAAGCACCCGACTCCCTTATCATAGTGGTGTGTGAAGTATGGGGGTAGGCCCCTATATCAAGCCATGTACTAGTCTTTTACTGAAGTTCCTTCAGGACTCCTCACCAAAACATTCCCCAAACCATCCTTAGTTTGGCTATCTGAGTAGTTCCTATTCTAAAAAGCCTTCCCTAATATTTTCTTTCTTAAAAGTAGGAAAACTTAAAAGAGATAATCACCTATGCTGCTTGAATTTTCTGTACATTAGTTAGGTCAATCTTCTTTTTCTATATTTCTACTTATTTATGACGGTCATCACTCGGTTACAATCTAGAAGAATGGCTCAATTGGCCCCTTGTTCCTCTGAGATCACCACTAGTGTGGATGTTTTGGCACCCCTCAGTTATTCCACGGGACTGCTATTAGTTGGTTCCCCATCTTGGTCATATAATCCTTTCTATCAGCCTAAAGCAATCCCATCACATCCAGCTTCCCCCAGTCCTTCAGAAATATCATCTACTTCTAATATAGAGTATGTTCCTCTTGGGGATCCTAAATTTCAGGTGCTCCTTGATCGCAATCCGGTAGCCCTTATGGACTACCTAGTACATAAGTCCATTTGAATATACTGATCAAGGACCACCAATCCAGCAAGTTTACGATTATCCTTGTGAACCATCCCAGGATTTTGTAGAACAATTAGCTTCCTTTTTCTCACCTCAAACCACAGAAGAGGGTGGCACACCTGTGCCTCCTTTTTCTCTTCCACCGACCATGTCGACTAGTTCTCAAATATTCTTGTCTATTCCTAACACCGTAGTTACCTCGACTATTCCACAACCTACTTCTGAGAAGTCTTCTTCTCTAGCTATAATGGGAGCGTCTACGTACCCACAGATTATTGTTAATTCTTCTATGCCGTCCATTGTGTCCCAGGGTCAGTACCTCTTTATGAGTCAACCCCCTTCAATGATTCAGTTGGTTCCTGCTTCTCATCCTCCAATTGGTCTTTCTTCCAATGTTCCAAGTGACAGTGACCTTCACCCATCCTCTAGCATAGGAACCCTTAATAACCAATCCAGTAGTCAAAAGCCTCATTTAGAACTTGTTCCCCACCATGTCTAATCAAATCAATACCCCATGTTCCTCAATCCATTCTGATTCAGTCAACAAGTGTAGGATCCCACCAATCACAGGCTCTGTCTTTCATTCAACCACCTTTTTCTCAACCACTTGTCATCTCATAGCCTGTTTATACACAAGCTCCTTCATAGCAAATACCTCACTAGGCATCACCCAGAACACCTAGTTATTCATCTTATCATCCTGTTAATCAACAGATGAATCCCCCGTTGAAGCCTCAACAAAATCCACCATTTGCTTCTTATGTAGGACATACCAGTATGCCTCCTCCTCAATCTGATGTGGTCCAAATTATTTTCAAGAAAATCGTAGACTTAGAAGCCTCCACCAAAGGGGCTCATCCTTCATACTCTTTTGAAGAAGTGTGTAATGAACCCATTCATCCATCAATGGATTTTAAGCCTTATCCCCCCAATGGGAACTTCCTAAGTTCTCAAAATTTCATAGTCGGGAGGATCCTCAACAACACCTGTGAGCATTTAAACATGCTTGCTACCTGATAGTCCAAGATTAGGAGATTATGCTCCGTACTTTTCCTATGTCTCTAGCAGGGCCTGCTTTAGATTGGTACAATAACATTCCTCAACATTCCTTGTTTTCTTTCTCTTAATTGGCCCAAATGTTTGTTGAAAACTTTTCAATAAACATCACACATAAGATCTCGATTACAGATATTTATAACATTTGTCAATTTTGTAACATCCTCATTTTTGTACATTAGAACAAGTAATAATTTTTTTTTTTTGATAAATGCTTCCTGGTTCTAAATACATAATTTAGAACTCACAAATCAAAACAACCATTCTTATAACAGATAACCATATGCAGCTGTAATGACTCGGAGTACCTCCGATCTATTCATTCCATGACTCGGTAATCTACCGATCTATTCATGAGTATCAAGAGTTGGCGTTTTTATTTTAACACATCACTCTTGCAGTTCTTTTCCCTAATCTGGGATTCAGAATGCTCTGTCCAAGGAACCTATCTGAATAATTGTTACCATTATTCATCGGCATCTCATCCCTTAGACTAGGTGACATAGGACAACGCAATCAGCAGCTTGCGATACTTTGGCCAAAGATTTGAAACATATTGCTTATGTCTCGTATTCCTTGATGGCATACTCGTCAATCTGGAATACGTCCTTCACCCCATTCCTTTGTTATGTAGAATGTATTATACTAACTTCTGTCAGTCTCTCCTGCCCCAAGTTATTCACTCAGAAACAGATTAATAATATGGCAACGTTATAAGGATGCTCTCGAGACTAGGGATAATCTGACATACTAGGTCAACCCTAGTTAACCCTGTGTGTCAAGGTACCCCGAGTCTCCAGGGGCAGCCTCATAACATGACCATGTCGGTAACCAGTCCCGGAGTAAAACTTGTTCGAGTTTAAAGAGTAAATCTTGACGATCAATGCAAAGGGTGTCGCCATAAGTTACCTGCATTGTTGTATCTTTGAGAAGATCCTAATCTTCTCGAAGGTACAACCCTGCAAATGAATTGTGCCATCAACCTTCAAATCTACCTCGATAAGATCTACTTAACTTTTAAGGTGTTACTTACGTGGAGTTTAAATTATACTCTAAGACACTCCTTTTTAGGGTAGTCTTTTCCCAACCCCTAGGTTCCTCATCTTAAAATTGACTTTCTTATTAAGACCCATTCCACAAAGAGAAGTTTAATAATATTGAGGTCCCAACAAGGAGATCATTGTTTCACAATAATCTTAATATATGAAATTGGGTAGTAACCCCAAGTCTTCTCATAAGATTGCTAACTTATCCCTTTTGGCTTTATTCCAGATCTTAAAACTGAAATATATCTTAATTATTAGTGTTAAGATATAGTGATTTTAAAAACATTCAGTATGATGTCTTGACTTAGATCAAGGTTAGAGAGTAACAGATTTCTCTTCCCGTTCAGCTTCCTGAAAGGGTTTATTTTAATCTTAGCTTCTCAAAATCAGTGATCTAAATTACAATTAGCTTTAAATAGATCATAATAGAACTACTAAACAATCATAAGTATTTAGTCACATAACCTTGCAACGCTTACTTAGATAATCATAAACGTCTCCAAGTTGTACAATAATAACAATGGTCTTAAAATCATTCGAACCAAAGAAGATCAAACCATCAAGATACGAATGCAAACACATAAGTAACAATACCTCAGCTTATTCATTTCTAAGCTAATCAAATACATTTTATGCATTTAGCATATTTGATACAATACTCAACAACAAAAGAACATCTTTCTTCAAGTAGTACATTTAGAGAATCAAGCTGTAATTCATCATAAAACCAAATTAAACAATCTGAACATCATATCAGATATGCGTGCCTATACTACTTATGGCAATCATCTGTAAAAATTGTCAACACGGGTTAGTTTGGTGAACTGAGCATGATAAGCACTAATTCTTAAAACAAATGCAATCCACCAATTGTTTTCATCAAACAACCTATTTAAATGAAATCATTTCTTCACATTGCAAACTTAAATCAGGCTATCCATCCTATATGTTAGAGACTAAGAACATATGAATACAGCCTTTCTTAAGACAACAAAATTCCTACAAGATTGTTTCTACAATTTCTCATGGCAGTTAAAACATTCAACAATCCCACAGTCTTAATTCTTTTATCATCCTAACACATTTCAATGGTATTGACAAGTATACCTATTTATATAGCAGCACTCATTTTATACCAGTCTCTCCATACAATAACTCAGTTTATTCTTGTTATTCCCCTACCATAGAGATCGTAAAAAGGATGCAAGAAGAAAGCACACAAGTTTTCCTGTCTAGGAGAGAGAGGATTTTTCCTATTCCATTTACCATATACATCAACATATAAATTACAGTCAAGAAGAAAGAAACAAAGTCCATCAGAATCATAAGTCAATAACATTATGAACTGTACCGATTAATGCAAATACATTTACGCATGCGACTAAACAGTCGAAATTACAAGAAGAGCTAAAGTTACATCTAATTCCAAATATAAAGGTCACCTGTAGCTACTAAACAATTCGAGAGTTCACGCAACAAGCACTAATAAATAATCCAACTCCAATAGGCTCAATAAAACTTTCCATATTATTCAACAAACATGAAAAATATCCAACGCCATCGCCTGTCATGGCACAGCTAAGAGCTCTTTGTTTCAGTCTAACTTGAAACAAGATCACATTAAAACAATTAACGTTTCCATATGAAATACAGTGACATTCACGCAGAGTCGAAACACAATATGCACAGCTTCATTCAACTAAGCAAATCCCTACGATTATACCACATGGGTGTAAATTAGAATTCATTTTCAAGAAATAATAACCTCAACAAGATCTTCATAAAATTCATCATCATATCATTATTTTCAAAAAAGTTTCATCCAAGCCGAGATAATACGAATACAGTAAGGACTCATACAGAGTCGATTTTAAAAAGTAAACACAGCGTGGACTAGATCAGTAGTCGAATTCATACAAAAACATTCAAGGTTTCCAACTAATTCAACACCAACAGTCTTCACAACTAAACTTCTACAGAAGTCTAAATACAAGATACATATTAAGGACTCCAACAGAGCCAATATCAATAAGTATTCACAACCAATCTTATACAGAAGTCGATACACTGGTTACATATCCAGGACTCCAACTGAGTCAATAACCACAGTATTCACAACTGAGCTTTACACAGAAGAGAAAAACATAATATACGATTCAAGGATTCAAAAGGATTCGAACCCATGTAGTATTCACAAATAAACTTCTATTGAAGTAGAAATACAAGATACATATTAAATTCAAGAATTCCACTATATCAATAACATATAGAATTCACGACTGAACTCCTAAAGAAGTAGAAACATATGTTACTTTTCAAGGACTCAAAAAGGAATCGTACCCATTTAGTATTCTCAAATAAACTTCTACTGAAGTAGAAAGATACTATCTATTTCCAAGAATTCCAACTGTATCAGTTTTCAACAAGTCTAAACAGCAAGGCTTCTACAGAAGTCAATATCAATCAAGAAAACTTTTCATGGACTCCAACAGAGTCGAACTCATACATTATCCTTGCAAGCATTTCTACGAAATCTAACCGAAATGCAAAACATGGCAAGATAATTCAACCGTACAAAACAAAATGTACACCCAGCAAGGGTTCGACTGAATAATCGAACCAGCATGAAGATATAGCAAACTAATTCATACAATGCTACCATAAAAACCAACTGGACAAAAAATCATCTGAACAGAGTTGTTCTAATGAAATCATTTGAAGGAAAGCAAGATTTTTAAAAGTTAGGGCCTAACATGCCTGGTAATGTCGCTTAAAAATCTGAAGAAGACCTCTGAAAGAGCTCGAGCCTTCTCCTCTTCTTCCACGTTAAATTCAACAACAATAATTTGTTATTTCCATGCCTTATAAACTTTCCTCGACAGAGAAAAGAGCTAGTTATTCTCATAGTTTCCATGCAACACCAAGTAGACTGGTTTGAAGAACCAGTGATCAAACAGAGAGAAAACCGGAGCGCATGGAAAACCAAACAAACAACTAGTTTTCCATTTTGCATGCCTTCCCGAGCAATCCATTCTCGGAAATCGAGTTCCTTAATTGCATTAACTCCAAAATTCCTGCTCAATCTCCATTTCCACCGGCTGCCATAGTTGGCGATGGACAAAAACAAACCAAAGACCATTTCCAGATTTGGCGACTCTACCACGTCAAATTTCACTAGCCATTTGAAACTTCCACCAAATCCCTTGTCCTTCATACTTATCCATCTCATTTAATGCCATAGAAACTACCGCTCATGGCTCGCACCCCTTCATAGGTCCCTTTCATCCATGATCATTAGTTAGGTTAGAAGCATAGGTTAGACCTTAAGGTGATACTTAGTCTAACCTCCTTAGCACTAGGTCACTAACCTTAGAACATTTAGCTTATAGTTTAGGGCTAGGTTAGATTAGCACTAATCCAACCCATAGGTTATAGTTTAGGTTTAGGTTATTAACCTTAATAGAACCATTCTAGGTCTAACAAATAGAATTGTTCAGTATAAGAACCAATAGATATACCTTCCCGAAATGGATTCAATCCAGCCTTGATAATAAGCTAGCAATAAATATATCAGAATTTATTACCTGGCTCAAGGTCTAGACCTTCCTGATATTACGATATCAGGAACTAATTCATTTAACACAATCAGCCTGAGTTAGACTCTGGAATTGCTTATTCAACACATTCCGACCTTGCAACCTTCGTAAGGTCTATAATTTTTGTTCATCCCGAATAAACTTAAAAAATCTCTTTTATCAATGCCACTGATCCAAGGCTGAGTCATATAGATAGGTAAATCTACAATTCATTCCGAAATCAGATTAAACTCAGGTGTAAAAATGAAAGAAATAAAAGAGTCCAAGCATATCCTAGCTCAGTCAAAGATCTTTAAATGTAAAGAAGATACAATCTATATCAAGCATGACTTCATAATCAAAGGAACACATCCTTTTACAGAAGAAATCATATATCAACACTTGAATGCTCAGGAGGAAGTAACAATAGTTCAGGGTGTTACAAATTTGATGATGATTCTATTACAGACTTTATCACTCGTTGCAGAGGGATAATAAACAAATTGTCTTTCTCCCTTTCTCAATCTCAATAGATCGAGTTGTTTACTTAATCTTGTTGCTAATCATATTTCTTCCACTTTAAGGATCCAAAATGTTCATACATTTGAAGAAGCCTTTACGATGGCACGTAAACTTGAGTCCCGTGCCATTGAACAAGGGAAGTTAAAACTTCACTCTAAATCTAAACCATATTTTTCACTGTTTACAAAATCAAACCCTTCCACTTCTAAAGACAAAAATCAGGGATCCACTAACACTATCGTATTAAAAACACCATGTGCCGATAATAGTTCTAATCAAACACCACGGAGAGACTCCTCATCTTCTCAAAAAGGACCCTCATCATCTTGATCTTTTACTTTTTTGGGGGAATCATATGATTCTATCTTAGAAAAAATGTTGGAAGTTCACATGATTGAACTTCCCCCCATTAGAAATTTTGATGAAAGCCAAGAACTTCCATTATAGTATAGTGAAAATGACTTCTGTCATTATCATAGAACCAAAGGCCATGACATTGAACAATGTCAGACCTTCAAAAATCTTGTCCAGAAATTCATTAATAAAGGTGAGCTCATTCTGGATAACCCAAATGCTCCTCCAAATTAGGTGCTTGATGTTTTTAAACAACCTTTTCCCAATCATTCCCCAAACCATGATGCTTCAGAGTCTCAAAAACCAAACACTCATACTATCAGCTTCATTTCTACTGAATAATATTCTACTAAAACTAAGCCATCTATAAACACATCGAATGAATCAGAACCTCTTTCCGCTCCACTAATCGTTGGGATTCCATCATCTTTAGACTACCCCGTCTTTGAATATTCCCACCTTGTTAGAGATGGATTCATCTCCCTCTACCTCTTTATCTAATCTTCCATCTATTCCTGAGACAGTGTCATCTTCATCTATCTCATCATCATATATTATTTCGATGCTCGAGGCAATTACTTCTCTTCGAGTTTCCACCGTGAATACATCTACTTTTGTTTCTCCCATTTTCGTTGTGACTATGCCATTGGTAAACATACCTATAGTTGTACCAACTTCAACGGAAGCATCTTCTATTTTGACTCTTCCCGTTTCCTTTCCCACAGTAGTTACACCCACAATTATTATACTAGAAGTACCTCCCTTACAAGGAACTACTCCATCATCCACTTCTTCCATCACCGATACTATTTTTCCTATTAAGGGAAAATCTAAAGAAATAGCACTGGCATCTACACTCTCAGTTCCTGGACTTAAACCAAGACAACTAAAGTCTAACATTAACATCATCAGCACCTCCTCATCTCCTTCCCCCAAAAAGGCTACAATCACCTTATGCGGTTGAAGTTGTCACCATCCCTGAAAAAGGAAAACCCATATTTCGGACTATTAAGACTCTTGGTGCCTTCCCTCAAAAATCTCTTTTTTCTCCTCATAAAAGATTGGATTTATCAAATGGGAAGGTGTCTTCTACTATAATACCATCGAAACCATCATCTTCTTCTTCTACAACACCTTCTTCACTGGTGCCTTGTAAAGTGTATTCACAGACTAGAGAGGCATCACCTCTTTTATCAGGACCATCATCTTCATCACCAAAATCCAAGGTACCCTTTGTTTCCTCTGATCAGACCTATTTTGGGATCTCCTCCCTCATCTAAATCAGAATTATCTAAATCATCATCTGTTTCGATCAAGCTTCCTTCCCTATCTCTGAAGACCACAACACTTGTCACATCTTCATCTTCTTCAAAATCTATCTTAGGAGCTCCTCCTCCACAGAAATCAATCATGTCTCACTTGCTTCCATCTCAAGTGTCCAAGGCTACTTCTTCCGATGTCTAAAAAAATAAAATGATCCCTAAAAAGACTATCAAACCAGATATGCAGGTTCTTTTACCTCGACAATCCATGGAAGTAAGAGAGGCACCTCTGTCATCTCTGTCCTCATCTTTGTCTACCAGATTCTATACCAAGATTCTTCGCCAACTTATCCAGTCTTCATCCATATCCCTTCCTTTGATCAAACCCTATAATCCTAAAGGAGTAAAACCTTCCTGGTTCAACTCTAATTTGATTTGTGCTTACCATCACACCCCAAGACATGACACCGAGGGATGTAAAGCCCTTTAATATGTTGTTGACAGTCTCTTGGAAGAAATTGATCAAGAAGAGGAGGAAAAAGTATCTCCTATCATCTCAACCACATTTTAGCCTCAACGATCTACTCAGGCCTCTAGTTCTACTAATTTCACGCCGGACGGTCTTCCAAATTCCTAAATTGACACAATTCATATCGCCACTAGAACACAACAATATGATAATCTATCATCATCTCGGCCACGGGTTGTCATTTTTTACAGCCCCTGAAGGCATTCCTCCTTCCACATCAGCGTCAAGACCTAGGGTCTCTATTTTTGTTTCACCTCAGGCTCAGATTTCCGTTGTTAGTAGAGGAGAGTGTTATGAAACAGCTTACTCATGCTCTAGTCAAAATGTCTCTTTTTTACCTCATTCAATCATCTCCACAACATCGCCAGGCTTTGATTGATAATCTACGTCGTATCGCAGTGAATTCATATGAGCCCCAGCCTTTTGAGATGATTGTTGGATTGAATAAACCATCAACCGCCATTTATTTTGAAGATTCAGAAAGTCCTTCCCTTTCTTCTAAGGATTTGGAGGCTCCCCTCTTTATCACAGTTTAAATCAACAACACTATGTTAAAATGCACTATGATTGGCAGTGGTGCTGCACTCAACATCATTTCCTTAGACACATTCGAGCAACTTAAGTTACCAAAGAACGTAGTGTCTCCCCTGACTTTTTCCCTTCGATTATTTAATGATCAGCTGGCAGTTACTTTAGGAACTGTGGTCCTACCCATTCGAGTAGGTAAGAAGCTTCTTCACGAACTCTTTTACATTTTTGATGAGAAATTCCACTACAATATGATCCTCAGATGCTCCTAGATTCATGCAATGCATTACGTCCCATCAACCCTCCATCGATGCTTAAAATATCAGTATGAGGGAAAAATCTATACTCATCCAGGAGATCCTTTTCCTTCTGTACAATGCGACATGACCACAGGGTCTGCCCCTCTAAAGGAGAATGCTTGTTCTTTTGACAAGGCTTCATCCTCTTCCATACCTGCAACAAAACTACCAGATTTATAAAACCTAGAAGAGACATTGTAGCGTTTCTCAGTAGGAGAGCTTCCTCTTCTCTCTTTTGACACCCATCACAAACCTAATGAGTATGGTAGACCAAACAAACAACTTGAATATCAGCCAAGTCTTGGTCACATCATCACCATTGGCCTACCCAATCAACAAACTAACTTCATTTACGGTGGTCTTGATACACCTCACTATTGCCTGGATTCCCCTCTTAGGGCCAAACCCTATTCAGCAGGGTTTAATTGTCTACAGAATCCCACGTTTGCAAAAACTTATTTATATCAATGCACATGGAAGGGTTTTGGCCTGGGAAAGTATGAACAAGGTTTACATGATCTCGTGTCCATTCCAACTCTCAAACCACATCAAAAATTTAGTTTAGGATTTAAACCTCTTTCAAGAGCCACCATCACTATTCTCGATGAGCCTCTTCCCATTGAGGAACCATCTTCTCCCACTAGGTCAGAAGCATCATTCGATGTGGATGATGCCATTTCCATCCCGTCTAACTTTTTTTTTGAGTCAATACCATTTCCTTAGGGCCACTGACCTATAAAACTAATAACAAATCCACTTCCATACCATTAGTCTTCCCTAAAATAGTTAGAAACGACTCTTCTACTATCAACACTATCCACTGTGCGGATGATGATTTTGTCCTCACCTATCTGGGGGTAGAGGATTCCTATCTTCCTAAAACCATTCCTTCTGACACATCTACGCTTCTTAATGAAGCCACTGTCGATCTTAATATAGGGACTTCTAAAGACTCTCACGTCATTAAGGTCGGCCAATATCTTAATCCACAGGAGTTAGGAGACTTTACCACTTTTATTTCCAACCATAATCAAGCCTTTGCTTGGTCATATGAGGATATGTCAGGACTTGATCCTAATATCGTGGTCCACAATATCGTTACTCTTCCCAACATCCAACTGGTTAAACAAAAATTGTGTAAAATGCACCCTCGAGTAGCCCTTCTTATTAAAGAAGAGTTGCAACATTTGCTTTCTGCTAACTTTATCCAACCCATCGATTATCCACAATGGGTTTTAAATGTAGTACCAGTAACAAAAGCTACTGGGAAGATTTGAATTTGTACCGACTTCTGGGATCTTAATCTTTCTTGTCCAAAAGATGATTTATCTCTACCTAATATCGACCAACTCATGGATTTAACGGTAGGTCACGAGATGCTTTCTCTTATGGATGGTTTCTTTTGGTATAATAAAATTCTCATCGCATAAGAGGACCAACATAAGACTTCCTTCATAAATCCTTGGGGGACTTTTTGTTATTGTGTCATGCCTTTCGGTCTTAAAAATGTAGGAGCAACCTATCAGCATGCAATGACCTACATCTTCCATGATCTCTTACACAAAACCGTGGAAGATTACGTCAATGATCCCCTCAGTAAATGCAAATTCCATCAGGATCATCTTTTCACTCTTGCACCTCTCTTTGAGAGGCTCATTCACTTTTGTCTTCACCTAAATCCATCTAAGTGCGTGTTTGGTGTTCTCACTGGTAAAATTTTAGGATTTATCATTTCTATTAGGGGTATTGAAGTGGACCCTGCAAAAATGAAAGCTATCCTTGAGATGCCTCCCCCTTCTAACTTAAAGTAACTCTGCGGTCTTCAAGGATTACCTTCAATTAGTACGTCATTTTATCTTGCAACTATTGGACCGTTGTCAACCTTTTCATCGAATGTTCATTTTGAATGGGATGAGCATTGCCAAAAGGCCTTTGATGATCTCAAAGCTTATCTTCTTTCCCCACCTATGCTTACACCTCCACGCGAGGGAGAGCCATTCTATCTTTATATTTTTATGAATAACCATGCTTTGGGAGCCATGATCTCGCATCGAGATGCTAATGGTAAAGAACAAGCCGTTTATTACATCAGTCACACTCTCCATGAGTATGAAACACGTTATTCCGAAGCTGAAAAGATATGTTGTGCTCTCTTCTTTGTAACTTCTAAGCTTCGTCACTACCTCAATCATAAAACTTACATTGTCACAAGTGTCAATCCAATCAAGACAATGCATGTGAAGCCTTATCACAATGATCGTATCACTCGTTGGCTCATGTTAATGATAGAATTTTATCTTGAATTTATTCCACCAAAATCTATCAAGGGTTAGGTCATTGCAGATCAATTAGCTGATGCTCCTCTTCTTGACACTCAAGTCCCCCTTTCTCAATTCCCTAATGAATATATCCAACAAATTTATTTCGGTCTTTCTCCATTTAAAGTAAAAATCTTCTTTGATGGGATCCAAATGCTAGCAAGGGGGAGGTGCAGGTTTCGTTATGATTCCTCCTTGGGGGTGCACCTATCCGAGTCGCACACAAACTTAAATTTGAGTGTACCAATAATATGGCTGAATATGAAGCTCTTGTTTTAGGTCTTCAAAATGCCATTAATCTTGGCGCCCGCCATATCGACATCTTTGGTGACTCTGAACTCATCGTTAATCATGTCATGGGTGTTTATCAATGCAAAAATGATATCCTTCAAAAATATCGTGATATCATTCTCTTTCAACTCCAATCTTTTGATAAATTCACTATCCAATCTATTCCTCGTACTGTGAATTGATTCACAGATACAATGGCTTCGTTAGCCTCGCTTATTCCACCTTTTACCAAGGACTCGTGACTTTATGTGGTTGTGTAATGATTAGATCAACCATTTCATCTCTGGTAACTAACTTCAATCAATTCCGTCACAAACAATACTCAAGATGAGTGGTATCAATAGATCATTGATTATCTATCTCATTCAATTCATCCTCCATATCTAACTTCCAATGGTAGAAGATATTTTTATCCTATGTGCTACTGGCTATACTATTCTAGGTGGAATCCTCTACAAACGTGGTTTTGATGGTATTTTACTTCAATGCCTCAAAACCCCTGAATCATCTAAAGCCATCCAGGAAGTCCCATGATGGTATCTGTGGTGGACATTTTAGTGTCTTGGCCGTAGCTAAATGCATCTTATGTTTAGGATATTATTGGTCTTCTCTTAATCAATATTGTTGTGAATACACTAATAAATGTGTCAAGTGTCAACAACATTCCAATCTTACTCATATCCCTAGTTAGGATTTGCAACCTACAACAAATTTGTGGCCTTTTTCGTAATGGGGTCTTGATCTCAATCATTCTTATCAATCCCCACTCTTCACAGTGTCATCATTCTATCATTACTACAACAGAATACTTTACTAAGTGGGTGGAAGCTATTCCTCTTTCATCGACCAAAGCTAAACCGATTGTTGATTTTGTCTATCACACATCATTTGTCGCTTTGGTGTTCCACACAAAATCATCACAGACAATGGTAAATCTTTCAAAAACGTCAATTTTCAGAACGTCTATTACACTTTCAATATCAAACTTAACTTTTCTTCTCCATACTATCGCCAAGCTAACGGCCAGGCTGAGGCTTCCAATAAAACCTTGTGTAATATCCTCGCAAAGGTAACTAGTTGAGCTGGTAGGGATTGGCATTTACATATCCCTTTTTCTCTCTGGGCTTATCATACTAGCATTCATACTCCTACGGGTGCTACTCCCTTCTCTCTAGTCTATAGGTCAGAGGTTGTTCTTCCTTTGGAAGCCCAGATCCCATCTCTTCGTGTTTTCTCTCAGAGAATTTGTCTCTGATGAGGGCTATTATCAAAATCATCTAGCGCAGCTTAAGTTGCTATATGAGCGGCATCTCAATGCTATTGAGCATCATCAAATCTATCTTGAGCATATCAAATGTGCTTATAACAAGCATTTGTAACACCGTGACTTCAAAATTGATGATCTTGTTCTTAAAGAAAACCAAAATGTCACTACGCTAGAATGGAGGTCAGTGTGGTAAGTTTGTCTCCTAATTGGATGGGTCCGTATGTAGTCACTCATAAATATGGGTCTAGGGCTTATCGTCTATCCTCCATGGATGGTGTACCTGAAATGGAACCTCTTAATGCCTTGCATCTAAGGCCCTTCTACTATTAAAATTTATCTTACATGATTTTAGTCGCAAAACAGATCTTTCATCCATCTAACAACCAGTCATACATTTTCATGGTGATTCGGAACTATGTGGTTCTCCACGTTATGTCTTTTCTACCTTAAATATGAGTATCGCAGCTCTACTCATGGCATTTTTTCCTATGGATATGTTACTCCTCCTAGTAGGGACACCTTAATCACTTCTTCATCTGTCCCAAGTATCTATCTTATTCAAATCTACTCGGGGCATGAGTACGTGCTTTTTATACGTTTCTCTTCCCCTCTATCTGATCTATCTGATCTAAACTCAGCTTCTTTCAAAAATAAGCTCCAAAAGCTCTAAAAAAAAAGAAAAAGAAAAAAGAAAAAAGATGCTATCCTAAAAATTCCCAAAAGATAGACTGATCCCTCGAAGGACAGCTATCTATGCATTTTCAAAATGAATCAAAAGATATAGACCATACCCTTGAAGGATGGCTACATTCGAAATATAGACCATGCCCTTGAAGGATGGCTACATTTTAAATACATACCGTTCCCTTAAAGGACGACTGTTTGTTTAATCTCTTAGTATCATTGAAAGACTTTCCTGTATCAATCAGTCTTTCTATATCTAGCAAACTTCCCACATTGATCAGTTTGCTCTTCTGTCAAAACACAAATCATGAAGCTGAGACATAAGACCTTTTGTTGATCATATGGAGAACCCTATTTTCCCAACATGGGAGCATGTATTCTGTCCTTTGTAAATTTTGACAAGATAAATACTTACTTCTCCTTCCATTTACCTTCTAGATCTGGTTTGCGACTAACTAGTGTCAAGTTTATTTTAACCTCATATATGGCCTTGTTTGCATGGTCTTTTGGTTTCCTATCAAAGTCTCTATTTATGGTCGGTTAGGGGCCTAGCTTATCATTCTTTTCCTTATCTAGGTGTATTTCCTTTATTTCTAATCAAGCATCATTTCATTATGTCCTTTTCTCTCACAGAGAGTATTTCCCACTGTTATTTGTTTTTCATCCAATTAAATTGACATTTAACATGTTAATTTAGTCAAAATCTATCATCTATCTATATTCATCCTATCTACTTTGTCCAAAAAAACATATCAAAGCATGTATTGTCAACACATGTGGATCTATCTATATCTATTTTCATCAAAATTAAATTAACATCTTAAACATATCAAATCTATCAATCACATCTATCCATCTATCCATCAAATCATCTAAAAACTTATACATCCAAGTTACGCTACATCTATCTATATCTATTTTCATCAAAGTTAAATTAACATCTTAAACATATCAAATCTATCAATCACATCTATCCATGTATCCATCAAATCATCTAAAAACTTGTACATCCAAGTTATGCTACATCTATCTATATATATTTTCATCAAATTTAAATTAACATCTTAAACATATCAAATCTATCAATCACATCTATCCATCTATCCATCAAATCATCTAAAAACTTGTACATCTAAGTTACACTACATCTATCTATATCTATTTTTTATCAAAATTAAATCCACATATCAGTCACATCAAAAGCACATCACATCTATCTATCCTCTATGTCTATATCCATCAAATCACATCTATTTATCATCTATCAGCATATGTCTATATCCATCACAATTACACTACATCTATCCATGTATATTGAAATTAAAAAGCATAAGTATAATCATATGACAAAGAAAATGATGAATCTATATATATACATGAGTATCTGTAAAATAAAGAATGGATGGATTTCAATCAAGCCATCTATATCATATATCAAAAAATGCCTTCAAATCGAGGCTACATCAATATATCGATATCAAAATACACCAATCTCTATATCGTAAAATCCAATAAGTGGAAGACACTATCTCCTCCACCCTCCTCTGGACCAGGCTATCTCTCCTGGCCATCACCTATCAAACTAGAAGCACCTGATACTGGGGGCCTTCTACCACCTCACTCTCTCCTGGTGCTCCCTCCCTCTAATGCACCACTAGGTGTGGTTGTCGTTGATCTCCTCTTACATCGTAATGAGGCACCTTAGGGGGATGCTATGCTAGGGCATCCTCATAGTATCTCACCTCAATGAGAAGATACCGATAAGTACTCAGGGCTCACCATATAAGGTGCTAGTAATGTCACTACTGGTGCTGGTGGTGGTGGCCCTCCTACGGTCGTACCCTGTGTCCTAGACTCTAACATAGTACCTGTATCACCATATTTGGCCCTGAGGGCCTCTCTATGCTGATGGTAGCGATCCCTCTGCTAGATCACTGTATCTCACTCCTAGTAAGCTATGTCTCTCTCCAGTATCAAGGCATCCCTCTCCTATGTCAGAGCTCTGATCTCCTCGAGGGCCGCCTGGTGTGTCTGTGTTAGGGTAAAATGCTCTCCCTCCAGCCTCTCCAACACTGTGGCTATATCCTCCTCATCAGTGTCTATGGATGTTGGCAGGTGTCATGGTAGCTCTGTCGAATACCATGCCACCGTCATCCACTCTGGCATCATCATCACTGTCTGCAGAAGGTGGGGCCTCCCTCAATGGATCTATCAGGATCAAAATCAGTAGATCAGTCTCTCTGTTGTCTCACCTGAATGGCCTATAGGTGGTCAGAACTGTCTGCACTAGGTCAAACTATATCCATACCCGTATAAACAAGACACACTCCCACATATCTGGCATGCAGCCCCTAACCACCCTGCTTCATCTCAACCCCACCAGGTGAGCCTCTTGACCGGCCCATGTCGGGTAGACCCGATATGGTCTCCAAATGACTTGCTCTGGTGTCAGCATCCTAAAGTGCTTAGCATACCAATCTACAGATCTCCCTGTATCTCCCAGGGCCATTTCGGCCTGCCATCGCCATAATCCATAATCAATGGGCCCCACTACTGCTGGCATCCATGGAAGCCCAGATGGCCTGATCACTGCTATGTGCTCATATGCCCAGTAATAGAGCACAAAACTAACATCAATGTCTATCCTCCTGCCGGTGGTATACATCCATAACTCATAATATATCTGAACTATCAGGGCATCGGAAAATGTGAACACCTATCTAAATTACAGGATGTCACAAACACAATCTAGTAATAGCAATGGGAATCTCCCACCTCTTGAATCTGGCAGAGAAAAATAGGAGATAGCCATCTGAATCAACACTATTTGTCTACTCCTTGCATCATCATGTCTGTACTGAAAGGCTATCCTCACCGCCCCCGGACACTATCTCTGAATCATCTTCCCTATCTCCATACAATCATCCTAGGGCCCTCTGTTGCTGCTCTCATGGAGTAATATCTATCGGGTCCCTGGTGATCGACAGCCTCAGGATCCTATATATGTCCTCATGGGTGATGGTCATCTCACCCATCCTGAACCAAAAAGTGTAAGTCTGGCTATCCCATCGTCACACTAGTGCTCACATTAACTCTACATCTCGAAGCACTCATCGGTAGTACCAGAAGCCGCTGAGCTCGGCTAGCTCTAAGTGGCACCAATCTATGTCAGTGACATCAGGGAGAATGGTCTTTAGTAGCTCGGGAATAGCATCCCACATGTGTAACGCCTCTCGTGCCTACATCCATAACATCAAGAGCAATGTTAGCTTCCTATTTATCCAAATCAGAACATCCAAAACATATTTTATCATCTTATCAGTTCATTCAATCCAATCGGCGTCGATTTATATCAGTCAATGTCGATCAATATATAGTTGATGTTGATTGAAGTGAATCGGCACCGATTTAATCTAATCGGAATCGATTTTTCCAATCGACAACCGATTGAGAGGCAGCGGGTCAAAAACACTCTGGCCTCCCACCGATTCCATTTTTTTCAAAAAAAATAAAAAATAATAATAAAATTATTATGCTATATGACAAGTTCGGGTAGAACCACTTACCCTAGGTCGTGTCCTCTTCCACTTTTGACTGCTTCTAGAAGCTTCCATGTTGTTCAAAAATCCAGTTATTAACTCTCTCTAAATCAATCGTCACGGTGTAAATAAATCGTTCACGTTTTCCGTTCGCATATTTATATGTGCTTGGCATGGTTAGTGCTGATTGGTACATTCGGCACTGATTTTTATGGTTGGCACCGATTTGTTTTGATCGACGCCGATCTAGGCCCATTCTTGCCAATGGTTTGCAATTTGGCTTCTCCACGTCACCTTCTTCCATCTCCTAATCTTCTTGCCATAGTTTTGATGCTTGGCTTATTTATCTAGATCATTATTGTGCCTTGAGTGTTGCCTTTTGGCACATACTTTCGATATTATCACCCATTTCAAGCCTGTTCCTTGTACATGGGGCACTCACATTTTTTTCCAGCTTAGAGTTAACCGGTCTGTATGGCACTAATGTCATCTGCTTCACAAACCGTTTAGTTGTCCCTACTAATGTGTCTCTCTTTAGGTGCTTCCTATTTTGCAGCCCTCCTTATACTCATGGGTTTGTAGGTACTAACGTCATCTCATGCGGAGACCATCTAGTCTGCCCTACCAATGTGATTTCCTTAGGTTGCTTGTCTTTTTATTTATTTTTGTGTGTCATTAATGATCAGATTTACTCTAGGCATCTAGTTGGGGCATCCTGCATTTTCATCTACCATTTTTCAAACTTGGGATCGGTTGCTCTTTTGGGGCCCATCCCATCCCTAGTTTGAGGGGGATCACATCATAAATTTTTCTTCCTTTCTTCCAACTCCTTGTTTTTGTCTCGCACCCTTGCTTATCACAATTTTACTTGACAAAAAGGGGCAAAATGTAGACACCTAAAATTGGTTATCCAATTTGGTGTCCCTCATGTGCCTTTGTCTTCTCGGGTAACCTGGGGCATGTTTACATCACCACTTCTCCCTTAGGATATTATTTAATATTAGATTTAAACATCTATCCTAATTTTATGTCACCCCATTATGTTTTACCCATAGATAATTAAATATTAACTATTTAATTATATTTTCTACATATATCCTAACCACTTATCTACCCCATATCAATTCCTAACCTCCCATATCTATTCTATCCATCTATCCTCCCTATTTCTTCTCCTCCGAAACTGAGTAGTGGGATATTTCCTATATTTGAGGTGGAAGGATCACTTCATCTTCCCAAAAATCATCTGTTTTGGCCATTTCGGGAGTCTGTTCCCTGATCGGTGCCGATCGATACTTGGTCGACGCCGATTTTTCAAAGCAGTGCCGATTTCATCTCGGTCGGCACTAATTACAAATATAGGGCCAGAATTCAGTCTTGGTGAGACAGAAAGAATGAAAAAGAGTTTTGAGCATCAATTCTGAGCATTATCTATCAAGTAAGAGTGAATCCTGTCCAAATCAATCCCTGAAAGGAGTACCGTTACTCTACTCCTACCACATCGACACCGTGAGCCTCCATCGATCCCTTGGTGACTCTGTTCTTGCATCTAGCACAGGCGCAGCCTTGTCAGTATCCCTACGGCTCTTGTAGATCTAGCGGAGATCGACAATCTAGATTCCACTGTCTGTTTCTCAATCTTCCTGTAATTTTCCCCAAGTTGACATCGATTGTACCCAGTCAACGTTGATTCTATCTAGTCGACGCTAACCTATCTCAGTCGACGCCGACCTATCTCAGTCGACATCAATTCTTCTCAGTCGATGTTGATTTTCCTAATCAACTCCAATCTACCTGCGGACAGGTAAAATAATTCAGGGAACAAAAATCCAGCATTGTTTTCACACTTTCCCATTTTTTATTGGTTTCTTTTTGCTTTTTACTTTTCTATCTATCATTTTTAATCAAAATATAGATATTTACTTACATATTTTATCATGTATACTTCTTTCCTTAATTGAAAACATGGACTGACATCTACCGAGGGAGCTTATCACTTCCCAGACCTGTTTTTTCGGGTAGTCCACCCAAATATCTTTTAACGTGGTCTTTTTTTGTCAAGCATCTATGTCTCATAGGTTTCTTGGATCTACTTTACAGGATCACTCATGTGCACCCATCTTGTGTACATTAACTTGGATAGGTAACAAGTGCAAAATTCTTGATCTACTGGAGTAGCAATGATGCACTTCTTGATATTTAATGAGACACTCAACTATTGACATCTTTCAAACATTAAGCACAAATTTTCACAATGATCCTTAATCAGCCCATAAACGGTCTAATCATCAAGATAGACCTGTAAAAAGTTATGAATAAAATCCTTGAAGGCTTGTACCACTATCCTTGAAAATACAGTAGGTGCATTCTTCAATCCAAAGGGCATCATAGTATAAGCAAAGCTTCCCCATTCATTAGTGAAGGTGGTCTTCTCTTGATCTTTTGGGGAAATCCTAACCTGATGATACCCTAAAAACCCATCTGTAAATGAATATATTTCACACCCCAGCCACTCCTTATAATTTTTCCTTCGTGAATGGCGTAGGAAATGGATTTGTAACACATGTTGCATTCAAATCCCTATAATCAACACGAATTTGAATCCTACCATCCTTTTTTATGTTTATCACCATAGGACTGGCCCATTCTAATTCATCTAGTGGTTGAATGATCCTAGATTTCAGCATCTTGTCAATCTCCTCCTTTACTTTCTCATACAAATTGGGATTCATTCAATATGGTCACTTCCTAACAGAGCATGTACCTTCCTTGAGCTTTATCTTCATTTCTCCAAGTGATATATGCATGCCTTTAAGTTCATGGTATCCTCTTGGGAATAATTCCTCATAATCATGAAGTAACTCTATGATCTTTACTACCTCTGATTCTAACCAGTAATCCCCAATTATCACCTTCTTAGGTTCTTCTTTTGTGCCTATAGTGACCTTTGTTGTCTTCATAGGTTCGTGATATGAGCACGCATCTACATCCGCACTGGATAACACTTCACGTGTTCCATGTGAATGATCCACATCCAAGTGCTCAACTTCCTCCCCATCAATTATGTATACCATCTTCCCCTTATCTTTTTCCAAAGAAGCACGCTTAAGTAATATGATATCATCTTCTTCATCCGTAAAGCACACCCCTGTCTCTGTCTCACTAAATAATTCCTGAACAAGTTCTTCTGCTTTCCCACTGTCTCCTATAGTTAAGTGCTTGATAAAGCTTAAAGTTGTGTTCATTAGTGGTGTAGATGAAAAGAAGTCAAATGTTTGGATCATCCCTGCAGTCAAAGTTTTCCAGTTGCCATTATCATGATGTAATTCAGCATAGACATACCAAGCATGCATGTAACCTTTTACAGTAGAATAAAACTGATTCACCCAAAGTGAAGGTGGTAATGCTTTCTGGCCTACTGTCCAGAGTCTCTCACACTTTTGGATATGATATTGAGTAGGTTGATCACCATGATATGGGCTTATGTTTTTAGGTGCATTAATTCTTGAAAACTTGGTTAATAAGGTGGTCCCAATGGTTTCCCATTTGAAGAGATTATCCCTGTAGACTACCCACTAGCGCGCAGCTATCCCCCCTAAAGTCTATGAAAGCATAGTGTGTCATTTAATTTCATCAGCCCAATTTGTTTCTATGGCCTGTAAGAACCCAGCCAAATCTTTAAATCCAGTATAGCATGGTATTGAGTAACCTATACATCAAATAGAGCGAAAACCCATCTTGCCAGTAGCTATACACTTAACTTCGCACCCCACCAGTTCATAAGTTCCATGAGCCAAATTATCGCAACCAATACTATTAGTATCTCTGATTGACTGAGAATCTTCCCAATGAAGGAATTGAATTCCTTCCTTAGATGGATCATTGACCTCTAGGTCCCAAATAGCACGTACATAGATTTTGTTCAAGTCCTCTTCACTTAAAGGTTCCACATATGGCATGGATTTCCCATCTTTCAATGGTATTATGACCCTTTCCTCCTTGTTCTCGAAGCTGATACACCCTTTGTTAAACCTCAAATCATCATTGTTCGTATAACACTAAGGGCGCCCAAGCAAAGCTAGGAAACTATCTACTTCCACAAGCACTAGCACTTCAAAGTCTCCTGTGAACTTGGCCCCTTTTATAGTGATAGATGCATTCTTCAAAACTCCTATGGGAGTAGATTTTTTTCTATTTGCCATGAACAATACATTAGATGATGGCTACAATGGGGGTCTCCCCATTTGTTCCCACACATCCAATGTAAGTACATTTACTTCCACACTTGTGTCAATTAGGATATTGCTCAATAGCCACCCATCCACAACAGCATTCAAAGTGATGTCCTTGTCGTAGTCAATGCTATCAGGAGGAATATTCACATGAAGTATTTGTCTCCTAGTCTCAGTTCTTGCGCACGGAGTATTCCCTTTCAACCAATTTCCTAATAAAGGAATAATATTCTCTTGGCACAACATTCTACATACCTCTTTGATGTCGTCAATATCTGACGGGGCTTGTTCTATATCCTTGTGCTCCAATTTCCAAGACTGCTCTTTTAAACCTTATATCTCACCTTGAAGGCTCTTAAGGACCTCCATTGTGTCCTGATAGACTTCTTTCTGATTAGCTGGATCTAGATATCTAACATGCAAAAATTCCTCCCTAGTGATTGTCGGCTTCTATTGCAACACCTCTCTTACGTGTGCTACCTCAGATTGTGTGGTTATCTTGACTATTACCACCCTCAAGTTTTGGTGTTAACTTTGGCATCCACTAATTCTCTATCATGTGCTAGATTATAACCATCCCTACACCCTTGTTTTCTTGCTTGTGATGCTTATTGAGATGCTCATATAAGTCCAGGCACTCTTCACAACTATGCCCCTTTCCACAAAATGAACAGGAAATATTCTGTGGGCATTCACACCTATAATGGTCAGGTGAGCCACATGTATAGCAAGTTCCTCAAGGGAATTCACTCCTTCCTCCACCTCGGCCTCATCCTCCATATCCACCTCTATATCATCATCCCCTTTCACGAGCCCCTTCAAACCTTCCGTCATTCCTGTCATAGCGGGTTTTATTATAATCCCTATCCTGATGCTCATTCTTGCCTTTAGAATTACCAGCCACAGTCACCTGTCTGACCCCAATATTAATTACATCATGGATCTGGCCAATTAATCTATAGTCCTCAGTATCATGGGTCATGGACCTAAAAATTTTACAAAAGGAGGATACATTCTTCATGATCATGCGTTGTAGGAGGGGGGCAGTGACTAGCATCATGGTTCAAATGGAAAATCTCACAATCTAATAACAACGAATGTACAGTTCTATGCGGGAAACTATCCTCAGTGTGCCCTTCCATTTCTCAATCTGTACACCAGATCCCTAAGTGCATTTCATGAGTTGAGTTTGTTGATAATTTCTCTAACTATTTTTCCATAACCGCTATCTGAGATTCCAAAAATGGACTAACTCTAGTGTCAATACTCCCAACTGCTTCAGTGCATAAAGTGGCTTCCAATACTTCACGTGGATTGGTATAATTCTTATGCAACAGTGCTCTTCAAAATGGGATAATCATTCCCCTGACAAACCATTGTGCATGCTGACTTGCATGAATGTCATAAGAGAGTTTGGATAGAAGTGTTTTAAATCACACATCATACACACATAAACTTTCAGTAGTGCCTTGCTTTATATCCTTGAGTGTGCTTATACTCTTCTGGTGCGCGCACACCTGTAATGTAGTAGCAAATTGACTTGCCTTGCGTTTAGGGTCCATAATACCTTTTGTGCGCCACAATATTTCACACATATGAACATGTTCAAAAACATCCTTGATACCTCTGTATTCTAAGAGATGAAGGGACATCTCCATATAAATGTTCTGGGGTTACTGCAGGCCTTGACCACCCAACCCAAAACCTCCTTGGTTTCCTCTTACTCCAATACCACCAGAACCACCAGAACTAGAACTACCCATACCACCTGATCCTCCTCTAGAATTTGGAATAGGGCCCGTGGATACACTCCCCTATGCCCCAACAGTGGTACTATACTAGACCCCTACAGTCTGGGAAGTGGTCCCATCTCTAGAGGTGATTCCCACACTCGGCACACTCATATTCTATGCTAGATGATGAGCCTAATAACGTACCCCCAAAGAATAAAAAGTTATCTATGCTACCATTGGTGTACTTTCTATCTGACCTATTTCTATACTTTCACTTCCTAGATTAAAATTGTTGTACTAGATACTGGAAAACCAAGCACAAGGGCTAGGTCAACAGGTTGGCTTAGATGTGCACCATGCAGCCCAAGTCATATCTACTGGCACACTTCCATGTGAGGCTAAAGAGGGTTCTTTTTCATGCTTCCCTAGATGGGGGAGTTCCTGATGATCTTGCTCTTCTTCCTCCCCATAAGCCTAAAATCCTTCACAAGCCATCTCTCTCCACAACACCATCCATTCTACAATTTCTTGCCTCTTGCATAATTCCCTCTCGTGCACCTCATCATACTTCAGCTACCTTTCTTCCCTCTGTCATGTTGCCACTAGGTATGCCATCTTTCACTAATCCTATTCCTTGCCCTCACACATGGAGATTCTTTAGCTTTTCATGGGTTTCGCTTCCAAGTTCAATGTTACCATTAGTATTTTGATTACCAGCAGAATACCTTGCAAATACATCCCTCTAGGATACCATAGAAATTAGAACTCTACTACCTTTAGGCACGAATAAGTCAAAATTGAATACTCCAAGATATAGCTCTTTAGGACACCACAAAACAAGGTATCTACCACACGAGTCCAGCTTAGGTCAGCATCATATAGTGTTTGAAATTCCTCCTGTGTCCAAAAAAGTGTACGATACCTCTAATTCTTCTTAGATGCATATGGAGTCAACCATTCGTATAATTCTACTGGAAAGATAGCAAAGAAGCTTTCATATAAACTATCATACACATTTTACTCTACCCAAGTACGTGCGCTAAATCTGGATCCAGTGTCAAACCTCCATGCATATTCTTCCTCCAGATCATGAATCCATTCTTCAACGCTTCCCTAGGTTAACTGGTATGTCTTCATCGTGAACCATTCTGAAACAACATAAAAAGAGGTCTCGGCAATGGAACCAATGATGCAGCCTAGAATTGTTAGTTAAAACCTAGTCACGCTGGTACATCACTTAGCCTAGGCTGAGTGCTCACCTGAAGCACACAAAGGTACCAGGTCCCTCTTAATAGTTGCAGTAGCAGAATGGTGGTATGATAAAACAATAAACATATATTTTAGGAACTAATCCATCCCTTCACCATTTATATCCAACCAGATCTATAAGCGCTAAAGTTAAATCATCATGAAAGTAATAACATGCATTGATAAAACACATCACACACTTTGTTTGGCCAATTTCCTTTATCTATTCATTGAACCAACAATACAATAGCTTCATACAATACCAGGCATGCGTGCATGGATTTGTTACAATTATCCAGTCGCATGTACTCGGGTTTTTCCATTCCTCCAAACATATGGTTCCATCTATATCCCTATGTATGTAGTTATATTCTCTAATTAATTCTTTACATATATATAGGGTGGGGAACTAACCCTTCACCACTTAACTCTACTAGAAATAAGTTGTGTGCTAATAACAACCATGCACCTTTTTATAATTATAGCCATACATACAAGTATGCTATCTATAGATTGCTGATAGTTAACTGAAATGATGGATCTATTCTTAACTTATGCTCCTGAAAAGTGAGTTGACATGTCCTTCCAAAATATCCACGGAGAGTGGCACACAAACCTCGGCATCGCTTTGTGTACTCCGCATGCCAATCTCTAAGAATAGACCTGATCTCCAAAATCAGCTAAGTCCTTAAGAGTCTTACTCTACACCTCCATGCGTGACGCCTTCCTATACCTTCACACTTTTGCTCCTATGCCATTCTTCCATGCAGACTCTATGTGCAAGTTCAATTCAGTGTTTTCTCTGATCAACAGGGCCTCCTGTTCACTGATAGCCCGCATCTGCCCCATCAACTGCATTAAATCTTTGCGTCCCTCATGTTTTTGTGTTCTTCAAACCGCCCATGCCCACATTTCCTGCATCAGCCAGATCAGCTTTTCACATCCCTCATGTCCCAATGTTCCATGGAGTGTCCAAGCCAGTTTATTCCGCTTTTCCTACATTTCACCTTTTTGAGTTGGTGCAATGTTTAATAAATGCACATTTATGATCTTCTCTCTCCTAAATTTCTATTTAAAGGGGGTAACTGTCTATTCATTTGTCACATTGTTTATTCATTATCTCTTTCCCACATTTTTCCAAAAATGAGTCGTTTGTTCACCTTCCTATATCTCTTTGTAATTTTTGTTGTGAATATGTTCTTTGAAGCCCATTCCTATGTTCACTGTCAAAATTAAGATCAAATTTCAAGGGCACAAGCATCTGTCTCTTTTGGAGATTTCTATGCCTGATATTTAAGATAATGAAGTTTGATTTTGATTATTTTTTAGGTAGATTAGCATGCAACAACCCTGCTCCCATGGCTCAAATGATAAATGATAGTGGAATCACATACGCCATTTTTTTCCTCTCTCTATATACCGTGCCGACACAGTGCTCACTTGCGAGGCTAGTTTAACTCAGACACTAAAGAAGTTGTCAATGTGCATGGTGAGTTGATTGTAAAATTTGATGTTGCTGCCATCACCGTTGCCCTTCAAATTCCTAAAACAGAAGACTCTATTGTTCTCAATCTCACTCAAGCTCAGACTCTATTTGATCAAGACAATGAGAAATATAAGGCTTGAGTAGCTAAATCATGGCTGAAGTGCCCTAAGAAGGGAGTATCCCAACTCTCTAAAGCATTGTTTAAGGTTGATTTTAATGAAGAACTATTAGATTTTATCACCTTTCTCTCTTGGATTATGGGGATTCCCTCTACTAATGACTTCCATTTTTGGATGTGTCCTTTCATAAATATCACCTGCAAGGGTAAGCAAAACATAAATTGGGCTAAGATTATTTGTGGAAACCTAACTAAAAAATTGTTAAATATTCACCAAACCAAAAAGTTCTACATGAACTCCTATCTCATGTACACCTTGGAAACATCTCACAAGTGGTTCGACTTAACTTTCATTAAAGGTAAGAAGGATGAGCCCATATACATATATTTCTCTCAATTTACCCTCAAGGTTAGTAATCATAATTTCAAAAGGGTAAATGATACCTTCACCATGTACATTGTGAGACTCTTAAAGGGTGACACTACCAGAAGGTTCTCTGATGAGGCAAAGGCTTTGATAACCAAGTATAAGGCTTTCTTCTTTTAGTTCCGAAATTTCTCATACATTAGGCTGGATTATTTTGAAAGCACACCTCTCAAGCTTACCATGTTCTGTAAGGAAAAAATGGACTTGGTTGAGGTTTTTAGGCAGCTGGATAAAATTCATAGAACCTACCGAAATAAGAAGATTACATGTCTTCATTTCCCCATCACCTTGGGGAATTATACATGGAGGATAGTTCTAGATGCCCAAAATATAGAAAGGGTTATTGCTCCTCTTACAGTTCATTTCTCCAAGCCCAATACTTGCTTTGATCTAAATAAATTCATTGATCAAAATATAAGAATAACTTATCATCACCATCCTGACACTGAGGACTACTAGGCTGATTGTGCTGATTATTTTGAAGCCAGGAGAAGGAATTTTGGCATATTTTCTCTACAACAACAGATTATAGATATCAACCTCTACCAGGTGCCTGAAGGGTTTAAGGATAATGATAAAGATTTGTAATCCTTTGAGTATGAAAGATCCATGAAGCACACTCCTCTGGAAACCCTTGATTAGTATGTGAAGGAAAGATATGACTTGAATGAGATAATCACCCCTATCATAGTTAGAACTAAGATTTTGTTTGATAGGAAGGTATGTGAACTTAGGATGAACAAAGGTAGATCCTCTTTGATACCTAGGAAGGAAGTACATACACCTAGCACTGAGGTACTTGAGAAAACTCATTCTTCTTCAATGAAAGAGCATGAGTTGTCTACTCCTTCCTCTTCCACTAAAGTGTATCAGAATAAGGTCAAGGAAGTAAAGCAAGAACCGGTAGAGGAAGAGACTCTTTTGGAGTAGTCAGAATTTCCTATTGGGATGGATAAAATTATTTTTCTAAGTGAGAATGATGATGATGAGATGAAATACCCAGAAGATACTCCTAAGGCCACTGCTACGGTAGAGAAGGAAGGCCCAAGGGCCGAACCTCCAAGCTTAACAAACTCCTCTGCAATGGAAATTCTTGAGGTTCCATTCATTTCCCCACTGGAAAAAATAGTGGTTCATACTCTGAGTGCCATGAAGTTCACTTACACTCGGGTCCCTTGATTCTTCTATTTCTTCTTCTTCCTTTTCCTGGGTACAATCCCTAGTCAACAACAAGAAAAGGAGATCTTCCTCCCGATTAGCAGGGCCTGAATTTGATGTTGTAGTGGCTTTGCTTGGTACTACCCATCCTCCTCTAGTAAAGAAATAAAATGCTACTTCGATGTTACTGATGCTCAAGGCTAGTAGTTCCTAGATTTTACCAAACCCAGAGTGGATAAAGAGGATAAAGATCTTTTGATCTATGACTTGGAGATTTCCAAAATTCCAATGGGAGAATCCACACCTAAGAGTGAAGTTCATAACCTTCAGGAAGCCATCACAAAGGTTATTGAATGGGTAGAGAAAGGAAAGTAGACCATGGAGCAGTTGGAAGAACAGAACCAAGTTATTTCCAAATTTATCAGATCATTTTTGGCAAAGGAAAAAGTTTTGGATCTAGCCCCATTGGTCACTCTTCCACCTCCCATAGTTCTCAGTCAATATGAGGTCCAAACCATCAAATACATCCATAATTATTCTACTTATGGGAAGGTTGTTGAACCCATGGTGGATGATATGACTATAGCAAGTTTAAAATTCATTAAGGAAGCCTTAAAAACTATTGAGAAAGTGATCAAGTTGCAACAAAATTTCACTTCTTCAATCAAGGCCATGGAAAAGGAATTGAAATTCTAGAGTGGTTATATCATAGATCTCCATCTAATGGGTCAAACCGATGATAGGATCTTGTTGGCCAACAATGTTATTGATGATGTCAAGAACAACTTGTCAAGAACGTGGATCTTTAGCATCGAGTGGAAAATAAAGGTTCTAGAAGAAGTGCTTGGGGAATTGAGGAATGTATGGCAAAAAGGGGAGTCTTTTAAAACTTGTGTTGTATCCACCTTCAAAGATATCCACTACCATTTTCAAGATGAAGTCATGGGTGTTTTCTTCTCCCTTTAAGAAATCAAGGCTCAGTTTAAAACCTTTGTCAAGGATGATTTGCTTAAGGAAGAGTCAATCACTAAAGAGAAAATGAAGGAAGTATGCTCTCTTCATTCATCTATAGTTGAGGCTAATAAGGAATATTTGGAGCATACTAATTTTGAAAAAGATATGGAGAAATACCTAGGCATATGGACTCATGCTACTTCCAATACAATGATTCCAAGGGGCATGGAAATAGTGGAAGCATTGAAGAGATTCAGGCATTGGATCCTCAAAATAGTGGTCCCTCTTTAGCCAAAACCGGATGCCTCTACTTCTGGCCCTTGACTCTCTTCTTCTATTATTAATTTAGGTCTCCCTGTAATTTAATTAAGGACTTTATATTATATATTTACTTAATTAATCTTTTGGTTAAAAGAAACGTTTACTAAATGTAACCATTTTGTAAGCTATATATTGGGCTCTCCATGCCATTCCAAGGGGTTGGAACTCTGATAATTTTTGAAAGCGTAAAAGAACTTAAAGCTATAAATACAAATTGTTTCCCTTCCTATTCCTATCTGCATTGATTTATTTTCTCTTTCCTATCTAAAGTTTGTGAATCATTAATCTATTGCAATAATAAGCTTTTTATTCTTTTGGATGTCATTTTTGGAACTTTGTGTCTATGAAATAATATCCTATGGTTTAACATGAATGATTCTTTTCTATGTATCACCTTTGCTCAGCATTTATAAGGAACTATTTTGCTATCTATATTTCTTGGGAATGATATTATGTTCTAGCTTTTCCCTCCCTTAGTTCTTTTGTATTGATAATCAATCCTTGCATTAAAACACTTTCATGATATCAGAGTTCCTCATTAAAGTAAATAGTTGTACATTTGTAAATAGTTTTGTTGTTTTCTTTTCAATAAGGGCACCTCACCCATTAAAGAGGAGAGACTTTCTGTCCCCTGACTGTTGCTTTCATTAAAGTCTTAATTTGACAACCAATAATTATTGGTGATTCTACTAGAGATTCGTTTCAATGAATTCCAGTTTTAAAGAACAATTTCTTGATCGTTTATGATCTAGTGACTCTAAGATTTACTCACGGAAGAAGGGCTCTTGGAATTGAAGATTCTCAATTTCAACTCCTGAAGTAGTAAGGATTTCCCCTTCCTTCAACAAGGAGAAATAGAAGAGCTCATTCTACAAGCACACCACCTATTAAAGACAGATCTTTTAAGAGTGGTGTTCCTCAAGAACAACTCAGCCCTAATCTTCATGCTTTAGTTCTTGCTAGTGTTTCAGTTCCACTTCAAGCAATTTTTCCAAGAATGGAAGTTCCATTACCTTGGGGCCAACGAGTTGGGACTCTTGCCCTCCCTTAACCTTTGCATGAGTTACCCAAAGGTAATAGAAAGAACTTTCCCAATTTCAAAGGTGATGGAAAGGTAATCCTCATGAACACATTATAGCCTTCATAGTTACATGTGGAGTCCTTGGAGTTGAACATGAGGATAACTCTATGAGGATTTTTGTGGAGACTTTGTAGGAAAATGTGGAAAATTGGTTTTACCATCTCCCCATTGGGGCCGTCACCAATTGGACTACCATGAGAACTAGATTTGAGAACCATTTCAAACCTACTGAAGATGTGCATGTGTTGTTAGCCTAGATTTCTCAAATTAAGAAAGAACCATAATATCCCATGAGAGAATTTGTGGCCAAGTTCAATAAGCTGATTAACAAGATCCCACTAGACACCTAGCCTATGGATCAAATTAAAAAAAAAATCTTCCTAAACACTCAATTTCTTGAAGTAAGCTATGCAATGAGAAGAGCCAATCTTGCAACTTTGGATGTTGATAAGATATTAGCCATCAGTGTTGAAGATGACCTGATCATGTCTGGAAAATTGAAAAGAGACCCTTCCAAATCCAAAAATTCTTCTTCCTCTTCCTCTACTCCTGGAGCTAATGCAAATCAGTTAGTACAGAAGGTTTCTAATGATGTCATTCCCATCAAGAAATAATTGGCTCAACATGCTCCTTATCAAGATGTTCCTAGGAAGAACTTTCGGCCAATAAACCATTTGCCTTCTTCTCAGAAAAGGTTAGAAATCAAAGGACAACCCATCAAGGTCCCTGTTAATGCAACTTGTGAATTTGAAGAACCTGATGAAAAATAAGTTAATGAATATTTTGAAGAACCTGAGGAAGAGGATGAGGAAGAACTGGAAGAACTTGATGGGTCTCAAGTTAATTTCCTCACCACTAAGGGTGTTGATGAAGAAGATGATTATGATGAAGTAGTGGCAGAGATGAACAATGATTCATATGTTGTTATGACTTGAGAGTAGACAAATAAGAAAGAATAAGTGATGTAGCCCGCTAAAAAATCTAAGTATCCCACTACTATTCTAGTGGTTACAATAATAGGATCTTTTATTCCCACTGCATCCACGTAAAAGGTGAATTCTCCTAACTCTTCTTCTTCTACTCCTTTTAAAACTTCTTATTCTCTAGCTTCAAAACCTGATAAACCTAGGATTCCTAGTGATGATACCCCATCCACCTCTGGATCTTTTGATATCATTGACCACCTCAAGAAGACAAAAATATAGATTTTAGAGGCTAAGTTTTATCAAACCCATCCAAAATCCTTTGCCAAAATGGTCCACTTTGTCAATTCCCATTCCAAAACTTTATCCAACACTTCTAAAGGTATTTTTCCCACTCCCTCTTCCACATCCCAACCAAATCTAGTGGTTGCAGTCACCTCACCTAATGAGAAAATCAAACCATTCTATATGACCCTCCTCATAGCTGGCCATAGACTCAACAACTGTGTCATAGAATCAGGAGCATTAGATAATGTAATGCCTACCAAAGTGGCTCATGCTTTGGGTCTTACCCTCACACACACTTTTGGTTCTTTCTATTCCATGGAGAGTAGGGAGGTGCATTTGGTCGGAAGAGTTAAGGATGCATAAGTATCTTTTGTTATTGTGCCAAAGAAAAAGGTCTTAGCTATTATTTTGGTAGTTGATATTCCTCCTTCATATGGCATGTTGTTGAGTAGGAATTTTTGTACGGATGTAGGAGGAGAAATTCAAATGGATTAGTCACATACCCTTATACCAGTCATTGGAAATATGAAGAAGTTACCACCTGAGAAGAAAACTAAATATATTGTGCAAAAAATGGATTATCCCAAAGCATAAATACTTTCTAAAGATATTGGGCATGGTAACTACATGATCATGTCTCAGGATGAGGTGGAACGTCCTAAATAAGTGCTCCATGGTCCTAATAGAATTTGGAATTTGGAATTTGATGGAAGTTTCCCTTCAGCTGGTACTGGGGATGGTGTGGTATTGATATCTCTAGAAGGAAAGATTCATCCTTTCTCCTTCAAGCTACAGTTTGAAAATACAAATAACACAACAAAGTATGAAGCTCTCATCCTTAGACTAAACACGGTAAAAGAAAGAGGTGTGAAGAACCTCTAGGCTTGTGGTGATGTGAAAATAGTTATCAAACAAGTCAGAGACCTTTTCCAAGTAAATAATAGAAGGTTAAAGCACTATATGAATCTGGTCTAGGATTCTATTGAATTTTTTTATGCCTTCTCCATCGAAGTGGTGCCAAGTGAGAATAACATTAGGGATGACTCCCTAGCTATTTCAGGATATTTGCTGATACCTCATCTTGATTTTTCTCAGGAAAAAATCACCATTGAAATGATCCATAGACCAAGCATGCCAGATAATGCAGAAAACTGGAAATTTTTCAATGACGATAAGCATTTTCTCTCTTCCTGAAGCTTAAGGATAACTTTGATCAATTGTATTTTGAGGGAAGTGATAATCTGCCTCGAGAGAGTATCTCTTCCAATGAGGAAGGTGTTAAGGAGGATATGGATCGAGATGGCTACATCAAACTGAAAGGTAACAAGCTCCCTAAAGGGCTGGTGAGTCTGGAGGAATTGTTTGATAAGCATGATAAATATGTCAAGTCCAAGATTTCCAAAGGAGCTCAACAGTCTACTGAATATGAAAATATTAACATTGGGAGCCCTGCCAAACCCAAAATGGTGAACGTTGGAAAGTTTTGTACCCAAGATGAGAGGAAGAAGGTGATAAATCTTTTGAAGAGGTATGTTGATGTCCTTGTTTATTCTTACGATGATCTGAAAGCTTTCCATCCAAAATAAATGCAACATTTCATTCCCCTCAAACCTGGTATTAATCCTTTCAAGAAGAAGCAAAGGTAGTACAATCCAAATATTGCTGACACCATTTTCCAAGAGATACAAAATTTGTTCAATGCCAAGATCATCTTCCCCATTCATCATTCAACATGGATTGCTAATATTCTACCTATCAGGAAGAAAAATGGTGAGATTAAGATCTGTGTTGATTTCAGGAATATAAATTAGGCTTCTTTGAAAGACAACTATCCCTTAACCATGATGGAACAGGTATTACAAGTTGTCATAGGTGTGGAAATGTTGTCCATGCTTGACGGTTTCTCAAGATATAACTAAGTGGAATTCAATACTACCGATCAACACAAAACGGCCTTTACCACTCCTTAGGGTACTTTTTCCAACAAAAGGATGCCCCTCAACCTCATTAATGTTGGTGACACCTTTCAGAGAGAAATGGATTTGGATTTCGGAGGTTTGAAAGTAAAATTTATTATTGTGTATGTAGATGATTTTACTGTGTTTTCCAAAACTAGAGCAGACCATTTTCAACATCTAGAAACAGTCCTCTTGAAATGCAAAGAACATGGAATCTCTCTTAATCCCAAGAAGTCTATCTTTTTGTGTCATGGAGGGTAAGATGTTGGAACATGTTATCTCTAAATAAGGAATCAAGATTGATCCTGATCGAGTTTAAGCCGTCCAGCAGATTCCTCTTCCCACAAGCCAAAAGGGAGTGCACTCTTTCTTTGGTAAGATCAACTTCCTGAGAAGATTCATCCCTGATTTTGCAGAGATGACTTTGAACATTTCCCAAATGATGAAGGGAAAGTAGATGTTTTTTTGGTCCTCTAAAGGAAAAGAATCATTTTAAGGAATTAAGAAAGCTATTGCTAGGACTCCTATCTTAGCATGTCTAGATTTTAGCAAAGATTTTATTATCTATTGCTATGCCACATAGAGTACTTTGGCCACTGTGTTGACTCAGAAAGATTCTAAAGATCATGAGATCCCAATTGCATTCATGAGTTATATTCTAAAGTCTCATGAGTTGAAGTACACTATGATGGAGAAACATGCTTTTGCAGTAGTTAAAGCTATTAAGCAGTTTCAATTTTACATTCTTAACTCTGACTCTATTGTGCTTGTGCCTGATACAACTATCAAGTCTATTCTTACACAACAAGAGTTTATAACCAAGAGAGGAAATTGGGTGGTGAAGGTTCAGGAGTATGATCTTGACATCAGACCAACGAAACTAGTTCAGGGTAAAGGCCTATGTGAACTCATTGCCGAAGGAGCTGATCATGAGTTGCTTAGGGATGAAGTTGATATCCCTATTGTTATGTTCCTGGGATCAACAGACAAGTGGTACACTGACATTTCTCACTTCCTCACCTATGGTGAGTGTTCATCTCACTTAACTTCCAAGGAGAAGAGAGCTATCAAGTTAAGGTCAACACAGTACGTGTTGTGGGAGAATGCTTTGTTCAAGCAAGGAGTGGATGGAAGATTCTTGAAGTGTGTTGACAAAGTGCAATAGAAGAAGTTGTTCTCAGCCTTTCATGATCAATCTAGTGGAGGTAATTTCTCCTTAGCTGTCACTTCTCACAAAGTTCTGCATGTAGGATACTATTGGCCTACTTTGTTTAGAGATGCATCAAAGTGGGTTGACAAGTGTGAAGCTTTTCAAACCTTTATGGGAAGACCTAAGTTGGTTGCTTTACCACTTAAGCTAGTTGTGATTAAAGAACCCTTTCAACAATGGGGCTTGGATTTCATTGGAACACTCAACACATCTTCAAGTGTAGGGCATACTCATGTGTTGACTGCCACTGATTATTTCACCAAGTGGGTAGAAGCCATTCCAGTTAAAAGTACTACTTCTGAGGTAGTATGTAATTTCATCAAAGAAAACATCTTAATAAGGTTTGGAGTACCAAACAAGATCATGACTGATAATGCTTCCAATTTTTCTTCTAATGAGATGATGAATTTTTGCTATGGGTATGGAATTTCCCTCGCTCATTCTTCAGATTACTACCCTTAAGGGAATGGACAGGAAGAATCAACAAACAATAATTTGGTGACCATTGTAAGAAAGCTTTTCAATGAATCTCAGAGAAACTGGCACAAAAAGCTTTATGATGCTCTTTGGGTAGATAGGATTACACCCAAAAGTGCAATTGGGATGTCCCCTTTTCAAGTAGTGTATGGTGTGGAAGCTCAACTACCAGTGACAGTTACCAGCGTTGCATTTGATGAAAGCTATTGAGGATCCCAGTTTTAGTGATTCTTTGGATAAGAGGATCATGTATCTCCATAAGCTAGATGAAGACAGGTTGCGGGTTTTTGATAGGATCTCTTCTCATCAGTAGAAGGTGAAATATTTATTTGACAAGAAAATTAGATCCAGAGATTTCAAATTTGGAGACATTATTTTACTATGGGACAAAAGACATGAACCTCGAGGAAGCCATGGTAAGTTTGATTCTCTTTGGCTTGGTCCTTTCAGAATCAAGAACTTTGCTGGTGAAAGTTTTTTCTATCTTGATTACATGGATGGGTCTTCTCTTCCACTTCCTTATAGTGGGTAGTACTTGAAATTGTTCAAATCCTAGGTGATAGGAAGTCCTTTGTATATTATGTACAGTGTGTGTTTTCCTTTCCTTGCCTTTGTTTTGTTGTTTTCTCTGTGTTACCTTCTGTATTTGTTTTTCCTTTGACTCTTTTGCCCAATGGATAAGGCACTAGTCTTCTTCCCCAGAGTTTTTCATGAGTTCTTGTCTTGCCTCGTTCCTATGAAATAGTCAAGTCATCCCCAGAAAGAGCTAGCTATTGTCCCCTCAAAATTCCCCTCTTTTGAAAGTCAAAAATTTGAAATTTTTTGAGTTGGCACTATTCAGTAGTCTTAGTGAAGTAAGAAATTCAAAGAGATAGTGAAAACTACATTTCTTGGGTTCATTTTAGTGACTTGTGAGTCTGTCAGACATTTTTTTCCCTCACGTCCCAAGTACTGGTGGGCCTCCTATTCACCGATTGGCCAATTTCCCCACAAATACTTGTCCATGGGTTTTATCTGACTTTTTCAGCTCATCTGTCCCAAGTACGCCTGAGCATCCTCTTCACCGATAGTCCACATTGGCCCCATTGGCACATCAGCTCTTCATGTCCCTCACATTTCTGTGTTCCTTAGACCACCCATTTCTGCATCGGCCGGATCAGCTGCATCAACTTTTCATGTCCCTCATGTTCCAATGTTCCATGGACCGTCCGAGCCAGTTTATTCTACTTTTCCTGCATTTCACCTTTTTAAGTCAGCATAAGGTATATTAAGTGTACATTTATGATCTTCTCTCTCCTGAATGGCTATTTAAAGGAGGCAACCATCTATGCATTTTTCACATTGTTCGTTTATTATGTAATGCCCGCATTTTTGCAAAATTGAGTCATTTGTTCACCTTCCTGTATCTCTTTGTAATTTTTGTCATGAATCTATTCTTTGAAGCCCATTCCTCTGTTCACTATCAAAATGAAGATCAAACTTCAAGGGCATGAGCATCTGTCTCCTTTGGAGACTTTTGTGCCTAATATTAGAGATAGTGAAGTTCAACATTTGGATTTCGATGATTTCTGGGGTAGATTACCATGCAACAACCCTACTCCCATGGCTCAAATGATAAATGATAGTGGAATCACATACGCCGCTAGTTTTCCTCTCTCTGTGTACAATGTGCCAACACTGTGCTTGCTTGTGGGGATAGTTTCAAACCAGACACCAAAGAAGTTGTCAATGTGCACATCGAGTTGATTGCAAAATTGGAAGCTGTCACCATCACCAGTACCCTATGCATTCCCAAAACAAAAGACTCTGTTTCTCTCACTCTCGCTCAAGCTTAAACTCTGTTTGATCAAGACAACAAGAAATATAAGGCTCGAGTAACTAAATCATGGCTGAAGTGCCCTAAGAAGGGAGCATCCCAACTCTTTAAAGCATTGTTTAGGGTTGATTTCAATGAAGAACTATCACATTTTATCACCCTCTCCTGGATTATGGGAATACCCTCTACTAACAACTTCCATTTTTTGATGTGTCCTTTCATAAATATCATCTGTAAGGGTAAGAAAAACATAAATTGGGCTAAGATTACCTATGGAAACCTAACTAAACAATTGCCAAATGTTTAGCAAACCAAAAATTTCTACATGACCTCCTATCTCATGTACACCTTGGTAGCATCTCACGAGTTGTTCGGCTTCACTTTCATTGAAGGCAAGAAGGATGACCCCATCTACACATATTGCCCTCAGTTTACCCTCAAGATTAGTAATCATAATTTCAGAAGGGTAAATGATGCCTTCACCATGTACATTGTGAGACTCTTAGAGGGTGACACTACCAGAAGGTTCTCTGATGAGGCAAAGGATTTGATAACCAAGCATGGGGATTTCTTAATTAAGTTCTGAAAGTTCTCATACATCAGGCTGGCTTGTTTTGAAAGAACACCTCTCAAGCTTCCCATGTTCTGCAATGAAAAAATGGCCTTGGTTGAGGTGTGCAGGCAGCTAGATAAACTTCATAGAACCTACCGAGATAAGAAGATTACAGGTCTTCATTTCCCCATCCCCTTGGGGAATTATACATGGAGGACAACTCTAGATTCCCAAAATATAGAAAGGGCTATTGCTACTCTTACAATTCATTTCTTCAATCCTAGGACTTGCTTTGATCTAAATAAATTCATTGATCAAAATCTCAGAATAACTTATCATCATCGTCCTGACACTGAGGATTACTGGGTTGATTATGCTGATGATTTTGAATCCAAGAGGAGGCATTTTGGCATATTTTCTCTACAACAGATCATATATCTCAACCTCTACCAGATGCCTGAAGGGCTTAAGGACAATGATGAATATTTGTAATCCTTTGAGTATGAAATATCCATCAAGCACACTCCTCTAGAAACCCTGGATTGGTATGCAAAGGAAAGAGATGACTTGAATGAGATAATCACCCCTATCATCATCAGAACTAATATTTCATTTGACAAGAAGGTACGTGAACTTAGGATGAACAAAGGTAGATCCTCTTCAAGAGAAAATTACACACCTAGGAAGGAAGTACATATGCCTTACACTGAGGTACTTGAGAAAACTCCTTCTTCTTCGATGAAATATCTTGAGTTGTCTACTCCTTCCTCTTCTACTAAAGTGTATCAGAAGAAGGTCAAGGAAGTCAAGAAAGAACCAGTAGAGGAAGAGACTCTTTTAGAGTAGTCAAAATTGCCTATTGGGCCGGATAACATTATTGTTCTAAGTGAGAATGATGAGGATGAGATGAAAGACCCAGAAGATACTCCTGAGGCCACTGCTAGAGTAGAGAAGGAAGGCCCAAGGGATGAACCTCCAATTTTAACAAACTCCTCTACAAAGGAAATTCTTGAGGTTCCATTTATTTCCCCACTGGAAATAATAGTGGTTCATACTCTGAGTGCCATGAGTTCACTTACACTCGGGTCCCTTGATTCTTCTGTTTCTTCTTCTTCCTTTTCTTGGGTACAGCCCCTATTCAAAAACAAGAAAAGGAGATCTTCCTCCTGATTAACAGGGCCTAAATTTGATGTTGTAGTGGCTTTACTTGGTACTACCCCTCCTCCTCTAGCAAAGAAAGAAAATACTACTTCGATGTTGGTAACTGATGCTCAAGGCCAGCAGTTCCTGGATTTTACCAAACCTAGAGTGGATAAAGAGGATAAAGATCTTTTGATCTCTAACTTGGATCTTTCCAGAAATTGCAATGGGAGAATCCACACCTAAGAGTGAAGTTCATAACCTTTGGGAAACCATCACTAAGGTTATTTAACGGGTGGAGAAAGGCAAGTAGACCATGGAGCAGTTGGAAGAACATAACCAAGTTCTTTCCAACTTTATCAGATCATTTTTGGCAAAGGATAAAGTTTTGGATCCAACCCCATTGGCCACTCTTCCACCTCCCATAGTTCTCAGTCAAGATGAGGTCCAAACCATCAAAGAAATCCATAAGTATTCTACTTATGGGAAGGTTGTTGAAGCCATGGTGGATGATATGACTATAGCAGGTTTAAACTTCATTGAAGAAGCCTTCAAAACTAATGAGAAAGTAATCAAGTTACAACAGAAATTCACTTCTTCAATCAAGGCCATGGACAAGGAATTGAAATTCTGGAGTGGGTGTATCGTAGATCTCCGTATGATGGGTCAAACTGATGATAGGATCCTGTTGGCCAACAATGTGTTTGATGATGTCAAGATTGTCAAGAACATGGATCTTTAGCATCGAGTGGAAAATAAAGGTTCTAGAAGAAGCACTTGGGGAATTGAGGAATGTATGGAAAAAAGGGGAGTCTTTTAAAACTTTTGTTGTATCTGCCTTCAAAGATATCCATTTCCATTTTCAAGATGAAGTCATAGGTGTTTTCTTCTCCCTCCAAGAAATCAAGGCTCAATTTAAAACCTTTGTCAAGGATGATTTGTTTAAGGAAGAGTCAATCACTAAAGAGAAAATGAAGGACGTATGCTCTCTTCATTCAACTATAGATGAGGCTAATAAGGAATATCCTGGAGCATACTAAGTTTGAAAAAGATATGGAGAAATGCCTAGGCACATGGACTCATGCTACTTCCAATACAATGATTCCAAGGGGGCATGGAAATAGTGGAAGCATTGAAGAGATTCATGCACCGGATCCTCAAAATAGTGGTCCCTCTTCAGCCATAACCGGATGCTGTGTAAAAGGATGTGTTCTCTACTTCTGGCCCTTGACTATCTTCTTCTATTGTTGATCCGGGTCTCCCTGTAATTTAATTAAGGACTTTATATTATATACTTTCCTTAATTAATATTTTGGTTAAAAGAAATGAAAGTTACTAAATGTAACCACTTTGTAAGCTATATATTGGGCTCTCCACACCATTCCAAGGGGCTGGAACTCTGATAATTTTTGAAAGTGTGAAAGAACTTAAAGCTATCAATACATAATTTTTCCCTTTATGTTCCTATCTGCATCGATTTATTTTCTCTTGCTTGTCTAAAGTTTGTGAATCATTAATCTATTGCAATAAGAAGCTTTGTATTATTTTGGATGTCATTTTTGGAACTTTTTGTCTATGAAATAATATCTGATGGTTTAAAATGAATGATTTTGTTCTATATATCACCTTTCTCAACATTTATAAGGAACTATTTTGCTATCTATATTTCCTACGAATGTTGTCATGTTCTAACTTTTCCCTCCCTTAGTTCTTCTGTACTTTTGTATTGATCATCAATCCTTGTATTAAAAAAATTTCATGATATCAAAGTTCCTCATTAAAGTAGACAATTGTACATTTGTAAATAGTTTTGTTGCTTGCTTTTCAATAAGGGCACCTCACCCATTAAAGGAGGGAATTTTTGTCCCGTTTAGATGTGACTATTGCTTTCATTAAAGTCCTAATTTGACAACCAATTCCATACCAAGGTTGGATGAGACAGAGATGGGAAACTGAGGCATCAATAGTGGCAAGTTCAAAAGATGTGATGAACTTGTGGAAGTAAAACGGGTTGTGAGCTTGGTGTGGAGGCCACTGTGATGAACTAGATAAGTCATAGAGAATGTGGTGAGTTCTAGCTCAGGATTGATGTAGCATGGAGGAGCTCAATTTAGATAGGGAGCTTGGTGTGGTTACAAAGGGAACTCAATGTAGAATGGAGCTCGACTACTTGGTCAGGGAGGATCTTGATACAGAGAATAAAGAATGCATGCATGGCACCAGCATAAAAGAGCACCATAAACCTGATTCAACATAGAGCTCTATGAACCGATTCAAGACAAAATAAGCTCAGGCCATTCAATGCACTATGGGCTTGGTAGTGGACTGACATCGAGCTATTTAGTAATGGTAAATCAAGGCTCGAGCTAGCTCAAGTTGGTAGGAGACACAAGGCGGTCGGAATGTGAATGAAGGTTGATAACATTAACAAGGAACTCACATATCTTGATGTGGTGATGACTTAACATGAAGAGAGTCCTATGAACATGAGCTTTTGGAAGCCAACTTGGAATGGTCCATATACATATCAAATCCAAACCATGAATAGATCGATAGATTACTGAGTCATGGAATGAATAGATCGGAGGTACTCTGAGTCATTACAGCTGTATATGGTTATCTGTTAATGGATGGTTATTTGATTTGTGAGTTCTAAATTTTGTATTTAGAACCAGGAAGCATTTATCAAAAAAAAAAAAATTGACTTGTTCTATTGTCTAAAATGAGGAAGTTACAGTTGTGGCGACTAGCTCGGCTTCAAATGGAGGAGCCTGGTGGTGAGTTTAAAGGGTGTGAGTGAGTTCAATAAAGGAATGTAGAGATGGTTTGGCCTTCACCTTTAACTTGGTGATGAGTAATTATGGAGTAACTCAAAGCCTAACTCATGAGAGTCAATGCATAGATAAGGGGAGATCTAGCATAGAGTTTAGTGGCTCAGTTGCGATGAAATGAGGAGCTCGACGTGGGGAGATCAGTCATGATGGTGACAAATGATCTCAGTGAATGGGGAAGAGCATTGTGGAAAGCCATTGAACATAGATCTTAACTTTTAATACACAGAGGGTGCTCAAAGTGGGCTCATACAGAGTCAGCGAAGGAATTGATCCAAAGTGAACTCATTTGCGGTGACTCATTAGAGGAACTCTAGCCCAACTCGGTGGTTGGCTAGGTGAGCCAACCACTGAGTTGGTATTTTAGGCCTTTTCCTCATAATTTTCCCCTCCTCAAGTCAAACTAGTCAACATGGGTCCCACATTGATAGTAATTAATTTAATATTTTTATTTAAATATTTTAATAATAATATTTATTATTATTATTTAAATATTCTTATAATTAATTGAGAATATTAGGTCGACCAAAGCATTAATGGTGCATGATGGAACCTTTTTAGGTGGTTCAACCAACTGTAATAAATACATCATGTGCCTTTAATTTTAGGAATGTAATTATGACCTTTCCTCTTCTCTCTCACATATTCTTCTATAAATGTAAGTTGAAATCTCATTCCAAAGGGTTCCAACAAGTCAAACAAGTTAGGACAATTAGACTTCTTAGGCAAGTGAAAAATTTTCAAGAGTCCTCTCTCTTTTATAAGTTATCCTTGTGTGTTAAGAGAACTTTCAAGCCACCTCTTCAATATTGTAATGGAAACCATTACCTCTTCTAAATGTATGATGCATTGTGCACATTGTTGAAGTAATAAAAGTGTGTGTTTTGTGACTAATCTTGGTCCTTTCATCTTTCTATACTTATTTGTTCCTTTTCTCATGCTTGTTGGTACACCTGTGCAATTTCAAGTTTCTATTGCAGGTTCTCAAAGTTTTTGTGCTTATCAAGTGGTGGATCATTGCATGTAGTTCATTTGTGGTGCTTGTTCACCCCTTCTCAAGTCCATCCTTCTTCACTGGAAAAACTGATAGAATTTTTTTCTTGATCAATTTTAACAAAGGGAATGCATGTTTCTTAGCCTGTGGTATTTTGTTACCCTCTCTATACGTTTCAGTAGGTGAAGTTGACCTATGGTACATACACCCTCTTCAAATCAACCCTTCATGAGTCTGGAAACATCCTTTATTCGGTGCATCACCATCCCTAGTATAGTTTCATTTCTTATATATCTCTTTCCCTAAAACCCATGAAAGTGTAGCATAGGTCTAGATAACCATTTTTATTGCACTAGGAGTATTAAATCACTTAGTTTAGGAAGAGGAAGTTAGACATTCTCTGGAGGTTCACCTCGAGCCCAAGCCCCACAGATTGAGAGGTGATACCATGTGTACCAATCAGATCGAATGTCCTATCCACGTTCTAGCCATTCAGAAGGTGTAGATGATTTACCGACAACTCTCAGGTATTCACTTGGAAATTCCATTTCCTTTATCCTCTTTGAAGTCGATCTCATAGCACCAGTTTCCTTATTTGTTTATCCACATAGTAGATTCTTCATTTAGCATCTCATTGCTGCCCCAGGTCTGTGTTTTGTTCAAATTACATGAACATTTTTTAATCTTTTCTTTCCCAGGTCTATTCTCGTTGACCTCTTTTCCATGAGAAACCTCAAAATTATCATTTTCCTTTACTCCAATGTGAGGTGCTTGAGTAATGATAGAAGGATTGGAAGTGACCTCATAATTGTCTTGTATGGCCATGACACAAGTGAAGAGATAAAGAATCAGCTTGGGGTCTTCCACAACTTCTACTGCATCTAATATTTCTTACACGGAGTTATGTTTTGTCATTTCCTGGAGCTCCTCTTTGTACACCTTTAAAGAATCTTTATTTTGCAGCTCAAGGCAACTACCTAGAGGGATAATCTCATCATCTTGCAAATTGCTGCAATCTACCAATCCTTCATCAAAAAGAGCTTCATCTTCAATGGCCTTGAAACTTCTTGCTTTAATTTTTTCATCATGGAAAGACTCTTCCTCTTCAAATGGGAAAGAAAATACCTCAATTTCATCATTTTATCCACCAACCATTGGCTCAAGAGGTACAAAATATTTCTCATCTAGATTTATTTCAACATAGCCCATCTTCACACTGGTTGAGATTTCCAAGTCATCTTCCTATTTGTCTTCTAGATTCATGGCTTGAATTAAAAGCTCAATAATGATATCAAGGTCTTATATTTCTTCTGTGGGCTATTAGCAGTCCTTGTACAAATAGTTCTTTCCCATTACTTAAGGGCTCATTGTAAACTAGTTTGGTCTCTTCCTGGGTCAACATGATCAAGGGGGTCCTCATCCTCAAATGGGAATGAGAAAATCCCTTCATCATGGATAAGAACATAAACATGATTTTTATTTTTGAAAATCATCAAGAACCATCTCCTCTTCTGTCATGGTTTGCATCATCTGGTAATTCGAGGTTGCCATCCTTATAACTTGATTCTCCTCAGTGCTTCTTCAAAATCCAAATCGCTATGGGAAGGCATGTCTGAACCTATCAAGATGGGGATATCCTCTTCCTCCCTGGTTTCCATAAAGTGAATCATCTACTCGCTACCTTGATATAAGATGTTAGCTTCCGAGCTTCCAGAACTTTCATACCATGTACCTCATCTTTTTCTTAGGAAGAAATTTCTCTATGTCTCCCTTCACTTGTATGGGTGCAGAAGGACCAATTCATCTAAATTTTACCTCCCAAGTCTCGGGAGAAACTTCTACTCAACAACATTCTGAATGAGGTTAGGATGTCCTGTAACCAAAATAAACACTAAAACTTTCTTGTTCAGAAATATGATAAGAGCCAACTTCGCATCTTTGACCTTCCCTACAGGTGGGACCTCTTTTGACTCAAAAGAATAACAATAGCCACCGGTTGGAATCATGGTAAGTTTGAGAGCCTTGGGTTACCTTTAAAGGCATCACATTGTCTGAGGCACCAGAATCTATTATATAATTGTTCATTACATATTTTCCAACAAGAAGGGATACGTTGAAAGGATCAACCTTATCAGTCTTAGATGCGCTTAAGGAAAAAATGTTCTGTGAGGGAGGCGTAGGTGGTTTTGGCATCATGCCTTTGGAACTAGAAGTTATAGCATTAGGTGTTGGACTACCACTCTTGATATATCGGATGAACCTCTCAAAATATTCAAGATGAGTCGATAAATATTTAGTTTCAATAATTTTGACCTTGTCTTTGTTTATATATTCTATGAAATCAAAAGGACCAGATACGAGAAAAAGGTGATGAAGGGGACTAATTTTGGATTTAGGATGGGTTTGTAAACAGGACTATATTTTTGGGGAATGGAGGGTATTTTGAAGGGTACACTAGAAGATTTCAAAGTACTAGATTTTACCGGGGCAGATTTAGCTTTAGACTTGGAAGAGACATCAGAATACTTAATTGGGATTGCAGGAGCCTTCTTATTTGCTACAGGATCAAGATTTAACAATAAAGACTCTATAGAGGGTGGGAGAGGATATCCTTGACTGATTATTTTGTTTTACAAAGTTACCACAGAAGGATCATCAACCTTCTTTTCCTTTGCACCAGTGGAGGGAGATGATTATTTCTTAGACTAAGAATGAGGGAATACCACACATGGGAAACCAGGTGCATCTTATTCATCTTCTTCATCACCTCTAGAATACTCACAAAATCTGATTTGTCTATTGTTCTCAAGTTCATATATCTATAGGAAGTTACCACCTTCACTTTCATGAAATCTGAAATTTACGTTCACGAGTTGGGCCTCCAAGGTGAGCCTTTGGGGTGCTACTTAAAATTTTATTTGTGTTGATTATTTGAGAAGATACTCATTCAAATAATCCCCTCTTTAAATATGGCATCTCATTCGCTAATTTTTGCAGTGATTGATTGGTTCTCTCATCTCCATGATGTTGAGCTTTACCCTTTGAAGGGATTTTTGATCTTTCTAGATAGGATGAGATCATCATCAAGTTTAGTGGCCATCCTTTGTGCTTCTACAATGTTCCTTATTTGGGATCTTCATATAAAAAACTCCTACCTTCTAATGATTGAGCATTGATGAAGTATCTCTTGATATTGTTTTCAGATGACGAATCCTTCTTCCGGTATCCTGTGAAGAAACCGTTCAAAACGATCCATGAATTCTCTCATGGTTTCACTTTATCCTTTCTTCATTTAAGCCAATTACACCAAGAGGTAATGACATTCTTCAGTTGATTTGAATCTTTCCTTGAAGGTAGTTTTGATGTCATTCCAACAAGTGATGGACCAGGAACGCAAGAGGTAGAACCATTATGCTACTTTTTCTTGGAGGGGACTCCATGAATAGTCTTACAAAAACATCTTCATGTTGGACACCAAGAATTCCACATGATGTCATGAAGTCAGTTATGTATTCTTGAAGATGTTGTGTTTTGTCACCTTTGAACTTTGTCAAGTTCTTATGGGAACTTGTTGGTAGATCATGGAGAGGTGGTTCAAGAGCAAGTTGGCTTATATTATTTCCCCATGGAACAATGGATTGATGTATTTTTTCTTTGTTAGCCATCATTGTATCTAGTTCTGACTTTAACCCTTGCTTCTACAAATTCATCTTCAAAATCTTCTTCTTTCATAAACTCCAATGCTTAATGGTGATCGGAAAATGGGAGAATTTGAAGGGGTGGTATGAACAGGATTTTTGACAGTATTGCCAAGTGAACTGCTCAAAGAACCATATGGAGTGGAGGCTTGAGAGAAGAAGTATGTATTATCTCTAATTCATTTCTTAACTGATTTTGTAAAGCCTTGAAATTGTAAATAATGCCTCTTGACCTATTCAACCTGGTGTATCTTCCTTCAAACTAGCTTTTGGAAATTCTTGAAGTGGGAATATGAAAAGACACCATGGAATATGAAAGGTCACGTGTAGGAACTGAAAACATATCTTTCAGTAAAGGATTTTCATGAATTCTCTTTTTTTATATTTTTTCAATATTTCATTTTTTAGTATTTTGGGACCCTACGGTTGTATTTTGGGTGCAGATGTTGCTAAATCTGCCTCACTGTGGGTGCTAAAAAACTGTTGGTGAGAAATAATTTCAGGTGGAAAAAACTTGTGGATTTCTTTCCAACACTTTAGGAATATAAGTCCCCTCTACTTAACTGGTGCAACTTCTGTATATGCATGCGAAAGAAAATGTAGATTTCTGTGGTGGTATATTGACCACGGGGATCCAATAGGAGCACTCCACTAACCCTACAGAAAAGATAGCAAACTCTTGCTAGGGAAGAATTTGTTTGAAAGTGGGGAAAGGGAGTGATAATTGAGGTAGGAGAACCAAAGTTGTAGGTAAAAGATCAAATTCCTTCACATACTAGTTAGAAACTTCATCACATGCATTCATGAGAAGAAACAACTCTACAGATAATAACAAGACCAAATAGAGTTTATTCATCACAAAGTATCAAGAAACCCCCTTAGTCAAAGAAAGATAGAAACTCCATTCTTCTTATAGTGATTTCTTAAAAAAAAATTATACATAGTGTTTGTAATTGATCTTGTAAACTCAAGAGTGCATTTGTAATTAGAGAAAGAAAAGGAGATAGCCATTTTCTTCTACTTTCCTCCACTCTCAATTTTCTTCCATTCCCACACTATGTATTGATTGGTACCCAGATATAATCATCCTTCACAACTTTAGCTACATCATGGATTTTACAAGACACTCAAAGGCAGATAAATGGTTTATATGTTGTTTTTGTAGCCGGGGAAGTAATTTATCTGACTTGTTATCACTCAGGCTTTGAAGAAGTGGGTAACACCTTGGAAGGATTTGATCTAATCATCATTATTTTAGGTTGTGCCTATCAACCAATGTAAGAGAACCTATATTGTAGCCTCTGTTTTGTGAAGGAGGTGAAAATATCCTTGTACTGTGTAGATTGTATGGAGATGGCCTTGAGAAAACATGATCAATTTCCCATTATTCAAACTCAACAAAGTTGTCACTACTAAATGATGGAAATGCTTTCAAGACAAGGCTAAGGCTACTAAAGACATGGTATGATCCTAATTTTGTTTGTGCATTTTTGTAAATGGATTGTATTCTTTTGTTGACACACAATACAATGCAGGGGTATTATAGGTAGGATGAGTTAATTTGAAATGAATTTTGGGGTGGGAGATATTCAAACAAGACTAACCAGAATTTGTCAACTTCTTTGAGGAAATTTGCAAAACTTGAAAGAATCAGACAACATAAATGTTTCAAAGAGGTTAAGGTGTTCCTTCAACCAGGATATGTGCATTAAATGGAAACCTAGATCTACACTCTTCCACACAATCTCTGATGATTTATCACAAAATCTTGAGTTAAATGAATCAGCAAAGAATTTAGAAATTTCTATTCTATCATATTTAAGGTAGCCCCAAAGGTTTACAATCAAATATATATCAAGGAAAGTAGAGTGAATTTAAATTTTTTTATCCCTTCATCAAATGAAAGATCATCTGATTCTAGAATTGCAAATGCCATTAAGTTGTCACTAGAATTAGATCTGCATGATCAAAAGGAAATTCCAAACACTAGATTGTAACAGGAGTAAGAAACACAAATTGAAAACATTCTGAAACATAAGTAAATGCAAATTTTACCAAGAGACAACACAAAATAATCCAGAGTGACCAAATTTATCAGCAGGTTAATGTTATAAGAACAATCTCAAATCTTGTTAGTGGTTATACATCTACAACCAACCTAACATGATACAAATTTGATGTAAAAAAGGAGTTAAAATGGTTCTCAGATGGTTTCTCAGAGAATGGGCTTCTTCCCAAGATTTTCCTGTGAAAATTCTAAGTTTCTCCGACCATTTGCATGAAAAATTCATGCAATATATACCTTTTACTCACTCACTCACTTTGCCCCTCAAATATTCCCTCCAAAAGTGGAATATTCAAAGCACCTTTTCTTTGCAATATTTATAGAAAATGACATTTAACAAACTCACAAAAAATTTCCAGTTGTTCTTTTAAAAGGTGAATCATTACACAACTTTCATCGTTCTTCAAAATGGAAGCACATTTTTCATTTCCCACGCATGTAGATCCCTTTCATTTCATCATTTTAACTTTTCCCTTCCCAATTTTTTACTCTGCAACTTTGGATATGGTAATTCACGCTTTTCACGAACCAGAGTAAAAATTCATTTGAAAAATGTCTTGGATTCACAAATTGAACCCCCAATTTAATTAATTCAAACACTGCAGGCCAAGACGACATGAATTGGTAAAAAATTTTGATAAAGATTGATGCAAAAAAAAGCATCTCCAAACTTCCTAGATTTCAAATGGTGGCCAAATTGGTGAAATGCATGGCTACCATCGATCTGTTCCTCAACTTCAAATTTGAGCCTTTCACATGTGGCAGATCTAGGTAAAAACGTTCCTCGGGACGTATTTTTACCTTTTTTCTACTTTTGGAAAATTTGCACAATTTCTTTATTTCCTCTGCCGCTCCACCGATGAGATTTGAGCCTAACATGTGGTGCAATATGACTTGTATACGGAGTCGCGGCTCAATTTTACACATTTTGCATCTCTCTTGAAAAAAGGAAAATGTTTCACTTTTCCTCCGCCAGCCCACACCTTCACTTCAAGTTTATAAAGTGGGTCCCAATCGAGCCTTGGGTCCCTTTATGCCTTTAACTCCCTTTTCCCTCAAAGGGAAAATTTTTCACTTTTCCTCTGCCAGCCCGCACCTCCACTATTGACTTCTCAAATGAATTTTGAATTTTTACCCTTGGGCTTGTGGGTTAGTTTGATACTTTGAGTCATTTGAATACAAGAGGAAAAATTTCCAAGTTGCCCATGATGATCTACCTCCATGCCTCTTTGAATTATCAAACTACCACGTGTCACCACAACGCACCTTGAGGAGGTCCCAAAAATTTGATACCTTGAACGAGCGCCAGGCTCGTCATGTGTCCTATTCTGGCAAGATTTGTCTGAATGCTTGAATCTCAGTGGAAGGCACCATGTGTCATACTCCAAGGAAGTCTCCTTTTAGCTATTGAAAATTCTAAGTAAAATGGAAAGAAAGCAGAGGCCTCCACATGTCATCCTAGTGCTTCTTTAAGATGGTGCCCAAAGCAGAGACCTTGAATGAGCACGAGCTCGCCACATGTCCTATTCCGCCAAACTTCTCCAACTGCATAAATTTTTTTCCAAGTCTTGGCCAAGCAGCAGAAGCCTCCATGTATCCTCTCAGTGCTACTTCAAAGTCAGACCAAAAAGTTGATTCTCAAATGAGCGTTGTTCACCCACGTGGACATATTTATGAGTTGAGGCCTTTTATAGAATTTTTGAAGTATTTAGCTGAGCCACATCCAACCAAAAGGTACCACATCCCCTGTAGATGCAAGGATGCAAGTTTGACTAGGAGAAAATGCTCGTCAAACCGTAAAATATAGAAACATGAGCATTTGAGCCTGAAAATGCATTTTTCTTCAATCACAGAGAGTTTAGATTGTTGCAAGGCTCAAACACGATCCTTAGGGACACATCAACTCATCCTTCTTCAAGTATTTCAAGGTAGAAATGGTCAATAACACAAATTCTAACTGTGGCAATAGAGGGAATAGGAAAACGTGAATTTTTGAAAGGATAGAGCCCAAGGAACCCAAAATACAAACATTTTCCAGAGGAACAAAGAAACTAGGAGACAAGTATGGACCCATACATGATCTTTGACCTAGGGGCAGACTAAAAATGACAACAAAGACCAACCAAGCACAATCATGGGGAAGGATAAAATGACAGAGGCCGTAAATCAATAAATTTCTAAGGGCACAAATGGGGTCGAGACAATTTTGAGCACCAATATGTACAAATTTTGTTTAAACAATCAATAGAAGAAGAAGGAGTTTCTATATTTATTTGACTAAGGGGTTTCTTGATACTTTGTTATCAATAAATTCTATTTAGTCTTATTGTTATTTGCATAATTGTTTCTTCTCATTAATGCATGTGATGAAGTTGTTATCCAAAATAAGCCCCTTGCTTATTTTTGCCTAACTTCCTTAAATTCCTTCCTTGTGCCTCAGTTGAATTTTTCCACTTTTTAGGCACTCAAAATTTTCTAGAAATGGCTTCATCAAATAGAGAATTTCCTCACCTTTCCAGAAAGGTAAAATTTTCCTTCTAGCTACTTGTATTTTGCAAGTTATGGCTCGATAGAGTTTTTGAGGGAAATTTTCCCTAGGAAGTTCCGCGACCAATAAGAAGGTGCCATGTGGCAGCGTAATGGCAGGTTGGCGGAGGTAAGTTAGAAAAATTTCCAAAGTTTCTCAACGGGGGTGCAAAGAAAAATTTTGGCCCAAAACCCCGCGAACCAATAGAAAGATGACGTGTGTCCATAAGGCTGGTGGGAGTCAGAGAGGCGGAGAAAACCTTGTCTTTTTTGCCAAAATTTGTAAAGGGCGCAAGGGAAAAACTTCAGCCCAAAGGCCCACCAAAGAGAAAATGAAGGTTTTGATAGAAGCCTAATGGACTTGAATCAAGGTGTGACATGTGTCTTGTTCTCAGCAGAGGTTAGGGGCACAGGGAGAAGTTGGCAATTTTTCCAAAGTGATCGGTAGTATCAAAGGAAAGTTTGGAGAGTGCACCTGAGAAAATAGGAGGATGACACGTGGCGGCTAGAATGGCAGGGCAGTGGAGGAATTTTGGAAAATTTTCCAAAATTCAAAAAATCCTAAAATGTTCATTTGAACCTGCAGACCAACAGGAATGTGCCACGTGGCATTGGAGGGGCGAGGGGCATAGTTCTTTGGGAAAATTTTCCCAAATTCAAAAAAGGGGAAAAAAATTGGGTTTCAGCGCGCCGACCAGATTTTTGCCCTGTTTTTCCCTAAATCTTCAGAGGGGCATATCTTTCAATCTAGAGCTAAGTTTTCCTTGATTCTAGTGTCATTGGAAATCTATTGAAGTTCTCTACATGATGGAATCTTCAGTTTTGTTTTTTAATGGAGTTTGGTGAGATAAAAATGATAAAACACCTCTAGCATGGGGAAAAGAGCAGAACTGACATTCAACCACCATTTTTAATGTAGTCTGGCTTCCATTCTTCTCCAGCATGGTCAAAAATCTTGGATAATGAAATTTTAAGGGTACCCATGCTATTTTCATGAATATGGTTAGTGGTTGAATGATTCCTTTCATTTTTCCTGTGTTTCTCCTTCTTGGCTTGGGTTTTCATTGTTAAAAGCCATTTTTGGGCTCATTTGTAAAGGGTTGGACATTTTTTATGATCTGAAGGCTCACTCCTTCACCCTGAAAAGTGAATTTGTGGAATACCAGACCTATTTTAGGACTGAAATATGTTTTCTACCTCCTTGTTGTTGTAATGCACTGTATTTAAAGATGGAAATGACAATGCAAGCTCTGTGAATGATTTTTCAATCCTTTCTTGTGTTGTTTGATTCATTCTGATCCTTTATTAAATTTTAGTAATTTGTGAATGAAGTATGTTGCATTGGTATAATCTGTGTCAATTTTTAGAAGTAGATGTTCATCACTCCTTTGGTGTATCACCTTGTTATTTTAGTTTTATCTTCTTTTCTCTCTTCTATCCTTGTCTCCTTGGCAGAATTAGAGTAGGATTTTGAGTTAAACCTCTACAAATTTCATGTATACATCTGATCAAAGGAGTAGAGGAACCAACCTTTAATCTGGAGAGTTTTTTCCCATTTTTGCAAGTCCCACACTTTGGGAAAATATTCAATGTTGTGCAATCACACTGGATGCCCATTATCAAACTAGAAAACCTGAGAAAACATCTAGGGGTGCTGCTGATTTGCACTAGTAGTTTTGGCACACCCAATGGGACCTTAGAGGTCTTCATCTTCATTACAACAAAGTTGATGTGCATTTTTGTAAATTTCTTGCTTAAAAGAGCCTTGATTTGCATATCTGGTGACTCCAAAGGATAAAATAAACTGATTTCAGTAGTCCAAGTCTAAAGATTCATGAGAAGGATCCAAAAAATGTCAAGGGCTAGAGAAGAAGGATTGTCTGAGTATCTACACTTATCCCTAGGAATAAGAGAGATGGGAAGAAGAATTCAAAGGTCTCAATCTCCACCAAATAAAACTCTATCAACTCCTCCACCTGGTAGACCTTTCACCCAATCAATAAGAGTTCTCAGGCCAATCAGAATGGCATAACACAACCCTTATGTCAACTTCACTGGCAGCAACCCACTTTCTCTCAATGCACAAAATCCAGTTCCAGTTGCAAAAGTGAAGAACATCTCATACTTTACTGGGGAAAATTAGACCACTCCTGGTGATCATGTCAAAGGCATTGCTAATGTTTGTGCAATCCATGAGATTGTTGAGATGCAAATTACTATCAAATTGTTGGCATCTTCATTCAAAGGGAAAGCCTTGTAATGGTTCAAGAGCCTTGGGGCAGGCTCTATCCAAAATTGGAACTAGCTGTGTATAGCTCTCCATGAGCAGTTTGGAGAAAAGGGAGATAATTTGTCTCTATTGGAACAACTGACAACTATCAAGAGAGCTCCCAATGAGCAGCTAACAAACTTCAATTTCCGATTTCAAAGGACCTGGGATAGAATTCTAGTGACAGTAAGGCCAACAACTGAAGGTGCTTTCTTATACTATCTCAAAGCTTTAAATTTTGATATTTCTATGTTAATCCAATCCATGAGAGGTGCAAATATACCTACATCTTATAGCACTACCATTATTGCTGAGAATTGTTTGATCCAAGATGGTAAACTGGTGCCTAGGCCTCCCATGCCCTTATATCCAAACTTAGAAAGCCCAAGCACTAGTCAAGCACCTACTTTGGCTCCTATTCTCACTCCTAGAAATCAGAGTTCAAATGAAACTTCTACTTCATCCTCTAGTGCCTCAAATGAACTTCAAGAAGTCATGAAACAATTACAAAATTTAGGCAATGAGCTGGTTACACTCAAGAGGCAGCAAGCCCAAAGTTTTAGACCTTCTTATCAGTCTCAAACTTAGCCTAATAGGCAACCATATCAGCCTAACAGGCCACCCAATCTAGCTAAAAATCGAAATCAAGTAAGGCCTCCTTCTAATAGACCATTTTAGCCCTATAACCCCAATGGTGCATCTACCTCTAAAGCCTTAGTGCTAGTGTAAAATAATATAGCTTAAGAGTATGATTGGTGTTTCCCATGCAATGAACCTCATAACGAGTCTATGTGCTTCAATGGTGCTTTGAACCAAGCTTTGATGGTGACAACTGGTGTAGAAAGTGAGGTGAGTCAAGAAACAAACCAACAACAAGGAACATCTCAGCAAAATATAACTCCAAATGAGAATACACTTGTAAATTGGCAAGCTAAAGATTTTTGTGGTATGAATCAAACAATTTCTCAAAATGTAGTAGCTAACACATGGTCAAAGAAGAGGAATATTGGTGAAGGGAAGTCATTAGCTCCAAGTGATCCACAGCCTTCCATCACTCCACAAAGTGTTGGCAAGAAAAATGCAGTTCCAAATGTGCAAGGACAGCCCAAGCCACCTTTTAGACCAGCTCAAATTCCAGCTGTTGCAGTCCATGTACAAGAAAATAATGTGTAGGCTAAGGGGCAACAAAGAGATGTTTCATCCCCATTTAGCATCATTGAAAAAATGAAGAAGACAAATGTGAATATATCTATGCAGGAATCACTATCCATCCTAGGCCAAAGGGATCTACTACAAGCTGCCATGAAGAATTGGTCAACTTCAAATCAACAAGCTCATATGTAAGAGAAGGTACTCACAAATGTTGCTCAGCCTGAGGGGAAGCTTGGAGGACAACAAGGTAAAGTTTTAAAGCCCCCTCCATTCTATGTTTCATTTATCATTGGGGATAAACTAGTACATAATTGTATGATTGACTCTGGGGCAAGTAGTTTTGTGATGCCCAAGAAAATAGCTGACCAGTTGGGCCTCTAATATGAATTCATATCCAAAGGGGAGGTGCAATTGGATGGGACAATAGTAACAACAATTGGGGTAATTAAATATTTGATCCTCACTTTTCATGCATGCCCCAATGTCACTGTGTTGCAAGATGTGTCAGTGATATATTTACCACCACTTTTTTCCCTATATTTGTTAAGGGATTTCACAGCTAGAATTAGAGGCTATTTATCTGTTGATTGGTCACACATGTTGTTCCGGACGAGATATGGAACCAAGGCCATAATCAGGTCTGAACCTATTACAAAATTTCACATTGAGCCTCATACTCCAAGCCCAATCAATGCTACTTGTTCAGCACTTGATCAAGAGGAATATCCAAACATAGATGAAGTTGACACCAAAGTTGGAAGCATCCCAAATTTGACTCTTGATGAATGGGCAAGCAAGGTACATGCTTTTGATCCCTACAAGGAAATAGAAGAATCTAAACTAGGAGTTTATTGCATGCATGAAGAAAATCAGCCTATTCCTAGCATCGCCAAGCCAGACCATAAAGATTACCATAAAATTAATTTCAGTTTGCATGTTCTAACAACACTGTTGAATATGAAGCTTTGATACAATGATTGCATTGATCAAGAAAGAGAGGTATAAAAAACTTACAAGTATTTGGTGATAATGAGCTGATTATTAATCAGGTTAAAGGATAGCATGCTACCAAAAATGATCTGCTCAAGTGTTATAATAATAGGGTGTGGGAACTCATTGAGGATTTTGAAGGCTTTGGCAACAACTCCATCCCTAGGAAATAAAACCAAGCTGCTAATAGGCTTGCAGAAATTCGAGCAGCCTTGTATGTTGTGGAGAGTATCAAGGAAAATAAAATGCAGCCAAACATTCATGTGATTATAAGGCCATCAATGCCAGACAATAATGTAAGTTGGCAAGTGTTTGAAAGTGACCAATAAATCATCAATTTCTTGCAAGAAGAAGCTAAGTTCTCAATCACAAATCAGGAAAAGTTACAAAAACAGGATGGTGATCAAGTGGTACAGCTGAGAACCAATAAATTTCTAAAAGGACTTGTCACTTTGGAGTCCATCTTTAATCCTAATGATCAATTTAGGAAAGAGAAAGAAAACATCCAAGTCAAGGGGGAAGATTCAGTGCCCATCTCGGTGGGAGAAGGTAAATCACTTCAAATTGGTAAAGTGGCAACCAAGCAAGAAAGGTATGAGTTCATGCAACTTTTCCAAGAGTTCTCAGATATATTTGCTTGGAGCTATGAATACTTGAAAGGTTTCAACCCCAAGCTATCTCAACACACAATTGAATTAGATCCAAGTGCTAAACCCATCAGGAAAAAACAAAGACCGGTTAATCCACACATGGAGCCTCTCATGAAGAAGGAATTGAATAAGTTAATAGAGGCAAGTATCATATTTCCCATCAAGCATTCAAGATGGGTTGCAAACTTAGTTCCAGTTAGAAAGAAAAGTGGAGAAATCAAGTTGTGTAGACTTTAGAGATTTGAATAGATCATCCCTCAAGGATCATTAGCCACTCCCTTCTATGGAGAATATTTTGCAAGTTGTTGCTAGCTCTGAGAGGTTTTCTTTGCTAGATGGTTATTCAGGGTATAATCAGATCATAGTAAAGGAGGATGATTAGTTCAAAATAGACTTCACCACCAAATTGGGAACCTATGCATATAGGAAAATGCCATTTGGGTTGTCTAATGCTGGAGCTACCTTCTAAAGGGAAATGGATATGGTGTTCAAGTGATTGATCAACAAAATAGTGATAATATACCTAGATGATATTACTATGTTTTCTATAAGTGCAGCAGATCATCTCTTTCATTTGAGACAAGTGTTCCAAAGATGTAGAAGATTTGGGGAATCCTTGAATCCCAAAAAATGTATTTTCCTAGCTCATGAAGGAAAGCTCCTAGGCCACATTATTTCCAAAGAGGGATTAGCAATTGATCCAAAGAGGATTGAAGCAATAAAAGCACTGCCATTACCAAGCAACAAGAAGGCCCTTCAAATTTTCTTGGGAAGAATCAATTTTGTTCGAAGGTTTGTTCAAGACTTTGCAGCCCTTGTCAAGCCAATAACTATGATGTTGAAGAAAATTATGGATTTCAAATGGATAGCTGAAGGTAAGTCAAGTTTTGAGGCAATAAAGGAGGCTATCTCACAAGATCCAACTCTCACTAACCCAGATTTATCTAAGGATTTTATCCTTTATGCATTTGGAGGTGATGATACAATTTTTACAATTTTAGTACAGCAAAACAAAGAAAATGTAGAGCAGCCAATTGCCTTCTTTAGCCAAATATTAGAGGACTGTGAGGTGAGGTATTCTTTCATTGAGAAGCATGTTCTTACAATGATTAGGAGCTTGAAGAAATTTAAACATCTAGTTTCAAACAACAAGGTTCAACTACTGGTTTCTCATGTGGGAGTTAAAGACTTCCTCCTCAACAAAGACCTAAATGAAAAATGTGTAGGGTGGATTACTCATGTCATAGACTATGACATTGAGATCAAAGTCACCAAGCTGGTATGAGGAAAGGGATTGTGTGAGTAGCTAGTCTTGAGCAAATCAATGGAAGCAATCAATGGGAAGGATGTTGTTTTTGCATTGCAAGACAACCAAGAACAAAGAGGTGTTCAAGAAGAGAATGATGGTGTGCTCACTCCTTGCTAGACTCAAGACATAATGCACTTCTTAAAAATAGACCTATGCCCTCCAGAGATAAACAAAACCAAGAGAATACACTTCAGATTGCAGGCTATTCCATATGCACTTTTTGATGGTGTCTTGTTTAAAAGGTATATAAATGGAGTGTTACTGAGATGTATTAGGACAAATCAAATTGATAAAATGTTATAAGAGTTCCATGGTGGGTCAGCTAGGGGTCATTTTTCTCCAAGAGTGATAGCCCTCAAGATTATGAAGGTTGGTTATTATTGGCCCAAGGTGTTTAGTGATTGTTATGCATGGATCAAGAGGTGCAAAAATTGTGCATTATTCACAGGCAAGGAAAGGTTAGAAGCCCTTCCATTACACCCAATTTTAGTTGACCAACCATTCATGCAATGGGGTTTGGACTTCATTAGATTCATTAACCCAAACTCAAGCCAAGGACACAAGTGCATTCTAACAACAACAGACTACTTCACCAAATGGACTGAGGCAGGTGGCACTCAAAGAGGCAAATGAATCTAGCATTCTAGACTTCTATGAGGGGATAATAACTAGATTTGGTGTACTTGCCACTACAATATCAGATAATGCATTAGAATTCATAGGATCAAAGGTAGCTGAATGAGCTGTTAAAAATGGGATCTATCTAAGCACTTCATCAAAATATTACTGTCAAGGTAATGGCCAAGTTGAGTCTACCAACAAAAACCTATTAAGGATCATCAAAAGGACTCTTGATGAAAATCAGAGGACTTGACACACTAAACTTAAATCAACCTTATGGGTTGATAGGATAACTCCAAAGAGATCCACAGGTAACTCGCCATTCATCCTTGTTTATGGAAGAGAGGCAATTTTGCCTATGTCACTTGAGTTGTCAATGTTGGAACTCATGAAGCAATTGGAATTTTTGGAGTTTGAACCCATGGAGGTTAGATATGCAAAATTGATGGAACTCCAAGAAATCAAAGAGCATGCATCCTAAACAATGGAGAAGGACTAAGCCTTGATCAAGAGAACCTTTGATAGGAAAGCTAAGGCTAGAATGTTCCAAGTTGGAGATTTAGCGTTGAAATGGGATGCAAGCCGAGCAAAGCCAGGAAGGCATTCAAAGTTTGATGCCAATTGGAGTGAGTCCTATATGATCACAAAAATGTAAGAACAATAATGCCTTCAAATTATCTACATTGGATGGTCAAGAACTGTAGATTCCAGTTAATGGAATCCATCTAAAGCATTGCTACTAGAAGGGAAACACTTCACCTTGTACATATTAGCTTAGATTTTCATTCCTCCAAGTTCTTGTGCACATTATTTTGTTGTATCTTAGTATTACATTTCCCTAAGTGCTTTGGCACAAGATTTTTTGTCCCAAGGATGCATATTTGTAGGCCATGTTATAGATCAAGTGATTTTCTACTCTAAAAATCCTCTTTCTAGAAATTTTCTAATCAATTGAGAGTACCAAGTAGTTAAGTTGATGACTCCATTGCCCAATGGATTGATTTAGTTAGCTTATCACTCATCTAGCAGGCAGATGACCCCCTTGAGTCGCCAAAATTGTTATCCAAAATAAGCCCCTTGCTTATTTTTTCCTAACTTCCTTTCATTCCTTCCTTCCTTGTGCCTCAGTCAAAATTTTCCACTTTTCAGGCACTCAAATTTTTTTGGAAATAGCTGCATCAGATAAATAATTTTCTCACCTTTCCTGAAAGGTAAAATTTTCCTTCTAACTCCTTGTATTTTTCAAGTTATGGCTCGACGGAGTTTTTGAGGGAAATTTTCCCTGGGAAGGTCCGCGACTAATAGGAAAGTGCCACATGGCGGCGGAATGGTAGGTCAACGGAGGTAAGTTAGAAAAGTTTCCAAAGTTCTCGGTGGGGGCGCAAATAAAATTTTTGGCCCGATGCCCCACGAACCAATAGAAAGATGACGTGTGTCCATAAGGCTAGTGGGAGTCGGAGAGGTGGAGAAAACCTTGTCTTTTTGCTAAAATTTGTAAAGGGCGCAAGGGAAAAATTTGGCCCGAAGGCCCGCCAAAGAGAAAATGAAGGTTTTGATAGAAGCCTCATGGACTAATCAAGGTGTGACACATGTCCTATTCTCGGTGGAGGTCGAGGGCATGGGGAGAAGTTGGAAATTTTTCCAAAGTGATCGGTAGTATCAAAGCAAAGTTCAGAGTGCACGCCCAAGTGAATAGGACGATGACACATGGTGGAAGAATGGTGGGGCAGCGGAGGAATTTTGGAAAATTTTCCAAAATTAAAAAAAGTGTAAAATGTCTATTTGAACCCATGGACCAATAGGAATGTGTAACGTGGCATCGGAGGGGTGGGGGCATAGTTTCTTGGGAAAATTTTCCCAAATTCAAAAACAGGGAAAATTTTTGGGTTTCGGCCCGCTAACCTGATTTTTGCCCTGTATTTTTCCCTAAATCTTTAGAGGGGCATATCTTTCGATCCAGAGCTCATTTTTCCTTGATTATGGTTTCATTGGAAAGTTATTGAAGTCCTCTACATGATGGAATCTTCAATTTTGTTTTTTGATGGAGTTTGGTGAGAGAAAAATGAGAAAAAACCTCTGGCATGGGGAAAAGAGCATAAACCGATATTCAACCACCATTTTTAATGCAATATGGCTTCCATTATTCAGCATGGTCAAAATCTTGGGGAATGAACTTTTAAGGGTACCCATGCTATTTTAATGAATCTAGTTAGTGGTTGAATGATTCCTTTCATTTTTCCTGTGTTTCTCCTTCTTGGCTAGGGTTTTCATTGTTTAAAGCCATTTTTTGGGCTCATTTGTAAAGGGTTGGACATTTTTTATGATCTGCAGGCTCCCTCCTTCACCCTGACAAGTGAATTTTTGGAATACCAGACCTCTTTTAGGACTGAAATATGTTTTCTACCTCCTTATTATTGTAACGCATTGTATTTAAATATGGAAATGAATAGTACAAGCTCTGTGAATGAGTTTTCAATCCTTTCTTATGTTGTTTGCTTCATTTTGATCCTTCATTACAATTTATCAATTTGTGCATGATGTATGTTACATTTTTATAATCTGTGTCAATTTGCAAAAGTAGATGTTCATCACTCCTTTTGTGTATCACCTTGTTATTTTAGTTTTATCTTCTTTTCTCTCTTCTATCTTTGTCTCCTTCATAGAATTAGAGTAGGATTTTGAGTTAAATCTCTACAAATTTCATGTATACATCTGATCAAAGGAGTAGAGGAACCAGCCTTTAATGTGGAGACTTTTTTCCCATTTTTACAAGTCCCACACTTGGGGAAAAGATTCAATGTTGTGCAATCACACTGGATGCCCATTATCAAAATAGAAATCTAAGAAAACATCCAGGGGTGCTGCTGATTTACACTAACAGAAGTTTCTAACTAGTGTGTGTAGAAATCTGATCTTCTACTTACAACATTGGTTCTCCTACCCCAATTCTCACTCCCTTTCCTACTTTCATACAAATTCTTCCTTAGCAAGATATTGTTATCTTTGTTACAGGGTCATTGGAGTGCCCCTGTTGGATCCCCGATTGAAAGACAACCATAGAAATCCATATTTTCTCATGCATGAATATATGGCATCTTCACCAGTTAAGTAAAGGGACTTATATTCCTAGAGTGGTGGCAAAAAATCCACAAGTTTTTCCACCCGAAACTTTTTCTCACCAATAGACAATATTGCACCTGACCTTATACTACTATTTAGAAGATTCTAAAGTGTACAAAGTACTACTTAATCCCACCTTTTGGCCACCTTTTCTTATCTTTTATTTTGTATTTCTCATGTCACTTCCAATGCTTATCAACCCATTTTCTAACTTCCCCAAGTTTCTATCCCTAAAATAATGTGCCTCGGGCTGTACTAGGGCACCCCGAGGTGTCTTGGTCCCACCCAGGGTGCCTCGGTCTGTACACAACCTATTTCACTCTTTTTTTAGGTCACTTCTAGTTGTTGGTCATCCTTATCTTCTTCCCAGTCATCCTTGTTAAACTTGAGAACCCTATAAATATAAAGCTTATAAGACCATAATAAGGGTCCTAGGTCTTCCCATCATATCACTACTATCACTCCATCCAAGGCTGTATCTATTGCATCACTTACATCCACATAGTACCATACATTCATCTAGGAAGTCTGTATCACACACATTCTTAGATAAGGGATTATATAAATTCTATTCTACTATCTACATCTTCTATAAATATTATAGCTCACTATTTCACAAAGTGTGACTAACACGAGAGCACCTAGTGCACATCATACACACACTCACTAGAACTACATCAGGGTCCGTAATGTAGTGCAACACTCAGTGATAAATCCACCATTTTGGTGGTTGACATCAGTTTGAACCCTTCTTCTTCTTGTGCAGGAAGGCATCTAGTTCACACAATGAATCTAGTGTGACAAACAAAGAGTGTTTAGAGACACTTAACGATCATGCTAAATTAGGTTTTTCAACATTTACGTTGTTCCAATCACCTAGACTATATACCATGGCACCCTAGTACACTCATAGGTGCCCGTGTCACTTTAAATAGTTTGGATCTTCCCTTCGCAAGGCCCCTGAGTGTTTGTCTGCACTATCGAGTCTCAGTTCTAAAACTGCAACAGACTCCTTTTATCAGCTAAGTCTATTCCTTACTCTTATCTTACATATTAGGGTTTTGATTTCACTTATAATGTTTTATTTACATTTATTTTATATTGCTTTAGTTCATTTACAAGATTTTTAGTCGTCCTATTTAGATTAACACTAGAACCCTAAATACCCCATTTAGAACCTTCTTTATTATTGTTAATCAAATTAACATGGAAGGCAGCCAACACTCTAAAAAGGAGCTAAATGAATGTAAAGGCAAGTTAATTTCTTGGGAAAGACCTAAGAACCAAAAATCTCATGTAGGCTAACTCTTATGAAGTATATGCACAATTATGAAAGCACCTGTATTTTATAGGATTTTGAGGAAGGGAAGTTACTTCCTTGAATTACTCAAGGGCTTCACAATACATCAACATTAGGAGGTAACTCCTAGAAATGAAAGTCCTTCAGTGAAAGTGGGTTGTCCCTAGCCTAGTACCATAGGTGATTGCTAGATGTGTTTTCCTTTCCATTGTGTGTGTCTTTCCCTTTCCGTGTGTGTTGTGTATTTCTTTTCCTTTTTGTGTGTGTTTTCTCTCTCTCTCTCTCTCTCTCTCTCATAAGTTGTACACAACTCCATAGGGCCCAATGGATAAGGCACTAATTAATGCATTATATGTTGAGATTCTAGGATTCTTTATGTCATGTATTTTCAGCACTCAATTCATAACATGTCCCCAAGCTAGATCACACTGTTGTCATGCAAATGTCCAACAAGAAAATTCCCAATTTTCAAGCATGACAATGATACCCTTGTGTCAAAATTTTCAGATACTACCTTTCCAAGACACCTTAGGTCCATCCATCCTTAACACCAAGCATTACCTAGTCCACATAATGGTCCTCAATTGGATTTCCATCCAATCCCCCTAGCTTATTTAGGAATGAAAATTCATTCCCCTAGGTGGTTTTAGGAGTTTGTGAAGAATGCCTAGTTTTGAGTAGTTTTGTGAAGGGCTATCACTGGCCTTCCTGGGACTAGTGCACCTCCCTGGAGTGGAAAGAAGGAGCCAAAATCAATATAGAGATATTTTGGATGATTTAAGAAAGTGTGGACACCAAAATTGGGTCACACTCCCCTTGGTCCCTTGTCAAATAATCACCTTGAGCACACTCACCTAACCAGGGATCCTTTCACCCCACTCTAATTAATTTAATTAAATTAATTAAATTAATCCATTTCCTCATTATATTTATTATTTAAATCTTCTAATTAAGATAATTCTCACACCACCACCTCACCTATATAGCTCACCTAGCCACCTCACCCCAAATCTATTCTTAGTATGTTGCCATAACTAACTAAGACCTACCTAAACCCTAAAAATCAAAGCCTACATTCCCTTTAACCACATTCCCACCCGTTAGAAAATAAGCTTCCATTCTAATTTGTGAAGAAGAAAACAAACAAGATCCAAGAAATCAAGTAGATCTGCCCATTTTAGAAAACCTAGAAAATCCTGCCCTAACCGACGCTGGTTACCTAAACCATCGCCAGTCAACCTGGAACCATCGTCAATTACCATTTATTCCCCAAAACAACTTTATTTCAAGGTTGGCACATTCATAGAGCAAAAAATGAGACCAGAGCTACATGCAAGCAGAACCAGCATTCACACACGCATCCAAACATCCACAACCAACATCAAATGAAATCATAAAGCCACTTGCATTCATGGAAGAATCCTGGGAAGCACCATCACCACATCAAACTACATTCATCTGATCAACCATCATTTCCATCCAACCATCAAGCTCATACAACACTAAGTATATTGTTAACCATCATTCATCTACTTTCATTTAAGTAAGCTTTGTTACCTCTATTATTAGTTTCTACTCTCATTCCCATTCTCCCATCGTTTACCTTCATGTAAACTTTATCATTCCTTCACCCACACCATTAAATTTCCCATACCAGACTGTTAAAGACCTCTGAGTATACCTAAGATTTCCATAAACCTTTTCATTACCCTATTCATCACCATTTAGCCTCAGATCTGTCCTTACACCAAGATTTTAATAAGTTTATATCACCCAACTGTACTGACGCCGGTTACCCATGACCATCTTCGTTCCATCCTAAACTATCATCAGTTATACATTACCTATGTCAGTCTTTGTGTTCTACCCTCAGACCAAGAATAGAGCCTAAATTCCCCACCAAATACCCAAAATATCCCAAAACCAAACCCTAACTAGTACCAGTACTCTAACAAAGACCTTGCCCTTCAAATTCAATCATAGCTTAGCCTGTTGTGAATGAATTTTCTTATTTTATTCAAATGAGATACCTAAATAATTTTAGCTACAGTAGGATTTTATTTATTGTTAACATTGAATTGTTTTAAATGGTGTATTGGCAGCCTTCTAGGGAGTATCACACCTCTCAGAACTAGCATACACTAGGTAGTCTACTGTCATATGCTATTTAATCTCTTTTAGTAGTCTTGTTGTTCATTTAGCTAGTTCCTCCTAGCCAAAAGGAATCTCTCACGATCAACTATGGACCAATAAGTCATACACGTGGAACAACCTTCAACCAACATTTACATGTATTCCTCCTAGCCCTTTTACCCTTATCTATTTCGTCAATATTCAAAGAAACACTCTAAGAATCAGGAGAAACATTTAGGCACGCTTGATGGGACCCATTCAGGGTTCCTTGCATTTATTCATTTCTAGGTGAAAAGATTCTATGTTTGTTTCCTTTCTGAAAGGTTCTCACATTAAATTTCTCCCCTGGAATCTTCTCTTCTTTCTATTGTCTCAAAGCAATCATGTTTTGGTGCTATAAAAATAATTCTTCTTCTCTTTCATTTGTACTACATTTGTGAAAGATCATACTCGCTCATGTTCATATTTTTGTGTCATCAAATTTAATATTTCAATTTGGGCTTAAAATCAATTACATTTCACTCTACTTTACTACATTATCTCACATTAAATGAGGGAAACCTATATGCTGGAAGTCATGCCCAATCTGATGGTTGAGAAAAGAATCATAGAAAGCACATTCTCTTTCTATCTGAGTCTTACCAAACTACACAAATTCAAATTAACACATCTTTCTTAAATAACATCTTACTCGGGAACATCTATCAGTGATCACATGGTTCGATTGGTAGGTACTCCCCAACTCGTTACTCCTGTCAAATCATTATCTTAGGAGACAGCCCACCCCCACCATAACATACCTAAAACCTATCCTTTTAGATATCCTTCTTTGTCAGATTCTTTCCCAACCAAAAAATTTTGTTCTAAATACACATAGTCAGTCCTTAATACCGTAAGTTGAACAAACATAAAGGAAAGAGCACTTTTAGGATCATATTTTTCTTAGTTTTTCTACTTGGCTTGTGTTTTGAGGTGAGAGGACATGTTCTTCATTTTTTTATGTTTCCTTGCATGCTCCTCATCATAATTGGTGTATTCCAACTTTTTCTAAGTGTGCCTGGACCCCATTTTCATCATTCTCAGAATTATAGGTTTGATTCCACACTTGATTTTAAATCACAACCACATTTTCTTCATCTCTGTTTCAATTTCACAGTAACCGGTGTCAGTCTAGCAACCATTTTCGGTAACCCTCTGACCATCACCGGTTTTACCCAACCGGCATCAGTTTACTGTTCTTTTGGTTAACCTACCCAAAAGGACACCTGTTTCATATTCTTTGTTATTTAGAGTCTCTGTAACTCTCATTATCTTCTTTATCAAAATAAAATCCATCTGTATCTTATCTACCTGGCAGGTTATTATCCTTTTGCCTTGTTTTGGCAAATTGTTCTTTTTCCATAGTGGCCGACCGCAGTTACCTGTGACTGACGTCAGTTTACCCTAATTGGCATCGGTTAGCCTGTTCAATTTTCTAGCTGCCATTTATACCCAATCAACCTACCACTACTTGTTTTTCCTATTTTCTGTTGTATTTCTATGTCATTTAAAGAAAGTAGTCCCACCAAATCAGTACTCATTCACATGGTGCTGACTCATAACCAAGAAAACACCCTCACATTCCACACTAGTTGTCAACCACTCCCACCTAGTCCTTCACCACCTTCCATTATATCTCTCATGGATCCTACCCAACCTATCACTATCGCCATAGGTGATGAGGAGTTCACACCAATCCTTGACCAGAACCCTACTACCTTACAGTTTTATCTTTCCCATTCATCCACTTGAGATGCCTCAGGTCAGTTGATATACAGAATGCCCATATCTATCCCCTCAACTCTCATTCCTACTTCCACATTAGTACCTTCTAGCACTGCACTACCCACACGTACCTTACCCCCAGTCATTTCACAACTAGGCCCTATACCTGCTATGACCTCCACATTTTCCACACCTATCGCACCCACAACATCCACTATAACTTCGTCGACCACCCAGAATATAACCTCATCTGTGCCTATTGTCTCACATATAACCATAGCGACATAACCACCCTTGGTGTCGATGATCCCTACCCCATTTCAAAATTACAGTCTTAAGCCCCCATCACTACTAGAGTCACCTCGACACTTCCACCTTCATATATGTACTATTACCACCCTCCCATCTCATCTATCATTCATTCTGGGTATGTACCCCCTATCTCACTCCCTCATTCTCAACCTACATATGTGGCATCTCCATATACTAGAATGTCACCTCCATCATATGTCCAAAACCAACCCTCTTACACTACAGGAGGTACCCATCCATCACCACCTACCAATGACCTCACCAAGTTGATGATGGACAAGATGCAGACACTAGAGGTATCGGTTTCTGTCTCGCACAACTGTCTCACTTAAAATGAAATTTCCAATGATCCCATACACCCATCCATTCTTATTCATCCATATCCCATACAATGGGAGATGCCTAAATTTAACCACTTCAACAGTAAAGAGGACCCATAACAACATTTGTGGTCTTTCAAACATGGGTGTTATCTGATCACACATGATGACATTTTACTTCTGAGGACCTTTCCCATGTCTCTAACCGGGCCCACGTTGGACTGGTATAGTGGGTTACCTAGACATTATATCTACTTATTTAATCAAGTAGCCCAAGCCTTCTTGGATCACTTCTCTATTAACATTGTTAAGAAGGTTACCATGACTGACCTCTACTCTACGTGTCAATATGACAATGAGTCTATCGCATATTTTTTCTCTCGTTAGCGTATCCTGATCAATCAACTTACATTCCAACTACCACAAACCAAACTCATAGAGCTCTTAACATGGGCTTGTGTTAGACATATTTCACCAACCCTGCAGGTGTAGACTTTATGGACCTTCAATGAGGCATTCACTATGGCACGAAAGCTAGAGATTCACGCCATCGACGAAAAGAAAATATAACTACGAAATAAGAATGCAACATTTAAGTCAAATGATACCTCTTATTTTTTGAAACCATAGAATAATTATTCTAAAGCCAAGGGAGCCACTAACGCAGTGGTACTCAATGCCGGCCCAGCTCATCCATCAAATCAGGTTAAGCCCTCATCTAATCTTTCTTCTGTCTAGAATTTTCAATTCAGACAAGAAAAATGGAAATACAAATCAATTGGGAAGCCTTATTCTTTTGTTTTAGAAAAGCTCATTAAAGCTAGGGCCATCACCCTTCCTCCTATAAAACTGCACACTAGTTTTGATCCTACTCACCCCACACTTGCATGGTACAAATAGCATGAATTAATTGCAACTATCATCTAAAGAATGGAGAGTTAGTCTTGGTAAAAGGTCATAGTCAAACTAGAGAGACCTCAACTAATGATAGCCATACCCGCAATGTCCATGCTATTTTTAGTGATGCACCAGTTGCTTCCCAATTGCCTCATATTCCTTCCATAGAGGAAATCCTAGCCTAAAGTCTTCCACCTACACATGAACCCACTTCACCTATTCCTCCACCCATAGAGGAACACCCTTCGTCTCCTCCCTCACCTTTAAAGGAGCCTTCTGTTAACATTAAGACCACTTCACCTTTGGCTTCTCCACCTAGAGAACCGTCACCAACAGTACCTCTCCAACCCATGGGAGACACTTGTTCATCTCCTCCACCCATAGAGGAGCACCCATCATCTCCTCCACCTATCAAATATCCAGTAGAAATGTCGTTGCCTCTAGGTTACCATTCCCCATCAGCCACCCAAGATCCTACCAACTTACTTTCAGCTTTCTTACCCACAGAGGCTGAATCTAGCAAATTCCCCATTTGTAAAACACATTTTATAGGAATTTCCATTGGATCCACATCAACCTCACCCATAACATTTCCAATTTCACACTTAGCCAATCACCTGGATTATGTTGATAGAGCCTTACTTTGGGTACATCTTCTACTTCTTCTCTCAACACAAATGTAGATGTCACTTGCTGACACCTCCACTATCTATCCAAAATTGTTTTGACCAACCGAATCAAACATAACCACAACTATCACAAATTCTCCCATGATACCACTCATGGATCAACTCACACCTCTACCCATAACCCAACATGCATCTACATCCAAATCCACACCTACATCATCTTCCTTACCTAAACCTATTACTACTTTGGGGGTCATCCCAATGGCTAGCCTTACTCATCCACCCATCAAATTAGATTTAGCTACGTCCTCCAAAACTAACACCAAATTTAACTCAGCCCCTAAACAGAAGAACCAATCCCCTAGATTTCATACCCTAACCTCACCAATCACACCCTCATCACCTTCACCCCTTCCGTCCATCCTAGGACCTCACCCCTCGACCCTAGCTAAGAAACCTCCACCCGCTGGTAAACCAAGAATACAACAGCCCATTTCTCCCTCATAGACCTCTAATATACCTAAGCTACCCCACACAACCTCTGCCCACACCTGTAACCTTTTTACCACCCATACCTCCAATACCATCAATAACTTCTTCACTACCCATGAAACTTCATTCCCTTTCCCTCACACCTCCTACCCAACCTATGCCATCTACCTCCACAGCACCTCAGTTACCCCCATGGGTAACCTAGCCCTCTTCCACCATATGATTTTCCCTCTACATCTCATGCACCCATATCACCTTTACCCAAGAAGGTGCAACCTAAAAAAAAAAAAATCCGCTACCCTCCAATAAGGTAGTTAAACCAACCACACACTCTATTACCAGTTCATCTACCATGCCCCTACCCAAGTCAGACACTAAAACCAAGACAACACCACACACCAACTTAGTAGCCCAACTTGCTTCCCCTCTTGTAAATATTCTTCCTATACAATCAGTCGCACCTGCACCCAAACCCACATTCACCTCCCATTGTGATCCACTAGCGGTATCCTATGCCAAAATCTTAACCAACCTCCTCGAAACTTCTATCATCACATTACCACCTCTTAGACCTTACGACCCACTCAAACCCAAACCAAAAGGGTCTTGATGAAACCAAAATTTTTTCCTACCATCATGTGCTAGGACATGATGTAGAGGACTGTAAGGCTTTGAAAGTTTCTCTTTTCCAGTTGTGTCCTTCTGAAGAAAACTTTGACGATGATGACCTTCTCGATGAGGACCCCATTTTTCCAGCACCATTTTCCATAGTTCTTCCCTCATTTCCTACTCAATGACAAAAACCTCCATGCCCACAACTCTTGGAGCCATCCTCCGAGATTCAAATTAACATGGTTCATATAAGAGAGTTGGCCAAATCACCACCCAAATGTCGTTGCACCTAGACTCACTTCACAAGGCTTTTCTCCCCCGATAGGTTTCTTCCTGTCATGTCATTATACCACTCATCCTACACCTTCTCCATTTACCCCCTCCCCTCATATTAACATGATCAACATTGTCACCCGTGCTCAGAAAGACAAAGGCAAGGAAAATGCAACTCACCCACCAACCAACCCCATACCCAACATACCATCTGCCCCCACACCTAAAGCCACTATCCGCAGCCCCACATATCCTATTTCTAATGGGGTTACACATCGCGTGATGCTCAAAAAATTACACCAATCCTCCCTCAAAATGTCCCTATATGACCTCATCCAAACCTCTGAATCCCATCATCAAGCTCTCATCGAGGTTCTTCAATCTATTGAGGTTTTACCAAATGACCCCACCGTAGCCTCCATTATCCATCAGCCTCTCTCACCAAATTACCACCTTCTTCTACACCTCCACCTACTCACCAAGTAGCCACCCTCAACTTCTCAGATGAAGAGATCACACCACACCATACTGATGACCCTGATCCAGCCCTTTTCATCTCCATCCATATTGATAATATACATGTACGATGTGTTATGATCGATGGGGATGCAATAGCATTAACATCATATCCTCCCATGCATTTGACCAAATGCGCATACCTAATAATTACATGCATAAACATCCCATCATGTTGCATTTTTTTAATGATGCTATCACCTCTACACTTGGCACCATCATCCTCCATGTTTACGTGGGCCCCCGTACTGTTCCAGAGTTATTTTACATCTTGGAGGGGAAATTTCAATATAACTTGTTGCTTAATAGACCCTGGATTTGTGTCATGGGTTATGTTCCTTCCACTTTGCATCATTGTGTGAAGTTTGAGCATGAAGGCTCACACCTATACCATTTAGGCTGACCCATCACCTTTCAAAACCTACAACATGCTTTACTGACCCAATGACGTGCTTATACCCGTTAAAGCGTCTACGTCCATGGCCACTTCCTCTTCACCTACACCCCCACTCACCAATGATGCTGCTACCTCAACTACACCTAAATCTTCCATCCCTACCGCTGCCATGACCTTCACCTTTGACCCATCAGCCTCCCAATCAGTTAGCTCCACCTCTGATCTAATATCTAACACATCATCTATCCTAGCTACCCACATATCGACCACCAATCCCTTGGAAGGTTTTTTTCAATGCCTCACTTTGGGGGAGTATCACCTATATAATGTAAACACATTCCTTACTCCACAAGAGTATGGAAGCCTTCACCAACACCCTCACTATGATCATCGCATAGGAGAGTGTCTCCTTTATGGTCCTCCCCACCTTTGCACCAATCTCACCTATGGGGGACTTGATACTTCCACTTATACACCTGAACCACCATCACAAACCCGCCCCTTTTCTGCTGACCTCCAGTCACTCACCAATTGCATCATTTCACCCACACCTTCCTGCACCGATGTGCATGGAATGGTTTTGGTTTTGGATTTTATGAGCAATGTCATCATACTGTTATTCCATGTACTACCCGCAAAAATAATGACCGTAGTGGTATCGGCTTTGCTGAACTACCTACCAAGAAGGCTCGCATTGAACTCGTTGAAGATATCAACCCTTCATCACCTTCTTCACCTACTCCACCTTCTTCACCACCTTCACCTTCACCGACAAATTCGATGGATCCAGAATCCATCCCTCCTAACTTTTTTTTTCATAAACACCATTTCCTTGGGGCCTCTGACTTATCAATGCGAGGGTGAGGCTCCCTCTTCTCTTCCCTTCCTATATCCTGAAATGATCGATGACGATACACCTTCTATTAATGTCATTCAATGTCAAGATGATGAATCTATACTCACCTAGCTTGGTGCAGAAGACTCTTATATTCATTGGTCATTACCATCTAAGATGTAAACCATGTTGAATGAATCGACTATCGAAGATCAACATCCATACTCAGGATGACCTGCACATTCTAAAGATTGGCTAATATTTATATGCTGCTGAACAAGAAGCCATCACTTATTTTCTCAAAAATCATAACCATGATTTTTCTTGGTCTTATGCTGACATGCCCGGTATTGACCCCACCATAGTGGTCCATAATATCGTAGCCATTTCCGATGCCAAACCCATAAAACAAAATACTGAGGAAAATGCACCCTCACATTTGCTCTTCTGGTCAAAGAATAACTTCAACACCTTCTTTATTTTTCCTTCATCTTACCCATTGATTATCCCCGATGGATTTCTAACATTATCCCTATCACTAAGGTGATAGGGGGACTTTGCATTTGCACATATTTCCATGACCTCAACCTAGCTTGCCCAAAAGATGACTTTCCTCTACTAGGTATTGACCAGCTGGTTGACCTTACTGCTAGGCCATGAGATGCTATCACTCATGGATGGTTTCTTGGGTTATAACCAAATCTTGCTTTCCCAGAGGATCAACACAAAACCACATTCATCACCCCTTGGGGGACCTTATGCTATCGAGTTATGCCTTTTGGCCTTAATAACATTGGTACCACATATCAGCGGGCTATGACTTACATCTTCCATGACATCATGCACTGTATATTGCAAGATTATGTAGACGATATCCTTGACAAATCTAAATGCCGCTCTCGAGAACCTCGCCATCCTAAAAACCATCTTTGACCACCTCATTAAGTATTGTGTTCACCTTTAGCCCAAGAAGTGTGTCTTCATGGTTCTCTCGGGAAAGCTCCTGAGATTTATCATTTCCTTATGTGGTATAGAGGTTGACCCTGCTAAGGTCAAGGTCCATTCTCAAAATGCCTCCATCCACTAACCTACGGAAAATCCGTAGCCTGCAAGGTAACCTGTAGTCTATTCGTCATTTCATTTCTCAACTTTCTGATCGATGTCAGCCATTTCATCATCTTCTCAAAAAGTATGTCTCCTTTAAATGGGATGATGACTACCAAAAATATTTTGAGGCCTTGAAACAATACCTTCTCCAACCACCCATAATCATTCCACCTAAAGAGTGATCAACCCTTATACCTATACATCTCTGCTACCAATCACTCCTTAGGGGCCATGCTCGCTCATCGTGATGAACAACATAGGGAGCAAGAGTTTATTACATAATCCATACTCTTCTAGAATACGAAACCCGATACACCCATGCCAAAAAACTTTTCTTAGCCTTAGTTTTCGTTGCCACCAAACTCCGCCATTACCTACTTAACCACAAAACCTATGTTGTGACCAACACTGACCCCTTACACTTCATGTATGCCAAACCTTACCAAAATCAACGGGCGTAGCACGCTGGCTTATGCTTCTGACTGACCTCGACCTTGAATTCATCCATCAAAATTCCATCAAGGGCCAAGCTATCACCGACCAATTGGCCGATGCACCTATTTATCGGGGATCAACCCTCTAACTTTGACTTTCTAGATGAGTCAATTGCTACCCTTTCCCTGGATGAACCCACTTACCAAATGACACTCTTCTTCGATGGTTCCAAGTGTCAGCATGTGGGGGTGGGGCTGGTGTTATCCTCATTCCACTTGATGGTGAACCCATGCCTTTATCTTTCAAACTTGAATTTTGATTGTACAAACAATATTGTTAAATACGAAGCACTCGTATTGGGTCTCCAGGAAACTTACGCCTTAGATGTTAAGTCAATCAACATCTTTGGTGATTCTCAATTGGTCATAAACCAAGTCAATGGTATATATCAGTTTCATAATGAGATACTTCAAAGGTATAAATATCATGTGGACATACTATTGACCACCTTCGACTGTTATGCCCTTTAAACCATCCCAGGTTCTACCAAAAAATTTGCAGATACAATGGCTTGTTTGGCTTCTCAAATACCTGCTTCACCCGCCGAACTCTAAAATATTTGTCACCGTACAAATACTCCAATCACCCTCTTATTTACCTCATGAATTTTACTCTATCAGAACCGTAACTCCTGACCCAAGTGACCTTTAGTATAAACAATACTCAAACTATCTTTCCCTCTCCATCTTACCTCTTGACCTCACTCGTAATGGACAACGCGTCATTTCTTAAAAGGGTCTCTTGTTACGTCATCATGGGTGGCCTCCTCTATAAATGTGGCTTTGATGGTATTCTCTTACAGTGCCTTACGAGTTCTGAGATTCCCTATACCATTAAGGAAGTTCATGATGGCATATGTGGAGGTCACTTCGGTGGTCTCGCATTTTCTAAATGTATTGTTCGCCTAGGCTATTACTGGCCGACCTTAACCATGATTGTTGTGACTACGTTAAGCATTGTGTAAAATTCCAACAACATGCCAATCTTCATCATACACCCAGTCATGCCTTACTGGTCACCCGTGACCTTTGGCCCTTCTCTCAATGGGGTTTAGATCTTATTAGAGAAATCAATCCCCATTCTTCCCAGAGACATCAATGGATAATCACCGCTACCAAATATTACACCAAATGGGTTGAAGCCATACCTCTCATATCCACAAAAACTGAGAAAATATGTGAGTTCATCAATCATCACATTATTTGTCACTTTGGTGTTCCACATCGCCTCATCACTGATAACAGAAAAAAATTCAAAAATAAAACCTTGCAAAAACTTTGTGACACCTTCGGTATTCAACTAAGTTTCTCGTCACCATATTACCCACAAACCAACAGCCAAGTTGAATCCACTAATAAAACCCTAAACAAAATTCTCATGAAAGTGGTTAATGATACTGGGAAGGACTGGCATATGCACATTCCTTTCACCCTGTGGGCGTACCATACTAGTATTCACACTTCCACTACTGCCACTCCTTTTTCTCTGGTCTACGGTACAAAGGTTATTCTGCCTCTCAAAGTCCAGATTCCATCTCTTCATATTTCTCTCCATGACATGCTCAATGATGATGAATTTTTCACTAGGACCATTTAGCACAACTTGAGTTATTAGATGAACGTCATCTTAATGCTCTTGACCATCTCCAAGTTTACCAAAAATGTATCAAACGTGCCTATGACAAATGTGTTCATGAACAAACCTTCCAAGTTGGTGATCTTGTCCTGAAGGAAAATCAACATGTAACCAAAGCAAGAAAAAAGTAAACGGGGAAAATTTTCTCCTAATTGGCTTGGACCATACATTGTGACTCATGCTTATGGATCAGGTGCTTATCTTTTATCTTCACTAGATGGTAAACCCAAACCTGAGCCCCTTAATGCCTTGCATCTTCAACCATTCTACTATTGACTTTTAGTCCTACCTCACCTTCTGCCTCTTTTCATGCTCATCCCTTGAGTGCTATTCACTTATCTCCTTTCACTATGTCATCCCCAATGATTAAACAAGAATCATGTGCATACCCATCACTCTTTTACCCTCTCTTAAATATGTGTACCACGGCTCTGCACATGGCATGATTCTCATGGATACTTTTTGTCTGCTTTCAGATGAGATCCCATGGTTATTTCACCTTTCTTTCTGAACAAGAATCTGATTCTTCACCTTAATCTTGTCCATGATTTAAAATCCCTCACATGGGATCCAACTCCTTGAGTCAAACTTCCAATAAAAATATGACTCCCTCAAAAAGGACATCTTTCTCTCTACATCACTACTATAAATAGACTACTCCCTTGAAGGACAACTATGTAAAGCTTGCTTTAAAAAAAATAGAGAATCTGAAGCTTCCCGCATCGATCAGCTTCGCGAAGACCTCAAGGAGTTAATTTCCTCATCCCATAGAACTTCCTACATCGATCAGTCTATCTAAAATACAAGTCAAAATAGAAAACTTTTTCATCATGGACTTGCTCATTGTGATCTTGGATCTCTTGCCAAAAAGGCATGCTACCTCATACCATATAAACTAACCACTTTTCACCTTCTCACCATTCACACCTTCATTTCCTACCACCTCAAGGGACTTGCTAGAACTATGACATTTGGTGATCATGTGACTATTCTTCACCTTTAGAATAATCAATCATGTAATGTCTTTAGGGTCTTATGTTCACTAGCATTTCTAAGGTATGGTCCACCGTTATGATCCTCACCAATCAGGTGGCTCTCTTGCCTCCTCTTATCTTTCAACTTCTTCATTATGTATTGATCATCCTATACAGGAATAGACCCTCACATGCTTATCTCTAGGAAATTTTCCTCTTTCACCACAATCAACTTAAAATCACCCATACCAATGTTCCCACAATTCAACCATACCTAAAATACCTTGACTCAATCATGCCTATAACCTACCAACCCATTCTCATACCTCCTCACATTTTCCCTAGCTTATGGGAGAACTACATCGGCCTGAGGTCCCTATTCATGCCAGGACTATGTAGGCACCACTCCGAGGGCATGGGGCCCTTGGAGGTTAGCTCGGCCACTCTATACCCTAATCAATTCCCTCTCCCCCTTTCCTAGTCACATTCTACCCTAGTTAGTTTCCTTTTTATATCAATAATTGGAAATTAAACCAAACAAACAACAATTGCTTCACATCTTTACCATCATCATTCATACATTCATTACATCTACCATTTCTTTACCATTATCATGCATTTTACTACAAAACATCTCAATGTGACCCATATCATCATTAATTACAAAAATTAATGCATTACAAACTCAACCAATCTCAACTCAACCATACCTAAACCCACCTAAACTTCATCATACCTAAGTCAACCTGACTCAATCCATGCCTATGACCTGACTCAACCATATGACCTAAAATCATCCATGCCTAAACTAACCAACCTGACTCATCCATTCCTATGACTTAACTCCATCCATGCCTAAACCAAAAACTTGAATCAATCAATTCCTATGACCTGACTCAATCCATGCCTATGAACTGACTTCATCCATGCCTAACCTAACTCAATCCATGCCTAAACTAACCAACCTAACTCAATCTATGCCTATAACTTGACTCCATCCATGCCTCAACCAAAAACCTGACTCGATCCATGCCTATGACCTAGCTCTATCATGCCTACACTACTTGGTTTCCATCACATATACAAATCAAAATAGCAAGTTAAACACAACCATGTACACATCATGCCATAATCACCATCATCTCTATAAATCAATCATCTAAACATGTGTATCCATATACATGACTCTCAAATATCTTCAGCACGTAGGCCGGTGTATATAACAACATCTCAAAAACTCTCATGTACATCCTCACTATCTTCCGCATGCAGGTGGGTATATATGTCAAAAACATGATGTCAAAACTAAAATAATCATGCATGGAGTTAAATCATCTCCCCCTCTGATATCCAAGCATGTCTCATTTTTTCTCCTCCTCTGCTCCTCTAGCCTGGCTTCTAGCTAACCTCCCTCCGCCTCACCCTGGATGGGCTCATGATGGCCCTACCTCTGGAGCTAGCCTCCGTGCACTAATGGCCTCACCCTGACTTGGCCCTTGGGCTCGTTGGCCCCCTGTACTCTCCATACTATGTGTACGGGATCTTCTCCTCTCGCTCGAGGCCTGTTGTGCTCTGTGCTTGTCATATGATAAGACATATATCCCCACTGCCATCAAATGATCTTGGTAGTATCTCACCTCACCCATGGCATCTCTCAATCTAGGAGTAGGTACTATCTGCAGTGGTTTCATCGGCCTCTAACCTTGTCCCTGCCCATGTGGTGGTGCCATCGGCCCCAGAGCCTGTGCCTATAACTGGGATTAAAGGTCCACTATATATGCCTGTGCAACGGCCAACTAGCCCTACAAACATGTAACTTGTCCCTATGTCATGGCCAACTATCCCTGCAGACCTATCACCTATGCCTGTAGGGTGGCTACATGTCACCCCATCTCCATCTCCACCCTCTCCCTCTCCCTCTGGTATGGGTACAGGTCCCTTATACTCCCTGTGCCTAAAAAGTGGCCACATATGCCTGCAGAGTTGCAATGTGTGCCTTAGACCCTGTCAGATGTCCCTGTACTATGCCTAACTGGGTCACCAGAGGTAGCCACCTTCCCCTGTAGGGCATCTCTCTGAACTATGATAGTAGCCAAATCCAGTTGCCCCAGCCTCGGCGGGTACTTCTCGTAGCTGTGCAGCCCACCACTATATATACCTCTCTATCACCCTGGCATCATCTATCTGTCAGTCGACTGGCTGCTCCTCCTACTCGGTTGGCACTATAGGCCGTGGCAAAGACATAGGCCTCTCCACATCATCTCTCCTATATTGAGGGAAGGGTGGAGGTATATCTTGTTGCAAACCAAACTTCCATCTGACCCAGTCTATAGGTATCATCTCATGCTCCCCGACTTGTCACCCCTCTATCCACTTGTAAATCTGTAACCCATCCAGCTCTACCACCATCTACCTGTATGAAGGATAGCCTACATATGGCCTCCAAATAATGTCCACACCAATCAACCCCTCCAGTAATCAACTGTAATAGGCTACATCATGTGTCACTCTCATCGCTTGGTGCTCTCCCATAGCCAGCACCCATCACTTATAGCCCACTCGAACAAAACCTAGCTCGAATGCATTAGCTCGAGGCATACCAACTGGGTTCACACACACAATGTGCTCATAGGCCCAACAATGTAACAAGAATGTGTAGCACAAGATGAATCATCGTAGTCACCCATAATCCCACAACTCCCTATATAGTTGTACCAAGAATGTAGGCACCTATGCAAACCGAGTCCTACTCTCCACCATGTCGTATATAACCCTCATCAGTGACTATGGGAATCTCCCACCCTCTGCATCTGGTAGTACAAAACAACAGACTACCTCCATCAGAAGCACTACCAGCCTCATCTCCTCAGGGTAGGCTACAATAGCTCAAACTGGCACTGTGGAATCCTAACAATTCCAGCCCCTCTCCGAATACTGGTAATAGTAACTCCTCAGACACCTCCGAGGAGATCAAGTAAACTTTTGTACCTGCTATAGGTAGTCAAAGGATCCTGTAAACATCCTCTAGGGTGATCGTGATCTCTCCCATTGGTAAATGGAATGTATTGGTTGCCGAATCCCATCTATCGATGAGGGAAACCATCAAACTTGCCTCCCAGACTACATTCTAGTAGTGTCTAACCCTAATCAGGCCCACATCTACAACATGGATCCACTCCTCACATGTCGTGCTCCCCCATATCTCCATGAGTAAGGGAGGTACCCTATCCCTCATCCATAGTTGGTCCCTGGTCTACATACAACCAATCATAATATTAACACTTGACCACACCTGCATGCCACCTGGTCACCCCCACTATACTGCTTACCCTAACTAACTCAACCTTTCACCTATATCTATGCCCTAAATCAACACCACCTATATACCCATGCCTCAAACCCTCACCTATTTTCATTTTTCACCTCTCACCAATTTTCCTTATGCACCCATACCCATAACTTTTTCCCCTTACCTAACTCTCCCTACCCCTACCTATATGTCTGTAACCTATCCATTTTAGCTCCTTGAGAGCTTTCCTCTTTATCCTGTTGACTACCGACATCAGTCAACATTGATTGACCATGGTCCAACATTAACTGGCATTGGTTGTCACATCTATGACTGATACTGGTCCTTACCCACTGACATTGGCTAATAGAAAACCAACGTAAGTCACTTTTGCGGCGACAAACCTGTGATTCCCTACTCTTTTCTTCCCACACTTCTCCTTTCTACACATTTACCCCCACCAATACCTATCCAATACCTATTACCACCCCTCACTTACCTAAACCTACCCTCCCTTGTTCCCCTTTTCTCATTACATTCCCTCCATTCAAATTTTAAATATTAGCCCCTCTCCCAAACCCCATTTTCCCTCCTACCCAGTTCCTACCCTCCACCTACTCACAAAAAACAACAATAGGAATGGGATCTTACCTCATCATGTTATTGTCTGCATGGTGGCACCTCGAGCTGCTTACGTAGGTCCACCCAATCCCTCTCCTGCCTCTGCCATCACTGATTATCTGTTGGCTCAATCAAATAAAATCAATCACCTAATCTAATCACCAAGCTCATAGACCCACCTATCGACCAATAATCACTCACTGGCTGTAGCTCTCTGAGTCATTTAGTCACTTTCCACCTCGTTATTTATCTCTTGTCATTTTCTCCAATTTGGTAAATGAAAAATGATTTTAAAAACGTGGCACTTTTTCTTTTTATAGCCTTCCTGACTTGACCGGCGACATTTTTCCCTTGACCGACATCAGTCCTATGCCCTATCCTACCGTGGTTGGTTCATGGCAACTGGTATTAGTTAATCATGACTGTCGTCGGTTACTCTGATTAGTCTTATTATTACCCATTACCCCTAATTTGTTAGCCTGAATACTTTTTACCTCACCCATACCTGACTTGGACACTTCACTTTACCCTCTTGACCTCATCATTTCCACCTAACCTCTTCATCATTTTGAGACTCATTATTTTACCCATACCTCAGCCCTACCTGTGTCATGACCTAGCTACTTGGACTTGGAACATTGCTAGTGACCTGTGACCTCATGTGCTCGCTATACCTTGTGACACTGTTACCCATGTTGTTTAACCTAGTGACCCTACTTAACCTCTTGTCATGACCATTTATCCTAACCCAACCTTTGGTGTATTGGAACATACCTAAACGTTCTTGCACCTGACCTGTGATGTGTTTCCTAACCATATCATATAACTTGGATACCAGACTCACCTCAAACTTGTTTGGATAAACCTATCGACCTTAGACAATGTAGATTTTTCATGCTCTTCAACCTAGTACCATGCTACAGTTTATACGTGTGCGTGAGTTTGACTGTTACTACCTTTGACCCTGACCCATTACATGGGTTTAGTAACTAGACATTTACCCTTTTACCCTTATTTCCCACCTTCCTCTTTGTCACATTCACCTTTTATCAAACCACTCACTGATTCTACCTTCCACCTCATCAGTTCCTAGCTTGAGGGGGATCACCTTCACCCACACATGGGGAAACCACATCTTATTTTTGTTAGCATCTCTTACCAATATAAGCTACACAAAAAAAAGGGGCAAAAATTAGACACCAAAATTGGGTCACACTCCCCTTGGTCCCTCATCAAATAATCACCTTGAGCACACTAACCTAACCATGGCCCCTTTCACCCCACTCTAATATTAATTTAATTAATTTAATTAAATTAATCCATGTCCTCACAATATTTATTATTTAAATATCCTAATTATGATAATTCTCACACCACCACCTCACCTATACAGCTCACCTAGCCACCTCACCGCAAATCTATTCTTAGTATGTTGTTATAACTAACTAAGACCTACCTAAACCCTAAAAATCAAAGCCTACATTCCCTATAACCACATTCCCACCTGTTAGAAAAGAAGCTTTTGTTATAATCCACAAAGAAGAAAATGAACAAGATCCAAGAAATCAAGTGGATCTGCCCATTTTAGAAAACCTGGAAAATCCCACCCTAACTGACGTTGGTTACCCTAAACAGTCACCGATCAACCCAGAACTATCATCAGTTACCATTTATTCCCCAAAACAACCTTATTTTGAGGTTGGCACATTCAGAGAGAAAAAAATGAGACTAGAGTTACATGTAAACAGAACCAACATTCACACACACATTCAAACATCCACATCTAGCATCAAAAGAAATCTTAAAGCCACTTGCATTCATAGGAGCATCCTGGGAAGCCCCATCACCACATCAAACTTCGTTCATCTAATCAACTACCATTTCCATCCAGCCATCAAGCTCATACAACAATAAGTATTTTGTTAACCAGCATTCATCTACTTTCATTTTAGTAAGCTCGGTTACCTTTATTATAAGTTTCTACTTGCATTCCCATTCTCCCATCATTTACCTTCATGAAAACTTTATCATTCCTTCACCCACAGCATTAAATTTTCCATGCTCGATTGTTAAAGACCTCTGAGAGTACCTAAGATTTCTATAAACATTTTCATTACCCTCTTCATTTCCATTTAGCCTCATATTTTTCCTTACACCAATATTTTAATAAGTTTCTGTCACTCGACTATACCAATGTCGGTTACCCATGACCATCATCAGTCCATCCTGAACCATCATCAGTTATACTAAACCAACGTCGGTCTCTGTGTTCTACCCTCAAACTAAGAACAGAGTCTAAATTCCCCACCAAATACCCAAAACAGCCCAAAACCAGACCCTGACCAGTACCAGTACTTTGATAGAGACCTTTCCCTTCATATTCAATCATAGCTTAGCCTGTTGTAAACGAATTTTCTTATTGTAGTTGAATGAGATACCTAAATAATTTTAACTACAATAGGATTTCATTTATTGTTAACACTGAATTATTTAAAATAGTGGATTGACAACCTTCTAGGGAGTATCACACCTCCCGAAACTAGCATACGCTGGGCAGTCTACTTTCATATACTATTTAATCTCTTTGGGTGGTCTTGTTGTTCATTTCAGGTAGTTCCTCCTAGCCAAAAGGAATCTCTCACGATTAGCTATGGATCAAGAATTCATAAGCGCGCAACAACCTTCAACCAACTTTAACAGGTATTCCTCCTAGCCCTTTTACCCTTATCTATTTCATCAACATTCAAAGAAATGCTCTAAGAATTAGGTGAAATAGGAAGATTTGGATGTTTTTGAGCAGGTTCATCAGAAATGGGTTCTCAAGCCTAGGCAACTCACAATGTTAAAAAAGCATCTAAGCTTAGTGAATAAATTTTGGGAGTTCTATAATGAGTCAGGAGCTAAAAAATACATCTTCATAAATTTAATTCAGATATCTACAAGATGGTGGAATCATATTTTTCACAACACCTAGGTGAAATATGTTTGCATCCAGTTCTTCTCATAATTAGTCATGGAGCCAGAAAAAAAATCCATTTTTTTATGGTTTAAATGGATGAATCAAGATCTAATACCCCCACCATCAGATTTATAAGGACATTTTTCAGTCAATTTCATAAAAAAATTCACCTTGAAACTCTATTGGGAACTCCAGATACGGCCTTCGTAAGTTCGCTCTTAAGTTCTCATACTTAGTCATTTTTGGAAGAGGACACATGTCAACACCAGAAGCTTTGTGGGATTTCATGTCCCTTTCATCAATTTATTAAAGGGACATAGGGGACACAAAATTCCTCTATCCCACTTGAGCCTTGTGGTTCCTCATGCACCCAAAAGTCAACTCCTAAATGATTTTTCCTAGTCTCCCTCTCATTCTCAACTGCAAATAACTTCATTCTCCTTCATCACCACCTCTATGATATTTGAAGATTGAATACTCCATTAATGGCTGCCATAAATAATGTTAGAAAAATAGGAAGCAAGATACCTCTTCAATTCTCAAGGTTCCAGTGGGTGAAATCGTGTGAAAATTGGAGGGAATGATCATTGAAAAATCTAGTCTCGCATGAACTATTTTTCATGCCATGAAGTCCCTTTTTTTAGGGATATGGAGGGTTGTTTTTTATAAATATTCTGCCCTCGTTGATGAAAATATCATTTTTGTAACACCTTGGACTGTAGTTACTTCCTCCTAAGCATACAAGTGTTGATATGTGATTTCTTTTGTAAACAGGATGTGTTCCTTTAATTAAGAAGTCATGCTTGATATGGACTGTATCTTCTTTAAGATTGCAGATCTTGACTGAGTCAGAATATGATTGGACTCTTTTATTTATTTCATTTTACACCTGAGTTTAATCTGATCTTGGAATGAATTATGGAGTTATCCATCTATAAGACCAAGCCTTGGATCAGTGGTATTGATCTAAGTGGTGCTTTAAGCTTATTCGTGATGAATTAAAATTATAGACCTTAAGCAGGTTGCAAGGTCTGGATGCATTGAATAAGCTAGTCCGGAGTATAACTCAGGCTGATCGTATTAGATGGATTGGTTCCCGATATCGTAATATATCTGGAAGGTCTTGATCGTGGACCAGGTGATAATTCAGTTACATAAAATTCTATAGCCTATTGGTAGTACACGAGTGAACCCTGTTCGTGAATGTATGTTGAAGGTTCTTTTTCTGAGCATTTGAAATATTAGACCTAACTGGATTTGTTAAGGTTAGTAACCTAAAACTAAACCTAACCTAGGGGTTATATTAGTGTTAATCTAACCTAGACCTAGGCTAAGAGCTAATGTTCTAAGTTAGTATCTATGCGCTAAGAGGTTAGACTAGGTGTTATCCTAAATCCTAACCTAAGTTACTAACCTAACTATTGAACAAGGAAGAAGGGGACCTATGGAAGGGTGCGAACCATGGGCGACAGTTTCTATGTCATTAAATGCATGGATAAGCATGAGGGACAGGTAATTTGGTGGAGGTTTTTAAAACGGCTAACTTGAGCCGACGTGGCAGGTCGCCAAAGTTGGAAATGGTCTTTGATGTGCATTTGTCCATCGCCAACTATGGCGGTTGGTGGCAATGGAAATTTAGCGGGAAATTTGGAGTAACTGTCATTTATGAACTCGGTCTTCGAGCTCGGGTTTCACGGGAAGGCATGCAAAATGGAAAGTTAATGGTTTGTTTGGTTTTTCAAGCGCTCCGGTTTTCCCTCTGTCTGTTCACTGGTTCTTCCCACCAATCTTCTTGGATTTGCATGGCAAGTATGAGCGTAACTAGCTCTTTTCTCTGGCAAGGAAAATTTATAAGTCATGGAAATAGCAAAATTTTGTTGGTGGATCTAACTTGGAAAAGAAGGAGAAGGTTCGAGATCTTTCAGTGGTCTGCTTCCAAATTTTAAGCAAATAACCAGGCATGTTAGGCCCTATCCTTTAAAAATCTTCCTTTCTTTCAAGTGATTTCATTAGAACAACTCTGTTCAGATGATTTATGGGTTTAGATGATTTTATGGTAGCTTCGGGTGATTTTGTTACTGTATCTTCTTGTTGTTCGATTTTTCAAGTTTAACCCTTGATGGGTGTGTGTTGTATTTCGAATTGTTGCTCCATTTTATTGTGTTTTGCATTCCGTCGTAAGTCTGTGAAATGTATGCTTGAAAGATACTTGACCTGCTCTGTGAGAACCCAAGTATTGTTCCCTTGTTGGGTTCAGGCTTTAGTTGATACTTGTCATTAATGCTTGTGGTCGTTACTTGTCGGTTAAGATACTGTTGGACTTTTGATTGATGTTCAGTATATCTCGACTTCCTTGTAGTTCTGTCGTGGTTATTATGGATGGTGGATATAGAATCTTGTTGGATTTCGCTATGATATTTAGGTGATATTGAATGGAGAATTGACTGTGTTTTAGTATTTATTGCGATCCTGTAGAAGTTGTTTCTCCATCCCTTGTGTTGTAATTGTGGGATTTTAACTCGATGATAGTTGCATTATATTTATTGTATTCAAAATGAATCTGTGGAGTACATTGAAAGATTCGTATAGTATGGACCACTGTTGAAGCTTTATATCTTTGAATATTGGTATTTGATTTTGTCGGAGTCTTGAAGGAGTAACAAGTAATATGACCTCTATTATTTTGTAATGAATTTTTGGTACAGACTCTTTGGGTGTATTTTTACGTTTCCTTTCTGTGTAAGCTTGAGTGAAAAATATTGAAGAGGCTCAGTTGGATTCCTTGTTGCGAAATCAGTATTTAGTTTTTGTTTAAGCCTTATTTTAAATGTTTACCATTGTTGGCACAGTTGGAATCATTTTCTATTATTTATCTTGTTTACTGTTGTTCGGATTCAGTTGAATCCTTGAAAGGTAACCAGTGTATCTTCCTCTAATTAAGCCTAATTCAGTACACTGTTGTTTGTGACACTGTTGGGGTTCCTTGAGTATAGATAGATATCATGTGTCTTGGTTCTGTAGAAGTGGGTCGTGAAAACCATACTTCAAACTCTGAATGCATCTAGATGAGAATAAGTATGTTATGTTTCCTTTCTGATTATTCCAGTTAGATGAGGCTGTGTAAGTTGCGGGAATTTTTGTATGATTATCTTTGCATAGTCTTAGGGTAACATCAATTGCTTAATGCCACGGAGTCTATTGTTGACTGCGATATAATAGAAGTTCTTTGATTTCGACCTTGGGTCGAAAAAGCCTTACAGTGTTAGTAGGGACTAGACTGGGCTGTAGGTTGATGTAAGGGTTTGTTGGCGTGTTTACGTCTTCTGTAGCATGGATATCTATTCTTGAGCTTGATTGAACTTAGGAGTTGTCGACTGCACCTCAACAGGCAATGGTAGTGAATATCCTCTTGTATGTTGCTTCGTATGGAAGGTCATGTGGAGTCTGTTTTGTTGATATTCATCACTATTTTGGCGTGAGAGCTACTGTACTGTTAGTAAGCTACAGGAGTTTTGTTATATTTGATTTTAACAAAAAAGTGGTTCTTCTTGTGGCTCATCTGACTTATTCGTATGCATGTAAGGTGAATGTTTTCCTTTTTAGGAGATGGTACAGTCATGAACTTGTTGAAGGGAAATATGAATGACTTGTTTTCTTTCTCTTCTGCTGTAGAGTTTATGTTGATATTTTTATCTAACCGTTAGAACTGTTTTTAACATATTGATGGAATCATGATTTGTTATGACATTCCTTTTACTGTTGAATGTAATGATCTGTCTGATGTTTGCTTTTTTTGGAATTTAGATGGATAGATGATTTGGATACATTCGTTCTTCTTCATCCCTAATATTTTGATGAAATATTTGAGAAGTAATTATGACTATTATGTAACGATAATTAGAGTTACACGTTTGTATTCATTTTTGTATTACGAAAGCATAGTCTGAAACATGTATACTTGTTTGGTGAAATGATCTCATTTAAACAAGTTGTTTAATGAAAACAGTTGGTGGATTGCAATTGTTTTAAGAGTTAGTGCTTATCATGCTCAGTTCATCGAACTGACCCATGTTGACAATTTTTGTAGATGGATGATGTAAGTGGTAAAAGCATGCAGATCTGATAGGATGATCAGATTATTTAAATTTGATTTTATGTTGAATTACAGCTTGCTTTTCTAAATGTTCTATATGAGGAAAGATGTTCTTCTTCCGTTGAGTATTGTATCAAGTATGCTGAATGCATAAAATGTATTTGTTTAGCTTTGAAAGGAATGGAAATAAATATTTGTTACTTATGTGTTTGTATTCTTATATGATAGTTTGACTTTCTTCGGTTCAAAAACCTGGAGGGCATTGTTATCATTGTAAGATTTGGAGACTTTTGTGATTATCAATGTAAGCTTGCAAGAATATGTGATTGAATACTTATGATTATTTATAAATTCTAGTATGTTCTATCTAAAGCTAAATTGAAATATAGATCACTGTCTTTCTGAAAGATAGGGTTAAAATAAACCTAAGCAGAACGCTAAACAAGCTGAATTAAATTATTAATCCCTAGTCTTGATTATGCCAGGACAACATTTAATTGGATTCCTAATAATTATATCTTGATACTAATAAGTACGATATAAATTCAGTTATGAGAACTGATATAAACCTAAATGGGGTTCAGATGGCAATCTCATGTGAAGTTTATGAGTTATTGTCCAATTTCGTTGATTTAGAATTATGTATATTCTATGAACTCCTTGATGAGACCTTGGCCTTAATAACTTCTCTATGTAGTGATTTTTATTGAGGAAGGTCATTCTATGATGAGGAATCCAGGGATCAGGAAAGACTAGCCTTAGGGGAACATATTTTAATATAATTTAAACTCAATGTGCATAACGCTTATTAATAAGTAGACCTTTTCGAGGCAGATTTAAAGGTTGACGGCACAAGTCAACTACAGGGTTGTACCTTCGAGAAGATTAGGATCTTCTCAAAGATACAAAAATGCAGGTGACTTATGACGACACCCTTTGCATTGATCATTAAGATTTACACCTTTAACTCGAACAAGTTACTCTGGGACCAATTAGGAATGTGGTCACATTATATGGCTGCCTAGGAGACTCAGGGTATCTTGACACACTAGTCCAACTAGGGTTGACCCAGTATGTCATCTTATCCCTAGTCCTCGAGTGCATCCATATAACATTGTCACCTTACTAATCCATTTCCGAGTGAATAACTTGGGATAAGGAGGACTGATAAAAGTCAGTATAAGAAATTCTATATAACATAAGAATGGGGTGAAGGACGTATTCCAGATTGACGAGTATGTTGTTAAGGAATATGAGACATAAGCAGTATGTTTCAAATATTTGGCCAAAGTATCGCAAGCTACTGATTGCGTTGTCCTGAGTCACCTGGTCTAAGGGATGAGATGCCGATGAATAATGGTAACAATTATTCAGTTAAGTTCCTTGGACAGAGCATTCTGAATCCCAGAATAGGGAAGAGAACCGCAAGAGTGATGTGTTAAATAAAAACACTAACTCTTATTACTCATGAATAGATCGGTAGATTGCCGAGTCATGGAATGAATAGATCGGAGGTACTCCAAGTCATTACAGCTGCATATGGTTATCTGTATAAGAATGGTTATTTGATTTGTGAGTTCTAAATTATGTATTTAGAACCAGGAAGCATTTATCAAAAAAAAAAAATTGACTTGTTCTAATGTATAAAATGAGGATGTTACAATTTTCCCACTTGTTCAGATGAATAAATTACCCAAAATTCAGATCGTGGAACCCCGAAATAAAACCCAGAATTTTGAGACTTGTTTTGTTGCAATCTAACACCCGCAGTGCACTTACTAAAAATATCATATGTCCATGGAGAGGCATAATAAAAATATAAATTGGATAAAAATGGAAATTCATCATTAACAAAGGAGGATTTAAATGTTCCAAAGGGTTTGAAGGCATCGGGATCAATTCGGCAGAGCCTTTTTGGATTTGATTTAGTAAAAGTGGGTTTTTAGGCCTAAAGGAGCATACACCACAAAGGAGTACATGAGATTTAATAAAGGATTATAGGATCTTTGTAAAGATTAAAGAACCCAAAAAAGTACATATGTAAGGTATTTTCCATGCCCTAAATGGTGGAAAAAATGAGAACTCGTGAAACATCATACACTTCCCTAGACAACTCATTCTTCTGGCGTACAACTGGCGATCCTAAGAAAAAAGGGGGAATTTGAAGGTGATGTAGTCAGAATTGTGATGGATCATTGTATTCTCCAATAATTTAACTAACAAATTATTTTTCTATTGTCATTATAAAACTAGGGTTCTGTGTCCAAGGTTTTATGCAATGAAGCTTTATCCAACTCAGTTGTTCGGCGGTTCCTTTTGGGGGGTTTTGGTTGTTATGTTTCTCTCTGTCTCTGCTAATATATGAAAATTTAATGCTAAACTACTAAAACACCATTATTGTAATGAAATTAATTTAATGGAAATAATTTTTTAGAATTTAAATGCACACACCAAATCAATATAACAAAATTCAAATAACACACACTCTGAATTGAAATGACACACTCATAATTAAAATTGCATGAAAGGAAATAACACACAATGAATAGAAATTGTAGTAAAGGAAATAATTAATTGCATTCAAACTAAATATTATCAAAAACCATGACCATGCATAAACGTAAAAGGCTCCAGTCGCCTTAGTTGAGTTGGCCCTTGCTCTTCCTAGGGACGAAGGTAAGCTCAACACCACAGGATATTCAAAACAACATCTAATATATTGATTAATAAAATTTCCATAACATACTTAGTACATAACTGGAAAATAGATACTAATTGTTATAAACTGTATGGTAGATTACCAACATCAACTAACTACTAAATTGATCTTCAAGGAGATGTCTAAATAGACATATTCAGTTACACATCATGCCAAAATTATAGGCATTGAGTTCTTCCACTAAAAGCCCTATTAAATTTCATTAAGTCCTACAGAACTACTAAAAACAAGATCCATGTTTATAGGTTGTCAATGGAAAAAATATTCCATGACTGCACGACAACTCTAGACTCAAACTTCTTGATTACAATTCCCAACATTGGTAGTAAATGTCCACTATTATCCTACACATGTCACCAAATTTCACTCACAGAGGTGATTAGTGGGAGTTTTTATGGTTAACAATTTGTATGAAACAAAACAAGACAAATGCATTGAACTTACTAGGATATAACTATATAAAGCATCCTCATGCACTAATTAATCATGTTTAATGACAAATTAATAATCACATAGATGATATAAAAAGTCAAATAATTTACTTATCAAATTAGAGCTCCAAACTATAATCATTTAATTTATTGAGTTTTTTTTAGTCAATATCATATAAAATTTCTCCTTCAAACTCATCTGGGAGTGCGAGTTATCATTGTCACAAGTTAGCTTAAGGAACACGTTCAACACTTAGCCAAATTTTCAAGAGGACACGTGTCAACTCCAGGAGCCTAGTGAATTTTGATTTCCCTTTCATCCCTTTATCAAAGGGACATAGGGGACAGTAAAATCTTCCTAACCCTTTTTATCCCCCTGATCACTCATAGGACCCTTTGTATTGCAAGTTTAGCTCCTGGGAGCTTACCAGAGCCTATCCTCATAGTGGACAGATGACCGCTAAGTGTCACAACCTAGCACGATGTGAAAATTTATGTCCCTTTCATCCCTTTATCTAAATAGACATAGCGGACACAAAAATATGCCCAGCCCCATGCCTTCATGTTTTTGGATGAATGCACAACACTTAGCCATTTCCGTGCTTGCTTCTTCCCCCCACATCTGCACACCTTGTTGACATACTTCCAAAAATTTTCACGAACTTATTTCCATTACTTATGAACCCAACCAGATTTTCCATGTCCTTCATGTTATGAAAATATAGAGATCTCAAAGAAATTTGGATTTGAATGAAACAAAATGAAGCGAAGAACAAAGAAAGTGAAGAAATTTTTCCTAAAAATCCTTGTAGTAAAAAATGGAGAAATGCTTATTTCTTTTAATCCAGAGAACGAATCGAGATGTCATTTTTTATAGACTTCCTCTTTTTTATATGATCAATATGCACTAAACGTGAGATTAAATGATGCTCCAGATTTTTTCTTACAATGAAATTTACTTTTTGTGGCCTAACTCACATTTGTTGGATTTCCCATCAATTTGGAAATGGAGTTGAGCTAAAAACTTGCACATAGACTCCAAATAAAAAAACTATCACAATGGGGTTAATTTCATCATGATTAGAGGTAAAAACTACACTTATAATTTTCTAAGCTCCATTAATGGCCGCCATGATAGATCCATGCCCGAAGTCACTGCCATGTGAAAATTTTATTTGTTATTTTCAAACATTCTGGTAGGAAAAATCAAGTGAAATTTAGAGGACAATATCATGACGACAAGTCGAGTCTAAAAAAAACGTGTTCTATCGTAATCCAAGCACTAGAGACCCACTTATTAAATATAGTAAGTCCTCCTATATGGGTGCCTACCATTTTGGATAAACCATCATATGAAGAAGCTACAAAGAAGGTGGTAAACACATGGGAAGTATCACAAGTAAAGATCATCAAAAGGGTCATTTGGGACCAGAATTGACACTTAGTAAAAATAGTAAGTGGTCCCATAAACATCTGCCATAAATGGTAAGGTGGTCCAGAAAATGGTTCTCACAAAAAGAATGTAGCAAGAAGCAGAATTTCAAACTGTCATAGGCAGGTCGAGGTCTGAAAAGATTATTTTTTACACTTACTAAAAATAGTAAGTTTCTCCATTCAAGAATAACAAGTGTTGAAGAACCATTCATAGTTTCGTTAGTATGTTCATTAGTACCTAGAACCTATACTGACAAATGTATCATTCCATAGGACATATGTCGGAAGAATATGACAATGTTGTAAAGGGTCATCACATGAGGCAGTTTCCATCCTCAACTTCTTTAAAGTGGATCTCCATGAGCAACTCCCATGGTCACCATTGGGATAACTCAATGGTGTTTCTAAACACTTAATTCGTGGTGTTCTTAGGTCATCAAAATGTAGTTTCTTGTCAATAGCAAAATTGTCTATAGCATGAGTGAATAATTTGAAAAAAGGAATTCAAGGGAGTGGGTATCTTCTCATCGGCATGGGACATAGAATAATTTGGCATCGAGTGCAAGTCTTTAGGAGTTTTTAAATAGGAAAAGGATTTAGAGATTCATAGTTTCATCCCCTTGGAGCATTCTAATTATCAGAATCAGTGAAATTCATCAGGAGCAAAATCCTTTATTTTCCTTCTCTTTATTCTCCCCCCACTTTCTCTCTCCCCCACATTCTAATTCTTTGTTGGGGTTGAAATTTTTCATAATTCCTTAATTAATTAAAAATAATTTTATTTTCAATGTAATAAGTCACCCTTAAGTTATAAAAGGGGACTTAATGTTTTCCTAAGAATTTTAAAAGTTTCAAGGAATATGAAGGGTCAATGGGGGATAGGCGAAGAGACTTCCAAAATTCTATAAATTGAAATTAGCTCCTCATTCAAAGGGGTTCAAATTCTAAAAAATTTCTAGCTATTTTTATTCTTATAAGTTCATGAGAGATATTTTTTTAATTTTTGAGTGAAAAGAGTTAGCCATTTTCTCTCTAATTTCTTCATTCCTTCACTATGTACAACTTTGCTTTTGCAATCTAATAAAGGAAGAACTTTGTTTGTTCCAAGGCATATAAATGTGTACATCTTTGTAGGTATGGTTTCCTTTAGCCAGTAGCCCTAAAATAATTTTGTCTTATTCTTTTGAAATGCATGTGTAATATTTCAAACTAGTGTTTGTAAGCATCTGATTTCCTACTTGTAGCATTAGTTTCCCATATTTCATATTCTCACACCCTTTCCTACTTTCTTGACAAAGTCCTCTCTAACAAGTAATTGTTTACTTTACCGCAGGGTCATTGGAGTGCCCTGATTGGATCCCTTTCCATAAGGCCACAAATATAAAATTCACTTTACTCATGCACACAAATACGAAAGCTGCATCATTTAAGTAGAGGGAATTAGACTCCCAGAGCATTGGTAAGAAATCCACATATTTTTCCACCTAACAAAATTTCTCGTCAACACACCTCTAAGCTTCCCATTTTCAACGAGCATGGTGATCCATGAGAGAATCTTAGAGAATTCCATGTAGCTTGTCTTGACTTTGTGGATGATCATAGTCTTTTGGCTAAAATATCTCTCTGCATACTCCATGATTATGTGGTGTGTTGGTTTTCAAACCTACTTGTTGATTTGTAAAATTCATTTACACATTTGGAAGATGCTTTTATTACTCATTTTTCTATCAATATCATCTCTAAGATATCTTATGATCAATTAGCACAACTTAAAAAAGGATCTAATGAACATCTCACCAATTATGTGTTGAGATATAAAAGAACAATCTACCTAAGATGCCAAATATGCTGGCAGACTTTGAGCTTTAGGACTTGTTCATTCAAAGTCTTTTACCACTGCTTCAGGAAAGTGTTCTCTTTGAGACATCTCCTTCATTTGCCCAAATTTTCCATACTCTTAAGCTTCATAAAACAAAAATTTAATCCATAGGAAAGCTCAAATATCAAGAATAAGCCTTCTCCTTTGCTCGTTTTCCAAATAAGTCACCATTCAAGTCATCTGCAACTAAACCAACTAACACCGAAATTACTGTTAATGCAGTCACTACTCCTAAAGAGGTTCAGTCACGAATGCCTAGGTATACATTTACTAGCTTTCCTATTGCCCAAAATCTCATATTATAACAACTTCTAGAGAGAAATCTTATCACACTTCCTCCACCACTCGAAGTAGACCCATCACAACCAAAATTTAGGACTTACAACGAGAACTTTTGATGTGACTATCACATATGTGGTAATCATGCCCTAGGTGCTCTTGTGTCAGTCACACTTTGTGAAAGGAGGACTTACTATTTTTAGTAAGTGGATCTTTGGTGCTTGGATTGTGATGGAACACATTTTTTTGGATTTGGCTCATCATTGCGATCTCGTTCTTTGAATTTCACTTGATTTTTCTGACCATAATGTTTGAAAATAAAAAATGAAATCTTCACGTGGTAGTGACTTTGAGTACTGAGCTGCCATAGTAGTCATTAATGGAGATTAAAAAATTATAGGTCTTGTTTTTTCCTTCTATCATTATGAAATTAACCCCATTGTAATAAGTTTTTTATTTGCAGTTTGTCTGCAAGTTTTTAGCTCAACGCCATTGTTGGATTGATGGGAAATCTGACGAATGTGAGATAGGGCACGAAAGTAGGTTTCGTTGTAAAAAATTATCTGGAACATCATTTAATCTCATGTTTATTGTATCTTGATCATCTAAAAAAATAGTAATCCTAAAAATAATGGCATCTCGATTCGTGCTCTGGATTGAGAGAAACGAGCATTTCTCCATTTTTGACTACAAGGGTTTTCAGGTTCATTTTCTTTGTTTTTTGCTTCATTTTGCTTCATTCAAATCCATATTTCTTTGAGATATCTATATTTTCATAACATGGAGTACATGGTAGAGCTGGTTTAGTGCAGTAATGGCAGAAAGAAGTTCTGGATAAACTTTGGAAGTATCTCGGCAGGGTGTGCAGATTTGGGGGGAAGAAGCAAGCACAAAAATGGCCAAGTATTGTGCATTCATGTAGAAACATGAAGGCATAGGGCTGGGTTCATTTTTTTGTCCCCTATTTCCCTTTAAATAAAGGTGTAAAAGGGGCATCATTTTTCACATTGTGACAGGTTTGCAACACTTGGCGGTCATCCGTGCAATGTGAGGATAGGCTCCGGCAAGATCTTGAGGGCTAAACTAGCGATGCGGAGGGTCCTATGAGTGACCAGGAGGCTAAAAATGGCTAGGAAAATTTTACTATCCCCTATGTCCCTTTGTTAAAGGCATGAAAGGGACATAAAAATGTTCCAAACTCCTAGAGCTCAAATGTGTCCTCTTGAAAATTTGGCTAAGTGTTGAATGTGTTCCTTGAGCCAGCTTGTGACAGCAATAACTTGCGCTCCCGGATAAGTTCGAAGGAAATTTTTTATATGATATTGATTGAAAAAAACTAAATTAATTGAATGGTGGTAGTTTTGAGCTCCAATTATGACTGCATACCCTTAAAATTTCCAATTTTTCTCAGGATCACCAGTCATGCACCAGAAGAATGAGTTACCTAGGGAAGTGTATGATGTTTCATGAGGTATCATTTTTTCCAACATTTAGGGCATGTAAAATACCTTCCATAGGTACTTTTTTGGATTATTTAATCTTTAATAATCTCAAAAAATCATTTCTTAAATCTTAGGCACTCCTTCATGGTGTATGCTCCTTTAGGCCCAAAAACCCACATTTACTGAATCGACTCCAAAAAGGCTCTATTAAATTGATCCTGATGCATTCGAACCATTTGGAACATTTAAATCCTCATTTTTGATGACTTATTTCCATTTTATCCACTTTTTATTTTTATTATGCCTCTCCATGGACACATGTTATTTTTAGTAAGTGTACTGTTGGTGTCAGATTGTAACAAAAAATGTCTTGAAATTCTAGTTTTTATTCTAAGGTTCCACGCTTCAAATTGTGGGTAATTTATTCCTCTGAACAAGTGCAAAAATGATATTTTCATTGGTGGGGGAAAAATACTAATAAACAACACCGCCCTCCATATCCCTAAAAAATAGGGACTTCATGGTGCGAAAACTAGTTCATGTGAAACGAGATTTTTCAATGATCATTCCCTCTAATTTTCACGTGATTTCACCCACTAAAACCCTAAGAAGTAAAGAGGTCGATCAATTCCTTTTTCTATATTATTCTTCATGTCAAACATTAATGGATTCTTCAATCTTCAAATATCACAGAGGTGGTGATGAAGGAGAATGAAGTTATTTGCAGTTAAGAATGAGAGGGAGGCTAGGAAAAAGCATTTTAGGAGTTGACTTTTGGGTGCATGAGGAACCACAAGGCTCAAGTCGCTAGGTTAATTTTTTTTTCCTATTTCCCTTTACTAAATCAATGAAAGGGACATGAAATCCTGCTAGGCTCCTAGTGTTGACACATGCCCTCTTCAAAAAATGACTAAGTATGAGAACTTGAGAGTGAACTTGCGAAGGTCATATCTGGAGTTCTCGATAGAGTTTCAAGGTGAAATTTTATATTAATTTTATTATAAATTTCCTTATAAATATAATGGTGTGGGTATGATGTCTTGATTCATCCATTTGAACCCTGAAAAATTATATTTTGGTTCTAGGTCGATGACTAAGTATGAGAAGAACTAGATGTTGTTAAAATTATGACTCTACCATCTTGTAGAGATATGAATTATATTTTCAAATATTTATTTTTTAGCTCCTAACTTGTTATAGAACTCATGTAATTTCTTCTTGAAGCTCAAGTGCTTTTTTAACATTGTGTGTTGCCTAGGCATGAGAACCCGTTTCTGATGAACCTGCTCTAAAACTTTCAAATCTTCCCTGAATCATCCAAAATATCTTCCATAATGTTATTTGACCTTGATTACATCTACATGTTGAATTTGGATCCTTCTTTCTACTTCAAGGAGGTGCACTAGTCCCAGGAAGGCCAGTGATAGCCCTTCCCAAAACTACTCAAAACTGGGCATTCTTTATAAACTCCTAAAATAACCTAGAGGGACTGAATTTTCTTTCCTAAATCACCTAGGGGGATTAGATGGAAATTAAATTGAGGACCTTTATGTGGAGTGGGTAAGGCTTTGTGTTAAGGACAAACAGACCTGGGGTGTCTTGGAAAGGTAAGATCTGAAAAATTTGACACAAGGGCATCATTGTCATGCTTGAAAATTGGGAATTTTATTGTTGCACATTTACATAACAACATGGTGATAAAACTAGGAGGAAGCAGATAAGAAGATATGGTAGGTGTGAATGGTGTATGCAATAATAAGGTGGAATCTAAATATAGAGACGTGTGAGAAGTAACTTGTTGTAATTAACGAATCTACACTTGGAGGTCTTGATAGAGAGATGTTAAATCTTGAGTACTGATGGAGAAAACATGTCATGTATGAGAGACAAGTGATAATTTGAAATTATTCGTGGGATTAGTGACAGAAATGAGAATGGTAGAAATTGGTGGAAGAGTGGAAACAAATGGTTGGGAAACCATGGAAGTAGATATGGTTGTGGAAGCTTTAAGCTCTGCCAAATTGGTAGCTTCCTCACAAGAAGCATATAAAATAATGTTTGGATCTTGAGGATTCTTAGCAATATGGTAATTGATGGCTTTAAGATGTGCCTTAGTAAAATCATCAGAAGAATGAGCCATAGTAAAGAGATGAAAGAGGGCCCTAAGTGGAAGGTAGTTTCAAACGTGGGGTTCACCAAAATGATTAACTAAAATATGAAATGTTCTATATTATAAGATAATATGATGCTAAGAACAACACTAAATGATAGATAAATGTATAAAGAAGTAACCCAAGTAACTAATAAATTAGAAATGTAAAACCATAGAGTGCAAGGAGAGTTAGAAAGAACTCAGTTGACTCAATGAGCTTGTTGGACTGTGTTGCAGAGATGGCTGGAGAAACAAGAGGACAAAACTACTATGCTGAGGTCTAGAAAAGTGTATATCTAGGAAATCTGAGTGGACTGGGGCACCTAGAGGGCTAAAGGAGCACTTGTGGGTGCCCTAGTCTAAAATATGGGCACCCTACTCTGTGAAAAAAATGTGCAAACTTCCTCCAAGGTTTCATTGAATGACTACCTGCCTTTCCTTCCTAACGCACTAACTTCATTGTAGTCAGTTGTATATCGGTGGTAATTGGTGATGAAGAAGATACCTACAAAACCCTAATACAATCATCAAACCCTTTAAAATAAATATGCATATGAAGGGTGTTTCGCACAGAATGTTTCCATTCCTGGAATAGAGTTGCTTCTATCCTTTCATTCTTTTGAGAAACAGATAAGGTTTTAGGGCTAGGAGGAATACCTATTGAATGTTGAGAGGGTGTGCGCGTACCATAGAGAGAGATCAGATCGATTGCGAAGAAATACTTTTTGTCTGGGAAGGACTACCTGCAAGTAAGAATACAAGACCACCAGATTTTAGTTAGACAATAAATTAGGGAACTGCCTTGGGCCCAGGAAATATTAGACTTCCTTTAAAAGGTGGTCAAGTCCCCTTTTAATACAAATTAACACAAATGATAATAAAGAAGCTATTGCAAAATCACGATTTAGGTACCTCGTTACCAAGCAATAGAGACTAAACTACCGATAATAAAATGTCACATTGTTTTTTTGGTCAATGGTCATTGATACAATCAGGTCGAATTACAGGGATAAACCAGACTGGATCTGAGGTTGTTAGGAGAAAAATAGTGAGAGGAAGGTTTTGGGTATAAGTCACAGTGACCGATGCCGGTCACTGGATAACCGAATGCGGTTAGAGAACCGCTACTAGTAGGGGATAACCGACATTGGTAGGGTCAGTAATCTAGGCACTTCTGGATAGAGGTTGGTTGCAGGGTGATTGTGGGGTTATTAAGACTGGTGGATGGCTGAGGGGAATAGTGAGATGATGGGGAAGACTCAGAGTGTGATAAAACTATCTTTTAGGCAATACAAGGATGTATGGATGAAGGTTAAGTGCAGGGTGCTGGCAGGTGGTAGATCTAGGAGTGAGCTTATAATTACTATCAATCAAAAGGCTCAAGAAATGGTGCTTAGAAACATACCAGACACTACTTACTCGTCCTTGATGAAGATTCTAGTCCAAGGAATGTGGTAGTGACAGTAAGGCTCAGTTGGGATGATCTGGTATTGGAAAATGAGTTGATGAAGCTATCCTCAGTCTGTTCCAATGCTTGAACAGGGTGACAGCAATCTAGTGGCTCGGTTGTAGTCTTCGGCTCGATGCTCTTCTCTTTTCTTCACTTGTCTCCGCCCTGTCAAGTGAATTCCGGATCTTTCAAAATGAATTTTCCGATCCCTTGTTTTTGGTTGGGGGTGGCCATTTACAGGGAACCGATGGTGGTTACGTAACCGACAGCGGTCGAGTAGGAACCGATGTCGGTTAAGTCAAAGTGGGCTCTTTTTAGTAAAATAGCAAACTTTCCCTCCTTTTCTCCTGAGAGTTTAATTGTGGGCTTGGTCAAGTCATTATTAGGTTGGTTTTGGTGTGGGTGAGGGGTCATTAGTCATGGGTTTGGATGTAGACCAAGTTATAGGTCTTAATTAGGTTAATTTAGGGTTAGGGCTAGGTCATGATGAGGTGGCGAAATGAGGTGGCAGGTTTGGAGATGTGGATTTATTAATTATAAGGTAATTAATAAATAATTGTGTAAGGTTTAGGTGGTGAGGTTAGGTTGTGAAATGAGATATGGGGCACAGGGTGTCGTGAGACACAAATTTGGTGTCTACATTAGCCCCTTGTTGTCATGTAGCTTGTCTTGTAAAGCTGCACTGACAATAATAAGAAGTGGTTACTCCCGTTAAGGGTATAGGTAATCCCCCTCAAATCTATCACAGATTGAGGCAATGTGAAATCAGGGATAGGGTTGATAAAGGGTGAATGGTGTTGAGATGATGGTAAGATGGTGGGGTAAGTTCAAGGAAGCAGATGCACGTTGAAATGCAGTAGTGCAACCAGGGTACATGATTTGAAGAGTAAACAAGCAATTCATAGGCAAAGGTCGATAGTTTATCCAAACAAGGGTGATATAATCCTGGTATCCAAGGCATAGGAAGTAGCTCTAGGGGATATAATAGGTAAGGTACATGAACGTTTAGACATGTTCGGCAGTACCAAATGGTTGGTTTGGTTGATATAAATGTCACGGTCTTGGTCTAGGAAAATTTGGTCAACTGATCAAGTCAAGTACCCTAATCATGCTAAAACACGAACAGGTGAGCTTGATTGAACAAAAATCTACATGATGGGTGGATAAAATTGTAATTTGCGGGTTTTGGGTGAGGTATGTAATTGGTGCGGATTTAGGTCAGGCCGATTGATTAGTGAGGGCCGTGGGTCGTGCCTGATTGGTTGGGTGCGGCCTTGGGTTGGGCCTGATTGGTTGGTTACGGCCTTGGGTCAGGCCTGACTGGTTGGTTATGGCCTTGGGTCAGGCCTGATTGGTTGGTTGCAGCCTTGGGTCAGGCTTGATTGGTTGGGTGTGGCCTTGGGTCGGGCCTGATTGGTTGGTTGTGGCCTTGGGTCAGGCCTGATTAGTTGGTTGCGGCCTTGGGTCGGGCCTCATTGAGTGGTTACGGCCTTGGGTCAGGCCTGATTAGTTGGTGGCGGGCTTGGGTCGAGCCAAATTGGTTGGTTGTGGCCTTGGGTCAGGCCTGATTGAGGTCAAAATAAGGCTAGTCAGCAAAGCCAGGGGTAGGTGATGAGGGAAATGTGGAGATTGGTGGCTAAGGGTGGGAGTTATTACACATAACCGATATCGGTTATGTGTAACCGATATCGGTTAGGAGATTGATACCGGTATTCTAGGGCGCAAAATAACCGGTATCGGTTATAGGTCAAAACCTATAAAAAGAAAAATATGGCCTGTCATTGTCACTTTGTGAATTTGAGTGCCCAAATTTGTCTTATCTGAGGTGTGAAGTGATTTTGTTGAGTTTGTGGGCTGATGTGGCATTATTTGAGTGGAGGAGTGAGTGATTGGTAGACCCCAGCGAGTAGGAGGTAGAGTTTGATTGGTTGAGGACCCAGCTAAGGAGATTTGGAGCCATGGCACAGCCAAGAGGAGCAGGAGGTGCTGGACCAGCTGGACCACCGCCACCTATCCCACCACCACGACGTGTAGTCATACTGGTAGGCTTTGAACTCTTGCTTATGTGAATTGAATGAGTTTAACTTAGATTTGGGTTTTGGGTAGGAATCCAAAATTTAATGAAATAATGAATAAATGGAAGTAATTTGTAAAATGGAGTGGGTAGGTAAGCTAGTTAGGCCAAAACGGTAGGGTGGGTAGGATTTTAGGGTTTTTTGGTGGGTAAATAGGGAGAAATAGGTTAAAATGTGTTTTGCGGGCTGTTTTGGGTTCGGCCCCGGATTGGGACAGTGACCGATGTCGGTCACTAAGCGACTGGCATCGGTCACCAAATGTTTGGAATAAGTTGTTTCCGGGAGACCGGCGTCGGTCATATGTCGACCGGCGTCGGTACCCTTTTTTTTTGTTAGAATTGTATTTTTGGTTGGTTTTTATGTTTGGAGGTGAAGGGGGAGGGGGTAGAGTTGATAGGAGAGGTGATCAGGGTGGGGGGGAAATGGTGTGGTTGTGTGGTTGGTTTGGGTAGGATAGGGTAGGTGTGGGGTATGAAGTAGGAGGTGTTGAATTGGCGGGGCTATAGGTAGATGGCTAGAGTATATCGGGGTGGTTGGTTGGGTGGTTGGTGGTAAAGGGGATGTGTAGAGTAAGTGTAGATGTGTATTATAGAGTCAGGTTATGGTTGGGTGGGTAAGGGGGTTAAAGTAGTGGTTTTTGTAAAGGGTAGGCCTGATGAAGTGGGTTGTTTTTGTAGGCACGCCAGTAGCTTACGATGCGGGATTGGATGCCCCCGCTATTGAGGCGGATGCGGTCACATGTGTCTGTAGTGCATTGGGGCATCATGCGAGAGGTTGGACTCGGCAGAGTCTAACGGTATAGGGCTGTGGATAGGGACCATAGCCTAATGGTTGCCCTCATCGAGAGATGGGATCCGGCAACCAATGTCTTCCATCTCCCTACTGGAGAGATGACGATTACTTTGGAGGATGTATATCACATTCTGAGACTGCCGATCGTAGCTGAGGCAGTGTTCCAAGTGGATGCAGAGACCATGATGGACAGCATCCTACATGTATTCGGGGATGTAGCCCCATTATTGACCTATCACAGCACGAGCATTACCCTATGGCGACATGTATCGTGCACACCGACAGGAGACATGGCTTGTCGTGTTGATGATGATAGGTATCACATGCTTCGCTCTCCCAGACTCAGAGGGAGGTCACTTCCCACGGGCTTTGATGGGGGTGTTGTACGAGATGGTAGAGGAGCATACATGTTATGCCTGGGCACCAGTGTATCTGGTGCAGCTATACAGAGAGTTGTGGGGTTATCGCCGGATGATGCGATTTGGTATTTGCTCTACATTTTTGTTACATTGTTGGGCATACGAGCACATCATTTGTATATGACCAGTAGGGCTGCCCCAGCAGCCAAGGCCACAGATTGTCTATAGATATGGATTTCAGAGGTGGTTGGGAGTCGTGGGCCAGCCACGAGTGGTGTTTGCAGGACGGGATGTGGCCTACTACCATCATATGCTAGAGGGCTTGACCACCCTGGACATTATATGGAGGCCCTACAGAGGCCAACAGCCCCGAGGAGGAGCTCGAGCACAGATGCGTTGGATCCAGTATAGTTTCTGGATAGCTGCATGGAGGCCCGGAGAGTATGAGTGAATACCCCTAAAGAGGGTACGACAGCAGTTGGGCTTGAGACAGGATGAGCCACCTCCCTTCCCACAGTACCGGAGGGATGATGTAGAGGTGCCACTGCCTGCATCGCAGCCTGTTGACCTAGATTGGGTAGTAGAGAGGTCGGCGGATGATACAGTGGATGATGCTGGAGTGACAGGGGCCTTTTTGGTTTGGTGGGCAGGGGAGAGAGCAGCTAGGAGAGCACAGCCTGCACACAGCCAGATTTGGCGGCTGTTATAGCAGAGAGGGACCCGGCTCGTAGGACCGGTGTAGTTGTTACAGGGGTAGCTTGCTGCTGCGCAGGCACAGATTGGGGTGCTACAGGGGCAGTTAGCCCAAGGCACAGGCTCAAGCACAGGCACCGCCACTGGTACAGGCTATAGTACAGCCACAGGCACAGGTACCAGCCGCAGGCACAGGCACAGGTACAGGTACCACCACAGGCACCGAGTGTACCGGTAGGACAGGGGCCACTACTAGTAGGAGTTGGGGGACCAGCCCCAGCAGCCATGGTGGCACGGGCCCCGCTATATGGAGGCGAGAGTGGAAGCCCAGGTACTATCAGGACGTCCTTGATGGTACCGGGGCTGACTATCAGCCATATGCGGTGCACAGAGCCAAGACATCTCAGAGCCAGAGATCCCAGGGAGGTGTAGCCACAGCCGGTGGGTCTGTTATAGGGAGGAGGTGAGAGCCAGCATAGGGGACTAGCAGGGAGAGGGGCTGAGGGTGGTGGGGAGAGCTGAGACATCCCTGGAGTGGAGATGGGTTTTTGGATATTGGATATAGACACCGGTCTATGAACCGGTCATGTATATAGAGGCATGCGTGCCCACATATGATTTATTTATTCATTCTTGTTGTATATACCGGCCTGTGAGCCGAGTCAAGGTTGTATAGTTTGATACCCGGGCCTGCGAGCCGAGTATATTTTTGACTTGAGAGACCGGCCTACGAGCCGAGTCGAAGATTTTGACAGGAGATAGTGGCCTGCGTGCTTTGTATTATTTTGAGCTCACAGAGGCCCTCATGCAGGGGAAGTTGTATATTGAAACATTGTATATATATATATATATATATATATATATATAGATGATGATTTTGATCCACATGGTGTGTATAAAAATGTTTTATGTGTTTTGTCGATGGTTTTTGAAATTGAATGTATATAGATGATGAGTTTGATGAAATTGTGATGATATATATATATATATATGTGTTGATGTGATTCTGATGACAAATATTGATAATGATGTTGTTATGTAGGAAAAAGAGGTTGGGGCGCTACCAAAAATTTGCAAAAAACGAAGAAAAAGCCTAGGTTTAAGCAAAAGGAGACATGTGACCGATATCGGTTAGCTAACTGATGTCGGTAGATATATGACTGATACCGGTTAAGTAACCGATATCGGTTATGCTAAAACAAGCTTTTCTAAAAATAGAAAAGCTTGGGAGATAACTTGAGTTCTTATTTTTAGAGGCATGCAATAAGTTAAATACGAGGATGCGACACTGTTTGACGACTGATACAAATAATTGCATGGGAGAATTGAGTGATAAGGAGGAAAGAGACAAGTAAAGTGATTGTGGGCTGAGATTAAGAAGGCAGAAAGGCAAGTTATATTGAAGAGGGTGGTGAACATGGTTGGACAAGGAGAAGCATCCAGCAGGCAGAGACGAGAGGGAAGACAGGTTCCACTGCAAGCTGTTGCGTCCCAAGAGGTAAACTGTTTGGTTGTAATTTTAATTCTTGCATGTTTTATGAATAGGATGAGAGAAGGTAAGTGGATAGAGATGAGAAAGAAAAGGTGATAGGTAAGGGTTTGGGATGGGGTGAGTGTTAGGGGGTAGGTAAGCGGGGGTTTCGCGTATGTTTGTAGGTATAGAGAGGAGTAAACGAGCAAAATAATTATCGTAGGGGATGTTTTTAAGCAGGCTGTATATGTTTGACACTGACTGGTATCGTTTAGAGATAACCGGTATCGGTTAGGCCAAACCGGTATAGTTATGTATAACCGATATCGGTTACTGTATGAAATTCCAGAATGTGAGAAAAAAACACTTTGGGATTTGATTTATTGAATGGTTTGTTTGTTGATTTGATGTATGCAGGCAGAGGCAGGGTTGAGGATGAATGATAGTGTGCCAGCTTTGTTGTCACGAGTCTGAGCGGATGTAACACCAGCTGAATGGGTATTAATAAACCATGTGGGGTTAAGTGGAATCCGTTATTATTCACGAATCACATGCAATCATGCTATGTTGCAGGTGTTGATTGAGAGGTGGAATCCAGAAAAGAATACCTTCTATCTGCCAACAGGGGAGATGACAGTGACGTTGGAAGATGTGTTTAGAATTTTAAGGCTCCCAATTACAGGAAGACCAGTGTATCAGGCGTTGCCTAGCGCGGCGCGGGGAGCGATAACAGCTAGTATTTGGTTCAGTTGCACGAGATTTGACACAGCGAGGTTTGACATTCACTTATGGTACAATGTATGCAACACACCCTGAGGAAACAAGGTTAGCAGTGGTATTAATGATAGCGGTGGGGTATTATGCATTACCGAGGGTGGATGGGGGAAGATTTCTAAAAGCATTGATGTGTATTATTTGGGAAATGATAGAAAGGAGCGTGACTTTCGCATGGGCACCCGCATATCTGGTGGAGCTATACAGGGGTTTATGGGCCTGCAAGCGAAATCACAGGACAACACTGGATTGTGCATACTTATTACATTGTTGGGCCTATGAGAACATTGTGTGTGTGCGACCAATAGGCCGACCAATCCAGGAAAGAGAGACAGGAGTGCAGAGGTTGGGATTCAGACGATGGGTCCAGACAGAACAAGAGGTGAGATCCCTGGCCGTGATAGATGACATCGAGTATTATAGGTAGGTATGGGAGATGGTGATGATTGCGGATATTTATTGGAGGCCTTACGGGAACTATATGGTGACAGAGAACATAGCTGAGGAGTTGAGGGGTGTAGAGCGATTGAGGTGGATCACAGGGCATTGACTAGGTGAGTACGAGAGGATTCCTCTAGATCACATGCGGCGAAAATTTAGATTTGTTTAGGATATACCTATGGCTTATAGACCATACATGAGGATTGACACTGAGAAATTATTCTCACCTCCCCAGTCGACACCTCCAGAAGGGCCAGAAGAGATAGCAGCCGATCGCAAGGTAATGGATGCAGGAGTGACAAAGGCTTATAGATTATGGTGGGTAGCAGAGCTATAAGGTGTACGTGAGAGGACCAATCGTCCTGACATAGCTGTGATTACAGTGGAGAGAGACCACCTACAGAATTTGGTTCACCAGCTTTAAACACAGGTGAATGAGACAACGAGATTGTTAGAGGTTTCGCAGTTACGAGTGGAGAGACTAGAAGCAAGATTCCTCCACGCGAGAGGACGTATTCGTATGTTACAGGGGATGTTGGCGGATCAGTGGGAGAAACCAATAGCAGTGGCACCTTTGAGGATGGAGAGGCCAATTGAGTGGAGTCGATGATCACGATCACCATCTGATTCGGGAGTAGGTGTAAGGGTCTAAGTGAATTTCATAGGAGTATAAGAATAAATAAGGATGCCGACCTATGCGTCGATGATAGAGAAGATGTATTTGTTTAAAATAAAACTAAATATGTATGTTGATTTGAGTTATGATAATAATAAGAATGGTTGTGTTTTGAATGTTTTGTTTTGAAAAAGGATAAAGATGAATGTTATCAAATAGAAATACACAAAAATATTTATATTTACAACACATGATAGGTTATGGTAGGGGATGGTCGAGCTAACCTTGGGAGACCCCATGTCTCCTAAGTGCTGCCTACATAGCCCATTGCACAAAGCAAGGAGGGGCCTCAGACCGATGTAGTTCTCCCTTAGGATCAGGGAGAGGTGAATTCAGGAAATTTGGTTAGGGTTAGGCAATTTGTTGTTGGTGTTGGTAAGGGACTGGCGATGTTGGTGTAGGTATAAGTGAAATGAAAGTTAGCTTACTCAAGTAGTAGGGAATTGTGTCCTGATTAAGGTCAACACACAATCCTAGATTCGAGTAAAAGAGGAAAAAGGTGTCCCGTAGTTGAGAAGAGCTAAAAAAACCACATATTAACATAGGATGAGCTTGAATCCCTAGGTGCCTTGCACAGCGAGAAGTCGATAGGTGAAAAGAGTTGTATAATCACAATATATCAGATATACGTCACGTCCCTTGAGTTTTGTTGTTTTGACGAATGGTGAGGTGAGGTGGTTGATATAGTTGGGGTGCAGAGAACTTGTTATAAGGTGATTATTCTGATGAAAGAGAACCAAACCTAAATAGACAAGTCCATGACTCAAAAGTGCTTTGGAATACTGCTTTTTTACTTTTCTAGATATAGACTGATCGATGCGGGAAGTCAACATGGGATATATATTTTGTTGTTCTTGAGGTCTTCACGAAGCTGATCAATGTGAGAAGCTTCTGATAAAGGCTGACCTTGTATAGCTGTCCTTCAAGGGAGTAGTCTATTTATAGTAGCAAATGCGTCTTTTGTGTATAGCTGTCCTTCGAGGGAGCAATCTATTTATAATAGCCGATGTGGCTTTGCACATAGCTGTCCTTCGAGGGAGCAGTCTATGTATAACTTAGAAGTCTAGATGTCTATTTGGCATGAAGCATCTAGTTTTGAAGGAAGTTTGACTCAAGAATATCCCATAAGCGTATAATTGAGAACGTGTTATTTTGATATTTTGAAGTCATGGACTAGACTAATAAGGGGAAGGCATCTTTAAGGGGAGGTGATGACCAAACCATGTGAGCTTGATTCTATTTTGAGATGCATGAAACAAAGTGTATGAGGTGGTAAATGAGCTCAAGGGATGAGCGCAAGGTAGATAAGAAGTGATATAACACTAAATTCAACAATAGAATGGTCGAAGATGTAAGGCATTAAGGGGTTCAGGCTCAAGTTTACCATTAAGAGAAGCTAAACGATAAGTGCCTGATCCATAAGTGTGAGTAATAATGTAAGGCCCAATCCAATTTGGAGCAAATTTTCCACGTTTACTTTTTTCTAGTTTGGTTACATGTTGATTCTCTTTGAGGACAAGATCACCAACTTTAAAGGTACGCTCATGAAGTCGCTTATCATAAGCACGCTTGATGCACTTTTGATAGATTTGAAGGTGGTCAAGAGCTGTAAGACGACGCTCGTCAAGAAGCTCCAATTGGGCTAACCGCTCTTGGCGGAAATCATCATTGGTGAGAATATCCTGAAGAGATATTCTTAGGGAGGGTATTTTATTTCAAGAGGCAAGACAGCCTCGGTACCATATACCAAAGAAAATGGGGTGGCATTAGTGGAGGTACGAATGCTGGTATGATAAGCCCAAAGGGTAAAGTGGATGTGATCAGGCCAATTGCTTCCAGAATCGTTAACAACTTTCATGAGAATTTTGGTTAAAGTTTTGTTAGAAGATTCGGCTTGACCATTTGCTTGTGGATAGTAAGGTGATGAGAAGCTAAGTTTGATACCAAAGTTATCACAAAGGTCTTGTAACAACTTATTTTTGAAAGATTTTCCATTATCTGTTATCAGGTGATGAGGAACGCCAAAACGACAGATAATGTGATGGTTAATGAATTCTATGATTTTTTCTTTTTTGGTTGAAATGAGTGGAATGGCTTCCACCCATTTAGTGTAATATTCGGTTGTTGTGATTATCCAACGGTGACGTTGCGAAGAGGGTGGGTGAATCTCACCAATAAGGTCTAAACCCCATTGTGAGAAAGGCCAAATATCTCGTGCGACCTGTAGCGGATGGCTAGGAGTATGTTGAAGATTGGCATGTTGTTGACACATAACACAACGCTTAACATATTCGTAGCAGTCGTTATTAAGAGTAGGCCAATAATAGCCTAGGCAAAGGATCCATTTGGCCATGGCAAGGCCACTAAAATGTCCACCACAAATATCATCATGGACTTGTTGGATGGTATAGGTGACCTCCGCGCCAATTAGACATCGAAGGAGGATGCCATCAAAGCCACGTTTATAGAGGAGTCCCCCCATGACGACATAATGAGAAACACTTTTAAGAAAAGCACGTTTTCCGTTACTAGTAAGGTCAGGTGGGAGAACAGAGGTTGTAAGGTAGTCGTAAAATTGGTGATACCAGGTATCCTGCGAATTAGCAGACACATTATTTATCATACAAACCTCTAGGGCTGAGTAAGATGGGGTAAAAAGTTGTTGGACCAAGACAAATATGTCAGAGTCAGTTGGTGAGGTAGGAATTTGTGAGGCTAAGCAAGCCATAGTATCCGTAAATTTGTTAGTTGAGCGGGGAATGGTTTGGATAGAATAATGAGTAAATAAGGTCAAAAGTGAATCCACGTAATGTTTGTACTTTTGAAGTTCCTCATTTTTACATTGGTAGATGCCCATAACTTGATTGACTACCAATTGAGAGTCTCCGAAAATATTAATAGATTTTACACCTAAGTGTAACGCAACCTGGAGACCCAAAACAAGGGCCTCGTATTCCGCTGTATTATTAGTGCAGGGGAAATCAAGCCGGAATGAAAGAGGCATAGGTTCAGTGTCAAGAGGAATGAGAACAATGCCGGCCCCTCCACCTGCACTGGCATTTGGATCCATCGAAGAAGAGGGTCATTGGATACGACTCCTCACTGAGTGAAAGAGTGGCGATGAGTTCGTCAGGGAAAGTAAAATTGGTAAATTGTTCCCCAGGTAAAGGGGCTTCTACTAGTTGGTCTGCGATAGTTTGTCCTTTGACTGATTTCTGGTGTACAAACTCTAGGTCGAGGTTGGCGAGGAGCATAAGCCATCGGGCGATGCATTGGTTTAGATGAGGTTTGGTGTACATATAATGGATGGGGTCCACGTTGGTGATGACAAAAGTTTTGTGATTCAGGAGGTAATGTCAGAGTTTGGTGGCCACGAATGATAGGGCTAGGCACAACTTTTCTACATGTGTATACCTAGTCTCATAATCCACAAGAGTACGACTTATGTAATAAACGGCTTGTTCTCGATGCTCGGAGTCACGATGTGCGAGCATGGCTCCTACAGCATGGTCGGTGGCGGAAAGGTAAAGGTAGAAAGTGCGATCGTCCTAAGGTGGGATAAGCATGGGTGGCTGCAAGAGATAGGCTTTAAGAGCCTCAAAGGCTTGGTGGCACTCTTCGCTCCATTGAAAGACAATGTCCTTTTTAAGGAGATGATGGAAAGGTTGACATCGATCCGAGAGTTGTGAGATGAAACACCGGATAGATTGGAGTTTGCCCTACAAACTACGCAATTGTTTGAGGTTAGTGGGTGGGGGCATTTCTAGGATAGCTTTGACTTTAGCTGGATCGACCTCAATGCCACGTAAAGAGACAATGAAACCAAGGAAGTTTTCCCGAAAGGACACCAAAGACACATTTCTTTGGTTGAAGACGAACACAGTATTGTAACAAGTGATCGAAAATAATGGTTAAAACATCGAGATGTTCACTGCGATGTTTAGATTTTCCAAGAAGATCATCGACATAATCCTCCAGGATAGTGTGCATAATGTCATGAAAAATGTAAGTCATAGCCCGCTGATAGGTCGCACCAGCATTCTTAAGGCCAAACGGCATGACACGATAGCAGAAGGTTCCCCAAGGAGTTATGAAGGTAGTTTTATGTTGATCGGCTGGGGCTACCAAAATTTGATTGTATCCCGAGAAGCCATCCATGAGGGAAAGCATCTCATGGCCCGCAGTGAGATCAACAAGTTGATCAATACTTGGTAGGGGGAAGTCATCCTTTGGGCAAGCGAGGTTAAGGTCCTGGAAATCCATACATATCCGAAGTCCCCCCGTTGCTTTAGTAACAGGTACGATGTTAGAAATCCATTGAGGATAGTCGATAGGTAAGATGAAGGAAACAGAAAGGAGTCGTTGAAGCTCTTCTTTGACCAAGAGGGAAATGTGTGGATGCATTTTTCTCAGTTTCTGTTTAACTGGTTTGGAATCAGGTTTTAGGGTAATGTTATGGACAGCAATGTCAGGATCAATTCCTGGCATGTCAGCGTAGGACCAAGCGAAAGCTTGGTTGCGGGCACGGAGGAAGGTAGTGAAGGCCATGTTTGTTCTGATGTGTTAAGGGATTGTCTGATCTTCACAATGTGAGGATCGTCCTCTGTGTGGATGTTGATTTCTATAGTCGACTCATTCAACATGGTTTGAGTTTCTGATGGTAAGGCGCGTTGAATATAAGAGTCGTCCGCACCAAGGTAAGTGAGGATGGAGTCGTCATCCTGGCACTCAACAACATTAATTGAAGGCGAGTCCTCTTCAATCATGTCAGGATGTAGAAGGGGAAGAGAAGATGGGTCTTCATTATCGCGTTGATAAGTGAGAGGACCCAGGAAGATAGCATTTATGAAAAGAAAAAAAAAAAGTTAGGAGGAATGGATTCAGGGTCTATCGATTCTGCGGGTGACGATGGCAAAATGGGTGATGATGGTTCGGAAGGAGTGACTTCGTCATCTTCCTGGATACAATGGATATGTGGTGTCTTTGGTGTAGGTGGTTCAGAGAATCCAAGACCACGACGATCTTTGTGTTTGCATGTAGTTACAGGAATGATCGTATGTCGGCCTTGTTCATAAAGACCGAAACCGAAGCCCTTCCAAGCACAACGCGTCAAGAAGGTGAGGGCGAAGTGACGATTAGTTAGATATTGAAAATTGGATTGGAAGGGAACCACACCAAGGGGAGGTTCAGGGGTAACGGAGGATGCGTCGACACCCCCATATGTTAGGTTGGTGTGGCAATTAGGTGGTCCGTAGGAGATTACCTCCCCCACACGACGGTCGTAGGTAGGATGCGCATGTAACTGTCCATACTCTTGTGGGGTATGGAAAGAGCTAACGTTATATAGGCGATACTCCCCCAGCGTAAGGCATTGAAAAACATCTACTAAGGGGTCTGAGGTCGGGATGTTTTCCGTGGGGAAGGAAGCGGTATTTGCGGCGGCGGTTTGTTGGTTGAAGGTGTAAGTGCGGTTGAGGTGGATGGTTGAGGTGTGGTCAAAATAAATGGTTGGGTTGAATGAATGGGTGTCTTGACTGGTACAAGCACATCATTAGGGTGATATAACATATTGCAGGTTTTGAAGGGGGGAGGATCAGCTCTTACGGTGTAGGACTTCCCCTCATACTCAAATTTTATGCATCTATGTAAGGTGGAGGGAACACATCCCATAGCCCGGATCCAAGGGCGGCCTAACAACATGTTGTATTGGAATTCACCCTCAAGGACATAGAAGAGTTCGGGTAAGGTCCGTGGCCCTACATGAATGTTAAGGATCACGGTGCCTAAGGTAGAAGTAATAGCATCGTTGAATGAACGCAACATGGTGGGGTTGGCACACATACAGCTAGAAGGGATATTCATTTGTTGGAAGGCTTTGGAAGAGATGATATTTAGGCTGGCGCCCCCGTCAATCATAACACGGCGTACTCGGATGTCCCAGACGTAAGCTGAGATGAAAAGAGTGGGGTCAGGATCTTCTGCACCAAAGTCAACAATTTCATCTTCGGAGAAACTGACAGCAGCGGTTTGCTGTACAGGGACGGAAGTGGTAGATTGTTTGGTGAGAGAAGCAACGTGGTTGGGTGTTAAGATGGAGGTAACAGCAAGGTTTTCATTAGGTAAGACCTCTATCCCTTGAAGGATTTCAATGAGAGCTTGGTGATGAGATTCAGAGGTTTGAATGAGATCATACAGTGTCATTTTTACAGGTGATTGGTGAAGTTGTTTGATCATGGTTCGATGGGCAACTCCATCAGAGATGGGGTAGGCAGGTCCACGAATAACCACTTTAGGTGGTGGTGCGATCGGGATGGTGGACGGAGAAAGAGAGGCCGCAGGTGTGCTTTCTTTAGCTTTCCCATTGTTTTTCTGCCCTCGAGTAGCAACACAAATCATATTAATCTCGTGAACATGAGAAGAGGAAGACGATAGGGATGAGTCATTGTCTTCGAGAGGTGGGGTTGTAATAATGATAGATCTTGGTAAGGCGGGGGACGGGTGGTACAGGAGAGGGGATTGAAGCTAAAGGTTTCTCCCTTTGTAAGTTGTCTTTCTTAACCTTTCTATCCGAGAGAGGTGACTGACGAAGTATGGCTTTCAAAGCTTTGCATCCCTCTACATCATGTCCTGGTGTGCGGTGGTAAGCACAGATTTTAGACTCATCATAACCTATAGGTCGAGGTTTAGATGGATCATAGGGTCTAAGTGGGGGTAGGGAAATGGTTGCATTCTCCACCAATATATCAAGGATCTTGGCGTAAGATCCTTTGAGCGGGTCCAAGTTCAGAGGAAGATGAGGCTATTGATTGGGTGGGTTTTGGTAATGTTTGGGTATGGTTGGTTCGTATGGGTGGTGGCTTAGACAAGGGGTTTTGATAATTGGATTTAACTAAACGTGGCTTCTTCGGCGTAGAAGTTATGTTTAGCTGGTTAGATGATGAGGCCACAGATGATGTGGTAGCAGGGAACAACCATGGAGAAAGAGGAGTGACAACAAACAAATCCTTTGATGATGGAGTTTGTTTAGGGTTGATAGGTGGATAGGATCTCTGTATGGGTGTAGAAGGTGCAGGTCGTTTTAAAGAAAACACAGGAGGTATGATGTATAGAGGCAAGGTGGAGGGGTGAGGTCCCAATATAGAAGGTAGGTGTGACGGCGAGGGTTTTAGTTGTGACAGAGGTAGGGATTGGACTTGAGAGGATTGGGTTTGTCTCCTAGATGGATGGACGGCTTTATTTTTGGATAAATCTAACCATTTAGGTGGGTGTGTTAAGCTGGGTATTGGTGAAGTCCCAAGCGTAGGGGGAGGTTTAGTTAGGTTAATAGAGGTGGATGAAGTATCCAATGAAGATGAGGACATAGGCATTTTGAGCTTTTGTAAACACTTTGGGTATATGGTAGAGGTGTCTGGATCGGTCATCTGTATTTGAGTAGAGCATGGTGTACTCAAACGCTCCCATAGGACTCGTCTATCTTCTGGGGGATAACAGTCTTCACGTGTGAATAGGAACTTTTGTATGGAAGAGAGGTGGGTTGTGATTCTGGTCCACTGTGGGTGTGATACAGGGGGTAAATGAGGCACTGTATCAATGGGCGTTAAGAGGTCAACTGGTCGCTGAAAAGATTTAGGCGATGAAGAACTAATAGGTAGGAGGGCATGTTTGAGAGGATCCGTCATGATTAAAGAATTTGGTGATGTTGGTTCGAGGGGTTTCTCGTCTAAGGATGACAGAAAAAGTGGCGAGCCTTCCTCTTGTACAACAAGAGTGGTAGAAGGAGATGTTTGGGAAATAGATAAGTTAGATAACATCCGTTCACAATCTTGCAGGGATGTGGTGTAAGAAGGCTCATCTATGAGAAGAGAACTCTGGGCGGTTAATTCCTTTATGGGTAAAGGAATGGTAATGATTTCGTCTTGTCTTGATGGTGGTGAAGGGGGTTTGGGTCCCTGCGTTAGTGAAGAAGCTTGATTCAGAATTTCCTCGATAGAAGCTTTTGGTTGGGAGTCGAAAAACTGCATGGATTTCATGAACACTCTCCTCGGCTAAGATATCTTGGTTTATGTTACTGTTAGATGAGTGGTTTGGGAATGGTTTGTTGAAGATTTTCAAATTTCGGTTAGTAGGGGCATTAGGATTATCGAGGGTTATATCCCCTACATCAACCATTTCCTGCACTATATTTTTCAACATCTTGCAGTTTTCGTGACTGTGTCCCTTCACGCGGGTGGAAGTTACAGAAGTCATTTTCTTTGTACCAAGAAGGTATAGCGCAGGTGGAATCAAACCTGGAGTGAGGTTTAATAGGAGGTAAGGTGATAGCTCCCGCTTTGAGCAATTTTTCCAAGATGACACCATAAGTTTCTCCCAAGGGAGTGTAATTGATGGGTTCGGCTTTATACTTATAGGTGGTTTTTGGCGGGGTATTAGACGGCGCTTGGGATTTGACCATCACCACGTGTACAGCCCCTTTTGATTTCTGAAGTAGTCGATGCATGAGAATTGGTGGTGTTGGGTTTGTTGGTGGAGTCTTGGGTTCAGAAATTAGGGTTTTTGTTGCGCAACCGCAATTTCTCTTCCTCTAAGGCTCGAATCTCTAGTTTTCGAGCCATAGTAAAGGCCTCATCAAAGGTGCGGAAAGTTTGAATTTGGAGGGTAGGAGAAATGTGCTTAGTGCAGGCCCGCGTAAAGAGTTCGATAAGTTCAGCCTGAGGCAAGGCATAAGTAAGTTGGTTGATAAGGCCCCGCCATCGTCCAACGAAATCTGCGATAGATTCATCGTCAAATTGTCGGATGGCATAGAGGTCGGTGATAGATACTTTCTTGGCAATGTTAATGGAGAAATGATCCAAGAAATATTGGGCTAATTGGTTAAAAGAGAAGATTGAGTGCTGGGTTAAAGCACTGTACCACTCTAAGGCGGGTCCTGATAAGGACATGGGAAAGGTGCGGAGTAGTAAGGCATCGTCATGAGCAATCAGGTAGCAGGCATGTCTAAATGATCGCAAGTGTTGTTGAGGATCCTCCTTACTATTAAAACGAGTAAATTTTGGTAATTCCCATTGAGGAGGATATGAATGAAGGGGGACAGAAGGATGAATAGGCTCCTGACAAACTTGTTCGTATGTCAGGGTGCTACGGCTTCCTGAAACAGAAGCCTCCAGATTTTACATTTTGTCCATCATTTGTTTGATTAAATCAGTGGTTGGATGAGATGATGGTGCGGTTGCCGTAAACAGAGGAGGATTGGGCCAAGGGCCACCACTAGACAATGGTGGGGTTAAATGTTGATAAGGTATTGAGGACGAATATGTTGAGGCGACCGAATAGGGATGTCCTATATAAGATGTTGAAGTCACCGGATACGTGTGTGGAAATGAAAAGGTGGGCGGAGCTTGAGAAGGAAAGCTTGTGTGGATAGGTGGCAGAGAGCAAGTTATGAAAGGAGCAGTCTGCAAGAGAGATGAGGTAGGAGCAGTCGGTGGTAATGATATGTTGGGCCCCAGATTAACCAAAGGAAAGCCAATCTGTGCCGTATGAACCCCCGAAGCCACTGAGTTGGGAGACGGGGCTAAGGATGAAGAAGGCAAGGCGGAGTTATCAGGTGGGGAAGGAGCTAAGTGAGCGGCTATACTAATAGGCATGCCAACAAGGAGTTGACCATCGGGTGTACGGTCAGGGGCATGAGACAAATAGTACTGTACAGCGCTAGGATTAGCGTCCAAAAATTTCACAAATTCCTTATCTCCTACAGGGATTTTGGGAACCTCACTGGTGTCCGTAGGATTCCCCATAGGATGTGAAGGGGGTGATTCAGGCAAAGGCACGGAGTAGGCATGTGAAACCATGGCTGCAGCTTGTTTTCGAGTGATAACAACCATGGACAAGAGTACACAGCAGGGATGCAATCTATCAGGAACAGAAGCAGCAACAAAATGTTGGAATTGGTAGGTTGCTGGTTTTGGGAACTGTGAAAGACAGTAACCGATATCGGTCAGGTAACCGATGTCGGTCAGACTGTAGCCGGCGTCGGTAAGTTAACCGATGTCGGTATAATAGGACCGGTGTAAGAAGCTATAAGAAGTTGCTGATTTGGGGTTAACAATGCTTAGTATGCCTACCAAACTGTTCTGAAGTGATCACAGAAACAGTGCATGACAGAGAAACAGAACTAAAAACAAGCAAGATGCACAAGAAAATCAAGAGACTAACCCTAGGATTAGTTTTAATTATTGTGGGCTTATGCCTTAGATGCAAGATGATGTCAATCCTAAACAAAATACCTAGGGGAAATGTCAAGTTTGTTTTGGCTTATAAGGTTACCTCAATCGGGCGGAGGAATACCGCGGAAAAGGGGGATGTTTGAGCTGTTGTGTTAATTATGATGTGATTTGGCATGTGTTGTGTAGTGAAAGTAAGATTAATTTCTTGTCAATACCATGGATATCACCCCCACGTGTACAAACCTGTTACTTAATCTACGTTCACTAGAATTGAAAACAACAAACAAGAATGTGATGCACGTGTTTTAAACCCAAATCGAAAATGATATTCAATGAAGCAAAGAAGATGACTTTCACTAATGCAAAGATGTGAACGCAAGACAAAATGTTTCACCAAAATAACAAGATATCTTGCGAATACTTAGCAGAAACAAACAGCAAGTATGCTCCCTATATGAAAGCAAGCAAGAAAGAAAGAAACCCGAAATGGGTCCCACCGGGCATGCCAAAATGTTTCACACAAAATGTTTCCGTTCCTGGAATAGAGTTGCTTCTATCCTTTCATTCTTTTGAGAAACAGATAAGGTTTTAGGGCTAGGAGGAATACCTGTTGAATGTTGAGAGGGTGTGCACGTACCGTAGAGAGAGATCAGATCGATTGCGAAGAACTCCTTTTGTCTGGGAAGGACTACCTGCAAGTAAGAATACAAGACCACCAGATTTTAGTTAGACAATAAATGAGGGAACTGCCTTGGGCCCAGGAAATATTAGACTTCCTTTCGAAGGTGGTCAGTTCCCCTTTTAATATGAATTAACACAAATGATAATAAAGAAGCTATTGCGAAATCATGATTTAGGTACCTCGTTACCAAGCAATAGAGACTAAACTACCGATAATAAAACGTCACGTTGTTTGTTTTGGTCAATGGTCGTTGATACATTCAGGTCGAGTTACAGGGATAAACCAGACTGGATCTGAGGTTGTTAGGAGACAAATAGGTGAGAGGAAGGTTTTGGGTATAAGTCACAGTGACCGATGTCGGTCACTGGATAACCGACTGCGGTTAGAGAACCGCTACCAGTAGGGGATAACCGACACCGGTAGGGTCAGTAATCTAGGCACTTCTGGATAGAGGTTGGTTACAGGGTGATTGTGGGGTTATTAAGACTGGTGGATGGCTGAGGGGAATAGTGAGATGACGGGGAAGACTCAGAGTGTGATAAAACTATCTTCTGGGCAATACAAGGATGTATGGATGAAGGTTAAGTGCAGGGTGCTGGCAGGTGGTAGATCTAGGAGTGAGCTTATAATTACTATCAATCAAAAGGCTCAAGAAATGGTGCTTAGAAACATACCAGACACTACTTACTCGTCCTTGATGAAGATTTAGGTCCAAGGAATGTGGTAGTGACAGTAAGGCTCAGTTGGGATGATCTGGTATTGGAAAACGAGCTGATGAAGCTATCCTCAGTCTTTTCTAATGCTTGAATGGGGTGACAGCAATCCAGTGGCTCGGTTGCAGTCTTCGGCTTGATGCTCTTCTCTTTTCTTCACTTGTCTCCGCCCTGTCAAGTGAATTCCGGATCTTTCAAAATGAATTTTCCGATCCCTTGTTTTTGGTTGGGGGCGGCCATTTACAGGGAACCGATGGCGGTTACGTAACGTAACCGACGGCGGTCGAGTAGGAACCGATGTCGGTTAAGTCAAAGTGGGCTATTTTTAGTAAAATAGCCAACTTTCCCTCCTTTTCTCCCGAGAGATTAATTGTGGGCTTGGTCAAGTCATTATTAGGTTGGTTTTGGTGCGGGTGAGGGGTAATTAGTCATGGGTGTGGATGTAGACCAAGTTATAGGTCTTAATTAGGTTAATTTAGGGTTAGGGCTAGGTCATGATGAGGTGGCAAAATGAGGTGGCAGGTTTGGAGATGTGGATTTATTAATTATAAGGTAATTAATAAATAATTGTGTAAGGTTTAGGTGGTGAGGTTAGGTTGCGAAATGAGATGCGGGGCACAGGTGTGTCGTGAGACACAAATTTGGTGTCTACAAAGGGGTCAGACTGACCTTAGCTGTCACAATAGGGGACTTACTACCTGAGCATTACACTACATATCATACCCAATGTAGTTTTGTGTATGTCTATAATCATGCCCTAGGTGCTCTTGTGTCAGTCACACTTTGTGAAAGTAGTAAGTAATAACTAAATGTATAAATGTAAGTAGAATGGTGCATGGAATAGAATAAAGTCCCCTCCTATGAAGTATGGTTTACATATGAACCGGCCTTGTCCCTTGTGATGGAGCTAGATGGATGCAAATGGAGCTCTAGATTCTTTGTATGGATGCAACCTTAGGTGGTGGTAGTAAGTGCTTAGTATTTGGTTCCTCATTATGGTCTCATAACTTTAAATTTATATAGTTATCTTGTTCTAATTTCATAATTAACCTCGAAAATGCCATTACCACTAAAAATAGAGAGAAATCTCAAATGATTAGAAAGTGCCCAAAGAGTGTTGAGTAAAGTGCAGAAGAGGATTAGGGCGCCCTAGAAGGGGACCAGGGGGCCTGGGGTGCCCTAGTCACTAATAGGGATAAACGCACTAGTGATGGGTCATTGTGTTATCCAATCATTTAACTAATGGACTGGGAAAGTCTCCTGTTGAAGGTCGGTCATGACGACATAAACCAGGGTAAAATGTGTCCAAAGGACATGGGTTATGTAATGGAGCTTTATGTAACTTAGTTTCTGTATGGGATAGTATGTATGGGACCGGTGACTAAATGAGATCTTTTAAGTTGGCGTGATTTAATGACTACACCCAACCTAATGTAAATCTGGGGTGAATTCATACCTACAAAACAATGGGAGAGGGGAAGGATGGACTAAAAGCTACACTTCTAATTGAAAGGGGGGGGAGGAACTAGTCACTTTAAACACAGGTACTCACCAATAAATGGAAATGCAACTGCACAATTAACAGCTATAACTCCTATATGCAAAAGTACCTCTTGATGTCGTGTAATTAGACTTTGCATAAAATGAAAACACATGGGATGGTCTAGATAAAAGTGCTAGTAAGGAAAACAAATACATTCAACCAGAATATATGAACATGGAAACATACTGAAATCAAGGCATTGTAGTAATGATCTTATCATAGAAACCGTATGCATATGTGAACGTTAAAGGAAACGACCTCTTGTCTTCCTCGATCAAGTGGGCCCTGTTCTGATCCCTTGGATGATCTTGTATGGAATTACCATGGTCAACTAATGGTAGATCTCCAATAATGACGTCTTACTTCTATTAATTTAACATGGGGGAATTTTCCATGTCATAGACATCATATGAAGTTGAAAGTCTCTGAATACCACAGTCATGATATATATGACAAAGTGATCTCCAAAAAATAACAACTAACCATGTTCTCTAAGAAGGCTGGTCTTAATATAGACACCCTTGGCAGTATAGACCTCATCATTCCAAGTAATTAGTTGTGGCACTAACATCTGTGGGACTAATCAATGGTTAACTAAAGACTCATAAATTGACCTACTGGGACAATTTCTGAGAAACAAGTCCCATACTAATAAGTCGTGGCATGGTTGGGTCACAAAATCTCTGTCTTGGCTCTCATGGATTCTGAATGCTCCAAACTTGGACTTCGTAATAAACAATCAGCAAACAAACGTTCATCATTTCCCTACACACATCATCAATTTTCCTGAAGCAAAGATTAGTTAGCCTAGGCCAGTTTATGGACGCTAATCAGTTTTGTTCATGAAAAAAAGCAAGGAAAATAGCATTCAAACTCACTATGATATAACTATAGCAAGCATCATCCCCGTGCATTAAATGAAAATTTCATTAATTCTAAGTGGCAATTTAACTAAATACGATAGGAATGATTATATCATGAAGCACAAATAATGCACTCATCTACTTGAAGTATGAAAATATGGACAGGGAAAGTATGGGTGCAAGATCGAAAGATAACGACAAAAAGTAAAGTAAAATGGCTTATAAGACTATGGGTTAATTAGGATTTTCTTGTTTCACTGGAAATAAATGAACCATATGAATCTACTTACAAAGGGAGATTTCTTTTAAGACTAAATGAAATATACTTCTAGGATAAAATAAAATAAACATGTGAATAGTTGTGTCCACATGTGGTTCCCCCACTCTTATGTTGGTGAGTGTGAAATCTCGGTAACATAAATTAGATAGAGATATTGTTCCAATTGATATCCATGTAGATTGATGCAGAAAGCATGTCTAAGGGACCTCATCTCAAAGTGTGGAATGAGAAAACAGTGGAGCGTGGAGACTAAAGAAGCAATTTCTTCTTCCCCTGAGAGTGAACCTAGGGTAAAACAGTAATGTGTGTCACAGAATTCCAATGTGTGTGATAATACAACCACATGTTAGCAATGTTATGTGTGATCCTCGAGTGATGTCATTCCCTTGTTATTGATCTATTTGCTTCCCATAGCAGGGATGGACCTGTAAAATAGAAGACTTTGATCAAGTGCATGTCAAATACTACATGTATATGTATTAAAACCACGTGTAAATACTACATGTATATCCAATGTAAAGAATACATTTAGTGAAAGTACGGAAATGAAAAAGGAACATGTACGCCTGATCCTTGTCCCATGAAAAATCCACAGGGATGTAGCTAAGAAGGAAATATCTGCAAAATTTACTTACAGATAAAGTGAATGAGTTACTAATTGGGCGACTCTCACACCACTATACGAAGATTAGTGTAGGTGAGAACTGATGTGTTATTCTCCAGACCTATAACTTCTTCCCGAAGAAGTGTGAAGAGATCTCTGTACTAACCTGGTATATTTTGGGTGATGCGACAACTTGTCCAAAGAAGTGTAGGTTATGAAAATTCTCGATGTATACCACTCAACTTACAACTACTCCTGGGAATGATTCTGATTGGTCCAGGGTGTTACCCTGGTTGTGGAAGCCACTATGTATGGAGTTATGAAAGACTTGTCTGGAACCCACTCGGTTACCGGTATACTACCCAATGTTTCATGGACTAAAAGAGAAACAAAGCAAAGAATGAGTGTGTTGTGTACTTTGTGGTATGATTTCAGTAGAGTAATGGTGCAATCAAACCCAAATGAATGCTCCAACCAATGCTTTGGGAAAAACATGTGACGTTCGTGGATAGAAGATACATGCAGGCCCCAAGAATTCTAGGACCGACCGTGGAAACTCAAGAACTTCTAGATCATCCTAGCATGGGGGAAGTCAACATGTGCTAAGAATAGGAACCAAGGAACATGAAAAACATAGTGGCATAGAGACAAGTGTTAGTATCATAACAAATGGACAAGAAACGCATATGAGAAAGGACAAGTGAGAAGCTATGCATATACATGTGTACATACTAGAACTGCAAGTTAAACACTCAGAGAAGCCAATCATAGACCGTGAAAATTGGTTTGCAAACATGACCGACGATCACTCACGCATTGTTGCAAGTTACACTCAAATCCACCAGTGGCCATAGAAAAATAAACAAGTGTGTTACACTAAACTAAAGGGGAAAATTTTAAGGCCCACATACGAATAGTTCAATTAATGACAAGCAAGCAAACATAACAAATTGAGAAGTAAAGAAGCCATGGAATTCACAGTAGGCATGTTATAAACAAGGAAATGCTACACATGAAACATCATCGTTAGCATGTTAGAAATATAATGAGTATCATCATAGGGCATTTGTATTATTCTGCCAATAAAGTACTGTGTAATGTTGGGTGCGAACAGAAACCTGATAACAATAGAACCTAGTCAGTTTTTGTACGAAGGATGGATTGACAATTACCCAGGAGTAAAACATGTGGGACTGGTAGTATGTTAAACATTTCCATGTATGTGAAGTATAATCCCTATATCTACGGTCAAACAATAGAAAAGGACATGCAACTTCGCACTGTGTGGTATGGTAAATATAATGACATACAAGAAATCTATCCAACATGTGTAATAAAGTGAACATGTACGAGTGATCAATGCTGAAGAAAAAGTAAATGTGACTAAGATGCATGCAACCCATGTTGTGGATGGACTGGAATGGAATAGCATAATGAAGATTATAGGTATTCATGTGCCCCTATTTGAATAGAAGTTATGCCATGTAGTGAGGTTCATTTATTTATGTCCCATCAGCATTCAAGAATGAACTGTAATACGTAGAGTGAAATCCTACCCAGGAAATGGTCGAACTATAGTTGTTGTGTGATAGCGTGTTCATGTGGAATCATGTAGTGAGGAAATGCAACATATGAGATCTAGACCCAGTGTGTGTGACCCTATAAGTCTAAGCTTATAGTCACGATAAGATGAGTGAAGGAGTGCCCCCATGACTCTCCCCATATGCCTGAAGCATACTTATGAACTAAAATAAATGATTGAATATGTTGAAAGTGCTGCTAGTGATGCTAGAATTAGGGAGTAGATTGATGTAGTCCATATTTTTGTATATCACTAGATATTTTTGAGGATGAAGAAGTGATCGTCATGTAGCCTATTTTAAGCGTATACCACTAAGTGTTTGTAAATAAGTGATGATGTAGCATATGATGTATATCACTAAACACAGGAGTGTCACGTGATAGAAGGTTGCTACCTTGATGAAATTGTGCAAATGTGTATGAGGTCTATTTGTGCATGTATAACCCTAAACAGTCCAGTATGGACCATGAGACTGGAGAGCGTCATACGGGTGGGTGAGTGTAAGCACATTTATACATTGAAGATGTAGTGTGTGAAATGATGAGAGACATACCATGTGATGTGTAAAATCTGTAATGTGTGATGTATTAGTAAATGTAATTTGCAAGATGTATCTAGATAGTGATCAGTGTGATACATGTATGATGAACACTATGTATGGTGTGCACCTCTAGACATAGTCGTAGAGCTCGTCTTCAAAGTGATACTTTGGAATTTGTACAACATGATCTTAGAGTAAAAATGTAGCATCATCTTAAGACTGCGACAATGTACTATGCAACACTGTGTGAAGAGACGTAATGTGTAGTATATATTGTGTAGTGTGGGGTTCATGTCTGTATAGGTTAGCCCTCAATAGTCGAGTATGAACCGTAGAGCTTACAAATAGTGTGTACATTGAGAAATGACTGATGCTAGAGATGTACAACTCAGGATGTATGCGTAAGTAATGTGAATAGGAGTGATGATAGGAATAGATGTTATTGTGATGTCTAGGGGGAATATGGATTTAATGCCCCCCAAGTGCACTTTGTTGATTTTGAATGAACTAACCAATGAGAAGTGAAGGACTGACGTAATCCCTCATTTGATGTTGGTGGTGACGAAATCTATATGACCATGTGCACAATAGTGGTAGAAACTATGTATCCACCTAGGGTATGTTCGTACCAAACTGTGAGTGACCATACCATATGATGCTTGATGACAGATGTACATATATGATGAGCATGCGTATGCATCAACATATGCAACTGGGTAGGTGAGGGAGACTGTATGATGGAAAAGTGACAAGTAATCGTGGGAATCTACAAGTAACTCTTCCTCGCACCCGACCTCTCGAGGTCATGTTGAGATAACCGGTGGGGATGGAATACGCGTGGGATGTAGACAAACTAGTTAGGTAATTTGATGTCTTCGACACGCACTAGTGGAAATTACGAATCTAAGGCAAAGAAGGACCTCCTAACCTGAACTAGTGTGATAGATCGATCAGCGAGGATGACTACTCGAAGGCTCCAATCAATATCGAGCTCTGGCGTGATTCATTCTATGGGTTGTGGAATACGCGGAAAATGACCTGAGATAGTCTCATGTATATCTTCATAGACAGGGTCATAGGGTGGATGATGGATATAATTAGACTCTACGGGTGATTATCTGGCCTAGTCCAGAATTCCCTAGCTTTATTAGCTGCTACGTCTAACAAGGGATTAACTGTTTGATGATGATAGGTGGAAGTGGAGTAGATCTGAATACTAATCTGCGTAGGCCAGCATCTATGTTTGATTCACCTATGGATTCGTTGGGCTGTGGGATTTGTGGGTCACAACCATAGATTTGTGTTTGTTGTGGTCCTGCTATGGTCATGTGCGGACTTCAGTCCCTAATCCCTAATATCCAATAGTCATATGCTTTCTCAGCCTCTATATTAAGAATTAATAGTTGTGTGATCTTTTCAGAGTATCTCACAAGCGTTTGTGCAACCTGAATTCTTAAGCTGGTATCTATATCTGTGAGAGTGTCTCCTGTGCATCTGGCTATGGGACCAAAGAATCACAACTAAACGTTTGCTCTCTTTCAAGCCCTTCTACAGTCATGCGGATATGATATCTAGGGTAATATGTAGTTTGGTTGATTTGACCAAAACGTGTGCGCTCTGGTCGTCTTCTATGTTTAACCCGCTGCAACTGGAGGCTTATTTGTTGTAAATTTTCCGTTGTTCAAAAGACTTGGATCCTAATGATTCTGATCTATATCAGTTATTGATGTGACGAGATTGGGTTGGGGCATGATTGGATCAAATACGTATTCTCTGGGCTCTCTAGGTCTCGTGATTGTCATACAAAAGCAACAATGTAAATCTAATTGTAGACAAAGTAAAATTGACTATGTGAAATATATCTATAACATATATAACTTCTCTATTTTTGTATTTTTCTGATGAATTTATATGAGATGAAATTGAAGGAGAAGCTATTTTTAATATATCTAGAATTTGACGAACTAATCTAATAACGAATTTTAAAACAAACAAAGCAACCGAGTATAGCTACTTGCCTGTGCAGTTGTAAATCTATTCTAAATAATGAAATAACTGATCTAATCTATTTGAAAGACTCTCGATCCTACGTCAGAAGTGAGGAATGAATCATAGTCTTCTTAGAAACTTTCAATCCCCATAGCTTCCCTGGCAATATCGAAAGAAAAATTGACTAAAATAAAGTGATTGGCTACTCTATTTGATATGCTTCTAATTTAAAACTTTGAAAGCTAGAACTTGGATTCTGCAGACAGTGGCGAATCTGATAATGTGTGTGATCTTTTCCCCCCAGTGTGACCTCCTTGCTCCTTTGTGTTCACGTGGATCCAGAAAAGCGTGTAATGCTAGCATCAACAGAAGTATATATTAGGACAAAGGAAGACTTTAGGATACAGACTGAATACAATGTGAGTAGGAGAGAGATAGCACAAGAGTACAGAGCTTGGCTTATGCAATTCCTAGTGGGATTTATTGCGAGTCATGCAAAATTAAGCGTCTAGAACCTGAAACTATCCTACTTGAAGAAAAAACCTGCAACTTTAATGGCTTCCTAATGAAAAATAGACTATCTTACTCCAATGGATTGGATGAAATATCAACAACATTTGTACAAGATGGATATGTGGCTTCCTAACAGCAAAAACAACACCAACTAAGCATGCAATGAATTAAACTAAAAATTCTAAGCAAAATGAAAGACTAATCTATTGTACTGAGAAATTCAGAGGCAAATTTGAGGGGCCATTTTCTTGAGCACAAGCCAACTATTTATAGCATTTGCATTTACCCAAGGTAAAAACCAAATTGAACTCTTCAACTATAAACAATGGCAAAACACTATTCTAGGGAACCAGAATCATTAATGCAAGCCCAAGGCGGTGAAAAAAGTTGGTTAACATTGAATTTTTATAATAGTCGTGTTAAAAAAACATTCTAGAAAACACGTAAAGGACCGACGCCTTGAGCAGGGTGGTGGTTACAGGACTACTACCCTGATCCTAGGGCGGCGGTCACGAGACCGCCGCCTAGGCAGGGTGGCGGTTTCGTAAATGAAGAGCATAAGGCAAAGAAAAGAGGGGAAAAGAGAAAAATCAAAGCACGCGGGGGATAAGTGGGGCATGCGGGATGATAATGCATACTTGGAGATCTTTTTCAGATCCCAAACACCTTGCGAGGAGACTTTTGATGGCGAATCACAGCACCCCTGAATGTCTGCAACACGATGGGTTGAGACTCTCAGTGTGATTGCATAACATGGAGCTTTTCCCAAGTGTGGGACCTTGCGAAATCAGAAAAGCTCTCCGGATGAAGGCCGGTTCCTATTCCTCTGTTCAGATGCACACGTAGAAGATGCAAAGGGTTTACTAAAAACCTAATCTAACTTGCCAAGGAGACAGGGGTAAGAAAATGCATAAAATAAAACCTAAACTACAAAGGTGATGCACCGAAGAATGAAGAACACCTGTCTTGCCAATAAACACAGACCATTAAAATGTAATGCAAGATCATACACAGATAGCTAGATTCACAGTGAAAGATCAAGGGGATGCAAATGAATACAGAGAGGGTTGAGAATCATCCACAGACATGCATTAATTTTCTCCAAAGATTGATACAACACACTGCAAAATGCTAAGAGGCAGGGTTGCATTACAGTTTCAAATGGGAGGTTTTAACTCCACAAGTTCACCTGCCAAAGAGAAGAAGGGAGGGGGAAAACAAGAATGTCCAACACTTTTAAAGAAGCCCCTCCTTACAATTTATAGGAAGAATGAGAGAGAAAAGAGAGAGGAATTCGAAATCTGCCCCAACCACCTCCAGAATGCACTTAACTATCTCATTATGGTGGTAGGTGAGAACCCTAGCGACCCCCAAAAGTGGCTAACTGTATTTTTCATTTTTAAGAATTTTTTCTCACCCAATTAAAGATATCCAGTCATATTTAGACAGAGGACCTCATAATATTTCCAGAAAGTCCAACCTTGCATGAATCTGAGCTCTCAGTCAAAAGTTATGGCCATCTGAATATCTGCGCCAGGGTCTGCTTCCTGCCAGCACTCAGAATGTTGCACCTCCTGAAGGTGCGCCTTGGCGCATTCATGTGTGTGTCGATATCCTCTTACATGTGCCAAGGCACAAATTTTCCTGTGTCGACACTCCATGTCATGCGCCATTTCTGTGCGCCAAGGTCGCAACTTTTCCTGTGTCGACACTCCGTGTCATGCGCCATTTCTGTGCGCCAAGGCGCAACTTTTCCTGTGTCGACACTCCGTTTCATGCGCCATTTCTGTGCGCCAAAGCACAACTTTTCCTGTGTCAACACTCCGTGTCATGCGCCCATTTCTGTGTGCCAAGGCGTAACTTTTCCTGTGTCGACACTCCGTGTCATGCGCCATTTCTGTGCGCCAAGGCGCAACTTTTCCTGTGTATTCTTCTGCTTGTCTATATCTACCTGGGGGAAGATATATACAACAGAGACCTGTATCATCATTAGGGCACGTGTTACGTTGTTCGAATGGTGCAGTACCCTAAAATTTTGGGTCAATGTACATATTGCCCCCTCAGAGAAGTGTTTTAGCCATGAAGAGGCATAAAATGGTGGGTCTGAGTATGGCGGTCCCGAAATGGGAAGTTGGAAGTTATACCTAATACGTCCGTGTGTCGAAATGACGCCATCCAAAATTCCCGCTTCTTGCAAAATGAAAAGAGAACTCAAGTGCAGATAGACAAGATAGATCGGAAAATAAATGCTAAAATAATGGGAAATGAGAACGTACCGCTTGTGCGGGGGTAAGAACTTACCTCCGTCAATGTGCTCCAAACCTGAAAAAAAACATTCAAAAACAAGTCAGGCTGCTATATATATGAAAGTGGGCCCATTTTCCTATTCATTTGCATGTGTTGATTTGATTGACTCTGAGCTCTGGGACCCACGATGACGGTTTCTTACGAGAGTAGAGTCAAAATGTTCGTGTTGAGATAACGATCATGCCTCTGCGTGCAGATCATCGACCCGCGAGATCACAGGTTAGTTCTCCTCAATTTATTGTTTTTACCCCCAAAATTTTAAAATGCTAAAACCTTTGTCGTGGGGGGGTTATTTTTGAAAATGTTAGGTTCAAAAGGTCCATCTAGGGGGGGCGCCTACTAGGTAGGCTTTGTTTTTAGTTAAAATGGTCTCTTTTCACGTTTTTTGGCCTTTTTAGGATATAAAACCCGCATGGGTTTTCGGGACATGACCGCCGCCCTGCCCAGGGTGGAAATTACATGACCGCCACCCTATTCAAGGTGGCGGTTACAAGACTGCTGCCTTAAGGTGGCGGTTGCGAAACTACCTCCCTACTTAGGGTGGCGGTTCGTCACAGAATGTCAAAAGAACACTTGTTTGAGACTGTTTTTGCACTTTTAGCATTTCTACGTGTTTTCATGATTTTTCTAATGTCATTCGGATGCTAACTTACTTTGTTTTGTGTGTTTTTGGGTGTATGTAGGCGAGAGAGGAGTACATTCAGTGGAGCCGAGAGAGGGAGTGTGACTGGCTCCCAGCAGTGCTAGACGCCCTTTCACAGGACGAGCAGGATACTCTTCAGAGGGCTGGTATACTACGTATATCATGGGTACCACATGTTGCACCATCTAGTCACATACTCTGTGACTTATTTTCCTACTGGGATGCTGATCGGAACACCTTTTGATTACCAAGGGTCTGAGGTGAGTGGACCATCGCACTGGAGGATGTTTACCGTATCCTGGGGGTCCCGATCATCGAGAGGTGACTCACCCTCGAGACATCAGGTTCACGGGCCCAGATAGCACAGTGGGCTTCTTACACGAGAGATGCAATCATCTCCATGGGTTCGAAGAAAGGGGTCAGAGTTCAGTCTATTCCTGGTTTGCCCATCCCCTTGCTTCGCCAAGTTATTATGGGGATCCTTGCCTCAAGATTGATCGGGGACAAGGGAGGAGACACACTGCTATATTGTTGGTCCCCCATCATTACACAGATCAAGGGTCATGGTCGGATTTACGCCTGGGGAGCAGATATACTTGGGACTACCTACCATGACTTATATAGGGTAGTCTATTTACAGGGGCAGTCTTTGAGCCACCCGACCCTGGTTATGAGTTGGGTCTATGAGCACTTCATCCCTTATGGCAGAGGTGTAGAGGTGACAGATCCTGGAGCTGTGAGGGCAGCCAGATGGACAGATATGTTGGTGCTCAGAGTACCTCATCAGCCAGTTACTTCTCTAACCACCGATGACATGGAGGCCACACCATATTAGACCATGGCAGGTATATGGGGTGAGGAGGCTCTTACTTTGATCTCCTGCTCCACCACAGGGTAGTTTATTGACAGAATGGGGCAAGTGGAGATACACCCCTTTGGCCGAGTTCCTCAGTAGTTTGGCCTACCTTACATGGGCATGCTTCCCCCGGTAGTGCCAATATACAAGTCAATTCAAGAGGCTAGAGGGGGTCCTAGAGGCCGAGGTTGGACAGTTGTTACACCTGGCATTCCTATTGCAGCCATGAGGGTAGTACGTGCCTGGGGGAGAGCCGGTGCTCCTCAGGCACCCCTAATTCAGATTTCTGCGGGTCTTTCCCATAGCAGCGATGACCCCATTGACATAGACTCTGAGTCTGAGGAGTTCACAAGGGGAGAGACAAAGGAGGAGATGGAGGAGGACAATGAGCCTGAGTGGCATGACACTTAGGATGTCATGCAGGTAGAGAGGGCAGAGCAGAGTGCAGAGAGAGTGACTCTGGTTTCAGAGGAGTCACTCTCCCAGGGCCATGGTGGGGAGGATGAGTCCGTTGTAGGATGCTATGTCACTCCAGGCACGGGGGGACCACCTCAATCGGTGGTGGCATCTGTGGTGGGTGCTGACCCTAGAGATCCATCCTAGAGGCCTGGCGATCCGAGTAAGTTACCACCCTTCCTTTTAATGTTTTTTTTAATTAGGATTGCCTTAGTTGCTATCTCTCCTTTTGTTTACACTTGTGTTTTATCTCTTGTTTTATTTCTAATTTGTTTTCTCCTTTGTTTGTAGAGACCACCAATGAGCGGCGAGACTTGATCCATAGGGTATGCACCGATACCCTGATGATTCCCACGGAGAGGACCTGTGCGGAGCTATCTATGGATGTCAGGGAGCCCTCAGCAGCTGGCAGACATACTGACGTATTTTCCCCTATCTGGCATGTGTCCAGGATGGTATCGACTCTCCGTACGGAGTTAGTGGGGTATAGGACAGCCAAGCACCTGATGAGGAGTCATTCTCGTGGTGAGATTGCAGCTGCCCCTCGGGATCCTGAGCCCTCCGTGCACTCAGAGCGCCGGCATATCTGGAGTCCTAGGTGTGGGTATGCACCTTCAGAGGGGTCTCATAGGGATTGAGAAGCCACTTGGCTCTCCTAGATTTTTGTATGATATTTTTGTATATCTCGGGCTCTTTGAGTGTTTTGACCATGCTTAGTGCATGATGGCATTGTACAGAAATTTTGATCAGTTATATATATATAATTTATATATATATATATATATATATATATTTATATATATATATATTCTTTTTGGATCAAACTCTTGGTATCTATGACTTTGTTTCCATTCCCTTATATGAACTATGATATTATGTTTATATGCTTTTTAGAATGTATGCAATGGAGAACAAATGATACAAATGTTTACTTTCTTTTTGTATTTCATGATGCTGATATATGATAATGTAGATACAATGTGATTTTGAATCTTAGTTTATGTAAGAAATTTTGGGTAGTTCATATTTGCTTTGGCAAAGTGGTGAAGATAAGCTGGTATGATGAGTAGATAGACTTGCCCCTCTCCTAACCCCACACAACTAGTAAGATGCGAGGGCTCATCACCGAGAGCTGAAAAGGGCACAAGTTATGAAATGTGTTGAAATGATATTGATGAAACATAGACAAAGCTTTGGTGGAACCAAATTAGGAAGCTACAAGCCTACTCCACTCGAGTGACTTCATAGTTTTGGGATGCAACTTGCTTTGCAGTTTATCTAGACTTAGATCCGTAGATGGCCACATGGTAGACAAAATCTAGGTTTTAGGATTTTTAATTCTCTTGGAATTTTGGACATCCGATTCATTTGTTTTTGACTCAAGACTTCAATATTTGAATTGTTTGTTTATGACCTTTTACATTTGTTTGTCAAGAGGACCCCCCACACCTTGCCCCTTGCTACTAGTAAGAAGCGTGGATTTATCACCTTAGGCAAGGCATAGGCAAGTAAGGGTATTTCCATCCTTTCCCAACCCTACGTCACTAGTAAGAGACCCAAGCTCATCACCGAAGGTTGGTGGGGGAAGGAAATGTGTAAATTTAAAATTTTCTATTTGATCTGTATTTGACTTGTTTACTTGAGCAAAATGTCAACATGCTCTTATTTTCAAAGAGATATATGTACATGATAGATGTTACACCATGAAGCTTCTAGAACAAACCATAGGCAAGACACCTATCCTAAGAAGAAACCAAAATTGAGAATAGACCCGCAGATCTTGGTATGGTTATCGGTAAGACCTTGTCATATCTAGTTTTATTTGATGAAGTGATTCTGAAATAGTTTGATGATATCATGGAAAATAGAGAAGTATGATTAGAGTGTTTATGCCAACAACATCATGAGTTTGTAATGAATTACTTTGAAAATAAATTCCTTGATCACAAATTTGTACGAAACAAGCGGACAAAATGATCCTAACTATATGAAGATGCAATGTAGATATAATTATACAAGTAGTACTAGTTGCTTACACGTAGAATCGTTTGAGGTGTAGGGAATTGACTATTTCACCAAATTCTTCACCTTCTAGAGTACATAGGAGATATGCACCATTTCCATAGTCCTTCATGACTCGGTATGGGCCCAACCATTTGGGTCGGAACTTCCTTCCTTCGCCGGTCTTTTTGTCGATCCGGCTGTCTAGCCTTAGAACTAGATCACCTTCATATATGTCGCATTCATAGAATTTCTTGTTATACTACCATCACATTCGGTCAGCATAGACTCTGTGCCATTATTCAGCATCTATCCTAGCTTCATCTAGGCTTTCTAGTTGGGAGAGACGTGCTTCCCTGTAAGCGTCTTCATCTAGAATCCCTTGTAATGAGATACGGAGACTAGGTATTTCAACCTCAAGCAGGAGAACTACTTCTACCCCGAATACCAGCGAGAAAGGAGTGGCTCCTATTGGTGTTCTTATTGAGGTTCGATGGGCCCATAAGTCTAGATATAACTTCAAATGCCAATCTCACTTGTTTTCTTTCACCGTTTTAAGGAGAATGGCTTTTAATGTTTTGTTTGTTGCCTCATCCTTTCCATTGACTTGAGGGTAATACAAGGAGGCTGTATGATGGATTATTTTAAATTTATTACACAATTCATGAACTTCATCATTCTTAAAAGAAGTTCCATTATCCGAGATGATGATTTGTGGGATACCATACCTGCAAATGATTTGGTTCAAAATGAACTTGGTGATTACAGAACCCGACACAGTAGTAAGAGGCATAGCCTCTACCCACTTGGTAAAATATTTGGTGGCCGTGATTATGAAATTTTGGCCATCTATAGATGAGGGAGAGAATTTCCCTATTAAATCTAGGCCCCACGTAGAAAAGGGCCATGGAGTAGTGATTGGTTGTAGAGCTTGTGCCAGTATGTGAATCTCATGAGAGAATTCTTGGCACTTATGACACCTTCGTACAAACTCTACTACATCGTGTTCTAGAGTAGGCCAGAAATAGCCCATTCGATGTATTTTTCAAGTGGTGGCATGGCCACTGAAGTGGCCTCCACACATTCCACTATGAGATTCGTGGAGAATCTTCTTGGATTCTTCTATGTCGACACATCTTAGAAGCATTCCATCGAACGCTTTTTAATAGAGCACTTGCTCTATAATGACGTATTTGGCTATAATAATACGTAACCACCTTCTTTTCTGTGGTGTAGCACCTTCCAGATACGTATGATCCATGATATAATTAATAATATCAGCATACCAAGGACACTCAGAGATGGGAGGTCTAGTTTCTATGTAGTATATGCATTCATGGGGAAAGTCCAGATCTACTAGATCGCCTCTGTCTAATGGATAATCAGCTAGCCAATCCGCAATGATTTGTCCTTTAACAGATTTCTGATTTACAAACATTAGTTTGAATTCCCCCATTAAGGTTATAAAGCATCCAACCCTTTTAAACAAGGACCCTTACATGAGGAAAGTTCATAAATGTTCTATCTTTACAATGACCTTTGTTTCTTGATTTAACATGTAATGTCTTAAGCGTTTGGTTGCAAAGACTATGGTGAGACATTCTCATTCTACTTGCGTATAGCATGTTTCATAGTTGAGAAATGTCCAGCTAATGAAATAGACCACACGTTCTATCTTGTCATCTTCTTCTTGAGCCAGCATACAGGTTAGCAAGACATTGGTGGCTCATGAATATAAAATTAACGGGCGATCTGGCTTAGGTGGCATTAGCGTAGGTGGTGATAACAAGAAATGCTTAACTACGTTGAAAGCTTCATTGCAGTCTTCAGTCCAATCAATGCTATAATCTTTCTTGAGTAGATTGTTGATTGGATGAATGGCAAAACTGAAGTCCAGGATGAATCTTCGGATTACGCCAAGTTTTCCGAGAAATGACCTGATTCCAGATTCATCCAAAGGTGGCACCATTTCGAGAACAACCTTAATTTTGGTTGGGTCAACATTGATCCTGCATGACGATATAATGTAACCTAGGAGCTTCCCCCTTGTTACACCAAAGACACATTTTTCTAGATTTAGCGTGACTTTGTATTCTATCAGACATGAAAGAATGACATGAAGTACTTCCGGATGGTCACAACGTTTCTTGGCCTTGGCCAACAAGTCATCTACATAGGATTCCACAATTTTATGAATAAGATCATGAAATATATACATCATAGCCCACTAGTATGTAGCACCAGCGTTCTTGAGACCGAATGGCATAACAACATAACAATAGGTTCCCTAAGGAGTTATAAATGTGGTTTTAGCTTGATCTTGTTCAGATAATCTTATTTGATTGTATCCCGAGAATCCATCCATGAGAGATAAAAGCTCAAATCCAGTTGTTGCGTCAATAATGACATCTATAGATGGTAATGGGAAGTCATCTTTAGGACATGCCTTATTAATGTCTCGGAAGTCTACACAGATGCGTATCTTTCCATTCTTTTTTAGGATTGGAACGATATTAGATACCCACTGAGAGTAATCGACTGGTTTGATGAATCCTACTTGGAGGAGTTTCATTACCTCCTCTTTCACCATGAGAGCTACCTTGGGTTTCATTGGTCTTGATTTTTGTTTAATCAGTTTTACATCTGATTTAGTGACGAGGTTGTGCACCGCAATGCGTGGTGCAACCCCTGTCATTTCTTTATAATTAAATGTAAAAGCCTTCTGATGTTCCTTGAGAATATGAGTGTGTATTTCTACTTCTAATGGAGTTAACGAGGATCCTAACTTCAATATCCTTGGTTCATCTTCTGTTCTGATGTTAATATCAATTGTTTCTTCGATTAAAGAAGTGTTACCTTCTTCAAACTCAGGCGGGGCTGGAGGTAGTTCCAAATCATCTTTGTTCTTGACTGTGTATATGTTGAGTTCCTTTTGTGGGGGAAGCTCTGTCATGGGATTTCCAAAGTTGGAGGATGAATGCGGGATTAGGGATAAATCTACCACGTGATGGGTGAGATGTAACGCCCCATAGGTGTTCAAGAAATCAAGAGTGGTTGTATCACTATCGATGTGGTCTAGGATAGTAGATTTGTTTTCATTTCCATTTAAAAGAGGATTTGACATTATTTTTATTAGTGGTTCAGTACGAAGGGATACCATGAAATGGGTGTCCTCTAACTTACTATTTGGACTAAAGCACGCTGATGAGGTTGTTATTGAATCAGTGAGAAGATTTTGTTCTCGCGGGATTGCTTTAATTGATATGAAGTCAAACTCCTTGCTTAAATTTAGTACAGCTGTTTTGTAGAGTTGGAAGTGCTCAGCTTTTGTTTCATACATCTCAGCAACTTGATTTGCTACCAATTGCGAGTCTCCTAACACTCTGATGTTATCAATACTGATTCTCTTAGCTAAGATGAGGCCAAGGAGGAGGGCTTCGTATTCAGTGCCATTGTTTGTGCATTCAAAATTTAGTTTAAAGGCAAATGGTAGGGCTTTTCCTTCGGGAGAAGTAAGGATTACTCCTACCCCAGCTCCGTAACGACATTTAGCTCCATCGAAATGGAGATTCCAATACTTAGCTAGGAATATGGGCACTGGGATATTTTTTTTGTTAACATCTTCTACCTCTACCATGTAGAGATCTACTATTGGCAAAGAACTGACACCTACGGTGTACCCCATGCCTACAGAATCAAATGGTAGGAACATTGGTAGATCATGTTCTAGTAATTCAACAATTTTTGTAGTAGTTCCTAAGGATACTATTTCTACAATCTTAGCCTCATCTTTGAGGGCTGGGATTGTCTTGGCTAGGCTCATAGTTTCAAGATATGTCGTAGGTACCAACTTTTCTTTTGGTTTCGCGTTGGTAGGTTTATTAAGTTGGTTCATTGGGAGTTCAAACTCTGAGTGCATGCCTGGTCTTTTCTTTAGGTCAGCCAGGTGTACATCGAATGGTTTTAGATCACCTTTGGCTATGAACACCTTTCCTAAATGCAAGAATCTTACTTCTTGAAATAGCATAGAAGGGATTGCCTTCATACGGTGTATCCATGGTCAGCCGAGGATCATATTGTAGTTAGTTTCCCGATCTATAATATAAAACTTAGTCAGGATTGTTTTGGGTCCTAAGGTGACCGATAGTATTATAGTTCCAATTGAAGTGGCTTTAAGGTTGTCATAGCCTCTTAGTGTATTTCAAGTTGTGGAACAATTCGTTTCTCCATACCCTAGATTTTGAAGGAAAGAAAAAGGGACTATGTTAATTGCTGCCCCATTGTCAACCATCGCGTGTTTCACATAATTGTTATAAACCCACACTTGCAAGTGTAAGGCTGGATCACCTTAGCATGCAATCTCAGCATCTATTGGCATTTTGTTTATTTTGAATATGAATTCAGTGTCCCTATCCGTCTACCCCAGAGGGTGGATATCAAAGTCTATATGGTTTACCTATGTTTTGGGAGGTGGAGTGATGTTAATTAAATGACCTAAGCCTAATGCCTCTAAAAGAGAAGCCCTGTGAGTAGGGAAATTCTTCAGTAAGTCAAAAAATGAGATGTGTGAGAAGGTTTTTGTTAGATCATTAATTAAATCGTAAGCACCCACGGGATTTATTAATACTTGTTGGATATTGTCCATTTCTAATGGGTAGCTTGGACTTGGCTGAGAGGAATACTCTTGTGTCCTTGTTACAGCTTCTACGGGTAGTTCGGCATCTAACTCTACTAAACCGACTATCTTAGGTCATGGCTGACTTCCTAATTGTGGCGTAACTAACGGATTCAGTGAAGTTGAGGCTTCATGATCATTGTTTCCTATAATTACACCCTTATTTGTCCCATTTGGATTTATCTTGTTATTGTTGTGATTTGGGAGCGGATCATTGAAGATCTAGAGGAGTGCATTTTGAGGGGAAACTACCCTTGTAAAAGTATTTGGTGCTGGTGACGTAGGATCTGCCAAGAACATATTTTTTAAAAAGTTGTCTTTGTTCCTCTGGAAAATGTTGCATGAATTTATTGTAGTCACGGCACATTCTAGTGTCATGGCCTTGGATTTTGTGAAAACCACAATATGAGTTAGGATTGTAATTCTTATTTTATTGGCTTGGTGTATATTGTGGCCTAAAACTTTGATCAAACCGTTGCCTATTAAAGTTTTGCGTTTGTTGTCTTTGGTTTGAATTCTGGTTTTGATACCCAGTTGAATTTTGGTTTGGATCCCGTGTAGGGCTTCACCATTTTTGTTGTTTTTGTTGTTGTTGTGGATGATTAAAATCCACTGTATTGATTGTTGGAGTAAAGTTATTGTTTCATTGGTTGTTTATTTGTGGTGGAGTATTCACAACATTTACCTTTCTAGCTTGATCAGTTACTCCATCTGTTGTCACTCCGTGATTTTTATTAAGGATTTTAGGTCCTTGATTGACATTCATGGTAGTAGGATAAGTTGTAGTGTTCTAGTTGGAAGTGATTAACCTCCCATTTGCTCTATATGTTTTGCAACCACTATCAATTGCCACTTGATCTATTTGGAGAGTACTCTCAAGTACTTCATCATAAGTTCTTAGTGGGAACTTTTGGACTTCTTCCTTCACTTCTCTGCTGAGAGAATTAAGGAATAAATCGCATAGTTCCATTTGGTCCATATTTGGAGCACTTGCCGAAGAATAAAAAACTATACACCACCTCTGGATGAAATGGGCGACAGATTCATTGTGTTCTTGCTTGATGTGTAAGAATTCCCTGATTCCTGTTCTTAATAGTTTTTTCATGTCAAATGCCTTGATGAACTCTGAAATGAGTTGCTTGAATGAATGGATGGAAGCCTCAAGTATTCTATAATACCAATCAAGAGCGATACCTTCCAAGGTTTTGGGAAATATTTTAGCAATGACCCCATTCCATGGGAGTAGTTCTCGGATGGCTGTGGTGTAAGCTTTGATATGTGCATTCGGATCTCCCTCACCTTTGTACTTGGTAAAATCAGGAAGAGGCCTTAGAAGAATGACACTTCGTATGGTGAAATCTAAGGGCTCTTTCAAGTATTCTAAATATGTCCCTATCGTATAGGTTTCGACCATTGATGGTGCATGTTGAGGGAGTGGAGGTGGAATGGGTTGTTGGTATGGTGTAACATACGCATTGGTGGGGGCATAAGGAAACCCCTGTGTTTGAGGAACCATGTCGGGAGAGGAGAACATATCCCCTTGTGGTGATTTGGAGTACATGTTTAAGTATGAAGGGGTATTGTCCAAGAATGGATTATTTTCTACTAGACCGGGAGGTGTTAGAATGGTGTTAGAAATGGCATTTCTAGTCAGCATTTTTTGTGAATACTGAGGAGTCACACCTAACGTGCTTATTCCTATGAGGAGGTCTATTTGGCTAGGAGTAGAATTTCTTGCCTACATGAGTTGAGAATGGTGATTTGCCTGAGCAAGTTCTAACCCCCTCACTTTTTTTACCAATGTTGAAATGACTTCATTTGGTGAAGTCACGGTATTTTTCCATAGCGGTGTTTGTTGTATATCATGGTGTTGTATAGGCATGTGATATCCTGATATGAACTGGTCACTTCCCTGCCAAGTTTCCCCGAGGGAATTTCCTATATGTAATGACATGGAGGTATTTCCTTGAAAAGAGACCTCAGGTTGTGTTTGTAAACTCCCTATAGGTGGGTACATACCTTGGGAACGTTGTTCATTCCTGGCATAACGTATCGAATGTTCATTATCTAGAACCAGGTATGGATTAGCTTGTCTACTAATTTGTGGTCTAAGTAGTACCTGAGGAGATGAACTAGACTCTCCTATGAGCGTCATTTTGTTCGAGCCTGAAGGCTCTGTTTTTTGTGTTTGAGTGAATTGATCCAACTGCTCTGTTTGGAAAGATGAGCTATATCTGACCCTTGGAGTTTGTGTTGACAACTGGTTAGTTGAGTAGTTGTCACCCCATACTGAGAGCGAGGGCGATGATTGTCTATTTTGTTGAGCGTAGTATGCCTCAAGACCTAAGAGAGGCCTACCATATGCTTTAAATCCTGAAATATTCAGGGGGTATATGAATACCCACAGAATAATGGGAAGGAGCGAAGGTGATGGTGAAAGCTGATGAGGTAGTAAAGACGAAAAAGGTCGTCTAATTTAAAGAACTAGTAGAAATCTGACTCCAAATAAGAAAGTAGAAAGTTCACGTCGGGTTCACCAATTTTGTAAGATGGAAAAGTGACATGCAAGCATGAGAATCTACAAGTAACTCTTCCTCACACCTGACCTCCCGAGGTCATGCCGAGACATCCGGTGGGGATTGAATATGTGTGGGATACAGACAAGCTAGTTAGGCAATCTGATGTCTTTGACGTGCACTAGTGGAAATTGTGAATCTAATGCAAAGAAGGCCCTCCTAACCTGAACTAGTGTGATCAATCAATCAGCAAGGATGATTTCTCGAAGGCTCCAATCAATATCGATCTCTGGCGTGACTCGGTCTATGGGTTGTGGAATACTCTCCAGATAAGGTCATAGGGCGGATGGTAAATATAATTGACTCTATGGGCGATTCTCTGGCCTAGTCCAGAAATCCTTAGCTTTGTTAGTTGCTATGTCTAATAAGGATAACTGTTCGATGATGATAGGTGGAATTGGAGTAGATCTGAATACTAATGTACATAGGCCAGCATCTATGTCTGATTCTCATATGGACTTGTTGGGCTATGAGACTTGTGGGTCACAACTGTAGATTCATATTTGTTGTGGTCCTACTATGGTCCTGTGTGGATTCAGTCTCTAATCCCTAGTATCCAATAGTCATATGCTTTCTCAGCCTCTATATTCAGATTTAACAGTTATGTGATCTTTTCAGAGTATCTCACGGGTGCTTGTGCAACCTGAATTCTCAAGCTGGTATCTATATCTATGAGAATGTCTCCTACATCTAGCTGTGGGAGAAAAGGATCACAACCAAAGGTTTTCTCTCTTTCAAACCCTTCCACAGTCATGCGGATATGAATCTAGGGTAATCTGTAGTTTGGTTGATTTGACCAAAACGTGTGTGCTTGGTCGTCTTCTATGTTTAACCCGTGCAGTTGGAAACTGATTTGTTGTAAGTTTACCGTTGTTCGGAGGACTTGGATCATAAGATTCTTATCTATATCAGTTATGGATGTGACAAGATTGGGTTGGGGCATGATTCGCTCGAATACGTATTCCCTGGGCTCTCTTGGTCCCGTGATTGTCATACAAAAGCAACAATGTAAACTAAATGCAGCAAAGTAAAATTAACTATGTGAAGTATATCTATAACATATATAACTTCTATATTTTTGTATTTTATGATGAATTTTATAGATGAAATTGAAGGAGCGGCTATTTTAATATATCTAGAAATTGACAATTTAATCTAATGATGAATTTAAAACAAACAAAGTAACCGAGTATAGCTACTTGCCTGTGTAGTTGTAAATCTATTCTAAACAATGAAATAACTGATCTAATCTATTTGAAAGACTCTCGATCCTACCTCAGAAGTGAAGAAAGAATCATAGTCTCTCAGAAACTATCAATCCTCATAGCTTCCCTGGCAATATCGAAAGTAAAATTGACTGAAATAAAGTGATTGGCTACTCTATTTGATATGCTTCTAATTTAAAAATTTTAAAGCTAGAACTTGGATTCTGCAGACAGTGGCAAATCCGATAATGGGTGTGATCTTTTCCCCTCAGTGTGACCTCCTTGCTCCTTCATGTTCACATGGATCCAGAAAAGCGTGTAATGCTAGCATCAACAGAAGTAGATATTGGGACAAAGGTGACTTTCGGATACAGACTAAATACAATGCGAGTAGGAGAGAGATAGCGCAAGAGTACAGAGCTTAGCTTATACAATTCCTAGTGGGATTTATTACGAGTCATGCAACATAAAGCGTCCGGAACCTAAAACTATCCTACTTGAAGAAAAAAACCTGTAACTTTAATGGCTTCCTAAGGAAAAATAGACTATCTTACTCCAATGGATTGGATGAAATATCAACAGCATTCGCACAAGATGGATATGTGGCTTCCTAACAGCAAAAACAACACCAACTAAGCATGCAATGAATTAAACTAAGAATTCTAAGCAAAATGAAAGACTAATCTGTTGCAATGAGAAATTCATCGGCAAATCTGAGGGGCCATTTGCTTGAGCACAAACCAACTATTTATAGCATTTGCATTTACCCAAGGTAAAAACCAAATTGAACTCTTCAACTATAAACAATGGCAAAACACTATTCTAGGGAACTAGAATCATTAATGCAAGCCCAAGGTGGTGAAAAAAGCTGGTAAATGTTGAATTTTTATGTGAGTCGTGTTTAAAGAGAATTCTGGAAAATGCGTAAAGGACCACCACCCTAAGCAGGGTGGCGGTTATAGGACCACTGCCCTTATCAGGGCAGCAGTCACGAGACCACCGCCCAGGCAGGGTGGCAGTTTCGTAACTGAAGAGTAGAAGGCAAAGAAAAGAGGGGAAAATAGAAAAGAAAAGCATGCGGGGGCTAAGCGGGGCATGCGGGATGATAACGCATACTTGGAGAGATTTTCCGGATCCCGAACACCTTGCGAGGGATCAGGGTGGCGGTCATGAGACCGCCGCCCAGACAAGGCGGCGGTTTCGTAATTGAAGAGCAAAAGACAAAGAAAAGAGGGGAAAAGAGAAAAGCAAAGCATGCGGGGGCTAAGCGGGGCATTTGGGATGATAACGCATACTTGGAGAGATTTTTTGGATCCCGAACACCTTGCGAGGAGACCTGTATCATCATTGGGGTATGTGTTACATTGTTTCGACAGTGCAGTACCCTACAATTTTGGGTACGTATAGTTATCTTCTTTGATTTATTGGTCATTTTCAAACCCTTGTTGTCACACATACAATAAGGCTCTCTAAATGGATTTAACATTATCTCAAATCCTATCCATAGATGAAGATTCTTATAAAATAAACATTAGAAGATTTATGGGCACTCCATGCACCAACAACATTGGCACTACTCTTAAGAGGCCCCAAACCACATGTCATTCTCCATCTAGCTTGTGATATCTAGATAGATCAACCAAACTTGGAATTATCTTTGACCATGTTTTATTTGACTTAGATCTTGCTAAAATACTTGGAAAGAGGATGTTTGAGAGCTTGTAGATGATAGATATAGTTTCCTTGTGTCACATCACACAATTTTAGTTTATTTTGTAGGAAGGATAAGTCATACAATGCGGAATATTTTACAAGGGTAGGGGTACATGCATTATTTTGTAGCTGAGTATGCAGCTACACGTGTGTATGTATATCCTAAAAAATATATACACACTTATGTGTAGTTGCAGTCACAACTGTGCAACAACACTTGTTGTCCAGTGTCCGTAAAGTATTTAATATTTTACAACTTATTCTTGTTCACCTGTTGTATGATGTCATTTTACCTTGCTATGAGAAATGGTTCGTATTATATAATTATGGTTTTATTTTTGTATCGGTGATGAGTAATTGTTCTGCACCTTCCTTTGTTAATGTTTTTGAGGAAATTGTACATAGTGTGGATACCACATCTGGCATGGATATTAATATATTACCTATCTTATTGAAAGTAATGACTTGTAAGGAAGAACAAAATTTATATATTTCTACAATATATTTTGGGAATCTTTATATTTTTGCAAAATTATAAATTCGGTACAAAAACTTGTTGACTGAATGTGACTTTTGGGGTAAGAGGTCAATATTATGTTTTTCCATTTATGACACAGTCACACTTAATTATCATTAAGGTTTACCGCTCTGTTTAAAACTTGCAAGGTCATATGATCATATTATACTAGATTATGAGTTACTATAGTTATCAATCGTCACCATGTTTACGGATTTGCAACATATTGTTTTCAATTGCTGTATGACCACCATCGATTTCTATGGTTAATATAGTCTCTACCATACTTCATTAGTATGTGCATATAGTAAGGGTTAGATAGTTTATTATCTTGGTCCTGGTTTATGCATTATGAATTCATTGTCTTATTGGCATCCATAGGCATTTGAATAATAATAGGTTAAGCATTATCTGTTTTCAATTTAAAATATCATAACATTGATCTTATGCTATATTTTGAATGATTCTTACTAATGGTCAATTCGACCCATGCAAAAAGTAGAAAAGTTGGTAAGGTAATTGGGTTATTTGTTTAACCTTGATGTTTGGAGGATAATACGTTGGTCCTCGACTAACATTGCATGACATTGATTGTTAAGTGATTGATTAATAAAATGAAGCTGGTCATTTACCAAACCTGTGTAGAAATTTGGCATTTTTAGTTGTATGAAGGTAATATTAATTCCTTACTAAAACAAGATTTAAATGAATAATTAAAATGATTGATGTTCAACATTAAATTTTTAAGTAATATCCACGAAATGTTTAATGGGAAATATGGAAGAGGGTGGTGAGTTCAAGGCCTCTATGTGGCTGTGAGAAAATTTAATGAGAATTTAATGCACTTCCATGGATTTTTGGGAATCCCAAAGCTTCTCAAGGAAGCTATCAACAAGGCTATGAGTTTCTCAGGAGTTCACTTTTGGTTTACTAATTCTTTTTCTCCCTCTTGAGATCTGCATGTGAAATTTTTTAAGATAATAGTTTTGGGTCTAAAACTGTTATTCTGGAGGAAATTCCGCCGCTCATTAAGTTGATTATTTAATGTAAAAAAAATCATGGTAACCGAAAGATAGATTGGGGAAAACATTGGAGGGATTGGTGGGTCGAACCAACTTTGTTGAGAGTAAGAAATATGAACAAGGAAAAGGAAGATTCCAAGAAAATAAAAAGGTTTCTCCGGGATCTTAATTCAGACATGATTCGTTCTTCTCCTTTCCTTTAAATTCTATTCTTTATAATGCATATATGAATGTATATCACTACAATATTGATGGATACTTGATGTCTATAAAATTGATTTAAAATACGCGTAGTATTATTTCATTGAAGGGAGTAATGGCCTTAAATAAAACTAGGGCTTGGTTTCTACCCTTTTGATTCAAGGATATGGGTTTTGGTCTCAAAATGTGTTAGGAAATCGTCTCATGTTATTATGTAAGTTTTCACGAAAACCCATTACATGTAATAAGGAAATCTATTGGAGCTTAGTTATTTATTTTTGAAAAATGCAAAGTATTCTTTGTCTTACACATATACGATTACTATGTTACTTGATTAGATATGGGCTGATCTTATTGAGTAATTTGGGTAACATGGAAGTATATGGAGACTTATTTAGTTTTATGAAGTTCATAGGAAAACTATATAGACATTTGTTACTTGTATAAATCTAGTTTGATTTTGTTTGCATGTCTGATCTGGGATAAACGTTGAGGTTTGACTGTTAATTTGACCTAGGTCAGTCGATATTGGTATCTCTATCCCTCCACTTAATATATAAATTCAGTTGTGAACTTATGACTAAAACCTCATTCTCTAGGCATTGATATGTGTAACATAATTAGTTCTGTTTTAAAAAGTTGTACATGGTGATTATAAATTGTTACATGATGTTTCATTGAAATTTTATTGACATCCATAGGAATTGTGTTTGTATTATGGAAGAAATAATTGCATTATTAGACTAGACATTGTTTGTTTGATAAAATTAAGGAACTTAATTGGTCTAGTTGGATAAGGTTATGATATTTTGATTTGTTTAAGGTATTCCAAATTGTCTTATTGGTAAGGTTGAAATCATTAATCTTTTCGTTGCCTGAATAGTGTGGGTATTAATCTTTAGTGTGTCGATATGTTAAGGTAGGGACATGTTCATAAAGAGTTAATATATATGTATTTGTTATACTAATTCAAAAAAAATCAAAATATGGATTGATTAAGAACATCTTTGCTGGAAAGCCTATGGTGACACATGTAGTATGGATGATGTTATAAATATAAATTAGTTAGTAACATTGTTATAGAAGTAACATGTATATTATTTCCATTTGTAAAATAATGGATAGAAGGAATGATAGAGTCATAGACAAGGGAATATAAAACTTGAATGGCTTCAGTGACTAGTTCCTTTAAAGTGAATAATGTTTTCATTAGTGAATGGAATCTTTGACAAAAGAGGATTGTGATAGACTAGTATCAACTAATCTTGATTATATAATGGAAATAATTTTTGACCCTTCAAAGCTATCAATTTTATGAAATTGTTGTTATCATTAACCAATAAATTGGTTATTGTGGGCAAAGGTTACCTTGTGGTCAATAATGATATTTGGGGGTCACACACACACACACACACACACACACACACACACACACACACACACACACACACACACACACACACACTTGCTTCATTAATTACGTTGATATCTTGAACTTGTTGTACTATTGAAATATGTTTATGTATTTATTATATCAAATAAAATCTAAAGTTGAGGAGAATGAAAATTTAATCCAGTTCTGTTGGAACTAACCATGTACAATGTTTAATTGTATCATGTAGGTTGAAATTTAATGCGGAAAGAAATAAAATATTAGTTATGATACAACTTACACACACACACACACACACACACACACACACACACACACACTTGCTTCATTAATTACATTGATATCTTGAACTTGTTGTACTATTGAAATATGTTTATGTATTTATTATATCGAATAAAATCTAAAGTTGAGGAGAATGAAAATTCAATCTAGTTCGGTTGGAACTAACCATGTACAATGTTTAATTGTATCATGCAGGTTGAAAATTAATGCAGAAAGAAATAAAATATTAGTTACGATAAACTTACACACACACACACACACACACTTCATTAATTACGTTGATATCTTGAACTTGTTGTACTATTGAAATATGTTTATGTATTTATTATATCGAATAAAATATAAAGTTGAGGAGAATGAAAATTCAATCCAGTTCGGTTGGAACTAACCATGTACAATGTTTAATTGTATCATGCAGGTTGAAAATTAATGCGGAAAGAAATAAAAGATTAGTTATGATAAACTTAATTGACATGGATTAAATTGTAAAATATCATTATTATATTGTATTTTATTGACATTGATTTGTTTATGGATTATCATGAACAATTTTTTAATGTTAAAAGCAAAAGGAATTACTTCGCATGATGTAGGAAAGGTGATCAAAGGCATGTTGCATTCTATTATTATTGTGATATCAATATGTACTTTTAACGAGGTTTTTACCCTCCATGATATAATATAAGTCATTGATTTATAGCATACTTGTGACCCTATTAAGTGTTATGATGCCAAAATTATGCAGACTATAATGTATTATTGCAAAGTACAACTTCATGTTTATTGTTATCATTATGTATGTTATGACAAGAAATTATACTATGTCAAAGTAATAATATTGTTAAGGTATACTTGAAAGTTCTGTAATAAGATAATAACATGTTTAAATTATACAATAAATGATATTTATACATTGATTAATCATATGCTTGATGAATAATCTTGTAAGAACATCGGCAAGCTATTGCTGTGAAAATGTAAAAGAGATAGTCATGGAAAATGATATCTCACTATTGTATTATGAGCATTAATAAATGAATCATTATAAATTATGTGTATCTTCCTTATGATGTGCATGTAACTATGAATTAGTTATTATGAAGGTGTAATTAAGGGAACAATTATAAATGGCGTACTTAATGATGATAAATAACACAAGACTTATTTGTTGACCTAGATAACTAGGATGATATAATTAGTTTATATAATACAAACAAGATGTTGTCTTTTAATAGTAGTGACATGTAATCACTTGGTTAAGTATCATAGTCATATGATCAAATTACGATAGTATGAAATCAAGTACAAGGGTGATTTGAGATCACATGTATAGGGTACAAATGTACTTATCTGTCCTAGTAAACTAAATCAACCTAGTAACGAATTGTCACATCCTACAATTTTTATCTGGTTGTCAAAAGGGATAAGTCGTAAATGATGGGTGGGTTATGAGAGATGGAGGATAAACTATGTTGCGTAGCTTTATATGCAACCACATATGTGTATACATGTCCTAAAAATAATTTGCACACTCACTTGTAGTTGCATGTACATCCTCACAACATCGCTTGTCGCTTGAAACTCATAACATACTCTGCATTTACAACATATTCTTGTTTACTTTAATGTTATATGCACTTGCTTTGTTGAGTATGTTGATTAGATGCATTGTTGTACAATTGGATTATTGTACCTTACTTTAACATCCTAACTTATCTTTCTTGCTGGAAGCAAAGATTTGCAAAGTATTATTAAATTTTTTACATAGTTGCAATACATTTCTTTGATGTGTGAGTTATTATTGAATGGTAGAAGGTTATTAAACTCATTTGACTCTATGATGATCATAGATCATGTAGCAAATGATTGGAATTCGTGGGTGTGATTAACCACCTTTGACCGATCAACACTCCATTGTGGGAAATGATCTATTTAATAATGTTTTGGCTTTAGGTAATGTTGTTTTTATCTCAAACCCTTGGGCATTTATAGTGTGACTAAGGTAGAGGGAAAATGTTTTAATAGATAAAGATATGGTTATAAAAAATAAGGGGCATTACCTTATACTAATGACAAGGTTTTCATATTATATCTAATGTATGAAACTAAAAGTTATACATAGAGGAGGGTGCTCGAAGTCTATTAGTTCTAAGGGATATTGTTAATTAAGAGGATGACCATATGAACTAAGACTTGTTATTAATTCTTCAACTACTCTACATTAATTATTCTTAAACATGCCACCGCTAACCTTTTTAAGGGCAGAGATAAGTTGGTTAAAAATATAGATATCTATTCGAATGACTAAGTAGTTAGTAAGATGATAAGGTAAGATAAAAGTCTTGCTAAATTTGAATAAAAATTAGATGGGCAGTTAAACTTGGTGGTAAGTGCACTTATGTCCATACATTAATGGAATTCAATAATTATCCACAAACTTTGGGACATGAAAAAAGGTGGTTGGAAAAAATGAGAGTGGTTTGTGGTATTGGTTATTTCATTTGTTGGGGTTAGCACAAGGTTGTACAGATTATATATCAAATCTAAGCATACATGCAATAAAATAAGATATTCTACTAGAAGAAATATACAAAACAAGATATATAAATCAACACCAAATTTAACGTGGTTCACCCAGTATGGGCTACATCCACCAAGAAACAAGCCAATCTATTATCCAAAGCTTTCAGAAGATATACAATTAAAGATCTACAATCTTCCACACCTCTCAGATGTATAGTACTTTCTTTCTCTCAATATTTTCTTTCTTCTCCAAGAATTCTCTCTCTCACAATAATCTTTAACACACAATCCTCTTCCTTTTAAACCCTATATTTTATGCTTATATAGGCATATTCAAACTTAGGGCACTTAGCCATGAATTTACAATCAATAGATTTGTTTTAATACTAAAATTAGATCTAATTCTCGAGAGTTAAATAAAGCATTCCCACACATGTAACCAATGCCATTTAGCCCTAACCAATGTTGGTTCCTCCTTTCCTGACCGATGTTGGTCATATGTGACCAATGCCAGTTCCTCCATAACCGATGTCGATTATTGTGTAATCCTGCAAGTTTAATATTACATGCTAATCTGAAGTAATTGAGCTCCATAACTCAAAAATCTCCCACTTGGAGATAAATTACTACACTATACCTGTACAGTGTCATTCTTGGATCCTTTCCTTAGCTTTATTTCTTCCTCTTCAAGTCTCAAACTTGAAGACCAATAGAAGTGGAGTGTAGCTCCAACTTCTCTTTTGCTAATGGATTTGTTAGCATATCTGCAGGGTTTTCACTCATATGAATCTTCTCCAATTCTAGCTTCCCATTGTCCAATACCTACCATATGAAGTGATACCTCAACTGAAAGTGTTTCATTCTAGAATGAAACATTGAGTTCTTTGCCAAATGAATTACACTCTGACTGTCACTGAACAATTTGTAATCATATTTCTCCTTTCCCAACTCTTCCATGAACATGTTCATCCATATCATCTCTTTGCTAGCCTCTATAGCTGTAGCATACTCTACCTTTGTAGTAGACAAAGCCACCACCTTCTGCAATCTTGAAATCTATCTAATTGTCATCCCACTTACTATGAAAATATATCCAGGAGTGCTCCTTTTACCATCCATATCTCCAGCCATATCTGAATCAACATAGTCATGTAATGAAATATTTGAACCTCCATAGCATAAATGCATGCTAGATGTCCCTCTAAATACCTAAGAATCCATTGAACTACTTTCCAATGCTCTTTACCTGGATTATCCATAAATCTACTCATAACTCCCACCTCTTATGCAATGTTTGGTCTGGTAAAAACCATAGCATACACGAGACTCCCAACTACTGAAGTATATGGTACTCATGTCATGTATTTGACCTCCTCATGTGATGAAGTACATTGATATTTTCTCAATTTGAAGTTTCCATCCATATGTGTACTTACAGGTTTTGAATCTTACATGTTAAACCTTTCCAACACCGTATTGATATAAGCCTCATGAGACAAATACAATTTTTTGTTCTTCCTATCTCTGTGTATTTACATGCCAAGGATTCTTTTTGTAGCTCCTAAATCCTTCATAGTAAATGTGTGAGCTAGCTTTCCCTTAAGCTCACCAATGTCATGCATACTAGATCTTGCAATAATAATATCCTCCATATACAGTAACAAAATAATGCAGCTCTCATTTCCAAGCTTCTTGAAATAATCACAATGGTCATATCCACATCTCAAATAACCATACAAATGCATAAAACTATCAAACCTCATGTACCATTTCCTTGGAGCTTGTTTGAGCCCATATAGGCCCTATTTTCAACCTGCACACTAATTTCTTCTTACCCTTGATTTCATACCCAAGCAGTTGTTGCATAAAAATCTCTTCATCCAAATCACCATGAAGAAAATTTGTCTTCAAATCTAGTTGCTCTAAATGCAAATCATGTACTATAACTATACTTAACACAGTACGTATGGAAGTCATTTTAACAACAAGAGAAAATATTTCACCAAAGTCAATACCTACTTTTTTGTGCAAATCCTTTTACTAAAAGCCTTTCCTTGTATATTTTTTTCCACCCTCTTCTTCCTTGATCATGTAAACCCACTTGTTTTGTAATGTCCTCTTACTTGTTGGAAACTTAACCAAATCCCAAGTTTGGTTTTGTTCCAAGGAGTCCATCTTCTCATCTATTCCATGCTCCTAGTGTATGTGGATCTTATCCTACATTGTTTCTTCAATACTTTTTGGTTCACTATTATCAGTCAATAATAAAGAAAATAGAGAAGGTGCAAATCTTTCTAGAGGTTTGCTTACCCTTTGTGACCTTCTCACATAATTTTAGGGTACCAGAGGCTCATTTTGGACCTCCTGGACATTTGTTTCCAATTCTAACAGTGACTGACAATACTCACCTATAATTGATGTCAATTCTTCTAACCGATGTCGGTTTGTCTCTTCTATAACTGATACTAGTTTAGTTGACATATTTCAGTTAGGGGTCAACCGACACCAGTTACTGTGTAACCCTGTCGGTATTATTTTTAAATCCAAGAGTTCATTATTATTCACAAACTTCTTAACCAATTCATCCTTGGGTACCAAATTTTGATCCCTATACATTCTCTTTTCATTCCATTCAATGTCACAACTCCTAATAATTTTAGAATTCTCTAAATTCCAAAAACAAAATATGAAATCACCATATCCATAACCAATGAAAGTGCATCTCTTGGATTTTGTATCCAACTTTTTCTGATTTTCCTTATCAATATGCACAAAATCTTCTGAACCAAAAAATTTAAGAAAATAAAGATCTACCTCTTTTTCAGTCTAATATTCCTCTAGTATTCCTCCATCTAGTGAACTTGAAGGCCCGCGGTTAATCAAATAAATTTTTGTATCAACTACTTCTGACCAAAACTACAAGGGAAATACAACATGTATCCTCATACTTCTAGCACATTCCATGATTGTCCTATTCATTATTTTTGCAACACCATTCTCTTGTGGTGTCCTTGGAACCATCCTTTCTCTATGTATTCCATTCACAGAATAATAACCATTGAAATCCTTGCTACAGTATTCACCACCATTGTCAAATCTAAGGCACTTTAACTTTGAATCTGATTCATTCTCTACAAGGGCTTTCCATCTTTTAAAATTATCAAAAACATCATATTTACGTTTAATATAATGAACCCATACATTTCTTGTAGCATCATCAATGAAAGTAACATAATACAGGGATCCTCCATGAGAAGCTACCTGGGCTAGTCCCCACACATCTGAGTGTACAAGCTCCAATTTCTACTCTTTCTTAGTTGCACCAACTTTGAGAAATCTCACTCTCTTTTTCTTTCCAAACATACAATGCTCACAGAAATCAAGATCTAAATCTTTCAAATATAATAACTTACCCTTACCCTTTAAGATTTGCATTCCTTTTTGACTCATATGGCCCAACCGATTATACCACATGTATGCATCTGAATCTGAAGTAGATAACACAAAAAAGGAATCAATAACATAGGTAGATAAATATAACATTACTATCTTCTTACCTCTTGCCACAAAAAAATCACCCTTAATGAATTTCTAAGAGTCTGTTGTGAATGTAACCATGCAACCAACTTCACCTAGTTTCCCTAGAGAAATAAGATTCCTCTTGAGGCTTGGCACATGCCTCACATATTTCAATACCCATGTATTTCCATTCTACAATTTTAGATGAACTTCCCCTTTACCAGTAATACTACAAGGTTCATCATCACCAAAATATACATGCCCAAAATTTCCCTAGACATAATTTCTGAAATAACCATTATTATGGGTTGCATGGAAAGAAGATCCTGAATCTAAAACCCATGATTCTATTCTATTATCCAAAGAAAGAATAAGAGAATATTGCATTATCTCTGCTACAATATTTTCCTCTTTATTTGACTCTTTACCTTTGTTTGGGTGTTGGTTCTTTTTATCCTTTGACCATTAATCTTTCTTTGTATGTCCTTTCTTTCCACATTTCCAACAGGTAACTCCCTTACCTCTAGATTTAGACATTCCATCCCTTGACTTTGATTTCCCATTATTCTTACTCTTGGATCTCTCCTTCTTCCTGTGTCTACTTTTTGCATTCAAAGCATTCCCAGATGATGATTCCTCTGTACTTTTCCTACGAATTTTTTCATTCAAGATTATACTAACCACATCATAAAACTTCAAAATATTATTAGCAGATGTTGTATTACTAAAAAATGTTACCAATTTATCCCAACTATCAAGCAAATAACATAAGAATAAGATTGTTTTCACTTCATCATCAAACGGAATATCAACTGATTTTAACTGATTTACAATAGATCAAAAATCATTTAAATGACTAGATGCAGATCCACCTTCATGCATCTTAGAAATAAATAGTTTCTTCATCAAATAAAATTTATTTAAAGCACTAGGATTTTCATATAAATTAGCAAGAGATTTCATTAACTCTACCGTAGAATTTGCTTCTATAATATTGGAAGCCACGGATGTTGTCAGGCTCAATCTTATAGATCCCAAATCATTTCTGTCAAAAATATTCCATTCTTCATTAGTCATCTTCATAGGTATAGAATTTTCATCCAACAGTAAATAAAAATCTCTTTGATACAGATAATCCTCAATCTACATCTTCCATAATTGATAATTTTGGTCGTCAAACGTCGCTACCTTGTATTTATTTTCTTCTTCCATTGTTGTAGCTCCCACTCAATCAGAAAACCATCTATGAGTAAATTTTTCAACACATAAAACCCTCAAACAAAGCTCTAATATCATTTGTTTAGGTTAGCACAAGGTTTTACAGATTATATATCAGATCTAAGCATACATGTAATAAAAGCAAATATTCTTTCAGAAGAAATATATAAATATATATATATAAATCAACACCAGATTTAACATGGTTCACCCAGTGTGGGATACATCCACCAAGAAACAAGTCAATATATTATCCAAAGCTTTCAGAAGATATACAATTGAAGATCTACAATCTTCCACACCTCTCAGATGTACAATACTTTTTTCTCTCAAGCTTTTCTTTCTTCTCCAAGAATTCTCTCTCTCATAATTATTCTCACAATAATCATTAACATACAATCTTCTTCATTCTAAACCCTATCTTTTATGCTTATATAGTCATATAGAAACTTAGGTCACTTAGCCATGCAATTACAATCAATAGATCTTCTTTAATACTAAAATTAGATCTAATTCCCAAGAGTTAAATAAAACACTCCCACACAAGTAATTGACGTCAGTTAGCCATAACCGATGTCAGTTCCTCCTTATCTGATTGATGCCGGTCATATGTGACTGATGTCGGTTCCTCCATAACCGATGTCAGTTATTGTGTAATCATGTAAGTTTAAAATTTCATGCTAGTCTAAAGTAATTGAGCTCCATAATTCAATATCATTATTTTTTAGGGTTTCATTGAGTTATGAAGCTCTGCATTAAGTTCTTGTGAAGTATTTTTACATGTGATCTAGTTGATTTCAAAACCCACCTTGTTAAAAGGGGGTTGCGAGATTTATTTTGATTATTTTATTTTACAATTTTGAGGTCAAGTTGTCATAGCAGGGAACCCTGAACGTGTTAGAAAGAAAAGAAGAGGAAGCTGATATTCTATTACAGGCATGATATGACCTAATTCTCCCCTCATTGCTTATCCTATTTATTATTTGCATAAATGCATCTCTGTATTTGTTTGGATCTTTTATGTTAGTGTGAGCTCTATTTTTTGTGGATATATCCTTCTGATCATAATAGATCCTTTATATGTTCAGTTCTAGGTATGTAATAAAACTTCTAGAAAACTCAGAATGGTTGGTAGTTATAAAAATGCTCTTATGAATGTATATTTATTTATTCAATGTGAAAACGATTCAAAACCCCTTAACTAGGGTGTGCTTGGGTAAATTACAGTTATATTGTTTTTGAATCCCAAGATTTGAATGCTTGATTTTGGGTATTATTGTTGCTAATTTGATATGTAGCTTGTGTTTAACGAAACCCTTAGAAATTATTAAGAGGTTACCATGGCTATTATTGCATTGTTTCAATGTGTGAGCCAGGTTTGTCTTTTATGAGTTCTTAGGTATAACTTAGGTTTGTACCCTTATAAAAGAAACACCCAAAATATTTGGGGTCGAATTACATTTATTTATTTATAAATGTTAGATCGAATCCTTATATTTGAATATGGAAATCTTGGGGATAATTGATTCTTGAGCCTTTTCGAGTGATCTTGTGACTTTGTGTTGCATAAACTAGTGCAGTGATAAATGATGTTTTGTTTTTAGATTCTATTTTGGTCCTTTATTATGGTATATTGGTTTTTTATTTCTATGGAACCTTACTTTAATCTTGGAAATGTTTTCTACAACTGATACCCATTGTAAAGATGGGCATTCTATTGAGGTGTATGTTATTTTGAAGGTTGATGTTGTGGATGAACATGTGCTTTAGCATGAAGTAGATTGGTTGTAGGTGTAAATTATCCTACACATCATTTATGTCTTCATGATCGCTGCTAGTTTTCATAAATATATCTAGGAACATTTAAATGTTTCCAATCTTGACTATGGCATTCGATAATCCTTATTAGGATCCCGATGATGCCCATGAGATATTGGGGTGTTCCTTTTAATAGATTGTATACGGTTGACTGCAGTTCTTGAAAGGGTAAGGTGTCTAGGATTACCTTAAGGTGGGAAAACACACATTATTTCTCGCATGTTTATTTATTGTTGTTGGTCATTTGACAATGATGATCCATGTTGAATATGGGAAGTCACAAGGCTAATGCAATTGGCTATAAAAAAATACAAGTCTGTTCCACTTTGATTGTGGCATGGCATTGATTGAGTGATGATGTGTTCATGCTTTTTGATGATTTGTACTTGATCTAGTTTTAAGGGAATAAGGACTCCCATAGTATTATACAATATCTAGTATCAATTTAAAGTACCAATTTGAGAAACCATATAGTCACCCAATTGAAAGGGTACATGTAGTGACTAGTATTGATAGATTTACTACTGTTTAAATGCTAATGAAAAATGATTTTTAAAAATGAAAATTAAATTGTTCCATTTTTTATCATTAATTCTATCATTGTGTATTGGTCAGGAAGAACAATAGATTATAATGTTTATTGATGTTATAAATTGTAGTGTTTCATCTATGTAAATAGTGAATGGTACAACCTGTTAAGGTAGAATTAGGTATTATCATTCTAATCATGTTGGATTGACAATGTACATTTTGTGCATTAACATTTTCAATTGTAGGATCAAGGATCTTTGAAATGGTAAAAGAAAAGAATGAATTACTTCCTTGATTATTTGTACCAAATTTTATGTATAACAAGAGGAAGTAGTGTTGCATGGAAATGTGAAAAGAATGTATTTTTATTGATTTATGTGAAAGACATATCTTGAACTTATGTTTAGATCAGGTAGAATGAAATGTAAAGATGGCTAAGAAGCCTGTTGTGATAAAATTAATGAGACCTATCAAATATGGCACCTTTTACTTCAACAGAGAATTTTTTTGATGTATTGTAAATGAAAGACATATTCAGACTATATATGAATATGAAATTAATGTGATGACCTATTTTATATGTATGGGAACTTGAAACACTTGTATTGTTGCTCCGACAACGTATATTTTGATAAATTATAATTTGGGTGATATAATATTATTATTATTGTAAAGAGATGAATTAAGAAGTATTCATATGTCTAATCTATAATGATATTAAGCATATATACAAGGGCATCTATACAGTTTGATTGCCCTTATGTGAATTTGATGAAGTAACATTACTTCTTTATTATATATTGTTATTAGCATGTATTGCACTTATGGGGTATGTTATAATATGAAAAGATAAGAAATATAGATAAGAATGTACCATATCTAGGTCAAAATTCAAAAGATTCACCTTGGTATATTATGAAGGTTATGGAACCCAACGTATAATGGCTATATGGTAAACTCTTCCTCTATGAGTATATATATGTTACATTTGAAATTATCAATAATTAGATAGTTTGAAGATTGGTTAGCCAATTTTTGATATCAACTTAATACTCAGTGTAAAGTAATATATAGTAAAGGTATTAAGGTAAAAGATATCTTGATGAGGCCATAAATTGGCCATAAATTACCATTATTTTGTCCTTCCAAGTTACCTTTGAAAGTGGATTTAAATGTAATCTAGGAACTTATAGTTTGCTTAAGATAGAATATAGGATATATATCTTGTTCATTCTTTAGAAATATTTTTTTATCTATTTTGTTGACTAATCCTATTGATTATTTGGGAAAAGATGCAAAGTCTTGTGTATGCAGGCCATAAAGGAAAGATAATGCTAGTATTGGGAAAAGTGAAATTGATCATAAAAAGTACATCTAAAATCAAATATAATTTCATATTTAGATTCCTCTCAAAAAATTATGTAAGTTCAAAAAAATAATCATCTCAATCTGAGGTCACATGCAAAATTTTTAGTTGTTTTAAGTTAGCTGCGAAACTCGCAGAGTTAGTTTCGGAACTCACAGAGTTAGTTCCGGAACTTGCAGGTTTAGTTCTGGAACTCACAGATTTAGTTTCAGAACTTGTATCAATTGAATGACAGTTAGTTCTGAAACTTTCAATTTGTGGACAAATCATATTTAGTTCCAAAACTTGCAGATTTAGTTCCAGAACTTGCATAAAAGGAATGACAGCTTTAGTTTCGGAACTTGCATCAACAGAATGACAGTTTTTGAGGGATTGTGAAAACTTAGAGATTCCAATGGGAAATATATGAGAGGTTTTTTTTCATAAATTTTTTTAACAAAAACCTTATTCATATTTTGCTACAGGTTTTACCAATGAAGAGAGATCTAACTTTTAGTGAGCTATAGTCCGAGGAAAAATGTATCAGACAAGCACTAAAAGTTCCATAAACAAAAATAGAAAGGTAAAATGGAAAATATGAGAGAGGTTTTTGTTCATAGATTTTTTTTTAACAAAAACCTCATTCATATTTGTTACAAGTTTTACCAATCAAGAGATAAATAACTTTTAGTAAGTTGTAGTCCGAGGAAAAATGTATCAGACGAGCACTAAACATTTCATAAACATAAATAGAAAAGTCAAATGGAAAATATGAGAGAGGTTTTTGTTCATAGAAATGTGTTTAACAAAAATATCATTAAAATTTTCTACAAGTTTTACCAATAAAGAGAAATCTAACTTTTAGTGAACTGTTGTTCGAGGAAAAAGTGTACTTGGCAAGCGTCAAAAGTTCCTCAGTCAAAAACAGAAAAGTCAAATGGAAAATACGAGAAAGGTATTTAGTCAAAATAATATTTTGAGGTAAATCCTTCTTCCAATAATATAGAGGAATAAAATCATTATGATTCTTGTTACCGAAAATCAAGGAGAAGATTTGGGAGCAAATCTTCCTAAAATAAGTGAGATAAGATTTGACTTCAAGAATATATCTCTCTCCATATTTTGTGGAGATGGAGATCTTAGTTGTTAGGATTGGAATAAAGATAAGATCAAATTGTATTTCTTAAAATAAGGAGTTGGTTGGATGCATGAATTATAAATGCAACCTTCCACACTTAGATATGTAATGATTTTCTCCAAAGAAATAAAGATATATTCTTTCCTCTCAAATATTCTGTAGTTTTGAGATCTCAGAAGTATGATTTAAATCCTCTTCCAAGGAATGAGCTAGACACTCATTCCAAGGAATATGGATCTATGTATTTATGTTTATGTTTATTCATTTGTCTTTAATTCATTCTGTTGTATTGTTTTTATCTTTGTATTGTGAAAATTCAGTCTGTTGTAAACCTGCAGGTGTTTCATTCAATTGTGTTTATTTTTAATTCAGAAATTTCATTTATGCAAGTGTGTTTTTTAATTCATGTAAATGTGTTTCTTTCATGAAAATTTCATTTATGCAAGTTTTCCTTTTAATTCCTACAAGTTTGTTTCTTTCATGCAAACTTTATTTCTGCAAGTGTGCCTTTCAATTTCTGCAAGTGTGATTTATTTTATGCAAGTCTAGTTTGTGTTTAAAGGAGTTACTTTCCAATATTTTATTCTCTTAATGCATACAACCTTTGGAAGTACATTCCCCTCCCCTTAGACTTGAATTCCTCCTGGAAGTCACTGGAAAAAATGTGGAAACTGAACTCGTAATGAAGTACCATCCTCCCATGTACCTGCATTCTCATCATATATGTCCCACTACACCCGAACCTGATCAACCTCTCTACCTCGAAGGCCCAGGGTCCTAGGATCTAAGATGTGAAAATGATCCACCATCACTTTCCTCTGATCCTAAACTTGTAATGATGTCCAATCCAGCACATGAGATGGATCTGCAAGATATCTCTTGAGAACTGAAACATGAAAAAATCATGTATACGAGACAAGTTGGGTGGCAATGCTAGATGGTATGCCAAAGGGCTGATACGCTCCAATATCTCAAATGGACCAATGAATCTAGGAGCTAACTTAGAACCTTTTCCATAATGAATAGGGATCTTGTGTGGCCTAACATGAAGGAACACCTTCATGCCCACATCGAAACTATAGTCGATCCTATGCTAATCCGCATACTTCTTGTGCATGTCCTGTGCCTCCTGTAATCTCTATTTGATCAACACCATTTGTTACTCCATGTCCTGTAAAAGGGCTGGTCTAAGAGATACCCTATCCTCTAACATGTCCCAGCTAAGAGGTGTCCTGCACTCTCTACCATACAAAGCCTGAAAAGGATCCATGCCTATGGAACTCTGGAAACTATTATTGTAGGCAAACTCCACTAAGTACAGGTACTCCTCCCATTTATATTGTTGATCCATCACATACATCCTAAGCATATCCTCTAAAATTTGATTCACCCACTCAGTCTTCCCATCTGTCTCAAGGTGATATGTTGTGCTGAAGTTGATTCTCGTCCCGAGGACATACTACATGGTAGTCCAAAAATGTGAAGTGTACAAAGGATCGCGGTCACAAATGATCTTCCACAGAATCTCGTGCAACCTAACAATCTCATCCAAATATACTCATGCCACTACTCTAGTTGTATAAGTGGTCTTCACTGGAGAAAATTGAGCCACTTTTGTCAATTTATCAACCGTGACCATAATGGCATCATGGTGATATCTTGACATCGGTAGCCCAACAATGAAATCCTTGGAAATGGTGTCCCACTTCCATTCCGGTATAGCATGAGGATAAAGAAGGCTTGCTAGATGCTGATGTTCGTCTTTGACTCTCTCACACTTTAAACATCGTGACACAAACTGGGCCACATCTCGACCAAGTCCTCTCTAATGGTACAACTTTTGTAAGGTGGCGTGCATCTTCTTCACCCCCAAATGGGCTGAATAGGGTACACGATGTGCCTCTACCAAGATGTCCTATCTCAAGCCTCCATCTCTATGAACATATATCTGGCCTCTATGCCTGAGAAGGCCATCTTCCTCTAAGGAAAAATCATCAAAATTCCCCTCAAGGGATCTCTATGACTCGATCTCTAATCAAACTGCAATGCAGAAGCTGTCAAGAGGAAGCTGCTGAAGAATCCTACTCCGTAAATTTGTGCTCACTAAAGTGGCCATAGCCACATGTCTCCATCTACTGAGAGCGTCTGCTACCACATTCTCCTTCCCATTCACATGCTCTATCTCCATATCATACTCACAAATAAAATGCATCCAATGCAATTGATGAGCATTGAGATTGGGCTGCGTGAAGAGGTGGCAAAGACTCAAGTGAATTATCCTGAGTGTGAATCTCCTGCCAAGAAGAAAGTGTCTCCATCTAACCAAAGCATGCACAACTACTGCAAGCTCAAGATCATGGGTCGGATAATCAATCTCATGATCTTTGAGTTTGTGAGACTCAAAAGCCACTACTCTGCCCTCCTATAACAACACACCTCCAAGTCCTGCCAACGAAGCATCCGTGCAAACAAAGAACTCACCTTGTGGATCTGGCACTACAAGAATAGGTGTTTTGGTGAGGCACTCCTTTAGTGTCTAGAAGGCCTACTCACATCTATCCGACCAAAAAAAATTCTTCCCTTTCCTCTCAAGGGAAGTGATAGTGTGTGCAATTTGAGAGAAGTCCTAAACAAATCTCCTATAGTACCATGTTAAACCCATGAAGCTGTGCACCTCAGTCACCATAGTGGGTGTTGTCCAATCCATAATGGCTCTAATCTTGGAAGGATCGACTATGATACCTTCCCTAGAAATGATATGACCCAAATATTGTACCTCTATCTGACAAAATGCACACTTCTCCAAGTTCCCGTAAAGCTGCTACTCCCGAAGACACTAAAGAACCTGGTGAATGTGCCCCTCATGCTCCTCACACGTACGTGAATATATCAAAATTTCATCAAGGAAGATGAGAATGAAGTGATCTAAGAAGGTCCTGAATACCCCATTCATCAAAATCATGAACACTGCGAGGGCATTAGTCAAACCAAAAGGCACCACTATGAACTCATAGTGCCCATATCTCGTGCGGAAGGTGGTCTTATGAATTTCTACCTCTGAGATCCTCAGTTGATGGTACCCTAAATTGAGATCAATCTTAGAGAAAACCATGGCTCCCTTCATCTGATGAAACAAGTCATCAATACGAGGAAGAGGATAATGATTCTTTATTGTTACCTTATTTAGCTAGTGGTAATCAATACACAACTGCAAGGATCCATTGTAACGTCTTGATCATGGTTGTTACTACGATGACTTTCCATTTTGATATTGTAAATGTCTACATGTGATTTGTCTTAGGAAGATGTATTCCTTAACATTGAAAATCATGTTTGCAATGAATAAGTATTGTTGTTCTGAATTCATACTTACTGAAAATCTATTTATTGAGAAATGACATCATTTTACTTTGCAATCCGAAAGTTGTAAACCTACAGAATTGTCTTTGTACTTGATATATAGATGTACTTATGTTAACATCATAACTTGAATCAATTCCATTCATCCAAGGTATACTTTATTTTTTCCTTTGTTTTCATCTTGTTAATTGACTTTCTACAAGAAATGTATATTTTGGAACCAAGTTGGGCTTTGTAATAAATTATAAAGAACCTAGTTTTAGGTATCCTTGCTCGGCATCATACTGCCAACGGTAAGATTTGATCTCCTAGAAACATAAGATATAACACTGAATAGCGTGAGATGGTAAAAGATCGTTATAAGGATATGAAAGCAAATATTTTAGCCTTGGACGAAATGTCCTGTACTTTGTTGGTTTTAACCTAAGGTGGTAAAATCTACTCGGAACCTCTTGTGGAATTATTACAGGTTGTGTTATAACTTGTGTTGTAATATCCTAACTTATTTGGACTTTAACATAAAAAGTTATAGTTTAATCTAGGATAAATTCTAAAGGCCTAGAGTTAAAGTGGGAACCTAAACTATTACTAATCCTAATGGGGACCTATGGATGTGGCAAGTTGGAGGATAGTGGTGATGGTTTCTAGACTATTGATGAGGAATAAATTACAGTCCTTGCATTTTTTAATTGCGAAGTTGGTGGAGGCATGGGAAGTTAGTGGATGTTTAACTAACATTGTTACTAAAAATTAAAATACATACAAAAATATAAATGGAAATTCGCCAAGTTTGAATTGGCGGTGGCATGAAGAAAGAGGGGGAGATTTGCAATCAATGCAATTAATGGCATTAGTTTTGGTGAACAAACCACCTAGGAAAAAGGATAAATGGGTTTTGTGGAGGTTGTTATTGTTCATTTAGTTTTTTTCTGGTTTTCTTGCTATGTGTATGGGTTGCTCTTTTTGAACCTACAAGTCTTCTTCTTTATTTCTTCGACCCATTATGACCTTGATTGCCTTCGAGCTATTTCTGAGTGGGTGGAAACAAGGAGATAGTTTGGAGATATGGCGTTTGACATTATTTAAAGAGAAAGAGTTATTGGGAAGCTCGGTTGTGACCTTTTACAAGCTAACAAGAAATTTTAAACAGGCATGTTAGGCCCTTCTCATTAAACAATTATGCTTTTTATTAAATGTCTCCGTAAAAGAACTCTACTGTTAGAAATGCTCGATTTTGTGGAAATGTTTGGTGTGTTTTTGACTGTGATATTCTTCTTGAGTTTTTGTTGGAAAAGGATGCAATAAAAGTATTTTTTGATTTTGCATATATGAGAAAATCAATATTTTCAGCTGAAACTGTAATTATATGAGAACTCCATCGTTGCTGCTAAGATTTGATGAAATGGGTATTTGGTTTTGTTTTTTCCTTGTGGTTTAAAATTGTTGAAGGTAGCAACAATATAATTTTTATTTTTTGAGTTGTGTATGCTCGAAAGCTATGGATTTCATGGGACGATAAAGCGGGACTTTGTTTGAATTGTTTCTCCTTGTTGGAATTGCGGTTTAAACATGAGTTAGTTACTTTGAAACCTTGTGACTATCATATTGACATTCACTTTGCATGTTCTAGAAGAGATATGTTATTCCTCTTATTTTTGGGTACCTTAATGCTTTTTTAAAAGGATTACTTTCCTTATGTAAACTTGATATTAACTTAGTTTTCTTATTTGGAGGATTAGTGTTGGAGCATACTATTTTCTTTCTCCCTTTGAACTCGATGATGAGTATAGGTACTGTAAATGACAAATCCTTTGTGATTTTATTGTATTTGAACCAGGATGAATTCTTTTCCTTTACGATTAAATGATTTCTTAATTCTTATGGAATCGGGATCAAGTTTTACTTGGTTGTAATTTTTAATCATTTTAAATCTTTAAGATGAAATTACTTGTTGTAGCGTAAATGACCATAAATGAAGGGATGGAACTGGAGGGTTAGTAGTTGCTTGACAAATTGGGTTATCTTTAATTATATTCAATGAAAACTTCTACCAAGGTAGCTAGAAGCTAATGAGACTGTCCCTATTTCGGGTTGAGGGAATACACTATTTTAACTGATTTATATATTACAATTTTTATATTTCAGTAACATGTTGGTATGAAGTATATGAGGATCCTTTCTCATTTTGACTAACTGACCTTTCCAAATTGTTGGTTTTGTTACTGTTACTTTTTGCTTCAAAAGAAAATTTTATTGTTACCTCTCTCTGACTATTTACTTATGTTATTATCCCTCCTTGCATAAAATTGACCAGTTTGGTCGTACTAATCGTAAGAGATTGTAACATAGATAATAGGAAGAAATACTTCTTTCTTCTCCTCTTTAAAATTTCTATTAGGGAGATATTTAACCGATGTGCAATTTCCTTCAGGTGTATGTAAATGTGATTTACATTTTATGTTCACTCTGAGCGGGGTAAAATAATATACTATGTTGTTGAATTTCGAAAGGTGACAAACGTCACCTTTTGGGTGTCCGATCACTATCCCTCTCTTTATTAAACTTGGTCAAAGCCGAGTGATTATTAGATGGGGAAGGAAATTTTTTTTGAGTTGAATTTATTCCATCATAAACCTTTCATTTACTAAGATGAAATGAAAATGTTCTTGTTTTGTATGATTGGTAAATCATTACTTCTCTCAATCACCTCTCTTTTGTGAATTTTTAGAGTTTATATATATATAATAATTGCTCAAATTTGGAATGAACTCTAAACATTATAGTATGGAACAACTAATAATTCAGGGATGTGACGTTGCTTGTCTATTGTAAATTCACTGAAGAAATTTCTAATTAGGAATGTTGCGTGATCATGATGTGTATTTATTATTATGATGAGGTTGTTCAATCCATTCTTCTTTTAGTGGTGCTTAATTTTTTTATGAGTTATCCATTTAGATTGTTTGAACGTTTCATAAAAGAAAGGTTCTTTTAATGAGACAGTTAGTCAATAGAACAACATTTTAATGTTTAAGTGCTTAACATGCTCAGTTCAACAAACTAACCCGTGCTAGAAATTTTTGCAGATGGATTCAGTAGGTGTTAAAGAAGATGTGCTCTTTTAAGATGCTTCTCTCATCTAATTAGAGGCTAGACCCTATATGAGACATTTTTGTTCCTTCTTTATGTAATTGAAAAAGAATAGTTGTATTCTTTCTTGAGTTATCAATGTTGATTGGTAAGAGTAAAGCTCGACTGTTTGGACTTGTAAAATGTGTAAATTTTATCCTGAGGAATGAGAAAAAGGATCGAGCATTAATTCCTTTATTATTTTGATTGTATTATTTACTTAATTTTATTGAAAAAGAGGATTGTAAACCTATCTCTGTCCTCTTGAATTTATACATGTTTAATAAAGGTAGTGAGACTTAAATAAAATAAAATAAAGTAGGAATTTAATACTCTATTCTCCTCTAAGTACAATTTCTAAGTGGAGACGTATGAGTAGTTATTCCTCACGTCTATATGGATTATTATTTGACATTAATAAGGGAGAAAAAAAATACAATGAACCTTTGTGTAAGTAATAATTAGAATTAGACCCTGATCAATGAATGAAAAGAATGGACAATTAGTTCAAAAAGAAGGTTTGTTAACACCCTTTAGGGGTGACATACCCAAAAGATGTTTGGAAAGAGGAAATCATATCTTCTCTTAATAAACCTTAAACTAAACTAAGGTAATTGAAATTAAATAAATACATGTGTATAAGAAATAGACCTCATTTGAATGAGGTATAATATAAGGGAAACTTGAATTTAGAATCAGTTGCGAATGAACTTGATTTAGCTTAGTAAGTTAATCTTACCATGTTAAGCTGATTTGGATTGTAAGTCTGAAACTTTAATTAATGAACCATGAAATGATATACAATCCTTCGTAAGGGAGGAGTGATTGTATATTAAGCCTCATGACAATTTAAGTCATTCATGGCTAGCAACTATGATGAACAAAGAGGTTAGAGGATCAGCAAGGTTACTGAAACTTATTCTTAAATTATAAAGATAAGAAAGTGATCAACCTCTTAGCTGGATATGTACCCCTAGATGGGAGGACTCCATAGGATGTAGGTACATTCCCAACTACAATAAGGTATCATCATAAAGGTCAAGTCTTCATGATGTCACAATGTTACAGCTGACATGTTGCACCATCCTTCCAAATCAGATCATCTAGGTTTACATAAGCTTGGACCTGGCTTCAGTTTTACTTTGAACCAATTTAGGAAAATGTCCTTGTATATGGAATGACTCATGATGAATAAAGGAAAATAGACACACGCAATCGACTGGGGTCGACATAGTATGTCTGTGTACCCTTATTCATCACGAGTGTTCCCCTATACCATTTCATATTACTAACTTGAGTTAAGGTTCAACTTGGGACAAGAGGACTGACTAGAGTCAGAAAAGACCATTCTAGATATCAGATGAAGTGGGGTAAAGGATGTATTCATTTGATGAGTATGTCATCTAGGAATATGATCATGCTAAGCATGTGAAAATATTTGGCCAAAGTATCGCAAGTTGTTGGTTGCGTTGTCCTACGATCACCTAGTTTAAGATGTGAGATTTTAGATGGATATCGGTAATAGATATTCAGAAAGGCCTCTTAAATGGAACACTTCAATACCTGAAAGGGTAAGAGAACCAAGTATACTTAGTATACATTACATTGAACTACATGAAGGATCGGAAAGAAGCCGAGTCATGAAATGAGAGATTGATGAAACTTGAGCCAGGAAATGGGAGATTGGTAGTTCATCAAGTCATTACAGCTGCATATGGTTATTTGTTATGTGATTGAATGGTATAGAATGTGTGTTCCATATTATGAATATGCAAACATAGAACATTGTTCTAAAAGTAATGTGTGTTTTAAATCACATTCTTTTAAAATAGAGAACGTTATTTTAAACTTGGAACGTGTGTTCTAAATTATGATAATTTAGAGTAGAGAATGTTATGGGAAAAAAATTCCTTATTCTAAAGTCATAAATGGGAATATTACTTCTTGGTATCAGAGCTGAAGTTACAACACTTGGACCTATTATGTCCATAATCTGATAAAATTTACATTTTATTGTTAAACAAAAAATGGTTAGAACAAGAGGGAATGTTGCAAACAACCTGCTACCGGGTGGAGAAGAAAGTACCGCCCAAAAACTTGATGAGATCCTTGCTTTCCTCCTAGACACAAGAGATCATCTAGTTGTATTGGAATAGCAAGTAATGGGAAATGAGGAGGAGGAAGAAGATGCTGACAATGATGACCAGCCACCTCCTATGGACAACACCAATGGAAGGAATCAAGGTGTTGATAATAGTAATGTGAACGTGCCTAATCAGCTTGAAAATAAAAGGGCAAGATTAGTAGTAGAACTCACCAATGATATAAAAAGGATAAGCCCTCTTAAGTTTTATGGAACTAAGCTAGGAGACTGGGTTGAGAACTGGCTCAGTGAAATGGAGAAGTACTTTTCTATAAGAAACTTCTCTAAAGAAATGAAAGCAATATGGGGAGTGTATCAGCTTTCCCATGAGGCATCCTCATGGTGGGACAGCCGAAAGGCTAAGTTGAATATTATTGAATCAGATATAACCTGGGATCAATTTAAAAGTTACTTTAGGCAATTGTGGCTGCCTCAACTTTATTATGATCAGAAGATGACCAAATTTCATAACTTATCTCAAGGAAAATCGACTGTGACAGAGTACTGAGAAGGGTTTACTAAACTCCTCAAGTACATGCCTCAATATCAGACTGACGAGAAGTTCAGGATATGAAAATTTATTATGGGAATGAATCCCATCATAGGTGGTGAGGTAGATGTTCACGGTCCTACCACTATGGAAGGGGTTATTGAAAAGGCCATAAGGAAAGAATAGAAATTAAAAGCAATCTCTACTCATAGAGAAGAAATTAGAAAGAAGGTTCTGAACTCGTCTTCATCTCTTGCACCAAAAAAGGGACCCTGGAAGAGGTTTGGCATGAAAAATAAATTTACCATTGATAATAATAAGAAAATAACAATAAACAAACCTGTCGCTAGTATGTGGAACAACTTTGTCAAGAAAAATAACAATGGATAGAAGTCCTACAATAGCCAGAATGATAACTTCAGGGCTGGAAATAAATTTGATCCTAGGAAGGAGCCCATTGGAGGTTGTTTTAACTGTGGTAAAGATCATTACGCGAGTCATTTTCCTTTGAATAAGGATGACCGCAATTGGTAGTATAGAATGCATGTTGTAGTAGCTGACAAGTAGGCTGAAAAGCAAACCACACCCATAGAAGTTTTGGGTAATTTATTTGGTATACCTGTGACTATAATTTTTGATACTGGAGCTACTGAATGATTTATTTCTTCTAAGTTAGCTTCAAAATTTAAAAGAAGAGCTTAGAAAATGGAAAAATCATAGACTGTGCATTATGGAAATAATGTTGTTCATATGATTAGTATGTGTCTTTTTAGGGCAGTCCTTGACTTGCCTAGTTTTTCCACAGAAGTTGACCTTTATGTTGTTCCCTTGGGGTCTTATGAAGTAATCATAGGTGTGAATTGGCTAGCTGAGCATAAGGAAAAGGTTAACTATTATGAAAAATAGATTAGTTGCTTAGATGACCTATAGAAAATAACAATCATTCAGGGTGTAAAACACAAGATTTTAGTTAGAAGGCTGTCAGCAATGCAACTTAAAAAGGAAAAAAATAAAGGTTGTAAGTTATATGCTATAAAGATTTCTGAAACTACAGAAGAAGGTAGTGATTTTATGGAAAGATACCCCTTGTTATAAAATTTTAAAGATGTATTCCCAAAAGAATTACCAGGTCTCCCACCTAAATAGGAGTTTGAATTCTCAATCGAGATCAAACCAGGAACTAAGCCTATATCCAAGGCACCTTATAGAATGACTACCACAAAAATGGTAGAGGTAAAGGCTTAGTTGCAGGAAATTTTGTCAAAAGGTTTGATAAGGCCGAGTGTCTCACCTTGGGGAGCACCAATAATTTTTTGTGAAAAAGAAGGATGGCACACTTAGATTGTGCATTGATTACAAAATGTTGAATAAGGCAACTATTAAGAATCGATATCCACTTCCTAGAATTGATGACCTCTTTGATCAGATGTGTGGAGCATCGTTGTATTCTAAAATAAATCTTCAATCTGGGTATCATCAGTTGAGAATAAAGGATGAAGACATACATAAAACAACTTTCAAAATGAGATATGGGCATTATGAGTTCACAGTCTTACCATTTGGGTTGACTAATGCACCCACTGCCTTTATGAACTTGATGAACAATATTTTTCAAGAATACTTAGACAAGTTTGTGTTAGTATTCTTGGATGATATTCTCATATATTCTAAGAGAATTAAATAACACCATGAGCATCTAAAGATAGTCTTGGAAATCTTGAGGAAGAGGAAGTTATATGGTAAGTTGTCAAAATGCTCCTTCTATGACACAGAAGTGCACTATTTGGTTCATGTTATAAGCAAGGATGGAATAGCTATAGACCCTTCAAAGATTATAGCCATAACTGAGTGGCTTGCACCCAAGAATGTTCATGAAGTCAGGAGCTTCATGGGACTTGCAGGTTATTATAGAAAGTTTGTTAAATACTTTTCTAAGGTCGCTGCACCAATAACTTCATTACAGAAGAAAGACAAGAAATTTGTTTGGAATGATAAATATGAATCTGCCTTTAAGATTCTAAAGGAACTGTTAACAATAACACCTATTTTAATCATACTTGATCGCAATGGGAACTTTACTATTGTAATAGATGCATGTGGGGAAGGTATCAGAGGAATTCTGTTACAGGATGAGCATGTCATAGCATATGAAAGTACAAAACTTAAGTTATATGAACGGAATTATGCTCCACATGACCTAGAGCTTGCTGCCATTATTCATGCACTTCAAATTTAGATGCATTACCTTCTTGGTAAGCCATTTGAACTAAAAACTGGCCATCTTGGGTTGAAGTATATTTTTACTCAACCAAACCTGAATGCAAGACAATGAAGACGGCTAGAATTTCTATCTCAGTATGATTTTCATATAAGTTACATTAAGGGTAAGGAAAATAGAGTAGCAGATGCTCTAAGTTGTAGGAAACACATTTCTACTCTTATAACATTGAGAACTTAGTTTAAAGATGAGGTGAAAAATGTCATGGGATCTGATTCCTATTTTCAATAGGTAAAGGCAACACTTGTTGCAGATCTAAATGATGTGAAATATAAAGGTTTTCACTTTGACAATAAAGGAATATTACGGTTTGAAAATAGCGTATACATACCCTTAGCAAATGATTTAAGAAAGAATTTGTTAACTGAATTTCATAATTCACCTTTTTATGGACATCCAGGCATTAAAAAAATGCTTGCTGATATAAAACAACAATATTTCTAGAAAGGAATGAAAAAAGGTGTGATAGAATTCGTGACACACTACTTAGAATTTCAATGGGTCAAAGCAAAACATATGCATCTAGCCGGTTTACTGTATCCTCATAGCATTCCGTAGTACAAATGGCAAGTGATAACTATGGACTTTGTTCAAGGATTTCCTATGTCCAAAAAATAAACATGATGTCATCTTGGTAGTTGTTGACAAACTAATAAAGGTAGCACACTTTATTGCTGGTAATCTAAAGGATGATTCACCTGTGTTAGCAATAAGATTTCTGCATGAGATTTTCAGATTACATGGAGTACCTGAATTTATAATATCAGATATAGATCCAAGAATGACATCAAGATTTTGGCAAACGCTTAATGTTGCTTTGGGAACTAAGTTGAATTTCAGCTCTTCCGGAAATGGATGGACAGACTGAAAGAGTTAATCAAGTTTTAGAGGACATGTTAAGAATGTATTGCATGGACCAGTAGTATAAATGGGAGGAGTACCTTCCATTGGTTGAGTTTTATTATAATAACATGTATCAATCCTCTCTAAAAATGACACCTTTTGAAGCCTTATACGGAAGGAAATGCAGAACCCCTATTAGCTGGGACAACATTGAGGATAGAGAGGTGATTGGTCTGAAATCCTTGCAGAAATGGAACAACAAGTTAAAATTATTTGTGAACACTTGAAGGAGGCTGTCCGATAGGTAAAAAAATTATACAGACTTAAAACGGGTTGATAGGAAATATGAACTTGGTGAAAAGGTCTTTCTTCGGGTTAAACCGAAAAAGATCTCTATAACTTTTGGAAAGGCTACCAAGTTATCACCTTGTTATGTGGGACCCTTTGAAATTATTGAAATAATCAACCCTATAGCTTACCAGTTTAGCTTTACCTCTTTCCTTATCATGAATGCATGATGTTTTCCATATTTATTTGCTTAAGAAATACGTATCAGATTTATCACATGTGCTGAATTGGAATTCCTTACAGGTCCAAGACCCAAGAATAATCACATTAAACCCATTCGAGTACTGGGGTCTCACCAGTTGCACTTAAGAAATCGTGAAGTGAAACAATGTAAGGTCCAATGGGACCAGTTTAGCGAAGAAAGAGACACTTGGGAAGATCTCGAAGAAATGAGATCTGATTTTCCATACTTGTTTGATCAGAATTAATTTTGAAAATTGATAGAATCTAAAAAACTTTATCCATATTTTGATGTTGAATCTACCAAACTTGAGTAGTTACAAAACTATTGGACAGAAATTTAAAATATTGTTTTGAAACTTTGAACTTTCACATCTAGTTTTATTATGAACCTATGAATGGAAGGATGATAACATAATTTTGTCCTAAATCTTAATGATTTGACTAATTTAATCATTGGGATGATGATTCTTGTAAGGAGGAAGGTATGTAATTTATTGATCATGGAAGTTACTATGATGACTTTCCCTTTTGATATTGCAAATGTCTACATGTGATTTGTCTTAGGAAGATGTATTCCTTGACGTTGAAAATCATGTTTGCAATGAATAAGTATTGTTGTTCTGAATTCATAGTTACTGTAAAAATGTTTATTAAGAAACGACATCATTTTACTTTGCAATCTGAAAGTTGTAAACCTGCATAATTGTCTTCATACTTGATATATAGATATACTTATGTTAACAACATACCTTGAATCAATTCCATTGATCCAAGGTATACTTCAGTTTTTCCTTTGTTGTCATCTTGTTAATTGACTTTCTAAAAGAAATATATATTTTGGAACCAAGCTGGGCTTTGTAATAAATTATAAACAACCTAGTTTCAGGTATCCTTGCTTGGCATCATGCTACCAACGGTAAGATTTGATCTCTTGGAAACATAAGCTATAACGCTGAATAGCGTGAGATGGTAAAAGATCATTATAAGGATATGAAGGCAAATATTTTAGCCTTGGACGGAATGTCCTCTACTTTGTTGGTTTTAACCTAAGGTGGTAAAATCTATTGGGGACCCCTTGTGGAATTATTGTGGGTTGTGTTCTAACTTGTGTTGTAATATCCTAACTTATTTGGACTTTAACCTAAAAAGTTATAGTTTAATCTAGGATAAATTCTAAAGGCCTAGAATTAAAGTGGGAACCTAAACTATTACTAATCCTAACGGGGACCTATGGGATTATGTGGGAAGTTGGAGGATAGTGGCGATGGTTTCTAGACTATTGATGAGGAATAAATTATAGTCCTTGCATTTTTTTAATTGCCAAGTTGGTAGAGGCATGGGAAGTTAGTGGATGTTTAACTAACATTGTAACTAAAAATTAAAATACATGCAAAAATATAAATGGAAATTTTCCAAGTTTGAATTGGTGGTGGCGTGAAGAAAGAGGGGGAGATTTAGATTCAATGAAATTAATGGCATTCGTTTTGGTGAAGAAACAACCTAGGAAAAAGGAGAAATGGGTTTTGTGGAGGTTGTTATTGTTCATTTGGTTTTTTTTCTAGTTTTCTTGTTATGCGTATGGGTTGCTCTTTTTGAACCTGCAAGTCTTCTTCTTTCTTTCTTCGACCCATTGTGACCTTGATCACCTTCAAGCTATTTCTAAGAGGGTGGAAACAAGGAGATAGTTTGGAGATCTAGAAATTGACGTTATTTAAAGAGAAAGAGTTCTTAGGAAGCTCGGCTGTGACCTTTTACAAGCTAACAAGAAATTTTAAACAGGTATGTTAGGCCCTTCTCATTAAACAGTTATGCTTTTTATTAAACTTCTCCGTAAAAGAACTCTGCTGTTAGAAATGCTCAGTTTTATGGAAATGTTTGGTGTGTTTTTTTACTGTGATCTTCTTCTAGAGTTGTTGTTGGAAAAGGATGCAATAAGATTATTTTCTGATTTTACATATATGAGAAAATCGATATTTTCATCTGAAACTGTAATTATATGAGAACTCCATCACGGCTGCTAAGATTTGATGAAATTGGTATTCGGTTTTGTTGTTTCCTTGTAGTTTAAAATTGTTGAAGGTAACAACAATATAATTTTTATTTTCTGAGTTGTGTGTGCTCAAAATCTATGGATTTCATGGAATGATAAAGCAAGACTTTATTTGAATTGTTCCTCCTTGTTGGAATTGCAGTTTAAACACGAGTTACTTACTTTGAAACCTTGTGACTATCATATTGACATTCACTTTGCATGTTCTATAAGAGATATGTTATTCCTCTTATTTTTGGGTACCTTAATGCTTGTTTAAAAGGATTACTTTCCTTATGTAAACCTGAGATTAACTCAGTTTTCTTATTTGGAGGATTAGTGTTGGAGCATACTATTTTCTTTCTACCTTTGAACTCAATGATGAGTATAGGTACTGTAAATGACAACTCCTTTGTGATTTTATTGTATTTGAACCAGGATGAATTATTTTCCTTTACGATTAAACGATTTCTTAATTCCTGTGGAATTGGGATCAAAGTTTTACTTGGTTGTAATTTTTAATCATTTTAAATCTTTAAGATGAAATTTCTTGTTGTAGCGTAAACAACCATAAATGAAGGGATGGAACTGGAGGGTCAGTAGTTGCTTGATAAATTTGATTAGATGTAATTATATTCAATGAAAACTTCTGCCAAGGTAGCTAGAAGCTAATGGGACTATCCCTATTTCGGGTTGAGGGAATACACTGTTTTAACTGATTGATATATTACAGTTTTTTTTATATTTCAGTAACATGTTAGTATGAAGTATTGAGAATCCTGTCTCATTTTGACTAATTGACCTTTCCGAATTGTGGGTTTCATTACTGTTACTTTGTGCTTCAAAATAAAATTTGATTGTTACCTCTCTCTGACTTTTTACTTACGTTATTATCTCTCCTTGCATAGAATCGACCAGTTTGGTCGTACTAATCGTAAGAGATTGTAAAATAGATAATAGGAAGAAATACTTCTTTCTTCTCCTCTTTAAAATTTCTATTAGGGAGATATTGAACCGATGTGTGATTTCCTTTGGGTTTATGTAAATGTGATTTATATTTTATGTTCACTTTGAGTGGGGTAAAATACTATACTGTGTTGTTGAATTTCGAAAGGTGACAAAAGTCACCTTTTGGGTGTCCGATCACTGTCCTTCTCTTTATTAAACTTGGTTGAAGCCAAGTGATTATTAGATGGGGAAGGAATTTTTTTTTGAGTTGAATTTATTCCATCATAAACCTTTCATTTACTAAGATGAAATGAAATTGTTCTTGTTTTGTATGATTGGTAAATCATTACTTCTCTCAATTACCTCTCTTTTGTGAATTCTTATAGTTAATGTGTGTGTGTGTGTGTGTGTGTGTGTGTGTGTGTGTGTGTGTGTGTGTGTGTGTGTGTGTGTGTGTGTGTGTGTGTGTGTGTGTGTGTGTGTGTGTGTGTGTGTTTTAAACAATTGTTCAAATTTGGAATGAACTCTACACATTGTAGTATGGAATAGCTAAGAATTCAGGGATGTGATGTTGCTTGTTTGTTGTAAATTCACTAAAGAAATTTCTAATTAGGAATGTTGTGTGATCATGATGTTTATTTATTATTATGATGAGGTCATTCAATCCATTCTTCTTTTAGTGGTGCTTAATTTTTTTAATGAGTTATCTATTTAGATTGTTTGAATGTTTCATAAAAGCAGGGTTCTTTTAATGAGACAGTTAGTCAAGAGCACAACATTTTAATGTTTAAGTGCTTAACATGCTCAGTTCGACGAACTAACCTGTGCTAGCAATTTTTGCAGATGGATTCAGTAGGTGTTAAGGAAGATGTGCTCTTTTGAGATGCTTCTCTCATTTAATTAGAGGTTGGACCCTGTATGAGACATTTTTGTTCCTTCTTGATGTAATTGAAAAAGAAAAGTTGTATTCTTGCTTGAGTTATCAATGCTGATTGGTATGAGTAAAGTCTGACTGTTTGGACTTGTAAAATGTGTAAATTTTATCATGAGGAATGAGAAAAAGGATTGAGCATTAATTACTTTATTATTTTTCTTGTATTATTTACTTAAGTTTATTGAAAAAGAGGATTGTAAACCTATCTCTGTCCTATTGAATTTATACATGTTTAATAATGGCAGTGAGACTTAAATAAAATAAAATAAAGTAGGAAATTAATAGTTTATTCTCCTCTAAGTATAATTTCTACGTGGAGAACGTAAGGGTAGTTATTCCTCAAGTCTATATGGATTATTAGTTGACATTAATAAGGGAGTAAAAAAAAAATACAATGAACCTTTGTGTAAGTAATAATTGGAATTAGACCCTTATCAATGAATGAAAAGAATGGACAATTAGTTCAAAAAGAAGGTTTGTTAACACCCTTTAGGGGTGACATACCCAAAAGATATTTGGAAAGAGGAAATCATATCTTCTCTTAATAAACCTTAAACTAAACTAAGGTAATTGAAATTAAATAAATACATGTGTATAAGAAATAGACCTCATTCGAATGAGGTCTAATATAAGGGAAACTTGAATTTAGAATCAGTTGCGAATGAACTTGATTTAGCTTAGTAAGTTAATCTTACCATGTTAAGTTGATTTGGATTATAAGTCTAAAACTTTAATTAATGAACCATGAAATGATATGCAATCCTTCGTAAGGGAGGAGTGATTGTATATTAAGCCTCATGACAATTTAAGTCATTCATGGCTAGAAAATGTGATGAACAAAGAGGTTAGAGGATCAACAAGGTTGCTAAAACTTATTTTTAAATTATAAAGATAAGAAAGTGATCAACCTCTTAACTGGATATGTACCCCTATATGGGATGACTAAGCAGGATGTTGGTACATGCCAACTACAATAAGGTATCATCATGAAGGCCGAGTCGTCATGATGACACAATGTTACAGCTGACATGTTGCAACATCCTTCCTGAATTGGATCATCTAGGTTTACATAAGCTTGGACCTGGCCTCAGTTTTACTTTGGACCAATTTAGGAACATGTCCTTGTATATGGAGTGACTCGCAATGACTAAAGGCAACTAGACACACGTAAATGACTAGGGTCAACATAGTATGTTTGTGTACCCTTAGTCATCACGAGTGTTCCCCTATACCATTTCATATTACTAACTTGAGTTAAGGTTCAACTTGGGACAAGAGGACTAACTGGAGTCAGAAAAGACCATTCTAGATATCAGATGAAGTGGGGTGAAGGACGTAGTCATTTGACGAGTTTTCCATCTAGGAATATGATCATGCTAAGCATGTGAAAATATTTGGCCAAAGTATCACAAGCTGTTGGTTGCGTTGTCCTAGGATGACCTAGTTTAAGAAGTGGGATTTCAGATGGATATCGGTAATAGATATTCAGAAAGGCCTCTTAAATGGAACACTTCAATACCTGAAAGGGTAATAGAACCAATTATACTTAGTATAAGTTACATTGAACTACATGAAGGATCAGTAAGAAGCCGAGTCATGAAATGAGAGATCGATGAAACTCCGAACCAGGAAATGGGAGATCGGTAGTTCATCGAGTCATTACAGCTGTATATGGTTATCTATTATGTGATTGAATGGTATAGAATGTGTGTTCCATATTATGAATATGTGAAGAGAGAACATTGATCTAAAAGTAATGTGTGTTTTAAATCATAGTCTTTTAAAACAGAGAACATTATTTTAAACTTGGAACATGTGTTCTAAATTATGATAATTTAGAGAAGAGAACGTTATGTAAAAAAAAATTCCTTGTTCTAAAGTTATAAATGGGAATGTTACATCCATCCTTCTTCTTCACAAATATCACCAGGTACACCCCAAGGGGATACACTAGGATAGATAAGGCCTTTCTCCAAAAGGGCACTCAAGCTGCAATTTGAGCTCACAGAGGTCTGGGGTGGTAATCCAATAAGGTGCTCATGAGATAGGCTTTGCTCCAGGAACTAGATCTATATGAAAATCACAATATAATGTGGGGGTGGTAACCCTGGTAGCTCCCTTGGAAAGACATCTGAAAAAACTCTCAAAATGGGATGATCATCTAGCGATGGTATACTAGATCCATCCTCTGATTTGTCACTAACTATAACAACATACATCTGACAATCCCGTCGCACACACCGCTTAAGCTACATAACGAAAATGGTGCAAATAGAAATAGGTCTCTTGACCACTGAAATCACTGACTCAACTCCCAAATCATCTGCACAAGATATAGTCTTGTGGTAACAATCCATCCTGGCCCTGTGTGCAGATAACCAATCCATACCCAAAATGATTCCATATAAGCCCAAAGGATGGATACGGAGATCTGAGGTAGTGGTGAAAGGTCCCAAATCCACTACACATTCCTTAACTAAGGATTCTATAGAGATCTTGGCTCTAGAAGCCATCTCGACATCTCAACTAAGACCTTGTCTAACTACTACCAGACTGCATCGCTCTACTAGAGATGGTGCAATGAAAGAATCATGGAAGAACCAAAATCAAACAATACAGAGGTAGGAATACCACCAATGCTACATATGGTCTCAATGACTATGCTTTGATGATCTTCCTAGCAGTTCTCAACTACTACATAAATCATGTGGCTACATCCCATGTCACCCACAGTCAACTTAGAGATCTGTGTCTTACCCTTGTTATTAGGGTTCTGTGGGAAATCTCTCCAAAAGTGTCCAATAAATCCACAACAAAAACATCCTCCTGATCCTCCCTAATGAATAGCACCTCCTGTAGGTTCCTTGGAAGTATGTGATGTGGATCTTGATGATCTAGTTATGGTTTACTAAGGTCTCTACTGGTAAGATCCTATTGATTGAGCTCTAGGTCCACCTTGTGTCCTGATGGGAACCCTAGGAGGAGGCCCCATACTCTAACCTCTCTGTGCATCAGCTCTTGATGGAGGTCTATGAGGTGGGAAGGATTCAATTTAGTTGTTCATCTATTAAATGACCTAAAGGATGACTATTTTGTACCATGGCTACCATGAGGAAGAGGTACAGACCCCATCAACCTACCTTCATGCATCTAATGTATGAAAAGGTCCAGACCCGGTCTCTAGCATGTTGGGTCTTCCCCTGAGTCTCCTCTGTAATATAATATTTCTCAATGGCCTTAGCTAATGTCTGTGGGTAGTGGATCCCCACAGAACCTCCAATATCTAAATTTAGGCCCCGGATGAACGTGTGAATCTGCACCTTCTCATCCTGCATATACTCTACATACTAGAGTAGATCCAAAAATCTACTCTCATACTCTGCTATTGAAAGAGATATTTATTAGAGAACTCGTCGATCCTCTACTGTATGAACCTTCATGACAAATAACTCCTCCTAAATCTCTCCTCAAATAGCTCCCAAGTCACTGTCTCTAAATCTACATGGAGCTTTTGCTCCTCTGTCCTCCACCATACTCCTGCTCCATCCCTCAGTAAATGGATTGCAACATGAGATTTTATGTTGCTAGAACAAGGACAAAGCTTGAAGTAACCACTCAAGCTCACTAGCCAAACCTCTGCCTAAAATCCACCCATGTCACCTAAGTAGTGTGAGGGCTGAAGCTTTAAGATCTCCTTGATGTGATTTGTTGCTGTGGTCTGGCGGCCTCTAGGTCTCTCTGCATGCTCACCCCTAAGCCTAGGGATTTGAGACCTCTCTCTATGCTATGGAACTCTATCACCCTATCCCCTAGGTGGTGTCTCTACTCTAGCTTACTACACATGGGAGTTATTTCCTCTATGCTCCTCGCTGGGTCGAGGAAATACATGGCCCTCAATGGAAGTGGCTCTGTCATGACTAGCTGCATGTCCTCCTCCTAGTCCTCCGCATAGAGTGGCATTAACATACTGAAGGGTCTATAAAATCTGGTGGTGGTAAGTCTGAGTCTCTGTGAAGGTTCCTCTCACTCCGTTTAAGCCTCCTACATAGACCAAAGTTAGAGTTAGTTTATTTTTCTAAGTTTTACACAACTTCCGTGTTTACTAAAAATATATAATTTCTAAACTAATTTGTTTTCTAGGTTTAAAAGTATGCTAGGTTTAAGTTCCATGTCCCAAGTTTTCTAGTGTTCACAAGCGGTTGATCCAAGATTTTGAACCACTGTTCTTATACTAAGTGTGATTCCTGGTTAAAACAACCCACTTGAGACCCAAGAAAAAACCTAGGGTTAGTTAGAAAATTATGGAATAATTTTTTTTATTAGAAGTGTCCACAACCAAGTTTCAAGACAACCGTTGACACTAACAGATTCCAGAACAAATCTAAAATACTAGAACATAATTTTCATTTAATAATAATAGTTTGAGGTCACATAGTCCAAATTTTTGGGTTAGAAGTTTCAGTTAGATTCAGGGGTTACAATATCAGCATACCCACTCTCTAACAGGCTCATATTTTTAACTTCATTTTTCTCATAATTAATGCATTCAAAATTTCCCTAAATCATACCTATTGGATAGGAAATTTCCTCACCTTTCTGGTGATATAAGGAATTCCTCCTAACTCCTTGTAGAACTCTAAATATGGACCAAAAGACTTTAGGGATCAAATTTTCCCCAAGGGGACACGTGTCAAGCAGGGGTGAAGAGAAAATTTTGGGTTGGCGGGTCGCGGAGTGGTGTTTGGAATTTTTCCTTGCGTGGGAGAAAATTCATATTTACGCCCGTACCTCCATGGTTCCTCTAGGGACATATGGTGGCTTGAGAGTCATTGCTGGGAAAATAAGGGAAGGGCGGAGTGGTAGAAATATTTGGCGAATTTCACTAAAGGGAAGATAAGGGGAAGAAAGGCGCATGCTCAACAGTCTGCATGTCTACTTTTAAGAAGGGTCATCACCAAAGCAGGGTGGGAATGTGGGGCTGCAGAAGATTTAAGAGGAAAATTTCACAAAAAAAAATTCAAAAGCAAAAAGGTCATGTGGGTTCCACCCCCTCTGTCAACACGCCATACTGCCACGTGGTAGCCTATGATAGGCCGCGGGTCGGTGGGGAGAAATGGAAAATTTTTCCATTTTTTTAAAAAGGTCTAAGGGCAAAAAAGATGCCACGCCTCTACCACTGCCCCATGATGACACGTGGCAGCCTATGATTGGTTGCGGGCTGGTGGAGGAAAATTCAAAAAATTTCCTGAACCAAAATTTAAAATTTCCCTAAGGATTTTAACAGGATTTTTTTTCGGGCCACGGGCCCGCCAAGGAATTTTTTTCCAAATTTTCCCGCCAAGGTGGAAAAACTTTAAAGTGTCATAAATTTTGCTAGAAATCTTAGTTTTGGAAAAATGAGGACTTTCTGGAAAGCTCTCAATGCCCTATTTGGGTAGGAAACATACATTTTACATTTTGATAAAGTTTAAGGGGTTAATTTTTCAAAAAGACTCTGTAGGCTTTTAAAAAGCCAACTGGTAATTTCCAACTTTCAAATTTGATTAAATTGGATCTCCTCCTTCACTCAACATGCCAAATAGAGATGGAGGATTGCTCTAGGGAGGGTTTAAAGTGTTTAGGGAAGGTTAATTTACTTTTTTGAGTTTCAATATACATTTTTTCCATCAAATGACAGAAAACAACTGTGGAAGTGATTTGGCTCATTTTAAAAATGTTTAAAATTGTTTTCTTAAGTATTCTTTGTCAATTGAGTTCCTTGATGTCTTAGCATGCTAAATTATATCAATTCCAAGTTTATTATTAAGTGTAGGTCTGAACTATGCTAACATTTTATCTAAATCTACCAGTTTGAATATTTACAAGAGATCAAATCAAAAGAGGTCCATCAAACTTTTCATCATGCAAGTAAGGTACTTCATTTCCAATTTAATCTAATAAAATCAGTTATTTATAAACAAACTATTTTCAAAGCTAAATGGAAAATCTGATTTCCACTTTAATATATTTCAAAAAGAACAAGGCAATATAATTCCCTCATACATATTTCTTCCTCTTCCAATTTTCTAAATAGAGATTCCAATCACAATTTAACATTCCAATTCACACAACAATGCAAATGAGAGAAGATCTTACAATTCTTTATTAATCCAAAAAGGAATAAATCTTTACATCTTTCCATGTTTTAAATGCAAACAACACCTTTCTAATCTTTTCCTTCCAATAAATAGAATAGAGCATAATTTCCTTCATATTCGAATGTACAATTTTCATAATCAATTACAACATCATTTCTTCACAAGTATACATTACAATTTCATCCACAACATAGTGGGAAAGGTTACAATGAAATAAATTTGTTTCTCAAAGGACTGTCAAAACTACATTTTCCTTTGCTCCAGAACAACAACATGAAAGTTTTCTCTTTCACCAAGTTGATCACAACAAAAGTGGGGGAAAGACAACAATCTCCACCCAACCAAGACATCCAATGAAAGGAGAATCTTTCCTTCATATTTGGCCCCCAAGCCCCAACCAAAACACAATAAGAGGTGTGATTCAATCCATGGCAACAACTAGCTTCCACAACACACAACATTCTTTCAACATGCAAAATTCAATATAAAACATAGTTCAACACAAAATAGTAGTTTACAACTGTAATTGAAAACATTCAAATCAAAACTCAAGCTTGATCATGCAAGCCAAAGGAGCAAGGTCTATGGGGGAAGCTACTTATGCCTCCCAATTTAGAATTGGGCATCCACCAGTAACAAATCACCAATAAATTTTACCATACATATCCTTATGCCCTCCATAAATCCCTCCTTATGCTATGTCCCCCCACCCAAAAGTAAGAAATGCAAGCTATTTCTTTTCCTATGGTGGATCCCAAACCCAAAATCCCTCCAAATTCCTACCTCTCCATGGTAACTTTTGTTTCCTCAACAACACCCCCTGGATGTTGATCAGATTTTTAGTTTGATTATACTAAAAGTGTGATTTTGATGCCAATGGCATTCCCTTAGATGTTCCTCCCCCCACATGGATTCCCCATAGCCTTCTCCTACACCATCCCTATGGTAGTCTACCCAACCAGCCAATAAATAAATCAAAACATGCACCATTCATAGCCAACACAACAAGAAAATAACAGCATGAAAAGAAGAGTTAAATTCCTACCTCTCCATGGTAACTTTTGTTTCCAAACAACTGGAATCAAATGCCAAACCGATCTTGATCAGTCCAGTTTGTTTTACAAGCAAATCTCCCAAGCATTGCAATCATTAGATTTCTCCAAACTTCCTCCAAAACTGAGAAAGAGCTCCTAGAAACATATTATGTCTAAAATTTGAGCAGGGGGCACCCCAAAGAAGTTGCCAAATGATTCAACAACCCAAAACAAAGAAGCAAAGAGTTTTAAATTTTATAGAAGAGGGAAGAAGAAGAGGATGATGTAGATCCATGTAGGATGCCACATCACACATCCTCAAATTCAAACAAAAAAGACAAAATTCATTAGAGTGAAGCACAATAAAGAGGTGGGTGAAAAATATGACAAGTTACTTACACACTCCAAAAAGCCCACACCTCAAGGGACAGCAAAATAAATAAAATGTAAGAGAGTGCAATCAAAACAAAGCAACATGATTAATAAAATTCATTGTAAAAGTCACAAATCACTTCTTCAACCATAAGTATGGTTGGTAAATTAAATTTAGAGGTATGAGACAAGTTTTACTTGTTCCACAAGCCTCCAAAAATAGCCCCCAAGGAAAATTTCGAATTTTTCATGGAGGTGGAGTATTTCATACTCCAAAACTGACTTACACATTACACAAACTCTTACACATCACCTTACATATTTAATACAAACAGCTAACAACTTCCATTATTACTTTCCCATATCCCAATTTAATTTATTTAAATTTTAACCATATATTTCCTCACATTAATCTACCACATTTAATTAAATAAAAGAAGGGAACACATTCACTAATAAAATACATACATACAATAAATAGAAATTAAGAAACCACATTAATAAAATACACAATTTTACCCATGGTCACATATAAAGGATAATCCCCCCATGGGAATCCCTAAAAAAACGTAACACACACACACACAAAACAAGTTGCCATGGTGACCTTGTCGAATTCACCTAGAATTCCATTGTGGTTGGTCTCTGATCCCCCGATGTTTTGTTGTGATATTTTTAACCTGTAAAATAACAAATACCTTCTGGCCTCATGGCCATATCAGAACATTCAACATGATATAAATGAAATCACAAAACCAACTATATAAATGAATTCACAACAACATCGAAGTAACAAAGTCATTTGCATTTTTAATCAACAAATATCATCATCATAAAATATGCCATTTTCTGGAAAGGATCTACTCACAATAATAGGAGAAAAATCATCATGTCTTGAACAACATCCATAAAACATCCATGTCAAATAGTATATCATCATCCACATATGAGTGACTTTGACTCTAATAATCATCATGCTATCATAATGCCAAATCAAGATCAACAATAATCCATGATCAAATGTCTAACAACATACTAAATCAAAACATAATAATGTTCCATAATGTAATGCAAAATGATATCAAGAACCCAGTTTACAAGCAAAGAGTTTAAATTTTATAAAGGGAAGAAGAACCTTGATGCACTAACATGTAATGCCACTTTTCTCCAAAGAAATAAAGATCAAATTCTTTCCTCTCAAATATTTCGTAGGTGGGTGAAAATCTCGACAAGTATGATTTAAATCCTCTTCCAAGGAATGAGCTGGCCACTCATTTCAAGGAAGATGGATCTATGTATTTATGTTTATGTTTATTCATTTGTCTGATTAATAAAATTCTATTGTATTGTTGTTATCTTTGTATTGTGTAAAATCTAGTCTGTTGTAAACCTACATGTGTTTCATGAGACAATTGTGTTTACTTTTCCACAATTCAAAAATTTCAATTTATGCAAGTGTGTCTTTTGATTCATGCCAGTGTGATTTTCATTCATGCAAATGTAATTTATTTCACATGTACACAACTTTCTTTCATGCAAGATTGCCTTTATTTCTACAAGTGTGCCTTTCAATTTTCACAATATGATTTATTTTATGCAAGTTTGGTTTTTATTTAAAGGAGTTACTTAACCATAGTTATTTCTTCACATTAATGCATACCAGCATTTGGACATTAACCCGGATTGACATTAAGAATGGCGAGGATTGACGATCACTAATAAAATACATACATGACATATAAATATTGAAATTCTAATCAGTAGCAGCATTAATAAGACATACACTAATACCCATGGTCACATAGTAAAGTGAAATCCCCCCATGGGAATCCCTAACATCAAAATATAACACACAGTGGACACACATGTCACATGATCACACACATGAAGATGATTAAGAAGTGCTAACATGGTGAACTCTTCTTCTGAATTCACCTAGAATTCCATTATAATGGTTGGTCTAATGATCCCCTGATGTTTTGTTGATGAATATTTTTAACCTAGGTAAAATACAGTATACCTTCTCCGGCCTCATGGCCATATCAGAAGCATTCAGACATGATATGGAAATATGCTAATCACAATAACCAACTATATAAATGATCTTACAACTTTCATCGATTAGATGATTACAACTGACATAGATTTGCATTTTTAATCAGACCATTACTAGTGAATCAATTGTTCATCATAAAATATCCATTTTCTATATGTACTCATAATATCTAAAAAATCATGTCTGAACAACATCCATAAAACATCCCTGTCAAATAGTATATCATCATCCACATATGAGTGTCTCTAATAATCATCATGTATCATAATCAAATCAAGATCAACACTAATCCATGATCAAATGTCTAACAACATACTAAATCAAAACATAATAATGTCCATAATGTAATCAACAGTATCAAAATCAGTATCAAAAAGGTGTTAAAGGGAAGTGAGCACTACATAATGCTTTTCTCCAAAGAAATAAAGATCTATTCTTTCCTCTCAAATATTTCGTAGTTTTGAAATTTTAGAAGTATGATTTAAATCCTCTTCCAAGGAATGAGTTGGCCACTCATTCCAAGGAAGATGGATCTATGTATTTATGTTTATGTTTATTCATTTGTCTTTAATTAATTCTATTGTATTGTTTTTATCTTTGTATTGGTAAAATTTAGTCTGTTGTAAACCTACAGGTGTTTCATTCAATTGTGTTTATTTTTAATTCAAAAATTTCATTTATGCAAGTGTGTCTTTTGATTCATGCCAGTGTGTTTCTTTCATGCAAATTTTATTTATGCAAGTGTGTTTTCTTTCATGCAAACTTTATTTCTACAAGTGTGCCTTTCAATTTTCACAAGTGTGATTTATTTTATGCAAGTTTGGTTTTTGTTTAAAGGAGTTACTTTCCAAGTTTTTCTTCTCTTAATGCATACAGCCTTTGGACACCAACCCGGATTGACATTATTAATGGCGAGGATTGACGACCCTCATCATATCTTAATGAATATAAATATTGGTGTTCTAATCAGTAGCAGCATATAAGACATACCTAAAATATGGAAAAATAGTAATGTGATCTCCTCAAACCAACATCATTATGTTACAAAGTGGATAAGATGTCTTATGATCTCATAATGAAGATGATTAAGAAGTCTAACAGTGAACTCTTCTTCTGAGTACACAAAATTAGATTATAATGGTGGCTAATGTCCACAATCTTTAGAAGATGAATAATTTTAATTTAGGTACATAAGTATAACATAGTATAAATAAAGCAAGAATGTATGGAAATATGCTAATGAAATAACCCATTTAATGATCTTTCTCTTTCTCATTAGATGATTAGGTTGATATAGATAAACATTTTTTATTAGACCATTACTAGTGAATCAATTGTTCTTGTAGCAGTAATACTCACATTGCAATGGATTAATTTGAGATGCCATGTACATTAATGCCCTAATCTACGTCTTAGGAAAATAGGACCCCTAATTAATCAATTGATAATTGATTAATCAGATCAAACTTCTTAGTGACATATTGCTACATTATTATGAAGGAGATAGCCACTAGTGGTGATATCTCATTGTTGTTGTCTGAACATTAGAAAATGGTGGTAATTAACTAAATGAACCTAGTAGATAGAAATGGACTTAAATGAATGCTTAAGTTGTCTACTATAAACATAAAATATGGAAGAGAATCTACATAATTGAATTAGGTGATGGACAAGTTCCTAACAATGAATGTGCCATCATGGAACTGGGCAAGGCATACATGTCTCTGAAACTTTGTCCAAAGTAGTGTAAATTGTTGATTACACTTCCCTGGAGTCACCAAGGATCTAAGTGTAGGTTGTTGTATGGAATTCAATTATGGATACTAAGGTAGATACTTAAAGTGTAATATTTGACTATCTTTGAGAGATGAAGAAACCATTAGTATAATTTTTATACATGCTCGTAAATATTAAATGCACTTGTAAAGAGTGTTTGAGGGGGATCGAGAAGGATCTGTATACTCTCATACAACTACGCATGGTTTATGATAGTTATCTGATGGATTCAATTTTAGGTTTATGTTGGAGTTTAAATATTAGGTATTTAAATCAGTGAAGTATGAAGTTAAAGAAATTAAGATTATGTTGGGTTTAAATATATGGGTATTTAAATCAATGAAGCATAAAGTAAGATAAAAAAATCCCTAGAATTGAAGTGATAAAAGTGGTTGTTACATGAATAATGGACATTTGTGATTACAAAATTTGATGAAAAGTGAACATAATAACTTATGAAACGGAAAGGAATCCTAGTACTATGAATGAGATGATTGTGCGGTAAATGGAGGGACATGTTTCATGTGGCTTATGTGCAGTCATGAAACTGGGCTAGCTAGCATGATTCTCTAAAATATGGGCATAGTATTACAAAGGATTGATTTTATTGTGTATCACTATTTTGTTTTTGTTATGTCCCGAAGGCTACACTATGAAGATACACATTCTTTGAACCTCTAAAAAGGTTAAACAAAATTGTATACTTTGTATATGTACTCGGAAGGAGGGATTAATGGGGATCAGGAATATCTGTAAACCCTTGCATTTATACATGGTTATGGTTATCATAGCTTGTTTGGTTAGATTTTAAACCTTAATTCATGTTGGATTAATTTGATATAAGTCATTAATCATTGAAGGAATCAAGATAATTAATAGTGTTGGAATAATTAAGTGGTTGTTGTGAATGACGTTGTCCATTTCAGCCTAAAATTATTTAAGGTAATTATAACACTGGTATGCTAGAATTTCATTATTGCATGTTAAATTATGTTACAGCATTAACTGTACTTAATGAGTCTTTTAAAAAATCCCTTATTTTTGAAGGAGTAAAAAGTGGTGTTACATTTTGGTATCAGAGCTAAAGGTTGCAGCTCTTGGACTAATTGGGTCCTCACATTAACTGAATATCTTAATTTTTTTACTGAAAACAATGGATATGCGGAGGATAAATTGTGGAGGATGAATCTGGTATTTTTATGCTTCATGTTTGGTAGTAAATAAGTTAGAAAAAAACTCTAATAATTCTTCATTACACATGAAACTTAAAAGTTGTTTGGAGCAACTGTTGAGTGTGAAAATGATTAACCAAGGTAAATAACTTGAATTGATTGATAACAATCAACAAGGGATTTTCTTGATTGATGAGTTGTCTTGACGGCAGATTTGGAACTTAAGTCTAACATCAAACTAAAAACTGAAATAGGGTAGATGAAGTAGATAGAAGTGGACTATCTTCTATGAAAGCATTATGTAGGAAATCCAATAAGGCTAAAATAGAATCTACAGTTAAATTCTAACTTAGAAAGAGTGAAAGTATAAAAGAGCAACAACTCTTCCTCACCTAAAATTTAGGAAAATTTGGTGGAAATGTTATGACAAAAATGTGGACTACCAAGATAAAAACAAAAATAAATAATTTGTTGCAATTTCCAGCAAGAAGTGGAACAATGTTGTGATGACTAATAAGCTAAGAAGAAGGAACAAGTTTCCTAATGGGATATTAGGTAAAGTTAAGTAGAACTTCCTATTACTATTTTAAAAGTTGATATTAACATAGCTAAATTACTTGTATTTTATGATTGTAGACACCTATAGTTTGATCAAAGCAATCTTATTCTTATTATTGCACTAACTATTCTACTCCTCACAAATTGACAATACCTCATCAATTAGGCTTATCTAACTCTCCTTTAATGACATCCTTTTGGTTGTATTCCTCTAATAACTGACTAATTGGGTTAAAATAGCCTCTTCTTAGCAATCCTCTTATCTCCTTCCAAACCACTTCTACTAGCTTACTAGATTATCAATCCATTTCATTGGATTGATTAGTCCTCTCACAAATCTCTTAGACTCCTAATTCCTCACTAATCAGGATTAATTAGCCTAAACTTGGATTAACTAGCTTAATGCACGTTTAGCCTCTTCTAAACCTAAAACGTTATTTTTAGCTTATTTATTTGCCCTGCATGCACCAAAATTCTTCCATTTCTAGAATTAGAAACCTACAAATAGATGTACACCCCCTCACTTTTCTAAGAACACTTCTTACTTTCTAGCATAAACTATAGTATTTTGTTTAGGGTTAAGAGATTTCTTCATTGTTTATTGAGCTATTTTCTTTGCTATTGCATCTTTCACTCAAGATTTTGGGTAAATGAGGGAAGCCATTAATAGTGAGCTTTCATTCTCAAGTACCTTGGAGATCAAATGATCATAACAGATTGCTAAGAGTCTTAATAGGTTCATTTTCATAGCTTTTAAAGAGCAGAGAATATCTAGGCATGTTAGGTTTGCTTGTTTATTTCAAGTTAATGCATGTAAAGTAATGGTTTCTTTTTTATCTCTTATCATTAAGGTCCATTGATTTATTGTTTAAAGAGTTTGGGGCTTCTTAAGTGTTCTTGCCTCATTTCATAGCTTTTGCAACTTTTCCTTGTTCACATTTGGCAAGTCCAGTGGGACTTACTCCATAGTCCTTTAGAATTCCTTTTTGAGCTTTTCATTTCCATCACTAACCATTTTCATGCTTTTTAGGGTTAAATAGCTTGTTTTATAATAGATTTCTAACTTTAGGTGGGCTAAATGTCCCTTTTTCATGAGTATTTAATAGGTTCAAGCTAGAAATAGGCTTTAATGGTGGAAAACTATCCTATTTTCTTTTTTGGATTTTTCATTTCCATGGTTTTTTTTTTTGTTTTAAAGGGCTACATGTAGGTGTCCTAGACCAGTTGTAGACACCAAAATTGGGTCACACTCCCCTTAGTCCCTGATTGGATAACCATTTTAAACATGGGCACCTAACCATGGCCCCCTTTCACGCTACATTAATAATTAATTAAATCAAATTAATTAAATTAAATACCCATCTTCACAATATCCATTATTTTATTACCTTAATTGACCTAATTTCCACCTCACCTAGGCATCTCATCCAACCACCTCAACCTAGACCTATTCTTGGCATGTTTCCATAACTAACAATAACTAATTCCTACTTACCTTAATGAGCTAAGATTTGGTCTAACCCTAAAATCAATCCCAAAAATATCTCTAACCACATTCCCGCCCATTAGAAGGGAAGTTTCCATTTTGATCCGTGAGAACAAAACTAAATGGGCCCAAGAAAATAGAAAGATTTCCCATTCTAGTAAACCTAGGGAATCCCACCTTAACCAATGCCGGTTACCCCTAAACTGACGCCAGTCAACCTAGAACCGTTGTCAGTTTTCATTTATTCACCTAAGCAACCTTGTTTTTGGGTTGGCACATTCTGAGAGCAAGAAGGATGAGAGGAGAGTTGCATACAAACAGAACCAGAGTCTTTTCACGCACACAGGAATCCATAGCAAGCACAGGATAGATCCAGAAGTATTGGCACTCACAGTAATATTCTGGGAAGCATCACTACTACACCAAGCTCCATTCCATCAACCGATCATCACCACCACACAACCATTGGAACTACAACATTGGAAAGTTTTTTATCATTAATCATTTCCATTATTATTTTGTTCATATATTTGTTATCATTCCTGTTGTTATTCTTCTATTAACATCCCCATCCCTCCATAGCCTTCTTTCTGACAAACCAAAAAATCTTGCCCACCTATTTATCAGATCACCTATCCTAGCCCTTCTACCTCTCTGAGTTTTCTCAGTATCCCCACAGACCTCACCATCTCCTTCTTTAGCCCCATCCAACCTCACCTAGCCTCTACAATAAGGTTTTCATTGAATTACTTTCACCCTACTGTACCGACGTCAGTTACCCATGACCATCATTGGTCTCCCTTAACCATCGTCGATTATACCCAACCATCATCGGTCTCTATGTTTTATACCCTACCCAAGAAAAGAGCCAAATAACCTCATACCAATAAACCTAAACAACCTAGAATCAGACCCTAACTAGTCCTAGTACCTTGACAGACACCTCATCTTTTAGATCCAACTATAGCCTAGCCTGTTGTGATTGGATTTTCTTATTGTACTTAAATAAGATACCTAAATCATATTAACTACAGTATGACGTTACTTATTTCTCACATTAATTTATTTTAAACATTAGATTGATAGCCCCTCTAGGAAGTATCACACTTCCCGGAACTATCATATGCTAGGCAATCCACTTTCATATATCATTTAATTTCTCTTTTTTGGTCTTGTTTTCTATTATAGGTAGTTCCTCCTAGCCAAAAGGAAGCTCTCACAATTGGCATTGGATCGAGAAGTCTGAACGCGCACATCAACCATCAACTAACCCATTCATAGGTATTCCTCCTAGCCCATTACCCTTATCTGTTTCGTCATTCAAAAAGGTAAAGAAAATGGTGAAACATTTTGGCACACCCGATGGAACCCATCAAGGGTTCTATTGCATTTTCTTCATTCCTAGGAAAAAGTTGTGTGGTTGTTTCCCTTCAAAAATCTTACACATTAATCTTCATCCTTGGTAATCTTCTCTTCTTTCTAATTTCTCTAAAGGATACATTTTCTTTTTGTGCCTTTAAAAAGAACCATTCTTCTTGCTTTTTACATTTAGTGAAAGAGCATGCCCTCCCCTATTCACCATTTGTGTCATCAAACATAATATTTCTATTTGGGCTTAAAATTGGTTACATTACATTCTGATTTGTTGCATTTAGCTCACATTAAAATGAGGTCAACCTATATTCTGGAAGTCATGCCTAGCTGATGGTTGACACAAAGAATCGTAGAAAGCACATTCCCTCTCTCTGTGTGTCTTACCAAACTTGCACAAAATTTGAAATATACACATCTTTCTTAAACAACATCTTACCTGGGAACACTGTCTGTGATCACATGATCAGATTAGTAGGTACTCCCCAGCTCATTGCCTCTGTCAAGTCATCATCTTAGAGGACAAACCACCCCCCACCATAACATAACTGAAACCTCTCCTTTTAGATATCCTTCTTTATAGGATGCCTTCCTAACCACAAAATTATGTTCTAAATACACATAGTCAGTTCTAAATAGTGTAAGCTAAACACACATAAAGAAAAATCACTCTTACGATCGTATTTTTCTTATCGTTTTTCTTACTTTACATTTTTAGGTGTGAGGACATGATTCCACATTTTTGTTTTTTTTTCTTGCACACTTCCCATCATAGTTGGAATATTTCGACTTTATCTAAGTGTGCCAGAGCCCCATCTTCTTATTCTCAGATTCCTAAGTTTGATTCTTCACTTGATTTAAATCACAACCCAATTTTCTTCATTTATGTCTCAATTTCACAGTAACCAACGTCGTCCCATCGACCGTCATCAGTTTTCATCTTACCGTCATTGGTTATACCTAACCGGTGTCAGCTTCTGACTTCCTAGGTACTTTAGCCTGGGACAGTCTTGATTCATCATTCAGTTCTAGTTTTTTTTTCCATTTGGGAATTAACATATTTTCCTGATACTCTATTCTACTCTATTAATATTACCATCATACAGAAAACATTTCCTTGTACTATTTATCAACCCTATTTCATTTTTTGAAACTAGGGATTTTCCGTAGTAACCGACATCGGTTTCTGTGACTGACGTCAGTTCCCTAGCAACCATCACCGGTTAAACTGACCATCATCGGTGTCTGTAGTTGGTTTTCTAGATCCAAATCTTGACCAGATTCACCCTCCTAGCCTCATTCTTTTCTGTCCTGCTAATTTTTGTGTTATCTACATAATACAGTCTTACCAGGTCAGCACTTATTCACATGGTGCTGACTCGCAGCTAGACCAATGCTCTTATATTTCACACAATTTTTTAACCACTCTCACCCATTCCTTCACCACCCTCTATCATGTCACCCATGGATTCAACCTTACCAACTACCATTTCTATAGGTGACGAAGAATTTGCATGACTCCTTGATCAGAATCACGTGGCCTTACAGTTCTACCTTTCCCACTCTTCCACCCAAGACTCCTCAGGTCAGTTGATATATGACATTCCTATATCCATCTCTCTTGCCCTTATTCCCACTTCACCCCCAATATTTTGGTAGATAGGACCCATACCCATCATGACCACTACGTCTGCAGTATCACTCGCATATGTCGTATCTGTTGTCCCCTCATCGACCACCCAGGTCGTAGCCCAGTCCGCACCCATTGTATCATAAATACACATTACAACACAACTTCCCATGGTGTCAGTGACCCCTACTCCATTCCATAATCTTGTCCTCTCCATCCCATAAACACTACCCCCAATCGCTACTAGAGTCACGACAACCATCCCATCTACATACACATACTATCAACAGCCCCCTATCTTGTTTGTTACCCATTTTGGATACATACCCTCTATGTTGGCTCCATATTCTCAACCTCCCTATTTGGCATCACCATACAATGGAATTATGACCACATCACAGGCTCAATACTAGTCCCCTTATGCCACAGGAGGGGCCCTTTCACCATAACCTACCAATGACTTCATCAAGTTAATGATGGAAAAGATGCAGACACTAGAAGCATCAGTTTCCAGCTCATGCAATTCCTTCACCTATGATGAAATTTTTAATGAGCCTATTCACCCATCCATTCCTATTCGACCATACCCCATACATTGGGAAATGCCAAAATTCAACTGCTTCAATAGCCAAGAAGACCCACAACAACATTTATGGTCCTTTAAACATGGGTGTTACCTGATTTCCCATGATGACGTTTTACTTCTGAGGACTTTCCTAATGTCCCTGATAGGACCTACATTAGACAGGTATAGTGGGCTACCAATACATTACATCTACTTGTTCAATCAACTATCCCATACCTTCTTAGACCACTTCTTGATTAATATTATTAAGAAGGTTACCATGAATGATCTTTATTCCACTCGACAGTACGATGGAGAGTCCATCGCTGAGTTTTTCACTCATTGGTATAGTTTAATTAATCAGCTCACATTCCAGCTACCTCAAACTAAACTCATAGATTTATTTACTCAAGCTTGTGCTAGACACATCTCACCTACCGTGTAGGTATAGACCTTTTGTACTTTTGACGAGGCATTCACCATGGCATGGAAATTTGAAATTTGTGTTATCGAAGAAAAGAATATTCAACTTCGGAACAAGAACATCATTTTTAAATCAAATGACACTTCTTCATCTTCAAAACCCCAAAAAAACTATTCAAAACCCAAAGGGTCTGCCAATGCCATAGTTCTCAAGGCTAGATCCCCTCATCAATCAAGCCCAGCCAAACCTCCTTCTAATCTCTTTCCCATCCAATATTTCTAGTTCAGATGGGAAAAATGAAAGTACACTTCGATAGGAGAATCTTACTCTTCTATTTTGGAAAATCTTGTTAAGGCTAGTGTCATTACCCTTCCACCTATAAAACCACATACTAGTTTTGACCTTGAGTGACTCATGCCCACATGGTATAAGGAACATGATTTTTGTAACTATCATCATGTCAAAGGTCATATCGACAATAACTGCATCACCTTCAAGAATATCATCCAAGAAATGTTAGACAATGGATATCTAGTCTTAGATAACCCGAATACACCCATTAACCAAAACCTACACATCCTTAAGAAGACATTCCCTAATCATGCGCCCATCTTCCAACCAAGTTGGTGATACCTCAAACAATGATAGCAATGTCTGTGAGGTCCATGCTATTTTTGATGACATACCAATTACTTCCCAATTGCCTCATGTTCCTTCAATAGATGAAATCTTAGCCCAAGAACCCCTTCCTGCACAAGATCCTATTTCTTCTACTTCTTCATCCACAAAGGAACCCTCTTCATTTTCTCCTTCACCAATGGGAGATCCTATAATTAGCACGCAACTTTTGACCCCTCAAATTTCTAAACAATTGTTAGTGGCACCTCTCCTACTGATAGAAGATGTAGGTCCATTTCCTACACCAACACAAAGAGAGTCCACTTCATCTAGCCCGTCCTATCCTCTACCCATGGAAGATTCTATATAAGTATCGGTGTCTTTTGATGACCCTTCACCATCAGACCTTCAAGATCCTACTAGTCTAATTTCCACTCTCTTACCCATAGAGTCTAAGGCTAGCCATTTCCCTGTATCTCAAACACATTTTACGGGGATTTCCACTCAATCCACTTCAACCTCACTTACATCAGTACCATTCTCACACTTGGTCCAATCTCCTGGACTATGTTGATAGAGCCTTACTTTGGTGATGCCTTCTACTTCTTGTTTCAACACATATGTAATTGTCACTCGCTGACACCTCTATTATCTATCCAAAATTGTTTCAAGTGACCAAACCAAACACAACCATGATTATTAAAACACCTTCCACGTCACCACCCATGGCCCAACTCACACCTCTGCCCATAACCCAACATACATCTACACCAAAACACCTACCCACACCTATATCATCTCCCTTACCTAAACCTATCACTACCATAGGGGTCATACCAACAACTAGCCTCACTCACCCACCCATCAAATTAGATTTATCCACATCTTCCAAAACTAACACTAAACTTAACCTGGCCCTTAAAAAGAAGATCCAAACTCCTAGGCCTCATACACCACCCTCACCTACCATGCCATTATCACCTTCAACCCTTCCATCCATCCTAGGGCCTCGCCCCTCAACCCTAGCCAAGTAACTATCTTCCACTGAAAAAACAACACAATATCCCATCTCCTCATCACAGACCTATAATATACCCAAGGGACCCACACAACTTACGAAATCACCCATAACCTTCTTACCACACATACCACCACTACCATCCATAACTTCTTCACTACCCATGATACTTCCTTCTCTTTCACTCACACCTTCTACCCAACCTCTACCACCCACCTCCATAGCACTTCGGTTACCCCTGTGGGTAACCCATCCTCTTCCACCATCTACTTTTCCCTCTATATCTCATACACCCATGTCATCGTTGCCAAAAAATATGTAACCTAAAGCTAAAAATCCACTATTCTCCAATAAGGTAGCTAAACCAGCAAAACCTTCCATCTCCAACTCTTCTACCATGCCCCTACCCAAGCAGATACGACCAACACCTAAGACCACACCACACACCAAACTAGTAGACCAACCTACTCCCCCTCCTGTAAAGACTCTTCCCCCAAAATCAGCCACACCTGTACCCACACCCACATTCACCTCCCATTGTGATCCACTAGTAGGATCCTACGCCAAAATCCTAACCAATCTCCTCTAAACTTTCATGATCACATTACCACATCTTAGACCTTACAACCCACTCAAACTCAAACCAAAAGGGTTTGAAGAAACCAAAATTTTCACCTACCATCATGTGAAAGGACACGATGTAGAGAAATATAAGGCTTTAAAAACTACACTTGTCCAATTGTGTCCTCCTGAAGAAAATTTTGATGATGATGATCTTCTTGATGAAGACACGATTTTGCATTCACCAATTTCCATAGATCTTCTCACATTACCTACTCAACGACAAAAATCTCGACCCCCACAACTCTGTAAGCCACCCCCAAGATTCAAGATCAACATGTTTCATATAAGAGAGTTGGCCAAACCACCACCAAAATGACAATGCACCCTACTAATTTCACAAGGATCGTATCCCCCACTAGGGTTTTGTCCCTCTTGCCACTATACCTTCCATGACACACCCTCTTCATCCACCTCCCCTCAGATTAACATGGTCAACATTGCCACCCGTGCTTAGAAAGACAAGGGAAAGGAAAAAGTAATTGGACATTCAACCAACCATGTACCCAACATACCATCTGCACCCATACCCAAAGTCATCATTCGAGGTCCTGCATATCCTATTTCTGATGTGGTCACACATCGCACAATGTTAAGACAACTACACCAATCCCCCCTCAAAATATCTGTATATGACCTCTTCCAAACCTCTGAGTCACATCATTAAGCCCTCATGGAGGTCCTTAAGTCTATTGAAGTCTTACCAAATGACCCCACACCCATCACCTCCATCATTACCCTCACCATGTAGCCTCTCTCACTAGGTCTTCATCTTCCTCTACACCTCCACCTACCCGCTAAGTGGCCACCCTTAGTTTTTCAGATGAAGAGATTTCTCCCTTTTAGTCCGATGACCCCAACCCTACACTTTTCATCTATGTCTTTATCGATAACATATGCATACAACATGTTATGATCGATGGCGGGTGCTAGCATTAATATCATCTCCTCTCATGCATAAGAAAAAATGTGGATACATTCCAATTACATGCATGGTAACCCAGTTATGCTGCACTCCTTCAATGATGTCATGACCTCTACCCTAGGTACCATTGTTCTCCATATCCGCGTGGGCCCCTGCACTATCTCAGAACTTTTCTATGTTCTAGAAGGAGAGTTCTAATATAACTTGCTACTCAATTGACCATGGATCCATGTCATGGGTTGTGTCCCTTCAAATTTACATTGATGCCTCAAATTCGAACATGAGGGATATAATTACACCATCCCTACCAACCCATTACCTTTCAAAACCTCTAACATGCTATATCAGCCCAATGATGTGCTTATACTGGTCAAGGCATCTACCACTATCACCACTTCACCTTCACACACGAGACCATCCACCAAAACTACCACTACTTTTGTGGCATCTACCCTTGCTACTCTACTGTAGTTGTAACCTCCACCGCTGATGCACTTGTTTCCCCAACATCTAGTGAGAAATTTATACCCACTACCCACATACCAACTATTGATCCCTTAGAAGGTGTTTTTCAATTCCTCACTCTAGGGGAATACCGTCTATACAATATCAATACCTTCCTCACCCCACAAGAGTATGGGAATCTGCATCAACACCCCTGCTACGACATCCGCATTAGTGATGTTTTTCCTTATGGCCCTCCCCACCTTCACACCAACCTAATGTATGGGGAACTTGATGTTTTCACCTATAAACTTGAACCTCCATCCCAAGCCTAACCATTTTCATCTGACCTACACTCCCTCACTAACTGCCACTTCGCTCACACTTTCCTCCACCGGTGCATGTAGAAAGGATTTTTCTTTGGTTTTTACAAACAAGGCCACTACACTGTCATTTCATGTACCTCTCATAAACACAATGACCATAGTGGCATTGTTTTTTATGCTCCACCCTCCAAGAAGGTTCATGTAAACCTTATCCAGGACAAGAAATATTCCCCCTCTCATTCACCCACATTACCATCTTCACCCTCGGAGTCCATAGATCCTGAATCTATTCCTCCTAACATTTTTTTTGTAAACACCATTTACCTAGGACCTCTGACCTATCAACACGATGGTGCGAGGCTCCCTCTTCTCTCCCATTCCTGTATTTTGAAATGGTTGATGATGATACGCCTTACATTAATGTCGTTCAATGTCAGGATGATGAATCCATCCTCACTTACCTTGGTGCGGAAGATTCTTATGTTCATCATTCATTACCTTTTGAGACGCAAGCCATGTTGAATGAATCGACCATTGAAATCAACATTAACACTCAGGATGACCCACACATTCTAAATATTGACCAATCCTTGGATGCTACTAAAAAGGAAGCCTTCACCTCTTTCCTTCGGGACCATAGTAATGCATTTTCCTGGTCCTATGCCGATATGCCCGGTATTGACCCAAAAATCATAGTCCACAATATTGTAACCATTCCTAATGCCAAACCCATCAAACAAAAGCTACGGAAAATGCATCCTCTCATTGCTCTTCTGGTCAAAGAAGAGATTTAGTACCTTCTCTTGGTTTCCTTCATTCTATCCATTGACAATCCCCAATGGATTTCTAACATTGTTCCTGTCACAAAGGTGACAGCGGGACTCCACATTTACACGGACTTCCATGACCTCAACCTCATTTGTCCCAAAGACGACTTCCCCCTACCGGGCATTGACCAACTAGTTGAAATAATATCACTCATGGATGGTTTCTTAAGATACAATCAAATATTACTAGCTCCAGAAGATCAACATGAGACTACCTTCATCAACCCTTGGGGGAATTTCTGCTATCGAGTTATGCCTTTTAGCCTAAAAAATGTCGGTGCTACATATTAGCGAGCCATGACTTACATCTTCCATGACATCATGCATCACATATTATAATATTATGTCAATGATCTAATTTCCAAATCCAAGCATCGAAATGAACACCTTCTTGTTCTTAAAATCATCTTCGACCACCTCATCAAGTATTGTGTTCATCTTCAACCAAAGAAGTGCATATTTGCGGTACTTTCTAAAAAACTCCTAGGTTTCATCGTTTCTTTACATGACATAGAAGTCAATCCTAATAAAGTCAAGGCTATTCTTGAAATGCTTCCACCCACTAATCTCCATCAACTTCACAGCCTATAAGGAAATTTGCAATCAATTCGTCATTTTATCTCGCAGCTTTCCGACCGCTATCAACCATTCCATCATCTTCTGAAGAAAGACATTTCATTCAAATGGGATGTTGAATGTCATAAATCCTTTGAAGACTTGAAACAATACCTCCTTCAACCACTGGTGATCATTCCTCCTAAGTATGACCAGCCATTCTACCTATATATTTCCACCACTGACCATTAACTAGGTGCCATGCTCACTTATCGCGACGACCAACACCGAGAGAAAGCAATTTATTACATAATTCGTACCCTTCTTGACTACGAAACTAGATATACCCACACCGAAAATTTTTTTCCTAGCCTTATTTTTTCATCGCCACCAAACTCCACCATTACCTACTCAACCACAAAACCTTCTTCATTACTAATACTGACCCATTACACTATATGTATGCCAAACCTTATCAACATCAATGTGCTACACGTTGTCTTATGCTTCTAATCAACCTCGACCTTGAATTCATCCATCAAAAGTCCATCAAGGGCCAGGCTATCACGGACCAATTGGTTGATGCACCTATTTCTAGGAATCAACCCTCTAACTTTGACTTCCCAGACATAGTCTATAGCTACCCTTTTCCTAGACGAACCCACTTACCAAATGACACTCTTCTTTGATGGCTCCAAGTGTTAGTGTGGGGGTGGGGTTGGTTTTATCCTCATTTTGCTTCATGGTGAACCTATGCCTTTATCTTTCAAATTCAATTTTGATTGTACAAAAAATATTGCTAAATATGAATCGCTCATATTATGTCTCTAGGTTTTTTATGCCTTAGATGTTAAGTCAATAAACATCTTTGGTGATTCTCAGTTGGTCATAAACCAAGTCAATGGTATATACCAGTTCTGTAATGATATAGTTTAAAAGTATAAGCATCACGTAGACATATTTTTGACCACCTTTGACCATTACGCACTTCAAACCACCCCACGTTCTACCAATAAATTTGTGGATACCATGGCCTGCTTGGATTCTTAGATACCTGCTTTACCCGCTGACTCTAAAATCTTTGTCACCATACAAAGGAAAAAATCACCCTCTTATTTACCTTGTGAATTTTACTCCATCAGAACCATTGCCCCTGACCCATGTGACCTTTGGCATAAGCAGTATGTAGACTATTTTTCCCTTTCCATTCTACCCACTGATCTCACTCGTAATGAACAACATGTCTTTCTTAAAAGTGTCTCTTGTTATGTCATCATGGGTGGTATTCTTTACAAATGCAATTTCAAAATCATTCTCTTGTGATGCCTTACAAGTTCTTAAATTCCCTACACCATTAAGGCAGTCCATGATGGAATTTGTGGAGGTCACTTTAGTGGTCTCGTTGTTGTAAAACACATTCTTCGCCTAAGTTATTATTGGGTAAAACCCTAAACCATGACTGTTGTGATTATGTCAAACACTGCGTGAAATTCCAGCAACATACTAATCTCCATGACATACCTAGTCATGCATTACAGGTCACACAAGACCTTTGGCATTTCTCTTAATGGGGTTTGGATCTTATCAGTGAGATCAACCCCTATTCTTCACAATTCCACCAATGGATCATAACCGCTACTAAATCTTACACTAAATGGGTAGAAGCCATTCCCCTCATTTCTACCAAAGCCAAGAAGATATGTGAATTCATCAACCATCACATCATTTTTCGTTTCAGTGTTCCTCACTGCATTATCACTGATAATGGAAAACAATTCAAAAACAAAACCCTACTCAAACAATGTGATGCTTTTGGCACCCAACTCATTTTCTCATCACCTTATTACCCGCAAATCAATGGTCAATCCAAATCAACCAATAAAAAAATTCTTATGAAGGTATTCAACGATATTGGGAAAGATTGGAAAATGTACATTCCTTTCACCTTGTGGGCTTATCGTACTAGTATTCGCAGTTTGACTATTTCCACCCCCTTTTCTCTGATCTATGGTACCAAGGTCTTCTTACCTCTCAAAGTCTAAATTCCATCTCTCTGCATCTCACTACAAGACATGCTCAATGATGATGACTTTTGTAGGATCATTTGGCACAACTTGAGTTATTAGATGAGCGTCGTCTCAATTCTCTTGACCATCTCCAAATCTACCAAAAACGTATCAAACGTGCCTTTGAAAAACGTGTTCACAAACGAACCTTTCAAGTCGATAACCTCATCCTGAAGGAAAATCAACATGTAACCAAAGAGGAGAAAAGTAAACGGGTTAAATTTTCTCCTAATTGGCTTAGACCCTATATCGTTACCCATGCCTATGGATCAGGTGATTATCATTTGTCTACCCTCAAAGGTAAACCCGAACTTGAGCCCCTTAATGACTTGCATCTTCGACTATTCTATTGTTTATATTAAGTCCTCTATTTTTTTCAGTCAGTTGATCGCTTGTCCATTGAGCATTGTTCACCTTCCATATTACCCATTTTGAGGATCTACAACTAAACAAGAATCATGTGATTACCCGTCACCTTTTAGCGTTGTCTTCAATATGTGTACCACGGCTCTACTCATATCATGATTCTCATGGATACTGTTTGTCTTCTTCAAGATGGAATCCCATGGTTGTCCATCACTTAAAACCACCTCTTTCATAGTTAATCTTTTTGTGCTACAGTCTTGTCTTCTAAAAATGAACCTAATTTTCCTTTATAGTCTTGTCCATGACTTGAACGTCCAAAAACAACAAGGGATACAACTCCTTGAGTCAAAACTTCTAACAAAAGATGACTCCCTCAAATGGGACATCTCTTCACACTATTTCCACCATTATAAATAGACTGCTCCCTTGAAGGATGACTATATCAGGTCATTACAAAAATGTAATAAATATCCAGAAGCTTCCTGCATAGATCAACTTCACGAAGACCTCAAGGAGATAATATATTCAGCCCATATAGACTTCTTGCATCGATTAGTCTATAAAAAATAAGAGATGAAATTTTCATCATGGACTTGCCTATTCTTGATCCTAATTTTCTTGTTCTGACAAACACTTTGTCATACACTAAGTTATGCTGAACCTCCCATTCTCACCTCCTTGCCTTTTTAGCCTAATTTCTTCTTTACTCAAGGGACTTGCCGCAAACGTGACATTTCATGATCATGCAACTTTATTCACCCTTAGAATGGTCCATTATGTGACGCCTGTAAGGTCTTATGTTCATAATCCCTTCTTAGGTATGGATTGAAACAGCTCTTTTCCCACCTCTTACCATTTCCCTTCCTCATTAATTATTGATTATCCTATACAGGACCCGATCCTCGACACCTATATTCAAAAATCACTCAACCATGCCTATGACCTAAAATTAGTCATGCTTATGACCTACATCCAACCATGCTTCTGACCTATACTCAATCATGCCTATGACCTATATTCACCCATGCCTAAGCACCTATCAATTCATTCATTTCCTTCATCATAATCTTCCCTAGCTTATGGGAGAACTACATCATGGCCTGAGGTCTCTTTTCGCTAGGACTATGTAGGTAGCACTTTGAGGGCATGGGGCCCTTGGAGGTTAGCTCAGACACTCTCTACCCTAACAAGTCCCCCCTTTCCCTTCCCTTTTCTTATTCACATTCTACCCTAGTTAGTTTCCTTCCTATATTGATAACTAGAAATTAAACCACACAAGCAACAATTGCTAAACATATTTACCATAATAATTTACACATTCATTTTATCACATCTACCATTTCTATACCATAATCATACATTTTCCTAAAAATCATCTTAACATGATCCATACCATCACAAATTCCACACATTAATTAGAAATTCAATCAACCACACAACCTAACTCGATTTATGCCTAGGACCTAACTCGATCCATGCCTAAACCAACCTGACTGGATCCATGCCTAAATTAATGTAGCTCAATCCATACCTATGACCCGAGTCCATCCATGCCTATGACCTGAATCTATCATGCCTAACTTACCTTCTTTCCATCACATGTACAATATCATTATCGAAAGTACATCTACACATCATGCCATAAACATCATCATCACCATATCCAAATATAAAAATATCTCCAATATATAATGTCTCCAATAGAAATGTCTCAAGATCATTCGCGTGCATAGGCCGGTATCTTATACAAAACATCATCAACACATAGGTCGGTATCATATAACAAAAATTTATCAGCACGTAGGCTGATCCATATCACAAATAATCCCTATACTATCCAAAATAGTGATATCCCTCGCCTGTCCCTGAGATATCTGCATCGGTCTCTCCCGACTCCTCTACTACTCTAGTGTGGTACACCCCACCTACCTCACCACTTATTATGGGCCTCAATCTAGCATTCAATGGCCCCGCACCTAGATCTGGCCTCCGTACACTGGTGGCCTCACCCTACTCCTGCCTCTAGGCTTTTTGACCCCCCTGTGCTCTCCACACTATGAGTGCGGGATCAGGTCCTTTCACTCGAGGCCTATTGTGCTCGGTACTCCACATATGAAGGGATATCTATCCCTGTTACTACCAAATGATCCTTATAATACCTCACCTCACCTAGGACATCCCTGAATCCCGCCACGGGCACCGTCTAAGGAGGTGTTATGGGTCTCACCATAATATGTGTCCTTTGACTTATCAATAAGGGTCTCTGACCCTATACCTATACCTATACCATGGGACCCTGTCCTTGAGCCTTTCTTGCTGCCAGTGTTCGTTTTGGTGCGTGCGTAGCACTCTAGGCCTATAAGACCACAATCTATGCATGTAAAGTGGCCAACTGACCCTATAACCCTATCACTTGTGCATGTAGGGTGGTTACCTGCTCCCCCTCTCTAGCCCCACCCTGTACGGGTACCTTCCCCTGTAATGTTGTGACCTGGGCCTGAAGGGCCACCACCTGTGCCTGTAATGTGGTCACCTCTACCTGTGACCCCGTCAACTATCCCTGTAAACCTATAACCTGGCCCTGTAAGGTGGCCACCTTTCCCTGTGACATGTCCCTCTGGACTATGAGGGTGGCCACGTCTGGTTGTCTTGGTCTACGTGGCACTGCTCGTAGTTGATTTTTCCACCACGGTCTATATCTTTTAGTTTACCTGACATCACCAATGTTTCAGTCCACTTGTGCCTCCTCCTGGCCTGTTGGCATGATAGGTCATGGAGGGGACATCAGCCTCTCCACGTCATCCCTCTTGTACTATGCGAAGTGAGGAGGTACATCATGCACTAGCCCAAACTACCGTCTGACCCTGTCTATGGGTATCAGGTCATGCTCTCCCATGCAGTGCCCCTCTATCCATCGAACTAGCTACAACTGGTCTAACTCTGTGGCCTTCTGCCCATATGATGGAAACCCCATGTAGGGCCTATAAATAATGTCCATGCTGGGACAACCCCTCTAGCAAGCACCTGTGATAAGATACATCATGTGTAGCCCTGGCGGCTCTGCACACTCCAATAACTGGCACCCAGTGCATGTAACCCACTCAAACAAAAACTGGCTTGAATTCATCAACCTGGGGCATAACTAGGGGCCTCACACATACAATGTTCTTGTATGCCCAATAGTAGAGAAGAAAGGTGCAGCATAGGCTAAATCACCGTAATCTCCTGTATATCCACAACTCTCTGTAAAACTATACCAAGTATATTGGTGCCTAAGAAAAGTGGGTCCTCTCCTCCATCATGTCATGAAGGACCACCATCAGTGCCCATGGGAATCTCCCACCCTCTACATCTGGCAATGCAAAACAACACACTACCTCTATAATCAAAACTACTAGCCTCATCTCCTCTAGATGGGTTACATACATCTCACCATAGCTCAAACTGGCGCTATGGAACCTCATCTCTACCATAACCTCACCAAAAAAATTTAGCATCAACTCCTCAAAGGCCCCTAAGGAGATAGAATATACCTTTTGTCCCACTATCGGTAGGCACAAGATCTGATAGACATCCTCTAGGGTGACTGTCAGCTCACCCGTCAAAAAATGGAACATGTTAGTCACTACATCCCATCTATTGATGAGTGTGACCATAAGGTTAGGCTCCTGTACTATATACATGTAACATCTTACACCTATCAAGCTAACATCTATCATGTTCCTCCACTCATCGGCAGTGACACTTGATTGTACTGATAGCAATAAAGGAGGTATATGGTCCCTCATCTGTAGTTGCTCTCTGGCTTAAATCCACCACGATATAAACATTATTAAACTTGCCCATCAACTAACACCCTTAACTCCCCCACCTAAACCCCAAACCCCAACATTACCCCACTCTGACCCTAAAACCCTCCAACCTAAACCCCAAACCCCAAACCCCCAACCCTAACAAACCTACACCCTACATTCACTGACTGACACTGGTCCATGTTAAACCAAAAATCGTTTCCCAATACCTGACCGATGTCAGTATATTAAGACCAACATCAGCCATACATTAACCAGCATCAGTCACTATTCCCATGCCCAAAGCCCAAAACACTTATTTTCTTCCCCCCATTTCCCCTCCACACCTACCCAAACCTACCCAAAATCCCTCCCCAACCCTATTTCCTCTACCTATGACCTTTCCCACCCCATCGTTCCTCAAAATTTTAACCACACATTTAAAACTCTCTACCCTGCCCAAACTGATTGACCCATTCCCTTCTTCTTATATCAAACAACAATGAACGGATCAAATATTACCTCATCTTGATGTCACCTCCATGGGGACATGTCAAATTCTCCCTCTAACCTCTCCACCAATCCACTCACTCTGCCTGATCTCGTGGGCCCGACCACCTGACTCCTCTCCCCACCTGGATCTCTCCACCTCACTTTGGTACAGTTCCACATACTTTCCTCTCACTAAGCCACACAAGTCTCGTGCTCTTTTCATTTTCCCAAAATCCAAAATGTACAAATGAATCCGTATTATATGACTTTTTTCTTTTTATATACTTACGTCAACCTGACCAACATCGGTCATGTGCCCTAGCACACCGTGGTCAGTTGTACCAAAACCAACATCGATCATCTTCCCTACTACACCATGATCATCTTACCTAGACCATCACCAGTTACATATGACCACATCAGTTACCTGTCATACTCTTGCTGATACCCCTTTCCCCATTTCTAACCAATTCTTAACCAACCCAGCCACCATTTGACCTTACCCACCCTTATTGCAACCAACCTCTATGCCTACCTTCCCTATATCTATCCTTAATTGTGTTTTAGGACTTGATATTTTACCCATACCTTGGCCCTACTGATGAGGGTCATCAATCCTTGCCATTAATAATGTCAATCCAGGGCTGGTGTCTGATGGATGTATGCATTAATAGAAGAAGATCTTGGAAAGAAACTCCTTTAAACACAAACCAAACTTGCATAAAATAAAATCACACTTACAAAAATTTAAAGGTACACTTGCAGAAATAAAGTTTGCATGAAATAAATCACACTTACATGAAGGAAATCACACTTCACATTTGCAGGAAATAAAAATAAATTTGCATGAATTGAAATTGTTGAATTGGAAATAAACATAATTAAACAAAACACCTGCAGGTTCACAACAGACTGAATTTTCACAATACAAAGATAAAATTAATACAACAGAATGAATTACAGAGAAATGAATAAACATAAACATAAATACATAGATCCATATTCCTTGAAATGAGTGACTAGCTCATTCCTTGGAAGAGGATTTAAATCATACTTCTGAGATTTTAAAACTACAGAATATTTGAGAGGAAAGAAGAGATTTTTATTTCTTGGGAGAAAAGAATTACATAACTCAGTGTGGAAGGTTGCATTTATAATTAATGCATCCAAACAACTCCTTATTTTAGGAAATACAATCTGATCTTATCTTAATTTCAATCCTAACAACTAAGATCTCCATCTCCACAAAATACGGAGAAAGATATATAATTGGAGTTCAAAGTGTTATCTTACTTATTTTAGGAAGATTTTCTCTCAAATCTTCTCCTTATTTTTTGGTAACAAGAATCACAATGATTTTATTCCTCTACATTATTGGAAGGATTTTTTTCCTCAAAAGATGAGTTTTGACCAAATACCTTTCCTCAGATTTTCCATTTGACTTTGTTGTTTTTTATTGTGGAACTTTTGACATTTGTCTAATACGTTTTTTCCTCGGACTGCAACTCACTAAGAAGTTATATTTCTCGTCATTGATAAAACTTGTACCAAATTTGAATGAGGCTTTTTGTTAAACACATTTCTATGAACAAAAAAAATCTCTCATATTTTCCATTTGACTTGTTTTGTTTCTGGTTTATGGAACTTTTAGTGCTCGTCTGATACACTTTTCCTCATACTACAACCCACTGAAAGTTAGATTTCTCTACATTGGTAAAACCTGTAGAAAATTTGAATGAATTTAAAAAAAAAACATTTCTATGAACAGATACCTCTCTCATATTTTCCATTTGACTTTTCTGTTTCTATTTATGGAACTTTTAGTGCTCGTCTGATACACTTTTCCTCTGAACTGCAGCTCACTGAAAGTTAGATTTCTCTTCATTGGTAAAACTTGTAGCAAATATCCGAATGAGTTTTGGTTCTAAACAAATTTATATGAACAAAAATATCTCTTAGGTTTCCCATTGGATTCTCTGATTTTTCACAAATCCCTAAAAAAAATGACATTCTGTTGATGTAGGTTCCAAAGTTAACTTTACTCTATTGATGTAGGTTTCGGAGCTAGCGCTACTTTTTTTATGTTGGTTCTGAAGCTAACTCTAATGGTTTTGGAGCTAACATCATAGGTTCTAGAGCTAACTCCAATGGTTCCAGAGCTAACGTTGTAAATTTCAGAGCTAACTTTGTAAGTTCTAGAGCTAACGTTACTCTTTTGATGTAGGTTCCAGAGCTAACTCCAATGGTTCTAAAGCTAACGTTACTTTGTTGATACAGGTTCTAGAGACTAAATCCAATGGTTCCAAAGCTAATGTTACACGTTTTAGAGCTAACTCCAATGGTTCTGGAGCTAACATTGTAGGGTTCGGAGCTAAATTTTCAGGTTCTAAAGCTAACTCTAATGCCAGTTCCATGGAGCTAACTTAAAATAGCTATAAATTTTACATGCAATCTCAGATTAAGATGGTTATTGTTTCTAGAACTTTCATAATTTTTCTCAAAAGGTGGAATCTAAATATTAAATCATATTTGATTTTAGATGTACTATTCATGATCAGTTCCATTTTTCCCAATACTAGCATTATCTTTCCTTTATGGCCTATATACACAAGACATTGCATCTTTTCCCAAATAATCAATAGGATTAGTCAACAAAATAGTTAACAAAATATATTCTAAAGAATGAATAATATATATATTCAATATTTTATCTAAAGCAAACTATAAGTTCCTAGATTACATTTAAAGCCACTTTCAAAGGTAACTTGGAAGGACAAAATAATGGTAATTTATGGCCAATTTATGGCCTCATCAGCAGCAGTTGAGCTACTTAATACATAGTGCTGATAATCCTATCAAGGATTAAATTATTATGTCTGTGTGTCAGATCCTTTCTCGTCATCATCAACCAGATGTTCATTAAGAATTCTTCTTAAGTTGCTTTTGATTAGTCTGATTCGGCTTAGCAACAGGTTCTTGTTTAAGGATCTCCTTAAGGTGCTTTTGAAATTGAGTTGAATGCCAACAGGTGTCGCAGAGTTTATCATAGTGTTTGCTATTTTTGAATTGTTTTCCATTATCATTGATGAGTTCTTGTGTGAGATATTCACCAAAGTGATAAATGATGTGATGGTTCTACAACAAGTTCATATGATGGATTCTCAGCTTTTGTAGATTTTGAGAGGTGCTTTATTTTCCACCCAGTTCTAGTGTAAATCTCCTTCTGTAGTTTTTAATAATCTATTGATGACATTACAGACAGGTTCTGGTGAAGATCTAGCATGTCTGTTGACATTTCATATAATTTTCTGACATAGTCACAGCAGTCTTGGCTTAGGTTTGGCTAGTAATAGCTGAGGTAGTTAATGGTGAGGCAACTTAAATTACCTCCAGCAAGTCTCATGTGTCAACCTCCTTGATGGTGTATGGGATTTCAAAACTTGTAAGGCATCGTAAGATGCATAGCTCATTAAAGCTTCATCCTTCTGTCCCAGACCTAATACCTCCCATGCATGACATAACGATGCATGAAACTGTTTAAGGAAGTCTCGTTGTCCATTGCAAGTGAGACTTGAGAGGTAGAATTGCAAAGGGAAAGGTAGTCAACAAACTACTTCTACCATAATGTCACATGGGTTAGAAATAAATTTTATCCTACAAAATTAACGTCTTGGAAATAGATAAAAGGGTAGATTACAACCTTTGTATTATGACAAAAAAATTGAGTCTGAAGGGGGAAGCTTAGTATTTTGGATAGTAAGACAAGCCATAACTTGATCCATAAATCTTGTTAGTGGAATGTGGGGTGGTATTGAAGTTCATACATGGTCAAATATTAGTCAAGAAGACATGTTACCACGTGATAGTTTATTACTTTTGAAGTACCTCATTCTGAAAATGGTATAGACCATTGACTTGGTTCAGCAAACTAGTTGAGATTCCAACCAAATTTTTTTATTAATGGATTTAACTATCTAAGGCTATGGTATTTTTAAGACCTAATACAAGTGCTTTATTTGGTAATGTTGTTAGTGCATTCAAAGTTAGTTTGAAATATAATGGCATAGGCTCACTATGAAAAGGATTTTTTAGGATAACCCCTATGCCACCTTGATTGGCTGAGCAATTTGGTTTTCCAATGAAATAATAAGGTCATCTAATAAACGATGTCATGCTAAGGGAGAGGGTAGCAATGAGATTCATCAAGAAAATCAAAGTTAGAGGGTTGATCATCTGGACTAGAGGTGCATCTGCAAGTTGGTTAGTAATGGTTTGTCCTTTGACAGAATTTTTATGGATGCAATGTCAAGATGGAAGTTATGGCATCATTAAATGAATACAGCATAACTGGGCATACTTGGTCATGTCTAATTGGAAGGGATACGCATTTTTTTATATGTTTGGGAGGAGATGATGTTGATACTAGCATCGTCATTGCCCATCATGAACACGTGCAGATGCATCTATTATCACCATGTAGAAAAATATGAATATGGTGAGGTTAGTGATCATCTAATTAGAGATGGAACAATCTCGTCATCAGAGAAACTGAGAGAAGCTATCCATGGGTCCCTCCAAAATCTACATGCCCCTAGGTTGATACTATTGGTGCTCTATAACATGCATCAAATGTTGATATCAAGAACAACTCGAGAAAGTAAGATTGATTCGAAGCCCAAAATCATGTTAGTGTTATCCAAAAGGAGCCCTCGGCCTATTTTGGCTAACTTTCCCCCACCCAAGAAGAAATCCTAACAGGTTGAGAAAATGGAAGAAATGCAAAAAATAAGGTTGCAGGACTGTGTTAAGGCATTTCAAAGGATTCTGGAAATGGGTTCGAGTCAGTACTAAGGTTTGTTGTACCAAGCTTGGGGCCAAAAAAATGAAGAAAATCCAACTAAGTCCTAGTCTAGGCGGTCCGGGACAGTTATGGACGTCGACGGACGTTTTTTGGGACATGAAATTTTCCCTTGAATCGGCCGGCATCCAGAGGGAAAAAATTGCCTACATGGTGGTTTTGTTTCGGGCAATCCGTAGAGAACAGCTAGGACAAAGGTCACCAAAGTGCAGGCAACGCGGATCGGCAAAGGAAAAAACTGGCACGCAGTCGCTCCATTTTGGATGGTTCAGAGAATAGTTTATCCCAGGCCCAGTTTGGGACTAGTTGGGACAAAGGTACGTGATGTGTACTGTCATGGGGCGCGAATCGGCCGGTTTGCCGTAAGAAGGTCCATTTCGGGCGGTTACCAGAGGTTTTCATCTGGGAAAACTGGGAAAAAATAGTATGCATGGGATGTGCGGGATGTGAAAAGGTGAAATGGCCGTAAAAGAGAACAAGGAGGCCCGACGGACGAATCAGAACGTGCCAGCATGTCAGAGAGCGTTGAAAAGTTGCTAAGTGTTTGGCGCAAGGCAAAAATGTGCCCCTCAGTGCCCAAACCAAGGTGAAAATAGTGCCCATGTGTCCATAAGTCTAAGGGCCCGAAAGTGACATGTTTTAGAGGATGCAGCAGGGTGCGGATGAATCAGAGCTTGGACACGTGTCATCCAAGTGGCAGAGCGCGGGAAAAATTCAAATATTTTCTTGCCTAATCCATTTTGGCCTGTTTTTGCCCTAAATCTTTAGATCGCCATAACTTTCGATCCAGAACTCAGATTTTTGCGTTCTTTATATCAATGGAAAGCTATTTTGAAATTATCTACACGATTCCAGGGTAAATTTTGCATTTTTAATGGTTCACTTTGTGAGAGATAAAATGGAAGAAACATCTCTGGCGTGTGGTAATGGCACAAAGAACTGACGTTTCAACAACCAGTTTTAATGCAAGTATGGGCCTGCATGTCTTCTGCAGCATGGCCAAGAAATGTACTTCGAAGGCATGGGCTTCTGTAAGGATGCCCATGCTATTTTTAATGCCCATAAGATGAATCCTTTCAATGAGTTGAATGGCTCCCATGTCAATTTTCTACATATTCTTCTTTCTTCCATGGGCTCGACTCCATGCATTGTAAATAGTCATATTTTGGCTCATTCTCTAACGGTTGAACATTTCTTTGGACTCTGCAAGAATCCCTTCTTTCACCTTCCACAGGGTGATTTTTGCAAGTATCAGACCTCCTCCCTAAAATCTGTAACAAGTGTTTTCTGCCTCTTACCATGTTGTAATGAAGGAATTTGTGTACAACTTCTGGAGCAATAAACAATTGCAGACTCTGTGATGCAGTTTGTCCAGTCCTTGCTTGTTTTTCTTGTCTTCTGCTTGTGCCTCTTCATTTCAGACCTTTGGAGCTACATGTTCTTATCAGAGTTTTGCAACATGTTTTATGTGTGAATTTTATCCTTGGATCTGTGATGCACTTTTCCATCCTTTCCATTTCTCACCTCTTCTTGTTCCATGGCAGTTTTGATAGATGTTCACCACTCCTCCTTCTCTGGTCTATCACCATTTTAGTGTAGCCTTTAGTTTTTCCCTTTTTTGCACTTTCTATCTCTGTCTCCTTGGCGTAGTTAGAGTAGGATTAGGTTTCAAATCTCTGCAATAGTGCACAAGAATAGCTTGTGGTAGGCAATTTAAGAAGAGGAACCATCCTTCTCTAGAGAGATTTCCCCATTTGCAAAGGTCCCACACTTTGGAGAGAGGTTTCAATGTTGTGCAATCACACCAAATGACATTGCCTTAAACATCAACCTAGAAGCTTGATAGTGTCAGTCCAAGGGGTGCTGCATGAATTTACACTAACAGTTTTGGCACATGCCTGGTGGGACCTTAGAGGTATTTCACTTTATTTTTTGCAGGTTGGTGTGTTCTTGTTAAAGATTTCAGCCTTTTGGAGGCACTTGTCAAAAGCACATCTAGTGACTCCATCTGATAAATAACTCATTCTCTGAAGTTGCAGACCTTCGTTTTCCATCCATTTCCATCCATCTAGTATTTCCATCTCTTTCATTCTTTTTCCATTCCATGAAATTGTGCAATCATGACTTCATTTCCATCATGGAATTCACATTTACAACAACAGTAGCCATCCAAATCACACCGCCAACATGCTTTACAACTCCTGCAAATCAGCATTTTAAGTAGATCCAAGATCAGCATGTCATACCCATATGAGCAGCAGTACCAAAGTCAGTTTGGCTATGTGAAGCACATCTAAAAGCAAGGGTACGCATGCAATGAAGACAATCAAAAGGAAGATGCAGATTTTGTTGGAAAAAATCCAAAAGATGGAGGCATTGGCATGGTGTAATCCAAGAGCAGCAAGCTCAAATGAAGGCATTTCAGAATCGGTTACAGGAGCTCCTTGTCCATGGGTGAGGCCCTTTTCTAAGACACTTATAGCCCTCAGGAGAAGCTGGACTTCATGATGACAGATGCTACCCCATTACTTGCACAAGTGCACAGCAGGAAATAGAGGCCTATGACACTTGAGTGTTGAACAACCTTGTCAATGGGTAAGTTCTACACCATCTCATACTAGTTTTTATCTTCCTCATTACTCAAGCAGCATCATCTCATTCGAAATTTCAAACTTCTAGATCCAGTCATATGCTGCCCTCAGGATGTTAATTCCGTTTCTCCATTCTCCTAGTCTTCCACCACATCTCAATTCTTCTGTCCTTTTCCCTTCCAAATCTAAATCCCCTCCACAAGCAGAAAAAATAAATACCATTCCACTCTAAAGAAACAAGATTTTTTACCTCCTCCACCACCATGAACAAATTTCCAAATCAATTGAGTTACAATCCACTTCTCCTCTTGCATTCCCAAATCCATGTTGGGAGGATAGAAAATGCAAGAATGCCAGTCATGAAGGAAATCAAGCAGTAGAAAGACCAGAGCAAAAAAAAGAGTAAAGAAATTCAAGAGCTTTGAAGAGTCGGGCTCTTAAATTTGGGATTAACAAAGATCCCCTTGATGGTTAAGCCTATCAGAAGAGGTCGGAGGTTGGAGAACAAGTAGTGGTTAGGACTGATTCTGTTGACAGCAGAAGAAGAGAAAAAAGAAGAAGCAGATCAACGATCAGTTTGCCCAGAAAGTAGTGTCCATGTTGGCACTCTATTTGAAGGGAGATGCTGATTCCAATTCAAGTTTGCACAATCAACCATAGAGGAAGAAATCTCTTAAGAGAGATCCTACAGTCCCAACTTGTCCTCTAGAGCAGTAGATCGAAGAGTTTGACTTGAATGAACTTCGTGCTAGAGGAAGAGTTCTATCAAGAGCAGGATTGTCTTCAAGTAGTAGAAGAGGGAGAAGCTGCTCCAAATCCAAAAGAAGAGGAGCACATTCTAGTTGTGGAGGAGAAAATTACAGATCCAAGGGCTTTGAGCACAAAGCAGGCTACAGGAGAACCTTCAGTTCTTCTTTCTACTTCATCTCTCTCAAGTTCTAGTGCTGAAGAAGAGTTTGACCTCTCAAAATCAATGTTGGAGGATGAAAGAAACCATGATGCGATCAAGTTACAGATCAAGAGGACACCATGGAGAGAAGTTGAGCATTTGCAGTAGGACAACAATAAGGTAGTTTATCTATCAGATTTGGAGGACTGTTTTGATGAAGAAGAACCGGTTGAGTTTCACACCATTCTCTCTTTCATCATTCACGTTCCAAATACTTGAGCCTGCGGTCATGAAGGAGAACATTTCATTTGTAGCAGCCTACATCTTATAGTAGCTCTTTGGAACTCAATATTGGAAGATTTTAATCTTTCATGTCTCTTCATTGGAGGAAGAGAAAGGGCAACAGAAGAGTTCTACCATTGCTTCCACACCATCCATTCAAGAAGGTATACAAGAAGACTCCATTTTTGGAGTTAAAAATCAGAGCTATGGGCATATCAAACGGATCAATACCTTGCCCAATCAGGTATTTGGCTTTATTGGAGCCAAAGGAGAAGTCACAACCAATCATGCTTGCTTCTGAGCATGAGGATGAGCTACAAAGAACCAAAGATCAGTTGTCATACCTCTCCAATCCAAATGTAGAGACAACTAAAAGAGGTATTGAATTTACCTTCAGCTGATACCTTGATGATTTGGGTGGAAGACCAGCTTCTTATTGATTTTCCATTCATCCAATCAGCCATGTTCAGCTGCCAAGTCAGTTGCATGGTTGCTAATTTTGAAGAAAGGAAGCTATTTTGCACAACCAATTGCAGGGTTTGTTTAGCTTACCTTTGCTTCCAGTTAGAATAGAGTAGGTAGGTTTGCTTTCAGTAAAAGAATTGGTTGTGTACACTATGTATGTTCCATTTAGAGCATGTATGATTTTCAGTTTTATACATAATTGTTTGGTGGTGTTTTGGTTGCTCTTGCACAATGCATTTCAGTGGTTTTTGGTGAGGATCAATTTCAGTTCAGTGGGTTTCCAAGTGGCTCAGAGGTCAAATTTTCATAGTTCATATCAGAATTGGTTATCAGGGTTGACTCCATGCCCAATGGATGCTTCAAAGGCCACTGATCATTCATCTAGCAGGCAGATGACCCCTGAGAGTCACCAAATTGTTATCCAAAATAAGCCCCTTACTTATTTTGGCTAACTTGCCTTCATTATTTCCTTCCTTGTGCTTCAACTTCAATTTTTACACATTTCAATCACTCAAAGGATTCTGGAAATGGCTTCATCAGATAAGATTTTTCTTCCCCTTTCCAGAAAGGTAACATTTTCCTCCTAACTCCAAATATTTTGAAAGTTATGGCTCGACGGAGTTTTTTGGGGAAATTTTCCCTTGATAGGTCCGGCATCCAATGACAAGATGCCACATGGTGGTGGAGGTCGGGTCGGTAGAAGAAAAGTTAAAAAAATTCACCAAAGTGGGGCAAAGGGTGCAAAGGAAAAAACTGGCCCGCAGGCCCATGAAGGAGGATGGAGAAAAGTTTAGAAGGCCCATGGACTAATTGGAGGACGCCATGTGTCCTGTCAGTGGCGGGGAATCCGGGGGGTGCAGAGGAAATTTTGGTTTTTTTACCAAAATTGGAAAAGGCACAAAGGAAAATGTTGAAGTACAAATCCTGTAGGTGAACCAGGAAGTGACACGTGGAAGTGGAGCGGCAGGAGAGCGTGGAGAAATTTTGGGAAATTTTTCCCAATGAAAAATTCAAAGTGAAAAAGGTGAGGTTTGAGCCCGTGTTTCCATCAGCTAATGGGAAAGTGACATGTGGCAGTGGAGCAGCAAGGTGTGTGGAATTTTTTTGGAAATTTTCCCAAATTCAAAAAATGGAAAATTTTCAAGTTTCAGCCCGCCAACCTGAATTTTGCCCTAAAATTGCCATTTTTGCCCTAAATCTTCAGAGGGGCATAACTTTCGATCCCGAGCTCAGTATTTTCACGTTCTTTATATCATTGGAAATATTTTGAAATCGTCTACACGATGGAATCTTCAATTTTTTATTTTTAATGGAGATTTGTGGGAGAAAAATAGGAAAAATGTATCTGGCATGTAAAAAACACAAAAAACTGACTCCAACCACCAAAATTAATGAAGTATGGGCCTCTGTTTTGCTCTGTAAAGAAATGTACTTCGAAGTATGGGCTTTTTTATGGAAACCCATCATTTTTTAGGCCCATAAGATGAATCCTTATTAGTGGTTGAAGTCCCAAATCAATTTGCCTACATTTTCTTCTTTCTTCCATTCTGCTCCAAGGTTAAAAGTCAATTTTGGCTCATTTGTAACGGTTGTTCTTTATTTCTACTCTGCGCTCCCTTCTTTTCTTCCCCAGGGTCAAAAATGGAGTTTGAACCTCCTCCCTTACTCTGTAATGGCATTTTTTTCCTCTTACCAGTAAAATGATGTTTTGTGCAAACTTCTGGAGCAATAAAAAATGTCTTTTGTGATGCATTTGTCCATCCTTGCTTGTTTTTCTTGTCTTCTTCGTGCCTCTCTTCATTACAGGTTTTGGAGCTATGTTCATGGAGTTTTGGAACATTTTTTGTGTGAATTTTATCCTTGGTTTTGTGATGCACTTTTCCATCCTTTCCATTTCTCACCTCTTCTTGTTCCATGGCAGTTTTGATAGATGTTCAACATTTTCCTTCTCTGGTCTATCACCATTTTAGTGTAGCCTTTTTTTTTCCCTCTTTTCTCTCTCTCCATCTCCTTGGCATAGTTAGATTAGGATTAGATTATCTTTCCTGTACTAGAATAGGTTGTGGAAGGTAATTTAAGAAGAGGAACCATCCTTCTCTAGAGAGCTTTCCCCATTTGCAAAGGTCCCACACTTTGAGAAAGCTCAATGTTGTGCATTCACACAAAATAACATTACATAGGTCATTTTGGGGGTGCTGTGAATTTGCACTAATAGTTAGTACGCAAAAACTTCTTTCCTTGATATTCACCATAATTTATTCTTAGCGTTATACAAGCATATACAAAAATAAAGAAATTGAAAGACATGAAAACAAATTTTTCTAATGGATATGGTTCAAGGATTGAATTTTATTATGGGATGAAAAACTAATTTGGATGGGCTGATTTATGAGTGGGTTTTTATTTTGGCTCTAATGAAATCCCTGAAGATGGATGGAGTTAATTAGAAATGCTATTAATTCATTATTACAAACTGGATAAGCCATTTTTTTAATAAGGTTAAGTGTAATAAGATCACAGAGCCATTAGTTGATACAAGGGGAAATGGTGGTGGTTATCAAGAATGGCATATGATATTTCATCAACTGGATCTACTTCCAGATTCAATATCATATTCTACTATTTTTTTATTTGAATTATTTTTTCATACCATTATACCTTCTTAATCAAACATCACAATCATTTTTCTTATACACAGAGTTAGTTTGTGGGGAGATATTTACAATTTAATATTCCTAATTACAGAAATAAAATTCTAAACAAACTACTTACCGAATTCTTCTTGTCACAGAATTGCTATAAGGTATTCTACTGTTACTAGAATATTATTTTAGAGAACTCTGAATATCCTAATAACACCGTGTCCCCAGAAATAGCGCTAAAATGATGACGGTCGTCAATCTTCGCCATTAATAATGTCAATACAGGGCTGGTTTCCGATGGTTGTATGCATTAAGAGAAGAAGATCTTGGAAAATAACTCCTTTAAACACAAACCAAACTTACATACAATAAAAGCACACATGCAGAAATTTAAATGCACACTTGCAGAAATGTAAACACACTTGCATAAAGGAAATCACACTTCACACTTGTATAAATAAAACACACTTGCATAAATTGAAATTGTTGAATGGGAAATAAGCAAAATTAAATGAAACACCTGCAGGTTTACAACATATTGAATTTTGACAATATGAAGATAAAAACAATACAATAGAATTAATTAAAGAAAAATGAATAAACATAAACATAAATACAAAGATCCATCTTCCTTGGAATGAGTGGTCAGCTCATTCCTTGGAAGAGGATTTAAATCATACTTCTGAGATCTTAAAACTACATAATATTAGAGAGGAAAGAACAAATCTTTATTTTTTGGGAGAAAAACATTGCATATCTAAGTGTGGAAGGTTGCATTTATAATTCATGCATCCAACCAACTTCTTATTTTAGGAAATAAAATCTGATCTTATCTTTATTCCAATCCTAACAACTAAGATCTCCATCTCTAAAAAATATGGAGAGAGATATATTATTGAAGTCAAAGTCTTATCTCACTTATTTTAGAAAGATTTACTCCCAAATCTTCTCCTTACTTTTCGGTAAGAAGAATCATAATGGTTTTATTCCTCTACATTATTAGAAGGAGGATTTTCCTCAAAATATGATTTTGACCAAATGCCTTTCTTGGATTTTCCATTTGACTTTGTTGTTTTTGATTGTGGAACTTTTTACGCTTGTCAAATACGCTTTTTCCTCAAACTACAGTTCACTAAACTTAGATTTCTCTTGATTGGTAAAATATGTAGTAAATATGAATGAGGTTTTGTTAAACACATTTCTATGAACAAAAACCTCTCTCATATTTTCCATTTGACTTTTCTATTTTGGTTTATGAAACTTTTAGTGCTCGTTTGATAGACTTTTCCTTGGACTGTAGCTCACTAAAAGTTAGATATCTCTTCATTGGTAAAACTTGTAGTAAATATTAATGAGGATTTTTTTAAACACATTTCTATGAACAAAAATCTCTCTCATATTTTCCATTTGAATTTTCTATTTCTGTTTATGGAACTTTTGGTGCTCGTCTGATACACTTTTCGTCAGCCTACAGCTCACTAAAAGTTAGATCTCTCTTCATTGGTAAAACTTGTAGAAAATATGAAGGATTTTTTTGTTAAAAACATTTTTATGAGCAAAATGCTCTCTCAAATTTACCATTTGACTTTTCTATTTCTGTTTATGGAACTTTTAGTGCTCGTGTGATACACTTTTCCTCAAATTGCAGCTTACTAAAATTAGATCTCTTCATTGGTAAAACCTATAGCAAATCCGAATAAGGCTTCTATTAAACAAATTGCTAAGAATAAAAACCTCTATAAAATTTACCATTGGAATCTCTGATTTTTCACAATCCTTCAAAATTTTTCATTCCGTTGATGTAAGTTTTGGAACTAAAGTTGTCATTCCTTGTATGCAAGTTTCGGAACTAAATCTGCAAGTTCTGGAACTAAATATGATTTTTCCATGAATTGAAAGTTCCAGAAATAACTGTCATTCAATTGATACAAGTTCTGGAACTAAATCTTTGAGTTCTGGAACTAAACCTGCAAGGTCAGGAACTAATTTTGTGAGTTCTAGAACTAACTCTATGAGTTCTGGAACTAACTTTGCGAGTTCCGCAGCTAACTTAAAACAACTATAACTTTTGCATGCAACCTTGGATTGAGATGATTCTTTGTTTTGAACTTGCATAATTTTTTGAGAGGAATCTAAATATGAAATCATATCTGATTTTAAATGTATTGTTCATGACCAATTCTATTTTTCCCAATACTAGCATTATCTTTCCTTTATGGCCTACATACACAAGACATTGTATCTTTTCCCAAATAATCAATAGGATTAGTCAACAAAATATTTCTAAATAATGAACAAGAGATATATCCTATATTCTGTCTTAAACAAACTATAAGTTCCTAGATTACATTTAAATTCACTTTCAAAGGTAACTTGGAAGGACAAAATAATGGTGGTTTATGGCCAATTTATGGCCTCATCACCTACCCATGACGTGACCTTACTACTTGGACTTGGAACATTGTTCCTGACCTATGACCTCATGTGCTAGCTATAACTTAATACTTTGTTACCCGTTTTGTTTGACCTAATAACCTTAATTTGCCTATTGTCATGATGTTTATCCCAAATTTACCTTTGGTGTATCAGAACATACCTAAATGTTCCTACACCTGACAAATTTTGTGCTTCCTAACCATATCCTATACCTTAGATACTGGAGTCACATCACTTTGTTTGGTTAAACCTATCGACCTTAGATGATGTAGATTTTTCATGCTCTTTAACCTGGTACCATGTTGCAGTTTATACATGTGTGTGTGTATTTGACTACTCCTACCTTTGACCCTGACCCATTACCTTGATTACCTGATTGAACCTTTACCCCATTAACCGCATTATCCACCTTCTTCTTCATCATATCCACCTTTATCAAACCACTCACATATTTGGTTTTCTACCTCATTCATTCCTAGTTTGAGGGTGATCACCTTCACCCACACATGGGGCACCCACATCTTATTTTTTCCAGCGTCGCTTACCAATACAAGCCACACAATAAAAAGGGACCAGATTTAAACACCAAAAGTGGGTCACACTCCCCTTAGTCCTTGATTAGATAACCAACTTAAACATGGGCACCTAACCATGGCCCCCTTTCAACCTACATTAATAATTAATTTAATTAATTAAATTAAATTAAATACCCATCCTCACAATATCCATTATTTTATTATCTTAATTGACCTAATTTCCACCTCACCTAGACATCTCATCTAGCCACCTTACCCTATACCTATTCTTGGCATGTTTCCATAACTAACAATAACTAAGTCTTAGTTACCTTAATGAGCTAATATTTGGTCTAACCCTAAAATCTCTCTAACCACATTCCCACCCATTAGAAAGGAACATTCCATTCTGATCCATGAGAACCAAAATAATCAGGCCCAAGAAATTAGAAATATCTACCCATTTTATTTAACCTAGAGAATCCCACCTTAATCGATATCAGTTACCCCTAAACTGACGCCGGTCAACCTAAAACCATCGTCAGTTTCCATTTATTCACCTAAGCAACCTTGTTTTTGGGTTAGCACATTCTGAGAGCAAGAAGGAAGAAAGGAGAGTTGTATGTAAGAAAAACCATTCTTTTCACATACCCAAACATCCATAGCCAGCACCAAGACAGATCTAGAAGCATTGGCACTCACAGTAACATTCCAGGAAGCGTCACTACTGCACCAAGCTCCATTCCATCAACCAATCATCACCACCAGCCAACCATTAGAACCACAACATTGGTAAGTGTTTTATCATTAATCATTTCCATTCTTATTCTATTCATAGATTTGTTATCATTTGATCCATATGGATCCAAAATAACTCTACTTCATTAGAAACAATCAGCGTAAAGAAGGGAAAAAATAAACAGATGTTCTGTCTTGTAAGTAACAGGACTACCACCTGATGTAGGGTGGCAGTCATAAAACCACCACACAGATAGGGCGACAATCCTGGGACTGCCAGTCTACATAGGGCAGAAGTCCTGGCCATTACGGATAGAAAACAAAATTTGAAATGAATAACCTCTGAATTTGAAAGGATGTTTGTTTCTCATCTCCTTCATTACCTTTCCCATTCTCCAGTGCATAGGAGGACATGAGAAAGGCTATAAATACATGATTGTAGAAGTGTAGAAGGCATCAAAGCATGAGAGTAAGTGAGCAAGAAGTCTTAGTGCTTGAAATTGGATTGTTGTAGAAGAAAGGAGTGTTGAGACAGAGAAAGAAAGTAATTGAAAGGAAGTGTTGAGATATTATCTACTTCCCTTTCATACTTATTGTAAATTATGTACTTGTTTATTTGAATTGGCCAATAGAAGTGGGAAGAAAGAGCAACTACCCTTACCGAATGGTTTTTCCTCTATTGGATTATTTCCAGGATAAAATTGTTGGTGTTATGAACTTATATTCTTTCCTTTACTACAATTGTTGATTCTAAGCACAATAATAATTCATTCACTAGCTATCTCTGTTATTTTCAAATAGAAAGTAAACAACAATGATTAATTGTTATTTTGTGAATAATTCTAAAGTTGAAGAGTTTACAGATCATTTTGGTATCAGAGCTAACAAGTATCCAGGAATGTGGTATTTCATTTTTGAATTTGTATGATAGTGACAAGATCTAAAGGTTAAGAAAACTTACCTTGTGATCCAGATATTTCTACAAAGAAGTTGAAATAGAGAATTCATGGAGAAATGGAGGAAGAGAACTTGGTCTGTAGAATTGAGATGTTGGAGACCATGATGGATAGGATGTTTATAAGGCAAGAGGAACTTGCAAATTTGCAAAAGACAACTTCCATCAAGAAAGACTCCATGGACTCGGTGGTTTGAGGCTTAGCCAAAAAAAATGGTATAGGCAAGGGCCACCATGAGGAATATTATGGAGAATAGCATGAAGAAGAGACTTCTAACATAAGAGAAAAGGTAAAATCTGAACATGCTCCTTTTAAAGTTAAGACTAAAGTCAAAATCAAAAGATTTGAAGGACAAGTAGATACAGAGTTACTTGACAAATGGTTGAAATAGTTAGAAGTCTATTTTAGCATCCATAATGTCACTGAGGCACAAAGGATCACCTTTGCACGTCTCAAAATAGAGGGACATGCTCTAGTTTGGTGGGAAACTCATCTAACTACTTGTGAAAAGAAGAATCATCCTATTGTGAAGTCTTGGAAATAATTTAAGGAATTACTTAGAGCTAACTTCTATCCTATTGGCCATAAAACTGACCAAATGATTAAATGGCAGTATTTTAGACAAGTCAGTGGTCAAAGTGTGTAGGACTATACTATGGAGTTTCGGAGGTAATCCATGTTGCTAAACATCAATTTGGAGGATAAGGATATTCTAACCAAGTACTTGAGAGGACTTCACACTCACCTTCGAAGAAAAGTCATCTCCACAAAGCCAAAGGATCTCAATGAAGCATGTGTACAGGCATACTACATAGATGGTGATAAAAAGCAAGGAGAATAAGAGCTGAGGGTAAATCAGTCGACAAATCAGTAGAAAAAGGATTATGGGAAAACAAATAACAAGAGTAAGTGGAAAGGAAAAGGTAAACAAGCTACCACTACTTTAAATACTTGTAAAGATCTGAAGAATTTTTGCAAGAATTGTGATATCAATGGTCATATTGACGCTACATGTTGGAAGTTGCATCCGGAGTTATATCCAAAGAACCAGACCAAGGACTCCAAGAATTACATGACAGCTGTAAAGACAGAAGGGATGTGGAAATCAAAGATGACTTTGATTTAGATGAAAGGCTCAGATTCATGGCCACCAACATGGACAGTGAAGAGGAGATGAGTAGACTATTCCATATCAATAGAACTAAGCTAAATGCTTTGGTTGATACCGGCTCTCAATCTAACTTGATTTATGAGTAAATTGTAAAAAAGCTTGGTCTTGAGACTTATGACCATCCGCACCCTTATCCTTTGGGTTAGGTGAAGAAGGATGTTGAAATTTAGGTAACAAGAAGATGTAAGGTCAAGCTTGGGATAAATTCCCAATATATAGTTGTTTTTGAAGCTGACGTTATTCCACTTGATGATTTTGATGTTGTATTCGGAAGTCCTTACTTGTATGTTAGGGATGTTATATTTATGAGAATAGAAAACTGGTATAGATGGGTCAAAGGTGGAGTCAACTACAGCATCCAGGCACACCAGCGTAAGACATGGGTTACTATGGTAAGTGCTAACCAAGAAAAATGACTTATTCAGAAAAATCATAATCAGTTTTGTTTACTTTTGTTAAAGGATAAACAAGATGGGGTAGAATTTTCAGAGATTTCTAACCAAGGAAAACAAGATTTGGATAGTATTATTTAGTATTTTCAGGAAGTATTTTAGGATCCTAGTGGATTACCACCAAAATGGGAAGTAGAGCATGAGATTCAGCTATTTCCAGAGTCACCTCTACCGAACATTGGGTTGTATAGGATATCCTTGTTTAAGAGTACTGAAGTAAAGAAACAACTCTAGGAACTAATAGACCAAGGGGTGATACACCCGAGCACCTCACTATGTGGTTAACCTATTGTGATGGTGCCAAAGAAAGATGGTTCTTGGAGAATGTGCATCAACTACCACGCTTTGAACAAGATCACCATAAAGAACAGATATCCACTTCCCCGCATAGATGATCTATTGTACCAACTTTAGGATGCCAAATTTTTCATGAAGTTGGATCTCAAGTCAGGTTATCACCAATCCAGGATGAAAGAGGAGGATATATGGAAGACTGACTTCAAAACAAAACAGGGTTTGTATGAATCATTAGTACTTCCTTTTAAATTATGTAATGCACCCGTTACATTTATGAGATTGATGAATGATGTATTATGGGATTTCATAGATTCATGTGTCATTGTATATCTAGATGATATCTTGATTTTTAGTGCCACATGGGAAGAACATCTAACACATTTGCAGCAAGTCTTACAAGTTCTCAGGGAGAAACAGTTGCTTTGTAATATGAAGAAATGTGAATTTTCCAAACAATCACTTGTCTATCTTGGGCACGTGGTTGGAGGAGGAGAGCTATGAGTGGATCTAAAGAAGGTTGAAGCATCACAAATTATCCAACACTAATAGGATCCACAGAGACTAGAAATTTAGTGGGAGCAGTACAATACATGCGGAAATTCATTCTAGGTTTCTCAACAATTGTAGCACCTCTACACACAGTGGCCACAAAGAGTAAGGTTTCTTATTGGGGTAAGGAATAAGACATTTCCTTTGAGTTATCTAAATACAAGATTATTCATGCTCCAATACTTGCTCTTCCTAGTTTTTAGCAACCTTTTGAAGTAGAGACAAATGCCAGTAGTTACGCTATTGGCGTAGTGTTGCTCCAAGGAGGTAAACTCATATGTTATCATTTTGAAACCTTCACTTCAGTAGTGAAAGGATATTTAGTATATGATAAAGAAATGTATACACTAGTTCAGGTAATTAAAAAATGGAAACATTATTTGTTGGGTAAAGAAACTCTTTTATACAATGACCTCAAACCTCTCTAGTATTTGTAAGCACAGTAAAAATTACAGTAGGCAAGGCACTACAAATGGATGGGGTTTCTTCAGTAGTTCCACCTAGTGATCAAATAAAAGAAGGGTAGTAAAAATTTGGTGGTAGACATATCGTCTAGGCCACCCACATAGGAAAATATCTCTTGTTTGGCCACTATCTCTCAGATCAAGCCCTTCACGAAGGAAGCTTATGGAGAGGCATATTCCCAAGAAAAATACTTTGGGGTGACATTTTAGAAGTTGCAGTCCCAAGGGGATGAAAAGATGGTGACTGAATATTGTTATCTCAAGGACGGGTTGCTCTACCCATGGGGGGAAAATTTGTGTGCCTAAAGAAGAAATACTTCTATTGATGAGGGAAGCACATACCTCAAAAGTAGCGGGATATTTTGGTGTTGGTAAGACCCTATCCCACTTGCAAAGGTATGTATATTGGCCCAACATGCAAGAAGAAGTATCAAAATTCATTGATGGATGTAAACTTTGTTGTACTAGCAAGCCTAAAACTAGGAAGGAAGGTTTGTATATGCCTTTACCAGTACCTACTCATCCGTGGGAGGAAATTTCTATGGATTTTATAGGAGGATTACATGTGTCTAAACATGTCCATGACTATCTCTATGTTTTTATTAATAGATTCAGTCAAATGTGTATTCTTATGGCATGTAAAAAGACAGTAAAAGCACATGAGGCAACAAATATTTTCTTTGCTAATGTATGGGTGTATTTTGGTTTGCCAAAGTCTATTGTCTCTGACAGGGATTCCAAGTTCTTGGGGAATTTTTGGACTACTTTTTGGGACAAGATGGATACCATGTTATAGAGGAGCATAGCTTTCCATCCAGAGATAGATGCACAAATAGAGGTGGTAAACAGGACTTTGGTACAATTGATCAGAGGGTATAACAACAAATGCCCAAGGACTTGGGATGAGTCCTTAGCTTAAATTCATCATTCCTATAATTGAGAAGTACACACATCCACTATGAAGTCACCATTTGAAGCATGCTTGGGATATCTACCTACAAATCCGCTAGACATAGAAGTTGGATAGAATGACAAAAAGGAGACACGAGACACAGAGGTGACTAGGGCCAAAAAATTCATTGAGAGGATCTAGAAAATCCATCTCAAGGTCAAAGAATAGCTAGAGAAATATCAAGCCAAGTACAAAGCTCGGCATGATCAACATAGGAGGGAACACAAGATTCATGTTAGAGATAAATTTTGGCTTTACTTGAGCAAGGAGAGACTACAAGGATGAAAGCTCAAGCCACTATGATATGGACCCTTCACCATATTGGAGCAGTTTGGAGAAAATTATTTTTGACTTGATTTTTCGTCATTCATGAGGATGTACTTTGTAGTAAACTGTGAAAACTTGCACCTATATGAGCCATCCATGCTAGATGAAGATGAAGAACTGCAATTACTACCTTCCATTGAGGATTGCGTCTTGGACTCACAAGGTGAATTGGAGGAGGATGTAGTGCTACAACATAAGGTTAGAGAGACTAGAAGAGGTCCCCAGGAGTCTTGGCAGATCAGATTGAAAGGAAAGACACCAAGGTAGGCCCGGTGGTACTCAAAGGAGAAAGCAAGGAAATTGTTTCCTCATCTACTCCCCCACTAAGCTTTTGTGGAACAAAAATCCTTCTAAGAAGGGGAGACGTGATCCATAGGGATCCAAAATAAATCTACTTCATCAGAAATAGTCAACACAAAGAAGACAAAACAATAAACAAAGGTTTTATCTTGTAAGTAACAGGACCACCGCCCGGTGTAGGCCGACAGTTACAGATATGCCACCTAGACAAGGTGGTGGTCCTGGGACCACCGGTCTACATAGGGCGGCAGTCCTATCCATTACAGATAGAAAAAAAAATTTGAAACGAACATCATCTGAATTTGAAAGGATGTTCGTTTCTCTTCTCCTTCATGACCTTTCCCATTCTCTAGTGCATGGGAGGACATGAGAAAGGATATAAATACATGATTATAGAATTGTATAAGGCATCCAAGCATGAGAGAAAGTGAGCAAGAAGTCTTAGTGCTAGAAATTTTATTGTTGTAAAAGAAAGGAGTGTTAAGACAGAGCAAGCAAGTAATTGAAAGGAAGTGTTGAGATATTATCTACTTCCCTTTCATATTTATTGTAAATTCTGTATTTGTTGATTTAAATTGGCCAATAGAAGTGGGAAGAAAGAGCAATTGCCCTTCCCAAATGGTTTTTCCTCCATTGGAGGTTTTCCAGGATAAAATTGTTGGTGTTATGAACTAATATTCTTTCCTTTACTACAATTTTTTATTCTAAGCACAATAATAATGCATTTACTAGTTATCTCTATTATTTTCAAATAGAAAGTAAACAATAGTGATTAATTATGATTTTTTGAATAATTCTAAAGTTGAAGAGTTTACATATCATCATTCTTGTTATTATTCTTCTATTAACATCCCCATCCCTCCATAGCCTTCTTTCTGACAAACCCAAAAATATCACCCACCTATTTATTTGATCAGCTATCTTGGCCATTCCACCTCTCTGAGTGTTCTCAATATCCCCATAGACCTCACCATCTCCTTCTTTAGCCCCATCAAACCTCACCTAGCCTCTACAATAAGGTTTTCATTGAATTACTGTCACCCCTACTATATTGACGCTGGTTACCCATAACCATCGTCAGTATCCCTTAACCATCATTGGTTATACCCAACCGACATTGGTCTCTATGTTTTATACCCTTCCCAAGAACAGAGCCAAACAACCTCCTACCAGTTGACCTAAACAACCTAGAATCAGACCCCTGACCAGTCCCAGTACCTTACCAGACACCTCAACTTTTAGATCCAACTATAGCCTAGCCTATTGTGATTGGATTTTCTTATTGTACTTGAATAAGATACCTAAATCATATCAACTACAGTAGGAATTTACTTATTTCTTGCATTAATTTATTTTAAATAGTGGATTGACAGCCCTTTTAGGTAGTATCACACTTCCCGAAACTAGCATACGCTAGGCTTTTCCACTGTCATATATCATTTAATTTCTCTTTTGTGGTCTTTTTTTCTATTATAGGTAGTTCCTCCTAGCCAAAAGGAAGCGTTCACAATTGGCATTGGATCGAGCAATTTTAAATGCATGCATCAACTATCAACCAACCCTTATCTATTTCATCATTCCAAAAGTTAAAGAAAATGGTGAAACACCAGCATGCATCTGTCATCATGAGTATGCACCGAACCATCCTGGCCCCACACCTATCTTTTTGTATTTTGATTGAGCCCATTTTACAAAGGCACACGTACTCATACTTATCCATGTGTATGTGTCAACTTGTATGTGCACCCACCTCTCAGGACATGCATGTAGTATTCGAATATTATGTTGACCTCATATTTTACCATACATGTGTACCTTCCTTTTGAGGTGGGTATCCATTAAAACCAGCGTCTGCACATTCCATTATGTCTATGCAAGCGTAAAGCCACACTATCTATTTCTATATACATGTGCATCTGTAATTCAGAGCGTGTATCCGTCGATAGGTGTGCATGCCTATCATTCTAGGCGACCGTAGGTGTAACTATAAAAAAATTCCCTTGCACCTTCTAGGTGATCTTGGGAACCAAAAATGTTTCAAAAACCTTTCCTTTTCTTTCCAAATGCTTCAATTTAAGTTTAAAAAAAAGGGTTAACTTTCAAATTTGGCTAAAAGGAATTATTTTTCACAATTACTTAAGTATTTTCCATCTCTTACCATGTTTGAGTAGGATATCGTGTTGTTTATGCTCTTTCCTTGTGTCTTAGGATGATCTAGGAAATCAAAAGCAACATCTTATCCTCTTTATATGATGTTATTGGAAAATTACTAATCTTGGTGTAGGACCAAAATTGATTTTCAAAAACCGGATGCTAAAACAATACTAACATTTTTGATACATGTTGCTAAAATGTGTGCTATGCAAAACCACACTAAGTTAAAAAGATTAAAAAAAAAAACACACCACACTCAACACATTGTATATGTAGGTTTGGAAAAGGGTATGTCCATATCTTTTTAACTAGAATGTAACCCCTTTGGCATAACACCTTAAGCTATAAAAATGGGGGTGGTTCTAGGAACCCTAAAGTAGTCCACCACTGAGTAACCTTGTTGACGAAACATGAAGTGCTCCACACACCCACTTGACTAGATTTTACATTGTGAGTTAGAGTCAAAGTTATATGTATAATGACCCTATACGATAGAAAAGTGTTATGCGAGCATGAGAATCTACAAGTAGCCCTTCTTTGTACCCAACCTCCCAAGGTCATGCTAAGAAAGCTCGTGGAAATGAAATATATGTGGGTATAGAAAAACTATTTGGGAAATCTTATATCCTCAATAGGCAATAATGGGATTTTCTATTCTAAGGCAAAGAAAGCTCTCCTAACCTAAATTGGTGTAATGGATCATTAAGATATAATAGCTACTCGGAGGCTCTAATCAACGTCAAGCTCTGCCGAGATCCTATCTATTGGTTATTGGATGCATGGAAAGTGACTCTTTAGGTAATTCATGTATATTTCCAGACAAGGTCATGAAAATGGTAGTGGATTTATAGGAAACTATGGGTGGTTTTCTGGTCTAACCCAGAAAATATTAGCTTGATTGGCTTCTATGTTTTATGAAGAAAATTGTGTTATGATATCACGGGAGTGGCCAGGATCTAAATACCAACGTACGTAAACTAGTTTCAATGTTTAACTGATTAGTAGGTCCATTGGGTTATGGGACATGGGGGTCACAACCATGAGTTCAATGGTTGTTGTGGACCTATTATGGTCATGTGAAGAATCAATCTCTTCTTCTGGCTATCTAATAGTCATAAGCTTTTTTAACTTCTATGTTTAATACTAGGAGTTGTGCAATCTTATCATAATACCTTACGGGTGTTCTCGAAACTTGTATACATAAACCTGTGTCTATGTCAATGAGAAGGTCTCCTGCATTTGGCTGTGGAACTAATGGATCACAACCAAATATTTTCTCTCTTTCAGGTTCTTGTATGGTCATGTGGATATCCTATCAAGGCAACCTATAGTTGGGTTGACTTGACCAGAATGCGTATGCTTTGTCGTATTCAATATTCAATTCTCTCAATTGTTCACTAACTACTTGTGGGTTTATTGTCATTTGAAAGACGTGAATTCTAAGACCTTGATCTATATCCATTAATGTTGTGAAGAGATTTGGCTGAGGTACTAACTGGTTTCAAATACGTAATCCCTAGGCTCTCTGGGTCCCATAATTGTCATGTAAGAGATAATCAGAATTTAACTTAAATAAGTAAACTAATTATGAAAATAAGTCTACACTGTGCTTATATTATTTTTTTTGTATTTTCAAGGATGTGAATTTGAATGAAATTTAAAGAGAAGCTATTCTAATATATTCAGATAACGAACAATTAATCTAATAATATAATTAAAAAAAGCAAGTTAGCCTGATGTAGCTATTTGCCTACGCACTTGTGAATTTATCCTAAATATTAAATAACTAACTAATTTAACTGAAATACCTTCAATCTTACCTCATAAGTGAGGACTAAGTCACAGCTTCTCAGAAGCTATCATTCCCCACAGCTTCCTGTGTAATACTGAAAGCAAGCTTAACTGAAATAAAATGATTTACTATTCTATTTGATATATTGGAACTATAACTTCAACAATTCAAACCTAGAATTTACATAACAATGGAAAATCCATTTGTATCATGACGTGTCCCCTCAGTGTGATCTCTTCATTCCTTCATGTTCTCGTGAATCTAGAAAAGTGGGAATGTGATAGTGGCAGCATGAGAAGATGATCAAACAGTGGAAGCTTGGACATAAGTTGAGCCGAATGCGAGTAGGAGAGGTATAGTGCAAGAGAACAAAGCTTGACTATTCAATTCCTAGTGGGATTGTTACAGGGATATAATACAAGCATACCGAAATCTATAAGACTTATACTTCCTATGACAAAATAACAACCTATAATTCTAAGCAGAATCAAGATTCAAATGGACATGATCTAGGATCAAAACTGTGGAGCCTTGAACTGAGAGGCTAAAAGCTTTTACAAAATCTAAACTTATTGAAACTTTTTGAAGAACTTTCAAAACACGCTGAATAATAATTCATAGAAGGTGAGGGGCCATTTTCTTATAAACAAGCTTGGTATTTATAGCATTTGGATTTACCAGAGGGTAAGTTTGAATTGAACTCTTATATTATAAAAAAAAAAGAAATTACTATTTACCAGGTGGCTAAAACATAAATGCAAGCAAGATTGGTTGAGAAATGTGAGCACAACCTGATTTTTTACATTGACAAAAGTGTCAGAAATTTTTGGAAAACACACATAGGACCGCCACCCTGCACAGGGCAGTGCTTTCAGGACCACTGCCCTATCCTGGGCGGCGGTCCTGAAACTAATGACAAAAATTCAAGGAAAGGGGGGAGAGGGTTTAGAATGAAGCATGAAAAGGTTAGATAAGGTATTTTAGGATGAAAATGTATACTTGGCAAGATTTCTGGATTTCAAACACCTTGCGAAGAGATCTTAATCATCATTGGGGTTTCTGTAACCTCTTTCCGGTAGTACAGTACCTACAATTTTGGGTACATACATATTTCCCCCTCAAAGAAGTGTTTTAGCCATGAAGGGGAATAAAATGGTGGGTCCAAGTATGGTGGTCTCAAATTGGGGAGTTAGAAGCTATACCTGACATACCCATGTGTCACAATTTCACCATCCAGATTCCCACTATCTACAAAATGAAAAAAGGACTCAAGTGCAGATAGATAAATAAATCAAAAAATAAATGCTAAATTAAAATGAAATGAGGTCTTACCATTTGCGTAGGGATAAGAACTTATCTCTTTCATCACTCCAACTTTGCTAGAGAACATTCAAAACAAGGTTAGAATATTATATATATATATATATATAAAACAAGCTCATTTTCCTATTCATTTATGCGTGTTGATTTGGTAATTTTTAAGCTCTGGGACCCACGATAACTATTTCCAATGAGATTACAATCAAAATGTTCGTTGCGAGATCGTGATCATGCCTCCGAGAGCAGGACATTGACATTGAAGTCTCAGGTTAGTTTTTCTCAATTCATTATTTTTAAACCTAAAATATAAAAATGTTGAAATCTTTGTCTTGGGGGATTATTTTTGACAATATTAGTGTTAAATGAGTCTCTAGGGGGGCACCCATAGGGTAGGATTTTATTTCAGTCAAAATGGTGTATTTTACCATTTTTTAGGCATTTTTAGGACTTCATGGGTGTATGTTGAATCGGCACAGGACTGCCACCCCTGCATAGAGCAGTGGTCATGGGACTGCCACCCTGTGATGGCAATAGTCGCAGGACCGCTGCCCCTTTTACGGCGGTGGTCATGGAACTGCCACTCTACATAGGGCAGCGGTTCTAGATAGAAAGTGAAAACAGATGCCTTAGTTAAATATTTTTGCATTTTAGACATTTTTCCATGTTTTTGATGAGCTTATCTATTGGACTATATTGCTAACTTGATATTTTTCTATGTTTTGGGTAGATGTAGAAGAAGGAGGAGTATATTAGATGGAGTAGAGAGAGGGAATTTGATTAGCTCTCGTTAGTGTTGGACACGTTGACCTAGGTAGATAGAGATAATTTACAGAGGGTTGGTATTTTGAGGATTTCACAGGTTTCTCATGTTGCTCCTGCTAGTCACATATTGTGTGATTTGTTCTCATACTGGGATGCAGACCAGAATACTTTCCAGTTTCCATGTGTTAGGGGGAGAGTGGACTATCACCCTGGAGGACATCTATCGTAAACTGGGGGTTCTGATTCTTGGGAGGTGGTTGTCTCTTAAGACAGCAGGATCCAAGTCTTAGATGGTTTAGTGGGCTACCTATATGGAAGATGATGTTGCCTTCCTTTGGCTCAAAGAAGGGGGTGAAGGTCTAATCTATTGTTGCTTCTTTTATCCCTATTATCCAGAAGACTATTATGGGTATCTTAACCTCACGGTTGATTGGGGATAAGGGAGGAGATACTCTCTTATACTATTGGGCTCCCATTATTGCACAGATTAAGGCCCATGGCCATATTTATACTTGGGGAGTTGACATTCTTGGGACCACATACCATGACTTATACAAGGTGGTTAGGTTACATGGGGCATTCCTTGAGTTATCCCACTCTAGTTATTAGTTGGGTGTATGAGTGCATTGTCCCCTATGGAAGGGGGTGTACTCGTAGAGGATCCAGGGGTTGTTAGAGTAGCGAGGTGGAAGGGGATGATAGTACTTAGGATGCCACATCAACCAGTGGCTTCATTGACTACTGCAAATATGGAGGTCACTCCTTATCAAGTCATGGCAAGAGTATGGGGAGAGGAGACACTTACATTGATTGCCTGCTCTACTACAGGTCAGTTGGTAGATAGGATAGAGAGGGTGGAGGTCCACCCATTTGATCAATTCCCTCAGTGGTTTGGCCTCCCCTACGTTGATATGCTTTCTCTAGTGGGGCCAGTACACAAGACCATTCGTGAGGCCCGGGGAGGCCCTAGAGGAGATCAAGGTTGTACCACGGCTACTCTTGGAGTTCTTATTGTGATTAGGTGGGTGGTTCGGGCTTGAGGGGCAGCCAGTACTCCTTGAACACCTTTACTTCATATCAGAGCCACTCCTAATTTCAGTGGGGGAGGATGAGCCTGTTGATGTGGACTCTGACTCTGAGGAGTTCACAGAAGGGAAGACTGAGGAGGATACAATGGGAGGTGAGACTAGTGGGACGGCTGAGGAGGATGATAGTGATTCTGAGTGGCATGACACTCAAGATATTTTGAGGGCCGAGAGGGAGGAGGTGAGTGCAGAGAAGGTGACCTTGATTTCAGAGGAGTTTCCTTCTCAAGACATTAGAGGAGATGATGATTCCATGGTAGGATGTCATTTCTTTCCCGATTTGGGGGAGGTTCCACAATCAGCAGTAGCGTCAGTAACAGGTGCAGATCCTAGAGACCCTACCTAGATGCCTAGAGATTCAAGTGATTTACTACTCTTTTCTTAACTTTGTTAGCTAGAAATGTTTAGTTGATATTTCATTTTTGTTGTTTTTGTTTTTTTTTTCTTTGTTTTTGGCAATTTTATAATTTGTTATTTCTCTTTTTATTTGCAGCGACTGTTGATGGATGGTAGGATTTGATTCACCGAGTGTGTGTGAACACCACGTTACTACCCTCAAGAGAGTACTTAGGCCTAGCTCACTGAGGCTGTTGGAGAGCCTTTAGCAGCTGGTAGACATACTGATGTGTTTTCCCTTGTCTAGAAGGTGGAAAAGTTAGTGACCTCCCTTTGTACTGAGCTGGCTAGATACAAGACTACTAAGCACCTAATGAGGCAGAGGAATTCTCATAGTGAGACCACAGCCAATGGCCATGATCATGAGAACTTATTTCATTCATAGCGTTGTCGTAGTAGGAGCCCTAGACACGGTTGTGCACCCTCTGAGGGATCTCACGGGGATTGAGAGGCCATTTGGTCTTTTTGTAGTGATTTTTCTATATGTTTATATGAGTTATTTTTGTATTTTTTGGGCTCATTGAGCATTTTGACCATTCCTAGTGCATGATGGCATTGGATGTAAAAGATGATATATATATATATATATATATATATGGATCTAGATCTTCTTTATACCTAGAGTTTTTGTGGTTTGTTTCCCATGTGTACACTAGACATTTTTAGAATCTTTGTTTTTTATATGCTTTTCAGAATGTATGCAATGGATGACAAGTGATAAAAAGTGTTGAATACAATGTTTCTCTTTTATTTTTTTTTGTAATGTTGATATGTGATGATGAAAACATATTGTAGTACTGAATTTTTGGCTTCTTTGGGAAATGTTCGTTACTTCTTTTGTTTTGGAAAAATGTGATGAATATGTAGTGATAATAAGATGAACTTGCCCCATTCCTAACTCCACGCAACTAATAAGATGTGAGGGCTCAACACCAAGAGTTGGGAAGGGCACAAATTGTATGAGTTTGATTAAATGGAAATGATGAGAGAAAGACAAGGTATTGATAGAAATCAAATTTAGATCTGTGTGCTTACTCTTACTCAAAACTACTACATAGTTCAAAATGTAACTTACTTTCCAGTTTATCTAGGCTTAGATCCATGGATGGAAATTTGGTTGACAAAATCTGGTTTTTGAGGATTTGATCTCTTTGGAATTGGGATACTTAATTTCACTTAATACACTTTGCTTTGCATTTTTAAAATACTAATATTCATTGATTTACGTGAATGGACCCCCTACACCCTGCCCCATGCTACTAGTAAGAAGTATGGGCTTGTGACCGAAGGTAGGACATAGGCGAGTAAGGGCACTTCTTTCCTTTCTCAACCTCGCACCACTAGTAAGAGATGTGGGCTTATCACCAAAGGTTGGTGGGAAAAAGAAGTGTGTAAAATAAAATATTCTGTTTGTTTAGTATTTTTTATTCTATTTGGTTTTGACATTTCTGATCTATGATTTTAGAGTATCCTTGTTTCAAAGAGATGTAAGAGGGATAGATGTGACACCAAGAATCTTCTAGAATAGACCATAGGTAAGAACAACTTAACCTAGTAGAAGAAATGAGTGTGACCAAGTATACAGTCCTTGGTATGGTTTTTTCAAGATTTTGTCTTTCGGATTGATGAGATGATTTTGAAACCATTTTGATGATAAGAGATATGATTTGAATGCTTTTTTCCAATATTTTCATAAGCTTATAATAACTTGCTTAAGAATAAGTTCCTTGACCAAAAAATTTATGAAATGAGTGAACAAAATGAAACAACTGAGTGACTAATGCAATATAGGTAGATATAATATACACATGGTGGTGTTGATGATTTATGCATAAAACCATTTAAGATGCAAGGAATTGATAGTTTCATTGAATTCCTCACCTTCTAGTGTACACAAGAGATACGCACCATTTCTGTAGTCTTTCATGACTCGGTATGGGCCCAACCATTTGGGCTGAAATTTCCTTCCTTTGCCAATTTTCTTATCAATCTAGTTGTCTAGTCTTAGAATTAGATCTCCCTCATATATTTCTCATTCGTAGAACTTTTTTTTACATTTCCGGCACATCTGGTTAGCATAGGCTCTATGTCATTGTTCAGCATTTAGCCTGGACTCATCAAGGCTTTCTACTTGAGAGTGGCATGCCTCTCTATAGGCTTCTTCTCCCCAGATCCCTTGTAATGAGATGCAGAGACTGGGTATTTTGACCTCAAGTGGGAGGACTTCTTCTGCCCTGAATAACAATGAGAAAGGGATTGTTTATGTTGGTGTTCTTATTGATGTACGATAGGCCCATAAGGATAGGTATAATTTTAAATGCCAGTCCCATTTGTTCTCCTTAACTATTTTGAGGAGAATGGATTTTAACGTTTTGTTTGTTGCCTCAGCCTGTCCATTGGCTTAGGGTAATAAAGAGAGGTCATGTGATGGTTTATCTTGAATTTGTTGCATAACTCACAGACCTCATCATTTTTGAAGGGTGTGCCATTGTCTGAGATAATGACTTGTGGGACACTGTACCTATAAATGATTTGATTCAAGATGAACTTAGCGATTACAGAACTTGGTACGGTGGTGAGAGGCATGGCCTCTACCCATTTAGTAAAATATTTTGTGGCTGTGATTATAAATTGGTGGCCATCTATTGACAAGGGAGAGAATTTCCCTATCAAATCTAGGCCCCATGTGGAAAAGGGCCATGGGGTTATGATTGGTTGTAGAGCCTGTGCTGGCATGTGAATCTCGTGGGAGAACTCTTGACATTTATGACACTTACAAACAAACTATACTGCATCATGTTCCAAAGTGGGCCAAAAATATCCCATCCGATGTATTTTGCAAGTAGTGGCATGGCCACTAATGAGGCCATATTTTGTCCAATTAATGTATAATATATGATCTCATCTTACTCTCCTTTTTATTAAGTTTGATTACATTGTGTGACTTTTAGTTGATCTGATATGAGTTAGGATGTAATTTTCTATCTTTTGATTGATTGTGATTCTAATGTTAAAAGATCTAGAATTCCTAACGAAGTGTGTGTTTGAATTCAATTTTGTAATAAAGCAGGTCTAGTCAGTCAAGGAAATGAAGTAGGAAGTGTCCAGTATGTTTTCAGCAACATTTTTTCCCACACATCTTAGTTCCAGAACTTCCAAGTTAGTTTCGAAACCCCATCAAATAGTCATCATCTAGTTCCGAAACTTTTAGACTTAGTTCTGAAACTCCAGTATTTAGTTCCGGAATTTTGGGACTTAGTTCTGGAACTCCTAGGGGTAGCTCCAAAACTCTCATAGTTTTGGTCCTTAATAATTTCCTAGGGTTCTAGAACTTCTCTAAAGTTTCGGAACCGATGGGAGTTATCTATTCTAACCACCTCCAGAGATTTTACAACTACGACCCTTTCAATAAGGAAAGGATGAGAATATTTCTGAATGTTGATCTAGGGAGAGTTATCCTACAGCTATCTGATCAACCACAATCTGAATCAACATCTATTATGGGCATGATTCAATTTCATCAGAATCGTTGAGACATCTATGATTGTAAAATGTATATAAAAGCAAACCTGCACTAGACAAATATATATATAGAATATGATATGAGATAGATATAGAACAGCGAAGAGAAATAGACTAAGTACTCAGATCTAGTACATTTGTAATACCGAATGTTTTATCAATAAAATAGCCATTCTTATTTGAGAGAATTCTGAGTTGTTAAATCCTTATTCGAGGAGGAGCAAGGGCCCACTCCCATAAGGACCAAGATATTCATTTATTTGGTATTTATATTTCTTCAACAAATAACTTAGATCTATTAATTTTTTATTGTTTTAATTCTTTCAGTTCATCTCTATTGTATACTTGTTCCTGCAAGTGTTTAGATAGATTCTTATATTTCTTGCAATTGTTTTCAAGCATTCTAAATTGAGCGTGTTTATTTCTAACATCAAGTGTGTTTACTTTTAGAAGCAAGTATGTTTCCATTCTGCACAGCGTGTGTTTCCTTTTAGCAAAGCTATCAGTGTGTTTACTCTCAACAAGTTTTCATAGTTTTATTTAAATAAGGTTTTACCAAGAAGTCCTTAAGACATTGAAGAGATCCCCCTAGAAATTACAAAAATAATTACAATCAACTACTAGATCAATAAAATTACTCTTATTGCATATAGCTTTAGACACACCCTTGGTTTGATATGACATCAACAAGAAGCTTGATTAAATGAAGGGAATAATGACACCCATCATTTTTGGAACCATTTACCAGGGATCACTAGTTGGAACTTTCTAATTAAGTGTTAGCAAGAGAAATAAAACATACATCTAGTAGTTGAAGGATCTTCTCTGCTATATCAAAAAATATATGAGTAGACCAAGAGACTCACAGGGTAGATTCCTCCCAAAAACATCTTCACAAGAATTCGTAACATCCTCTAGTCAAATTAAGGAAATTGACTCAAGAATTGGAAGCACCACCATCCCCTGTCAAACAAGAAACAAAATTTCCATTTTTGGAATTCTCATATCAGTCACCTGAAGGAAGTGGAACTTTTAGGAGACAGGATTATCACTCAAAATCTATTTAGGGTGATTTTTGATTCTCAATTGAGTAGTCAACCTCCTACTCTTAATTTTTCACCTTCCCTAAGGCATACCACTTACCACATTGATTGGGAGGAAAATTCAAAAAAAAATTTTAAAATGGCACGAGAAACTAAGAGAGAACCTTATAGGACCTTTACGTATCCAATCCAATTGGGAGATGATGATACATCAATGAAAAATATATCACCTCCACATTTACCCACATTTAGATAGATTTCATTTAAAGATCTTGACCAATTTTTGTTTGAGTTCAATGTACTATGTCAGACCTATGATTATAAAATAGATAATCAAAAACTCAATTTGTTTCCATCCACTTCCAAGGATGCAAAAATGAGGTGGTTCATGGGATTACCATACAAATCTATTATCACTTGGGAACAAATGGAGACTGCCTTCCTAGATAAATACCAAGATTATTATAGAGGGAGAAATAGAAAGGAATAATTCTTCAAAATCAAGTAGGAGGATGATGAAAACATAGAAGACTATTTAGATAGATTCCTCTTTGTTAGCAAAAGATGTGGATTTATGATTTTTGAGGAGTTAAGTAAAAACATTTTTATTAAAGGTTTGTATGACAGAATATAGAGAATCCATTATCTTGATAGAAGGTGGAGACATTGATCAGATAAGAATGAATGAAATTAGAGAGATTTGTAGAAACTATTCCAGAATGAGAGGTGGACCTAGAAAAGGAAAATCAATGAAAAGTTCTAAATCCAGATATGAAAAAACTAATGGATGAGTTAGCAAAACTTTAAAACAAACATTTTAGTGTAATTAACCTCTAATATGGATGGATTACAAGCTAAAGTAAACTCCAAAACTAAACCATTGGCTATGTATTGTCCTAGATGTAAGAAGAAGCATACATTAAGAGACTTTCCTTTGAATAAAACAAAAATGTGTCTTATTTGTGAATATAAAGAACATGATATTAATGTTTTTTCTTTACTTCTTGTTATGAAGAATCAGCTTAAACAAACTAGTGCCTGATATACAACAGAAGAATTGAATTTTGTTTAGAGGCAACCTAACCAAGGGCAGTTTAATGCCAAGATCAGCTCCTAATCCCTAGACGATGTCATGGCCTACTCAGTCAGTACCAAAAAATTGGGGAAAACCACCTTGGGTGCCTCAACCAACTTGGAACCCTTAAGATTGGGAAAATCAAGCTTGGTATGCTCAGGGACATCAATAACCATGGGATGGTCAAGGAAATCCTTATGCTTAGTCACAACCTAGATGGAACCCTAGTAATTATTCTCAAGGAAGAACATATCTAAATCAGAACCAATAAGCCATTATTTGATCTCTTACATAGAATTCATAACCTAAAAATCCAGTCCAAATGCAAATGCCATCACATCCAGTAGACAAATCCAAGAAACAAATAAACAACTCCTATTTATAGAATAGAACTAGAAAAATTAGTTAATTTACATGCTTATGGATTGCAAGGACATTCAAACTAGATTTGGGAAAATCATTAACAGTTCCATGCCTTATAATCACTGAAATGACAAAAGAAAATGAAATCCCTAGTACTGTTGTTCTAAAAGAGGATATAGAAAGAAAAGAAAATGAGTCATATAACAACACTATTCAGACTCCATTTCCATAAAGATTAAAAGAAGCTATCGAAATCAAGGAGTCTGAACTGGTACAGGAACTAAGGAAATTGAATATTGAAATACCACTGTTACAAGCAATTAAAGATATTCTAGAATTGAGCAAATTAATCAAAATGTTATGTATGAAAATTCCTGGAAGGAAGAAATAGTACCCCAAGACTATCAAAGTAGATGGGAAATTTGTAGATTTATTTGTAGGAAAACTTTTACTTCCCAAATATGAGAGATCCTAGAAGTCTTGTTATTTTTGTCTCTATAGGAAATAAGGATGTACATAATGTTTTGATAGATTTGGGAGCTGATATCAATATAATGATAGTGGATACTCTGAAAACATTACCATTAACGGGTATACAACCTACTAATACCATATTGCAGATGGCAGACCAGTCTATAGCAAAACCAGAAGGAATTATTAAAGATGTGGAAATTATGGTGGAGTCATGGGAATATCCATTTGACTTCCTTATACTACAACCAAAAGGTAAAACATTGGGTTATCCCATTATTTTGGGTAGACCATGGTTAGCTATAGTTGCTGCTTATAATATATTGCACGTTATGATGATATGACAATCTCGAATGGTAAAGAACTCTAAACAAATTTCCTTATATCCTACTACAGGACCTTTTACTGACAATAATGAAAAATTTTGGGTTGATTCTCCTGAAACTGATAAGAAAAATTTGTCTCCTTTGGCTATGATGACATTGCAGGATCATTTAAGAGAAGTAGAAGAGATGATTAATCCACCATTGGATGAGAACCTGTTGTCGTTGAAGCAATCGGAAATAATTTCTGGAACCTGATGAACTTAGTTACAGTAACCCACAAACTTAGTTTCTTGAACCCATGAACTTAGTTCTAGAACCTGCGAATTTAGTTCGGGAACCTACGACTATAGTTCCACAACCACCACATTTAGTCTCTAGAACCACAATAAAAATAATTCTCTTTGATTTAAAATGATTTCATTTCCAGAGGAATGATGATTTCTCATGGGGAGAGGATGCATTTGTAGCTTCAATTTTCAAGTACATCAGGAAGTGGTGAATAATTTATGGAAAGTAGCAGTGACGAAGAATTTGGCCTGCAAAGAGATAAGTATCATAATTCTCATTGCTATCCTTTTTCTAGTATGTCTGTCTCAAGGAAATTTTAGAGATGTTGCTACATACCATATGCTATTACCGCATGCATGTCCATTACATATTTTAATGAAACCCTTCCCATAAATCAATTCATCACATATTGGAACCAAGCATGTTTAAATTCAACTAGAAAAAACTTTAAACATTAACAGTAGGTTGAAGGATGATGAAGAAACTAAATTATTTTATGTTCTAAAAAATCATACTAAATCTTTTGTCTTGGGATTACAAATACATGAAGGGGATTCATCCAAGTATCTGCACTCATCACATCTATACTAAAAAAATTAAACCAGTTAGGTAGCCTCAAAGAAGGATTAATGCAGCTTTAAGGGATATAGTCAAACAAGAAATTGAAAAACTATTACAAGTAGGTTTCATCTACCCTATCTCAGATAGCCAATGGGTATCTCCTCTTGTAATTGTTCCCAAAAAGAACAGAAAATGGAAAATATGTGTTGACTATAGGGAAATGAACAAATTCACGATGAGAGATTATTTTCCCTTACCATTCATAGATCAAGTCCTAGATAACCTTTCAGGTAAACATTACTTTTCTTTCTTGGATGGCTATAATGGGCACAATTAGATCATAGTTGCTACTGAAGATCAGGAAAAAACTACATTTACATGTCCATGGGGAACCTTTTCCTATAAGGTGTTGCCATTTGGTTTATGCAATGCTCCTACAAATATCTAGAGAGTTGTACTTGCAATCTTTGTTGATCTAACAAATGATTTTGTTGAGGTATATATGGATGACTTCACTGTACATAGTAGATAAATTTGAAGATTCTTTAATAAATTTGGATAAAGTGTTAACAAGATGTGAACAACACAACCTATCTCTTAGTGATGAAAAGTGTTCGATGATGGTGGATGAGGGGATTGTATTAAGACACCATATTTCAAAAAAAGGAATTCAGGTGGATCAAAAAAAAATTAGGAGCATTTTAGATTTACCTATTTCTCATACCCCCATAGATATCAAATCATTTCTAGGGCATGCTAGGTACTATAGGTGCTTTATAAAATATTTCAGTAAAATTGCTACCCCCATGTTTAATTTGCTAACCAAGGACTGTGAATTTATTTGGAATGAAAAGTGTCAGCATGATTTTGAAGAAATTAAGGAAAAATTAATCAATGCCCCAATATTAAGAGGACCTAATTGGGATAATCCATTTCATATCCAAACAGATGCCTCAAATTATTCCATTGGTGCAGTATTGGGACAGAAAGATGAGGAAGGAAAGATGTATGCCATTTATTATCTTAACAAGAATCTTACTCCCAACTGAAAAGAATTACACCACCACTGAAAAGGAATTTCTTACTATGATTTATGCAATCAATAAATTCAGACATTACATTACAGGGTACAAGATATTTGTACACATAGATCATTCAGCAATTAAGTATTTAATGAACAAACCAGTGGTTGGAGGGAGAATAATTAGATGGTTATTACTTTTACAAGAATTTGATATTTCCATTATGGAAAATCCAAGTTAAATCTAATGTGGTAGCTGATTTTTTTGTCAAGACTAACCACCACATGGGAGAAAGATCCAGTCAAGGATAACTTTCCAGATTATACAACTATTTGCATTCTCAGGAAGAACACCATGGTTTTTTGATATGGAAAATTATCTTGCAACATGGAAGTTTCCTCCTTATTTCACTAAGAAACAAATAAAGAAGTTAATTAAAACCATTTCATAATTCAAATGGTTAAATGGAATGTTATTTAAATGTGGTCCTTATTTTGTCTTATGCAGGTGTGTAAGAGAGGATGAAATATTTGACATTCTCAGAGCAATGTCATGATGAACCAAGTGGAGAACACTATTGAGTGAAAAGAACATCTCATAAGATACATGGCACTGGTTCTTATTGGCCATCTCTGTATAAGGATGTGAAGAGATATACCAAGACGTGTGATCTTTTTTAAAGGATGGGACAACCAACTTTCACCAATGAAATGCCTCTTCAGCCTCAAGTTGTGGTTGAACCATTTGAGAGATGGGGACTAAATTTTTTTTGTCCCTTTAATCCTCCTTCATAAGGGATAGGAATATATTCTTGTGTGTACTAAATATGTGAAAAAATGGGTAGAAGTGTAGGCATTGACAAATGCCACAGAGGAAGCAGTTGCTGATTTCCTTAAGAACATAATTATGATAAAATTTGGAGCACCAAGGAGCATAGTTTCATATTAAGGACCATAATTCATGTCTAATATGATCCAATATTTCACAAGGTATTACCAAATCAATCATAGTAAGTCATCTCTTTACCATAGTCAAATGGACAAGCTAAAGTAATAAACAGAGAAGTGGAGAACATCCTTACAAAAATAATTGAAGCTGGGAGAAAAGATTGGGTACAGAGACTACATGAAGTTGTCTATGCTTATAATATAACTTGGAAAACTACAATAGGGGTTTCACCATATGAATTAGTCTATGGGAAAAATCCCTTGTTGCCTATAGAGTTTGAAATTAAGACATTGAGGACAGAAGTGAAGGTGGGAATTGAGTTGAATGTAGCTCAAAAAGAAAGAATCCTTCAACTTAATGAGTTGGATGAATTAAGGTTGGAAGCACTTCAACAGATAGAGATAGTTCAAGAGCAAAGGAAGCAATGGCACGATACACATATCAAGAAAAGGCAATTCAAAGTAGGAGACTGGGAATTGCTATTGGATTCTAAGTACCAACAATTCAAGGGAAAATTGAGAACCAAATGGTTGGGACCCTATCAGATTGATTAGATCTTTTACAATGGTTCTATTTAGTTACTTTCCATTGATGGTAGTAGTAGAACACTCTTGGTCAATAAGCATAGGCTGAAACTCTATAGGAAGCCTCCCATTAAGGATGAATGAGGAAGCTTGACACTAGACAAAGAATTTGATCATATGGAAGAACCCAGTTCTTCCAAAATGATCAAATAACTAGATGATAGATCCATAATAAAGGGAAGAAGATGAAAACCAGCAAATGACATTTTTTCCCCAAAAAAAAAAAAGAAGAAATTATCTCAAAGGTAAATTGAAAACCAGAAAATGGTGGTTGACCTCTCTTTTTGGCTAGTTAAAATAAGGGAATTCTTTTGAATTCTAGTTGTCTTATCTAATCATGTTTTGTTCCACTTGTGGGAATGACGAGTTGTCATAGCAAAAGGGTTACATCATCAAGGATGGTAATTATATCTTTTAACTTATTTAGGGTTGATTAAATGTTTGCATGTGTGATTTGAATTAATTTAAAAGTAGTTATGATGAGTCATTTATTTATACATTATGATTACAAGTGTGTAATCATGAAGTTGATTTGGATGGAATAAGTGGTGGCATGGTTATCATTAATAATCATTATTACAAACTCGAGTGAAATAAGTTATAGAGATTTTGAGGAAGGAGCATCGAATTAAGTTTTGTTCTGCAACAAACAACAGAGAATTCAGTAGCTAAGAACAGAGGTTCCGCAGCTAAGAATAGAGGTACCGCAACCAAATTCGTTGGTTCCATAGCTAAGAAAAAGGGCCTGTAACCAATTTGCACAAAATCAAAAGAGACATACCTCAAGCCGATATGGGGATTAAGAAGAAATCAGAACTAGAAGATGATTCCCAGCTCCTCATAGATGAAGAAGTGGCATCCATATTTGAGCATGCAGGATGGCTAGAGTTCCTAAAGAAATTTTCAACGCATAGTGACGAATTGGTAAGAAAATTTGTCATAAACCTAGAACAATATGGGACAAATGTGAGAAATATCTTTATTCCTTGTTCTGTAAATATTGTAAGTAATGTGTTTGGAGTGCCAATTGTGCATGTCCCATAACCTGCCAAGGGGACTTTGAAATAACTGGTTGAAGTCTTACTATAAGAAGGAGAAATTGAGCCCCAGTACATCTATAATACAAATAAAATCATAAAAAGGGTCAGAAGGGCCAGTTTGCCCAAACCCTTTGATAGGGTAGCATTTTGGATAGTGAAATATTTAACCTGTGATGGTAGATTTGGGTCTATGGGAAAAGAAGTCCTAAAAATGCTCATATATCTAAAGTATGGAGCCACCAAACGTGAGTACATAATAAACCTTCCAGGGTTTCTTTTTGATTCTATCCAGACCATGGCTCAGAGGTATTCCTAGGGTGTTGGGACAATTAGGCATCATGGTCTAATTCATTTAATATACCAACACCATTTTTTGTTAAAGAAGAATGGAGAAGAAATTTGGGATAAGTTTCTTGTAAATTCAAGAAAACCCCTAATATTATCAGGACAATTCCATTCCCATTCTCTCCTTCTACTAATATAGAAATTGATGCCCCTGCAAAAGAACAGAGGGAAATGTAAAGAGAAAAAATACCAAAAAGAAGAAGGTCGGTGAAAAATATCAAAATAATAGAGCCTTCCATACCTGTGAAGGAAATTCCTTCTTCTATAACAGCTTCAGGGGAGCCAATATCTATCTATAATGGTGATAGCTCACCCAAACAAGAGCAAGAAATAATAGTAAGAAAAAGTTCTAGAAGGAAATTCACTAGTGGGCATGTTGAACTTCCCTAGATAATAAAAATTCATAAGAGGTCAAGGGAAACCCCAGAGGGAAGGAGTGAGCAAGAAAGGATGGAAAAGGAATTTGCTGATATTTTGGGCAACATGGTCATGACACCTCCTCAGCCAAGTCAAGCTGAAATGGATAGAGGAGAAGAAAGATTTGAAGAGTGAGATTTTTAGGAATTGGCTGAACCATCAGTATTGCCACATGAAGAAGAAGAGTTGGCATCCAGGATAAGAAAAGCAAATTTTCCTTTGATAGAGGAAGAATGCCCAACTCCTCAAGTAATTTCAAAGGAAGAAGAAAGACAACAAGTTAAAAAAGCTTTGTTCTTATCTAGAGAAGATCTCATTATCAGAGAAAAATATGAGGAATTGGATTTCCTCAAACTCAAATTGGAACAAAGGGAAATTCTCATTGGAGAGATAACAACTCAACTTACAGCCAGGACTGAGGAATTATTAGCAACTAAGAAACAACTGATATAAAAAGAGGAAGAATTTCAGGCTTCTAGAAAACAAAGTGTTGTGTCCACAGTCTCTGCATAGACTGAGTTAACATATTTTCCACTCAAATAGCTATGGAATGACACTTGCAGGGAACTCAGAGAAGCCAAAACATCAAATGAAGAATTGAAGACCAAGATGGAAGAAGAGATGAAGGCAATAAAAGAATGGGAAGAAAAAATTTATAAGGAGGAAGGAAATAAATATAAATGTCTTACAAAAATTCATATGGTCTGTATTATGAGTGAAAAATTGCTTGCCTGCAGGAGGCCCTCTCCTACATATAGTGTGTTTTTAGAAGAGTAATTCATTCACTGGTAGCTATCAAGGATTACATATGGGCTTTGACATGAACTAAAAGATGAATCTGAATTCATGACAACTTACTCTTTATCTAGCCCTAAGTAGAAAAATCTTCTATGTGAATTTTATCTTTGCAATTTTATGCTAGAGAAAAATACAAGATTTATTATTGATTTGTATGTAGGGGAGATCCATCTCAATGCATTTTTCTCTATTTTACAAAACCAAATTGCATGGAAGGAAAGGGAATCTTAATGTTTATTGAAAGCTAGCTCAACAGGTCTATGTATGAGAGCTCATTATGGTAAACCCTCTGCCTTTCTCACACATTTTAGAACGCATGCCTTTGATAAGAGATTCAAGACACACTATCTTGCCATTCTAAAAAAGAGTATTGATGCCTTCACCTCCTATATGGAGGAAAATTTTGAAGATATTTATGAAGGATGCTCAAAGAGGTGGGAACTCCTTACTATTTCTTTGAGAAGAAGGGAAGTAATTTCCTCAACAAATATGATCTGGAGTTTAGAAAGGGAAAAGGTGTTATGCACAATAATTCCCCTAGTCAATGAAACCTATGGAAAAATATGGATAGGAATGCAAACAATACCCCCTCTACTTCTCACCCCCATGTCTCCTTGGCAAAACAGAGAGCCTCAAGACCCTACTGAATTTAAACAATGGGAGAGGAAAATAGAAGCGGGAGTAGGGTATAATACATCTAAGTTTAAACATTGGAAAATCTAGTTTCAGCCATTTGATCTAAGAAATCAAATGTAATGCAGAACATACAACTCCACTTTTGAAGTATGAAGTTTGTAAAGGGATTTAAAAACAAGTAAGTTTGGGGGAAATGATGAGGCCAGATTATGTCTGATTAATGTATAATATATAATCTCATCTTACTCTCCTTTTTATTAAGTTTGATTACATTGTGTGACTTTTAGTTTAGGATGTAATTGTCTGTCTTTTGATTAATTGTGATTCTAATGTTAAAATCTATAGAATTCCTAATGAAGTGTGTGTTTGAATTCAATTTTGTAATAAAGCAAGTCTAGTCAGTTGAGGAAATGAAGCAGGAAGCGTTCAGTATGTTTTCAGAAACATATGTTCCACACATCTTAGTTTCAGAACTTCCAAGCTAGTTCCGGAACTCCATCACATAGTCATCATCTAGTTGTGGAACTTTCAGACTTAGTTTCAGAACTCCAGTATTTAGTTCTAGAATTTTTAGACTTAGTTCTAGAACTCCTAGGGATAGCTTTGGAACTCTCACGGTTTTAGTCCTTAACAATTTCCTATGGTTCTAGAACTTATCTGAAGTTCCAAAACCAATGGGATTTATCTATTCTAACCACATCCAAATATTTTACATGTATGACCCTTTCAATTAGGAAAGGATGAGAATATTTCTGAATGTAGATCTAGGGAGAGTTATCCTACAGCTATCTGATCAACCGCAATCTGACTCAACATCTATTCTAGGCATGATTTGATTTCATCAAAATTGTTGAGACAACTATGATTGTAAAATGTATATAAAAGAATACTTACAGTAGATAGATATATATATATAATATGATATGAGATAGATATAGAATAAAGAAGAGAAATAGACTAAGTACTCAGATCCAGTAGGTTTTAATTAATTTAATTAAATTAATATATATCCTCACAATATTTAATATCTAATTACCCTAATTTCTACCCTACCACCTCACCTAGATGCCTCACCTAGCCACCTCACCGTAGACCTAATCTTGAAATGTTTCCATAACTAACAATAACTAAGTCTTACTTTCTTTAATGAGCTAATATTTAGTCTAACCCTATAATTAATCCCTAAAGTCTCACTAACCACCTTCCCACTCATAAAAAATACAACATCCATTCCAAATCCGTGGATCAAGGAACAAACTTGAGCTAAAAGAGGTGAGATCTGCCAATTTTAGTAAACCTAGGTAATCCCTCCTTAACCAATGCCAGTCACCCCTAAACTGATGCCAGTCAACATAGAATAGTCATTTGGTTACAATTTATTCACCTAAACAAGCTTGTTTTTAGGTTGGCACATTTTGAGAGCAAGAGGAGAGAGACTAGAGCTACATGCAAGCAGAATGAGCATCATTTTATGCATCCATACATCAATAGCCTTCACCAAGACATGTTTTAGAAGAATTTCACTCATGGAATCATTCTGGGAGCCATTGCTACGATATCCAACACTATTCTTCTGATCAACAGCCACATCTATTCATCCATCTAAATCTACATCGACAGTAAGTACATCTCTACCAACATTGTCTATTTCAGTATAGTTAACTTTTTTCATTCCTGTCAATAGTTTACACTTTGCATGTTCATTCATCCATTGCTTATTAGCCCTGTAATTCCACCAATCCTTTTACCCACACCACCAAATCACCATTCTGACCTAATATCCATGTTTCTGAGTATACCTGAGATCTCTGAAAAGCTTTCTCATCCACTCTCCCAACCTCATTTGACCTCAGATCAGCCCCTGTCATTTGATCTATTTGAGTTTCATTTACCTTGACCATATCAATGCCAGTTATCCATAACCGTCTTTAGTTCTACCTAAATCAGTATCGGTCATACCTGACTATCGATGTCAGTTTCTGTGGTTCTCCACCTTGACCAAGAACAGACCCAAAAATCACCTCACCAATTGACCTTAAACAACCAAGAATCCGTCCTTAACCATAGTCCCAGCACCCTGACGGACTACCTCACCTTTCTGATCTGACCATAGCCTAGTCAAATTATGATTAAGATTTTCTTATTGTGCTTGAATGAGATACCTAAATCATATCAAAATATAGTAGGAATTTGTTTATTTATCGCATTAACTTGTTTTAAACATTGGATTGACAACCATCTAGGAAGTATCACACTTCCCATGAAACTAGCATATGCTAGGTAGTCCACTATCATATAGCATTTAACTATCTTTTTGTGGTATTGTTTTTCTATTACAGGTAGGTCCTCCTAGCCAAAGGGAAGCTCTGACTTAATCAACACTGGATCAATGAAGTTCAGAACATGCATGTAACAACCATCAACCAACCAACATTCAATCAAGTATTCCTCCTGTAGCCCTTACGCTTATCTATCTCATCACTTCAAAAATGTAAAGAAAATGCTGAAACATTTTGGCATGCCCTGGTGGGAGCCATCTAGGAGTTCTTATTGCATTTTCTTCATTCCTAGATGCAAAGGTTGTGTGTTTTTTTTCCCTTCAAAAAAGATTACACATTAATCTTCTTCCTTGGTAATCATTCTCCTTCTTTCTAATTGCTCTAAAAGATACATCATTTCTTTTGGTGCATTTAAAAAGAACACATTCTTCCTTTCTATTTACATTGCATTTAGTGAAAGAGCATACCATCTTCCTATTCACCATTTGTGTACATCAAATATCACATCTTATCGATTTAGGTTTTAAAATTTACTTGCATTGCCATTCTGATTTGTTGGATTATTAGCTCACATTAAAACTAAGGGCAACCTATATGCTAGAAGTCATGCCCAGCTGATGGTTGACACAAAGAATCATAGAAAGCACATTTTTCTCTCTCTCTTTGTCTTACCAAACTTGCACAAAATCAAAATATACACATCTTTCTTAAACCAACATCTTACCCAAGAACATTTGTCAGTGATCACATGATCCGAGTTGGCAGGTACTCCCTAGCTTGTTTCCTCTATCGAGTCATCATCTCAGAGGACGGCCCGTCCCCTACCATAACATACCTGAAACCTCTCCTTTTAGATATCCTTCTTCATAGGACGCCTTCCTAACCAAAAAAATGTTATTCTAAATACACACAGCTCAGTAACAAAATAGCATAAGCTAAAAAAACATATGAAAATCACTGTTAGGATTTTGCTTTTTCTTAGCATTCTTCTTAATTTGTGTTTTGAGGTGTGATACTACGACTATCCATATTTCTTCTTCCTTGTATACTCTACCATTGTAGTTGGAGTATTCTAACTTTGTCTGAGTGTTTCAGGGCCCCATCTCCTCATTCTCAAGTTTCTGAGTTTTATTCTTCACTTAATTTATTTCACAAAAACCATTTTCTTCATTTCTTTCTAATTTCACAGTCACTAATGTCAGTCCAGTGACCATCGTCGGTTTACATCTGACCGTCATCGGGTAAACCCTAACTGGTGTCAGTTTCTATGGATTTCTATTTACTTTACGTAGAATAGCCTTCATAACTCTTTCTATTATTTTTTTAGCCCTGAAGGCATCATCATATTTCTCCCCTGTTGATACCTATTGTCATACCAAAATTTTCAAAAGTACACATCCAACATTCCTATTTCATTCTTTAACACTAGTTTTCTTCGACAGTGACCAGTATTGGTTTCAGCAACTGTCATCAGTTTTCCCTAAACTGTCACTCGGTCAACCTTGACCATCATCGGTTTTTCCTTCAACCATCACTCGGTCAACCCAACCATCGTTGGTTGCCTATGTTTTATTTTCAAAACCTAGACATTGACCAAATTCACCTCCCAGACCCCATTATTTTCTATTTCTACTATTTTCTATGTCATCTACAGAATATAGTCTTACTAGGTCAGCACTTGTTCACATGGTGTTGACTCGCAACCAGGCAATAATGCCCTTATATTCCATGCTAGTTGTCAACCACTCTCACATAGTCCCTCCCCACCTTCCGTCCTGTCACCCCATGGATCCAAACCTTACCTACCACCATTGTTGCAGGTGACGAATATTTTGCATGACTCCTTGATCAGAATCTCGTGCAGCCTTACAGTTCTATCTTTCCCACTCTTCCACTCAAGACTCCTAAGGTTAGTTTATATACGACATGCCTGTGTCCATCTCTCCTGCCCTTATTCCTACTTCTGACATCAACCCCTAATAAATGCGGTTTTACCCTCACCAGCTTCACCCCTGGTAGTTTTTACAGCTAAGACCCATACACCTCTATGACCATTGCATCTACAGTATCACTTGCAAGCCTATTGCATCTTGTTATCCCCTCATTGACTACCCAGGACATAGCCCATTCTGCACCCATCATGTCTCACAAATACCCATTGTACATCACAACCACCTGTGGTGTCGGTGACCTCTACTCTATTCCAAAATATTTTCCTCTCCATCCCAAAAACACTACCCCTAATCACTACCAGAGTCACGATGACCATCCCACCTATATACACATACAATCAACAACCACTTATCTCATCTGTCACCCATTCTAGATATGCACCTTCTATGTTGAGTTCCCTATTATCAACCTCCCTATCAGGTTCAATATCCTACTCCCTTATACCATAGGAGGTGTCCCTCCATCACAACCTACCAATGACCTCATCAAGTCGATGATGGAAAAGATGTAGACATTAGAAGCATCAGTTTTTTGGCTCATGCAATTCCCTAACCTACGATGAAATTTGTAATGAGCCTATTCACCTATCCATTCCTATTCGACCATACCCCGTACATTGGGAAATGCCAAAATTCAACCACTTCAATAGCAAAGAAGATCTGCAAAAACATTTTTGGTCCTTTAAACATGGGTGTTACCTAATTTCCCACGATGATGCTTTACTTTTGAGGACTTTCCCAAGGTCCCTGACAGGACCTGCATTGGACTAGTACATTGGACTACCAAGAAATTCCATTTACTTGTTTAATCAAATAACCCAAGCCTTCCTAGATCACTTCTCCATCAACATTTTTAAGAAGGTTACAATGAATAATCTTTATTCTACACGACAGTATGACGATGAGTCTATCGTTGACTTTATCACTCATTGGCGCAGCCTCATTAACCATCTCACATTCCAATTACCTTAGATTGAGCTTATAGATCTATTTACTCAAGCTTGTGCTAGACACATCTCACCAACCCTATAAGTGCAGACCTTTTGTACTTTCAACAATGTATTCACCATGGCACGGAAATTGGAAATTCATGCTAACGAAGAAAAAAAATTCAGCTTCGTAACATGAACATCACGTTTAAATCAAATGGTGATTCTTCATCTGTAAAACCCCAAAAAAACTATTCAAAACCTAAAGGGTCTACCAATGTCGTAGTTCTCAAAGCCGGTCCCCCTCATCAATCATACCCATCTAAACCCCTTTCTAATCTCTCTCTTGTCCAAGCTTTCCAGTTCAGATGGGAACAGTGAAAATACACTTCTATAGGAGAATCCTATTCTTTTGTGTTTGAAAATCTTGTTAACGCTGGTGTCATTACCCTCCCACCTATAAAACCACATACTATTTTTGACCCTAAGTGACCCATGCCCTCATGGTATAAGGAACATGACTTTTGCAACTATCATTGTGTCAAAGGTCATAGCGGTAATAACTGCATCACCTTCAAGAATATCATCTAAGAAATGTTAGAAAAAAGATCTAGTCTTGGATAGCCCAAATTCACCTACTAACCAAAACCTACATATCTTCAAGAGTTCATGCCCTAATCACACCCCATCTTCCAACAAAGCTGGTGACACTTCAAACGATGATAGCAATGTCCATGAGGTCCATGCTATTTTTTATGACATACCAGTTTCTTCCCAATTGCCTCATGTTCCTTCCATAGACAAAATCCTAGCCCGAGCTCCCCTACCTACAAAAGAACCTATTTTATCTACTCCTCCACCCACAAAGGAACCCCCTTCATTTTCTTCTTCACCCATGGAAGAGTCTATAATTAGCACGCCACCTTTAACACCTCAAAATTCCAAGCAATTGTCAGTGGTGCCTCTCCTACTCATAGACGATGTAGGTCCACTTCAGCTGGTCCATCCTCTTATCTACCCACAGAGGATCCTATAGAATTACCACTACCTTTATATGACTATTCACCATCAGACTTTTAAGATCCCATTGATCTGTTTTCGGCTCTCTTACCCACATATTCCGAGGCTAGCCATTTCCTTATATCTCAAACACATTTTACGTGGATTGCCACTTGATCCACATCGACCCCGACTACGTCAGTACCATTCTCACGCTTGGCTGATTGCCTAGAGTATGTCGATAGAGCCTTACTTTGGGGACACCTTCTACTTCCTGTTTCAACACAAATGTAGTTTCCGCTCGTTGATACCTCCACTATCTATCCAAAAGTGTTTCGAGCAACCAAACCAAACATAATCACAACTATTATAGCACCTTCCACATCACAACCTCTGGCCCAACTCACACCTCTTCCCATAGCCCAACATACATCTACACCCAAATACCTACCCACACCTATTTCATCTCCCTTACCTAAACCTATCACTACCTTAGGGGTCATACCGACAGCTAGCCTTACTCACCCACCCATAAAATTAGATTTAGCCACATCCTCTAAAACTAACACTAAACTCACCCTAGCCCCTAAAAATAAGACCCAACCTCCTAGACCTCATACACCAACCTCTCCTACCACACCATTATCACCTTCACCCCTACCGTCCATCCTAGGACCTCACCCCTCGACCCTGCTAAAATAACCCCTGTCCACCAGTAAACCAAGAATGTAGCAACCCACCTCCTCATCACAAACCTCTAATGTACCCAAGAGACTCACACAACCTCTGCCATCACCCCTAACCTTCTTACCACCCATACCACCACTACCATCCATAACTACCTCACTACCCATGAAATTTTTTTCTCTTTCACTCATGCCTCCTGCCCAGCCTACACCACCTACCCCCACAGCACCTCGATTACCCCCGTGGGTAACCCGTCCTCTTCCACCATCTAGTATTCCCTCTACATCTCATACACAAGTGTCACCTTTGCCCAAAAGGACACAACCTAAAGCTAAAAATATGCTACCCTCCAATAAGATAGTTAAACCAACCAAACCTTCCATTGTCAGTTCTTCTACCTTGCACCTACCCAAGCAGATGCAACCAAGACCTAAGACCACTCCACACACCCAACTAGTGAACCAACCCATTCCCTCTCCTATCAATCCTCTTTCTCCAAAATCAGCTATACTTGTACCCAAGCCCACATTCAACTCCCATTATGATCCACTAGCAGGGTCCTATGCACAAATTTTAACCAATATCCTCAAAACTTATGTCATAACATTACCACCTCTTAGACCTTATGACCCACTCAAACCCAAACCAAAAGGGTTTAACAAAACAAAAATTTGTGCCTATCATCATGTGTTAGGACATGATGTAGAGAACTTTATGGCCATAAAAACTACCCTAGTCTAGCTATTTCCTCCCGAATAAAATTTTGATGACGACGATCTTCTTGATGAGGACCCCATTCCACCTTCACCAATTTCCACATATCTTCCCCCATTGCCTACTCAGAGACTAAAATATCCACCCCCACAACTCTCTGATCCATCCTCGATATTTGATATTAACATGGTTCATATAAGAGACTTGGCCAACTCACCAACCAAATTCTATTGCTCCTAGCTCACTTCACAAGATCTTTTCTCCCCTGGCAGGTTTATGTCCATCATGCCGTTATACCACTCATCCTACACCTTCTCCATTTACCCCCTCCCCTCATATTAACATGATCAACATTACCACCTATGCTCAGAAAGACAAGGGTAAGGAAAAATTATCTAGCCCATCAACCAACCTTGTACCCAACATACCATCCACACCCATATCCAAAGTCATCATTTGAAGTCCTGCATATCCTATTTCCGATGGGGTCACACATCACACAATGCTAAAGAAACTACACCAATCCCCCCTCAAAATGTCTTTATATGACCTCATCCAAACCTTGGAATCACATCATCAAGCCCTCATGGAAGTCTTTCAATCTATTGAAGTCTTACCAAATGACCCCACACCCATAGCCTCCATTATTACCCCCCACCATGTAGCCTCTCTCACTAAGTCATCACCTTCCTCTACACCTCCACCTACTTTCCAAGTGGCCGCCCTCAGCTTTTTATAATGAAGAGATTGCTCCCTTCCAGTCTGACGACCCTGACCCCACTCTTTTCATCTTCTTTATTTATAATATATACATACGACGTGTTATGATCGATGGTGGTTCTAGTATTAACATCATATCCTCCCATGCCTACAATCAAATGTAAATACCTGCCAATTACATGCATGGTAACCCTATTATGTTGTGTTCCTTCAATGATGCCATGACCTCTACACTAGGTACCATTGTTCTCCATGTCCGTGTAGGTCCCTGCACCGTCCTGAAACTTTTCTATGTCCTAGAAGGGGAATTCCAGTATAACTTGCTACTTTGTTGACCTTGGATCTAAGCTATGGGTTGTGTCCCTTTGATTTTACATTGATGCCTTCAAATTTGAACACGAGGGACATAATTACACCATCCCTACTGACCCCTCACCTTTCAAGACCTGTAACATGCTATATCAGCCCAATGATGTGCTTGTGTCAGTCAAGGCATCTTCCACTATCACCACTTCACCTTCACCCATTAGCCCATCCACAAAAATTGTCACTACTTCTACTGCATCTAACCTTGTTATCCCCACTACAATTGTAGCCTCTACCATTGGCCTGTTTCCCCTTCATCTAGCGAACCATCCATACCCGCTACCCATATACCAACTACTGATCCCTTAGAAGGTTTTTTTCATTGCCTCACTCTGGGGGAATATTACCTATACAATATCAATACCTTCCTCACCCCACAAGAGTATGGGAATCTATGTCAACACCCCAGCTACGACATCTGCATCGGTGACGTTTTCCCTTATGGACCTCCCCACCTTCACACTAACCTAACGTATGGGGGGCTTGATATGGCCACCTATAAACCCGAACCTCCATCCCAAACCCAACCATTTTCATCCGACCTAAACTCCCTCACTAACCATCACTTCGCTCACACTTTCCTCCACCGGTGCACTGTGGAAAGGATTTGGCTTCATTTTTTATGAACAAGGCTGCCATACTGTTATTTCCTATACCTCTTGTAAACATAATGACCATAGTGGCATATGTTTTGATGCTCCACCCTAAGAAGGTTTGCATTCGACCTTATCTAGGATGAGAAATCTTCCCCCTCTCATTCATCCACATTACCATCTTCACCCATGGAGTCCATAGATCCTGAATGTATTCCTCCTAACTTTTTTTTTCATAAACACCATTTCCCTCGGACCGCTGACCTATCAATGCATGATGGTGAGGCTCCCTCTTCTCTCCCATTCTCATATCCTGACATGATCGATGATGATACACCTTCAATTAACAGTCGTTCAATGTCAGGATGATGATTCCATCCTCACCTACCTTGGTGTAAGAAGAATCTTATATTCATCGGTCGTTACCCTTTGAGACCGTAAACCATGTTGAATGAATCGACCATCGAAATCAACATTAATACTCAAGATGACCCACACATTCTAAAGATCGACCAATCCTTAGATGCTACTGAAATAAGGAATCCTTCACCTCTTTCCTTGAGGACCATAGTAATGCATTTTCCTGGTCCTATGCCGATATGCCTGGTATTGACCCAAAAATCATGGTTCACAATATTGTAACCATTCGTGATGCCAAACCCATCAAACAAAAGTTCTATGGAAAATGCATCCTCACATTGCACTTCTGGTCAAAGAAGAGCTTCAACACCTTCTCTCATTTTCCTTCATTCTACCCATTGATTATCCCCAATGGATTTCTAACATCGTTCCTATTACGAAAGGCAATAAGGGGACTCCGCATTTGCATGGATTTTCATGACCTCAATCTCACCTGTCCCAAAGATGATTTCCCACTACCAAGTATTGACCAACTAGTTGATCTCACCATTGGCCATGAAATTTTATCGCTCATGGATGGTTTCTTGGGCTACTAATCAAATATTACTAGCGCCCCAGAGGATCAACACAAGACTTCCTTTATCACCCCTTGGGGGACTTTCTGCTATCGAGTCATTCCTTTTGGCCTCAAAAATGTCTGGTGCTACATATCAGCGAGCCATGACTTACATCTTCCATGACATCATGCATCACATATTGGAGGATTATGTAGATGATCTGCTTGCCAAATCCAAGCATCAAATCTGAACACCTACCCATTCTTAAAGTCATATTTGACCGCCTCATCAAGTATTGTGTCCATCTTCAACCAAAGAAGTGTGTCTTTATGGTACTTTCTGGAAGAAAACTCCTAGGTTTCATCGTTTCTTTGCGTTGCATAGAAGTTGATCCTGCTAAAGTCAAGGATATTCTTGAAATGCCACCACCCACTAATCTCCATCAACTTCATAGCCTACAAGGAAAGTTACAATCAATTCATCATTTTATCTCATAGCTTTCTGATTGTTGTCAACCATTTCATCATCTTCTCAAGAAAGAAGTTTCATTCAAATGGGATGATGAATGCCATAAAGCCTTCGAAGCCTTGAAACAATACCTCCTTTAACCACCATTGCTCATTCCTCCTAAGGATGACCAACCCTTTTACCTATATATTTCTACCACTGACCATTCTCTAGGTGCCATGCTCACTCATCATGATGACCAACACCGAGAGAAAGTGGTTTATTACATAAGTCGTACCCTTCTTGACTATGAAACTAGATATACCCACGCCGAAAAAATCTTCCTAGCCTTAGTTTTTCATCGCCACCAAACTCCGCCATTACCTACTCAACCACAAAACCTTCATCATTACTAATACTAACCCATTACACTATATTTATGCCAAACCTTATCAAAATCAATGTGCCACATGTTGGCTTATGCTTCTGGCTGACCTCAACCTCGAATTCATCCATAAAAATTCCATCAAGGGCCAGGCTATCACTGACCAATTGGTTGACACACCTATTTCTAGGAATCAACCCTCTAACTTCAACTTCCCAAATGATTCTATTGCTACCCTTTCCCAGGACGAACCTGCTTACCAAATGACACTCTTCTTCGATGGCTCCAAGTGTCAGCATGGGGCGGGGCTGGTGTTATCCTCATTCCTGCTTGATAGTGAACCTATGCCTTTGTCTTTCAAACTCAATTTTTATCATACAAACAATATTTATGAATACGAAGCACTCGTATTAGGTCTCCAGGCTATCTTATGCCTTAGATGTTAAGTCAATCAACATCTTTGGTGATTCTCAATTGGTCATAAACCAAGTCAATGGTATATACCAATTTCGTAATGAGATACTTCAAAAGTATAAACATCACGTAGACATACTTTTGACCACCTTTGCTCATTACGCACTTCAAACCACCCCATGTTTTACCAATAAATTTACAGATACCATGGCTTGTGTGGCTTCCCAAATACCTACTTCACCCACTGACTCTAAAATATTTGTCACTATACAAAGGCTACAATCACCCTCTTATTTACCTCATGAAGTTTACTCCATCAGAACTGTTTCCCCTGACCCACGTGACCTTTGGTATAAGCAATATGCAGACTATCTTTCCCTTTCCATTCTACCCACTGATCTCACTCGCAATGGACAGCATGCCTTTCTCAAAAGTGTCTCCCATTATGTCCTCATGGGTGGTCTTCTTTACAAGCATGGATTTGACGGAATTATCTTACGATGCCTTACAGAGTTTTGAAATTCCCTATACCATTAATGAAAGTCCATGATTGAACTTGTGCAGAGGTCACTTTAGTGGTTTAGCTATCACAAAGCACATTCTTTCACCTAGGCTATTATTGGCCAACCTTAAACCGTGACTGTTGTGATTATGTCAAACACTACATGAAATTCCAACAACATGCTAATCTCCATCACACCCCTAGTCATGCCTTATAAGTCACATGTGAGACCTTTGGCCTTTTTCTCAATGGGATTTGGATCTTTTTGGTGAGATCAACCCCCATTCTTCACAATGCCACCAATGGATCACAACTACTACTAAATATTACACTAAATGGGTAGAATCCATTCCCCTCATTTCCACCAAAGCTGAGAAAATATGTGAATTCATCAACCATCACATCATTTTTCACTTTGGTGTCCCTCACTGCACATCATCACTGATAATGTTAAAGTAATTCAAAAACAAAACCCTACGTAAACTATGTGATGCTTTCGACATCCAACTTAGTTTCTCATCACCTTATTACCCGTAAACCAACGGTCAACCCAAATTGAAAAATAAAACCTTGAACAAAATTCTTATTAAGGTAGTCATATGATACAGGGAAGGATTGGCATAGGCACATTCCTTTCATCCTTGTGGGCTTATCACACTAGTATTCAAACTTACAACTTCTGCCACACCCCTTTTCTACGGTCTACAGTACAGAGGTGTATCCTACCTCTCAAAGTCTAGATTCCATCTCTTTGCATCTCACTACAAGACATGCTTAATGATGATGAATTTCACCAGGATCGTTTGGTGTAACTTGAATTATTAGATGAACATTCATCTAAATGCTCTTGACCATCTACTAAATCTACCAAAAATGTATCAAATGTGCCTATGACAAACATGTTTACAAACATGAACCTTTCAAGTCGGATGACCTCGTCCATGAAGGAAAATCAACATGTAACCAAAGAGGAGAAAAGTAAATGGGGAAATTTTTCTCCTAATTGGCTTCGTACCCTATATCGTTAGTCATGCCTATGGATCATATGCTTATCGTTTGTCTTCACTCAAAGGTAAACCCGAGCATGAGCCCCTTAATGCCTTACATCTTCAACCATTTTATTATTGATATCAAGTCCTATATAATTTTCTATCATTTAGTTTCTCGTCCCTTGAGTGTTGTTCACCTTCCATATTACCCATTTTGAGGATCCACGACTAAACAAGAATCATGTGATTACCTGTCACCTTTTAGCCTTGTCTTCAATATCAATACCATGGCCCTACTCATAGCATGATTCTCATGGATAATTTTTTTCTTCTTCAAGGTGGAATCCCATGGTCATTCATCACTCAAAACCACCTCCTACTATAGTTAATCCTTGTGTGCTATGATCTTTTCTTCTACAACAAGAACCTAATCTTCCTCTCTAGTCTTGTCCATGACTTAAATGTCTGAAAACAAAAAGGGATACAACTCCTTGAGTCAAACATCCAACAAAATATGATTCCCTCAAAAATGGCATCTCTTCTTTACTATTATACCAATATCAATAGACCGCTCCCTTGAAGGAAAACTATATAAAGTCATTACAAAAATATAATAAACATTCATAAAGCTTCCCACATCGATCAACTTCACGAAGAACTCAAGGAGATAATATACCCATCCCATATAAAATTCACGCATCAATCAATCTATTAAAAACAAATGACATAAGGAAAAAGATGAAATTTTTATCATGGAACTTGCCTATTTTGGATTCTAGGTTTCTTGTTCTGAAATACACGTTGTCATATATTAAGTTATTATAAACCTTCTCACTCTCACCTCCTTGCCCTTTTTCACCTAAATTCCTCGTTACTCAAGGGACTTGCTGACAAACGTGACATTTTGTGATCATGTGATTTTTCTTCACCCTTATGAGTAGCCCATTATGCAAGGCTTGTAAGATTCTTACGTTCATAAGCCCATCTGGGGTATGGTAGAATCATTAGGGTTCTTATCAATTAGGTGTTTCTTTTTCCACCTCTTACCTTTTTACCTTATTTTATAACCTATTGATTATCCCATACATAGGACCAGCTCCATCGTACACTGTATCTTTAAAAAACTCACTCATGCCTATGACCTACATCACCCATGCCTCAGCACATATCTATCCATTCCTCTCCTTCATCGTAATCTTCCTTAACTTATGGGAGAACTACATTGACCTGAGGTACCTTTTTCCCGATGATTATGTAGGCAACACTTAGAGGGCATGGGGTCCTATGGACCTTTAGCACGACCAATGCTCTAACACCTAACAAATTCCATCTCCCCTTTTCCTATTCCCATTCGTACCCTATTTAGTTTCCTTTGTATATCAATAATTGGAAATTAAAGCAAACAAACAAACAATTGCTTACCATCTTTACCGTCATCACTTATACATTGCATTTCATCTGGTCTACAATTTCTTTACCATAATCATACATTTTCCTACAAATCATCTTAACATGATCCATATGGATCATTAATTACAAAAATTAATGAATTAGAAACTCAACCATACCTAACTAACCTGACTTAATTCCATGTCTATGACCGGACTCTATCATGCTTAAACCGACCTAGCTCCACCAAGCCTACATGACCTTGAATCTATCGTGCCTAATCCACTGTATTTCCGCATATATATATATGCGGAAATTAAAGTGGATTAGGCACGATAGATTCAAGGTCATGTAGGACATCCGTTAACACATGTATGACATCCATACTATAAATACCATCATCTATGAAGTAGATAGTCTGTATAAAAATCATGTGAACATTTGGTCCCGATAATAACCACAATTGATCCCCCTGTGCTCGTGGACTCTGTCTACCTAACTCCTCTGACCAACTGGATCTCTCCACCTTAGTAGGACCTCATCCCTTATCCTTTCCTCCTGAAAAATCACAACTCATTTAATGCTCTGTCATTTTCACATAGTAGCCAAAATGTAAAAATGAATCCATATTATACGGATCTTTTTTCCTTTTATATACCCACGTCGACCTGTCCGACATCGGTTATATCTAAACTGACATTGGTCCTATGCCATAGCACACCTTGGTTGGTTATACCCAAACCAACATCAGTCATCTTCCCTAATAAACCGTGATCAGCTTACCTAGAATAGTCACACGGTTATATTTGACCAGCATTGGTTACCTATCATACTTTTTTCCATACTATTTTCCCTATTTCCAACCAACATACTTACCCAAAACAGCCATTGTATGACCTTACCCACCCTTATTACAACCAGCCTCCTTGCCTACCTTACCTATACCTATCCTTAATTGCACTTTAGGAACTTGTTATTTTACCCGTACCGCACCCCTACCCATGCCGTGACCTAGCTACCTTGGACCCAGAACATTGTTAGTGACATGTGAACTCATGTGCTCACTATACCTTGTACGACATTGTTACTTGTGTTGTTTGAACTAATGACCTTACCTTGCCTCTTGTCCATGACCGTTTATCTTGACCCAACATTTGGTGTACCAGAACATACCTAAACATTCCTGCACCTGACCTGCAATGCGCTTCCACACCATATCCTATACCTTGGTTACTGGAATCACCTCAACCTTGTTTCGATAAACCTATCGACCTTGGATGATGTAGAGTTTGCATGCTCTTCAACCTGGTACCGTGCCGCAGTTTATACATATGCATGCATTCAACTATCACTACCTTTAAGCCTGGCACATTACCTTTATTACCCAATTGGACCTTTACCCCATTACCCTTTTTTTCCACCTTCCTCTTCATCACATCCACCTTTATCAAACCACTCCCCACTTCGGTCTTCTACCTCATCAGTTCCTAGTTTGAGGGGGATCACCTTCACCCACACATGGGCCCACCCACATCTTATTTTTTTCAGCATCGCTTACCAATAAAAGCTACACAATAAAAAGGGGAAAAATTTAGACACCAAAATTGGGTCAAACTCCCCTTGGTCCCTCGTCAAATAACCAACTCAAACATACTCATCTAACCATGGCCCCTTCCACCCCACATCACCATTAATTTAATTAAATTAATATATATCCTCATAATATTCAATATCTAATTACCCTAATTTCTACCCCACCACCTCACCTAGACACCTCATCCTATCCACCTCACCCTAGACCTATTCTTGGCATGTTTCCATAACAAACAATAACTAAGTCTTACCTACCTTAATGAGCTAATATGTTGTTCTTACCCTAAAATCAATCCCTAAAATATCTCTTAACCACATTCCCACTCATTAGAAGGGAATTTTCCATTCCAAATCCATGAGAATCAAGGAATGAACTTGGGCCAAAAGAAATCAGAAAGATCTACCCATTTTAGTGAACCTAAGGGAATCCCACCTTAACTGACACCGGTTAACCATAAATCAATGTCGGTCAACCAATGGAACCGTCATCAGTTACCATTTATTCACCTAAACAACCTTGTTTTCGAATTGGCACATTCCAAGAGAAATAAAAGAGAGACTCAGAGGGACATGCAAATAGAACGAGTATCCTTTTAAGCATCCAGACATCCAGAACCATCAACAGGACAGATTTTGGAAGCATTGCACTCACAGGAATCATTCTAGGAGCCACTGCTATGATATCCAACACTATTCTTTCTGATCAACAACCACCTCCATTCATCCATCTAAATATACATCACAGTAAGTACATCTCTACCAACATTATCTATTTTAGCATAGTTAACTTTTTTCCATTCTTGTCATTAGTTTGCACTTTGCATGTTCATTCCTTTGTTGCTTATTAGCTTATAATCCCACCATTTCCCTTACCCACACCACGAAATTTTCATTTCGACCTAATATCTATTTCTGAGTAGACCTGAGATCTCCACAGACCTTCTCATCTACTCTCCTAACCTCATTTGACCTTAAATCAGACCCTGGCATTTGATCTATTCGATGTTTCTTTGACCTCGACCATACTGATGCTAGTTATCCATAACCATCGTCGGTTCTACCTAAATTGGCATTAGTCATACCTGAACGATGTTAGTTTCTATGGTTTACACCTTGACCATGACCATACCCAACAATCATCTCACCAGTTGACCTAAACAACCCAGAATCAGACCCTGACCAGTCCCAATACCTTGACAGATACCTCATCTTTCAGATCCAACTATAGCCTAGCCTATTGTGATTGGATTTTCTTATTGTACTTGAATGATATACCTAAATCATATCAACTACAATAGGACTTTACTTGTTTCTTGAATTAATTTTTTTAAAACAGTGGATTGATAGCCATCTAGGAAGTATCACACTTCTCGGAACTAGCATACGCTAGGCATTCCACTGTCATATATCATTTAACTATCTTTTTGTGGTCTTGTTTTCTATTACAAGTAGTTCCTCCTAGCCAAAAGGAAGCTCTCACAATCAACATTGGATCAAGAAGTCAGAACACGTGTAACAACCACCAACCAACCCATTCAACAGGTATTCCTCCTAGCCCTTACAATTATATGTTTCATCACTTCGAAAACGTAAAGAAAACGGTGAAACAATATGAGTTGCCTTACTTTGGCAAGTCGAAGCACCTTTATGAATGGTTGATTTCGAACATACATGAGGATCACTTTTATTTTTCAGGATGCAAGATGCACATAACACCGCAGGTGATATCTAAGTTCACAAGCCTCATTTTTTGAAGGAGATAGGATAGATAATGATCTAAGCGACAAGAAGGCTATCATGGAGACTATTGCCACGTATGACTACAAAAAGGGGTCACAATAATTTGACATCACTGAGATTCTAGACCCTGTTATGAGGATGGTCACATGCTTGGTAACCTAACACAATGATCAAGAATGATGGACACAAGTGAAAAAGGCATGGCTAAATGTTTTCCAGAATATATGAGATGGAACAATCTATAACTTGTCCACTTTCATCACGGATGAGATCATAAGTAGCAGGAAGGAGCAAGAGAAGATATTATTCAATAAAATCCTCCTCACCATTGTCTTTTCAGAGATTGGGGTGCCATATGGGCTAGAAAAGTTTGTTTGGGATTATCTAGACAAGGATACCTCACCCACAAAGAGATTTGAAAAATACACTTGTGAAACCATGTTGGCCGCTCACAAGGCACGACTGTAGAAGTGGTACAAATGAATGTGTGATGTATTCAGGGTAGAGTGGATGATGCAAGAGAATTTTCCCATGCTCATGGATGGAGAAACAAAATTTATAGTGTATCAACATTTTTGCATTGGTAGATTTACTTTGACAAATGGGACTAAAGGTCTATGCTGCAAGCTTCACATCTCCTTCACCACGCAATACTTCCAAGCAGGGGTCAACATGTTCAAGGAGACCAAAATACTAAGGTTAGACCTTAGTGAAGTGGTCCAAGACCACCACGATCTGTGCCAAAAGCTCAAGTATCCTAAAAAGTGCACATACATGGAGACATATGTCTCCCACGAGGTTTAAATGATGAAACCAATAAGGCTGTCAATCCCTAAAAGGGTTGTAGAAAGAATATATCTTCTCATAAGGATAGATTTTGAGAAAGGCACATATATTGAGAATGATGTCTCCATACCATAAGACCCAACAGGAAGGAAGAAGGCTGTGCCAAAGAAGAGAGAAAGAGAAGATGGGTAGGAGAAGAAAGCACCAAGTGTGCAAACCGCACATCGGTGGGCACACCTGAAGAAATTGTAAAGTCTAGCACTTACACATGGATAAATACGTCTCCTATCAAGGTAAGGACCCCAGAAGAAGAGGCATCAGATCATGAAGAGCACCTCACCCATGAGGAATTGCCAATGAAGAGGTCACCTAATAAGGAGAAGGAAAGAGAAGAATCTCTTGTGCTGGAATATCCAGTAAGAAAGAAGCAGAAGGTGATTGATGAGGTAGATTTAGAAGAAATGGAGAGTCTAGATTCCTACATCGGTGATAAGGATGATGATGACGATCCTAAAGGAGGTGCAAACCATCCAGTATATGATGTGCATCATTCTAAGGAGGAAGGAGATGAAGAGTATAATAAAGGGGATGAGGAGAAGAATGATGAGGAGGAAGCTGAAGCTCAAGGCAAGGGGATGAGTGAAGAACTAATCACTAAGAACCAAATAATCCTAAGCCTCACGAAGGAGTAAGTAGAGATAGCCATTGAGAGAGAAGTGGTAGGCATCATGAAGAAATTGGTAGAGCAGGAATTGGAGAGAAGCGCGGATGAGATTATAAAGGAGATAGAAAAATAAATCATTGGGAAGGAGTATGGCAACATGGGTGGGGATCCCAAATTGGCAATGAGTTTCCCAAAATTTACACAGAAAAGTGGGAAAGGTGTAGTAGTGGTACAAGGGTAGGGAATGGGATACATTGATGATCCAATAAAGGTACTACACGTGCGTTTCCAGAGCACCATACCTACAGAACAACTCCTAGCAATGTCATCATTTGATGAAGAAGGTGCGTACCCACGAACAAGAAAGATGTTATCATGGGCATTTGAGTCCCACGTGGATGAACCAGAATTTGAAGTAAGTTAGAGAGCATTAATGAAAGTTCCAAAAACCAAACAAATAAATCCATTGGTGAACAAACAGCAGCTATCAAATGAATAGGTCTGTAATGCACTTAACAAGGTTTCAGTCAAAATTGAGGCCATACTGTTTAGGAGAAATGATAGAGTAAGATTCTTAGAGGAACTAGAGAAGAAAAAGGGGATCATGGAGAAGAGAAAAGACTTGAAGTAAGAGGAGTTGATTATCACTCAACTGAGGCATGAGTTGAAGGAAGAAAATGCTAAGATGTGCGAAGTCTCCAAGAAGGTGGAGATGATTATAAATGCAATTTTCTTAAAGCACCCTAATTTAACGCTACCTGATCAAAAGTATGAGTCAGCCTTATAATGTCTAAAGGATCTGACTCACATTCTCACAATGGAAAGGTGACCACTTTCTTTGGAATCTACGGAAGAGGCGCAGGTGTACCAGGAGAAAGAAACAAGAAAAAGGTTGTCAAGATTATGGCTCAATACACCAAACTTCTTGCACAAGTAAAGGTTGCCACGCAAGTCACTGAAGCTGCGTATGACAATTGTACTGATAGAGATAAAGTGGCAAGCATCTTAGTTTCCACCCATGAAATGGAACTCAAGGAATTCCAAGAGAAAAATAAGGGGAATAGAGCAGAGAGAGATAAGATCCTAGCCGAGGTGGAGAAGAAATCAGAAGCAATCAAGACCCTGTGAGGATTGATCAAAAACCGGTTGAAGTAAATATACCCCTAGATCACCCGCAAGATGGATTCCCTTGAAGAATTGGGGAAGAAATTAGATAATTTTGTTGACACCATGAGCACAAAAGGAGAAGAGATAAGTTTTGAGGAAATGAGTGACCTCTGTCAGCAAGCTCAAAATGATGTCGACGCTTGGTGGAAGTTATAGGTTGAAATAGGAAAGGATTTCCCTCTCCTTCAACAATAAACAAGTTCCCCATTCTTTCATTATTTCTCCTAATTGTTTATTCCCAACCATTCTAGAGACTTCCATTATTTATTAGTTAAAGAGTGTTTCTGAAAATGGATAACAAGAGTAGTGTGGAGTGATGTTGGGCCCCAAATTATTGGCTAAGGATGAGAAGGCGCGTGGGAGCGGGGGTTGAAGGTGTGTAGGGAAGGTTTATAGCAAGGTTTTTTAGAACACATGGCACATGCGCGCAAGGAAGGACAAGTTTTAGACATAGCCATATTTGGTGTCCTAGGAAGCACATGAGAAAAGCATGACCCTTGTGGATAAGGTGCTAGCCTAGTGACTGTAGGGTCAAAAAGGGAATATTCTAGGCATGCGATCGAAGGTTCTAGAAGATCATCATTACATGGAGTGCAGAGCTTGAATTAAATAGGGCATGCTCCCTTGGAGAACCACTTGGACACTTTGTGACTGATTTGATACCTCAGAAGGTATGGCGGTGAACTCAGGAAAGCTATATATTGAGGTGCATAGGTGGCAAGAAATGAAGATAGGAGGGAGGACTAGAGAGTGGGAAGATCATAGAGAGACATAGAGTCATCCTGGGAGAGCGGAGGTATGGGGAAAGAGGAAAATCTCTGCAGAAATACCATAGAGGATTCTATGGGTTGGGATTAGGAAAATATATGAATCATGGCACATTTAGAGGGATAGATCTTCATTCTTCTTTATAATATGATGAACATAGTATAGTTCTGATGCATGACTTGGCTCTGCATTGTTATATGAAGGTCTGTTATGACTTTTAGGGATGTAATGTGGTTATTAAACACATTAATATGAATATAAGGCTCTATTATGAATCATATATATGTTCATTAGTATAATCCTTATGCATTTCCTTTATGTATGAACCATTTTCATATGTTATTTGTTATTTCTCTTTCTGGATGTAATGGGGTGACAACTCGCTTTAGGTTCTTAGAATGTTGCATGGTTCTTTTCTATTCATTTCCAATTTTAATATCTATCATAAGATGATGCATTCTCACAAGACTCACATAAAGGAGAGGCTCCTCTCTCACGCGTACCTCGAGTGAGCACCCGTTGGGTGATAGGTCAGTGCACATGGGATCAGACTATTTTTCTAAGGGTATAAAAATGACTATAATAAATGAGTAGAAAATTTTGTAGGGGTAGAAGAAAAATTAGTAGGGTGAAGGATGCCCCCTCAAGTGTCAATGTGGTGATGGAGGAATGTAATCAACGATTGAAAAATAGGAATGAAGAAATAACAGTGTGAAGAAAGGGGAGATAGAAGAGAAAATAACAAGAGAAAGGACTTTGAGATATTCACAACGTATGTCTATATAAACAATTCTTATTCATCATATTGCTAGTAATCTTCATCATCATCCCTTATTAAAATATAAGCATACAACAGAAGCATAAAATGACATGAAAAGGAAAAATACAAACAACTTTCCATTGCTAAAAATAGCCAACTCCATGCAACATACATGAATGTAATGCAATATGAGAAGAAAAGAAACTCACTTAACAGGAAAATAAGTACAATCACACACACTCAAGCCAACAATGCTTAAGACAATTGCACAAATATTTTTTTATTGAGTTGCAATCCCAAATGTTTTGATAAAAGACAAGCGTTTAAAATGATGCCCCAAGCAATTTGTATATGCAAGGGAAAGGATGGAGGACATTTAGTTCTGATGAAAAATTAGTATGCACGCCAAAAGAAAAAAGAAAACTCGTGCCCTAGAGTAGTTACAAAGTAAGTAGCGCAGCTTTTGTAAATGGTTTGAGATTCAGATGATCTGTGAATTGTTGTTTCAAAACATGAAGAAATTCCAACAAGATATGAGATGAATGTCATGCGAGAGACACATATTTTACCCACAAATGAGTTGATTACCAATTTTAGTCCATTTTCAAAGTGTTTACGATTTCTTTTGGATTTTTGGATGATTTTATAGTTTTTAAATTTTTGACCGGTTAGAAGAATTTAGGAAATGGAAGAGCTCTGAAAATCATGAAAAAATGCTCCAAAGTGAGGAGAATAGGTATCGAGTAACAGTAACATGCCCGGGCGAGAAGAAAAATGGACCAACAATAATTATTTTAAAAAGTCATGGTGATAGATAAAAGTATAAGACAAGAAGTGCTAGGAAATATTTAAAAATGCCCCAGGGTGAAGAGATAAGTGCTAGGTGGAAAATAGTTCCCAAGGATGGTTTAGATGATATCATACATTTTATACATGAGATATTTTGGTAGATGCTAGAATTTGGGATGATACTAGATGATATTGGTGCAGGGGAGATAGATTTTTGATCATGCACAACCCCTCTTGCCCCCGTTAATGATATGATATGTGATGATTGGCTTAGTATTCATGCATGATATAAAACTTAGAATTTTTGTATATATGATGTATTAGATGATGTTGAATGATAGATGATAGATTTGATAACAAACAGATGTGCAGTAAACAAAAACACCAGTAAAAGTTTTTAAAAACTAAACAAATATACACCTATAAAAACACACAACAAAATGCAACTAGACATGAATTCATTCAAATCCTAATAACAGATTAAATTGGCATTCAATCTAAGTAATTAAAATGAATCCTAATAGATTCATACAGTAGACAATGAAAACATAACAATATCTTACAAGTATGAAAGCTAAAAATGAACTCAATACAACACACAATTAAATCAAACAAGATCTAATCTAAGGTAAGAAAATGAACCATTCTCTTAAACCATACAACATAAAAATATACTCACAATCAAAACTATAAAAACTAACAACTAAAAGCAATTAAATCACTACCTTGTTTTTGCATGATAGCATTGATATATTTTCTAATGTTTTTGGGCTATCCCGAAAGATAAGTTTTCAAGGCTACTATCCACATTGTTTTCGAGGCTTCCCTAAGACAATGTTATGAAGTTGATGAAGCTTCATTCTAAGGGTTATTTTTTGAATGTTTAAATTTTTGTGTATCTTTTTCCGAATGTTTTTTTATTTTCTAAGGTCATGTTCTGAAAGCCATGTACAAGAACAAAGAAGCGCGGATGCCCTCAACATGATGTGGGAATATACAAAGGGCAGAATGCCATGTGTATATGTAAAATAAATTGGACTATCAAGTTTCCCCCAGTATTAGGTGGGAATATACAAAGGCACATCCTTCACACATATATAAGAATAAATAAGTTAGATCATGGCTTTGCAAGATAGATTCAGTAGGGTTCCTAGACATAGCAAAGGAAACTAACCCTAGATAGTGGTGATAGTTACTCATTCAGATGTAAGAGTAGCTTGTGACCAATGAATCCTCCTTAAGCATCGGAAACTAGTTTTCACCCAAATACCTACCAACTGCGCCACAATTGTGTGGTTTTCACATTTGGACAACCTACTTTTTCTTTACTATTTTCTTTTTTTTTATACATTTTAGGTATTTTCTGAGATACCACCCATGCTTAAATGTAGAACCTCTTGAGATGCATGGAATTCATGGGTTCTGGAATATCTTCACCATCTGAGTATGCTAGTTTATAAGCTCTTGATCCATATTTAGCAACCACCACATAAGGCCCTAACCAATTAGCCTCAAATTTATCCTTCTTTTATCTGTCCTTGACAGTGTTCTTCTGATTTTATTTTAGAACTAGATCACCTACATCGAATTCATGATGGATGATCCATTTATTATATCCTCTTGATTCTCTATTCTATTAAACCTTGAGATGATTAAGTTCTCTCATATGCTTTTCATCCAATAACTCTAGCTCTGCTAGCCAAGAAACTATAGTCTTCTTCTATATCAAGATAGTCTCAGAGAGATTCTCAAGGAGGGAAGCTCCACTTCCAAAGGTATGATGGCTTCAATGTCATAGAATAATGAATATGGGGTGGCACCAGTAGCAGTGTAGATGGAAGTTTGATAGACCCAGAGGGTGGGATGTATCTATAAATTCCAATTACAGCCAATTTTAGTTACTATTTTCTCCATGATCCATACAAGGGTTTTATTGGTATCCTCAGCTTGTCCATTACCTTAGGGGTGATACGGGGTAGACCACTTGAGATGAATATGGAAGCGTTGACATATTTCTTTGACCATTTTATTCTTGAAATATTTACCATTATCAGTGACAATGGTGGAAGGGATACCATAATAGAAAATGAGGTGATTCATGATGAATTTAAATATTTGCACACCAATGACATAAGTGAGAGGTACATCCTCTACCCATTTAGTAAATTTTTCTGTGGCGGTAATAATGTGGGTGTGGCCATCTGATGAAGAAGGATGGAACTTCCCTATTAGATCTAGGCCCCATTTAGAAAACGTCCAAGGTGTTGCAAAGGACTACAAAGCCTGTGCTAGTACATGTATCAAGTTGTCATATTTTTGGTATAGCTCCCATTTCTTGATGAAGTTACAGCAGTCTACTTTCATGGTGGGCCAGTAATAGCCTACTCTTAAGAGATTATTTTCCAAGACCATACCACTTGTGTGCGCTCCACAAATACCTGTGTACTTCCTTAATAGCATGGACTGATTCAGTAACATCCAAATAGTGAAGCAAATTCCTGTCGTAGCCACGAGGATAAAGGGTGACTCCTAGGAGGGTGTAATAGGCTATATAAAAGATAAGATCTTTCTTCTCATAATGGGTAATGTTCAGGGGAAATGTGCAATCTTATAGGTACATAAATATACGGTCATACCAAAGGTAAAGGGGACCGACAATTTCACATGCCAAACACGAATCTGGCATATCACATGTGGGTACACGTAAATGATCTATAAAAAAGGGAATTTTACTTTCCTAGGGTGGAATGTGTAATAGTGATTTGATTGTAACCATAGCATCAATTTATCTATTGTGTAACCTTGGTTTTTGCTCAAAGATAATCTGTGTAAAATATTCCTTCAAGGTTTCAACTAATATTCCAAATGACTTTTGGTTTTCTGATATTCCAAATGATAGCCAACTTCAGGCCAGCAATGAGTGCCTCATATTCTGCAATGTTATTAGTGCACAAGAATCCCAAATGGAATGCTCTTAGGATAACTTCACCTGTGGGAGTGATAAGCACCACTCCTACTCCTAATCCGTGAAAGGTGAATGATCCGTCAAAATGGATTTACCACTCTACAGACTCTTCAACATACATCATGGATGCATCAAGAATATCTAGACACAAAGGATCCATCCCTGGTAAAGGATATTCTATTAACTAATCAGCTAATACCTTTATTTTTAATGATTTCCGGTTTACAAACTCAATATCAGATTCAATTTGGAGAATGATCCAATTATCCATTTTGTGTTCAATGAAAATTTGTAAAAGCCATGGACATGGGGTAAGAATCTCTAAAGAAACCCCAAAGGATTTTTAAAAACTAATAAGTGGACCATCAGATAAGAGATAAATAAGGATTCATCACTTTACATACATTAATATTGAAAGAAACAAGAAAATCTATCATATTTAGTAATCCTCTACTCTTAATAGCTTTAAAAATGAACTTAGGAACGATTCTACGAAATCAGTTTGTGATTATGAGAATGGGATCTCACCATTAATGGCTTCAAGGCCAATGGTTCTTCCCATTTACTCAATACTTGTGTGTGTACTGCAATGGCAAAGAAATAGCTCAATGAAAGAAATGAAATAACTTTAAACCCTAAGCAAAAGCTATAGTTTATGTTAGGAAGAAGGAGAGTTCTTGGAAATGAGAGGGGGGTAGTGGGCTATTTATAGTTTTGCATATGGGAAAGTGGAGGAATTTTGGTGCACGTGGGACTAAAATGGAGTCAACAAGTCGAATAGTGAGTCAAAGTAAGTTTTGACGAGGTTTAGAAGAGGTTAATCATGGTTTAGGGTAATTAACCTATGTCTAGGCTAGTTAATCATGTTTAGAGAGGAATTAGGGTTTCAAGAGGGGTTTGAGAGGTATAATCAATCTAATGAAATGGATTGATAGTCTAGAAAGCTGGTAGAAGTAGTCTAGAAGGGAATGAGAAGATGGTTTAGTCAATAAAAGGCTATATTAGCCTGCTTAATTAATTTACAAGAGGAATACGACCAAAAGAGTGTCCTAAGAGGGGAGTTAGACAGGTCTAACTGATGGTATGTCATCAATTTATAAGAAGGATAATAGTTAGTGTAATATTAGGAATAATAGTTCTTTGAAAAAACAACATGTGTCTACACATTCATCCTGTAAGGTCAGGTTTGGATAAAAGGTATTTGAGAGGGTCAAATTTGGATATTAGCTTGGTTTTATTGTTAAGGAGATAGTGCCATAATTTCTAAAAGGTAAATACAAATGCTAGGAAATCCTTTTCAATCTTTGGGTAATTCAATTCATAGGTGATCAAAGTGTGGCTAAGGTAATAAATTGCCCTTTCTCTATGGTCTAGGTCATATTAGGCAAGTAGTGCACCAATAGAAAACTAGGTGGCTGAAATTTCTAATAGGATAGGTTTGTCTTGGGTAGGCGGTATGAGTATGGGCAGGTTGACAAGGTACTGTTTAAGCAGTGCAAATGCCTTTTGACATTTTGGTCCCCAGGGGAATGTAACATCCTTCTTGAGGAGATGTGTAAATGGGTGGCACTTATCTGCAAGTTGTGAAATAAACCAGTGGGTTGCATATATCTTTCCTTGTAAACTTCTTAGTTGCTTGAGATTTGTAGGTGGAGGCATTTCTGTGATGGTTGTAACTTTTGTAGGATCCACCTCTATTCCTCTTTATGAAACAATGAAACCTAGGAGCTTCCCTGACAAAATGCCAAAGACACATTTCTTAGGGTTCAAACGTACTTTTTAATCTTAGAGACACTAAAAAATACATCTCATCACTTCAAGGTGTTCTCCTCTAATTTTTTATTTTGCTAAGATATCATCAACGTAATCCTCTATGATGTCATTCATCATGTCATGGAATATGACCATCATTATGCGTCCATAAGTGGCCCTGACATTCTTGAGTTTGAAAGGCATGACCTTTTAACAAAATTTATCCCAAGGGGTGATGAAATTTTTCTTATGATGATCTTCCTCTATAATTCGGATCGGGTTATAACATAAAAAACCATCCATTAAGGATAACATTTCATAACCAGTGGTAGAATCAACAATCATATCAATATTAGGCAAGGGGAAGTCATCTTTGGGACATGATTTATTGATGTTAAGGAATTTAGTGTAAATCCTTATGCCAATAAGATTCTTCTAAACTACGACTATGTTGGATATCCAATCTGAATAGTCAATGGGTTTAATGAAATCAATAGCTAATAAATTTTTCATTTCTTCTTTGACAAGTAGTGCAATTTTGGGGTTCATCTTTCTCAATTTCTTCTTAATGGGTTAAGCATCTGGGTGCACAACAAGGTTGTGCACGACCAATTCTGGGTCTAAACCAGGCATATCTACATATGACCAGGAAAATATATTTTCATATTCTCTTAATAATTCCACAAAAACCTTATGTTCTTGAGCTGAGAGTGAAGCTCCCAACTTTATCATTCTAGGTTCCTCTTTTGAGCTAATTGGTACATTGATCGTAACTTCAACCAACATTTTAGAAGCATCTTCCCTCCACGTAGGATAAAAGGGAAGAGTAAGATCAACCTCCTTGGGTGGATCATCATCATCTTTGGATGGATATACCATTTTGTCTATAGGATCCTCATTTTGTTGATCTACTAGTGCCTCAAAAAGTTTTTCGCTAGGAGACTTGTGTTTATTCTTTCCACAAGGCTTCTCTAAAGCATTCTTACTCTTGCTTATGACCTTCTTATTTAAGTGTTCACACATCTCTACCTCTTCTCTAAATTATGCACAAGAATCTAGTTGGATTGCAAATCCTTTCTTGTGATCCCCAATCGGAATAAAATTTCTGAGTCCCCCTGAATTTTGTGAATGCCTCTTCATTCTCAAAGAAATTGATTAACACATTAAATTTGTAATCCTAATCTACAAGTTCAGGATATATAAGGGTTACTTGGTAATTGGTTTGAGGATTAGATCTGGCTAAGGTAAAAAAAGTTGAATCAGGGAGTGAGTTAGTGGACACAAGGTCCTCATAGAGGCTAAATTGGGAATCTGTGTCACTATCTGAATGAGATGAGTCATCCTCATGTTCGGAAGAAGTGGCATAAATATCCAATGGTAGATCCATCACTACAAATGCACTAAAATACTCTATCAAAATAACTATTAGCACTGAAAATCTTTCCAAACTTTATAGATCAGATCTTCCTTTTCTTGAATCTATCAACCACAAATGCAAATGAAGTGCAACTACTACTAGAAACTGATAAAATTGTAGACAGAGTTTGAAACCTTTGCATACACCTTGCAAATTTGAGTATAGAATTATGTTTTACCAATATATTTGTAGATAGAACTTACAAGATACATTACCATGGTTTTGATATGCATTCAAATGTTTCAAATATGTGTGCACATGGATTAGATTGAACTAAGAATCTCCCCGGCAATGGTTCCACTGGTGTTGGTACCCCAAATTTGTTCTCTTTTTCAGTTTGAGCAGCATCAAATATATGGCATGAAGCTTGAAGATAGATGGATCATGGTGTGTGTCGTTTTGTAGCTGGGGATATGATCTAACTGGCACTCAGATTTGTGGAGAGATGGATAACACTCAAATAGGACTTGATCTTGTCCTAACTGTTTTAGGTTGTGCCTTTCAACCAAGGTAAGAGAACCTATTTTGTAACCCTCAAATGGTGAAGGAGATGAATATATCCCTCAATTTGTGAAAATAGTATGAAAAGGGCCTTGGGAAAATATGATCAACACTCCAAATCTGACTTTCACAAGTTGTCACTTCCAGATTATGGAGATACTTTCAATGCAAGGTAAGGGTTACTGAAGACATTTTGAAATCCTGATCTGTTCTGCATACTTTAGCAAATGGATTTTGATCTTTTGTGGGTATACAGGTCAAAACTAGGGGTAAAACAGGGTAGGATTAGTTGTTTTGAATGATTTTTTGGGTGGGAGTTTAGATAAGACAAACCAAGGTCCCAGACTCTTTGAGGATTTCAGCAAAATATGGAGAAACTTAACATCAGAAAGTATCAAAATGGTTAATCATCCCTTCAACCAGGATATGTGCATCAAATGGAGGCCCAGATCTAACTTTTCCACACAATCTTTGATCATCTATCACAAAATATTGAGTTAGAATGAACCAATGAAGCATTTAGCAATCACTATTTAATCATGACCTAAGGTGCACCCAAAGGTTTACAAACAATCTCTAAAATCAAGGAAGGTAAAGTGATTTTAAATTTGTTTATCTCTTTATCAGATGAAAGCTCTTCTGAATGTGAGATTGTAAATGCCACTAAACTATCACAAGAAATGAGACCATGTATGATCAAGAGAGATTTTAAACACAAGACTGCAACAGGAAACAAGAAACACAAATTTGAAATGCATTCTGAAATGTAAGCATTCATATATTTTTCCAAAGACAACATAGAATAACTCAAAAATGATCAGATTTATCAGCAGGGGAATGTTTTGAAAACAATCTCAAAGCTTGTTAATGGCTATACATGTGTAACCAACTTAACATGATTTGAAATCTGATACATAGAGAGTTACATGAGTTTCTCAAGTGGTCACTCAGAGAATGGGCTTCTTCCTAGATTTTCTCATGAAATTTTTAGTTTTCGTAAGATTTTTTTAAACTCTTCCAACCCTTTTGCATGACAAATTCATGCAATATATAGCTTTCAATCTCCTTCGAGCCTTCTTTCCTAAGAAAATAATATGCCAAAGGATCAAATTTGTTACAAAAATTTCTCATGATTCGCAGACAAGGACGTTTAACAGAACACGTCCAAAAAGTTGCCAGTTGTCTCAAAAAGAGATGAATCATTGCAAAATTCACATCATTATCCATTGTGGAGGCACATTTTTCATCTTCAAAGCATGCAGACCCCCTTCCTTTCATTATTTCATCCTTACACTTTCCAAATTTGCCTCTGTAACTTTTGGATCTGGTATTTCACGTTTCTACTCGAGCCCGAACAAAATTTCATTGCAAAAGTACCTCAGATCTGCAAATTGAATTTTCAAATTGATTCCATTGATCCTTGAAGGAAAAAACGACATGAATTCACCAAAAAATTGGTGAAAATTGATGCAAAAATCACATCTCCAAGCTTCCTGGAGCTCAAATGGCGGCCAAACTGAAAAATGCACAGTTACCGTTGATCTTCCTTTATCCTTTAATCTGAGCCCTCCACGTGTCACAATGTGATTGGAAATGGGCTTGGGATCACCTTTTGACATTTTAACACTTTTGGAAAAATGTAAAAATTTGACATTTTTCTCCACCCCTCTGCCCTTTGAAAATGGGCTTGACACATGTCCCAAAGTGGGCCCCATTGGAATCATGGACCGATTCTACACATTTCCACCTTTTTTGGAAAAAGGAAATTTTTCCAAATTATCCCCATGGACCCGCACCTCCGATTCTATCCCTGACACGTGGCGATTACTGATTCACTGCGGGCTTGCGTTCCTCCTTTTAATTTTATGCCTTTATGCCAAAAAATGGGAAAAATCTCAATTTTTCCCCGAGGCCCGAAGTTTCACCTCTGACCCTGCCATGTGTCCACTTCTGATTGGCCTAGCAGACCCACAGCCCTTTTCATGTTAAATTTTGTTCCCTTTCGCCAAAAAGTAAAAAATTTCTAAGTCTTCCGCCAGCCTCCATTCCCGCCTTTGATGCAAATCGTGACACATGTCCACCTATGATTCACTGCAAAGTTTTGGATTGTTTTGTGACCTTAATCTTTTAACCAAATAAAGTCAAAAAACTTCAAAAGAACCCGACCACCCACAATTCCATCCTTGGCTCTGAAGTCACCACATGTTCCATTCTGATTCGTTGTGGGCCCTAGGCATTTTCTTTACACTTTAACTCTTTTTCCAAAATGCCTTAAGGCACAAAAAGACCCGCTGCTTCCCATCCAATCAAAAGAGGACATGTCAGCAACATTAGAACCAATCAGAGTAAAGCAGAGCCATGGGACCAAATTCACCCTTTTTGCCAAAAAAGCAAAAAGTGATAAGTTAAAATAATTTTTCATTGTCCCATGGCCAATTAGAACAAGCCACGTTGCCAATGAATGTTGAAGAAGAAATTGATGAGTAGAATGACGCCTTTCTGACCACTTATAACAATACACGTAGAAAACAAAATGACGCCTGAATCTGACCATCAAAACGTTGCCAATGAATGTTGAAGAAGAAATTGATGAGCAAATGACGCCTGTCTAACTGTCAAAACACAGAAAACACCAGGGATGCCCTAGAATTCAATTTTTTCACTAAGGATGACAAATTTCTCGAAATTGAACCAACTAAAACATGTTTTCAAAGCATTTTTTATCATGGAATTGGATTTTCAATGGCATACAAGTGCAAATCGATCAATTTTAAACTTCCATGATCGGGTAAAAAGGAAAAATGGCAGAACCCACAGATTTTGGAAAAATTAGGGCACAAAACAGGGCACACATGCAGATTTCTTTCAAATTGGGGCAAAACAACAAGTTTGTGAGCATTTCAAGGCATTCAAGCAAGAGGGAAAAGTTACAGACCACCAATTTGAGAGAAAAATGTTTCAGAGCACGCAGAATGAAGGAAAAATTTAGGGCAAAATGGTGCAAGCTCAAAAATGGCACCAACATCAGCTCCTGCTTGGGGATGGGCACTCCCAATGAGTGCCACAAGAACAAAAGAAGTAGACCAAGTGCCAAAAACAACCATTGGGCAATGGAGTCAAAAATATAGGGTAGAAAAACTAGACCCAATCGACAAAAAATGGCTTCCAAGAACAGGGCAAACCACAAACCGACAAAAACAAAAACATAGCCAAAAAACAAAGACTATACACTATACAAGTGGTGCATACCTCAAATTTGGGGATTAATCTAAGAAATGCTTCAGATGCCTACCATTAACAGGTAGTTCAAGTAATTCCCCATCTAAGTCCTTGAGAAAAAAGGTATTTTCACCAATTCTGATATCAATGGAGTAAGGGCCCATCCACAATGCATCAAATTTACCATGTTTTCCCTTATCTTCATGCCTGCTATCCCACAACAAAACCAGATCTCCAACATTGAAAGCCCTAGGAGTGACCTTCTTGTCAAACAACCTCTTCAACTTCTCTCTAAATCTGACATGCCTTTGGTGGGATGCTCTTCTTTCTTCATCTAGCTCAACAATCTGATTAATCCTTGCTTCATATGGACTGACCTCTTGATCTTCAAGTTGTTGAACAAACTGAAATGAAGATAATTACAGATGTAAGGGCAGCAGAGCTTGAGTTCCATACACCAACTCAAATGGGCTCTTACCAGTATCTCTTTTGGCAGTGATTCTATCAGCCCAAACTGCAAATTTCAGTTGTTCACCCCATTTTCTCTTGTTCAACTCCAAGGTTCTCCTAATGATCTTCAACAAGTTCTTATTGCTGGACTCATCTTGTCCATTTCCTTGAGGGTTATAGTTTGAAGCATAAGTCAGATTGGTTCCATACTCCTTGCACATTGCCATCAAGGGTTTTAGCTCTGAAACACATGGCATTATCAACAACAATATTTACTGGCACACCAAATCTACATATGATGTGATTCAACAAGAAGTCCATAACAACTTGGTGTGTTGCTTTCTTGGTGGGGATTGCTTCTACCCACTTGGTGAAGTAATCTATGGCTACAAGGATCCACTTATGTCCAGCACTAGAAGGGTCTGAAATCTCACCAATGAAGTCCATTCCCCATTGTTTGAAAGGAGCCTCAATTGATATAGGCTGTAAAGGAAGGGAGCCTAAAGCTTTCATTCTTCCAAAGAAATGCTGACAGCTTTCACATTTTCTAACTAGCAGGGTTTCATCTTTGAAGAGAGTAGGCCACCAATAACCAGCTCTCAAAATTTTGTGTGTTGTAACCCTTCCAACAAAGTGTCCTCCACAAACTCCCCCATGGAAATCAGCAACTATTTTGGGAGCTTCATCTTCAGTTACACATTTCAAGAGGACACCTTCAGGGTTCTTCCAAGCTAGCCCAAAGTCAGTGATGATATATTTTTGAGAAGCCAGTCTTGAGGGCTCTTTTCTTATTTTTATTCAAATGATCAGGGAAGCATAGGTGTCTGAGGTAAAAGATTACATCCTTGTACCACTCAAGAACTTACCAACTTCTCAAGAACATCTATCCTTTCTTCCTCTACTTCATTCACTTCCACAGTCTGCAAGTTGCTCTCAGCCATGAGCTTAGCAAGACCCAAACCTCTCACCAACTTTGTGGTTTGGATATCCATGTCATATTCCTATAGTTTGTTCACCCATCTACATATTTTTCTTGAGATCTCCATCTTTGATAAGATGTATTTTACCATGGTGTGGGGAACATAAGCAACAACTTTTGAACTTAAGATATAAGGCCTGAAAACCTTTGTTGCTTTCACCAAGGCAAATGCTTGTTTTTCCATGATTGTGTATTTTAACTCAGCAACTTGTAAAGCCTTGCTAAAGAAGGCAATAGGCCTCTCAGGCCCATCTTCATCCTTCTACAGCAAAACAGATGCAATGGTATTTTCAGAAGCAAAGGAGAAGATTTGGAAAGGCTTCTTGTAATTCAGAGCTGCCAAGATAGGTGCATGTTTCAATGCTTCTTTGATTCCTTCAAAATCCTAAATAGCAGCCTCCTCCCATTTGATAACTTGGTCTTTCTTTAACATGCATGTAATAGGAAGAGTTCAATTCAACAAAATTAGACACAAACCTTCTAATGAAATTGATCTACCCAAAGAAGGATTGGATGCCCTTCTTTGTTCTTGGAATTGGAACCTTGCTGATTGCTTCTACCCTCTCAGGGTCAATCATGACACCAGCCTTTGAAACAATATGACCAAGCAACTTGGCCTTTTGCACCCCAAAATGACACTTCTTTGGATTGAGAGAAATTCCATATTCTCTACATCTGATCAACATTCTTTCCAAGTGTTGCAAGTGATCTTTTTTGCTCCTTGAAAACACAGTCACATCATCCTGATAAACTGTAATGAAGTCATTTATGTAACCAACAAAAGCAACATCCATTGCTCTTTGGAAGGTAGCTCCAGCATTCATGAGACCAAAAGGCATTCTTACATAGACATATGTTCCCCAAGGAGTGGTAAAGGCAGTTTTAAATCTTTCTGACTCCTTGACAACAACTTGATTGTAGCTAGAGAAACCATCCAAGGTGGACAAAAATTCAGATCCACTCACTAACTGCAGCATGTTTTCCATGTTTGGAAAAGGATAATTGTCTTTCAATGAAGCTCTATTTATATTTCTGAAGTCTACACAAAGTCTGATATCTCCATTTTTCTTTCTGACTGGCACAAGGTTTGCAACCCAAGATGAATACCTTGTGGGATTGAATGATCCCTCCCTCCTTTAGTTTCTTCAATTCATCTTGCATTTTCATGGAGAGGAGTGGATTAATTGGCCTTTGATTTTTTCTGAAGGGCTTGGCATTTGTTTTAAGAGGAATCTCATGCTAAAACAAGTCCTCTCTATATGCTTTCAGCTCTGAATAAGACCAAGCAAGACAGTCCTGATATTTCTTCAATAGTTGAACATAGGACTATTTTTCTTCTTTGTTTAGATTTCTGCCCAACCAAACTTTTCTTGGTTTATCATTAGTTCCCAAGTTATGCTCTTCCACATCCCTTGAGGTAGACATGTTTCTATTGATGATGCAATCAACATTGTCAAAATTTGACTCAAGTGCAACAAGACCTCTAGGAATGGTGTTAGTTTTCAATTGGATAATATCCTTTCCAAACAAAGTCTCTCTTCCTTCAGTCACACACACCATTGGTTCCCAATCAATATTCTGATCTTCAAAATCACCTTGATTTTGTAAGAACCTTTGCACTTGAGCATCATCATTAAACACTTGTCAATGCTTGATGTTGTCAGGGACAACTGGCCTAGTTAACACTTCAATATTATACTCACAATAAGGTGAAATGGTGTAATTTCCAAATCTTGACCCCAAAACTGCCAACTTGTCAGTAGTAACATTGAAACTTCTATCATGATGCACAATGTTGAAGGAATCAAACATCTCAATTAGATCCCAAACTGCATGTTTGTACTGTTTCATCCGCTAATTTTTTGTAGCATATAATTTTCTTATTTGTTTGACAACTAGCTCTGAATCTCCTTTTACAATGATGTCCTTGACACCATACTTCCATGCAATTCTCAGACCCAACAACAAGGCTTCATACTTAGCAATGTTGTTAGTACATTCAAAATTAAGCTTGAAGGAAAAAACAAACTCTTCCAAGCTAGGAGAAATCAGAATTATACCAGCACCATTTCTAAATTTGGAGCAAGCTCCATCAAATAGCAAGGTCCAAGGGGAACCTACCTATTCAAGGAACTTTGACTGATCCATCTTGTGTTCTTTTCCATCAGCAAACCCAACAAAGTTATCAGCATCTACATCAACAAACAACACCTCATAGGAAGCATTGTTGGGATCTTCAATAAGGTGTAACATCTTCTTTTCTCCATAGAGCTTGACAAGGCTACCTTCAATGGGAATAGTGGAAAAAGACATGTCCATTTGAACAGTACCACCAACACTTGCAGCCCACTTTCTTGACAAAATCATACCCCATTTGGTAGGGCAATCAACAATCACAACATCAAGTTTCAAATTCTTACCCAGATAGGCTGCAAGTTGTACCACCAAACCCTTCACACAACCAACTATTGGCACTTCTCTTGAGTCCATGGCAGTAAACTTTCCATAGGCTGTTGTCACTTTGATATCCAACTCATTCATGACTTCTAGAGGCATGACATTACATGATGCACCAGAATCAAACATACAATTGTGAAGTAGTCTATCCTTTATGATCAAAGTTGTAAAGAATGGATCAACATTCAATTGGGAATGAACCAAGGATGTCCCCAAGTATACCTCAGGTGTTTCTCCAAGATCCTCTAATGCTAGTGGTGTTTCAAGGTCTGCAATGATTTGAGGAGGAGTTTCAACAATGTTTACATTTCTGCTTGGGGTACTCTTCTCCTCTTTCAATCCCAAGTACTCAAATGCTCTCTTCTTGTGCTCAGGAATCCTAAGCAACTCAATGATTGGAACACTCACTTTGATTTGGCTCAATACTTGGGCTATGTCATAGGGAACATTCTTTGGCAAGGCAGCATTGGAATGGAGACAAGTAGATTCATTAGATGGCATGGGATTCTTGGCAGTTTGGGCATGAGGAGGACTGATAATTTTTGCTTGGGATGGCAGAGCTTTTGGTAGGTGTTTCTCTTCTAGGAGCTTCTTTGGGAATACTTGTAAGAAAGGGTGTTTTAGGTTTGGCTTGAGGCCCAACTCCCTTAACAACCTTTCTCCTAGTGTTATACTCTTTCTCTTGAGCCATAACAACATTCATTAACAATTGTCTATCTTCCTCTGAAGGGATACCACCATCATACTTCTTAATCATCAAAGCTCTTAAGTATTCAAAGTCATTGTTAGGAATCTCAAAAGCTTGCACTACATCTACCTCAAGAGTATGAGAGGGAAGAAGGATTTGTACCCATTTGATGCAATCCCAAAAGGTTGCAGCTGTCCTTGCACTTATTACCTCAGTTGATGTTGCTCCTTCTTGTGAGCCTGAAAGAACAGCCCACCATGCAGATATCATCATCAGTACCATCATCATTATTAGCTTCACCATCTTGCTGGTCCATTTCACATGGAGGATGGGGTAGAAAACACTTATCACACCAATCAATATCAACAACTTCCTCAACAACAGCAACCCTAGCAGTTAGGGGATCAGGTAACACTCTTCCTTCATGTGCTTGAGGATGTCTATTTACAGACCCCATGGGTCCTTTCCCTCTATCATCAGATATCTGATCACCCCTAGGATGATTGGAAAATCTGTCATAGTTTTGTGCTTTTTGCTGACCTTGTGAAGTCTGCCCAATTCCCTTCTCTACCCAGGCTAACTTGTATGAGATTTCTTTGACAACCCCTGCCAAAGTTTTCACAACCTCCTCCAAATCAGCACCCTTGCTAGCTTGAGGTTTTTCAAGGTTTATCACCTTTACACCATCTCTCTTGAGAGGTTTCCCAATTTCTTTAATATTGTTTTCAATCTGCAGTGCCATGGTGAAGGCCTGCCTCAAATTAGTAGGGTTTTTGTCTCTTAAGTAGTAGGTTTCCTTCTTATCAAATGCATCTACATATTTGATCAAGCATGACCCATCAAATGGCCTCAAATTCAGGTAGCCTTCTCAAATTTTTGTTAAACCTTGTGTTGAAGTCATGAACTGATTCATTGGGGTTCTTCTTGATATTTTCAAATTCAAACAAGAGAAACCTAGGATCAGTTTTGTCACCATATTGCAACCTAAATGCATTGTTCATTTCAGTCCAAGAATCAATAGAATTATCAGGCAGAGCCTTGTACCAATCCCTTGCATCCTCTTCTAGTGTATGAATGAACAATTTAACATACACATCTTCATGCTCAATCTCAAAGTCCTCCATCATGTTAACAAAAAATTTTAGGTGTTGATCACCAGTTATTGCATTGTTACCTTGAACTTTGGCAACCTATTCCTTACATCTTGTGGGACAACATTTGGGTAACCATTCATTCCTCTAAAGTTTATAGGACCAAAGGTGTTAACAACAAATGGAGGTCTAGGATGAGCCATATTGTTTTGAGGTGGTGATCTTGGAGGAGAAATAGAATGATGAGGAGTGAGAGGTCTTTGGGGAATAGAAATGTAATTTTCAAAATGGATATCCCCTATAGGATCAGCTTCTTGATAAACTCTAGCAGATTTGGAAAAAACAGGGGCAGAATGAGGAGCAAGATTTTCAAAGACAAATGAAGGTCCCTCTCCAAATGGAGAATACAAATTTTCAAGAGGACTATCTGATTTAGATTACCTGAAGAAGAACTACAGTCCTCAATGACAGGTTGATTAATCTCAAGTTCAACCAAGGGAACCTCCTTCCTTGAGCTCTGCTCTCCAACCACCTTCCAAACTCTTCTCCCTTCTAACTCTGAGTTCCTTGAATCTGAAAACAACTTCTTAGCAGAGTCTCTAATGAAGAGAGATCTTCTTCCTTCCAGTTTTTCAGAGATTAACAACACCAAAAAACAAATGACAGAAAGCTAAGACACTGGTATTTATCAAGATCAAAACAACATGGAGTCGCCACTAAGGACTTTCACCCTAGTTGTGCAAATGCACTAAAATACTCTGTCAAATACCTATCAGCACTGAAAATCTTGCCAAAATTTATAGATCAGATCTTCCTTTTCTTGAATCTATCAACCACAAATGCAAATGAAGTGCAACTACTGCTAGAAACTGATAAAATTGCAGAAAAGGTTTGAAACCTTTGCATACACCTTGCAAATCTGAGTATAGAATGATGCTTTAACAATATATTTGTAGACAGAACTTGCAAGAGACATTACCAGGGTTTGATATGCATTCAAATATTTCAAATATGTATGCACATGGATTAGATTGAATGTCCTAAGAATCTCCCAGGCAACGGCACCACTCGTGTTGGTACCCAAATTTGTTCTCCTTTTCAGTCTGAGCAGCATCAAATATATGGCATGAATCTTGAAGACAGATGGATCATGGTGTGTGTCATTTTGTAGCCAGGGATATGATCTAATAGGCACTCAGATTTGTGGAGAGATGGATAGCACTCAAATAGGACTTGATCTTTTCCTAACTGTTTTAGGTTGTGCCTTTCAACCAAGGTAAGAGATTCTATTTTGTAACCCTCAAATGGTGAAGGAGATGAAGATATCCCTCAATTTGTGAAAATAGTATGAAAAGGGCCTTAGGAAAATATGATCAACACCCCAAATCTGACTTTAACAAGTTGTCACTTCCAGATTATGGAGATACTTTCAATGCAAGGTAAGGGTTACTGAAGACATTTTGAAATCCTGATCTGTTTTACATACTTTAGCAAATGGATTTTGATCTTCTATGGGTATACAGGTCAAAATAGGGGTAAAATGGGGTAGGATTAGTTGTTTTGAATGATTTTTTGGTTGGGAGTTTAAATAAGACAAACCAAGGTCCGCCAGATTCCTTGAGGATTTCAGCAAAATATGGAGAAACTTAACAGCAGAAAGTATCAAAATGGTTAATCATCCCTTAAACCAGGATATGTGCATCAAATGGAGGCCCAAATCTACACTTTTCCACACAATATTTGATCATATATCACAAAATCTTGAGTTAGAATGAACCAATGAAGCATTTAGCAATCACTTATTTAATCATGACCTAAGGTGCACCCAAAGGTTTACAAACAATCTCTGAAATCAAGGAAGGTAAAGTGATTTTAAATTTTTTTATCTCTTTATCAGATGAAAGCTCTTCTGAATGTGAGATTGTAAATGCCACTAAAATATCACAAGAAATGAGACCGTGTATGATCAAGAGATATTTTAAACACAAGACTGCAATAGGAAACAAGAAACACAAATTTGAAATGCAATCTGAAATGTAAGCATTCACAGATTTTTCCAAAAGACAACACAGAATAACTCAAACTTGATCAGATTTATCAGCAGGGGAATGTTTTGAAAACAATATCAGAGCTTGTTAATGGCTATACATGTGTAACCAACTTAACATGATTTGAAATCTGATACATAGAGAGTTACATGAATTTCTCAAGTGGTCACTCAGAGAATGGGCTTCTTCCCAGATTTTCCAGTGAAATTTTTAGTTTTCCAAGCTTTTTTTAAAACTCTTCCAACCCTTTGCATAACAAATTCATGCAATATATAGCTTTCAATATCCTTCAAGCCTTATTTCCCAAGAAAATAATATGCCAAAGGATCAAATTTGTTACAAAAATTTCTCATGATTCGCAGACATGGACGTTTAACAGAACACGTCCAAAAAGTTGCCATTTGTCTCAAAAAGAGATGAATCATTGAAAAATTTGCATCATTATCCATTTTGGAGGCACGTTTTTCATCTTCAAAGCATGCAGACCTTCCTTTCATTATTTCATCCTTACACTTTCCAAATTTACCTCTACAACTTTTGGATCTGGTATTTCACGTTTCTGCTCGAGCCCAAACAAAACTTCATTACAAAAGTACCTAAGATCTACAAATTTAATTTTCAAATTGATTCCATTGATCCTTGAAGGAAAAATGACATGAATTCACCAAAAATTTGGTGAAAATTGATGCAAAAATCGCATCTCCAAGCTTCCTGGAGCTCAAATGATGACCAAACTGAAAAATGCACAGTTACCATTGATCTTCCTTTATCCTTTAATTTGAGCCCTCCACGTGTCACAATGTGATTGGAAATGGGCTTGGGATCACCTTTTGACATTTTAACACTTTTGGAAAAATGTAAAAAATTTAACATTTTTCTCCACCCCTCCGCCCTTTGAAAATGGGCCTGACACGTGTCCCAAAGTGGGCCCCCATTGGAATCACGGACCGATTCTACACATTTCCACCTTTTTTTGGAAAAAGGAAAATTTTCCAAATTATCCCCACAGACCCGCACCTCCGATTTTGTCCCTGACACATGACGGTTGTTGATTCGATACAGGCTTGCGTTCCTCCTTTTAATTTTATGCCTTTATGCCAAAAAATGGGAAAAATCTCAATTTTTCCCCGAGGCCCAAAGTTCCGCCTCTGACCCTACCACATGTCCACTTCTGATTGGCCTGGCAAACCCACGGCCCTTTTCACAAATTTTCTTCCCTTTCACCAAAAAGCAAAAAATTTCTAAGTCTTCCGCCAACCTCCATTCCCGCCTTTGATGCAAACGTGACACATGTCCACCTGTGATTCGTTGCAAAGTTCTAGATTGTTTTGTGACCTTAATCTTTTAACCAAATAGAGTTAGAAACTTCAAAATAACCCGACCACCCGTAATTTCATCCTTGGCTCTAAAGCCGCCACGTGTTCCATTCTGATTCGTTACGTGCCCTAGGCATTTTCTTTACACTTTAGCTCTTTTCCCAAAATTCCTTAAGGCACAAAAAGACCCGCTTCTTCCCATCAAATCAAAAGAGGACACGTCAGCAACATTTGAACCAATCATAGTAAAGCAGAGCCATGGGACCAAATTCACCCTTTTACCAAAAAAGCAAAAAGTGATAAGTTAAAATAATTTTCCATCGTCCCTCGGCCAATTAGAACAAACCACGTTTCTGATGAATTCTGAAGAAGAAATTGATGTGCAAATGATGCCTGTCTGACCGTCAAAAAATAGAAAATACCACAGATGCCCTAGAATTTGATTTTTTTGCTAAGGACGACAAATTTCTCGAAATGTAACCAACTGAAACTTGTTTTCAAAGCATTTTTTTATCAAGGAATTGTATTTTAAATGGCATACAAGTGTAAATTGATCAATTTTAAACTTCCACAATCAGGTAAAAAGGAAAAAATGGCAGAGCCCGCAGATTTTGGAAAAATTAGGGCACAAAACAGGGCACACATGCAGATTTCTTTCGAATTAGGGAGAAACAACTAGTTTGTGAGAATTTCAAAGCATCTAAGCAAGAGGGGAAAAGTTGCAGACCACTAATTTGAGAGAAAAATGTTTTAGAGCATGCAGAATGAAGGAAAAATTTAGGGCAAAAACGGTGCAAGCTCAACAATGGCACCAACAGTAACAACCACTTCTAAGTATAGGGGTAATTTGTTCTCTAGGTCATTACGTGGGATTGTAGCATGGTCAAAAGTGATATGATCATTGGAGTCAAGGTGTGAAATCACAGCTTGAAGGTGTGCAGGATATACATCTTTGGAGACTCCCAAACTCTGTAATTTTTTTATACAATATGTTTTTATGAGCAGTAGAGATTTGGAGGAGATCTAAAATCAATATCCTAGTGGGTGTCTTCTCTAATTGTTTTATTATGTTGTACTAACCTTCCTAAGGGATAGGTAGGGGATCTGGTATGATCAAACAAGTGTGTCATGTCTCTACTGCAAAACTTTTTTGTAAGATCCTAATAGTATTAACATGTTCATCACATGAACGGATACATCCTAAGAGGGGGTCAAAGGGACTATCATTAGTTGGATAAACATAAGCAGCAGTCCTATAGTCATTAGAATTTTATCCATGATCTGGCTTCTTGTTCTTCATAAATGCATGGTTAGGAAAGGGCTCTTTTAAGATTTTTCCTCATTTTATCATTGGGACCCTTTCCTGAGTCAAGAGGGAATCTATGGTGATTTTTCCCTCTTCGATGAGGTCTTGTATATAATGTCGTAGTCTCAAGCACCTATCAGTTTTGTGTCATTTAACACGATGAAAATCACAGTACTCATGCTCTTTGAACCAATCGAGTTTTGGAGCATCCTCTAGATATGTTACTATCACGGTTGGGTACCACACCATGTTTTACAGCATCTAACTATTTAAGTATGGCATATACTGATTCTGTTTGTAACATAAATGCACATTTTGTGGGTAAAAATGTGTGAGGTCCCTATGAGAGATTTAAAAGTGGACCAGTCTGTACATCTTGGACTCTCTTGGAGTTTTTGATGCCATCTCCAATGCCATATTTGTTCTTATTGAAGAAATTTAGTCTATCCATTAAAAAAATTGTTTGTCCTTTGTGACGATTTTTAGTGTCCCCTTCATGATGAGAACCTTTTTTATTTGACTAACCTTCTCTATAAATTCTTTGAAGTTAGAGTCATAGTGAATTTGTAAATGAAAGGCTATTTCTGGGTTTAAGTCAGGGATGAATATGCTTACTAGTTGTTTTTCTAGCAAAGCACAAGGGAAACGGCTTGCCAATCCACACCATCATTGTGAAAAGCTCACAAAGGTCTAACTAGGCTTCTATTTTTCACTGCAAAGGTCATTAATTGTGATATCATTCTCCATATTGAAGGAGTAATGTCATATAAACTTTTTGACAAGTGTGAGCCATGTCGTGATCGATCCCTTAGGTATACTAAAGAACCATTCTAATGCAAGTGCTTCTAGGTTGTGAGGGAATAGTCGTATCAAGAAATTATCACTGTACGTAACCTCTTGACAAGCCATGTAAAATTCCTTGATGTGATCACGAAGATCACCTTTGCTTTTATATTTATCAAACTTAAGAATGGAAAAATTCTTTAGGAAGGGTTGTCGCAACATGTCCTTATCGAAGGTGTAAGGGCATAGTTCTTCATATAGGTACTTCCTACTGTGTCCTACGTTTCTTTCCTATAACGTAGTAAGTGTGTCCTTCATTGATTTTAATTCTCTTTAAACAATTTGTTCTTTGGTAGGTGATATCAATGTATTTACCTTAAAAACTTTAAAAGTTGTGTCATCATATGGATCAAAGTAGAACTCACTAGATTTGGTTTTGAGTTTGTCTTTATGCAAATTTCTACTCAAAGAACCTAAGTTTGATAATTCTTGACTTAGTTTCAATATTTTATTTTTAAGGATATCGTCTTCAACTAAAGGATAATATTCCTCGTTAAACTTAGGAGGCGGTAAGGCTTTGCACTTATGCTCGATCTTCACTTTACATGAAGCCTTGTAATAACGCCATCACAAATCGTCAATTGGCTTGGACGGGTCTCCTTCAACAATGTTGTGATGTTTTCTGGAAGTAAAATCATTTAGCCCCTAATTCCAAGACTCTTGCGAGCACTTGATCTCTGTTATAGTAAAGGAGCTCCTCAAATTGACCTAGGTCTAACTTATGTTGTTCTTCATAAGAATCAAATTATTCTCCGCTATGATCAGTCAATGGCTTTGTGTCTTTGACCTGTGAAAAAACAGGTGCTAAGTTATTGCCACTAAATGGGAAGGATTCAAAATAATTTTCTTCCAAGTCGCGCCCATTTGGTTTAGATGCCATTTTCGTGATTCTAGGCATTACTAGTTGAATTTATACTAGGTTTTTTCTAAATGTCATCAAAGTTGTATGAAACTTAGGTGTAAGTTGTGTAAGTTGTTTGATGTGATGTCAAAATATCCTAGTGTATTCTAGATGTAATGTTAACAACCATTTTATCATTCAAAGAACACTCATCTTTAAATCAAACAATCACTCAAATTGTCATTTAGCAAGACTATACCCTAAAATATGATTCCAATGAAGGGTTTAAAGCAGATAGTGATAATACCCTATTAATACGTAGGTCGAGTTAGAATACCAAAAAGGCCTAAATATCAAATTTCTATTGACATGATCTCTCCACGAGATATACTAAGACTAGTTTAAATGTTGATGAGACCTAAGTTTTTTGAAAAATGGAAGTTGCGAATGTGGATAGCGTAACAACACTATCTTGACACATTAACCTAGCAATCAAGGTGTTAGTATCAATATGATGTCATCACAGTATACACAAGGCAATATCGACACTCTTTAAAAGACTTAGATGATGTTGGAACTGAAACTAAGTATGAGTATAGTAAGAATTATTTAGTTGTGCGAGCAGCATAACCGTACAATAAAGGGACTTATACCAAGTTCTCACAAAATTGAAAACATGATGTAAGTACCGAAATTGTAGGGCTAGAATGCAATAAAAAATAACAACTTAAGGAGAAATAATGATGAACTGAAATTGCAGTAATGAAGACGATCTTGAAATCAAGATCAAAAGGACTATCAAAGACAAGAAAATGTACTTGTGCACTTTAGACATTTAACAGCCAATCCACAAATATGGATGGGCATAAATGGGAAAAAAGTGGCAAATATTGTCTTTGATAAGACTCGCGGGGTATGTTTCCTTCCCACCCCAAATGGGTAGCGAGAACACAAGGGTATAGATCAAAAGATGAAAATAAACTAATTGCCACTTGGGTAGAGTTTCGCCTCATCTAAAGGGAAGAAAGAAACCAAGGTAAGTGACATGTTTGTTTAATTTTGTGAGGAACGACACTTAGATCTAACTCAAGGGGACTCTTTTCCTTGTTTAAAAAACAAGAATTGAACTCCAAGTAATTTGTCACTTAGTAATGGATCGACAAGATACAATACGGATTAGCAAAGTGGGCTTTAAGACAAAATGGCTTTCCTAATAAGATCACTCAACTAGGTGTCAATAGTTTGTCTAAATGTAAGATAGATTTACCCAAAGAGTCACATTGACTAATTTGGGAGTATCTCGGATTTACTTTACCCCATTCAAATAAGATGAGAAATAAATGTGTTCATGTGTATTCTCACTGAGGTCACGATACGGATAACTTTGACTCTAACTTGCAATGTAAAATCTAGTCAAGTGGGTAAGCGGAGCACTTCTTGTTTCATCCATGAGGTTACTCAATAGTGGATTACTTTAGGGTTCCTAGAACCAGCCCCATTGTTACAGTGTAAGGCGTTATGTCAAAGGGGTTATATTCTAGTTGAGCGGATAAGGACATACCCTTTCCCAAAAAATTGCAATATAGTGTGATGAAAGTGGTGTGTTTTTTTATCTTTCTTAGCTTAATGTGGTTTTGAGTAGCACATTATTTGGAAACCTGTATGAAAAAACATATTGGAAGGTTTTGGTTTTGTCCTTTACTCCTTTCTTTGACAATTGAATTAAGTCCTACATGCAAAGAGTTAGTAATTTTCCAAAAAAGATAATGATATCAAGAAAGAGAGTTTTTGTGTTGCTTTTGATTCCTAAGATCCCCAAAAAAGGCGTGAAGAAAGAGCATACACAACGCGGTATACCCAAACTAAGACAATACATGGAAAATACTTTAAGTGTGTTTGTAAAAGATAGAGTTCATTTTAACCAATTTTGAAAGGTTAATCCAATTAGGAGGCATAAAATAAGTGTTTTCTAAAGTGACAAAGAGGTTTTATAAGTGTTTTTTATTCCCAAGATCACCTAGAAGGTGTGAGGGAAGAGCATACACACTTTGAAAATCTCCTTTTAACTAATAAAATGAAACACTTAAACTACTTTAGTTAAATAAAACCAAAAAGAAACCTACAATCACTTGTTAGAACCTGTAAACAAGTTAGAAAACCAAGAAAAAAATAGAAAATTCTAGAAATCTATTTTTAGCAGTTTTTCAACGGTTTTTAGTATTTTGCATTTTTGAAGGTCTCCAAGGTACTTTGGGAGTTTTATGATAAAATTAATGATACCAAATTTATGTTGCTTTTGGAACTTCGCTCACAAATTTCACTTCGTGCTCTTTCTGATGCCTATTCAAGTTCTGAAAATGGATCAACGGGTCAGGACATAAGACCCAAACTAGGAGCACTAAGAATTATAGGAATAAATCCAGATCAAACAGAGACACATGCGCACCCTTTAAGGTGTATGCACGCCTATTTGGATGTGTACACATAAGGTATGGTGTCTGCACTCCTCCGTGTAAACCTAGAGGGTCTGTAGAGTGCTTGCACTACCCGAGAGATGATTGTGCATGCATAAGTGCATCTACACTAGAGGATAGATGCTTGCACTAGGGAAACAAAACAATAGGTAAAAAAATCTATGACGGTGCATGTGCACTGGCAGAGGGGTGCTTTGCACTATAAAAATGGTGTATGTACCACTATTTGGGCATGTGCGCGCCTAGTAAAATTTTTGACAGAGGGTCGAGAACACACAGGGTGCCTACGCATCCAGAAAGGTTTGTACGCACCTAGTAAAAATGATAGCCAGCTAGGTGCTTACACTGGCATAAGGGTATATGTGCCACGATTTACATGTGTGCACCTGCTATCATGTACCTATATGTGGATTTTGGTGTCTGTGCATCTCTTCTAAAAATGATAATCAGTAGGTGTCTGCACTGGCAGAAAGGTGTATGTGTGCCTACCTAAAAAACCACAAAAAACATGAAAAAATGAAATTCTAAAAGTGTCAATAGGTTAGAATTTAGCCATTAAATGTAATTTCTGACATAAACTTAACAAGGAGACATGAAAATGAAGGTTAACTACATAAAACCTAGATAAAAATCCTAAGGTAAAATATTTAACCCTACAAAAACATGTAAAAGTTAGAAACTAAAATAAAAGCTTCAAAATGACTCCATTAATGGGAGTATGGACTAAGTGTCCCACTGGGCGTGCCAAATGTGTGTAGTGAAAAAAAATTTAAAGCTATGAAGATGGGGTAATAATCTCTAAAGAAACCCCAAAATTTTTGGAACAAACAAATCAAATCACCATCAGATTAGAGATAAACAAGAGCTACCTATTTGCATGCATATATAAAACTTGAAACAAACAATAAATCTCTAAACATGAGTATATTAGTTCTCTGATCCATGAAATCTATCTATAAATGAACCTATTAAAGATCTAGCAATCAGTTATGTGTTTATTGATGTCTCAAAAGCTTAAGAATGGAAGCTCACCTTTAATAGCTTCTCCCATTTACCTAAAGTTTTTGAAAGGAATAGCAAATAACAAGGGTGTTTTGGATGAATGTGGGACTAAAAAGGAGTCAAAAGCTGATTTTTAGAAAAGCACAGTGGGAGGTGTGAACTGGTTATGGAAAGGTAAGTGTCTATTTGGAAAGGTAAGATATTTTCTTAGAAAGACAAATTATCTTTTTATAAATTCAATATGATGGTTAGTTAACCTAAATAAGGTTAATTAAAGGGGGAAAAGCTTATAGAATCTTGTTAGAGAGGGATTAGCACTGTTTACGAGGTTTAGAAGGGGTTAGAAAGGGTATTTTACTAGCGAAATGTAGTAAATGAACATGAGACTAGGATAGTTAATATGATCTTATTAATAAGATCATATAGACCAAATTATAGGTGTCTACAGGTGTGATTGGGTAACATGGTATCACCTCTCAAGTTGTAGGACTTGGTCTCAAGGTGAACCTCCAGAGAATCCTAACTTCCTCTTCCTAAACTAAGTATTGTACTACTCTTAGTGCAATAAAATGGTTATCTAGAACTATACTAACATTTTCATGGGATTTAGGGAGAGATTTGCAATAAATTAAAACTATATTAGGGATGATGACGCACCAAATAAAGGGTGTTACCAGACTTTGAGAAGGGTTGATTTGAAGAGGGTGTTGTACACCACAAGCCAACTTCACCTACTACAACTTGGAGAGGGTAAATAGAATACCACAGACTAAGAAGCATGCGATCCCTTTGTTAAACTCAACTAGACAAAAAAATATTTTGGTCTTCTGGTGAAGAAGGATGAAACTGAGAAGGGGGAATAAACAACACAACTCAACTACATGTAGAACTCTGCCACTTGATCAGCACAGAACTCCAAGAACCTACAATAGAGACTTAAACTTGCATAGTATATCTATAAGCATGAGAAAGGCACAAAGAAGTATGTGGAATGATGAAAATGACTAATGGTAGTCACAAAAAATACACTTTTATTACTTCAACAACATGCACAATGCATCATTACATTCAGAAGAGGCAATGGGTTCTATTATAGTCTTGGAAAGAGGCTTGAAAGTTCCCCAATCCACAAAGCTAACTTGTAGAAGAAAGGATTCTTGAAAAATATACACTTGTCTAATATGTCTAACTTATCCAACCCCTTGGAATGAGCTTCCAACTTACATTTATAAAAAATTCCTATGAGAGAAGAGAGGAGAAATCATAAATTCTTGGCCTAAAGTGAAGACACATGATGGCCTATATTAATTACATCAATAATTGCTCATGGAAGGAACATTCCACCACTATGCTATAAATTTAGAAAATTAATATAATTCTCCATTAAATTAAATTATATTTTTAATTAAATATTTAATAATAAAAATATTATTTTAAATAAAATATTTTAGTAAAAATAAAATATTGTTTATTCTTGGGCCCACCCAAAGTTCATTTGGTGCTCTGAAGGGGGTCTAGTATTGACTCGGTCAACTAGCTTGTTGGCCAGCTCAGCGACTCCTTGTAACGTGACAACCCCGCATTGAGTGAGTTCCACGTTATAACATCTCCATTCAATGCATGTAATGCCAACCTACATTGACCAAATTTCCTCATCCATCGCGTCGATCTCTCCACATTTTACTCTGTCATGTGAATTAGGAATACTACCATGTATAACGTTGAAAGCGCCTTTAACGAATCCTCCTATAACCTCCCCCGACCCAATTTCCAACCGCTTCAAGAGCTCCATGTTTAACTTGAATGATGTCTTGAAATCTATCAACTTACCACCTTATTCGTCGAGTGGCTCATGAATCACCTCACCATGTAACATGTTGACTGGGTCTCCCCATTTGGCAAGTCCCATTGCATCACCCAATTTCTTGACACATTGCCACGGTAAGCTCGACGAGCCACAGAACCCGGCTTATGGTTTTCCAAATACCAATTTGGTCGTTTGGCTCGAGATCTCCCCAATTCCATGAACGTGGAACTCCCACCTTGCCTTGCCATCACACTTCCCACATGGAAAATGTTGTCTGAATCGCCCATGTTGAAGACTAAACCATAGAACTTTGACATCATTTGGCCAATTCGACTGGTAAGAGACCAAAATTTTCCCAAAAGCTCCACAGGTTTCACAACGCAGTTTAGCTTGAGCAGGCAAGCTAAACTCACTGAGTTCCTTGATGGCTTATCACATACCAACTTCAAGAAAGCTCACTTTGCAAGCCAACCGTAGCAACCTTCTTCAATGCATTCACGCGAACCAAGTTTCCTCGAGCTATCCATCGAACCACTCTTGACTGATCAACTCATGCATTTACCTGTGCCCAAAATAGATAAATCCTCACTCTGTATGAGCTAGTTTCAGCTTGGATTTTCCTTCGTTGAGTTCATGTCGAGTTATTTCTATCCCATGGCTTATTCAACTCAGTTAATCAAGCCATTTCATTGCCTCCATGACCGAGCTCCCTACTTAGCATGTTGGTGCCAAGAATGAGTTGAATTGTCTCGACGTTATGAGATCTTCTCAAATTCATTGCATGCAAAGTTTGAGCTTACAACTGAGCTTGTGAGCTCTTCCTTTCCTACAGGTTCCATGATCCGCATGACAAGGCCCTGTGAGTTGAGTGAATGGCGAGCTCAGTTCGCTAATGCTCAGGTCACCCACCTCCATGCATTTGATTCCTCAATTGGGAAATCAACTTAACTCATCGAACAGATCTCCATGCCGAGCTTAGATAAGTACCCGAGTGACCAAGTTTATCCCCACCCTAACCTTAACTCTGAGTTGACCCCATTATGGAATCACCGAGCCTTTGACTATCTCGACATGTTCATCAAGCTTGATTTCATTCATGGTGTTCTACTATACAGTGAGCTTCACCGCTTTAACTCTCAATCATTTCCATGTCAAGCCGAGCCTTCATACCTACGAACTCCACCATGTCGTGTCAAGCTTGACCATAGAACTCCATTACAACGAGCTATGTCCTACCTAATGACCTCAACTTGGCATTGGGGCATCAAGTGAGCTCTTGGTTTCCGAATACGACTCCTCAACGAACGCACCTTGCTTGGCTTGACCTCCCGTTTTCCTTGATTGCTCACTGTCACCTTCTGGCTCAACAAACCCCAAGCACAACTCAAAAAATAACTCGCCATTCCCTCACATTTTTTATCCCATGAGCTTCACCTTGATGTAACCATGGCTCGGTCCTAACTTAGCATTCACCTCCAATGCACGCAGACCACCTCATCATTTCCAAAAAACCTTTACCATTCTCTATTGTTCAAGCCCTGTGATGTTGAGCAATAGGTGGCCTCGAGCCATTCACTGGGCTTGACCTAACCTCATTCCATTTAGTATCAGCTTGGTCTTCATTCCATGGTTTGATGACCTTACCCAAAACATTTCTTAGAAAAAACCTAAGTTTCTCAGCCTCGTGGGCGACTTGTGTATCAAGCTCGACGATGGAAAACTCCTTTTCATGTGGCTCTGCATCATTCCCAAGTTGTCTTCATAAAATGGCTAACATAGCCCAAACTTTAAACATTGATCGTGAATTTGTAAAAATGAATTCACTCGAGTTACTTCCCATATGAGCTAATAATCCATATGAGATCACCAGTCTGTCAACATGACTCAGTCTCAAACTCGCTTCTCTTTCCAATGCTCATCCTGAGTCACATTGTCATCTAATATTTTGTACCATCATTCTACAATTGGCTTTGACCGAGCCCAAGTTCTCTATTGTGAATATGGAGATATCTGCATATATCTTTTCAACGTCACTCTATAAATCGGATCACCATGAGTCCACCAACCAATCCGAGCCAACTCCCTTGACAATGCATGATTCATCAAGTCATATGCCTTGCATCCTGTGAATACCCATGTGAGATTGAACCACCGAAACTCACTCATAATTCATTATCCACCAATGTTGGATTCTCCATGTTGACTTGGCTTCAATGCTCGGGAAACTCACTACATGGTTCCATAGAATAAATGAAGGGCTCATCAAACTCAACACTTTGAGCCCCCTATGAACCTTAGCTCTCCCAGTTGTTTTAAACTCATACCCACTTGACATTTTAATGGATGATTTTGAGCTGGATTTAAACTGTTGTTGTCCCCTAAAAATTTTCCTTCTTTTTCCAAGTCTAGACTTAGAAATTTTTGAGTTGTTACCCTTTGAAAATGGTCTAGTCTAAGTATTTTGAAATATGGCACTTCCCAAGGGATCAAGGATTCTTAGGAACACATCCATCAGATAGAGAATTCTTTCCCCCTTTCCAAAAAGGTAAGGAAGTCCTCCTAACTCCTTGTATTTTGCAAGTTATGGCTTGGCGGAGTTTGGAGGGGAAATTTTCCCTGGGCGGGCCCCGCGAAGGTAAGGATGAAATTTTGCCAAGGAAATTGGCGGGTTAGCAGAGGTGCGAAGAGAAATTCAACAATTAGCCTTTTGGCTAAAAAAATCAAAGGTGAAATGTTGGACCGCATCTCCAGATCGAATCAGAAGGTGCCACATGTCCACATTAGCAGTGGAGGTCGGGTCGGCAGAGGACTTTGGGAAAATTTTCCTTTGCAGGCAAAAAGGGCGAAATGTTATTCTAAAGCCCGCGAATGAACCAAAAAGTGCCACATGTCATCAAGTTGGCGGGGGTGCGGAGATTTTGGGTAAAATTTTCCCAATTTGAAAAAAGAGGGAAGAAGGTCACATTTTGGCCCGTAGACCCTAATTTTGCCAGTTTTTCCCTAAATCTTCAAGAGGCCATATCTTTCGATCTAGAGCTCAGATTTTCACGTTTTTGGTATCAATGGAAAGCTGGTGGAATTATCCACATGATGGACACTTTAATTTTGAATTTTGATGGATTTTGAGGGAGAAAATTGAGAAAATGTCTCTGGCATGTAAAAAACACAAAAAAAATCCCTCAACTCCGCTCTAATGTTCTCCTGCCACGTGGATGGCTCATATTTAAAGGTGTATAAGATAAATCTAACAGCCCACATTCAATATGGAAAGTTTGTAACCGTTTTAATTATTAAATTCTCTGGCATTTCCCACCATGGCCATTTTTCTGTAAAAGAAGGATCTGAAATAGTGCCAAATGATTGGATCTCGACTGTAACTGCTTCTTGGTCGTTTGGGAAGTTGTAACTACCTCATGCGAGCTATTTCATGGATTTTGGAAGTCATTGTAGAGGTGGGAGTTTTATTTTTTTGAAGACTGTAAATGATTTTCACGAGCAGAGGACAAAAAAATAATAGTCGTCATTCTTCTTAGTTTCTTCTTTCTGTATTTTTCTTCCATTTCCTTTCCTTGTACAAGTTTCTACTTTAGCTGCAATAAGAAAAGAAGGATTTTATGCCCCTTTGATAGAGGATTCAATTGGTACTATATGACCAATGCGTTTTTATTTAGTCTTGTAGCTCTGGTTCACGAATTTGTATTCTTCTTCCATTTAAATGCATGTTATAAACTTTCTGATCAATGTTTGCAGGCCTATGATGTTCTACCTCTATCATTGATCTCCTTGCCTTCATTCCCACTCCCCTTTCCCACTCTTAGACCACTTTTTGTCCTTGTAAGAAATTACAGGCTTTTCCATAGGGTCAATGGAGTGCCCCTATATATCTCTGGTTGAAAAACCACCATTGAATCCACTTGTTTTTCATGCATAATACGGCAGATGCACTGTTATAAGTAGAGGGACTTAGATTCCCATAGTTTTGTTTTGGAGACCACCAATTTGTCCCCCTAGAAAAATTTCCAATCCAACAACTGTATTAGGATTTCTCACAAAACCAAAGGGTAATAGAAACATGATAAGATCCATAAGACACGATTTATTGATTTTGACAAATTTTTCCCTTGTTGACCAGGAGTGGGCCCTGTTGGGGCGTTGTCCAGTTTTTCCCCAAGGGTAAAACTGGATAACACCAACTTTCAATTCTCTCTAGATTCAATCAATACACCATATGTATTCAACATCCTAGAAGACAGCTTGAAAAGGGGTCCTGACAAAGGAACCAAAATGTAGTCTTTTATTTACTCACTCAATTGTTATGTGCATTAGCACCTCATTCAGTCAAATTTGAATGCTCACCCAAAGCACACACAGCTACCAGGTTCCTCATTTGTATTTGTTTGTCAATATTTTAGCATACATGTCCACAATGGTATTCAATCAAGTATAGTAAACCATTGCACTCATCATAGCATGGAAACACACATAATAAGTAATGTAGTCAAATTTTGAACACACTCAATATACTGTAAATAATTTGAACTTCAAATAAAATAGATCTCCTTCTTCATTATTGAATCATGAATTACAATGTTTCCTAAATAGGAAAACAACTCCCAACTTGAGTTACCAATCAAACTCTAACTAACTTTGACTAAATCTACTCTAGGTGGCGGAAATTACTATTTTTAGCAATTTATTAGAACCTGCTATTCTTAGTAAGTTTGCATGCTTATTTGTACAGGCACAGAAATTGCCATTCATATTCTACATGTCTAAATTAGAGGAATTTCCAACTTTCCAACTCACAATGCATCTAAGAGACTAACATTAACCAATGCCCTAAAATAGAAAATGAATTGAATTACAAAGTAAATCCTAATTTTCAGCCCTCATATGGTGGAATTCAGGCCCAAAAAATGTGCCGAAACATGCTCCAACCAGTATGGTGAATCGATTATTGCGTTCATCTCATCAAAATAGGTGGTTTCAAAAAAAATGGACCCAATCAAACACCCGGAGCACAAGTTATGACCTTTTCAAGTTCCTGCTAATTTTAGCGCATCATTCTCCCCCACTTGAAAAAAGCACAACTCCTGTAAATTGTCTTCTTTAAATTTATGTCATTTATTTACATCCATATTCTTAATCTCCCACTCTATGACCCAAGTTTTTTCCTCTTGTTCCAATCCTTTCCAATGTACCAAATATTTTTTGTATTTCCCGTGTCATGTGTGCACTATTTTCTTGTCTAGAATCTGATCCACTTCTTATTTCTTCTTCACCGGAACCTACTACCTCTAATCTACTACTTCGTAAATAACATCCCCTTCTACACCATCCCCATGAAAAGCATATAAGTCTAAAACATTAAACACTGGAGAAATATCAAAATTCCCAGGAAATTCTACCCCATAAGCGTTATCATTTATCTTTTTCATGATTTTGTAGGGACCAATCTTCTTGTACTTCAACTTATTATAGGTTCATTTTGGAAACCTTTCCTTCTGCAAGTACACCATAACCAACTCACCCACTGTAAATACCTTTCTCCTTCTGTGCACATCTATTATTTCCTTATACTTCTCACTATTGTTCTGCAACTTCTTTTGCACTTCTTCCTGTAATTATTGTATATGTTTGGTAAATGCTTCTGCATCATCACTGACTTTGCCATCAACTGGTAGTTATACCAAATTTAAGACCTCGTTTGGATTACTCCCATACACAATAGAAAATGGATACTTTCCTATGGATCTATTTACAAAGCTATTATAAGAAAATTGCGATTGTGGGAATGCTAAGTCCCATTATTTTGTCTTTTCCCCAACTATGCACCTTAACAGGTTTCCCAAACTCCTATTTACCACCTCTATTTTCCCATTGATCTGAGGATGATATGCACTGTTGAACTATATTTTAGTTCCTAACTTCTTCCATAAAGTCCTCCGGAAGTGACTTAAGAACCTTGTGTCCCTATCTGAAGTAATCATTTTTGGAAAACCATGCAAACAAACAACTTCTCTAAAAAACAAATCTGCTACTCCTGTCGCATCACTAGTTTTCTTGTAGGCAATGAAATGAGCCATCTTAGAAAACCTATTAGCAACCACAAAAATTGATTCATTAGCTCCTTGTTTTTTTGGTAATCCCAAAACAAAATCCATACTCAGATTTGTCCACATCCCTTTGGGAAAAAGCAACGGCATATATAACCTTGCATTATATGCATGGCCTTTCGAGACTTGGCAAATTCGACACCTCTCCACATATCTTACCACATCTATTTTCAGCTTTGGACAATAGTATTTATATGCTACCAAGGCTATCATCTTATCCTTGCCAAAATACCCAGCCAATCTACCATTATGTAGCTCTTTCACTATATTCTCTCTCATAGACCCAACTGGAATACATAGTTGGCATCCCTTGAATAGATAGCCATCCTGTAAAAGGTACTCATCCTAGACATCACCTGCATTATCTGACGATGGATGACTTAACCTTTCAACAATATTATTGAAATCAGGATTAGAAGAATATAAATCATTTATTGCTTCAAGACCAACCACCTCATTTTCCATAGTTGTAAATAGAGTTACACACCTACTCAATACATCTGCAACTTGATTATGTTTTCCTAATTTATGCTTTAGAGAAAAAGTATAACCCTACAAAAATGATACCCACTTTGCATGCCTACTATTCAACTTGTTTTGTGTATTCACATACTTAAGGGTTATGTGGTCTGTAAATAACACAAACATCTTAGCCACTAAGTAATGCCTCCAATGCCTCAATGCTTGTACAATTGCATAAAATTCCACATCATAAGTAGAGTAGTTCTTTCTTACCTCATTTATTTTCTCACTAAAGAAAGCTACTGGATTTCTACCTTGACTTAGGACAGCACCAATACCCACATGTGAGGTGTCACAATCAACCTCAAACACTTTATCAAAATATGGTAATGCCAAAATAGGTGCGTATGTCACCTTCTGTTTCAACAACTGAAAGTTATCATCAGTTGCCTTTGTCCACAAAAACTCCCTTGCTTTTGTGCAATTTGCTATAGGTGCTACAATACTGCTAAAAATTTTAATAAAATTTCTGTAAAATGTTGTTAAACCATGAAAGCTTTTTACCTATGTTATACTCCATGGAGTAGGCCATTTAATAATTTCCTTTATCTTCTTAGAGTCCATCTGTACCCCATTTGCTAAAATAATAAAACCCAAAAATACCAAACTATCTTGCATAAATGTGCACTTCCTCATATTTGCATAGAGATTCTCTTTCCTTAACACTTCAAATATCACCCTCAGATGCCTCAAATTCTCTTCTTTAGTTTTACTGAAAATCAAGATATCATCAAAATAAACCACAACAAACTTAACATTGTACTCCCGTAGAACAGTGTTCATCAACCTCATAAAAGTGTTAGGTGCATTAGATACCATCCACTCATATAATCCATTCCCTATCTTAAATGTTTTTTTTCCACTCATCTCCTTCTCTAATCTGAATCTGATGGTAACCACTTCGAAGATAAATCTTGGTGAAATACCTAGATCTAGCAAGCACATCCATCATATCATCAAGGTGAGATATTGGGAACCTATACTTGATTGTAATTTTATTGATTTCTCTGTTATCTGTGCACATTCTCCATGTTCCATCCTTCTTTGGAGTTAATAAATTTTTGGTTGCACACAGACTCATGCTCTCCCTTACTACCCCCTTTCTCACAAGCTATGTCACTTGCTTATTCAATTATGCATGTAATGTCAGGCTCATCTTATAAGCTGCTTGATTTGGGAGTGAAGACCCTGGGATCAAATCAATATGGTGTTGAATATCTCTTTTGGGTGGTAATCCATCTGGTAGCTCATCAGGAATAACATCAGAAAATTCTTCTATTAAATTTTCTACCTCTATTGGCATTTGTGCACTTGCAGGTTCATCCTTATTTGCAACCAGTGCATATCTAAACCCGATTGCCTTTCCCTCCTTCTCAAATTATTTTGCAGAAAGCATATTTTCAGCCTTCCCCTCTTCCTAAAGAGGTAACAAAACTATTTTTGTGCCATCCTTCCAGAAAGTATAAGTATTCTTTCCCTCGTCATGGATAACTTTCCTATCAAATTTCCATGGTCTTCCTAGCAGAAGATGACATGCATCCATAGGAATAACATCACACCAAATATCATCCTTATAAATTTTCCCAAATGTAAAACTTATTAAACATCTCTTATCAACATAAACTTCATTACCCTTCTTAAACCATGCAATACAATAAGGGTTAGGATTCTTCTCACAATGCAGATCTAGCTTCTCAACCATCTCATTTGAAACCATGTTCTCACAACTACCACCATCAATAATAACATTACATACCTTTCCTCCTAAAGTGCATCTTGTTCTAAAGATATTTGTACATAGGAATGAATCCCCCTTGATATCCTTTCTTGGAGCAATCTTCGTCCTTTTGATCATCATGTTTTCTCCCACATCTAGTGGAATTTCTAGGTCCTGGTCATCTTCATCTTGTTTAGCTTCAACAAGATTTACACTTGGAGAATCTCCTTGTCTCTTTTCATGTGTTTCAGGCATTCAAAATCCCTATGCCCCTCTTCACCACATTTGTAACAAAAAAATGGTCTTTGTGGAGCCTCCCATCCTCTACCGCCAGCATATCCTCTGTCCCTAGGAAATCCTCTACCTCTTTGTTGATTTGGGGAATCTTGTCTTGTATATTATTATTTTTCCACTCCACGAGGTAGTTCTCCCCTACCTTGATTTAAACCAGCTCATCCCTGAAAGGAGGATGAGGCTCCCCTCATCCCAGGTGATCTCCTAAAACTTTAACGGCTTTTTTTCTTCAGCCTTTAATGCTAGCTGATAGGCATCCTCCATGCTCTTAATCATGTGCATGTTTATTTCATCTTGAATAGAAAATTTTAATCCATTTACATACCTTGCAGCCATTTATTCCTCAGTTTCTTCATGCTCTACATGAATGGACAATTTGTAGGACTCATATGTGTATTCTTTCACAGTTTGTAAATTCTGTCTGAGATTCTGAAACCTCTTGAAAAGGGTTTGTGCATAATCCACAGGGAGAAATTTTTCTTTTAGATTCTTCTCCATCTTACTCTAGGTCCTAATCCTTTCTTTCCCCTTTCTTTACCATTCTTTTTGGAGGTGATCCCACCATAACATAGCATGACCTTTTAATTTCATGCATGCAAATTTTACCTTCTTTTCTTCTGACATACCCTTCCACTCAACAAATTTTCCCATGCTAGTCAACCAATCTATCAGCTCCTTTGGTTTTAGACTACCTCCATACTCTAAAACATCAACTCTTATCCCGTCATTCTTTCCTTATGCTCGAAGCATCCTTTCTTCAAAAGGTAAGGGTGGCGCTTATGTTTCCTCCTCTACACAAACTTCTTCATATGTGTCATCTCCACCTTGATTTCCTCTTTGGGTTATCATTGCAACAAGTGCATCAACTTCCCTCTACAAATCTTGCATGTTTCTACTCATCTGGGCAATACCGCCTCCTCTTCCGCTTTCCCTTCCTGCTATTTTTTTTCCCAAGATTCGAACTTTCTCTGATACGAAATAATGTAGTCAAATTATGAACACGCTCAATATACTGCAAATTATTTGCACTCAAAAGAAAATAGATCCCCTTCTTCGTTATTGAATCATGAATTACAATGTTTCATAAATAGGAAAACAACTCCCAACTCGAGTTGTCAAGCAAACTCTAACTTTGACTAAATCTACTCTAGGTGGCGGAAATTACTATTTTTAGCAGTTTACTAGAACCTGTTATTCTTAGTAAGTTTGCAAGTTTATTCGTACAAGCACAAAAATTACCACGCATCTTCTACATGCCTAAATTAGAGGAATTTCTATCTGTCCAACTCACAATGCATCTAAGAGACTAACATTAACTAATGCCCTAAATAGAAAAAATTTCCATTACAAATTAAATCCTAATTTATGGCCCTTAGATGGTGGAGTTTAGGCCCAAAAATGTGCCAAAATGTGCTTCAACCAGCAAGGCAGATTGATTGGTGCATTCGTCTTGTCAAAATGGGTGGTTTAAAAAACCAGACCCAATCAGACACCCGGAGCACAAGCTATGACCTTTTCAAGTTCCTGTTAATTTTAGTGCATCAATAAGGAAACATATCAGATAACCATGACTAAGGTCAACTGTAAGAACACATCTTCATATTCAGACACATCAATGATCATAATCCAACCACAGTTATCCATTAATTCATAGAAACAATATACATAGTAGGAAGCTGATAAATAATATCCAATACAAGTGCTCAGAGAGTCATGCATGCAACTATATCATAACAACATCATACTAACACAATGGTGATCTCAATGGTGGTACAATAACTAGTCTTAAGCCAAGTATTTATAGGGGTGGGGACTTGCCCTTCACCTCCCATGCACTTCCTAATAATAAGTGTGTTCAAAAATAGCCATGCATACTTACATGCATGCTTTATAATAGATTTCCTAATAATATCCTGCTTTAATCCTATTAATAGATAAACTTATGCATGTGCTTTCATCTTCATTTTGTATGTGCTTTCTCCAAAAATAATTGATACTTTCTCGTCAAGGTAACCTTTGCGTGATGATCACTTCAAGTCTATTTTTAGCCTATCCCTGGAAAATGGATAAGTCCTCAACCTGTCTTTCTTCCTACGCAGTTTCGTGTGCTATCTTGTTCCTCATACACGCGCTTCCTCTTCTTGCATATGTGCATACGCATTCTTTCCCATTCCGATACCTAGTCATTTTCTCATCCCAACAAAATATAAGGGTCATGACACATTGATAAGTGGCTCTGGCATTCTTAAGGCCAAAGGGCATATCATTATAGCAAAAAGTGCCCCATGGAGTAGTAAAAGATGTCTTTTCTTAATCAACATAGTTGATTTTAATCTTATTAGATCCCGCAAAACCATCCATGAATGAAAGCATGTCATGACCAACGGTGGAGTCAACAATTGTGTCAATGAGTGGAAAAATAAAACTATTTTTATAACATGCTTTGTAAAGATCGCGGAGAAGTTGGTGCAACAACAGATTCGGCCATTAGGTTTCATTACCGGAACAATATTGGAAACCCATTGTGGAATGTTGGCAGCTCTGATAAATTCGACATCCAACAGTCGTTGTATTTCTTTTTTGACCAATAAGGTTATACAAGGATGCATCTTTAAAATATTTTTTTGTACAGGTTTGGCACCTTCATGGAGCACGATGTTGTGTATGTCCACCGAAAGGTCAATGTCGAGCATGTTATTGTAGTGTCATGAAACGAGATCTAAAAAATCCTTAAGCACCTACTGGATATTAGTTGTCTTAGTATCACTAAGAGATGCAACCAAAAGGAATAAGTGGGGGTCATCGATGGTATTGAGGTTATGTGGTGTGGTTTCTTCGTTAAGCGGTGTGGATCAGTCTTCAATGTATGGTTGTGTGGTGATAGTGTCACAATCATATGTGTCTATATTGGTGGGGTCACTTTTTCCAAAGTATGTGGTGTTGTGTAGTGAATGGGGAAACCTTTTCTTATGAAAGATTGGAAGAAGATGCTCATAGGCCCCCATATATTCGAAGAGGGCCTCATCATTAATAAACTCATCCAAAAGATGCAACTCATGAGAGGTGGTATCATCAATAAGGTACAGGTTGACTAACTAAAGTTTATGTGCAAAAGAATCATTACATACCTCCTAGACGCACTTAGTTAGAAGAAAATGTGTGTTCAAATAGAGGGATTGAGAAGGATGGGGAACATAGCCAAGTCCAGCTTTATCAAGTTGATTAGGAAGGGACATTGGGTCGGAGATTCCTTGACCTTCTCTACCAAGCCCATGCCCAAAGAAACTGTGTCGTACCAAATAGTTGTAACCTATACCATATGTATTGTAATCAATTGTATGTCTTTGGGGTCTGACAATGGGGGTATGTGGGTTCGCATGCTCAGAAATATTACAAAAAGTGAAGGGTGAGGGATCGGTCAGAACATCGTATACTACTCCCTGATATTAATACTTAACCCGTGCATGTAAATTAAAATATACAACATGCATGGCATGTAACCAAGGCCGACCTAAGAGAATATTATAATTGAGATTATTAAGTATGACCTGGCAGTGAACATTAAGAGTACAAGGACTAACTGTAATTGGCAAAGTGATATCCCCTAATACTTGCTTAGGTGTATTGCCAAACCCACATATGCATAGGGAAAATGAAGTTAGGTCGTTAGCGAAAAGTCCAATTTGATGCAGAAAATAAATGTTACATATGTTTATACCAGAGCCATTATCGACAAGAGAACGTTTTACCAAAACATTGTGGATTTTAACTCGAATATACAATGGAGGAGCATTATCAAAGACATTTTGAGAGGGAATATCAGCGAGTGTGAAGGTAATGTGTTCATCATTCATTGCAAGACCGGTCATGATACATGATGATATATAATCAAGAGAAGTATCGAGATGGATACAAATATCTTTGAGAGTGGTTATGAAAGTTTGTGTGCATACAAGGTGGGCCCTGAGATATGTTAACAAGGAGGTATCCATCATAAATTTCGATAATACAAAATAAGTTGATCTTATACTATGTCAATTAGATGTATATTACAACAATGTAGGGATCCCTGGGTTCGACCAATGTTGGGTTCACCAAATGATTTAACCTAAATGGTTAAATTTCTAGGGGTAGTAATTGATGGTAGATTATCCTAACCAATTAGTTTCTAAGGCTAATTATAGCAATATCAGGAATAATCATTATACAAAGCTAACAATGATAGATAATGAAACAAAGCAATGAACAATGAGGAGGAGGAGATAATTGTTGATATCCTGGACTATGTACTGATTTGGGTTGGTTTGATGACTAAAAATGGCTAGAAATGATCTGAAAGAGCCTCGATACTGAGATTATAACCTGAATAATTGCCTATCCCAAAGCATATTGTATGGCCCAAAGAGTACCCCCGTTATGGCCCTTTTTGTATGCTTTTGTCCCTCTGTACTTTCATCCCCTACAAATTTCTGTTCCTATTCTTTGCTTCATGTTCCGCTCCTATATGGAATTTGGACCTCCAACATTGTGTGATGCTCATTGTACAACTGATTCAACCTTAAAAACCCTATATGGTGAGAGAGTCTTGCAAAACAAATGTTAAGTGGGTTGTGGGTACCCTTATGCACTGCCAACATTGCCACTACTCCGAAGAGGGCTCAAATTGCACATCGTTCTCACCTAGCATGTGATATATCTAATTCATTCTATGGTGTAATCTATCATAACTTGCTCAATCATAAACTATAATCCTTGGCATATTATTTTGGTGGATATATAAATTTATGGTATTATCTAGAATGTATGCAACCAAATTGATAACATGATCTTGCAATAATGGAATTGTACTTGATACTTGCCCTAGCTTGACGTGACTATGGAAATGTGTCTTTTGTACTTCTAGCCTGAGTGGATGACTACCTTATAATGAGTATGTAGAATATATAGAGCTCAAGGGAGTCTTGGAATAGCTTTGCTTATGATTTATCTTAGTATTTGTTCATTAGGATGTTAAGCGTCAAATAGAATGGATGCCCTCCTCCAATGGGAGATAAATAACTTTCTTATATATGTGTTTCGAAACTAAAAAACTTGGGAAAGGTCAACTAGAAGTGTACCAAAGAGATTGAAATTAGAAAAAGTAGTTATTAGGGGAATAGGGACCAAAGCGGCCAAGTCGGCCCATAGCATATGGGTGTTATGGCCCTCCCTATCCGCTATGGTCCTAGATGCATGTGCAGATGATCTGGGAATTGGAATTGCAATGTAGGATGGTATAACCTAATCTGATGGAGTAAGATGACCATTGTGCAAACAAGTAGGTTATAGCCTAATTGGTCAAATTGAACAAGTGTGGGCTAATGCAATCGTGTTGTACAAATTGTGTCATTACAAGTCATGAATTACCAAAATGAGTGTCTACAATTTGTAAACTTGGCATTAAGTGTGGTAGGAGTGCTAGCAACATACTTGAGCTTATTCATATGTAACAACTAAGCTTCACGCTCCTTGAGTGTATGGCATAAGTGGTCAAAAGATTAGAATTTGTCAAATAGGACCGATTCTTGCAAAGGTGATAACAAGCTTTGGGTGAATAGATCTTGTAATTCACTATCAACTAATATATTACTCAATTTTGTAAGCGTTGTTGTCTTGTATCATAGGATATAATCATTGATAGGCTCAGTGGACCCTTATCGTAATTTTGATAATTGTGTGTAAGAAACTTTATCTCCTATGTTAATAGAGAGTTGTGCCAAGAATTGATTTGTTAAAGTGGTAAAAGAGCGCATAGAATATGTTGGGGGATCATATAACCATTGCAGTGCAACATCCTTGAGACTCCTAAGAAAGAGCTTAGTGAGCAAGATATCATGAAAGGCATAATCAAAACAAGCAATGTGAAAGGAGCGAAGATGCTTAGTAGGGGTCTCCTTTGCCATTGTGAGGAGATAAGGAGCAACAAAACCAATGAGTAAGAAACCACTTCGGGAGCAAGAGGGTTGTGAAGTAGCTAAATAGAATCCATATCATGTGTAGAAGCGAAGGGCACTTTGATGAAATTGTAAGATTTGAGCTTGTAAGGTATTAACAAGGGTTTCAAGAGCTTGCATGAGGAAGAAGTGTGTGAACCATGGGGAGTGGATGTAGGATGTGTTAGTAGCAATAGTAGTTGCAAGAAGAGGCATAATAACATTGTGCATCAAAAGATGAGGTGCCCCCAAGAAGGTAGGCACTATAAATGTAGGAATAACATAAGAGGGTTGAGATCTCCCAAAAAGGGATTCTTTAGTAGATCTTTGATCACAAGCAAATTTAGTAGCAATGAGGATATTGATAATAGGCTCGATGTGGTGGGGATTCTGATGAAGTTGGTCATGAAAATGAGATACAAGTTCCACTTGTTCATGATCCACAACATTATCATCATCATGGTGATAATCATAAAGAATGCTCACTAGTAGTTTCCATTTCAAGTAAGAGGGCCTCATGGGCATGCTCAAGCATAGACAAATTAATAGCAATATGTAATGGGGAAGAAGCCATAAGGCAACGATGCTTATGAATAGGAGGAGAAATCTCAATATGGTCAACATGTTTATTGGTGAAGCGGGCATTACACCGAAAGGGCATAGGAAAAGACCATATGCAATCTAAGATAGGATGATAGAACTACAAATAAACAATAGCATATACTTCTAATATAGGAGAAAACCCTAAGGCAACTAGGATTGATGCTAAGATCGAATCACGAGAGGGGTTTCACCAAAACGTTTACTCCCTAATTAGATTTAAAATGAAACATAATTGGTTTCAGTGATTTAGGTACACTAAAGGGTGTAAGGGTTAGCAAAAGATGGATATTTTGATTAATTAACTTCCAACATTAATTACTACAATCAGAATAATTCTTTTATACTAGTAACGGATGTGTTAAAACAAGATATAAACTTGACAATACAAAGGAATGAATGCATTTAATTTATTACTAATGATTCTTGGAAGGTTTTGGGAAGGTGCACTACAGGAACAAGGAGATATGGGCTAGAATAAGCTTCACTCTGAAAACTGACATTGGAAAATGGACTAGGATAGGGTTGTACTGTACAGTCATGCACATTTTGTACGGTCTTGGATCTACTTAGTTCTAAGCTCTATAACTTTCTGAAAATGTCAGTTGACTGAAATTCTTTGTCGTTGTCAAACTCTAATTTGTGATCATCATGTAAAACTCTCTTAACACTATGATCATCATCTCAAACCCTAGTCATGGATGAAAAGTCATGCAAAATAAACATTAGTTGGATTGTGGGAACCCCTGTGCACTGTCGACGTTAGCACTACTCCAAAGAGGACTCAAACCACACATTGTTCTCCACCTAGCATGTGATTTCTAAATGAATGCAACTAAGTTTGACAACCATCTTTGACCATGCTTGAATTGAGTTTCTTTCTCCCTAATATACTTGGGCAAGAGATGTTTGAGTGCTTGTAAATGAAAGATATTGTTGTCTTGATTGTGTAAGCAGATTTAGACCTGTAGAGATTGTTGCCCTAATGATTGTACATGTGCTATTGTGAGAATTTAGTGAGCTCTGGGTGCCTTTTGTAAGTATAGGAAGTGAGTGTATCAATGTAGTTCCATAGGATTTCTAGGTTAGCAAATGAGTAATGTTTACTTGCTTGTATAGGGTTTCATAGATGATTTTATCAATAAAAGGCCAACCCAAAGAGATTATAAGAACCAAACAAAATATATGAATTTAAAATCAAAGTTGAAGAACATGTCGGGGCAGTAATCCGAAAATAGACCGAAATTTTTATCTACTAGATCTTCAGACCCTTGTAGGCTTATCAAATTACCGTTTAATTTTTACCTCATTAAAATCAACTTAAAATAATACAATAAGTATGACACTTTGTAAAAGGGGTTGATTACAGAGTTCGGAAATTGCCTACGTCTCCGAGTTCTTTCGAACCGTTCCACTAGTCAAAACTTGTAAGTTGCAATAGTGCTTTCACAAGAAAACCTAATGGAAACTATTAAGAACTTGCTTAGAAGAATATTCAGACCTTCAGATGACGAGGGTGAAAAATAGCACCCAACTTCCCCTTTCCTAGCGTATTCGGAAAGCCTCTATGGCACCAGCTCCACTGTTCGGAATCTTTTAGAATCTTGATCGTCCTTCCAGACGCTTTGAAACGCCCTACGGCACTCCAATTGATACTCTAGGCTTCACAATAATTTAGTGTGGCACTATGGGCTGGCTAGGTAGTATTAAAACTCCTAGTCACAATAATGTCTATTTAAATAAATAGGTCTTCACAACTTTATAATAAACCTATTAAATAGGTCTTATAAAAAATAACTCTCCTCAATTAAACTCTTCGGTCTTCCTCGAGCTCTTGATTTGAGCTTACAAGTTATGTGTCTTTTCAATGCAAGGGGTCCCCCCATTTATATTAAAATAGGGCCCCTAAAATTAATGCCTTTAACATTCATCCTAAGGCTACTATCAGCCTCCCCGTAGCATTTGAATGGGATTAAATCCCATGGTGGGCAACATGTATTTGAGTGGGTTATATCCCCACATTAGGTGGTGCCAAAATTTCGATAAGGTTTTTGAAAACCTTAGCCCCCCCATCCTTCACAGTGAATCCTTCTACGCATGGGCCATTTGCCCCACCACATGGGTGAGGTGTGGGCCGAGCTGCGCGGTTCAGATGTCTATCCATGTGGGCTGGCAATGTAGTAATGTTTGGACCGCCGAGTTATAAGTGGTCTCACCGAGAAAATAGAAATTTGACCCATACACTGTGGCATAGAATGTAATCAACTCTATGAATAGCTCGAGGTGTAACTCTATCCATAACTCGATGAGCAACTCAATCAACACATAGTCCACTTGTCGACTCTCGATAGAAAAATCGAGTGAATTCGATGAGTGGTGGCAAGCCACGTGGTGGCTTGCGGACCCACCACATCAGCGATAACGAATTAGTCCACACGACGGTAGAGCTCCCCTCCGTTAAAAAAATTGAGCCTCTTGTCCACGACCACCAACCTTTACACCTATCGAAGACCGGAGGTTGATAACCACCCAAAATGACACTCTTTTTTTGCTAACGCCCCTTTTGCCACGTGTCGTAGTGTTATTGGTCCATTATTGACATGTTGACCAAAGTTGACTTTCTCATTGACATGAACTTTGACCCAAACATAACTAGAGCTGTCAATGTACGTTTGTCATGTTCTCATAGTTGTTGGAAAGCTCTCGAAAAGATCTTCTGCACTGACACAATTTAGGGATGTTTAGGGAACTTTTATATCAAAAATGATCCCCTGATCACACCTCCCCAATGAGAAAGGATTTTTGTCCCAAAAAGCTTATATTGGAACATTTTGCCATCTTGTCCTGAATCTGGAAACTCTGCTGCCACCTCGGAAGTGTTGTTGTAGTAGACTCTTTGGTCTCTTCCCCTGCAACCTCCTCACTTCGAACAACTTTGTTCTGATCCTAGGACCTGTGGGTTATGGTCCCTACGACGCTTCTACTGCCCACTCTGATATCCGAAGAAGACCTCCACGCCTCCATTATATGGTGCTAAGTTTCCCAATGAAACCTCAACGCTCCCACTATGTGGTGCTAAGCTTCCAGATATCTAACAACAAGGATCCCTTTTTACTCTATAACACAGCTCCTGGTTCCGAGTTGATTCCGCATAATCCAAACTAGGTTCTAAGGAACTCCATGCTACTTAGAGCTATGATTGATCCTGATGTCGATGATGGACAATGACTTGTCCCTTTTCAGACCTCAGTGCCTCCGTTACGTGGTGCTATGTCTCTTGCAGACCTCAACTCCTCCCGTTGTGCAGTGCCTAAGTCTCTTTTAGACCTCAACGCCTCCGATGTGTAGTGTTAAGTCTCTTGCAGACCTCAACGCCTCTGTTATGTAGTGCTCAGTCTCTTTTAGACCTCAACTGCCTGCGTTGTGTGGTGCTAAGTCCTCTTTCAAGACCTCAACGCTCCCACTGTGTGGTGCTAAGTCCTGATGATCAGCTACCATTCGAATGTGTGGTCGCAATACCTTGACACCGAATGGCAGTTACGAGCTAATCTTTTAAGAGCTCCTTTTGTTGACAAACAATATCAGGTACCATTCTGCTAGATGCCCGTTAAGGCTTCTTCACATAATGAAGTTCCGACCTGACGTCAATGTCCAATGGTGATTCAGCTACCATTATGTTGCACAGGTCACGATGCCTCTACACAGAATGAAGTTCCGAGATGACTCCTGCGAGCTCCATTGTCTGCACAAATGGCAGACAAATCTCCAAACTCATAGATATGAGTATCCAACTGTAATGGTCACTCAAACATTTGATTAGGAGAAAGGTGCCCTTAAAAGGGTCTTTATACAACTTTCAAACATAAGCGTAAGGAAAATATTTCCTAATACATTATGTAAAACTAGTTGTAAAAATGCTCCATTTTTGGAGTCTTGTACAATAAGCTTATATACCAATTAATAGGAAAAATAACTTCGCATGATAAACTTGTCGTGAAATCTCTCCTACTTGGTGGCTTATGTACTTTGTCTTCTCCACTGCATCGCAATGTGGATCAACTTCATTTGCCTCCTCCCTGTTGGACCAATAACTCAACAAAAAAAAATATACTGCATCTTATGGTGTTAGCCAACCACCAAAATAATTGCCCTCTCGGGGTTTATAATGCAAGTATAAAAGAGTATAAACATTGCCCAGAATTGGGTCTTTAACTAATGTGCCATGTCTGGTTAGATGTATACAAACATTGCCCTCAAAGGGGTCTCACTAATACATTCTACCTTAACACAATAGTTTATGGTTTTATTACAACAAGAGCAATAAATAACAGCTTAGAAAAACCAAATACAATAGCTGAACAAAGTCAACTTTATTTACACCTTATATTTCTTACCCAATATAGAATCCTCAGTGTCTATCTAGGATACCTCAATAGGTGTCATGTGGATCCTCGAGTTCTCTCTCCTCTGCATACGGATCCTAATGGTCTGCTAGAATGTACGCAACTTCCGCATCAAGATCTGGCTTATCTGTAGGAACATATGAGCTTGACTCTGCATTAGGATCTGCTATGATCCCCTGGTACATATGAGTCAGAAGGCTCATTGTCTTCATCTTGTGCAAGACGAACAACATGTCCTGTTGCAAACTCGATCCTCCAGATGTGCCCAATACGAAGCTCCACTCCACTCCTATCATTAGTCATATAACCTTGACGAGCAGTTAGGTAGAAGTTTCTCATTACCATTTCGTCCATCTCTGAAGAGATGATGTCTAGAGTGATATTGTCAGAAACTCATCTTCCCACAATGAAGCTCAAAGTGCAATAGCTGGTAGACACTCCATGCAGAGAACCAATCTTCTGTACCAATTGTCTTGGTACGAGGAAGTGGTGTCATGGGAAGTCCTTAGTCGGCGCACCACATCGACAGTTTCGTACCCTACTCTGATAGTCCAATCGAAAATATAGAGTGACTAATTGTCCTCGGTGCAACCACTAAAATCCACTGTCTCGAGGCACTCACATGTCGCAATTAAAAGATGTTTGGACGTATCCACTAGCGCTGCTCGTGCCAATGGTGCCCACTAACTGGCCAGTGTTGGGCCCGTGGCAATAGCCTTGCCCTTCTTTTGCATCCACTTAGAGCCTTCTGCTCTCTGGGTACAAATCCCAACATTGCTAGGTATTGTGCCCTTTGCCACGATGACAATACATGCGACCGCAATTGCCGAACTCCATAATCAACCCCTTTTGCAAAGTGTCATACTTATTACATTATTTTAAGTTGATTTTAACGGGGTAAAAATTTAACGGTAATTTGATAAGCCTACAAGGGTCCGAAGATCGAGTAGATAAAAATACTTCGGTCTATTTTCGGATCAGACAGGCCCTGATGTATTGTCCTGGCCAATCTATATGGCTCTGCCCAAGGAAGGAAAACACACAAATTGAAGTTTGGGACTTGTTCCTTGATGTTTGTCTATGGATTTTACGTAGTGTGTTCTCAGAATTTGACAGCATATCAATGTGCAAGGATAAACAAGCTAAACAAAAGACCTCAGAATGTGTTTAAACGAGAAAGGGAAGGTTGTACTTATCTTAGCAAGAGTGCATTGTCAAACTCGCAGTGTCAAATAGTGAATTGTCAAATTTAAGTGTCTATAGGACCATCACATAATGTTATGGCATCCAGATTTCAGAAACCCCCAACAAATTATTCCTTGTTTTGAAAATGCAAATGTTGAATCTCTATTTAGACGAGTTTGCTCCAATTTGCACTTTACCTACCATGTGGAATTTGTTGTTGCAAACCGATATTGATAAAAATCTTAAGTTGTATTACTTTTGTTTCCTTAAACTTTCAAAAAAATCTAGAATCGGCTATAGCACAAAAATAGATGTCAAAAACTTAAAAAATTAAATGTTAATAAAAAAATTGTATATGGTTATAGTATTTATAATTGTATATATTATTTTAATAACCGTTCCCACAAATCCTGGAGATTTTACCGTCCATGCCGGAGAGTCTTAGGTAGCTATGCTAATTGCTTATTTAAATTATGTGATTTGCTTACAACGGTTAATTGCTAACAAAAAAAAAATGAAGGTTAATTTAAGTTTTAAATATTTTCAAGGTCTTGAACTTAGGTTAACAGCTCGTTGCTTCCAACAGCTATTATCAACAGATAATTTCCTATGGGTTGGTCAATCTTTAACACTATCCTAACGATGAATCAACTAGGGTAATTGCTAACGTCAACCAAAACCTGCATACACGGCATTCCAGAAACTTTCATTCAGAAATTGGACTGTGGGAGCTTGAGAATTACTAAACCACAATATGGTTTATATAGTGCACAAGGCGAACTAAGCCTATCCCAGAACCACCTCTCGTACTGCCTTCATTATGTTTTCTTTGCCAAATGCTGAAAAGCCATCTTGATCAACCAAAACTCCCGTATAACAAGGGAGGGAATGGACTGGAACACTGTTTTCACTGCATATATTTGTTCATGAAATTATTTTCAAGGTTTGTAACTGGATTTCATGTTCATTTTGCACGCAGTTTTCAATAATTGATGATATTTCTATAGAACCATGCAGTTTGCAATTACTCTCGTCTTTTATTAATATCCCCATGCCTATAGAAAAAACATAGATGCCCATTACTAACATACAGCAGCAAAACAAGAGATGGGATCAAAGAAATGACTAACACTATAAGTCAAATAAAGAAGCTGCCAACAATGCGTCACTGTAACTTATTGACTACCTTACTAAAGAAACTACAATAAACATTATTCACAAAAAAGCTCAAAGGATGAAATAAGTCAGCTTTCTTAAGTTGATATCAAGACTCTGGATCAACAACAATCAATTGAAAAACAATGTTACTGTTACAAATTACATTTTAATGCATCACATGTACATGGTTTCATAAAAAGAATACCTTGAACCCAGCTAAGATGATCCTACACTTACCAGATCCTTGTTTACAAGATAGAAATGGTTCAGCCAGACAAGCTAGCTTGAATTTTCCTCCTGCTATAACCGTACAAGTACTTCCAGTTCATTGATCAAAAGTAATCATCTTTTGACACTAATATATCTCCTCTCATCTTCCATCCTTTTGTAATGCTATATCCATCAGAATTCATATGTTTTCAGCCCTGTCCATCGATTTTTTTCTCTTTTGGAGTACAATAGGTATCCAATAATCAAACCAAACAAAGTTCCTACCAGGAACAAGGAGCTTGCCTTCCAAAACCAAATCCAACTTGAGAAAGTCTTCTCACCATCCTTTAGACGTAGTCCTAAAATGTCATGGACCTGTCCATCATGATTTCCAATGTAGGAAAGTGTCAATGCTTCCCTAGTTGCATACAGTCTTGTATAACCAAACTCACTGCTTCGGTAAAGAGACCTAAGAGGCTGTGGGTAGATTGGATCTGTCAGATGGTCAGGCCTAGGTTCCCATTTTGGTTGCCAGTCTTGCCCTGCCATTCCAATTACAACGTGTATTGGAAGATCAGCGCCATTGTCCACGGTTCCACATGACAGGTTTTTCACTGGACAAAATCTCTCATACTTGTGAACATGGCCCCACAAGACAATATTAACTTTATACTCTACTAAAAGTGGTTCTAAGTGCTCAATCATTTTTTGCCGTAGGGGTGCATCCTTAAGCTCATAGTTACTTGTGTACATGGGACGGTGACCTTGGACAACTACAAATGGAGTCTTAGTCCTGTCGACATTTTTCAAGTCTTCCTCTACAAAGGCATATTGATCACTTCCTTGTAAAAAGTTTGTTTCAGTGGATATGTATAAGAAATGTACAACTCCCAAGTCAAATGAATAGTAGAGATTTTTGGTTGGTGGGGCGACAGTTCCAGTGGGAAAAGAAGAATTACCAGGCATATGAAACTTCAGGCTGTAAGGCACCCCACATTCGCCACCCCCCCGTCCGTCCCATAAAGTCTACTTGCCCATTCAGGTTTCCATGGTTGCAACGGCCAATCATACTCATGATTTCCTATACAAACATGATATGGAACCTTGGATGCAAGAGGCTCAATCTGAGTAAAAAACGCATCCCATAACCATTCATAACCTCTGGCATAGCTGATATCACCAATATGTGAAATAAATGAGGGCTTATCCCCAAGTTCTTCAATGTCACGCTTTAGCCATTTGATCGTAAGCTTGCTCTCTTCTTGGGTCCAGAGAAAAGTTCTATATGGAACCGAAGTTCCCATATCACCAAAAAGGAAAGCAATGGTCTCATCTGAATCTTTGTCTCGAGATACAAAACTCCGAATTGAACTCCAGCCACTTTGATCGCTTCCAACCTGTCAAATGAAAAGTGTTCCTCAAAATAAACCAAGGTCTGAAACAAAAAGTACAGGAAAAGGAAAAGAACAAAAAAAATATCAAGCAACGAATATTGAAGAACTTATGTCTTGTTTATTTATAAATACACAATACTAATACGATTTCTGAATCAACATTACTAAAGGCTGCTTGCAAACATTAAAACGATAGTCAGATCAAAATGGAATGTCAAGGAAAGAGATTTTTACAGTTTTTGAACTTTTGAATTTACAAAACATATACAAGCAGCCAACTGGAGTGTTGGTTCTGCAGGTGAGTTTGTCAGAGTAACATAACACCCACCACCTCCACCGACATCTAAGCCAAACTAGGAAGTGTCACACTGTGGAGCCCTTTGCAACTCAAAAATATTTCTAGCAAAAATATTACTCTTTCAACACAATATGTTCCTAATAATTTTAAAGTCAAAAAATCAATTATCTTCACACTTTCAGTTAATGGTTCAGAATAATGGTCTTCAAGAAACAGCATCCAAAGACAGTTGAAAATCATGCAAACAGGAAATCTGAAAACAAAATGATCTTCAGATTTGAGTTCTTCTAGGTACAATATGCAAATAAAATGCTCTCATGAAAGGTGTGGATCCATCACAGTACAAAGCTGATAAGAACATACATTAAGATGTGCTTTAGGAATCCACAGGCTACAAGTTAGTTGTAGTCTGATGTACGCAGATGAGCACATAAGCTGTCTAAAAAGGGAAGAGAAGAGAGGAAATGATCCTAAAGCAATAAAGTGTAGGATCAATAATTATTGTGGATATTTCTAGGATCTCTAACATTATAGAATAGAGATATTTCTCCATGAATATTATTAAGGCTAGTGGCTTCTGATTCAATCTTCTTTGAGAACTCTTCAATCGGCTTGTTTTCTTACTTCTCCTGGTTACATATAGTGTACTTCAATATCACTACATATTGTTAGATGCTTATAAATTATTCCAAACTTTAACATTTTCATGTGTGTGTGTGTGCTGATGTGGGTGTGCGCGCCGCTGCATGCATGCGTGCGCATGTGGGGTTGTGCGTGTGTGTGCATGTGTGTGTGCATGTGAGTGAATATTGTTTTGGTCTTCCTGCAAACCTCCATATCCCATTTTGAAAAAATGGCATATTTGTTCCCATTTCCTGGCAAGTCTGATGGATTATCATGGAGATAAAATAAAGGGGGTACCAACCTCTGTTAAAATGATGGCATGGGGAGTCAATCTTTTGGCATGAATAAGTTTTGAGAGTATAGAATACCAACCCTTCTCTTGTCTTTTCCTGAAATACTTAGTTATGGACTCTACACTTCACAATCATAAAGAAGAGATTGAGGTCCTCTTGTGAATCCCTTAAATCCTTAGATATGGACTCTACACTTCACAACCATAAAGAAGAGACTGGGGTGGAATAGGGGGATCTTGAAATAAGTATATTTCCTAGTTCGTAAGTGTAAGGACCCCATGTGCCAATTCCACAATCACTTTATGTTTGGACAATGAATCATGTGGATACATCACTCACTGGAGAGCATGGATGGTGTGCATATCTATCATAGCAGCAAAAAGCTTCCAAATTGAAATAAAAACCATGTTTTTCAGGTTTTTTTCAGCCATACAGCTAAAACCCTCGATTTTTAAGGAGTGAGGGAACATTGATCTGCTCTCTAATCGACTTCAGTTTTCAACTTTTACTGCCCTAAATTAAATTTACATGCTCGGTATATTTGGTTGAAAATTTGTTGTCATTTTCTTCTTGATTTTTTTCCCAAATTGTTTTGCTCTTACATACTTCACAAATTTGTATACTCTCATATTTCATTTTTTACCAACATGGTTGCTATGATATGTACATATATATACACGCATTATACATTTTAAAATTTGCTGGCATATAGTTCGAGTTAAGTTACCTTTATTGGTATGTACTAGGTTTAAGGTTGAGATCTACATGCTCAAGACACCTATTTTAACTCGCCCCAATTCTTGTTGATTCTAATTAAAAAGATTTAAAGTAAACTGGGGGAAAAAATATTAGGTAAATACAAAGTTTCATTTACACTGGAGCTAGAATATTTTTTGTTGTAATATTTTCCATTATAAATTAACTGAAAATACTGGGAATTGACAATTGGTTTCCAGCAAACAAAAACTGCTTCGTGAGTGTGCACTATGCTTTATTTTGCATCATATTTTATGCATGGCTGATTTTTGTCATTCCTAGCATGGTATCAGAACTCAAGTCTTTGGTTCCTTGAAGAAACCGGGTATAGATTTGGATTCAACAATATATATAACAATGGAAGAATATAACATGCAAGTGTTCTAGTACAATATAACATGCTGGATTAAAGATTTACTGGTAGGATCCCACCTTTTGAAACTCAAAATGAGGATGAGGATGATGCTCATGAAGAAGTAAATATTGGGGATTGTGGAAGACCGTTCAAAGCTAACAACTGACCAAAAGGAAATGAATAAGAGGAGAAAATAAATGATAAGAGTATTGTTTTTATCAAAGTGAATTTAAATGCTTAAAACAACTTGAAAAGATAAATATGATCATTTATAAGCATATACAAATCACAAGATGTTAAAAATATAATTTATTACAGAACAAAGTTTTATCAAATGAAGATGCAAGAGTCATAGAGTGCAGGGGCTTACATTAATTAGTTAAAATCTCTCAAAGATCAATTGGCGGCATGTGGATCAAAGATTAGTAATGAAGATCTCCTTGATAGCCTGTCTAAGTCTTAGGAAAGCCTTATAATAGCTTTACAAAACAATCAGGCATAACTTTGCAGAAGCCGCGTGCAGACCTAATGTAGGAAAAGATAGCACCAAGGATAGAGGTCTCGTCTTAGAAGGATTTGCAAGAAGGATATTTTATCTATCAGGCAGAAAAGGCAAGGGCAAGAAGAAAGGAGAAAGCAGTTCACACGAGGTCCAGAGTAAACAAAAAATCCTCAAAGAAAATACAGATGCCAAGAAGAAGATTACAATTAGAGAAAGAAATTGTGATGGGGCAGGACATGTCAAAATCAAATGCTGAATGAGAAGAAGGATGTAGTACATCTTCCTCTGTCTCTATTTAGTAATTTGCATGTGCAGTGACAGCCAAATCAACCACAATATTTCCAAAAATGTCTATACTTGAATCATGGAGCAACTCAACACATGATGTCTGAAACAACAGACATGGTTTGTGCATTCTGAGGGTATTCCAAAGGGGAGAAATGAGACTTTTGGCAAAGGAATTGCCTCATTACAAATGCCAGATCGTGCACATAAAGAAACTGGCAATGTTTTCCATGTGCCTCACCATTTAAAGAAATCAGCAATGTTTACCATGAGCCTTTTCTAACTAGTTTTGTTGGCATGAAGATAAGTAATGGAGTCTTGATTATGCAATTCAGTTCAACTGATTGTATTGTCATGAATAAGGAAGATGAATATTGTTTCTAGGAGAAAGAGGGATGGAAACATGTACAAGCTCTATGCGAAAGTGCCAGAGGTTCCCTACGTAGCTAGGGTTGACGAAGTGAAGCTGTAACACAGCATCACAGGTTTGGACATGTTGGTGCACATTTCGAAACTTCCAGAAAGAAGCATTTGGTAGAAGACTTGAAATTGTATATTTCAAACATTGGGCATTCACAAGAGGTGCGATTTTGGAAAGTAAAATAGACGTCCTTTCTCAAAAGAAATTTGAGGTAATTTCTACAACCAAACAGAATTGAAGCATTGTAATGGAAGGATTTTTTGAGAATGGGGAGTCAATAGGATTTTGGCATTTAAATCATTATGCCCTTTAATTCAGGGCTTGGGTTTATAAATGGGGTCTTGCCTTTCCTGGTCATGAAATGAGCAAGTAACTCAGGAGTAGACCAACTCAGCAACAGGTCAGCTCTAGATATGAATTTTAAAATTTTCAACATGGTATCAGAGACACCTCAACCTGAGCGCAGCCTGTGGAGGGTGTTAGATATCAAGTCCACACTTCTATAGAGAACCTAAAAGTCTTGATTCCAACCTTTCATTCCTCTTCCTAAAATTGCCCTCCAGTAAATTTGGGTTATACTAATTGTAATAGTGGAATTTGTGGTTTTCCTAACGGCCAAACCCATTATTTCTGAAACCAAGTGCATGACTGGCTCTTGCGTAGCAGATCCCTAGCTGCAAAAGCTTCTGAGATAATTTTTTGCAAAAAATTATCTAGATAAGGAGGTCCCAGAAATTGATCTCCATGCTAATTATAGTTATTCTACGGGAAATTGATCTCCACACTACTAAACAGAACATGAAAGTCTCGTTATGAATCACTCAAAATGTTAATTTGTTGTGAATTGATTCTATGCATAGATACTGTTATAGGAGACAGGTACAGATACTGATATGAGAGACAGTACACTATTTTTTAGAAGAATAGGAGACAGGTACTGGGAGATGCCAGAAGAGACAGAATGCATAGAAACTTTTGAAAAGTTTCAAGTCCATAAATGAGATTACAGCATAGAGTTATTCTACTGGGGTTACAGATCAATGGCAGGTGCTAGTTTGGCCTATTGTTAATCAGTTTTCCATTTTATATAGGAGACTGTAAAGAAGACAGGGGGAGACATGAGAAAGTCTCGTTATGAATCACTCAAAATGTTAATTTGTTGTGAATTGATTCTATGCATAGATACTGTTATAGGAGACAGGTACAGATACTGATATGAGAGACAGTACACTATTTTTTAGAAGAATAGGAGACAGGTACTGGGAGATGCCAGAAGAGACAGAATCGTACGGGTCTCCGGAATCGGGAGACATCTCAGTACCGGTCTCCTGTACCAGAGATGCCAGTAACATTAATTTCATGTCAATAAGAACTTTGATTCTTGTACTGATAAAGATTTGGGGTTATGAATGGGGCATGTACTTGAATCGCGCACCCGCAAAATTGTCGGATGATCCAGTGCAACATGGGAACATCCCCAAGGTGTGGGACCTTGGCTCCTTGGGATGAACCTCTAGAGAAGGCTAACTTCCTTCTAAACTATGTGCATCTAATATAAGATTAGATTGTGAAATCTACAGTACTAGAAAACAAACTATACTATCCAATTCTTCGGAGAAAAAGGGGAGAGGAATAACTAAAAATACTTGGAAAATGGTGATGCACCAATAGTTTAAGGAACAAGAAGATCAGCTTTCACAAGCACATAATACTTTAACAGAAAAATAATGATATGCACAACTTTCTATTCTTTTCTCCAACAAAGAAACTTTATGAAAATAAAACTTAATAATAACATAAGGGATTTTATTTATTCCACAACTGTAACAAATAAGTTTCACTACTCACAACTTGCAATTTTGTTATAGAAAAGATAGTTTAATGTGAAGGTAAAATAGATCACCACATACTAGGAAAGAAACATTCACAAGTATAAAATGAACTATTGAAATACACAGCACATTAAAGTAGATGAAGGTAAAATATTAGTTTTGTATATAGTATTGAGGCTAAAGCCTGTATATGAGTACTCAAAAATGGCAGTCTCCTTACACAAATGATCAAAAAGTCCTTTTCTACCTAATTTATCTTCCTATTTATAGATTAAGAAGGTTGAGAAATTATAGCCACTCTTCTTAATTATTACATACTAAAAATAGGATGCATTTACATTTGAGAAATAGTCTCCCACAAAAATAGCCAAGTGGTTGTGCAAGTTTGACTGGGTCAAACTTGCAACTCGAATGGTGACTGTGGCTTGGATACTGTGCAAAAATGCAGCCAAGCTCCAAGCTCAGTTAGGGTTGGCACCACCCTTTTCCCGATATGTGTTGGTTTCTTCTTCTTCTTCTCCAGGTAACTTGTGCCTATAGTCAAGAAATCATTTGATGATTTCTTGGACATCTTTATCATCAGGTCCACACGCATAGCGGTTTAGGACCTCGACGGATTCAATTGTTCTATTCAATTTTCCAGGTAACTTCTTGGTCCGATTTATGATTTTCCTGAGTTGGCTCAAGAAATTATGGTACGATACCAACTTATGAATGGAATCAAGACCAAATGAATTTGTTACCTCAGTATCTTCATTAACTAAACTCTTGAAAATGACAATAATTTGATCGTTGGAAGCGCATCAAGGTCTTCATTAAGGAACCTGTAGTGAATGATGTCGAACTCATATGTGATATCATTGAGGCCATCAATTGCCTCAATTCTTCCCTCATTCAACTTTGTCATTGCCTCCTGCAGCATCCGAATACGGAACTCCATGGCTTCATTGTATTCAAACAACTTTGAGGATCATCAATGATCCCTTTTCCTAAGAGTAGATCAGTTTTGACACTTTGAACCTCCTTCCAAGCTTCCAGTGTGAGCTCCAAATTATCACATTCTTCTCTGAGAATACCATACATTTTAGTAACGGTGTCTTTCTCTTATTTGAGCTCGTTGTATAGAGCCACAACATCTTTTATCACTTGTTCCCCTTCTTGAATCTGGATTTCAATCCAAGCCCTCGACTGCCCGACCTTGTTGTCTGATTTTCTCAACTGTGGAGAAAGAAGTGTCATCAAAGCTTGTAGATACGGCAAGCGCAGTTGTATGAGTAGGATGTGTGATCTTATGGAGGATAGCCGTCAACTATTCTACCTTGCCTTTTAGCTCATCCTTAGTGATCTTGTCCTTATCGAATTTGTCCAGAAGGTTACCAAGGGCAATCTAGACATCCTTTTTTGCACCTTTGTGCGTGGCCTTACCCAGAGAGAACTTCGAAATATGATAGTCTGCTACAATGATATTCTCTTTTGATTTCTCGACGGTCCGGAGTTGTTATCTCAATGAATCTTTCCCTTGTCTGGTCGACCGAAAGGTGAGAAATAACCCTTGGCCTCTTTTCTTGTTGTCGGGGAGTCAAATCTAAGACACTGAGATCAACATCATCTCTAATAGGGAATTTTCTTCTTCTGCTTGGGAGTTTGTCAGTTCAACCATGCAGGAGTAGAAGAAGAAGACAATTGTTCAAGGATGACATGGGCAATGTCATCACAGTAGTAAACTGAATAGGTGATACAAGGGACTTGTTGCAGTAACCATGAGTGGCAATGAAGTGGTGACCAAGTGGGGATGGAGTGGAAAGGACAGCCACAAGGGTGGATGAAACGGGAAGAATGATGGAGAGGAAGTAGGGAGAAACTGTTGAGGAAGGGGAGTTCCTAGGGGGAACTCAAAGCCAAAACATCCCCGGATGAGAGAGAGGGAAGGGAAGAAAAGACCTAGGCCATGGTAGGGGATGAGATGATGGGAGTGGGAGAAATGGGAGGAGAAGAAATGGAAGATGTGGGAAAGGAGAGAGTGAGAGGTGGAGATGGAGGAGCTGAAAATGGGGAGGAAGGGAGAGGAGGTGAAGAAAGTGACTGCAACACTTGAGTTGTGTGTGGTGGTGAGGCACTAAGATCAATAACCTCTGTAGAAGGAACCTTGGAAGGAGCAGCTTCTGTTGAGGGAACCTTGGAGGAAGAACCAGAACCTCTGCAGACAATGGTGATTTTGCGAGGCTTGGGAGTGGGTTTGGCAGTGGACTTCCTTCCTTTTGAAGAGGTGGGGTGGCCCACCGGTGGTTGTACCTGTGCTGCTGCAATAGGAAGTTGCTTTGACGCTTTTGGTGTGACTCCCAAAAATATCAACCATTGGTGGGTTCGGTTCAGAATAAGAATTGCGTGCTCCTTCGATTTGTCGCACTCTTAGAGTGACCAATTGATCCATGGCAATGGTTGGTCTTTCACATTAGTTTGATCATAAATGGGGTCCAAGACATCTCCATCATCTCGAAGGCCCTCAAGAACCTCTGCAATTCCATACTTAGCCACTTCCTCTAAAGTCAATCTTTGGTAGTCTCTTTCAAGCATGGCAATTTCATCTCTACAATTTATCCATATGTCCTCCAACTAAGGTATGTGAACACCAGTTGGCCCGATTCCACCAACCACACCCCAATAATCAAAGCTCACTCATGGGTGATAGGTCTTCAATGTCATCTAGCCCATTTTGCCCTCAACATTCTTTGCTTTGTAAGAGGATGCACATGTATATCGACCCAAAACCAATGGGAATCGAACCCCTGTCTTATGCATGTCGTGTTGGATTTTGTGGAGGTGTAGCAATTGTCGAACTAATTCCATCAAAACCCACTTATCTGTGGGACACCTCGGCAGTTTATAAGGAGCACCCAAAAATCCTCCCACTCTGAGATATGTGAATGTTGGGAATTGTAGGAAAATGCCTCCCCAAGTCCTGACCACATTCCAAGCATTATCTGATATTCTCCAGTTATAGAACTCCTTGTCAAAAACACATAGGATAGCAGTGAAGAAAGCATCACTAACCCTCTTGAAGTGACTTGATCCTTCCTTCATTGTGAGTTGAGGATAAAAGTCATAAATTTGTGATGAATTTCTCGCTCCCTCAAGTGACAAACCTGATAGTTCCTCATTCCTGCAGCCGCATACACAAGATAGGAAGTCATATAAAAATTTCCTGAAGTTAGGACATTCAACATTTGAATATGTATGGCATTGCTGATGTGTTCTGCCCATCGAATAAGATCATAATTTTTACAGATAGTGGCAAATATAAGTACATCCATTCTTGGAAATCTTTGGAAGATGGGAACCCTGTAACTCTACTCAATAGTGTGATAGTATCGTTCACTTCCTGAATGAAGTCTGAGTGTGGAATGGTCTTTGGAACTCTAGACACTGAAGGCTTAGTTTTTTGCTAGGTAGCTCTTGTTAAGGATCTTGACACAAGCCTCTGAACTTGCTTCCCAATGTTCAAGGGTAGACTTAGGAGAAATTGAGGCATACCCCTCGACATCAGGAAGCTTTAACAAATCCTCAAAATAATCAGTGTCCAATCTGATTACAACTGTTCCATCTTCGTCTCTAACCGTTTGAGAGTCTCTATCATAATGTGTTGTAGTTACGAGCACAAATTCCGGACATTGCATTGATGGTCAAAAAGCAGCAACTAGGGAAAGCCCACTATCGTAAATACTCTTCGTCCAAGCATTCTTAGATAGAGCTCTAATTCTACTCCAAAAGTCTGTAATGTCCCCTTCTTGGGACATTCATGAAATAGAAGGTTTACAGACCCTCAACCCAATGGGTTTGAAGATTGAGTTCGAAAGTTGTCCTAAGATGTATGTTATCTATTTCGGAACCCCTTGGAGGCTTCTTTAGTTAGTTAATGTGTACATAGGCTAGTTATTTTTATTATTTAATTAAAAATAATAAAGTGCACATTGTCTTAGTTTATTACAGATTTTATTATAAAGAGAGTTTATGTTTTCCTTCCAAAAGGGAAAGGTCGATCTTTATTGAATATTGCACCCCTTAACTCTATAAAAAGAGGTTGCATTTCCTTTAGTGGGGTTATGTTGATTGATCATTTGATTTCACTCCATGCTTGGAGTATTGAGATGTATGCCCATGGGATGTATGCCCTAGTTCTTGCATTGAGCTTTCTCTCATTTGGATCTATTATTGAAGAATATTGAAGACTCCGTTGTTCTCTCCATTGTGCTCTCTTGTGTTGAATGTATTTATGCATGGTATTTTCACTCTAACATTGGCGACTTGGTCTTGCGTATTGGCATATTTATTTGGAGGATAAATCTGCATTTTTGTGAAGGGTTTGTGGTACTTTGTGACTCTTATTATTGCTGCAATTTATTAGAGGAAAATCGACTTGGTTTGAGGTGTGATCTATCATGTTTTGAGGTTGTTTATGCTAGATCTATTTGTTGTTGTGTCTAATTAATTAATCCAGATGCAAGGGCTGATTATTTGAGTGTTTTGGAAGGGTTTTGTGAGCTGAAAATTATTTAAATATTTTATTCTAACCCTAACAACTTGGAGGCAGATTTGAGTGGGTTTCAAGGCTCAAAAAATTCAATTTGTTAGTTCATTTGAAATCTCATGATTTCTACTTTATTGTGCAATTCGTTTCATGCCAAAACTCCAAGTATTTTGTGAGATATTAATTTTTAAAGTTTCAGTTGTTCTGGGTGATTTATTAATTAATTAACTGTTGCTAAAAAATCAAATCTGGATGTTATTAGAGTTCTAATTAGTTCTCTCATCTAACCCGCCACTTTGGCATACTCCAATCCCATTCTGGGTTGTATTATTGCTGACATTGGGTTATTTGAGGTCAGACTATGAAGATCTAATTTTCCTAGGATCGATTTGGTTAATTAATTAGGAGGAATAAGGAGGAAGTAATTTTAAAAAATTTACGAGTTGATTTGATGCCCTAAATGTGTTGGGCGACCTACTTTTTAAGGCAAAATTAGGGTTTTGTGTTGATTGTGCGAAATCTGATTTTTGCATATTTTTGTGGCCCAATATCTAAAATTTTCATTTGGACTTCTCTAGCCAAAAGATATGAATTTTGGAAAATTGCAACAGTTGGGATTTGAATATTAATTATTTTGCAACAGTTGGGGTCTGATTTTTGCATATTTTTGTGGCCCAATATCTAAAATTTTCATTTGGACTTCTCTAGCCAAAAGATATGAATTTTGGAAAATTGCAACAGTTGGGGTTTGAATATTAATTATTTTCCAACAGTGTGTGATCAAATTTATGTTATTTCCTACCTTGTCCTAGAAGGGGACATTACAGTTATCAGAGCTACTTTCCTCTACTTTTTGTGGGTGTTGTTTACAGAGATTGAATCATAGAGCTTGCTAGTGACGGAGATTTGAAGGCCAAGCTCTATAAGCTTGGGAGACGGCTCAAGAGGCCTTCACTTGAGAAGAGTGTATTGTTCATCACTCTTGAAGAAATGGCAAGTTGTCTATGTTTGTTAGAACAATCAGATTTTGGCACTATGTCTTCAGTTTTAGATCCCTTGGTGGCACATTTGGCTAGATGGGACAGGAGGTGGATGTGAGACTCTTGGTAGTCACATGCATGAGTGAGATTACACTCATAGCAGCCCCAAGCTTACCTTATGATGACATCACTAAGGGGGAGATCTATGAACTCATGGTGGGAAGTTTCCAAAAGCTTTGGGTTACCACCCACCCTCACTTTGGCAAGAGGGTCAAAATTCTGAAGAACATGGCTAAGGTAAGGTCGTGCATTCTCGTGTTAGATCTCAATTGTGAAGATCTCATTTCCCATATGTTTGAAGTCTTCTTTGGTGTTCTACATGAGGACCATTCACATGAGATAATAGATGTCATGCAAACTATAGTAACTCTAATGTTGAATGAGTGTGAAGAGCCTCTGCACTCATTGTTAGTGATACTTGTGAAAGAATTGAGACAAAAGAAGCCATGTATAGCTCACACCTTAGCAAGAAGAGTGGTGGAGCAATGTTCAAGCAAAATGAAGTCATCCATCCAAAGTATGTGTTCCCTTGTTTTTGATGATGAAATTTTGGCATCTAATGATTGTATGAAATTGAGTGGTTGCAAGGATTTGTTTGATGAACATGAAGGGGACATTGGTGTCAAACACATACATGATAAAGGAGAACTAATGGCAAAATCAGATTTGAGGCAAGAAGAAAGTATGGTCACCAAAAAGGGGTATACTCATTCATGTGATATCTCATTTGTGTCTACTTCTATATGGCAAAAAGGAGAAATTGTGGAACATTCATTGCATGATAACAATCTTTTGATGTTTGATGAATTATTTGTGCCTACTAATTGCATCGAGTTGAACATGAGTGCAAGGAAATCAGATTCTCAAGAGGACTATGAGAATGGGGCATCATGGAATGCTTATGGTAATTTGTGGTCCGTCATAATTTTCCGAACAGCATGCCCTAATGGGCAATTGAATGAGGTTTGTCACCCAAGCATGAGTCTCATGGATGTCCCAAGTCATTACCCACCAAGTATGAATGCTTGTGGGAAGGACAAAGGGGTTTTAGACAAGGAAGACGAGAAAGCTAAGTTGTTCCAAACTCAGAAATTCTGAGTTTTAGAGAAGTTGGGGGCAGTCCAAGGTATGATTTTTCATATTTTATTTCTCCTTCCATATTGAGTTTTGATGGGTATGATTATGAGCATGATGGGGAGATAGATATGAGGTGCAACATGGAGTATATTGGTTACATTTTTGTTGGTACTCTTGCTCTTAACATTTGGATGCATGAGGAACATGATGGCAAAGGAAAAAGAGTGATAAACACTCTTCCAAATGAAGGAGATCCTAATGATAAGCTTGTTGGTCCGTGTGAGGATTTCATCATTAAAAGGCATAAAGGTATGATGGCTTCATGTGTTTTACTCCCTCTCATAAGGGAAAGGCATTGGCACAAAGAAAGGTACAAGTTTCCTTGGCTTCTCCATGATAATGTTCACAAATGCATGCAATACATTTCATTTTTCTCCTTTTCTTGTTTGGGGTGTCATCTTGCACATGTTGCTTCATGGGATAAGGTGATAAAAGGAATTGGGTTTGGCAAGTTTCCTTTGAATACATGGATATCATCTTTTTTCTTTTTTCTATTTTCAAAAAGTGCTAACTCCTTTCTCCATGGAAGTCTTGAAGGAAGGATGGATCACATGGACTACACATTGCATGGTAAGAAGTCCATTTCCAAATTGTGAACAACAGTTATGTCTTCCACTTGGATGTTTGGTTGATGTGCTTCCTAAGGTAAAATCAACAAAGGATATGTGTTGGGAATGTTTGGTTGTTGTTGCTTGCATTTGGGTTTCAATGGAAGGTTTGGGAAAAATGAAGGAACATGGTATGAACTCTTCTCAAGGCATTTCATTTTCAGCTGTACATATGGATAATTTTCAGTTTGTTATGGTTGAGGATGAAATTTCAGTTACATGGGAGCCATTTTTATTCACTAGATTGATGTTCTTTCATGTTGGAAATAAAATTTTGAAATGTACTAGCTCCTGCCCCATCATTTTTGTGATTGACATCACTATGATCAGCCTCCCTATCACTTCTATAATTCAGATTTTTGCCATGCATTTGATGATATGGTTGTTGGTGCTTGATTTTGGCTCATGGGTGAATACTTGGGGATGGAAACCAACCATTCTAATTCTGATTTTTGAAAGGAGAATGCATGATTACAGCAGCGTTTGGAGCCACATAACAGAATTTGGGGGCAGCCCATACATGGAGGAGACTAGTATGACATTCACACCATGGAGACACATTGGAAAAGTGTTTTTCAACACTTATTTTTCTAACTTGTTTGCTTCATGTGCAGATTTGAAAAAGAAATTACAGTTGAAGACACTCCTAACTTTTAGGAGAAAAAAGCATCACAAGTTATTGCAAATGCTTCACCACTTGGTTGGCATGGGATCCAGGCTTTGGAAGTGCTACATCTTTTCTCTCAGATGCATGAGCTTGCTATTGCTTGAGGGCAAGCAATCTTGAGAAGGGAGGACTGTAATGTCCCCTTCTTGGGACATTGATGAAATTGAAGGTTTGAAGACCCTCAACCCAATGGGTTCGAGGATTGAGTTCGAAAGTCGTCGTAAGATGTTTGTTATCTATTTTGTAACCCCTTAGAGGGCTCTTTAGTTAATGTGCACATAGGCTAGTTATTTTTATTATTTAATTAAAAATAATAAAGTGCACATAGTCTTAGTTTATTAGAGACTTTATTATAAAGAGAGTTTATGTTTTCCCTCCAAAAGGAAAAGATTGGTCTTTATTGAATATTGCATCCCTTAACTCTATAAAAGGAGGTCGCATTTCCTCTAGTGGGGTTATGTTGATTGATCATTTGATTTTAGTCCATGCTTGGAGTATTGGGATGTATGCCCTAGTTCTTGCATTGTGTTCTCTCTTATTTGGATCTATTATTGAAGAATATTGAAGACTCCATTGTGCTCTCTTGTGTTGGATGTGTTTATGCATGAGTATATTCACTCTAGCATTGGCGACTTGGTCTTGGGTATTGGCATATTTATTTGGAGGATAAACCTGCATTTTTGTGACGGGTTTGTGGTACTTTGTTGTTATTATTGTTGCAATTTATTAGAGGCAAATTGACTTGGTTTGGGGTGTGATCTATCATGTTTTGACGCCATTTATGCTAGATCTATTTGTTATGTGTCTAATTAATTATTTCAGATGCAAGGGCTGATTATTTGAGTGTGTTTGGAAGGGTTTTGATGAGATGGAAATTATTTAAATATTTTATTCTAACCCTAGCGACTTGGAGGCAGATTTCAGGGGCAGATATGAGTGGGTTTCAAGTGCTTCAGAAAATTCAATTTGTTAGTTCATTTAAAATCTCATGATTTCTACTTTATTGTGCAATTTGTTTCATGCCAAAACTCCAAGTATTTTGTGAGATATTAATTTTTAAAGTTTCAATTGTTCTGGGTGATTTATTAATTAATTAATTGCTACTAAAAATCAGATCTGGATATTATTAAAGTTCTAATTAGTTCTCCCATCTAACCCACACTTTGGCATACTCCAATCCCATTCTAGATTGTATTATTGCCGACATTGAGTTATTTGAGGTCGAATTATGAAAATCTAATATTCCTATGATCGATTCGGTTAATTAATTAGGAGGAATTAATTTTAAAAATTTTGGGAGTTGATTTGATGCCCTAAATGTGTTTGGTAACCTACTTTTTAGGGCAAAATTAGGGTTTTGTGTTGATTGAGTGAAATTTGATTTTTTCATATTATTCTTCATATTTTTGTGGCCCAATATCTAAAATTTCAGCTCATTAGGACTTCTCTAGCCAAAAATATGAATTTTGGAAAATTGCAGCAGTTGGGGTTTAAATATTAATTATTTTCCAGCAATGTGTGATTAGATTTATGTTATTTCCTAAATTTTCCTAGAAGGGGCCATTACAAAGTCCGGCAAGTCAATGTGTCTGAGGTCAATATCCCCAATATTATCAACGTTTGATGTGATACTGGAAGGGGGAGCCACCCCTTGGAAACTATACTTCATTTTCTCTTTCCCTTTAGACGACAATTCAAACATTTTCCCCTAGAAGAAACTTTGAAATCTTTACAAAACTCACTAAGACTTGAGGGCGGAAGTCGGGCCTCTGAAATGTAGCAAGGAATCCCCGAAATGTACCGGCAAAAATCGACCCCTGCTCTGTAACCCTAAAGTTCCAACCAGAAATTCCGCTCAGAAGTTAACCTTTGTTGTGCATGCTTTGACTTTTGAAAATACGCTAGTAGCGCTTGTAAGGTGTTTCTCAACGTCCAACTTCCGATGGCGGAAGTTGAAGCCTTTTTTGCAACCCTGAACCCCCGATTTGGTCTACAGCGGAAGTGAGAACCCTTTTCATAGCTCAAACTTCCGAAACGACATTTAGTGATAGATCCTCCTTCGACTTTCAAGAAAACGAGAATTTGAAGCCTAAGCTTCATCAACAACACAACCAGTGAAGTAGGGAAAGACATAAAAACGTTAATCCCAAAACACAAAAAGGAAAGCCCAAAAAATGACACAAAAATGAAGACACCAAGGGCACCCATAATGTCAGGTAAAAGATAGGCAAGAAAAAACAAAAAGAAAGCCTGAAAACCTTGCAAAAATGATCATAACATTAAAACTTACCTAAATACCAAGTGGGTTGAAGATAAAAATGTGAAAATTGCCCAAAATCCATGCAAGGAGTACAGTCGGAGGTAGGTGAAGCATCAGCAAGGTCCGTGTACAAAGTGTCAGGTGAAAAAGACAAGTAAAAAATTCGCCCTTAAATAGAAAAGGGAAAATTAATTACCACGTAGGTGACACGTGTGTTTAGGTGGCATTAAATGCACTGACCTGGCGTTGGAAGTTGACTTGTAGTTTGCATGCAAACTGCACTTCGGGTTCGAAAACCTGAAATGCACTTGAATGGTCGGAAATCGAGTTTTGGAAGTCAACCTGCAGTTTGCATGCAAACTGCATTTCGGGTTCTGAAACCCAAAATACACTTGAGGAATCAGATTTCAGGACTTATCTCACAGTTTGCATGCAAACCATGTTTTGAGTTCCGACTTCCGATTTGCACTAATCTCATATGCATCTCGGGTTTTGGATTTTGGGAGGCAGTTTGCATGCAAACTGCAACTTGACTCGCAAAATCCAAAATCCAAAATACATGAGGAAACTTCATTTAAAAGGCAATTTCCTTAAATACTTTTGTGGATAACAACACTTGATAAAAGGGAAATTTTGCAAGAAAAGTTTTCGAACAGAAGACAAAACTTGGCAAGGGAACTTGTAAAGTTAACAGGGCCTTTCCTTATCATGAAATGGACAAGTACCTCAGTGTTAGAGAAGCTTACTAGCTGAAGATGGGCCCTAGATTTGAATCTTGAGAATTTCAACATTGGTATCAGACCACCTCAAACTGAGTACGGCCTGCAAGGGTGTTGTAAATTGAAATTCACACTCTAACTAGAACCTTAAAGTCCCAATTCAAAACTGTAGTTCTTCTGCTTGAAACTGGCTGACTATGTTGCCATTTCCCAATTTACTTAATATTTCACATTGCTGATAACATAGGATTCTCTTGCAAGAACCAATGGCTTTAATGGAACTGGATGGCACTGTGAGACTTGAACCGATGGCCCCCGTGAATTTTAGGTTATTCTAATTGTCAAAAGTTCCTAAAGGCTAACTAAACCCACTCCATCAGAAATTAAGAACCGAGTTGAATCTTTGGTTGCAGCAGAACTGCGAAATATTATGAGGAAATCATTTCCTTCCGAGAGCTGGAATTTGCAATCTAATCTCATCGTGAATCATAAGTCACGTCAAGCGACCCAAAACATCAATCTCAAACCTACAATATGCATTTTTCCCAGGATTTCTTTCGGTTTCAATATTATAAACAGCAGAAGTTTAAAAGTTTTTCATAAAAAAACTCCCCGAGTGTATCTATATAAGGAAATTAAATTTGCAATCGAGTCTCATCAATATCCTGACAAAATGTGACCTGAAACATTCATTGCAGTTTTTTCGAATTCTTAGAAGAGTAGTGCATGAGAGATGTCGTGTGAGCTACTCTGGCGTCTAAACACAGTTAGGTGCAATGTTGACCATAAAAGGAACTTTCCTTTCAAGAACTTTTTAGTTTGTAGTAGAAGAACTTTACCTGGTAAAAATAACGCTTTCCCGGCTCCAATCCGTGCATAACAGCATCATGAATGTATCCCGGATCCCTCCATCCCAAACTTGTATTAGCAGGTCCATCACACATATCCGACTGCTTATAAGTAAAGGACTCAGCCTCTACCACACCCTTCAACCCCTCCTCTTCAAGCCCATATTTCACATAGCCCTTCAAATCATCCTTGGTCACAAAAATGACACGCATCTCGTCCTCATGGGATGTAAATGCCAGGTGGAGCTGAGCTGGATCATTTAGGTTTTGAAAGGTGACAGCCTGGGTTTTGGCCAACAGATTGGCAGTGGAGGGCAGGGGATTGTGATCTGAGTCCACTGGAGTAGAATTGGTGATCTGGGTGTGGTCCCAGTGGAATATTCTGAATTCATAAGGAGATCTGAGATTGATGAGGGGAAGATTTATGGAACCAGAACCCTTTTTCCAAGTTGGGCAGGAGGATAGAAAAATATAGCCTATGAAATGATCATTTTCGGAGTTGGGAGGGGAATAAATGCCCACCCAATCTAAGTCTGAAGGAGAGGAGATGTCTCTCCATTCGAGGGTGATGTTATCCCCTGAAATGTTCAAGGTCTTTGGAAATGCATCCAGTGTTACACCATAGGCAAAATCCATTATTAGTACAGATGACAGCAGTAGGAAAAATGCATCCATGATGAGAAAAATGAGTTGGACAACAATCCGATGGATCGATTCACTTTAGATTAAACACATGACTTGGGGAAGGGGAGTCTTGACATTTATCTTAGGTTTTGAATGAGTGATATTTGTTTTACTTTTCGCTTCGAGTGCGGGCGTGGCTGAATTGTTGAAGAATCAAGCCTTATGCTTTGCGTATGCTTTTATATTCTATTTTTTTGGGGCACACGGGCTTTAAAAATTTTAGCATCTTGAATAGACTCTCTTCAAGGGATGCTCTCGCCTTTCTTAATTTGCAATCCATTTGCCTATGACACAAGGGCAACGTGATATTAAGATTTTAAATTATTAAAAATATAAAGAGAGAGCAAATTTGATGAAATAGAAGTTATATTACCAAAAATAAAATGGTATAACAAACTTATTCACAAAAAAAAAAAGGTTAGTGGTATGGAAACATTGCTACAAAACCGTCTACATTAGGCGAGTGACGTGGCTTATGAGTACGCTTGCAAAAAATCAATCAATAAACCACTTATAAAAGAAGCAATTTAAGTACAAGGCCACAAGTGGAAGGTCTCTATCATCTAGCTTGCCCCACACTACTATATATAGTGTAAATAACATCATGAATTGTGTCAATCTCACTTCATTTTTTGTGTTTGGTACTTAATTTCCAATGCAAATATGTGGCGCAAAAATTGCACCATATACATAGTAAAAAGGTACCTCATGTTTCCTATTTCCATTTAATAGTAAATTATGTCAAATATCTTTTTTCCCTTATTGTAAAATTATCCCAATACAAAATTAGAGCATTTTTAAGTACGTAATAAGAAATTAGGGTTTGTGGCAATCTATTTTACACTTGTATCACACTTTGCATTTTTATGGAGAAAATATGCTCATGAAATTCATATTGGAAACTGAAGGGCTAATTTTATTACAATAAGGTGAGGAATTTATTACTATTGGAACTTGCCTTTATATTAATAATACAAAAGAGTTACAACAACGGGGTGACTAAAAACTCACGGTACAAAATCAAAATGCCACGAAGGTACGAGAAACGCCAAAATTGGCAACCACAATACCAGAATAACACATAACTACATAACTAGGAACATGGGGCAGTAGCACTAGGCGGTGGAGAAGGATCATCTTTGGGAGGGAAGAACCCCTCGCACTCGGCTCCTCAGATGGAAGATTAATCGCCCAGATGTCAGGATCCAGCATTTGTATATTTAGAGGCACCATGATTCCCCAGTCAGGCAGTGGAGAGCCTCCAAAATTGGCCCCCCAAGGAGGAGAGTTCCAGTTCGAGGAGTTAGCCACAACCTTACTCTGAGGTGGCGGACACCATCTCGGTCTAGAATTAAACGGACCAAGACAGCCCCGAGGAGGGGAAGGATGTTGACTGCGAGAGTGGCTTCTATGACACGGCACAAGGGTAGGTGGCGAGGCACGAGCATCTTCTGGAGGAATTAAATAGAGTTAACGTGTATTTTTATAAAGTTGTTACTTGTGAAGTTTATTGATTGTCACAGTTATTGCGTATCAATTTTAATCATTATCGAAATTGTGTTATTTGATCAAAAGTTTAGATTTTCGTCATTGTATACCTATATGTCATTTTGTGTCATCTCAAAAATGTCTATAAGTCATATTAGTCAAAAGATTTGTGTAATATGTTCATTACATAATATTGTCGTGTTTATGTAGTTTTCAAAGTGTCCTGAAAAGAAAAAGAAATTGCCTTATGGACGCATTTTGGTGGAATCCGACGTCCATATGAGAGAATAAGATGAAAATAATCATATTTTTGGTGAAGATTTTGAAGGTTATAAAGAAGCAAAATGTGCATGGCTTCGAGGGCTCCACTCTTTGACCCCACCCTATATTGTGACAAGAAGCGCACCTAGGGTGCTGCCTCGGGACTCTGCAACGGGTACTACCCCTTGACCCCACTGAGGGTTGCCACCCCCAAACCCCTGCTTTGGAATTTCATAACCAAAGCAATTATTGGTAGGGGAAAACACGTCGACAAAAGGTGGTGCAAATTTACTTGAGGATGGACGCATCGGAGGCTAGAGGTCGATCAACCGACCTCTCATTAGTCACCAATGATAGGGTTGCACAGAGCTATGGTGGAATTTTGTGGTTGTAGACATAAAATCATGCACTTTGGTACATTTCTAGGTCCTAAAAGCATACTTGAATTTATATGATTCCTAAGCGAGAAAACTAGTAATTGAAAGTTATCTTTGGCCTCTGTGCTTTGTTTCTTGTCTTCTCTCTAGTCTTACACACCCTACAACCGATCCAATATTTCACTTGTTTATCTTTTATGGCTTCACACACTAACGCCTAGCCAGGACGTCAGTGCCCAAGCGCCCTCATCCCCTTTGGGTGACCCTAACCTCTTTCCACCTTACTCACTCTTTTTGGGCTTATTTTATCTTTTGGGCATCTTATTTTCTTATGGGTCAACCTTCCAATTGTCAATTATGAAATTCAACTAAAGGAATCATATAAATATAAAGCTATGTGACCAAAATAAAGCACCAAACTCTAAGCATCTATTATCATCACCTAAGGTTGCATCCAAAGGCATCTAAGAGCATTAAAGGCATCCCATCTAGCATCCATTCAAGGGATAAGAGATTGCATTTTTTGCATACACTGTATAGGAAGGGGAAATTCATTATTCCATCCATGCATACTATTTACATTTCTACATCTAATTACTACTCACTATCATGTGCACTTTTACAAGGGCATCCTAGGGCACTATTCTTTCACACACTCGCAAGAATTACATGGAGTTTGAGATGTAGTGCAACACTTGGTCGTAAGTTCACTTAGTCAAGCGGTCGTTGGGGTCAGTCTGACTCCCCATATTTCATCTTTCTTTTTTTGGATTTGATGTGATACCATGGGTTTTATAAGTGAATCTTCGTCTTGTAGGTTACAGGTACATCCAACGATCAAGGAGCGACATATAGGAAACCAACAACGACTATCAGTGAAATTTTTACGACACCAAAAAAATCAAATTCTGACCACTTTTACAGTCACGAATGCCCAACAACAGAATTTGGCACCCTAGTCTAACCATATCTGATAGTCACAAAATTTAATCTGAGTATAGACAACGCAAACCTCCTCCTATTTAGTAGTTTTCCAATCCATATCAGTTCCAAGAAAAGTGCAAATCAGCTAAATTCTTTCCTCTTTCCCTTTCACTTAGGGTTTTATGTTTTATCATCTTATTGCTTGTGTCAAATCTATACTTTAGTATTTATTTATCATACGTTACTCTGTAATTAGGGTTTAACATAAATCTATTTTTGTTAACTAATTTGATGAACCTGACGCTTGAACTCAACCTTGCTTCTATGTATTTTGTCATCTTTTTATCATGGCTGAAACTCATGCACCCTTTACTGATGAAGACCTTTGTGATCTCAATGTTCATCTTGCCGAACATCCGCAATATATAGATCTGCTCTTATTCATTGCTCGTGAGGAGGGCATCAATCTCATTGAGCTTAATGTTCCTACATCCACTACCGCTTCTATGCCTATTGTTATTCAACAACCTAATTCCACCATTCTACCTACTTCCAATTATTTTGTTTCTATGCCAACCCTTACTGATCATTTTACCCCACTATCTCAATGCAAATATGACAAATACTATTATATGTGACTATCATCAATGTGTTAGGCATTCAACTGATCGATGTTTCAAACTTAGGCATCTCATTCAAGATCTTATAGACAATGATGCAATCAAGCTCCCTGATCTTTTAGCGTCCAAGTTGTTTCATGACAACCAAAATCTCAAAATATTCAAAAATCCATTGCCTAGACAAGACAATCAAGTTATTGAGTCTTCAGCCAATCATGCATATTGTGTTGTGCCTACTCCTTCATCGGGGACTCTTGATTTTCTAGTTGCTCACACTAATGCATCTCCACCACTCATCACATTCTTTGATCACGATTATCATGCTACGTTTTCTTCTAATTCACTAAACACCAATGCTTCTATCAGATTTTATATTGTTAATAACACTATGATCAATCCATCGACTCCTATTGGTGTGTGCTCTCTTGCACTCCTCGTCACTATCAAATATCTACTCTCTCAAATTTCATATCTAATTCCCAAATTTTATTGCTACGTCCAGCTTCTAGTTATAGTTAGACCTCTCACCACAGTTGTGCCATTCATTGTGGCACCTTCAATCAAAGGTTGTGACATGCTCTTAAGTCTCCCTTGGCTCTGCGTTGCTCAAGCTATCTTTTCCATGAACCACTTGTATATCAAATTCATTCACAATAAATAAGTTGTCATTCTCAACGGTGTCCCGCCATCCATCTCGTTGCCTCTGCGTCCTCTTAAGGATGTCCTCCTCACTAGCTACAACATTTAGGCCCCTTGGGCCTATCAAATTTAAGGCATATTCTATATCCAGCTCTCCTATTTGCACACGACCTTGAAAGGAATGATAACTAGATCATACCAAGCCAAGAACAAAGATGCTAACCAAACACCACGATCAATAAGATGAAAGCAATTCACCAGAATAACTTTACATAAAACATTTGCAAACAAATGAGAAACAATATCATATATTATTATGGAACTCAATGCAATACATTGAGAATGAGCCTTGCTTAAATAGGCAAGGAATAACAATCTAAGAACCAGTCAAGGTTGTAGATCAAGCCATAAATCAAGGAAATAACTAGTCATCAAAGAACTAGTCAAGACCATAGATTTAGGAGAGAACTAGATATCAAGGATCTAGTCAATACCATAGATCAAGGAAAGAACTATACCTAACAACTAGATAATATCTCCTAATATCTAAATAAGATAAAATAAATATCCACACACATAAGTGGGTGAGGATAAATACAATAAAAGTAAATAAGGTACCTAGGTGAACATGAGCTAAGGTAAATACCTAGTCTAACACCCCCCTCAAGTGAAGCTAGGGGCCAAAATAGAAGTGACATGTCCACAGTATGAGTCCCGACAACTAGGCCTGATGAGGTACTCATGTACAATAACTAGAAAAGAGGGACACCACAAGGTACCCAAAACCAGTAACAACAAAGTAAAGAGAATAAAAACCTGCTCCAAGGCATCCCAAGAAGCTCAGATCAAAAAACTTGTACAATGTTGAAGAAGTTTGGTGTGCCCTGTGGTCTGAATCCACTGCTCGATCACAAAACTCAAAAACAACTGACACTCGGGTTTCACCAGAATAGCTCCATACAAGGATACTGTCAATGGAGTGATGTCGAAAGTGCAAAAAAAAACACCAAACATAATTCGATCAACTGCTGCAAATAGGTGTGCCACGATCCAAGAACAATAACCAAAGCAACAAGGCAAGGACACAAACTCTAGAGTGTCACGATCCAAGAAAAGCCAAGGTAACAAGGCAAGGACATAAAACTCGAAGAAGCAGGATCAACACCACACCCTCCCATACTGATGAATGGGTGGAGTGACACTACAAATCTGTATGAGTTGTCAAAACAACTACTCGAACACTGACAAACTAACACTGGAATGCACCAAAATAGATCCCCCATAAGAGATATTGTCAACATGCCAAAAGTGTCAAAAATATAGATACAAAATCTCTCAACAAATAAGAGAGATACACTCCACCTGCTAAAGAAAAATGCTCAAAACAAGAAGCATCACAATGCAGAAGGTATAGAAAGTGGAGCAAGAGGCCGAATGGTGGAGGAGCCATGCCTGTAGAGTCCTCTCAACGAATTCCTATGTTGCCTCCATGAGTGATCAGATATCCACCCCAAATCAACACGGATGGATGAAGAAGATGCCTGCATATGACTTGGTGTAAAATGCACAATGGGTGCATGCAAAAGAACATCAGAATGTGTGCCAAGTTGATCATGTCCGATACCTAAAATCTTAGGTTTCTCAAGCCTGAGTGAAGGTGTAGAACTCATGTGTTGCTCATGATCCGTCAGAAAGAGCCGAGCGTAAAAAAAAAGGATCTCTATCAATGTGTGATCCCAATGAAGTATCTGCATGAAAACCAATTTCATGGCAAGAATTCCACTTAACATGTGGAATAGAGGAAACAATACCCTATGAATGTCTACAAATGACTCTGTTAGTGAGACCCATAGAACAGAGCATGCGAGAACTGAATGCAGTGGTATGCTTCTCAAAAAAGCCATGCAGCTGAGCAGAAGTAGGATACACAACATGTGGTACTGTAATAGGCACATATGTGGAAGAGCATGCAGTAACAAGCTTCATAGGTGTATGAGCATCAAGAGCAGGAACGGACTCAAAGACTGACAGATCAATGTCAGTGGGTACAAGAGCAACAACTGCAAGTGGACTAGGAGCATGGATATGGTTGTCCACAATATGATGGTGATGTTGTAGGCTAGCAAGTTTGTTCTGCAGGGAGTGTATTATTGTATCCTTATCATGAATGAGTGATTGTAGAAGAGAATTTCACTTCTTGAGTGATCTATTTTCTTCCACAAATTTTACAATATCCTCTTGAAGTCCACATACTTCAGAGAAAAGCATATCATTCTCAGAATCCATGATAGGTACAAACTGCAACTCCCAAAAATTTAGGACGTCGGGCTCAGCCGAAATTACATCCACAATTCATTACAACACTCCTCCATATTTGACACTTTATCATTATAGTGAAATTCTCAAAATAAATATTTCCAATGGAAAGAGCAAAAAAAAACAAGTACTTTTGCAAAAAACAACACTCAAAACCGAGTTACCGATCACAAGTTACAAGCTTTTTAATATTTTTCTCTGTTATTTATTTTAGTTGCCACTAAAACAAAATAAAATAAATTGTTGTTGCCTTCACCACAGAATAAAATTAAAGGTGGCTGAAGCTAAGCACCTACTAGTAGGAATCACAAGCCTTAAGCCCTCATATGACCATACCATATGACCAAGGGCTAAGGATTGACTGCCTCCATAAATGGGTCGGTTAAGGGTTTTTCACACCTTCCAGATCCAATGGAAGCCTCTGTTTTGCATAAAAATGCATGCAGTAACAAAATACAACCAAATCCCAAATATATGAATATACAAATAATTTATTTGTAAAATAAAACTTACAGACAGATGTCAATAGCAATCTCTTGCTCTGATACCATGAAAGGAATGATAACCAGATCATACCAAGTCCAAGAACACAGATGCTAATCAAACACCACAATCAATAAGATGAAAGTAATTCACCAGAATAACTTTACATAAAACCTTTGCAAACAAATGAGCAGCAATATCATATATTATTATGGAACTCAATGCAATACATTGAGAATGGGCCTTGCTTAAATAGGCAAGGAATAACAATCTAAGAACCAGTCAAGGTCGTAGATCAAGCCATAAATCAAGGAAATAACTAGTCATCAAATAACTAGTCAAGACCATAGATTTAGGAGAGAACTAGATATCAAGGACATCAATATTCATAGATATTCAATACCATAGATCAAGGAAATAACTAGTCAATACCATAGATCAAGGAAAGAACTATACCTAACAACTAGATAATATCTCCTAATATCTAAATAAGATAAAAGAAATATCCACACACATAAGTGGGTGAGGATAAATACAATAAAGGTAAATAAAGTACCTAGGTGAACATGAGCTAAGGTAAATACCTACTCTAACAGAGCCAACGTGGGGTTTGTAGCAACAGATATAGAAGTCCATGTTGATCGCTAATGTCAAGTCTATCCACCAAGGTAACCACTTCACAGAGGAAATAATAATTTTGTGTAGGCGACCTATTAGGTATGGAATTTTTACATTTCTGAAATCATCACCTCTTAGGTATGCTCTTCACATGAGTTGAAATTCATCAGCTTTAAGAAAATCCTTCACATAGGTAGCCACCTCCCAGGAAACTTCCTGTCACGAATATGTCACCTATTACTCTAGTCCACCACCTACCTTAGAAGATGCCTCACATACTTTTAACTCCTCAGGAGCCATGACAAATGGAGGATCATTGCCTTGAAAATTAAGAAAGGGAGATGAGCAAAGGGGGAGAATTAATTGAAAACACCAATTTAAATTTTCCCCCACCCATATGAGGTTGAGTTTGATAAGTTCCCTTTATACACCATATTTTTTATGTTTGCTAACCATTTCTTTTTTGTAGGGGTTGTTGATGCATTCTCCTTCTAAGTGGGTGGCTTAAGGGGCATGCTAGGATTGGGTATGATCAGACTTGGTCATGTGAGCTAGACCATAACATTTGATATTGTTTGCTATTAGCCTTAGTCACCCCATACATGCCTCGTTTCTTCTATTTGTTCACACATTGCACTCATTATGTCTAATTGTCCATTTATGTTTGATGAGACCAAACTGAGTCTCATCTATTGCACAAAATAACACTATTCCTTCTCTTAGAAAGTGGTATTTTATAAATGAACCTAATCGCATACACCTTCATACATATTCATTGGGAGAAACACTACTCCTATCACACTCATACTACATACCATTCCGTCACACCCCATCACATACACTACATCTTGCATATCTTGGTTGCACTTACTCTTGCTTGTTGATACTAGTTACATGTTGCATGTTTGCTTAATATGTTAGACGAATATCTAATATGTCATTATCTTTTCTATATACACATACAAGTTCACTTGGTCTTTAGTTGTGAATGCAGACTTTCTACATATATTTACACACAACAATGATGTGTGGTATTGTACCTCTTACCAGTCCCACCGAGGCTCTTGGGGGCATCTAAATTTCTACTCTTACACATCATATGTGCTATTGTTCCATTATTTATTACTTCCTATTCTTACTAGCACATTACTTTCCATTGATCTATACACACTTTGACATACTCTTTATCTTTCTAACATGCTAACGGGTGCTTCATGTGTAGTTTTTTCTTTGCAGGAATATATGACACCATGATTGTTTGTTACACTTTTCTTGACATTGTTTTCCATTGTATGTTATTGTTTGCGAGCTTGCCCTTTGTCTTATATGCACACTGTATGCTTTTGGCCCTCTTCGGCCATGATTATCTTGTGACATTGTGAGCGATGTCCCATGTCTAAAACCCGCTTTTCACAGTCTATCTTGTCTTCTCATTTGTTTTTTACACTATTTTCTAATTTCATGGTTACTACTTTTCCTACTAAAACACACATCTAGCCACTTTGTTTGCATGTGCCTTGGTTTCTGCCATGCACATTCCCCCCATACAGGGTATCCACTTTAGTTCAGTTTCAAGTCCTCTCCTTTGGACCACATTCTCGCATGCACCCCAAATGAAGGGGCATACATTGGGTGAATCAGTCACCCCATACAACAGCTCATAGCTACATATCAAATGTGTTCAGTAAAGAATTAGAACAGACTACAGTTACAAAGAGGAACCACAATCTGACTTGGGTCCTCAGTTCAACATAGACACCAGTGCCTAAATACAGACACTAGCACCTGGGCACTCTTGACCTCTCCTAGGTGCCTATGTCCTGGGGGTAGATATAGCTACTTTCTCATATCAACACAGGTTTTAGTAGTTCATAGATAATTTTTCACAATACAAACATAGTCCTCCATTAAGTAGAATGCATTCTTTCTCCATTTATACTTGGAACAAATACAGAAATAAATACCGTATAACTCAGAACAAAACAGGATCACACCATCTGTAGTGGTGTAATATTCAGGAATTAGTCATGGAAGAAGAGTAACACTAGACCTCTCTCCCCAATACTCTTCTGTTGTGGCATGAGATAGCCCAAAAAACTCGCACTTGGCATGAGATCACCCAAAAAACACATTCTTAGTGTGAGATCGCCCAAAAAAATCACTTTTGGCATGATATCATCTAAAAAATCACTCTACAAAATAGTTTCACGACATCTTTCTACACTTTTACACTTCTATACATCAGGTACACACTTTTCTTTTTACTACTTTTATAGAGTTTTCATAGTACATGACTTTGATTACTCTTTCGCTCTTCTTTTACAGGTTCATCCTTAATACACAACAATAAGCATCCCTACATCAAGCACAACAACAAATTTAACAAGGTACAACAAAAATACGCTTCACCCCTAGGGTCACTTCCTCTTTCTTAGCTTACACTATTCATTTTTATCACTTCACTCTTTCACTTATCTCCTCAGCATGTTATTGCCATCACACTCTACATGGTTATTAGGTACACATCTCTTATCTACTTTATGTTATCGAGTATTCACTCAACAACATAAAGTAAGGGAAAATGTAGATACAAAATCATGCACTTGGGTATATTTCTAGGTCCTAAAAGCATACTTGCATTTATATGATTCCTAAGTGAGAAAAATAATAATTGATATCTATCTTTGGCCTCTTTGCTTTGTTTCTTATTTTCTCTCTAGTCTTACACACTCTACATCCTAGTCGGTATTTCATGTGCTTATCTTTTATGGCTTCAGACACCAGTGCCCAGCCAGGATTCTAACACCCAGGTGCCCTCGTCCCCTATGGGTGCTCCTGACCTCTTTCCACATTACTCGCTCTTTTTGGGATTCTTTTATCTTTTGGGCATCTTATTTTCTTATGGGTCGGCATTCTACTTTTCAATTATGAAATTCAGTTAAGGGAATCATATAAATACAAAGCTATGTGACCAAAATAAAGCACCAAGATCTAAGCATCTATTATCATCACCTAAGGTTACATTCAAAGACATATAAGAGCGTCAAATGCATCCATCTAGCATCCATTCAAGGGACGGGGGACTGCATTTTTTGCATACACTGCATAGGAAGGGGAAGTTCATTATTCCATCCACACATCTATTTACATTGCTACATCTAGCTACTGCCCATTATTGTGTGCACTTGCACAAGGGCATCCTAGGGAATGATTCTTTCACACACTCACAATAACTACATGGAGTCTGAGATGTAGTGCAACACTCGGTCATAAGTTCACTTAGTTAGGTGACTGTTGGGGTTAGTCATACTCCTCATATTGTATCTTTCTTTTTTTGGACTTGATGCGGTACTATGGGTTTTATAGGTGAATATTTATCTGCTAGGTTATAGGTACATCCAAAAATCAAGATGTGACATACATGTGACCAACAATGACTATCAACAAAACTTTTTTGACACTAGAAAAATTAGATTCTGACCACTTTCGCAATCACGTGTGTCTGACAGAATACTCTGGAGCCCCTGACCTAGTCCGACACCCTAGTCCATCCTTATCCGACAGTCACAAAATTTAATCTGAGCATTGACAACTCATACCTCCTCTTATTCAACAATTTTCCAGTCCATATCAGTTCCAGGAAAAGTGCAAATCAGCTAATTCCTTTCCTCTTTCCCTTGCAATTAAGGTTTTATGTTTCATAAACTATTGCTTGTGTCAAATCTATACTTTAACATTTATTTATCATATGTGACTTTACAATTAGGGTTTAGCATAAATATATTTTTGTTAAATCAGTGGTGTGTATTTTGTTTTCTGCTATGATTTCAGAGTTCTGGTTTCTGGTGTTCTTCATTTTTAGTTGTGTAATGTGATTCTATTTTAGAGTTCTTGTTTTATGTTGAATAAGTGGAAAATTCATATTGAGGGGGGAACATGATCTCAATGTTCCATTTCCATTTCTTCCTCCTTTTTCAAATTTGTATTTATTGAATAGTAATTCCTATGTACTTACCTGATGTAATAACATAATGAATAGATGAAAGCACAAGAAAAAGTTGCATCATGATAGTTTGGTTGTTGGTTGTTCTGTAAAACCATATTTTGTTATGGTTATTGGTAAGCCACTTGAAAAACCATCTTTTTTGAGGTTGTTGGCTAACCTGAAAAAATCATCCTTGTCGGTTCATAATTGTCTAGTAAAACCATCCTTAAAGGTTATTAGTTATCCTGAAAAACCATCCAAATCATGAGCACACACGAGTGGCAAGTTGCAAAGGAAGTGTGATTGTTTTTCTCCCATGTTCATATTAAGGGGGGAATGTTAGGAAATAATTATATTATAGTGCTCCATTGTAATAATTAGTATATTTGTGAGGGTTGTTGAATAATTAGTTATATGTTTTACGTGTATAATGGTTGTTATAACCACACACGTAAATATGTTTGGAGGAATATTGGGTGGTTGTGAGAACACCCGTAGAATAGTGTGCTAGAGATACTTATGGATTTTGTTCTCCTTGAATGTAGGAGAAAGTCCTATATCTTTATATATCACTTCATTGAATAATAGAGAACATTATTATTTTCCCTGTGTAAGTCTGTTGTACTGAACAATTTTCACCTATGTATACAAGTTTTCTATAATTTTTTCACATCTAGATTACTTAGTTCAAATTAGTATGGGGGCTATGAAAGTTTTCATTCATTCTTAGTACAAACATTTAGCTTTAGGATTAGTTTCAGGAATCTTGGGGGCATGACTCCTTCATTTTTTAGTTTCGTTAGCACACTTTCATCATATTTTAACATTTATTTTAGTTCCTATTCAACTATTCAACATATGGGGATATTTTTGGGGTACCTATTCTCTTTTGTAATTGTAGACACAAAATCACACACTTGGGTACAAATCTAGGTCCTAATCATGTACTACAATTCATATGATTCCTAAGTGAGAAAACTAGCAATTGATAGCTATCTTTGGCCTTTTTTCTGTGTTTCTTATTTTCTATTTGGCCTTTTACACCCTACAACCCAGTCATTTACTTCATTATTTTATCTTTTACGACTTTGGACATCTAGCACCTAGACAGGATTCCAACACCTAGGTGCCCTCATCCTTCTGGGTGCCCCCGACCTCTCTTCTAATTTACTCGCTCTTTTTGGGAATATTTTATCTTTTAGGCATCTTATTTTCTTATGGGTCAACCTTTCAGTTGTCAATTGTGAAATTCAACTAAGGGAATCATATAAATATAAAGTTATGTGACCATAATAAAGGACCAAGCTCTAACATCTATTATCATCACCTAAGGTTGCATCCAAAGGCATTCTAAGAGCATCAAATGCATCCATCTAACACTCACTCAAGGGACAAGGGAGTGCATTTTCTGCATACACACATAGGAAGGGAAGTTCATTTTTCCATCCACACATCTATTTACATTAATACATCTAGCTATCGCCCACTATCATGCTGCACTTGTGCAAGGGCTTCCTAGGGAAATAATTATATCACACACACATAAGAACTACATGGAGTCTGAAATGTAGTGCAACATTGCTTGATTGTAAGCTCACTTAGTCAAGTGACCACATGGGGTCAGTCTGACTCCTCATTTTGCATCTTTTCTTTTTGGGATTTGATGTAGTTTGAGGGTTTTGTAGGTCATTTATCTCTTTACAGGTTTCATGGCATTTGGAAAATCATCTAAAGACATATAGGTGACCAAAAGTGACAACTACCTGACACTATGTGACACAACAAAAAACAATAGGTTCCCAGCTCCTGTGCACAGTCACAGGTGCCCAACAAATATCCCTAGTGCTAGGTGCCCTAGTCTCGGCTGTATCCGACAGCTCCAAAATTTTACAAAGGAAATTATGACAATCTACCCTTCTTGTTATCAGTTAATTTTCAATCTATACATCATCTTTGAGAAATTCTAACAAATCAACTAAGTCTTTTATCCTCTCTCTTGCACCTAGGGTTTCTATTTTATTAGCTTATTTACTTTTGTCAAAATTTGTACTTAACATTTATTTATCTTATGTTACTTCTATGAAATTAGGGTTTACAAATTCTATATTTGTTAAATCATTTGGTGAACCCATTTATTCAAATTCAACCTTGCTTCTAGACTTCTTTGCCCATTACCTGTAGTGGTCGTTTTATGGTCTTTTGAGAAAATCGAACTCCATTCAGCTTCCATAGGGTTTCTAAATCAATGGCTAAATCTAATAATCCTTTTGCCAACTCTCAAAATGTTCCTCTTGAAAATATTGAAACATTTGATAGTGAGAAATCTCTATGATGAGGACACCAACATTGATCAAGAACAACTTGAAAAGGTTCCAATTTTCATCAAGATTTCATTGTCTATTCCTACGCATCCTCCCATATTCTCTATGCCTTTATACTGTTAAAAACTATTGATATGGTTCTTCCTTAGGTGTCATGGTTCCACTCAACCCCTCCATATTCCACTTTCATTCTCACCTCTTACCACTTGATCTCACACTTAATGCTTCTCTTCAACTGGCTTCGTCAAACACCTGATTTAACTTCTTTATATCAGGATCTCCAAACTCAAATTCGTCAACTTTAAATCAGCTACTTCTCGTGCATCTCCATCTCTTGATTCCACCTTATTCCTTCATACTCCTTTCGTACACACACCATTTCCACTTATGCACTTCCTCCAAAATTTGTCACCCCTAAGCTTCCCACCTTCAATGGCCATGGTGACCCTCAAGAGCATCTCCGAGTATTTCATGTGGCATGTCTAGATTATGCAGATGATCATACTTTACTAGCAAATATCTTTCCTAGAAGCCTCCAAGATTATGCTATGTGTTGGTTCTACGATCTACCTATCCATTTGGTAACATCATTTATGCATTTAGCCGATGATTTTCTTGCTCATTTTCAATCAATATTGGTTCTAATATATCCTATGCTCAACTTGCACAAATCAAACAAGGATCTAATGAGCATCTAGTGGATTATGTCTTATGATATAAGAACAACTTAGCTAAGATGTCTAATGTACTTACAGACTCTAAATTGCAAGATATTTTTGTCTAAAGTCTTTTGTCTCCTTTGCAAGAGAGTGTCATCTTTGAGACCTCTCCATCATTTGATCAGCTATGTCATACTCTTAAGTTATGTGAAAGAAAATTATTATCTATGGGAAAGCTTAAATATCATGATCAGGCTTCATCTTCTAATCAGTTTCAAAGAAAATCTACTTTCAAGCCATCTACTAATCCCACTGAAGAAAAATATATTGTTAACATTGTCTCTACTCCTAAAAAGATTCAATGACAGCCTCTAAAGCGTACATTCACAAAATTTCCTTGTGCTCCACATATTCTATTGCCACAACTTATTGAGAGAAATCTTATTATGCTTCCTCCTCCAACTTAATCTTGGATCCATCTCACCCTAAAGGATGTAATTATACAAAAATACTAGATGTGACTATCATCAATGCATTGGGAATTCTACCGATTGATGTTTCAAACTCTGACATCTTATTCAAGATCTTATTGACAACAATGTAATCGAGCTCCTTGAGCCTTTGACATCTAACTGGTCAATGAAAATAAAAATCTAAAAATATTTAATGATCCTCTCCCTAAGCATGACAAACAAGCTTGTTGAATCTTCAGCTAATCATACATATCGTGTTGTGCCTCCTCCTTCATCGGGGCTCTTAATTTCTATTTTCTCATACTGATGCATCACCACCATTCATTACATTCTCTGATCACGATTATCATGCTACATTCTCTTCTAATACACTACACATCAATAAAGCTTCCATTGGACTCATGTATTATCAATACAATGATGATCCATCGATTCATATGGGTGTGTGCTCTATTGCACTCCTTATCACTATCAACTATCCACTCTCTCATATTTCATATCCAGTTCCTAAATCTTATGGTTATGTCAAGCTTCCAGTTACAGTTGGGCCTCTCACCATGCTTGTGTCATTCATTGTGGCACCTTCAATCAAAGGTTGTGACATGCTCTTAGGTCTTTCCTTGACTCATTGTCACTCAAGTCTATCATTTCCATGAATCACTTGTGTCTAAAATTCATTCACAACAATAAATTTATCACCATCAAGGGTGTTCTGCCATACACACCGTGGCCGCAACCTCCTCTTGAGGTTTCCATTGCACTAGCTAAAGCATCTAGGTCCCTGGACCTCTCAAATCTAAGGCATATTCTGCACCTATCTCACTCATTCACACATGACCTACTCGCCCTCATCGGTTGCTAGTCCATCTTCTCACCTAAGTCCCCTTCTCAGGGAAGCCCCTTCACATAGAAATTCATTCACCTCCTTCACCTCCTCAGGTCTCCTTCACATAGGTGCTCATCACCTCCTTAGGTCTCCTTCACATATGTGCTCATCACCTCCTTGGTCTCCTTCACATAGGTTTCATCACCTCCTTAGGTCTCCTTCACATAGGTTTTATCACCTGCATAGATCTCTGTCATATACATCAGTATCATACACTACTTATCTTAGAGCATGGTCACACACCTTTATCTCCTCACACATCAGGTGGAGGACCCTTTCCCTTCAATTTTTTTGGATAGTTTGATCATCATCATACACTTGGGGGGAATCATGCTTACTTTCTCCCCCTCCTAGCATCATAGGTGTCTATCATTTCTACTATTATGCTCTGTGCTTCATACTTCCTACTTCTAAACATCATTACACAACTTGATACACTTTTTATCGTCACTACCCTATGACACACTCTAGTTCCAAGGTTCATACTTGAGCTATTGAGGGTACTACATCTGAAATGAACCTCACCTTTACACATTTCATGCTTCACACTTCACGATGATATTTTCATTAAATTCCTACACATCATATCTATTCTACAATCTACACTCTATGCTTCATTGGTCTATATTTCCCATGCACACAATTGCAAACCATTTGATGCACTCTTGTTCTATGGTTCATTCTTGATTGTTCGAGGGGTATTTTATAAATGAACCTCATCTCATCTCATACACATTCGCTGGGGGCACGTTACTCCTATCACATTCAATTTGCATTCCATTCCATTCACACTCACAGCATATTGCATATCTTGGTTGCACATACTCTTGTTTGCTTATACTTACATGTACACTTTTCTTACTATGTTAGATGGATATCTAATATGTCATTATCTTTATCTATATACACATGCATGTTCACTTGTTCTTTAGTTTTGAATGAATACTTTCTATAGATATTTACATGCAACAATGATGCTTGGCATTGTACCTCTTACCAGTCCCACTGAGGCTCTGTGGGGGCATCTACTTTCTACACACTACAGGTGCTATTGTTTCATTTTATACTACTTCCTATTCTTACTAGCACACTATTTTACATTGATCTATACATGCTTTGACATACTCTTTATCTTTCTAACATGTAATGGGTGCTTCATGTGCAACATTTGTCTTGTAGGAACTATTTTGCCACCATGGTTGTCTGATACATTTGCCTTGCTATTGTTTGACATTCTATTGTATGTCATTGTTTACGGGCTATGCCCTTTGTCTTTATGTGCACTTGTATGCTTTTTACCACTTTGGCCCTAATTTTCTTGTGACATTGTGAGTGATGTCCCATGTTTGAAACCCACTTTTTATAGTCTACTTTGTCTGCACATTTCTTGTTACATTTTTTTATATTACATATTTTTCACTTTTCTACTAACACATGTTTCTAGCCATATTTTTTGCATGTGCCTTGGTTTCTACCATGCACATTCCCTCCCCTTGTAAGGGTATCATTTCATATCAACATCCGGTCCTCTCCTTTGGGCATACATCCTCCTTAACGATGCATGCACCCCAAAATGAGGGGGCATACATTGGGTGAATCAGTCACCCCATACAACAACTCTCGGAGCACAATTATAGCCTACATAGTAACATAATCAAACAGAGTTATAGTCATAGAATGGAACCAGATTCTGACTTGGCTCCTCAGTTTAACACAAACAATAGTGCCCAGATACAGACACTAGCGTCTGGGACTCCTGACCTTTCCTAGGTGCCCCTATGACTAGGGGGAAGTTACAGTTACTTTCTCATATCAGCACAATTTTTCAACAGTTCACAAAGCATTTTTCACAGTACATGAACAATCCTCCAGTAATAAAAGAATGCATTCTATCTCCTTTTCTACTTGGATCGAACTACCGAAACAACATGGAAACTAAACACAATCACACCAGCTACAGTGGTGTATAAATTCGGGAAGCAGTCATGGAAGGAGAGTAACACTAGACCTTTCTCCCCAACACTCTTCTATTGTGGCATGAGATCACTTAAAAAAACACTTGGCGTGAGATTGCCCAAAAAAATCATTCTTGGCGTGAGATCGCCCAAAAAACTCACTCTTCTACAACAATTCAGGACATTTTCTATCCTTTTCACTCTTCACGGATCAAGGTGCACAATTTCCTTTTTACACATTTTTACATACTTTTACATACTTTTACAAGATTTTTCATAACACATGACTTTGACTACTATTTTTCTCTCTTTTTTGTAGGTCTGTCCTTAATACACAACAAGAAGCGCCCATACATCAAGCTACAATAACATGTATAACATGGTACAACACTATACGCTTCACCCCTAGGTCACTTCCTCTTTCTTAGCTTCCATGCTTCATTTTTATCACTTCACGCTTTCACTTGTCTCCTCGACACGCTTTCACCATCAATTTACAAGGAATGAAGGTATGCAAATTCTAAACTACTTTATGTTATCGAGTATTCACTTCAACAACATAAATTGGGGGCAAAATGTAGACACAAAATCACACACTTGGGTACATTTATAGGTCCTAATCACATATTACTATTCATATGATTCCTAAGTGAGAAAACTAGCAATTGACAACTATCTTTGGCCTTTTTCTATGTTTCTTATTTTCTATTTGGCATTCTACACCATACAACCCTGTCAGATACTTCATTGTTTTATCTTTCAAGACTTAGGACACCAACCCCCATACAATACCCCAACACCTAGGTGACCTCATCCTATTTCTGAGCGCCCTCAACATCTCTTTAATTTACTCTGTTTATCTTTTGGGCATCTTATTTTCTTATGGGTCGGCCTTCCAATTTTCAATTGTGAAATTAAACCAAGGGAATCATATAAATACAAAGATATGTGACCATAATAAAGGACCAAGCTCTAAGCATCTATTATCATCACCAAAGGTTGCATCCAAAGGCATTCTAAGAGCATAAAGACATCCATATAACACTCAATTAAGGGACAAGGGACTACATTTTTCTACATACACACATAGGAAGGGAAGTTCATTTTGTCATCCACACATCTATTTACATTAGTACATCTAGCTATTGCCTGCTATCACATGTGCTTGCGCAAAGCACTTCCTAGGGCACAATTATCTCACACATAAACAAGAACTACATGGAGTCTGAAATGTAGTGCAACACTTGGTTGTAAGTTCACTCAGTCAGGTGACCACTGGGGTCAGTCTGAACTCCTCAATTTACATCTTTTCTTTTTGGGATTTGATGTAGTTTGAGGGTTTTTCAGGTCTTTATCTTTTTGTAGGTTTCAGGTGAATTCAGTGATCATCCAATGACATACAGGTGACCATAAGTGATAACAAGCGACACTTGTGTGACACAACAAAAACCTATTTCTGATCTCTTAATGCGGTCATAGGCACTCAACAGAGGTCTCTAATACCTAGGTGCCCCTGACCCAATCTAGGAGCCTTGGTCCGAGATCATCCAACATTTCTAGATTTTATTGGACATAATTGTGATAGTCTTACCTTCTTGTTTCTCATTTCCTTCAGTATGCATAGTCTTGACATTCAACATAAATAATAGAAGTCTTTTATCCTCTCTCTTGTACCTACGGTTTCAAATTCATTAGCTTATTTTCTTGTGTCAAAATATGTACTTAACATTTATTTATCACACATTACTTTGCAATTAGGGTTTTACAAATTCCATATTTTTAAAATTAGTTATGTATGCCCTTACTTGTAAAACCAAGTCTATACCCATCTATAGCGGTGTGATATGTGGGGTTATGGAAGGAAACAAAGTAGCTAAGGGATTCACGAGGAAACTTTCTTCTCCTCTTACACTTAAATGAGAAGATATCGATATTGCTAAATAACTTTGTTATATGGTCTTCTTCCTTTGTAAATGTACATTTGTACCTAATTCTTATTTTCTCTCTTGGTCATATCCATGTTGGGTTGCATGCACCTAGCACTCTAGTTTCTCCTCGACACTGACTAGGGAATGATCACCCCCAATCCTTCATAGAAGTTTAACAAATACAAATATCCAAGAAAAAGTAAACAATAATAAAAAATGTGTATTATTTTCTTTTTTACATCTTTTTACTTCACATATATGCAAATGCAAATATTTTATGTTACATGATTTACTTGAGTTATAGTTAATTATCTATCACATAAATTAACTATACTCTATGTTGCAGGTTTCATCATGGATCATGCCAATACCAAACACAACAATGCAACTACAAAACAAACATTCAAGCAAAGGAAAAGTGTGTTTACATGTCCAGGTACAAATTCCTTTAAGTATGTAAATTTGAATTTCATACTTAAAGGGGGTAAAATTTAGACACTCAATTTTGGTAATTTATACTTTGGAAATCATTGATTTGATTATGCACTCTTCCTATGATAAATAAAAATTATCCATTCCCACTTAGCACTTTCTGAGGTCCATTTTTTACTTGTTCATCATTGTACACTAACATGTCGATAGATTCTACAAAATAAAATGCACAAAATCAGTAGACAAATATCATTCTATCATCTCCAAACTACATTTGGCACATTTCCTGCTCCTATTGAACACTATACGCATTGGTCAAGATTGTACATCTGTTCATAACCTCATTATATGGTCTTGTACTAACATGTCTTCCAAATGCAATTTCAAATTGACATCTTTTGTTGGGTCTTATAATTCATCTGGATTGGCTTATGTTAAATAAATCATCTATGAGACCCTATATAAACAATTAAACACTACCTCATTTTCTAACCTGGAACTCCTAAGACAAAGTATTAAAGCACTTACTTCATATACTCGCAAAAGGTATGTAAAGCTCCCAAAATCTTGCAATAACACATCTGAATTAATTAGGACAACACTCACATCAGGTATGAAGCTACAAACTAAGTCAAGGTGTAACAAAACTTTTTACTCCTTCAAAACTAAGGGAATTTTTATTTTTTTAAAACTCATTAATTATAGTTAATGTCTTCATAGAATTTAACACACAACAATTAAATTCCATCATACCAGTGTTATAATTCCCTTAAATTATTTTACGCCGAAATGAACAACGTCATTCAAAAAAACCACTGAATTATTCCAACACTATTAATTATCTTGATGCCTTCAATGATTAATAGCTTATAGTAAATTAATGTAACATTAATCAATGTTTAGAATCTAACCAGAAAAGCTATGATAACCATGTGCAACTGCAAGGGTTTATAGATATTCCCGATCCCCCTTAATCACTCCTCCCAAGTGCGTATACAAAATATACAATTTAGTTTAACCTTTTTAAAGGTTTAGAGAATGTGTATCTTCTTAGTGTAGCTTCTTAGACATAACATAGAAGAAATGGTGATCGATAATGCAATCAATCCTTTGAAATATTATGGCCATAGTTTAGGGCATCACACTAGCTAGCCTAGTTTCATGACTACACATAAGCCACATGAAACCTATCCCTCCATTCACCACACAATCATCTCATTCATAGTATCAGGAATCATTTCAATTTCATAAGTTATTATGTTCATTGTTCATCAAATTTCGTAATCACCAATGTCCATTATTCATTACTAGGTTGATTTAATTTATTAGGACATATAAGTAAATGTGTACCCTATACAGGTGATCTCAAAGTACCCTTGTACTTCATTTCATACTGTTGTAATTTGATCATATGACAATGATACTTAACCAAGTGATTACATGTCGATGTTGTTGAAAGACAACAACTTGTTTGTATCGTATAGACTGATTATATCATCCTAGTTATGTAGGTCAATAGATAAGTCTTGTGCTATTTATCAACATTAAGTACACCATTTATAATTGTTCCCTTGAGTACACCTTCATAATAACTAATTCATAGTTACACGCACATGATAAGGAAGGTACAATAATTTATAACGAGTCATTTATTAATGATCATAATACAAAAGTGAGGTATCATTTTCCATGACTATCTCTTTTACATTTTCACCGTAATAGGTTGTCGACGTTCTTACATGATTAGTCATCAAACACATGATTAATCAATGTACAAATATCATTTACTATATAATTTAAACATGTTATTATATTATTAAATAACTTGCAAGCATACCTTAACAATATATTTCTTTGACGTAGTATAATGTCTTGTCGTAACATACATAATGATAACAATAAACATCAAGTTGTACTTTGCAATAATACATTATAGTCTTCCGTAATTTTGGCATCATAACACTTAATAGGGTCACATATACGTTGTAAAACAATGACATATATTATATCATGGAGGGTAACATCTTGTTAAAATTAAATATCAATATCACAACAATAATAAAATATAACATGCCTTTGATTGCCTTTCTTACATCATGCAAAGTAATTCCTTTAGCTTTTAACATTACAAGCATGTTCATGATAATCTATAAACAAATCAATGTCAATCAAATATAATATAATCACGATATTTTACAATTTAATCCATGCCAGGAAGTTTATCGTAACTAATATTTTATTTCTTTCCGCATTACTTTTCAACCTATATGATACAGTTAAACATTGTACATGGTCAGTTCCAACCGAACTGGCTTGAATAGTCATTCTCCTCAACTTTAGATTTTATTTGATATAATGCATACATAAAAATATTTCAACAGTACTACATGTTCAAGATATCAAATAAACTAAGATAAAGTAACTGATGAAGCATATATATATATATATATATATATATTATACCCCCAAATATCATTACTAACCACAAGGTGACCTTTACCCACATTAACCAATTTATTGGCTAATGATAACAATAATTTCATAATAGTGATACCTTTGAAGGGTCAACAATTATTTCCATTATACTATCAATATTAGCTGATATTAGTCTATCACAATCCTTTTTTGTCAAAGATTTCATTCATAAATGAAAACAATATTCACTTTAAAGGAACTAGTCACCGAAGCCATTCATGTATTATATTTCCTTGTCTATGACTATATCATTACTTCTATCCATTATTTCATGAATGGAAACATTATACATGTTACTTCTATAACAATGTTATCAACTAAATTATAGTTATCACATCATTCATAATACATGTGTCACCATGGACTTTCCATCAAAGATGTTCTTAATCAAGCCATATTTTGATTTTCTTATTTTTTTGAAAAAATATAATAAATACCTATATCTTAACTCTTTATGATCATGTCCTTGCCTTAACATATCGACACACTAAAGATTAATACCCACACTATTTAGGCAGTGAAAAGATTAATGATTTTGACCTTACCAATAAGACAATGTGGAATACCTTAAATGAGTCAAAATATCATAACCTTATCCAACTAGACCAATTAAGTTCCTTAATTTTATAAAAACAACAATGCCTGGTTTGATAATGTAATTATTACTTCCATAATACAGACATAGTTCCTATGGTTGTTTATAAAATTTCAATGACACAACATGTAACAATTTGATAATCACAATGTACGAATTTTAAAAATAGAACTCATTACGTTGCACATATTGATGCCCAAAGAATGGGGTTTTAGTCATAAGTTCCTGTCGACACTAAAATTTTCCTCCGTAATTTCTATTTCATTAATGTATGTATTAGGAATAGGATGTTGTTAAGTATAATTAGTAGTAGCATCTGATAGAAGATAACGGCGCTGCTAGTACGACGCCGCCAATAATGTATAGTATGGTAATAGTCAAAAGTACAATAAGAATGTTGTGGTAAAAAGTAAATATTTGTCGTAAGTGGTCCGGTAATGTTAAAATGTCAAAGTTGGGGTAAGTAGAGAAGTAGGGTCTACATGATTAGGAATTAGAAATATTATATTGGTAATAAGGACAAGGAGTGAGGTCATAAATATTTTGTGTATTTTATATGTAAAAAATTTAAAAATGTGGAACCCATGTGAAATGATAAGGTTTATCTTATCTTAAAAGATAAGCTTACATGTACAGATAAGAGTTAAGGTATGGAATATTATTTGTCAGAGTGGATTTCTTATCCTATCTTACAGATAAGATGGATAAGCCTGGAAGTTCTATAAATAAAGAGGCCACCCCTCTCATTTAGCATAGAAGGAAGTAGTGAGAAATATTGTATGAAGTGTGTAAAGGAAACCATCAGTTTAAAGGTGTGTTGAAGAAGCCATTAAGAGGTGTAATTGTAAATTTTCTCCCATAGTCTTGGTGGAAGGCAAGTGAAGTCAATAACACTTGAAGTACCTCATGGGTCAGATTGTAACAATTTCATGTTAATATTATAATTTACTCTAATATTTTAGATTTATCATCATTCCTTCTTATCATAGCCGATGGTATTCTTGTGTTATGTTTGTTGTTGTGTTTCTAGATTACATCCACCAAACTAAAGGCTGTGCATTAGTAAATAATCATAGCATGAGGAGTTCCCGGTGAAGAATTATCATAGTGCCCAACTGGTGATGACATTTTGGTTCCGTTGCTAGGACCATTCCTCGTTGGTGGATTTTTTGGAGAGATATTCCCACTTAGTCAAAAACAATTTGGAGGGTAATCTTGTTTTTACTGTGCATAGTAGTTACCATGGTAAAGTCATTTGTGCCGTGAATAGTATTTACCGCAGTAAAGTCACTTTTTATCGTGAATAGTATTTACCGTAGTAAAGTCACTTTTTACCGTGAATAGTATTAACCGCAGTAACTTCACTTTTTATTGTGAATAGTGTTTACCACAGTAAAGTCAATTTTTACCACAGTAAGTCAAGTTTTTACCGTAGTTTACCGTGGTCATTTCTATTTTCTATTATAGTGACTTCAATTATTTGTGCACATAAGTCTTGTTGATTGTACTTGTGGGTTGGTATTTCATTGTGGTTACTTTTGAAAATGGGGAAGATTCCTGTTTTTTCAGCCCAATCTAATGAAGATGCTTCCTCTTTCATTCAAGAGTTTAAACGATCTTGTATTTGTAATGGCCTTATAAGAAGGGAACAATGGACTGAATTTTTTCCTACCTTTTTGGATGGTTCAGCCCTTAGGTGGTTTGAAACACTAGGTGATAATGTGAAAAACTCATGGGATTTATTAACTGAAAGTTTTCTTGAAGAATTTGGTGAATAATAGAGATATGCAGATCTCATGATCGATATCACAAAGCTATCCCAAGGAGAGAAGGAGAAGATAAGGGATTATCATGCTCGTGTTCTAGAGCTAAGGAGGAAGCTCGATGCCTAGATCCGGAAGGAAGGATTAGCGGATGGGTTGATGAATGGTGTGGATAATCTCCTATGTAAGCACTTCATTCTTGGGATGAAGCCAGAGATCAGACAACAAGTGAAGTATGACCGCCCAACTACCATTGAACAAGCAAAGGAGATTGCAAGAAGGCAAGAAGAAAGCATGGAAGAGGAGCCCAAAGAAATTTTTGCTAAAGTAGAGCCTACAGCAGCACCTTTGGTCCAGAATCCACAACCACTCTCGGTGAGCACAAATCTTTTTCCTAGTACATCTATTGAGTATAAAGATCTGCTCAAGAAGATGGGTCAGTTAACTATTAATCTTCTCCAAGGAAAAGAATTTAGTTCTCAGGAAGGAGATAGAGGTCTAAAAAGAAATATTTCTGAAGTTGTATGTTATGGTTGTTATAAAAAGGGTCATTATAAGTATAATTGTCTAAATAGAGCTTCTACATCTGGTAAAGGAGATAATGATAAAGGAAAAGCACCTGTGAATTCTTTTGATGTAGTAGATAAGAGCATAAATAATGAAGTAGATGTGTTTGTAACAAAAAGAAAGAAAGAAAAAGATAATCAAGATGGAAATGATCCTAAGAAGATGAAAGGAGAAACTAGTAAAAAACATAGGAGAAGAAAGTTGGGTGTGCAGGATTTTCTAATTTCATAGGGGCAAGGACCATACTCCATCTTGGAAGATTTGTCCAAAAGGCCTACAAATATTACATATGGTCAACTATTGGCTATGTCTTCTGAGAAGAGGTGGGAGCTGCGAAGTGGACTCAATGCTCGACGAAGGAAGGAGGTTGAGGTCCCTGTTTTGGAGGCAGAGGTGGATCCCTATGCTCCACAAGCTGAGGTATTATGTAATGGTATTTCAATTTATGATGTCTTAGTTGATGGAGGTGCTGCAGTTAATGTAATGACCGAGTCTGTAATGAATATGTTGGGTTTAAAAATTGATCACCCTTCAACACTTTTGTTAAGGTCATTAAACAAGGGAAAAACTAAACCAGAAGGTGTAGTTTCAAATGTGGCAATATCTGTTATGGGTGTTGTATGTGTGGTAGAATTTCAGGTGATGAAAAATGGTACTGTTGCGTACCCAATGTTGCTGGGAAGACCATGGCTAAGGAGAGTTCATGCAAGAAACTATTGGAATGAAGGCTTCATGACACTTGGACGTGGTAGAGAGAGGGTGAAGATAAACTTGATCCCTCGGCATCATAAGGCAGAACCTATGGATTCAAGTGATGAAACTGATGATTGGACATCCTCTGATTACTCTAGTACCAGTGAAGTGGACACTGAAGATGAAGAAAGTGAGGTTGATGTTTCAGTCATGGATATCCTTCCAGTCACACCAACTCATGACCCCATAAAATTTTCTGAAGAAGAAGTTGATGATCGTCTCTAACAAATAAAGATTGGTGATGCTGTGATGGAGAGTGAGAAGGAATCCTACCTCCAGCTCTTTCAAAGGTACATACACATATTCACTTTTGATTACAAGGAACTCCGTCAAGTAAGTTGGGTAGAACATTCTATTGAGCTGGTAGATGGTGCTAAGCCTATAAAGCAAATGCCATATAGAATGAATCCTAATTTTTTCAAGACTGTAAAAGAAGAAATAGATAAGTTGCTTGATGCAGGATTCATATTTGCTGTGGAGAATTCAGAATGGGTTTCTCCCATTGTGATCTCAATAAAAAAGAATGGGAAGCTATGCATTTGTGTTGATTACAGGAAGCTCAATAAGGCAACAAAGAAGGATAATTACCCTCTTCCATTCTCAGATCAGATCTTGGACGAAGTAGCTGGCCAGGAGTGTTATAGTTTTGCTGATGGATATAGCGGATAAAACCAAGTCCGTATAGCGGAGAAAGATTAGCTGAAGACCACGTTCACCACTCCTTGGGGAATGTTTGCTTATATAGTTATGCCTTTTGGGTTGTGTAATGCTCCAGCAACGTTCCAGCGTTTGATGAATAGGGTGTTTGAACCCTACATTGGGAACTTCATCAGAGTATTTCTGGATGATTTTTGCATCTATGGGAGCAAGATGGACCACCTGCACCAGATGGAGACAACATTTCAAAGGTTAGATGAAGCACAAGCCTCACTAAACCCTACAAAGTGTGTCTTTGGATGTTCTAAAGGTGTTTTGTTAGGGCATGTTGTATCCAAAGATGGTATTGGTACTGATCCTGATAAAGTTTCAAAAATCAAAGATTTACCATTTCCTATGAATATAAGTAAGTTGAGATCATTTTTAGGCCATGTGGGTTACTATAGAAGGTTCATCAAGAATTTCTCAAAGATTGCACAGCCACTAACCCAGTTCTTGAAGAAGGATGTTACTTATGAACCAGGAAATAAGGCGCATGAAGCTTTTGGACAACTGAAGGAAGCCCTGGTGTCTTCACCTGTTTTAAAGAATCCATATTAGAGCAAGACCATTCATTGTGTATACTGATGCCTCAGATGTAGCACTAGGAAGTACTTTGAGCCAAAAGGATGAAAATGGGAATGAACATCCAGTTTACTTTGGGAGCAGACAAATGAGCAGTGCTGAGGTAAATTATACTGTAACTGAAAAAGAGGCTCTAGCTATCATTTTTGCTGTAAAGAAGTTTAGAAATTACTTGCTAGGGCAGAAATTTATAGTTGTAACAGATCATCAGGCTCTAAAATATATTGTCAATAAGCCTAACCCATCAGGGAGGATAGCAAGATGGATAATTTTGCTACAAGAATTTGAATTTGATATTATAGATAGGCCAGGAAAGAAGCATGTCAATGCAGATGCACTCTCTCGAGCCTATGATGGTTTAGGATCATCTTGTGATGATGATGATTTCCTCGATGCAGCATTGTTCTCCCTTGACACAATCCCTAGTGAATACATAGATATTTGGAATTATCTAAATGAATTCAAGTTTCCTGATGGTGCCAATGCAAAGACTAAGAGAAAGATTACTCAAGTCAGTCGTCCATATTCTATTCGACATGGAGTATTATTTCGAATAGGACCTGATGGACAGTATAAGAGGGTAGTTGGACGTGATCAAGGGAAGGAGCTGCTAGAAGAATTCCACAATGGTACATGTGGAGGGCACTTCTCTAGACAACTTACAGCAAGAAGGATCTTGGATGCAGGTTATCACTGGCCCACTCTTTTTAAAGATTGTTATAATTATTGTAAGACATGTGATATTTGTTAAACACATGGTAACCGTAAGACTTCATCAGCTCCATTATGCCCTATTCTTCCATTTGGTCCCTTTGAAAAGTGGGGAATAGACATTGTAGGTCCACTTCCAACTACCTCACGCCAAAATAAGTATATTGTAGTTGCCACAGATTATTTAACCAAGTGGGTTGAAGCTAGGCCATTGAAAACAACTTCCATGGATGAAGTGGCAAGGTTCATATATGAACGCATTGTCACCAGATTTGGTTGTCCATTAGAAATTGTAACAAATCAAGGAAGCCACTTCATTAATGAGGTGGTAGAAGCCCTAGTCAATAAGTTTTCTATTAAGCACAGGAAGGGAACAACATACAAGCCAAGCACAAATGGACAGGTGGAATGAAATTTTTTTGTGTTGCATCAAATTCTAGCAAAAGATGCAGCCTTGCAGGTACATAAATGAGATAAGAGGATTCATGCAGCATTGTGGGCATATAGGGCAACATCAAAGTCAGCAACAAGATACTCCCCATTTCAGTTGGCTTATGGCATTGATCCAGTTCTTCCTATTGAGTTTGATATTCCCACGGTCAGAGTTATGGAAAATGAAAGGATGGATGAAAGTGATTCAGTAAAAGAAAGGTTGGTACATCTTCATTTGCTAGAGGAAATGAGGGAAATAGCTAAGGATACAAGCTATAAGAAGAAAATGAAGCAGAAGGAATACTTTGATCAAAAGATCCATTGGTCTCCATTTCATGTGAATGACTTGGTTCTAGTATATGATTCCAGATACAAAAAAGAAGAAAGAGAAAATTTCTTCCAAAATGGATGGGGCCCTACAAAATAGCAGCTGTGCATGAAAATGGTACGTACCGACTGGAGGAATTGGATGGCACTCCCATTACGAAATGGGTCAACCACGAAAAGTTGAAGATTTTCCAAGCACCAGAATAGTCTACTCCGAGGATGGAGTAGAAGCTAGGAAGGGGGAAGATGTCGACACTAAAATTTTTCCGCCGTAATTTCTATTTCATTAATGTATGTATTAGGAATAGGATGTTGTTAAGTATAATTAGTAGTAGCGTCTGATAGAAGATAACGGCGCTGCCAGTACGCCGCCGCCAATAATGTATAGTACGGTAATAGTCAAAAGTACAATAGGAATGTTGTGGTAAAAAGTAAATATTTGTCGTAAGTGGTCCGGTAATGTTAAAATGTCAAAGTTGGGGTAATTAGAGAAGTAGGGTCTACATGATTAGGAATTAGAAATATTATATTGGTAATAAGGACAAGGAGTGAGGTCATAAATATTTTGTGTATTTTATTTGTAAAAAGTCTAAAAATGTGGAACCCATGTGAAATGATAAGGTTTATCTTATCTTAAAAGATAAGCTTACATGTACACATAAGAGTTAAGGTATGGAATATGATTTGTCAGAGTGGATTTCTTATCCTATCTTAGAGATAAGATGGATAAGCCTGGAAGTTCTATAAATAAAGAGGCCACCCCCCCTCATTTAGCATAGAAGGAAGTAGTGAGAAATATTGTATGAAGTGTGTAAATGAAGCCATCAGTTTAAAGGTGTGTTGAAGAAGCCATTAAGAGGTGTAATTGTAAAGTTTCTCCCATAGTCTTGGTAGAAGGCAAGTGAAGTCAATAACACTTGAAGTACCTCATGGGTGAGATTGTAACAATTTCATGTTAATATTATAATTTACTCTGAAAAATGTCATCACCAGTCCGGCACTATGATAATTCTTCACCGGGAACTCCTCATGCTATGATTATTTACTAATGCACAGCCTTTAGTTTGGTGGATGTAATCTGGAAACACAACAACAAACATAACACAAGAATACCATCGGCTATGATAAGAAGGAATGATGATAAATCTAAAATATCAGAGTAAATTATAATATTAACATGAAATTGTTACAATCTCACCCATGAGGTACTTCAAGTGTCATTGACTTCACTTGCCTTCCACCAAGACTATGGGAGAAACTTTACAATTACACCTCTTAATGACTTCTTCAACACACCTTTAAACTGATGGATTCCTTTACACACTTCATACAATATTTCTCACTACTTCCTTCTATGCTAAATGAGGGGGGTGACCTATTTATTTATAGAACTTCCAGGCTTATCCATCTTATCTGTAAGATAGGATAAGAAATCCACTCTGACGAATCATATTCCATACCTTAACTCTTATTTGTACATGTAAGCTTATCTTTTAAGATAAGATAAACCTTATCATTTCACATGGGTTCCACATTTTTAGACTTTTTACAAATAAAATACACAAAATATTTATGACCTCAGTCCTTGTCCTTGTTACCAATATAATATTTCTAATTCCTAATCATGTAGACCCTACTTCTCTAATTACCCCAACTTTGACATTTTAACATTATCAGACCACTTACGACAAATATTTACTTTTTACCACAACATTCTTATTGTACTTTTGACTATTACCATACTATACATTATTGGCGACGTCGTACTGGCAGCGCCGTTATCTTTTATCAGACGCTACTACTAATTATACTTAACAACATCCTATTCCTAATACATACATTAATGAAATAGAAATTACGGCGGAAAATTTTAGTGTCGACATTCCCAACTGCATTTATATATTAAGTGGAGGGATAGAGATACCAATATCGACTGACCCAGGTCAAATTAACAGTCATCCCTAAGCATTTATCCAAAATGAGACATGCAAACAAAATCAATCTAGAATTTTAGAGGTAGCAAACGTCCATATGGTTTTCCTATGAACTTTATATAACTAAATAAGTCTCCATAGACCTCCATGATACCTAGATTACTCAATAAGATTAACATAGATCTAATCAAGTAACATAAAAATCGTATATGTGCAGGATAGAGAATACTCTACGTTTTAGAAAAAAAAAAAAACTAAGCTCCAACAAATTTCCTTATTATCTGTAATGGGTTTTTGTGAAAACTTACATATTAACTAGGGACGACCTCCTAACACATTTTAAGACCAAAACCCATATCTTTGAACCAAAAGGGCAGAAACCAGTCCCTACTTTAATTCAAGGCCATTACTCCCTTCAATGAAATAATACAATGCATATGTTAAATCAATTTTACTAACATCAAGTACCCACCAATATTGCAATGATCTACATTCATATATGCATTATAACAAATAAACATTAAAGGGAAGGAGAATGAATCATGCTTTGATTAGGAGCCCGGAGAAACCTTTTTTATTTTCTTGGAATCTTCCTTTTCCTTGTTCATATTTCTTGCTCTCAACAAATTTGGTTTGAACTGCCAATCCCTCCAATGTTTTCCCCAATCTCTCTTCCAATTACCATGGTTCTTTTTACATTAAATAATCAACTTAATGAGTTGCAGAATTTCCTCCAGAATAATTGTTTCAGACCTAAAACTATTACCTTAAAAATTTCTCACACAGAGCTTGAGAGGGAGAGAAAGAATTATCAAACCAAAAGTGAACTCTTGATAAAATCACAACCTTATCGATAACTTCCTTAAGAAGCTCCAAGCGTCCCAAAAATCCGTGGAAGTGCATTAAATTATCATTAATTTTTCTTAGAGCCACATAGAGGCCTAGAACTCCTCTCCACCACCTTCCATATTTCCCATTAAAAAATGCATGGAGATTACTTAAACCTTTAATGTTGATCATCAATCATTTTAACTATTCATTTAAATCTAGTTTTAGTCAGGAATAAATATTACCTTCATGCAACTAAAAATGCTAAGGTTCTACATCGAGTCGGCAAACAAACAACTTAATTTTATTAATCAATCACTTAACAATCGATGTCATGCAATATTAGTTGAGGACTAGCTTATTATCCTCCAAACATCAAGGTTAAACAAATAACGTAATTACCTTACCAACTTTGCTACTTTTTGCATGGGTCAAATCGACTATTAGTAAGAATCATTCAAAATATAGCATAAGATAAAGGTTATGATCTTTTAAATTAAAACATATAATTTTTAAACTATTATTATTCAAAGCCTAGGAATGCCAATAAGACCACAAGTTCATAATGCATAGCCCAAGACCAAGATAATAAACTATCTAAACCTTACTATATGCACATGCTAGTGATGTATGGTAGAGACCATATTAACTGTATAAATTGATGGTGGTCGTAGAGAAATTGAAAATAATATGTTGCAAATCTGCGAACATGGTGATGATTGATAACTACGGTAACTCACAATATAATATAATATGATCATATGACCTTCCAATTTTTAAACATAGTGTCAAACCTGGGGGGGGGGGGTGTGGGGGGGGGGGGGGGGGGGGGGTGGGTGAGGGGGGGGCGGGGGAGGGGGGGGGGGGGATCAGTTTCCCATATTGGCAATTAAGTGTGACCATGTTATAAATGGAAAAACACAATATTGAACTCTTACCCCAAAATTCACATTCAATCAACAAGTTTCCATACCAAATTTATACTTGTGCAACAATATAAAGATTCCCAAAATATATCGAAGCAATATATAATTAATGTTCTTCCTTGCAGTCCATTACTTTCAGTAAGACAGGTAATATATTAATATCCATCCCAGATGCAGTATCCCAACTATGTACAATTTCCTCGAATACATTAACAAAACAAGGTGCACAACAATTACTCATCATTGATACATCAATTAAACCATAAAAAAATAATATGAACCATTGCTTGTAGCAAGGTAAAATGAACCAAATAAGGTAGGAGAAGACTTAGGGAAAATAAGGTTCAAGAAATGTACTTGGGTTCACCAAATGATTACCATACTGTAAATTTAATAAGCGACTTTATATGTGGTAGCGCCGTTATTCTTATTTACTCAGATGGTACTACTAATTATACTCAACAACATCCTATTGGTATATTCATACATTAATGAAATAGAATATTAATGCGGATAAATTTTAGTGTCGACATATCCCAAGCTGCATTTATATATTAAGTGCAGGGATCGAACATACCAATATCGATTGACCCAAAACAAAATAACAGTCATCCCTATGCACTTATCCAATTAAATAAGTAGGAGGTTGCAAACAAAATCAGTCTAAAATTTAATATGCAGGTATTGCAAATGACCATATGAAGTTTGCCTATGAACTTTATATAACTAAATAAGTCTCCATAGACCTCCATGATACCTAGATTACTCAATAAGATTAACATAGATCTAATCAAGTAACATAAAAATCGTATATGTGCAGGATAGAGAATACTCTACGTTTTAGAAAAAAAAAAAAACTAAGCTCCAACAATTTCCTTATTATCTGTAATGGGTTTTTGTGAAAACTTACATATTAACTAGGGACGACCTCCTAACACATTTTAAGACCAAAACCCATATCTTTGAACCAAAAGGGCAGAAACCAGTCCCTACTTTAATTCAAGGCCATTACTCCCTTCAATGAAATAATACAATGCATATGTTAAATCAATTTTACTAACATCAAGTACCCACCAATATTGCAATGATCTACATTCATATATGCATTATAACAAATAAACATTAAAGGGAAGGAGAATGAATCATGCTTTGATTAGGAGCCCGGAGAAACCTTTTTTATTTTCTTGGAATCTTCCTTTTCCTTGTTCATATTTCTTGCTCTCAACAAATTTGGTTTGAACTGCCAATCCCTCCAATGTTTTCCCCAATCTCTCTTCCAATTACCATGGTTCTTTTTACATTAAATAATCAACTTAATGAGTTGCAGAATTTCCTCCAGAATAATTGTTTCAGACCTAAAACTATTACCTTAAAAATTTCTCACATAGAGCTTGAGAGGGAGAGAAAGAATTATCAAACCAAAAGTGAACTCTTGATAAAATCACAACCTTATCGATAACTTCCTTAAGAAGCTCCAGGCGTCCCAAAAATCCGTGGAAGTGCATTAAATTATCATTAATTTTTCTTAGAGCCACATAGAGGCCTAGAACTCCTCTCCACCACCTTCCATATTTCCCATTAAAAAATGCATGGAGATTACTTAAACCTTTAATGTTGATCATCAATCATTTTAACTATTCATTTAAATCTAGTTTTAGTCAGGAATAAATATTACCTTCATGCAACTAAAAATGCTAAGGTTCTACATCGAGTCGGCAAACAAACAACTTAATTTTATTAATCAATCACTTAACAATCGATGTCATGCAATATTGGTTGAGGACTAGCTTATTATCCTCCAAACATCAAGGTTAAACAAATAACGTAATTACCTTACCAACTTTGCTACTTTTTGCATGGGTCAAATCGACTATTAGTAAGAATCATTCAAAATATAGCATAAGATAAAGGTTATGATCTTTTAAATTAAAACATATAATTTTTAAACTATTATTATTCAAAGCCTAGGAATGCCAATAAGACCACAAGTTCATAATGCATAGCCCAAGACCAAGATAATAAACTATCTAAACCTTACTATATGCACATGCTAGTGATGTATGGTAGAGACCATATTAACTGTATAAATTGATGGTGGTCATAGAGAAATTGAAAATAATATGTTGCAAATATGCGAACATGGTGATGATTGATAACTACGGTAACTCACAATATAATATAATATGATCATATGACCTTCCAATTTTTAAACATAGTGTCAAACCTTAATGATAATTAAGTGTGACCATGTTATAAATGGAAAAACACAATATTGAACTCTTACCCCCAAATTCACATTCAATCAACAAGTTTCCATACCAAATTTATACTTGTGCAACAATATAAAGATTCCCAAAATATATCGAAGCAATATATAATTAATGTTCTTCCTTGCAGTCCATTACTTTCAGTAAGACAGGTAATATATTAATATCCATCCCAGATGCAGTATCCCAACTATGTACAATTGCCTCGAATACATTAACAAAACAAGGTGCACAACAATTACTCATCATTGATACATCAATTAAACCATAAAAAAATAATATGAACCATTGCTTGTAGCAAGGTAAAATGACCTCATATAACAGGTGAACACGAATAAGTTGTAAAATGTTAAACACTTTACGAACGCTAGACAACAAGTGTTGTTGCGTGGTTGCACATGTAACTATGCGTAAGTGCATATATCCTTTTCAGGATATACATATGCACGTGTAGCTACATACTCAGCACATAATAGTGCATGTACCCTTGCCCTCATAAACATTCCACATTGTACGACTTATCCTTCCTACAAAACAAACTAAAATTGAGGGATGTGACATACTTCCCCCTTAATGAATCATCGTCTCGATGATTTTACTCATTTAACTCAAAAAGAACATTTAAACATAAAATAATATCATTCAACAAGGAGAACAATCAATATTTTCATCCAAAAACTTGCAGTTTTTCAAAGTTTAGTCTATCTAAACTCAATTTTATTAGTTGTATCAACCTTTCAATCTTTAAAAACTATCACATAGTCCAAAATATTACTTGATTTTTGTCATCGTATATAGTCATAACATGTAATATTTTTTAATATACATAACACAAGGTCAAAAACAAGCTATTTATCATAGAAAAAAATAAGGAAAACATTATTTTTAACCTCGCTATGTCTTCCAAAACCATGTTGTTTCATTCTTACACTTATCTTTTCAGACTTTACCTTGTGCAATTTCCAATTTTCTTTGAAATGCACTCGACAATTCTCCTTTTTCTAACTGGTTTTACCAAAGTACATCTATGGTTTTCATCTTTCAAATATCTTCATCCTAAATTTATTGCCAATGATTACTTAAATCATTTAAATTGTTCCTTTCTTATTTATATTTCCTAATCCCTATCTACAAGTAATTATATTCTTTATGTATAATAAGAATGCTTTACTTTTTCGCTCTTAACACTCCTCTTCTTTAGGAAGTTAACATTGTCATCTTATATTGGGACAAATCTTCATCTAACTACACTATCTTGCATTTAGATTTGACTATGCTATCTTTGAAATGCACCTGGAAATTCTCATTTTTCCAGCTGGTTTTACCAAAATACATCTACGGTTTTCATCTTTCGAATATCTTCATCCTAAATTTATTGTCAATGATTACTTAAATCATTTAAACTGTTCCTTTCTGATTTATATTTCCTGATCCCTATCTACAAGTACTTATACTCTTTATGTATAATAAGAATGATTTATTTTTTCACTCTTAACACTCCTCTTCTTCAGGAAGTTAACATTGTCATCTTATATTGGACAAGTCTTCAGCCAACTATGCTATCTTGCATTTAGATCTAACTAAGTGAATATATTTTCCAATTTTTTGGGAAACTTTCCTAATAGACATTACCTCAAGTATTACAAGTCATATGTTATGATAACAAGTTCCATGTGGTGGGGAGCATAGTCTGATTCATGCTCTTCAATTTTATTCTTTAAAAGTAGTATCCACATTATTTTTGATCTGTAAACTCTTCCACTTTGGAATTATTCACAAAATAAAAAATTGATCGATGTTGTTTACTTTCTATTAGAAAATAACAGAGATAGCTAGTGAATGAATTACTATTGTGCTTAGAATCAACAATTGTAGTAAAGGAAAGATATAAGCTCATAACACCAATAATTTTATCCTAGAAAACCTCCAATGGAGGAAAAACTAGTCGGGAAGGACAATTGCTCTTTCTTCCCACTTCTATTAGCCAATTCAAATCAACAAGTACAAAATTTACAATAAGTAAGAAAGAGAAGTAGATAATATCTTAACACTTCTTTTCAGTTACTTGCTTGCTCTATCTCAACACTCCTTTCTTCTACAAAATTACAACTTTAGCACCAAGACTTCTTGTTCACTTGCTCCCATGCTTCGATGATCTTCTACATTTCTACAATCATGTATTTATAGCCTTTCTCATGTCCTCATGTGCATTGGAGAATGTGAAAGGTCATGAAGGAGAAGAGAAATGAAAATCCTTTCAAATTTAGAGGTTGTTCGTTTTGATTTTAGTTTTTTGTTCGTAATGGCCAAGACCGCTGCCCTAGCTAGGCGGTAGTCCTATTACTTAAAAGACAGAACCTCTGTTTCATTATTTTCCTTCTTTTTTTTTACTATTTATGATGAAGTAGAGTTATTTCGAATCCTTATGGATCACACCTCCCCTTATTAGGAGGCTTTTGGTCCCATAAAAGCTTAGTGGGGGAGTAGATGAGGGAATAATTCCCTTGCTTGCTCCTTTGAGTACCACCGAGCTTGCCTTGGTGTCTTTCCTTTCAGTCCAATCTACCAAGACTCTTACAGACCTCTTCTAGTATCTCTGAGCTTCTACTATAGCACTACATCCTCCTCTAATTCACCTCATGAGTCCAAGACGCAATCCTCAATGGAAGGTAGCAATTGTAGTTCTTCATCTTCATCTAGCATAGATGGCTCATATAGGTGCAAGTTCTCACAATTTACTACAGAGTACATCCTCATGAATGATGGTAAATCAAGTCAAAAAGTATTTTCCCCAACCTACTCCAATATGGTGAAGGGTCCATATTGTAGTGACTTGAGCTTCCGTGCTTGACCTTGTAGTCTCTCCTTGCTCAAGTAAAGCCAAATTTTGTCTCCAACATGAAGCTTGTGTTCCCTCATGTGCTAATTGTGCTTAGATTTGTACTTTGCTTGAGATTTTTCTAGCTGTTCTTTGACCTTGAGATGGATTTTTTTGATCCTCTCAATGAACTTGTTGGCTCTAGTCACCTCTGTGTCTTGTGTATCCTCCTCATCATGTTGTCCAATTGCTATGTCCAACGGATTTGTAGGTAGATATCCCAAGCATGCTTCAAATGGTGACTTCATAGTGGATGTGTGTACTACCCGGTTATAGGAATGTTGAATGTAGGCTAGGGACTTGTCCTAAGTCCTTGGGTACTTACTATTATACCCTCTGATAAACTATACCAAAGTCCTATTTACCACCTCTGTTTGTCCATCTGTCTGTAGATGGAAAGTTGTGCTCCTCTATAACCTAGTATCCATCTTATCCCACAAAGTAGTCCAAAAATTCCCTAAGAACCTGGAATCCCTGTCAGAGACAATAGACTTTAGCAAACCAAAATGCACCCATACATTAGCAAAGAAAAGATCTACTACCTCATGTGCTTTTACTGTCTTTTTACATGCCATAAGAATACACATTTCAATGAATCTATCCACAACAACATAGAGATAGTCATGGCCATGTTTAGACATAGGTAATCCTCCTACAAAATCCATAGAAATGTCCTCCCACGGATGAGTAGGTACTAGTAAAGGCATATACAAACCTTCCTTCCTAGTTTTAGGCTTGCTAGTACAAAAAAGTTTACATCCACGAATAAATTTTGATACTTCTTCTTGCATGTTGGGCCAATATACATACCTTTGCAAGTGGGCTAGGGTCTTACCAACACCGAAATGTCCCACTATATTCAAGGTATGTGCTTCCCTCATCAATAGAAGTCTTTCTTCTTTAGGCACACAGAGTTTCCCCCATTGGTAGAGTAGCCCGTCCTTGAGATAATAGTCTTTAATCCCCATTTTTTCAGCCCCTCGAGACTGCAACTTCTAAAATTTTACCCCAAAATCTTTGTCTCGGGCATATGATTCTCCGTAAGCTTCCTTCATGAAGGGCTCAACCTGAGAGATAGTGGCCAAATAGGAGAAATTTTCCTGTGTGGGTGGCCTAGACAACATGTCTACCACCAAATTTGTACTACCCTTCTTGTATTTGATCACTAGATGGAACTACTGAAGAAACCCCATCCATTTGTAGTGCCTTGCCTACTACAATTTAGACTGTGCTTGCAAATACTGGAGAGGTTTATGATCAGTGTGCACAATTGTTTCTTTACCCGACAAATAATGTTTCCATTTTTTAATTGCCTGAACTAGTGCATACATTTCTTTATCATATACTGAATATCCTTTAACTATTGAAGTGAAGGTTTCAGAATTATAACATACGGGTTTACCTCCTTGAAGCAACACTGTGCACATAACATAATCACTGGTATCTGTCTCTACTTCAAAAGGCTACTACAAACTAGGAAGAGCAAGTATTGGAGCGTGACTAATCTTGTATTTTAATAACTCAAAGGATTTGTCTTGTTCCTTATCCCAGTCAAAACCCTTACTCTTTGCGGCCACTGTGTGTAAAGGTGCTGCAATTGCCAAGAAACCTAGAATAAACTTCTACATGTACTATACTACTCCCTCAAAGCTTCTAGTCTCTGTGGCTCCTGTTGGTGTTGGCCAATTTTTGATGGCTTCCACCTTCTTTGGATCCACTCGTAGCTCTCCTCCTCCAACCACGTGCCCAAGATATATAAGTGATTGTTTGGAAAATTCACATTTCTTCATATTACAAAGCAATTTTTTCTCCCGATTAACTTGCAAGACTTGTTACAAATGCATTAGATGTTCTTCCCATGTGGCACTAAAAATTAAGATATCATCTAGATATACAATGATGCATGAATCTATGAAATCCCATAATACATCATTCATCAATCTCATAAATGTAGTGGGTGCATTACATAATCCAAAAGGAAGTACTAACCATTCATACAAACCCTATTTTTTTAAGGCATTCTTCCATATATCCTCCTCCTTCATCTTGACTTGGTGATAACCTGACTTAAGATCCAACTTCATGAAAAATTTAGCATGCTGAAGCTGGTCTAAGAGATCATCTATACGGGGAAGTGGATATCAGTTCTTTATGGTGATCTTGTTCAAAGTGTAGTAGTCAATGCACATTCTCAAAGAACCATCCTTCTTTGGCACCATCACAATAAGAGAACCGCATGGTGAGGTGGTCGGACATATCACCCCTTGGTCTATTAGTTCTTGGAGTTGTTTCTTTACCTTAGTACTCTCCAGCAAGGATTGCCTATATAACCTGATGTTCGGTACAGGTGACTATGGAAATAGTTGAATCTCATGCTCTACTTCCTGTTTTGGTGGTAATCCACTAGGAGCCTGAAATACTTCCTGAAAAGACTGAATAATACTATCCAAATCTTGTTTTCCTTGGTTAGAAATCTCTGAAACTTCTACCCCATCTTGTTTATCCTTTAACAAAAGTAAACAAAACTGATTATGATTTGACTGAATAAGTCATTTTTCTTGGTTAACACTTACCATAATAACCTGTGTCTTACACTGGTGTGCCTGGATGTTGTAGCTGATCCCATCCTTGACCCATCTATACCGGTTTTCCCTTCTCATAAAGATAACATCCCTAACATACAAGTAAGGACTCCCAAATACGACATCAAAAGCATCAAGTGGAATAACGTTAGCTTCAAAAACATCTATATATTGGGAATTTATCCCAAACTTGACCTTACATCTTCTTGTTACCTGAATTTCAACACCCTTCTTCACCCAACCCAAAGGATATGGGTGCAGATGCTCATAACTCTCAAGACCAAGATTCTTTACAACTGCCTCAAAAACCAAGTTAGATTGAGAACCGATATCAACCAAAGCATTTACCTTAGTCCTCTTAATCTAGATTTTGATCTGGAATAGTCTACTCATCTCCTCTTCACTGTCCATGTTAGTGGCCGTGCATCCAAGCCTTTCATTTACATCAGAGTCATCTTCAAATTCTACCTCCCCTTTTTTCTTTACAGCTGTCATGGACTTCTTGGAGTCCTTGGTTCGGTTATTTGGATGTAACTCTGAATGCAACTTCCAACATGTAGCGTCAGTATGACCATTGATATCATAATTCTTGCAAAAATTCTTGGGATCTTTACAAGTATTTAAAGTAGTGGCAACTTGTTTACCTTTCCCTTTCCACTTACTCTTGTTACTTGTTTGCCCATAATCCTTTTTCTGCTGATTTGTTGACTGCTTTACCCTCAGATTTGCTTCTCCTTGCTTTTTCTCATCATCTATCTAGTATGCATGTACACATGCTTCATTGAGATCCTTGGGATTTGTGGAGATGATTTTTCTTCAAAGGTGAGTGTGAAGTCCTCCCAAGTATTTGGTCAGAATATCCTCATCCTCCAAATCCATGTTCAACAACATGGCTTGCCTCTAAAACTTCGTAGTATAGTCCTACACACTTTGACCACTGCATTGTCTAAAATACTGCCATTTAATCATTTGGTCAGTTTTATGGCCAATAGGATATAAGTTAGCTCTAAGTAATTCCTTAAATTCTTGCCAAGATTTCACAATAGGACGTTTCTTCTTTTCACAAGTAGTTAGATGAGTTTCCCACCAAAACAAAGCATGTCCCTCCATTTTGAGACTTGCAAAGGTGATCCTTTGTGCCTCTATGACATTATGGACACTAAAATAGACTTCTAACTATTTCAACCATTTATCCAGTAATTTTGCATCTACTTGTCCTTCAAAGCTTTTGATTTTGACTTTAGTCTCAACTTTAAAAGGAGTATGTTCAGATTTTACCTTTTCTCTTGTGTTAGAAGTCTCTTCTTTATACTCTTGCCCCATAATCTTCCTCATGGTGACTCTTGCCTATACCAAAATTTTTGGCTAAGCCTCGAACCACCGAGTCCATGGAGTCTTGCTTGATAGAAGTTGTCTTTTATAAATATGCAAGTTCCTCTTGCCTTCTAAACATCCTATCCATCATGGTCTCCAACATCTCGATTCTACGGACCAAGTTCTCTTCCTCCATTTTCTCCCCAAATTCTCTATTTTTATTTCTTTATAGAAATATTTGGATCACAAGTTAAAGCTTCTTCACCTTTAGATCTTGTCATTGTCATACAAATTCAAGAATGAAATACCATAGTCCTAGATACTTGTTAGCTTTGATACCAAAATGATCTGTAAACTCTTCAACTTTGGAATTATTCACAAAATCACAAATTGATCGCTATTGTTTACTTTCTAGTAGAAAATAACAAAGATAGCTAGTGAATGAATTATTATTGTGCTTAGAATCAACAATTGCAGTAAAGGAAAGAATATAGGCTCATAACACCAACAATTTTATCTTGGAAAACCTCCAATGGAGGAAAAACTAGTCAAGAAGGGCAATTGCTCTTTCTTCCCACTTCTATTGGCCAATTCAAATCAACAGGTACATAATTTACAATAAGTAAGAAAGAGAAGTAGATAATATCTCAACGCTTCCTTTCAGTTACTTGCTTGCTCTATCGTAACACTCCTTTCTTCTACAAAATTATAACTTCCAACGCCAGGGACTTCTTGCTCACTTTCTCCCATGCTTTGATGATCTTCTACACTTCTTACAATCATGTATTTATAGCCTTTCTCATGTCCTCCCATGCATTAGAGAATGGGAAAGGTCATGAAGGAGAAGAGAAATGAACATCCTTTCAAATTCAGAGGCTGTTCATTTCAATTTTAGTTTTCTATCCGTAATGGTGAGGACCACTGCCATATGTAGACCGGTGGTCTTGGGACCGCCACCCTGGCTGGGTGGTGGTTCTGTAACCGCTGCCCTGCACAGGGTGGTGGTCCTGTTACTTAAACGATAGAACCTCCGTTTCATTATTTTTGTTCTTTGTGCTGACTATTTCTGATGAAGTAGAGTTATTTCAGATCCCTATGGATCAATTTTACAAAAGTCTTCCACCCAACCCCTTGCCTAAGGAAGTCTGTGACTCTGGTGGAGTTCCTATTAGGATCTGAAACCTTCAGTACAAGTGTTACTATTAGTTTATTATCAACATAAGAAATGATATTTCTAACTTGTTAATTTTCACAACCACTTTCCATACCACATTTTTTTTGAAACAACGTATCCGTGGACAAGTATACTTGATTCCTTCCACCTCTTATAAGTATATTATTCATACCTACTTCAACTAGTTGAAATTTCATTGAATTTTAAATTAATGATCATAAATATCATGAGGTGATCCTTATCTTCAAACAACTATAGTCATTCAACATGTTGCAACTAAGTAAAGCCCCTAATTAGTAACATCCCATGAAGGGTGCATTTAATTCATACAAAAATCAAATCATTTCTCATTAAATTTTGAAGGATCAAACATCCTTACTATATTGAAATCAATATAGTTCTGAAAGCATTTTTTTAAAAATAACAATGATCCCATATAAACATCTTCAACAACAATTTTTTAGTTAATCCAATGAGTGGAGGTGATGGCAAAGTTCAAGTACTAGCAGGATTTTACTATTCATATAATTCACCTCATTGATTGTGTTGACATGATCATGGAAGTGGGTAACACGGCTATGGCCATGTCAATGAATGGGACTTCAATTAATTTAAAATGATTGTTTTATTTTATTTTCAACAATAATGTTTATCATATATTGTACATATGGATAAATATTCATATTTTATCATCTAAGTTCAGAGACATGATAGTATACCTGCTTAAGTAAGCCAACAATCAATTAACCAATCTTACTTCTTTTGTCTCAAGTCGATATTTCATCAACTTTTCAGGTCATAAATGCACTTATCATTCAAATAATGCCCTTTAAACATATTTTAATAATCCCAACCAAGCATTAAAAATATTACGTTTACGTGAGAACAATTTTTGCATCATGTATTGGTATAGTATATTTATCAATAGATTTGCATGAAACATTTATATACACAAATGATGGCCATACTTTAAATGCATCCAAGTTATATGTGATTGTTATCCTTAAAAGATTTAAAATTCATTTTGTAGATAAAATCATAAAAAAATGTGTAAACTACCGTCAAATGTTAATCTTACATGACTCCTGTGATAGCTGATTTTAGGGTTGGTACCATAGACCCCAGCATAGTTCAGTATTATTTTTTAATATATGTTATGCAGACAAGTCAAGTAATTTGCATGTTTAGAGATCCTCAGCTTCCATGAGGAGATTCGAACATAGTTGCTTAGTTTAATATCCCCACCATTCCTGGAACAATGTTTCAATGAAAGGTGGGCGGTTGCATGGACACTGATTGCACTTCCTTTATTGTCTATCCTCTACATCAAATGGCCCAAGTCTGTAAAGGTCATCTCCACGATAGTATGTAGGACTCCAAATGTGTCCACAAGTGGTTAAAGACTAAATGATTTTAGCATGCCAAGATCCCATACTTAACTCACATCTCCCAATCATGTTTAACCGATTTTTGCTCAAATCATAAAACATGTCTTGGATCCTACCCTAACGCTTGCATGTTCTACTTTCATGGGGTCAAAAAATAGGACAACCCAAGACGAACAATAGTAATTGAACATTATTGACAACGTTCAATCTTTGAACATAGCCAAACCATGGCATAGACATTGCAAATCTATGGCATTGTTTCTAATAATTGCATTATTGAGTGTCCTTTAACTCGTACCACACTGCATGATGGTTCAACCTACAACCATCAGCTGGTTAACCAAACCAACATCGGTCATACCAGACTGTTATCTACGTCGGTTTATATGTTCATATTAAATATAAAGTCCAAGAACATTTATTTAAAACCTCCAGCCTAACTACCTCTAATGATATGTGCCCGGATACCTGACCCTGACCAATAACGTTTATGTAGGCTGAAAAGAGACCACTGACCTTTAGCATTTGGGCCAATGACCGTGACCCTGCATATGTGAAATAAAGTACCATTAGTTGTAGGTGAATTAAAGTGAGCACTATGTCACTTTCACTACAATTAAAAATTAAATATATTGTTAGCCAATAAAGAAGTTTCACATCATAGTGGATTGACAGCCGTCTAGAAATGTGTGACACATCCCGGACACTAGCATAAATGCTAGACTTTATTTCCAAGTACATAGGTCACCTTAACTTTTATTTGGTGGTCTATAAAATACTTCCAATTTAGGTAGTTCCTCTTAGAAAAAATGAATTTCTCATGATCAATTTTAAAGCTCAAGAGAGTCATATGTGCGCATACAAACTACAATCATATGATCTATTAAAAGCTATTCCTCCTAAAAATATATACCCAATATCTATTAAGTCAACTTTCGAAGCAACCCCTCTAGAATTAGGTGTTCCTTGTGTGGTGGGGACTCGTGAGTGGCTTGACCCATTTTAGGGCTCTTATGCCATTCTGTCAATTCTAGGTGAAAATTTTCATGACGGTTAAGCTCTTTCTAAAAGTCGTTCCTAAATTAAAATTTCTCCCTTATCAACCTTCTCTTCTTCTATTGAATAATTAAGCAATGTGTATTTTGGTGCTTTAAACACAGAACACTTAAAACCATGACATTAGTATCAGATGGATGAATGACGAGGATCCCTTCTCTTGTTCACATTTATGTGTCATCAAATTCAACATTTCACGTTGGCTTTCAAAGAGGTCATTTCATTTCATTCTGAAACCCTACATTAGCTCACTGAAAATTCTAATCACTTTAGTGTATAACCAGAAACTAATAGAAAACCTCCAATTGTTTTGTGCCAAATGTGGTGGATGGTCGAAGAGTCATATCAAAGCAAAGCAACATAACTGATAAATCAAAAGAATGACACGTATTTTGAGGTTGTTAGTTGTATCTTCAAGAATTGTCTCATCCAACACCTTCTCCTTTCCTTTCTTCGTTTTTTTTTGTCTACCTGCAAATTATATTTTCGTCTTTACCCATCCCCCACGATACCCTATTATAAACTTTGTCGACTTTTCATCGCATCCATCATTTTCTCCTTCTAACCCCTCTTTCCCAAGTTTAATATTTTTCTTCCCCCATCTTCATTCATCTTATTGTAGACTCCCCCTTTCCATCCCTTTCGGTAAACAAACACCCTAGAAAAAATCACTCTTCGGATGTATTCCATTGCACAACCCACGTACGATTGCTATTTCTTAGGAACCAATTAGATATTTTCCATCAACCAATCATTTTACAATTTCTTTTTCCTTCTCACAATTATTAATATTTTAAGTTTATTTTTACCATAATTTTTATCTATTAAATATTTTAATCATTGTTTTGATATGCCAAATTTTAGGAGATATTCTTGTCACTATTTTTTAATATTATTGAAATTTAAAAGCAAAAATAATAATATATTCAATTTTAAAAAAAAGATACTCTTAATTATAATAAATGTCATTACAAAGATAGCTCATAATATATTTGGTCATTGATGCACGACCGCATTGCAACCAACCACATTGTTTCATCCACTATATTTTCCCATGGCCACTTGTGCTTTCCATTTGTCAATTTCACTAGTTTCAAGCGAGGATTGTCTTTAGTGGAAATGGAGACCACCCATATTGATATACAAATCTTGTTGATATGCAAGAGTTAAGACTCTCCTTCAAAAGTTGAATATTGATATAGAAAGACTTCCTCCTCTTGGGGTTTCTATTAATGCTCCTCAAATCACTAAATATGAGGTTAACATGGGTATACGAGAAGAACTCACTAAGTCTTATTTTAAAGTTACATGGTTTGCTCCAAAAGAGCCTTTGAAACCAAAAATTTTCACTATTTTCAATTTTATTCCTGCTTCCATGAAGATAAAAAAAAATTCCTGAATACATGAAGAAGTTGTTGTCTTCATGCCTGATGATCCCTTTAGCTCAATTTTTATTTTCTCTTACCCATGGCTTCTAGATGGAATCTGATCACTAGCCTCGCCACATGGACAAGAGCGTATATGTCAGTTGTGTTTTCTGGAGCCTAGAAAGTGAAGAGCATGTTAGTATTCAAGTGTCCCATCTATTATGAAATTTGTGAAAGATACCATTGTTTTTTAGAGATTCCAATGGATATTTAAGGATGCCCTCATTCGATATATGAAGACCAAGATTGTTTAGCTACTTTTATTCATGAGACACTTCAACTCTGGATCCAAGCTACACTCAAATTGAAGTCCTAAAAATACAAATCAATTACAGGCATATCAATTCTTTCTTTGAAAAAATTATTTTGGGACATCTGTTACAGAGATCTCATACACATACTACCTTGGTCGAGATCTGTCAAACATAACATGCACATTTTATTGGTTTCCAGTATCAACCTTCTTGTAGCTACACAACCACCTTTGTTGCTTTGTTGACCCCTTCTTTTTTTCAAAACATTGTTCTTTCTATTCCAGATTGTTTTGGCACTCCCCTTTATGCCACTTGGTTCTTGTACTGCCTTTTCTGTCCCATAGGCCATTCTTCAGCCTTTTGTGGATGTTGATATCTAAATTAAATTAAATATATACCTAGATTATTACCACGCCTATCGCCATCGGTGATCCTCATTCTATGATATTCTTAGACTTTTTAAAGAGCACATGCCCTTCCATAAACTAGGAAAGTTCACCTCTAGTTAAGCATATGTCCAACTACCAATACTTATTAAAATTAATAGTAGATTACTCAATAATCTCAACCTAATGACCTAATCAAATTAATGATGGATAAGATGCAGACATTGGAGGCATCGGTTTCTAGCTCCCGTAAATACCCTCACCTACGACGAGATTTGTAACGAGCCTATCCACCCATCCATTCCTATCTGTCCATACCCCATGCATTGGGAAATGCCTAAATTCAACTGTTTCAATAGCAAGGAAGACCCGCAGCAACATTTACGGTCTTTCAAACACGGGTGCTACCTATGATCACCCACGATGATGCTTTGCTCTCTAAGGACCTTTCTCATGTCTCTGACTGGACCTACGTATTAGATTGGTATAGTGGGTTACCTTGACACTCTATATTGTCATTTAATCAGGTGGCCCAAGCCTTCTTAGATCACTTTTCCATTAATATCATTAATAAGGTTACCATAACTGACCTATACTCCACACGTCAGTATGATGATGAATCTATCGTAGATTTTGTCGCTTGCTGGTGTAACCTGATTAATCAACTCACATTCCAACTACCGCAAACCTGAGCTCATCGAACTCTTCACACGAGCTTGTGCTAGACATATCTCACTGACCCTGAAGGTCCAGACTTTCTGAACATTTGATGAAGCATTCACCATGGCATGAAAGTCTAGAGATTCGGGCCATCGAAGAGAACAAAATCCAATTACGTAATCAGAATTCGACATTCAAGTTGAATGGTACATCCTCTTCTTCCAAACCACAGAACAATTATTCAAAGGCCAAGGGGAACCTAACGCAGTGCTACTCAAAGCTGGCCTAGCTCATCCATCAAATCAGGCTAGTCCCTCATCTTATCTCTCACCGATTCAGACTTTTCAATTCAGACAGGAACAACGGAAATATACCCCAATTAGGGAACCTTATTCTTCTGTCTTAGAAAAGCTCATCAAAGTTGGGGCCATCACCCTTCCTCGCCTATAAAACCACGCACTATTTTGACCCTTCTCGCCCCACACCCGCATGGTATAAAGAACACGATTTCTATAACTATCATTGAGTAAAGGGTCATAATGACGGCAATTGCATCACTTTCAAAAAAATTGTCCAAGAAATGCTCGAGAAAGGCAAGTTAACCATGGATAATCCTAACGCACCTACCAATCAAAACCTGCATATCTTCAAGAAACCATTTCCCAATCATGCCCCTTCATCTAATCAAACTCGGTGATGACCTCAACTCATGATAGCCATACCCGTGAGATCCACACTATTTTCAACGACACACCCATTACTTCCCAATTACCTCATATTCCTTCCATAGAGGAAATTCTTAGCCCAAAGTCCTCCTTCTGTAACTGGAACCCATTTCACCTATTCCTCCACCCACAGAGGAAAATCTTTCACCTCCTTCTCTCACCCGTGGAGGAGACCCTTCGCTAATGTCGAGGCTATTTCACCTTTGGACTTCTCCACCTAGTTAGACCGTCACCCACAATACTTCTTAAGTCCATGGAGGATACTTTTTTATCTCCTCCACCCACAGAGGAGCACCCATCATCTCCTCCACCCATAGAGGAGACACTAGTTATCTCCTAGAGGAGCACCCATTTTCTCCTCCACCTATCAAGGATCCAGTAGAGATACCTTTGCCTCTAGGTGAGCATTCTCTATCAGCTATCCAAGATCTTGTAGACCTATTTTCGGCTCTCTTACCCACGGAAGCCAAAGCTAAGCAAATTCCCCATCTGTAAGACACATTTTATGGGAATTACCATTGGGTCCTCATCAACCTCGCCTACAGACAGTGCCATTCTCACGCTTAGTCTGATTGCCTAGATTATGTGGACAGAGACTTACTTATGGGGACACCTTCTACTTCTTGTCTTAATGCAAATGCAAATGTCACTTGCTGACACTTCCACTATCTACCAAAAAATATTTCAACCACTTGAACCGAACACATCCACCTCTATCACAACTTCTTCCATGACACCCACTCATAGCTCAACACACACCCTTACCCATAACCCAACATACATCTACAGTCTGAAGCCCACACCTACATCGTCCTCCTCACCTAAACCTATTACTAACTTAGGGGTCACCCCAACCACTAGCCTTACTCATCCACCTATCAAACTAGATTTAGCTACATCCTCTACATTCAACACCTAACCTACTACGACACCCAAAAAGAAGAACCAAACTCATAGAATCTCATACTCTAACCCCACTGCGCTAATCACACCTTGCATCACCTTCAACTTTTCCGTCTGTCTTAGGACCTCAACCTCCTCCACACGTGGTTAAGAAACCTCCACCCATCAATAAACTAAAAACACAACAACCCACTCCTTCCCCACAAACCTCTAACATACCCAAGCACCCGACACGGCTTACACTTGCACCTACAGCATCTTTACCACCCATACCTCAAATACCTTCCGATAACTGCTTCACTACTCCAACTATGCTTTAATCTCTATCCCTCACACCCCCTACACGACCCACATCATCTACCTTCACAGCACCTCCATTATCCCCATGGGTAACTCGCCCTCTTCCCCCATCCACTTTTCCCTCTAGAGCTCATGTTCCCCATATCACCTTTACCTAAGAAGGTGCAACCCAAAGACAAAAGTTTGCTACCTTCCAATAAGGTAGTCAAAACAACCATACACCCTCCTGCCCGTTCATCTACCATACCCCTACTTAAGCAAACATGACCAACACTCCAAGACCACTCCAACACCCAAAACCATAGCTCAACCCACTCCCCCTCCTGCAAGGACTGTTCCTCAACAATCAGCCGCACCTACACCCAAACCCACTTTCACTTCCCATTGTGACCCACTAACAGGGTCCTATGCCAAAATCTTAATCAACCTCCTTGGGACTTCTGTTATCACATTATCACCGCTCAGACCTTATGACCCCCTCAAAACCCAAAGCCAAAAGGGTTTGATGACACTAAAATTTGTGCCTACTAACGTCATGTGCCAGGGCACGATGTAGAGAACTGCAAAGCTTTAAAAACCATTCTTATCCAGTTGTGTCCTCCCAAAGAAAACTTTGATGATGATGACCTTCTCGATGAGGACCCCATTTCACCAACACCCATTTCCACAGCTCTTCCCTCACTACCTACTCAATGACCAGACCTTCACCCCCACAACTCCTAGAACCACCTCCAAGATTTGAAATTAACATGGTTCACATCAAAGAACTTGTCAAACCTCCACCCAAATGTCAGTGTACGCTCAACTCATCTCACAAGGTTCTTTCCCACTGGCACTAGGATTTTTCCCTTCATGTCATTATACCTTTCATGGCTCACCTTACCATTCACCTACCTTCCCACCTCAGATCAACATGATCCACATTGCTACTTGTGCCAAAAAGATAAAGGTAAGGAAAAGGCAACTGACCGACCCAACCAACCCTATACCCAACATACCATCTGCACCTACACCTAAAATCACTATCCACGGCCCCACATATCCTATTTCTAATAGGGGTTACACATCACGCCATGCTCAAACAATTACACCAATCCCCCCTCAAAATGACCTTCTATGACCTCATCCAAACCTTGGAATCCCATCGTCAAGCTCTCATGGAGGTCCTACAATCTATTGAGGTTTTACCCAATGACCCTACACTTGTAGCCTCCATTATTACACCCCATCATGTAGCCTCTCTCACCAAATTACCACCTTTATCCACACCTCCACCTACTCACCAAGTAGCCTCCCTTAGCTTCTCAGAGGAAGAGATCGCACCACACCAAACTGATGACCCAAATCCAACTCTCTTCATCTTTGTCCACATCGATGATATACATGTACATGACGTGTTATGATCGATGGGGGGAGCTAGCATTAATATCATTTCCTCCCATGCATTCACTCAAATGCGCATACCTAACAATTACAAGCATAAACATCCCATCATGTTGCGTTCATTCAATGACGCTATAACCTCTACACTTAGCACCGTCATCTTCCACCTTCACGTGGGCCCCCACACTGTTCCATGGTTTTTTTATGTCTTAGAGGGAGAATTTCAATATAACCTATTGCTTAGTAGACCCTTGATTCGTGCCATGGGTTGTGTTCCTTCAACTTTGCATCGTTGTGTAAAGTTTGAGCATGAAGGACACACCTATACCATTCTGGCTGATCCATCACCTTTCAAAACTTGCAACATGGTTTACCGACCCAATGAAATGCTTATACCCATTAAGGCGTCTACCTCCATGACCACTGCCTCTTCACCTACACCTCTACCCACTAGTGCAGCCATTACTTCAATCGTACCTACATCCTCCATTCCCACCGCTGCCATAACCTCCACAGCCGAACCATCAACCTCCCAATCCATTAGCTCCACCTCCGATCTAACCTCTAACACATCATCTATTCTAGCTACCCACATACAAACCACCGATCCCTTGGAAGCCATTTTTCAATGCCTCACTCTGGGGGAGTATCACCTATATAGTGTCAACACATTCCTTACTCCACAAGGGTATGGAATTATTCACCAATACCCTCATTATGATCACTATATAGGATAGCACCTCCTTTATGGTCCTCCCCACCTTCGTACCAATCTCACCTATGGAGGACTTGATACTACCACTTACACTCCTGAACCACCGTCACAAACCCACCAATTTTCTGTTGACCTCCAATCACTCACCAATCGCCGTTTCACCCACACCTTCCTGCACCAATGTGTATGGAAAGGTTTTGGTTTTGTATTTTACGAGCAAGGCCATGCCATACTGTTATTTCATGTACTACCCGTAAACATAATGACCATAGTGGTATCAGATTTACGGAACCACCTACCAAGAAGGAACACCTTGAATTCATTGAGGACATCAACCCTCCTCCACCTTCTTCAGCGCTATCACCACCATCACCACCTTCACCGATGGAGTCGATGGATCCAGAATCCATTACTCCTAACTTTTTTTTTCAATAAACATCATCTCCTTGGGGCCTCTGACTTATCAATGTGAGGGTGAGGCTCCTTCCTCTCTTCCCTTATTGTATCCTAAAATGATCAACGGTGATACACCTTCGATTAACGTCATTCAATGTCAGGATGATGAATCTATACTCACCTTCCTTGGTGCAGAAGACTCATATATTCATCATTCGTTACCCTCTGAGATGCAAACCATGTTAAATGAATCGTCTATCAAGATCAACATTCATACTCAGGACGACCCGCACATTCTAAAGATAGGATACTCTTTAGATGCTATTAAACATGAAGCCATCACTTCTTTTCTCAAAAACCATAGCCATGATTTTTGCTTGGTCTTACGCAGATATGCCTGATATTGAACCCACTATAGTGGTACACAATATCATAACCATTCCCGACATGCTAATCCTGTCAAACAAAAGTTGAGGAAAATTGCACCCTCACATTGTTGTTTTGGTCAAAGAAGAACTTCAACACCTCCTTTCAGTTTCCTTCATCTTAACCACTGATTAACCTCATTAGATTTCTAACATTTTCCCTGTCACTAAGGCAGATAGGGGGACTCTACATTTGCACAGATTTCCATGACCTCAACCTAGCGTGCCCGAATGATGACTTTCCTCTACCCGGTATTGACCATTTGGTTGACCTTACTACTGGTCACAAGATGTTATCACTCATGGATGGTTTCTCGGGTTATAACAAAATCTTGCATGCCCTAGATGGATCAACATAAAACTGCATTCATCATCCCTTGGGGGACATTATGCTACCAAATCTTGCCTTTTGGCCTTAAGAGGGTTGGTAACAAAAATCAGTGGGCTATGACCTATATCTTCCATGACATCATGCATCGTATATTAGAAAATTACGTGGATGATCTCCTGGCCAAATCATAAACACCACTCCGAACACCTCGCTGTCCTAAAAACCATCTTTTACCACCTTATTAAATATTGTGTTCGCCTTCAACCCAAGAAGTGTTTCTTCACGTTTCTCTCAAGAAAAGCTCCTAGGATTTATCATTTCCTTACATGGTATAGAGGTTGACCCTGCTAAAGTTCAAGGCCATTCTTGAAATGCCCTCCGCTCACTAATCTTAGGCAAATTCGTAGCTTGCAGGGCAAGTTGCAGTCTATTCGCCACTTCATTTCACAATTGTTTGATTAGTGTCAACCATTTCATCATCTTATCAAGAAGGATGTCTCTTTTAAATGGGTATAATTACTAGCCACAAATATTTTGAGGCCTTAAAACAATACCTTCTCTAACCACCCATTTACTCATTCCACCTAAAGATGATTAACCCTTCTACCTATACATCTCAGCTACCAATCACTCCTTAGGGGCCATGCTCACTCATCGCGATGAACAACATAGGGAGCAAGGTGGTTTATTACATAAGTCCATACTCTTTTAGACTATGAAACCTGATACACCCATGCTGAAAAATTCTTCTTAGCCTTAGTTTTCGTTGCCACGAAACTCCGTCATTACCTACTTAATCACAAGACTTATGTTGTGACAAACATTGACCACTTTACACTTCATGTATGCCAAACCTTACCAAAATCAGCATGCTGCATGTTGGCTCATGCTTTTGGCTGACCTCAACCTCGAATTTATCCACCAAAAGTCCATCAAGGGCCAAGCCATCACCGACCAATTGGTTGACACACCTATTTCTAGGGATCAACCTTCTAATTTTTACTTTCCAGATGAGTCAATTACTTCCCTTTCCTTGGATGAGCCCGCATACCAAATGACACTCTTCTTCGATGGTTCTAAGTGTCAGCATGGGAGTGGGGTAGGCATTATCCTCATTCTGTTTGATAGTGAACCCATGCCTTTGTCTTTCAAACTAGATTTTTATTGTACAAACAATATTACTGAATACGAAGTCGCTCGTATTAGGTCTCCAAGATGCCTATGCCTTGGATGTAAAATCCATCAACATCTTTGGTGATTCCCAATTGGTCATAAACGAAGTCAATGGTATATAACAATGTCGTAATAAGACACTTCAAAAGTATAAACATCACGTAGACATAATTTTGACCACTTTCGACTAGCTACGCCCTTCAAACCGTCCCGCATTCAACCAAAAAATTTGCAGATACCATGGCCTGCTTGGCTTCTCAAATCCCTTCTTCACATGTCGATTCTAAAATATTTGTCACCATACAAAGACTCCAATCACCCTCTTATTTACCTCATGAGGTTTACTCCATTGGAACCGCTACCCCTGACCTGAGTGACCTTTGGCATAAACAATACTCAGATCTACCTTTCCCGTTCCATCTTACCTCCTGACCTCACTTGTAATGGACAATGGGCCTTTCTTAAAAAGTGTATCTCATTACATCATCATGGGTGGCCTCCTCTACAAACATGCGACTTTGATGGAATTATCTTACAGTGCCTTATGAGTTTCCCAAATTCCTTATACCATTAAGGAAGTTCATGATGGCATATGTGGATGATCACTTCAGTGGCCTCGTTGTTGCTAAGCGTATTCTTCTCCTAGGCTATTATTGGCCGACCCTCAACCATGACTGTTGTGACTGCGTCAAGCATGTTGTGTAAAATTCCAACAACATGCACAAACCTTCATCATACACCCAGTCATTCCTTACAAGTCGCCCGTGACCTTTGGCCCTTCTCTCAATGGGGTTTGGATCTTGTCAGAGAGATCAATCCCCATTCTTCCCAATGACATCAATGGATCATCAATGCCCCCGAATACTATACAAAATGGGTTGAAGCCATACCTCTTATTTCTACATGAAAGTCTGAGAAAATATGTGAGTTCATCAATCATCACATCATCTATCTCTTTGGTGTCCCACGTCACCTCATCACTGATAATGAAAAACAATTAAAAAATAAAACATTGCAAAAACTTTGCGACACCTTCAACATTCAGCTAAGTTTCTCATCACCTTATTACCAACAGACCAATGACCAAGCCAAATCCACAAAAAAAATCCTGAACAAAATTCTCATGAAAGTGGTTAACGATATTGGGAAGGACTGGCATATGCACATTCCTTTCGCCTTGTGGGCATACCGCACTAGTATTTGCACTCCCACTACTGCCACCCCTTTTTCTCTGGTCTACGGTACTCCAAGAAATCTGAGAAAATATGTGAGTTCATCAATCATCACATCATCTATCACTTTGGTGTCCACATCACCTCATCACTGATAACAAAAAACAATTAAAAAATAAAACATTGTGAAAACTTTGCGATGCATTCGACATTCAACTAAGTTTCTCATCACCTTATTACCCACAGACCAACGTGCCAAGCCAAATCCACCAAAAAATCCTGAACAAAATTCTTATGAAAGTGGTTAACGATATTGGGAAGGACTGGCATACACACATTCCTTTCGCCCTGTGGGCATACCACACTAGTATTCGCACTCCCACTGTCCGCCACACCTTTTTCTCTGGTCTACGGTATAGACGTTGTTCTACCCCTCAAAATTCTAGATTCTCTCACTCTGCAAATTTCTCTCCATGAAATGCTCAATGATGATGAATTTCATCAGGACCGTTTAGCGCAACTCGAGTTATTAGATGAACGTTGTCTTAACGCTCTTGACCACCTTCAAATTTACCAAAAACATATCAAACATGCCTATGAAAAACGTGTCCATGATTAAACCTTCCAAGTCGGTGACCTTTTCGTAAAGGAAAATCAACATGTAACCAAAGCAGAAAAAATTAAACGGGGCAAATTTTCTCCTGATTGGCTTGGACCATACATCGTAACTCATACTTACAGATCAAGTTCTTATCATTTATCTTCACTCGAGGGTAAACCCAAATATGAGCCCCTTAATGCCTTGCATCTTTGACCATTCTATTGTTGGCTTTTAGTCCTACCTCACCTTCTTACTCTTTCCATGCTTGTCCCTTGAGTGCTATTCACTTCCTACATCATCACCAATGATTAAATAAGAATCATGTGCATACCCGTCACTTTTTATCTTCTCTTAAATATGTGTACTACAGTGCTGCACATAGCATGATTCTCATGGATGACTTTTCATCTACCTTTAGATGATATCCCATGGTCATTTCACCCTACTTTCTGAACAATAATCCTATTCTTCACCTTAGTCTTGTCCATGACTTAAAATCCCTCACATGGGATCCAAATCCTTGAGTCAAACTTTAAATAAAAAGATGACTCCCTCAAAAGGACATCTTTCTCTCTACAATCGCTGCTATAAATAGAATGCTCCCTTGAAGGAAAGATATGTACATCTCTTTCAAAATATATATATATATATATATATATAAAGAAAAAATAAAAAAATCTTCTGAAGCTTCCCGCATCGATCATGCTTCACGAAGACCTCAAGGTGTTAATTTCCTCATCCCATATAGACTTCCCGCATCGATCAGTCTATCTCAAATATTAGTCAAAACAAAAAGTATTTTAGTCATGGACTTTCCCATTGTGACCTTGGATCTCTTTCCAAAATGGCATGCTACCTAGTACCATATAAAAGCTAACCACTTTTCACCCTCTCACCATTCGCACTTTCATTTCCTATCACCTTAAGGGACCTATTGGACCATGCCATTTTGTGGTCATGTGACTACTTTTTTATCTGTAGAATAATCAATCATGCAATACTTTTTATGGTCTTACATTCATCAGCCCATCTAAAGTATGATCCTGCCCATTATGATCCTTACCAATTAGGTTACTTTCTTACCTCCTCTTATATTTTAAACCTTCTTCATTACGTATTGATTACCTTATACAGTACTTGACCCTTGATGCTTCTTTTTGGGTAATATTTTCTCCTCCTTCACCATAATCACCTCAAAATCACCTCTACCAATGTGCCCATAATTCACCCATACCTAACAGACCTAGAATCAATCATGCCTATAGATACCCACCCATACTCATACCTTCTCACATTCTTCCCTGGCTTATGGGATAATTACATTGGCCTAAGGTCCCTTTTCACCGGGACTATGTAGGCAACACTCCGAGGGCATGGGGCCCTTGGAGGTTAGCTCAGCCACTCTCTCACCCTAACCAATTCACCTTTCATTTTCCTAAATCATGATCTACCCTTGTTAAATTTCTTTTCATATCAATAATTAGAAATTAAAAACCAACAAACAACAAATTGTTTTCCACCTTTATCATCATCCAACATCCATTCATTATGTCTACCATTTCTTTCCCATTATCATGCATGTATTATAAAACATCTTAAACATGGTCCATATCATCATTAATTGTACACATTAATGAATTACAAACTAGACCATGCCTATGACCTAACTCAACCATGCCTAACACACCTATCCTAAATCCATCTATACATAATAATAAAATGTTATCAACACAAACACATAATGACCATAATCAACATCATCTCTATAAATACAAATATCCAATCATGTGTATCCATATACATAACTATCAAATGTCTTCAGCACGTAGGATGGTGTATATAATCCAATCTCTCAAAACTCTCATATACAACCTCACCATCTTTGGCACGCAGGTTGATATATGCTAAAAAATATACAAAACTTTCATACAACCTCACTCTCTTTGGCACGCAGGCTGGTATATATCAAAAATGACAAAAATACATCAAAATGGAGGGATGTGCACTAGGCATCATCCTATCAGATATCCTCCATATCAGTATCTCTTGTCTCCTCGTCGGCTCCTGTCCAATGTCCTGATAACCTCTCATCAGCTGCCATAGGTCACGGTCGGGCCCCTATTGGTACATCACCTAGAGCTCACCTCCGTGAGCTAGTGGCCTCACCCTAATCCTATCTTGGGGCTCGATGGCCCCTTATGCTCTCCACACTGTGAGACCAAGATCTAGTCCTCTCACTTGAGGCCTGATGTGCCCTGTACTCTCCATAGGATAGAAAATCTATCTTGGCCTCTATCAACTGATCTTAGTAATATTTGGCCTCCCCTAAGGCATCCCATAACCTGGATATGGGTACGGTATGTGGTGGCCCTATAGGCCTTAGCCCCTATACCTGTCCTGCGGGACCCTATCCCGTCCTTGCTTGTGAACTGGGACCCTGTCCCGGTGTATGTGGAGGTGTCATCGGCCCTACACCCTGTGCCTATACCTACACCTGTAATGCCTATATTTTTTCCTGTGTAGTGGCCAAATGGCCCTGTAAACCTATAACCTACGCTTGTAGGGTAGCTACTTGCTCCTCATCACCCTCTTCGTCTCCACCCTAGACCATCTGGGCTTGTAGACTAGCCACCTGCGCATGCAATGTGGCCACCTCTGCCTCTGATGCTATTAGCTACCCCTGTACAATCCCTAACTATGTAATCAGGGTCACCACCTGCCCCTGTAGGGCATCTCTCTACATAGTGATGGTGGCTAAATCTTGTTTCATAGGCCTGGGAGGTACTGCTCATAGCTGGGTTTCCCACCACTATCTATACCTGTCCATCACACTGACATCATCAATCCACTGGTTTATAACCTGCTCCTCCTACCCCATAGGTACTGTCAGCTATGGAAGTGGTAGTGGTCTCTCCACATCATCCCTCCTATACTGTGGGAAAGGTGGTGGTCTATCTTGTAGTAATTCAATTTGTCGTCGAACCCTATCTATGGGGATCATCTCGTACTCTCCTACATGACGCCCCTCTATCCATTTGAGTAGTTGAAGGCCAGCTAGCTCCTCAGCGATTTTCTATATGAGGGATAACCCACATACGGTCTCCATATAATGTCTACCCCAGACAATCCCTCCAATAGCCACCGGTAGTATGCTACATCATGCATAGCCCTTTCTGATATCCGCTCTCCAATAACATGCACCCATCGCCTATACCCCACCTGTACACAAAACCTGGCTCAAATGCATCTACTTGGGGCATACCCACTGGACGCACGCATAGACAATGTGCTCATAGGCCCAATAGTGTAGAATAAAAGTGCAGTATAAATTGAACCTGCAGAGCCGCCTCATACGCCCATAGCTCTCTATATAGTTGTACCAGGAATGTTGGCACCCAGGCAAATTGGTTCCTCTCCATCATCATGTAATGTAACACTCCCATCAACTGATCATGGGAATCTTCCACCCTCTACATCTGAGCAGTGCAAAACAACATACTTCCTCCATCATTAATACTACTAGCCTCGTCTCCTTTGGCATGGGCTAGGTACATCTCTCCATAGCTCAGATTAGCTCTATGGAATTTCAACTTTGGCATCCCCTCACCAAATACCATCAGCATCAACTCCTCTGATGCCTCTGAGGATATCAAATATACCTGCATACGACTAATATAGGTAATTACAGGATCCTATACACATCCTCTAGGGTGACTGTCATCTCACCCATCAGTAGGTGGAATGTGTTGGTCATCGAATCCCATCTATCGATGAGGACGACCATCAGAACTTAGCTGCCAAACTGCATGCTGATAGCATCAAACCCCAATTAGGCCCACCTCCTTAATATGTTTTAACTCCTCAGTTGTCGTTATGCCTCGAACTGTCACAAGCAGGGGTAGCACCCTATCTCACATCCTCAACTAATCTCTTATCTACATCCAACAAAACAATCACATTATTCAAACATCTACCATATCTACATTCACCCATACCCATTCCCATGTGACCCTATCCTCTTTTACTACGCTTCTTACCTGTTTATCCCATGACCTAACTGTTATGTTTGTGGAGCCTATTTGCATGTTACCAATGTGGTACACCTTACCTATGTGTTACACTTGGGTATTTTTACGGTGGTCCCTCTCGCCGGTGAGTGGGTTAGGGGGGTTCGGGGGCGAAGCCCCGGAAGCAAATTTTCATGGGTGGTTTACCTAACCCATGGGTAATGGGTAACCGTTATGGGCTGTTTTTGGGCCCATGGTTTTTTTCGGTCTTTTGCCCATTTTTTTGATACCCACGGTTTTTGCCCTTGGTTTTGATACCCATGGTTTTGTATCAAACTGCTTAAGAAGTTGTCTATTTATATGGTCTTATGCATATGATAGATGTAAAAGTAAATGTATTGCAGATGTGTTTTGAATTCGGGTGTGAATTCTGTAGATTTTGTTGAGCATAGCTCCAAACGGATCTGGGTACCTGTATTGAGAGAGTGGAGGCTTGTAATAAAATCTGAGCACAGTGATTCTTGGTGGACGTAGCCCAAATTGGGCTCAACCACGTTAAATCTTGTCTCTCTGTGTTACCCCTTACCTATTATTATGCACTTTTCATTTGAGATCTATACCCATTTTCTACATATTAGTTTCTACTGTTGCGATTCTACAAGGGATTATTCCGCATATCTTATCTCTTGTTTATCCCATAACATTAACCCTCCCAGCCCTCCCCTACCTCCCACCCAACCCTGACCCTACCAATCGTTCTACTTACCCACCACCCATCCAACCTCAATGTCACCTTACCTCTTTATACACTCCTCGACATTACCTATTTACCCACAAGTCTCAACACTTGACCATACCCGCCTAACTCATTGCGTATTTTTTCTACCCTCGGACCAGGCATCAGTCCTCCCAGACCGACCACGATTTACACATAACCAACATCGGTCACCTCATCTGTGACTGATCCTAGTTATACACCACCGATGCTCAGCCAACCTTCGATCGACATCAATCACTGTTGGGGCAACAAACCGTGACAGCATACCCTAGATCTCCCCAATTATTTTCCATTTCTCCTCTCCTCACCCCCCATCCTTATCTACAATCCTTCCCACCTAGCATACTACCTATTTCTACCCTCCCCTATCCCCCTTTTACCCAATCCCCCCCCCCAAAACATTCAGATTTCATATTCCCCCAAACCCATCTTCCCCCCCACCCAAACTTCTATCAATTTATTTAAAACAAACACAGAGGGATATTGAATCTTACCTCATCGCACTGCTGCCGCCTACATGGTGGTACGTCGGGCTATTGTACACTGGTGGTCCCCCTGACCCCTCTCCTGGCTCTACCATCCTCAAATGACCTCTTGAAAATCCAATCCAATCCAATCCAATCCAATCGATCCAGCCCAACTCGTGAATTCACCTATCGACAAACTATCACCAGCCATGTAGCTCGCCAACCTAGTCCTCCATCTCACTTGGTCACTTTCCACCCTTTTTTCTCTCCTCTATCATTTTCTCCTCTTTTGTAAAAAACAAATGAATTGAGAAAATGTGAATTTTTTCTCTTTTTATAACAATCCCTGGCCTAACTGGCATCGGTTTACCCTACCCAACATCGGTCTTGTGCCCTAGCTTACTGATCATCAGTTGATTGCGATCATCATCAGTAGCTTCAAACCGTCATCAGTCTTCCCTGCTTCATTTTTTCCTACTCCCTTACCTCTAATTTTTTGACCTACATCCTTTCTTACCTCACGCCCACCTCACTTGGACACTTCTCCTCATCTTTTTGACCTTATCCTTTACCCCCCCCATCTCATCCTCATTCGGGGACTCGTTATTTTTACCCATACCTCAGCCCTACCCATGTGCTGTGACCTAGATACTTGGATTTGGAACATCGCTAGTGACATTATGACCTCATGTGTTTGTTATACCTTATGGCATTGTTACTTGTGTTAATGGACATACTGACCTTACCATGCCTATTGCCATGACCTGTTTATCCTGACCTAACCCTTGGTATACCAGAACATACTTAAACGTTCTTGTACCTGACCTACGCCATGTTTCGTGATCATATCCTATACCTTAGATACCGGACTCACTTTAACCTTGGTTAGATAAACCTATCAACCTTAGATAATGTATATTTTGTATTCTCTTCAACATGGTATTGTGTTGTAGTTTATACATGTGCATGCATTTGACTGTTACTACCTTTGACCCTGACCCATTACCTACATTAACCGAGTGGACATTTTTCCCTTTTTTTTTTACCCTTGTGTTGCCCACCTTCCTCTTCATCACATTCACCTTTTATCAAACCATTCACTGATTTTGCCTTCTATCTCTTCAGTTCCTAGTTTGAGGGGGATCACCTTCACCCACACATGGGGAAACCACATCTTATTTTTGTCAATATCGCTTACCAATACAAGCTACGTAGAACAAAAAGGGGAAAAATGTAGACACCAAAATTAGGTCACACTCCCCTTGGTCCCTCGTGACAAATAACCATCTCGAACACACTCACCTAGCCATGGCCCCCTTCACCCCACTGTAATATTAATTTAATTAAATTAATTCATTATCCTCCCAATATTTGTTATTTAAATATCCTAATTGGATAATACCCACACATCCATCTCACCTATCCACCTCACTTAGCTACCTCATCCTAAGACCTATTCTTAGTATGTTTCCATAACTAACTAAGACCTACCCAAACCCTAAAAATCAAAGCCTATATTCCCTCTAACCACACTCCAGTCCGCTACAAAGAATCTTCCATTCTATTTCGTGGAGTAAAATAGAGTGAGATCCAAGAAAATCAAAAGGATTTTCCCATTTTAGAAAACTTAGGAAATCCCGCCCTAATCGACACGTCAGTCACCCTAAACCACCGCCGGTCAACCCGGAACTGCCGTCGGTTACCATTTAACCCCCAAAACAACCTTATTTCGAGGTTAGTCACATTGTTTAGAGGTTGGACATTTTTCTTCTGAGAACAAGTGACAAAACCAGATCTGCATGCAAACATAATGAGCATTCAGTTCATGCATCAGAGCATTCATAGCTAGCACCTGAAGCAACCACAGATCCACTTTCCCTCACGGGAACATCCCGGGAAGCATCAGCATCACACCAAGTTCCTTCTGTCTGATCACCCTTCCATTACCAACCAAACAACAAGCTCATATAAACAGTAAGTGCTTTGTTAACCAACATTGGTTCATTTATCATCATAGTAGATTCTTTTACTTCTGTTATTAGTTTCTTCTCCCACTTCCATTCCCCCACCATTTTACTTCCATGCAAGCTTGACCATCCTTTTACCCACACCCTTGAATGGCCAATACCCATGGATTTTAATCATTCCTATGCATACTTGAGATCCACACGAGCCTTGCCATTGCCATTCCATTTCCATCTAGCCTTATATCTGTCACCCCACCAAATTTTTTACTAGATTTTCATGTACTCCAACCATACCGACATGTCAGTTACCCACAACTGTCGCCGGTTAACCTAAATCAACATCAGTCATACTAGACCGATCATCAGTCTTCTGTGTTCTTAACCAAAAACCAAGAACAAGAGCTTCCATTCTCTACCCAATACCCAAAAATAGCCTAAAACCTAACCCTAACCAATACCTACACTCTGATAAGAGTCCTTGATTCTTCAGATTCAAGCATAGCTTAGCCTGTTGTGAACGAATTTTCTTATTGTAGACGAATGAGATACCGAAATCATTTTAACTACACTAGGATTTCCTTTATTATTAGTATTAAGTTGTTTTAAATAATGGATTGAAAGCCGTCTAGGAAGTATCACACTTCCCAGATTTAGCATATGCTAGGCAGTCCACTGCATTTACTATTTAAGTTTCATTTGGTGATCTTGTTTTCCATTTTAGGTAGTTCTTCCCAGCAAAAAGTAATCTCTCACGATTAGCTGTGGATCCAGAAGTCGTACACATGTAACAACCTATAACCAACATCTTAACAAGTATTCCTCCTAGCCCTTTACCCTTATCTCTTTCATCAACATTCAAAGAAATGCTCTAGAATCAGGGGAAACATTATGAATCATATTTTTTATCTGTATGATGTTTCTCTTGTTATCTGAATGGGTGTACTAATATAATAATTCATCCTAAATTCTTAGAATGAATGCATGCCCCTTTACCTTTTTACATCTAAGTTTCTGTCTATAAATAATGTATTCTCACAAACTCACATAAAGTAGGGGCTCAACATCTACGTGTGCCTCAGGTGAGCACCCAACATCCACTGGGTGATAGGGCAACGCGCATGGGACTAGAAGGCTATTCTAAAGACATAAAAAGGACTACAATTGGTGGAAGGTATGATTCTAAACATTGAAGCAAGAGCCAAGAAGATCATAAGGGAATGTTCTGATTTAGGAGAAAAGAGAAAAAAAAAATTAGAAAAGAAAATAGAATGTAGTTGCGAAAGGGATTCTAGGATTAGTTATTATATTGGCTAGCCTCAACAAGACTATGTTATAAAAGGAAGTCGTAATCTATGCCATATAGACCTTATGTATTATTTTCTCTATGAATAAAGAGTTCTTGTTCTATGCATCTTAGCTTTCAATATTCTATATCTTTCTTCTTTCACTACTAGTAGTTTTTAGATAAATTTAAAGATCTATCATGTTATACACCCTTAGGTTTTCTTTATGTATTTATTATCCATATATTGTTATGTTTTACACCTTCTCAGCCTCTGATAATCTAATATACTTCTAAAAATAGTAGATCATGCTAAAATTCTCTTCGAACTATCTTAAGTAGTTTTCCAAGATCCATCTATGTGTCTTTTAAGATTTGTTTTAGTGTATTGCCTTAGTTAATTTTGAATTTTATTTCAATTTTTCTTCTAACCTTATCTCACACCATAAAGAAGATCCAACTTCCTTAAAATCTAGAGGTTATCTTAGGGTGCATGTCCCACTTCCCTAAGGTATCCCACAACTCTAAAGGTTCATTTGGAAATATCATCTGGCACGCTTGGTGGGAGACAAACATCTACACATTTTGATACTCTATCATTAGAAATCTACTGATTTCAACAGTACTAAGTTTGGTCTACTCTAGTTTACAATAAAAATGTGAACAAGAGTGAGGACAAGGGGAAAAGGCATGTTTGAATACTTACAGTTATCTCCACTATACAACAAAAGAGGTAGACAGATCCAAAGGTTTTCGTCTCCTCCAAATAAGACTCTCTCAACACCTCCACTAGGTAGGCCTTTGTTATAATCAACTAGAACCCTCATACCTATTTTAATGGCCCACCTCTAAGATCAACCCCCGAGGTAGTTTGTTTCATGGAATCAAGGGAGTCCACTCATCCTTCCCACACCCCTAGCATTATGGAATCCTATTTTGGCTAACGCACTAAAAGCGCTACCTAAATTTAGTGGAGAAGATTTTAAAACTCTAGAGGAACACCTCCAAGACGTAGCGAAAATATGTGTAGTACATTATATTAGGGAACATAACGTTGCCTTGCGGTTGCTAGCTGCTTCCTTTAAGGGGAAGGCTCTAGATTGGTATCGATCCCCAAATCCTAATACTATCAGTACTTGGGTATATCTGGGAAATGTATTAGTATCAAGATTCAGTGAGAAAGGGGATATGTCCTTGCTCCTACAACATCTTATCAACATCAAGAAGGGCCCGCAAGACATTTTAACTTGATTTTAAAACCGGGTTTCACAAAACATGGAAAAGGATTCCTACTCTAACGAGGCCACTTATAGGTATGGCTATTGTGTTTTACTTAAAAGCTATGAATTCAGATATTTCTGTGATGATTCAATCATTAGGAGGAGACTCTTTACCACAAGCATATGATATTGTGATCCAATTCGAGAACAATCTAATAGATACCTGTAAGCTCCTCTGGAGAGTCCCTTTGCCAATATACCCTGAATTATCTCCTATCCCACAATCAAAGGTCTCGAGCTCTACTCAAGCCCCTATGTCCCTGTATAATTACCCATCCTCTCATCTAGAACCAATTCCTAGTACAACGTCATCATCCTCTTCTCTTGAAATGGAGGAAGTCAAAAATATCCTTAGAAAATTCTCTAACGAGATAATAAACCTTAAATGGAATCAAAGTGCTTACCCAAGAAAAAATTATCAAAGCTATCTAGGTGGAAGGCCTCCCTATCCCTCTCAACATCAGAACACCCAAATACCACCTTTTGTGTAGTTGTTTAACTAGCTCGTCCCAGTGCCAACACTAATCCAAACTATCCCACCCAATAGCAGAAGAGAAATGGTACCTGAGAAAAAAAATTTGGTAGAAGATCCCAACATATGGTTCTTCCTCTGTAATACATCCCACATGCCAAGAGACTGTCCACAAGGAAATTTTCAACAAAAGGTAGCCAAACAAAGAGCAAGAGAAGGCTTTGATGTTAACACATAAAGACCTTACCACTCCACATGAGTCCAAAATGTGGCCTTTGTTGCATAGATTCAAGGGATGTCCCTGGAATAAGAAGAAAAGATCACACTAGAACATGCACTTTTCTATTGGATAGAAGGAGAATAATTCATATTTATGAATGAGGCATCTATTCCCAAACCTTTTCAATCTAATTACAACACTCGCTTCAAAAAAAGGATGATAGAGACAGACGGTCCTATCCCAAGCACGACTAACAAGATGCAAAAAGAGTCTCCATTGTTTCACCAACAACGGTCGTAAAAGAAGATCTGAGAACTGTCTAGAATCAGGATGAACCCTACCTCACGGTTGAAGGAATAAAACACCAGTCATTGCTAAAGATATCATCACTCGGACCAATTAATGTGGTTCAACAACTTAAGAAAGCGCAAGCTAACACATCCTTGTCGGATCTTTTGGGCATTTCAGAGAAAAAGGAGTTGCTCTAAGAAGTACTTAAATCAAATGATGACCCAAGTACCTCTAGGAAAGAGAAGGAATGGGTAAAAGTGATTCTAGCCCTAATAGAGGTAGTGTTATTAAATCAAAAGGGAGAAGTAATTAAACCAAGGCCCAACCTCTTTTTTATGACTCTTATCATAGGTAGGAAATTATTGCATAATTCCATGATAGACTTCGGTGCAAGCACTACAGTCATGTCCAAAGTGATTGCAAACACCTTGGGAATTAAATATGAACCCTTAAAGAAAGGAGTCATGTCACTGGATGTAAAATTAGTTCAAACCATAGGAGCTATAAAGGGGCTCCCGTTACAACTCTCTTCCTGTCCAAACATAACCATTCCATAGGATATAGTAGTAATAGACATTTTTCCAGTCTTTAGACGGTGTCTCTCCCATGATTGTTAGGATAATTAATTATGTATTGTATAATTAATTATTTAACTATTGTTATATAGTTTTATAACATTATATTAACTAGTTGTATAATGTTATATGGTTTTATTAATCATATTTATCTTATTATGTTCATGGGTATAATTGTTATGTTGTTATAACAATTATGTCATTATTCATTTATGCTTCCTAGATGTATTTTGGAAGCTACTGTATTTTAGTTTCTTGTTGGATAATTCCAACTCCATATTTGTTTGTATCCAGGCTATTCAATATGTATAAATATTGTAGCCACCACTATTGTAAGAAATTAATTTCACATTAATTAAATATATAGGATTCCATCCATATTTGTGAAACTACATTTAGTACTAGAGCAAAAATGCAGACCTCTGAAGTAGAGAAGGTTGGAGAGAGGAAGCATACAGTTTTGGAGGAGATTCTGCACTCTAGGAGAGCATGTGTTTCCTCTTACAACTTCCCAAAATGCTCTACATCTCCACAACCTCCTGCCATTCTCCAGGTGTTTGTAAGGAATTTTGTTTTTTACCTTACCACGCAAAATTTGCTCCCTGGATGTTAAATATTAAATTTCTTTTCCCGATCAAGGGTTTTGTCTCTAAATTTTTTGGCTACAAATAATATTATCCATTGTATCAAATTTGGAGGAACCAATTTGCATTATGGAGTAATCTCTGAATCGAGTTGAGGCACATTTTAGACCGAGCTATTGAAGATAGGAGGGTTGTTCTTTATAAAGAGATACTGAACTCTTTAGACGGTTCTGCATACCCACGGTGCACTGTTTGGAGTTAATGAGGCCCTACCCTGCGTCTTGTAATAAGAATACACGTTGGACAAAAATCAACACAACAAATCATTCAAAAGACCTGTGACCAGGAAGTTGATCCATTCATCAGTGAGTTAGACATTTTTAAAAAGAGGTTGAGCTTTTATTATTAGTAAGGCAAGTTCAGGTCAAACTCATTGTTGAGGAAGTAAACAACAAAAATCCCTGCATAAATACATGCAAAGATAAGACAACAGAGCTATATATGTTTGTAGATTCAGTAAATCTCCTTCCCACTATGCTTACCCAATAAGCTCCACATACAATCTGTCCTCCTTGAGCTCCCTCAGTGACTGGCAACCTGCACAAGAGTCAAACGGTATCAACAATAACAAACACAACAATCAACAAAGCAAACAAGAAAAAAAGCATTAAAATGCAATCACAGATCTAGTTTTTGCATTTCAATCCTAGATCCACCATCCTCCATGCATGTAGGGCCATGTGGGACCTTTGCCACATCATTTTAAAGTGGTGAGTCATTTTCATCTTCTTTAAATCTATATGCTTCACATTTTAGCATAAGCGTTCATAGAGCCAAGGCGGTTAGAGGAAATGAATTAGGAAGGGAGGTTTGGGGTTCAACCCCCAACCCCAACAATTTTTTTTTGAATTTTGAAATTTAGTAGCAAAACAGTGAAACCGCCAACTTTGGAGGTAAATTTAGTGGGAAAACTACCTCTAAAAAACTTAGTCATGACCAAATAGAATTCTAAAAATTTTAGTGGGAAAAACCATTTTTTAGGAAATTTTGTTTCTCCTATTAGCCCTATTTTTTCATTCCGAGCAACATTTGCTAAATGGGGTACACCAAAAAAATTACATTTTCAACTATTTTTTTTGCAATTTTTTGCGCATAAAGGGTGTGTATTGGGCTCCAGAGGCCACTAGGGCCCACAAAATAATTTTTTTTTTTCCTTCTATTCAATTTTTGCAAATTTTTTGAATGTAATTGTATGCTTCAGTATATTGTACTAATTTACAGGTTGCCATAGTAAACTGAAAACTTTGTAACTGCTCAGAAACTGGTAGAATATTGTACTAAAAAAACAATAAAATTTGGTTCAAAGATAGTCATGAGACCCTAGATCTCATTCGCAATGTTCGGTATATACAGTGCCTCTGAGAAGCACTTATGGGTAAAGCCATCATGACTAATACTGCACTTAATTCCTAATATAGCTGCAACAACGTCATCTGGGAATCGACCTTTCAAATCGATGGGGAGAAGGACACAATGTACACACTATGAGCCATCCCATCCGTATGTGAATGATTACACGACATAAATACAGACTGAGAAATTATCTGAGTATATAGGTGAATTTTTGCACGCGTATGAGGATATTTCTTTGAGCCAGTGTCAATAATTACACAGAACCCTTTTAGTATTGTCTTGGTAATGTTAGTGCAAAATCATAGTACCCTTGAATGTTTTAAACTCAATGGGTTGAGACTCTCAGTGCGACTGCACAACATGGAGCATCTCTTAAAGTGTGGGACCTTGAAAGTTGAGAGAGATCTCTAGATGAAGGCCAACTCCTATTCCTCTGTTCAAGTGCACACAAATAAATTGCAGAGGATCTACACTAAAACCTACTCTATCTTGCCAAGGAGACAATTTTAAGAAGATGTGAGAAAATAAACCTAAGCTAACAAGGTGATGCACCAAAGGAATGTTAAACACCCATTTTGCAATTTAACACAGACCATAGAAATGCAATACAAACACCATGCACAGATAACCAAACTACAATGAGAGATTAGAAAACAACAACAAACACATGAGAGGGTTAAGAATCATCCACAGACATATATTATCACTCCAGAGTTGATACAATACATTACAGTAGCCAAGAGGAAAAAAATTGTATTACAACTTGAATGGGAGGTTTGGAAAACTCCACAAATTCACTTGCAAACAAGGGAATAAGGGAGGGTGCAAAATAAAAATGTCCAACCCTTTACAACAAGTCAAGCTCTTACCTTTATAGATGCAGTGAAGAGAGGAGAATAAAAGATGCGAAAAACCTGATTTGGAGCTCAACTACCAAAAATCAATGCCCCTGTAAATCCACCCACAATCTATTGATTCTACCACTTTATTTCTGTTTGACATATCGAAGAACGAAGAATGGCAGATCAAATCAAATTTGATCTGGTTGTTGAAGCAATCGAATCATATCTTAATGGCATGAAGATGTTTTGCTATTTTTTACCCACTTAACCTTCTCAAAATTAGGGTTTCAGGTTTCCATGGCGTAGATGAGATTGAGACCTTTCTAATGGTGCCAAATTTGTTGAATTTTGAGCACTGGATCGAAAGATATGTCCATTTAAATTTTTGAGTCAGATCCGTACAAAAATGTGGTGAAAAATTAATTTAGCAGAATGGGTCCATGAACCTGAAATTCACTTTGCACCTTTTGCACAAAAATACAAAAATGTAAAAAACACCCCGCAGCCCCGTAATTCAATTTTTCCAAAAAACCATCTTTGGGCCCTCTGGTCTGCATTTTCCATTTGGGTGAAAAGTCTCCCCCAAGCCTGCCGGCCTGCTTTTGGCAAAAAATCCCTCCAAGGCCTAGCTTCCCACTTGTAATTTATGCTTGACACGTGGCTCCTCTGGGCATCGATGGAGGTGTGGCTTATTTTTACACTTTACGCCTTCTTGGGCCAAAAAGTTCAAACTACCTCTGACAACCCACCTTCCCACTTTGACTTGAAAAATGGCCACATGTAGCACTGGTGCACATTTGGGGACTACTTTTGGATTTTGATTTTAAAGTTGCCCCAAAGAGACATGTGGCTCCTTCCGTAGCTTTTCTCTATTTCTTTGTGTTTTGGCTAAGTCCCTTTTGTTTGGTGGGGCCATATGTCTGACTAGCAACACGTGGAGGGCTAGTGTTCATTTGGGACCTACTCCCAAATTTTACCTTTTGAATTTGTGCAGAGATGACATGTGGAGGCCTCCACTATCCCTTCCATACTTAGTCGATTTGAGAAGCTGACTTTGTCATCCTTCTGACTTTTGGACACGTGGAAGCTCCATGCTCACTTGAGATTGGCCCTTGGGCTGCCCCTTTTTAATTTGTGCCATTGAGGCACGTGTCACCCTCCACTGACTCTACCCCATCTCAAAATTTCAACTGTTAATTATGTCCCTTTTCAAACCTGGGACAAGTGGAAGCCTAGTGCTTATCTGGGAAATCCACTTTTAGCTTTACCTTTGAAGATGCGCCGAGTTGACATGTGGCTCCTTCTATGAGTTTGTGATAATTTTCTTATTTGGGCCGATGCCTTTCTCGAACCCTAGACATGTGGAAGCCTTGTATTCATTTGAGTCTCCACTTTGGGTCACGCCTTTGAATTTGCGCTGATGAGACACGTGGAGACTTCCGCTGGTTCTTTATACTTAGTCAATTTAAGGGCCGAATTTTCCCCTTTTCTAAGATCTGGAACACATGGAGGCTTGTCGCTTGTTTGAGTCTCCATCTTGGGCTCTTACTTTTAAAATTACGCCGAGATGACACATGGTTCTTTCCACTGGCCTTTTTATTGTTAGCAAATTTTATGACTAGTTGTCCCCCTTTTTTGACTCTGACCACATGGCGAGCCCACGCTCATTTAGGAACTTGATCTTTAGACCTAGCCTTGGTGTTTCACCTATGAGACACGCGGAGGCTTCCACTACCCTGAGACTTTTCAACTACTGACTATCTTCTTTCTGGACTTGGGACATGTGGAAGCTCCACACTCATTTAGGGATTGTCCCTTAGTCCTCACTTTTGAAGTTACGCCATTTAGATGGGTGGAGGCTTAGCATATATTTAGGACCTACCTTTTTATGAGTCTTTTTGAATTGTACTGAGCTAAAACATGGCACCTTCCGTGAGTCTATTGTTTGGCCCCGAGTTGAGTCGTATGTGGCTAAGTCTAAAAACTTCTATCCTTTCCCATTTTCTTTCCTGTCAAGCTCTGGGCTCCTTTGACGTTGTTTGATCCTTCACAGACCCCGCTCCTCCATTATACAACCTTTCCTATCTCTTAGATTTGGATTTGAATGTGAGTTTGGAAGACATAGTTGACCCTTAGGTTTTCTTCTATGCAGGGGTATGTTTGACCAATTTTACCAGTGAGTAAAATTGGGATAACAGGAACCACATATTGAATTCTTTCGGGTACATTAATGCCTCTTTCATGTACTTCTAGGTATATAGAAAGGACGAGCTTCTTCCATGTACCACTGGCTATATCGAAATGACACGTATATAGAAAGGTTCAGTATATCAGAATGACAGTATATAGATTGGGAGACCTTATACCTGGAGTGATAAGAGCCTAACCTTTTTAGTGATTTCTACAATATGGGAACCAATGCCCCCAAAGTTTTTCTTCCATTTTCATAGCTACTCAGAGGAAAAAACTATGCTACCTGAAAGAGAAAAATCAAGACACATCTTGAGTTTGAAGAGATCTAACATGTTGTGACTAGTACTATAACTAGATAAATAACTGATACAACAAAACAATGACAATTTTATAAAGCATATCAGAAAGCCAAAATCATCATCTTGTTTGGAGTTTCTGATGATATGCAACCCCACATTCAAGATGCCAAAACATCCAAAGAAGCATGGGATAAATTGAGCATATTATATGAGGCCAAAAACAAGAATGTCATACTAAATTTGCAGGGTCAGTTACACACACTAAAGTTAAACAAGAATGAGAAAATATAAGCTTTCTAAAGAAGAGTTATAAAGTTTAGGGATTCACTTCTAGCCCTAGGAGAAGCAGTCACAGATGAAGCTCTTGTTCCCATTGTTCTGAGAGCTCTCCTTTCTTCTTACCACATTTTAAAAACAACACTAAACATGTTAGATACGATAGTTAGTTTTGAAAAACTGGTAAGCCTACTGCAACAAGAGGAAGCCATGCATAACAAGGATGATGAAGAGGAGTAGACACTTTCTTCTCATAAAAAATAGAAAGGAAAAGTAAAGGAAAACCTAATTCCTATCAAAAGTCCCAACATTTGAATCAATATCAACATCAAGGGGATAAACAATAGAAGAAACAATTTCTTATCTACAAAAGAGGACATGAGTTGAAAGATTGTTGGTATAATACATACAGAAAAGGTTCATCAAGTAATTCTAGACTTCAACACAAAAAATCTCACAAGGGACATATGAACTATAATTAATGGAAGAAAAAGGGGAACTGGAATAGAAGACCCCATCAACAAGGAAATATTGCTGAGAAAGAAGAACATTTAGATAATGAAGAATTATTGTACACTACTCATTCAAGTGAACCATCCATGTCATTTAGTGATGCCTGGTATGTTGATTTGGGAGCCACTCAACATATGACCAGCCACAGATACTAGTTTACTTCAATGAGGGGCATGCCTTCGAAAAATAATGTTCCGTTTTAGTGATGATTCTTGATATACAATCAAGGCATTGGGAATATTTCTTTACCCCTTAGTTCATGCAACTATAGACTATTAAATGTCTTATATGTCCCTGGGTTGACTAAATTTTTTCTTTTAGTCAGTCAACTCCTATATCACAACTTAAAAATTGACTTTGATAGTCATTCTGGCAAGAAAAATTGTTTAACTCAAGATAAATCACGAGGCTAAAAAATAGTGGCAAAATCCTCCAATGTGGGATGCATGTTCTAGTTTGATTTTGTCAAAGGAGTGATCAGACACTTGTGGCTAAGAACTCTACCTCAACAAAATTGTGGCATCAGAGACTTGTTCATGTTAGTTTCAAGTATCTCGAGACACTTCACCGACACAATATGATATATGGGTTACCATCTCTTCATAAGGATAAAGACAAGTGTCCTCACTTCCTGGTAGGAAAACAAAATAGAGCTTTGTTCTAGAAGAGTACATATGAGCTCATGGTAAGCTTGATCTGGTTCATACCGATCTTTGCAGTCTATACAACCAAGTCATTCTAGATTTTAGCACTTTATGCTTTGTGTTGATGACTATGCAAGAAAAATGTGGATTTTTTGTCTTTGCAAGAAAAGTGAATCTTTTGAAACCTTTAAGAAGTTCAAAGTAGCTGTTGAGAATGAAACTGGTCATCACATTAGAACTCTCCGCTCAGATCGAGGGGGGGAACTCACTAGTGATGAGTTCAAAGACTACCTATAAACTCATCGGATTCATCGACAAATGCCTCCTCCACACACACTGCAGTAGAATGGTGTTGTTGAGAGAATAAATCATACTATCATGGAGATAGTGTGATGCATGATCGATGAATCTAAACTTGTAAAGACATTCTGGGTAGAAGTAGTAAAGACAACAATGCATTTGTTGAACAGAGTGCCCACAATTGCTCTTGACAGAGTTACACCACAAGAAGCATGGTTAAAGCGGAAACCATCTATTGCACACCTTATAGTATTTGGGTACAAAACAAGTATGCACATGCCCAAGAAGAAAATAAATAAATTGGACATGAAGTAACAGAAACTCATCTTCATTGGCTACAATGAAGAAACTCTTGAGTACATATTGATGGATCCAAAGACCAGAAGAGTCTACATAAGCACATATGTTTGAGTTATTTGAGAAGAAGGAATCAAAGTATCCTCCTCCAGACTCACCTGCTGTAGATTCTTCACCAGCTATAAAAAATGAAGATGATGTTCCCACAGATGATGAAAGTGATGATGGGGATGATGGTGATGATCTGATAGAACCGCAACCCATGGGAATAGTTCAATATATGCCTAAGTGGTGTACTAGCACATTAAGAGATGTAAGAATGGATGCTCCATCAGATACATCCACCCCTAGACCAAAGACTCACAGTAAAGCAAGAGAAGAAGTAAAATTTTCTGTAATGAGTAGATTTATTGAGTCTGATGAGCCCTCTACAATCCAGGAAGCCCTATAGTCAAAACTTGGAAAGATGTCATGGAATCTGAATATCAGTCAGTGCTTGGCAAATTGTCAATCTTCCACCAGGGAAGAAACCCATTGGATGTAGATGGATATTCAAAACAATTTATAAAGAAGATGGGATAGTGGGCAAGTACAAAGTGAGACTAGTAGCAAAGGGGTATGCACAAAAAGAAGGCATTGAATATGAGGATACATTTTCTCCCATAGCTAAGATCAAAATGATCAGGATGATCTTTGCTCTAACTGCACAGTTTCTTTAGAAAGTCCATCAGATGGATGTAAAAAGTGCCTTCCTAAATGGATATTTATAAGAAGAAGTCTACATGACTCAACCTGAGGGATATGTAGTACTTGGCCAAGAAGCAAAGGTATGAAGACTCAGGAAATATCTATATGGCCTCAAACAGGTACCCCGAGCATGGTACATCAAAATTGATGAGCATCTCGTACAACATGGATTTGATAGAAATCCATAAAATCCCAATCTTTACCTCAAAAAGCAAGGGGGAGATGTGATTTTCATTTTCTATGTCGACGATCTAGTCATCAATGATAGTTCAGTGAGGATGATTGATGTAATGAAGAAAGATCTTAATCAATTGTTTGACATGATAGATCTCAGGCTAATGCACTATTGTCTTGGATTGGAAGTGTGGCAGAAAGAGAATCACATTTTTATTTCTTAGATGAAATATACCAAGAAAATTCTCAAGATATTTAGGATGATGGAATACACACCAATTTCTACACCTATGCAGAATAGATTGCAGTTATCTCGTTCAAATCCATCTCTTGAGGTAAATGCCACTCTCTATCGGAAGTTGATTGGGAGTCTCATTTACCTGAAATACACTAGACTAGATACGAGTTTTGCAGTAAGCTATCTATCCAAGTTCATGTAGGAACTTAAAGTTTGTCATTAGAAAGTAGTAAGGTGCATCTTGAGATATCTCAAAGGATCAGTGGATCTTGGTCTAGAATACAAGAAGAACGAAAAATTCTTCTTGTTAGGATATTCAGATTTAGGTCATGTAGGCAATATTGATGACAGAAAATGCACTTCAGGATTTGTAATCTTTATGAGATCTAGACCAATATCATGGGGAAACAAGAAACAACATTTTGTTTCTCATTCTTCCATAGAAGTCAAGTATCATTCTGCAGGAGAAGCTATATGTGAAGTGATATGGCTATGTCGCATACTCGAAGGACTTGGATACCAAAGGAAAAACCAACCACCATGTATGTTGACAATAAAGGTGTTCTTAAACTTGTTTGTAATCCAGTTTTTCATGAAAGAACAAAACACATTGAGGTATAGGTACATTTCATATACGAGCATGTCTTGAAGCACAATATACAACTTAAGTTCTGTCTAATAGCTGAACAAAGAGAAGATATCTTCATGAAGTCACTTGCACATGACAAGTTCAATTTTTTTAGAGAGTTCCTCTCCTCATCCCTTAAGAAAATGAAAAATTAAGGGGGGAATGTTAGGATAATTAATTATACATTGTATAGTTAATTATTTAACTATTGTTATTAATTAATTATTGTTATATAGTTTTATAACTTATATTAATTAGTTTTATAATGTTATATGGTTTTATTAACCATACTTGTCTTATTATATTCATAGGTATAATTGTTATGTTGTTATAACAATTATGTCATTATTCATTTGTGCTGCTTGGATGTATTTTGGAAGCTACCGTATTTTAGTTTGTTGTTGTATAGGTACAACTCCATATTTTTTTGTATCCAGGATATCCAATATATATAAATATTATAGCCCACACTATCATAAGAAATTGATTTCACATTAATAAAATATACAGGCTTCCATCCCTATTTGTGAAACTACAATGATTTCGCAACTAAAATAGGAGGATATATGTTTCTTTATTGGTCCCATCCAATTCTTCAGACCATGTATGGATCTAAGATGAAGGTATTATCAGAACCCCTTGCCAAAGAACATATAATGGACCAAGTGGTCTCAGGCTTTGAGGCTTCCCACACTATGATCACAAGAGAAGAGGAATCGTATATGGAGGAGGGTAATATTTAAAGTGGTGGTCATCCAGCCAAAATTCCCTTGGGATATCCCTTTAGGAACTTTGATTCCACTGGTTTGGGTACTTACGTCATTTTTGATGAGGAATCCATGATTCCAAAGGTGGTAAAAGGAAAGGATAAAAGAAAAGGGAATCCCATCAGAGTTTCTTAGATATGGACCCTACATTTTTATGGAGCTAAAAGTAAAAATGGCTCAAGAGCTAGAGTATGCTTGTTATCCCCAAGTGGAAAGAAGATACTCTAGGTTTTCCACTTCCAGTTATCCTATACTAGTAACAAATAAGAGTATGATGCCTTAGTATATGGCTTGGCCATGAAATGAAAGGAAGGAATCAAATTATTGAGAGTCTTTGGCGACTTAGAATTTGTGGTGACACAAGTAAGGGATACTTCCACCACAAAAAACCCAAGAATGAGGTCCTATCAACATAGAGTGTGGGATCTCATCAAATATTTTGAATGCTTTAATATCAAGGATATTCCCTGAGGCCAAAATATAGAAGCTGATAGGATGGCCTTAATCAGGTCACAATGTAAACCCACTACAAGATTTGATAGTGAATGAAAGTGCCATAAAATTGATCATCTGCCCTTCTATACTTGATAACATTAATCACTGGAATTTTTTTAATAATGAATGGAAAATTATACACTTCCTCGAAAAATATGACTAGTTTGCGAACAAAATCCAACCTAAGATCGAAGAAGCACATGGAGACTAGATTATTTAGTTAAGGACAAACAAAATTATGAAATGGTTAATAACCCTAGAAATTATTTTTGATTTGAATGATGCTAGTGCATATCGAAGGAAGTTTGCAGCAATAAAGGAGGATTATGTCAAGATGCAAGTGACTAAAGAGAGAAAGTTGAAAGTTTGGAGATTATTTACTCAAAGAGAAAGGGAAAGACTCATGGCTCTATGCCATAAGTATGATCAGGTGATGGCTTAGATGTATGATGACTTGTGTGTTTACAAGGATATCATCTAAAACACCATTGAACTTGAAGAAGGAGCTAAGATCATGCACCAGAAACAAAGGCACGTGAACCCAAAAATTGAATCCCTCATGGCTGAGGAACTGAGAAAACTCTTATGGGCCCACATAATCTTTCCTATCAAGCACACAACATGGGTCTCTAAATTAGTCCCAGTAAGGAAGAAAAATGGTGAAATTTGGCTTTGTGTAGATTTTAAAGACCTAAATAGAGCATCTGTAAAGGATCACTACCCCTTACCTTCCATGGAGTAGATATTACAGACAATTGTTGGCTTAGAAAGGTTGTCTCTACTAGATGGTTTTTTAGGTTATAACCAGATATGGATCGCGGAAAGGGACCAACATAAGACCACTTTCACTACAAAATGGGAAACTTTTACATACGTAAAAATGCTATTTGGACTCAAAAACACTAGAGCTATCTTCCAAATGGATCCATGGACTCCGTGTTTGGAGAGATGATCAATAAGGTAATTCTCATATACCTTGATGATCTCACGATATTTACCAAGACAGTGGAGGGGCATTTTGACACTTTGGAAGTTGTACTCAATAAATTCCAAGAATTTGGGATCTCTCTAAACCAAAGGAAATATGTTTTTGGAGTACCCCAAGGAAAACTCCTGGGACACATTGTTTCAAAGGAAGGGATCTCTATTGACCTAGAAAGGGTTGAAGCCATTATGGGATTGACCTTACTAGTTAATAAGAAAGTGGTCCAATATTTCTTAGGAAAGATTCGTTTTGTCAATAAGTTCATTTCAGACTTTGCTGGGAAAATACACATGATAGCACTTATGCTCAAGAAGGACCTTAACTTCAAATGGACCACTGAACATCATCAATATTTTGAGATAATTAAAGGGGCTATCGCATCTACCCCTAAACTGCACAAGCCCAACTTCTAAAAAGATTTCATCATGTATGTATATGGGGATAAACATAGCGTGACATCTGTGTTAACACAGAAGGGAGAGTCTTAAGGAGAAGAACATCTAATCACCTTCTTCTCAAAAACTCTCCATTACTATGAAACAAGGTTTAAATTTATAGAAAGACAAGCTTTTGCTATAGTTAAGGCTCTGAAAAAATTCAGGGACCTTGTCACTCATAATAAAATCTAGGTCATGGTGTCTCACTCTAGCATTAAAGAATATATAATGGAGGGTGAGATAACCGATAAATGAGATAACTAGATCACTAAGATCCTCAAATATGACATAGAGGTAAAACCTACCAAGCTATTATGGGGAAGTGGCCTATGTCAATATTTAACTCAAGACCCATGCCCCTGATTAATGAAGAGCCTAAAAATATCTTCTATATCCAAGAGAAGTGACTCAGGTAGCTGGGTCTAAGATAGGATCCACTTCATGTAGATAGGGAGATACGTAAATCATCTTCCCTGATGAAAAAGAGGAGGTATTATAGGTAACACGAATCCCATTTCACCATGATTGATGGTGTCCTTTTTAAAATGAACTTTAATGGAATCCTGATAAGATGCCTAGAGAATGAAGAAGATGAAAGAGTCTTACATGGGTTGCACCATGAGAGCTCAGGGGGCCATTTTTCTTCCCAAACTATAGCCATAAAAATCTTGCAAGCAAGATAATTTTGGCCGAGCCTGTTCACTGACAGTCAAGTATAGACAAACAAATGCAAAGTTTGTAAATTTTATATGGGTTTTTGAAGGAATTCAAAACTCCCTCTTATATCCCATTCCTAATAGAGGAATCACTTGCGTAATGGGGTCTTGAATTCATCATAATGGTCAACCTGACTTCTAGTGCTAGGCATAAATGGATCCTTACCACTAACTGATTATTTCACCCGATGGGTGGAGGAAATTCCACTGAAAGAGGCCACAAAGAATGTGATCCTGAGACTCCTAGGCATGATATCACTACCCACTTTGGGAACCCCACACACTATTATATCTAATAATGTGAAGGCCTTTTTGGGAGCCAAGGTATTTGATTTCACTATAAAGTATAGAATCTTTCTAAAAACATCCTCCAACTATTACCCACAAGGAAATGGTTTGGAAGAGTCCAATAACAAAAACCTGATCAGGCTCATAAAAAGAATGGGGAGTGAGCATAAGAGGCTATGGCATGAATATATCAAAAAACCTTATGGTTGATTGGATCATCTACCCAAACAAATCCTATAAGCCTCATTTGTATGAGATAGTCTATGGGAAAAATGCTGTGATGCACACATTTCCCTCGAAATCCTTGTGTTATCAACTATCATGTAAACAAATCGAGATAGAAGAAAATGCAGTGTCGCAAGTGACACTCGCTAAGTTAGTAGAGCTCTAAGAGAAGTGAGAGGCCCGCTCATGAAGCCATGATCAGCTGCCAATAAGTGGTGAAAACCTAGTTTGATCAAAATATGTCAGAACTAGAATTCCAAATTGGTTCTATGGTTTTAAAATGGGAAGTGAAGGGATACCAATCCTAGAAATCATGGGAATTTTGACAGCCTTATGGATGGGACCCTTCAAAATCAGCACGTGCAAGCAACACAACACTTTGGAGCTTGAAACCCTGTAAGGTGATTGCTTGGAAATTCTGGTAAATGAGATTCAACTTTTCATGTAAGTCTCTTCATTAAATACTATATCATATGTATGGTTTTGATTTTCCTTTCTTTTTTTCTTCGTTTGTTTTGTCCTTTTAATAAGTGTCTCAAACATGTGTCCCTCACGGATTCACCTTACCCTTTTTTGAAAATTTGGAAGGAGTGTCCTTTCCTAATTTTCCCTGAAATTAATGATCTAACAACTTCCTAGGACACTTAAAGAGAAAAATATTTAGAATTGATACAAAATATCTCAAAAAGAGAAAAGTACAGTGCTTAGAGTCATCAATTAAAAAGGGGCCATTATGTGAAGTGACTCTATGTACACGTGAGCAATTACTCCAAGTTAGGGTGGCTATTTAAGATATATGGGATCATCCAATAGGCCCATTTCAAATGCTAGAGTCTTCCAAATCGGTCACCAAACATTGAAGTAAAAGAATTAGAGACTTTTCTTAGTTCCAAAAACTTCCATGATAACTTCCAGCTCCACACCACCAGTAAAGTCTTACACAAGACAACCCATACCCCCAGGATCTCTTTAAGGAAAGTTAAGATTACCCAATGGGGGGTCTCGATCCAGTGACCATTCTATGGTTTCTAACTTCACAGATGACATCTTTGACCCTGTTCTCAATCAGAAACCAAAACCTCTAAGAGAGACAACCTTCACTAGGTTTTTTAACCTAGTAAATTACAGATCTTTCGGCTTGAAAATTTGGAGCATGAAACTCACCCAATATATGGTGCCTCTTGTGCACTTGTACCTAGATCTCATACAAATGTGTGTGAGTTGTTTCTATTATGACACCAACACCATCCATGAAGGAACATAACGGTGGCAATTTTGTCTCAAGTTGTTAGGGATATACTGGCTTTAGCCTACAACCCATCAGCTCATTTCTACGATATGGCCAAACTCTAAAGCATCTAGGCTCAATGCCAGAAAAAAGATTCAATCCTAAATAGGGAGTTGAGTTAGATAGATTTAATCAGTTCAGGAACCGTAGGACTCCCCATTCCATTGAAGTTACTTTTGGCAGATTCTCAGGATGCCTTCTCAATGCTGACGTTTATTTTTGGCTAGGATTCAGATAGGAATGCCTAGGATTGGTAGATGACAGCCATGTTCAGAATGTGGTTTGTAAAGAAAGATTAGGTGTAACACTTTGAATTCACTGAGTTCATTGTGAAATAGATCATTGAACAACTTGTCAAGTTCTTGGTAAACTCCACCTTCAGGTATTCTTCATATTTCTTCCACCTTATCATGTATCATAATGCCTAGTACTTTATTCAGCTCATGAATCTGACTCTATAGGATGCGGAGGTTGATCCCCAAAAGATCATTCTAGTGTCTTCTTGGATTCATATACTTTCCTTATCATCGTACATATGTGAATTTTGTAATTATTTTGTGGAGTCCCTCCTACTTTAACTTAACCCTAAAGGGGTCAACAACAAAATGAATAACTCTATGTAATCCATCCTCTCAGAACCCCTGCACTCTTGTGATTATTTCTTCATAGAGGCACATTCTATGATTCAGTTACATGGTTTTAGATATGAAACCTTTATGCTCTCGAGGGTCCCCACAACATGGGTGGTAGGTCTTGAGATAGTCAGGCAACTAGTACTCCTGGATATTGAGTTCAACTTCGGTAAAAAAAATAAGGTGGTTTTTTATCCCCCCTTGAGAAAGGGAGGAATCAATGTAATAAAGAGGAAGGCGGATCATAGCCTCATAAATAAATTGGCCTCCTACGGGTTCACCTTAATTCAAGACTAGTGGAGATATGACCCAGAAATGAAAATGGCTGTGAATCTAGTTCATAACAAGGTTCCAGACTCCTATAAGTACGAGTTTAGGGAATTTTTTGAAGCAAGACAGTCCCCTCGGGTAGTGTCACTTGACATATTCATTGAGCTTAGTGACATACCCATTGTAGACTAGGAGTTATTCCACCTAGTTAAGCATAGGTATGACCCCACCCTAACCATGACAAAAAGACGTCGAACAACCCTGTGTAATAAAGATTGAAGCATAGAGAAAATTGAAGCCTATTGGAAGTATAGGTAGGAGATCAGCTAGACCACCCTCAATTTTGAGGCCGTATCTAGTGATGAGACATGGGAGGAGTTACACAAAAATAAGGATACAGTAAAATTTCAAAAGGAAGATTTTTCCCCGCAGGCCCGCCGACGAATCAGATGATGCCACATGTCCAGGGGAGAAATTTGAAAAATTTGGCTAAGTGTTGCACATGGAAAATGGAGCAGGATGGGCCCACACCCAATCAGAACATGCCATGTGGCACCTAGAATGGTGGAGCGCGGGGATTTTTTGGGAAATTTTTCCAAATGCAAAAAAGGTGAAAAATTCAAATTTTCGCCCGCTAATCTGATTTGGCCCTGTTTTTCCCTAAAACTTCAAATGGCCATATATTTCGATCCAGTGCGCAGTTTTTCATGTTCTTTATATCAATGAAAAGATGGAAAAATTATCTACAAGATTCTGGGGTAATTTTTGCATTTTTATGGAGTTTGGAGAGATAAAATTGAAAAACACCTCTGGCACGTGGTCATGGATAGAAATGACGTTTCAACCACCGTTTTAATGAAGAATGGCTCGCATTCTCTCCCAGGATGGCTAAAAATGTTAGGGGATGGGCCTGTAAGGATACCCATGCTGTTTTAATCACATTTTTGTCAATGGTTGAATCCCTCCCACGTTTCCCTGTGTTTCTCTGTCCTGGGCTCGTCCCTTGCACTGTAAAAGCCAGTTTTGGCTCATTTTCAAAGGGTTGAACATTTTTTGTGTATAGCAGGCTCCCTTTTTCACCTTGGAAGTGATTTGGTGGAATATCAGACCTTTTCTATGAACTGCAACCTATTTTTTCCTCTCAGGTGTTGTAATGCATGTATTTTGATATTAAAATGACAATGCAAGCTCTGTGAATGAGTTTCAATCCTCTGCTTATGTTTTTTTCTTCCTTTCTAATCTTTCATTACATGCCATTAGTTTGTGCATGATGTTTTGTTGCATTTACATGATTTGTGTCAATCTGCAGAAGTAAAAAATGCTCACCACTCCTTTGGTACATCACCTTATTTGCATTAGTTTTAGTTTTGTTTACATTCTCCATCTCTGCCCACTTTGGAATCTAGAGTAGGATTTTGAGTTTAAAACCTCTGTATAACTTGCAAGTGAAAAATCTGATCAGAGGAGTTGAGGAACTAGCCTTTAATTTGGAGATTCCTTTCCCATTTTACAAGTCCCACACTTGGGGACAGGATTCAATGTTGTGCAATCACATTGGATGTTTAGGATGATCAAACTAGAAATTTGATCAACATCCGGGGGTGCTGCTGATTTGCAACAACAGTTTTGGCATGCCCAGTGGGACCTAGAGGTCTTCATCTTCATTCCTTGATGACTCTACAAACCTATCAAAGGACCAAATTCAACAGTTCTTGATCGCCAAATGACAAGATAAGAATGTATTTTAGTCTTTAAAAGAGAGTTGCAGTGTCATCGAGGTGGAAGCCATTTTGAACCCCATCGTGTAAGTTGGAGTTCTACTTGCACGCAGTAGTGCAAAGTCTCCAAAATTTTTCTCATAAGGAGATAATAAAGCTAGACCAAGCTTTCTAGGCCTTGTAGATAAGGACCTACCCATACAAAGGTAGAATGAATTAAGATATAGGACTACTTTGCAATAGCTCTGAGTGGCATTTTTTGAGCAACATTTTGATTATTTGAAGTCTGGGAGGATTGTTAGATCCTTCCATGGCTAGCACAGAAGTCCCTTGGTGATTCGCCATAAAATGTAGAGTTATTGTTGGTATATGACTCTTTAAACGGTCACCATGTATTTTTGTCACTTCATCCTTAGTTTCTTTTGTTAACTTGAGCCTAAAATTAACTAAGTATGATGTTGAATGTGGAAGATGTCCAAACGTCTCTTTGGAACACTTGGGGCATGAAGTAGAGAGGAGGAATGTTCTCAAACTTGTGTCACATCATCCTACGTGTCCCAGACCCATGATGAAGTTGCCTCAACGCAGGTTGAAAAGTCGAAAATATAGTAAAGACACACAGGGTCTCCACATGTCACCTGAGCACAATTTCAAATTGATATGAAAAAGAAAGGCATGCCCTCAAACAAGCACGTGTCCATCTATGTGTCTCTCAGGCGTAGTTTAGGATATATATTTCGAGGGAAGGCCCCCAAGTAAGCATATCTACTTCCACATGGTAGAAAAGGATCATTACCATGACTGAAGGAGTGCAAGTTGGATGAATTGAGGACAATTGGAATAAATCAGCAACAAGAAGTTGAGATATTGACCCAAAAATGAAATATTTTGTAAGAAAATTGAATGCTTTTGGTGAAAAGGTCTGATTTTCAGACATTGAAGCAAGAGCTATGAAGTTATATTACAAGTAATGTTCCAATCCAAGAGAAAAATAAGGAGGAGAAAATTTAGAAAAGAAACATATAGTCGAGCTACGAAAAGAGATTCTCAGGCTTATTTAATTGTATTAGCTAGCCTCAAAAAGACTCTATTATAAAAGGAAGTTGTAATCTATGTCTGTATCGAGCCTTATGATAGTATTTTCTCTATGAATAAAGAGTTCTTGTTCTGTGCATCTTAGCTTCCAATATTTTGTTTCTTTCTTATTTCACTTCTAAGTATTTTTTTAGATACATTTGAAGATCTATCATTCTATATGCCCTTTGGTTTCCTTTATGTATCTATCATCTACATATTGTTATGTTTTATACCTTCTCGGCCTCTGATAATCTGAGATACTTCTAAAAATATTAGATCATGCTAAAATTCTCTTCGAACTGTTCTAAGTAGTTTTCCTAAGATCCATCTGTGTGTCCTTTAAGGTCTGTTCCAGTGCGTATCACCTTAGTTAATTTTCACATTTTATTTTAGTTTTTCTTATAACCTTATTTCATAACCATAGAGAAGAGCCAACTTCTTTAAAATATGGAGGTTATCTTAGGGCACATGTCCCACTTCCCTAAGGTATCCCATGACTCTAACAGTTCATCTGCAAAGATCATCATCAACAGTTTTCAACTAATTCTTCTTCTAGACATACATATTTCATAAGTCCACTCCTATGGCCATACTCACTCCTCTATTAGGAATTTTATTTTATAATCATATCCAATCTATGCACAAATTCCTCCTTTGAATCCATACTCATCTTCCCATTTGGGCATTACATTTGTTATATCAAGTCCACTTTTATGGCCATATTAGTGCCCATCCTTGGTGCACTATTAGTTTTTCATCAAAGTCCACCTTTGTGACCATGCTTATCCCCTCTTGGGGCAATACCTTTTTCTTTTTTCCTTTGTGGCCATACCTTTCCCCAGTTGGGGCATATTTTGACTTTTCCTTTTTTTTTTACCTTCACCGGCCGTACTTTCTCCCTTTAGAGCATATTGTTTCATCACTCACTTTTTCATTTCATCTTCTCGGCCTTTTTATGTGTCTCGTTAAGAACCATATCATTCATCCTCAACCCTTGAGGATGCATACCTATTCACTCAATTCCTCATGTATGAAGTATTTTGCATACTTTTCACATATAGTTACACATATTTTGATGACTTGCCCATGACCCATTTGTCATCCTAGCCTGCATCCATATTGAAGTGATCTTCACCCACTCACTAGTCCATAGAATGTTTTTGTCTATTTCCGTTGAGACCTTAATTATCCCCTACCGATGTGATATTGGAGTCACCGCCATAGTTTTTCATCCATATTGAAATCCTTTTTTCTAGTGGAATATTGCCTTGGTAATGCTTTAACCTATCTCTTCATCATCCACTCACCCTTCATCATCTACCTTTTTAAAACATGTCATCGATTTTCCCTTGGCATCATCGATCCCCCATTTGAGGGGGATCTCATCATCAATCCTTTATCCTCATCAAATCCTTCTTTTTTTTTGTCTTATGGCTTGCTATCATAAATCACTCAACAAAAAGGGGTAAAATGTAGATACCTAAATTTAGTATCTATACCTTTGATTGCTTGCATGTGCTTATTTAATCATTTATTCAATCATCACATCTTATCAAATGCCCATCCCAATGGTTATTAATTAATTAATCATTTTTAATATTTCACATACCCAATCGTCCCATCCACAGTAATCCTTATTAATTGATTAATTCGTATTAATTAATTAATCATTTAGATCCTCATGGCCCTAATCAACCTTCAAATTAGGATGCTTTTATCCTACCTATAAATCCCTATGCTTTTTCTACCCAATACTATCTTCTAAATACCTTGGATTTATCCCTAAGTAACCTAATCCTTCTCATATGCTTTAAAGCACTCACCCAAGCCTAAAAAGAAAACAAAATCCCACATTAAATAAAAAAATCATGCCCATTGGGGAAAATTTCCCTGTAGTCAGTGGTGACCCAGCCTGATGATCATCGACCCTCTTTAAAATGAGTGTTTTCTTTCCATTATGAGGGGGATGCAATAAAAAATCAATCAATCAAGCCAAAAATTAGATACATGCAACCTCTCTTGTGCTTGAACAGTTTTGAGACATCCACAAACCTCTTGGACATCCTTTGAACTTGCTTGTATCGCTCACAATCATCGGTTGTGAGATCTTCTTATCATTATCATATTATCTTAATCATATTATTGTATATGCTTCACTTCTAAGATCTTGTAGGTACAAAGCAATTTCAGATATACTCAACAACCTTCTCCCACAAATCTTTTTTCTTATAGGTTTTTGTTTTCATCCTTTCATCCCCATATTTGCATTATTTTGGTATAGTCACAACCGATTCTTGCTGGTCACCGTCGACCAGGGTTTTTTCTATCTGAAAATATTTTTGAATCCTATTTTAAGTCATTTATCCTACTTTTCTACTTCTGGTTCACTCTTGCAGACCCCTTTTTACAACTACCAGGCCTCATCAATTTCATATCACTCTTAGATGTTGTAAGTCTACACATCTCATCTACAAATTCAGATCCATCCTCCCAGGTCATCATCAACATGTGTGTGCATAGTTTGGGTCACTGTTGACCCATACCAAGTAACATATACTTTTCATTTATCGTCATCAAAATAGCTTTCGACCAATTTATACCATTTTTTAGATTTAGTGATAGCTCTGTTTCTGCATGATTTTTTATTTTACATCCTTTTGTCTAACAAACGGGGCTGACATCCACCAAGGAAGTTAACACATCTCGGGTCCACTTTTTCAGGAAGCCCCACCCCTATCTATCTATCAAATCCCATTTTAGTCTTACTTGCAGGTTTGACAACAACAACAATTCAACATTCAATGCTCGTATCAAGCATCAAGTATCTAAGGTAACATAAACCCTCTATCATTTCTAAGTTGCTAGTTTCTTTAGCAGCTAGTGCATTAATTTTATTAACAAATGATAAATTTGGACAAAAGTTGCACCAGGAGAATATCATCCCATTGCTAGGAGAATGGCTATGAGAGAAGGTACCTCACGTTGAAGTTGAGCATGAGAGGAAAATACTTCACGCAAATATACCACTTTAGAATCATCAATTTGACAAGGAGATTACACTTTATGCACTAATTGACGGGTGGTTAGTACATAACATTCTGATAGATACATGCATGAAGGAGAATGTGTTTACTCTGAATGCATGGAAGAATATGGGTAGACCAAAATTGCAGTCATATTCAAATATGCTGTATATGAAGAAAAAAACTAGGGCTATGCCTATTAGGGTATTGAAGGATGCATCCATTACCATTCAGGGAGCTACATTTACTAAAGAGTTTGAGGTATTAGAGCTCACAGAAGTAGAAAAATTTACAGAATTACTTGGATGGTCCTGGTGTTATGTGAACAATGTTGATCCACACTTTAATAAGAGATACATTAGCTTTGAGAAAAAATATGAGTGTGTGATCATACCCCTACATGATAAGAAGGAAAAGCCTTATGTTGAGCCTTTGAGTGAAGAAGAAATTAATAGAATCTATGCTCATACAATGCATGATCTAGAGCATGTAGAACTATCAAAGGAAGGTGTCCTTCAGTGGGAATACACATAGTCTTTAGGTGACACCACTAGTGTTGCTTATGATAACTGGGCCCATGGAACATACAAAATGGTCGGGTGTGAAGTCTAAGGATGAGTCACCAAAATTATTAGGCCACACATAGTGAGGTAGTTAGGTTCAACTCAGGTGCCAAGGTATACTGGTGAAGGGAATCCTGATACATTCTTACATGTCATGAAGACTCAATGGAAAAATGATGAAGACGGAAGAAATATACTAGTCTATACTTTGCGTGGGACAATAGTTTTCTAGTGGGTGACACATAGAGATAGCCTTTTGAAATGGAGATAAGTGAGAATCACCTTTTCCACCAGGTTTACTTGAAATAATGTACCTATGCACATATGTTAATATCATGGGAAGACTCTTGTCTCATTCCATGTCCATAATTGTGAGAGACTATGGGTGCAAGGTAAGGAGGCCTTACTGCCATCAGTTTGGGTACATAAGTTCTACTCTAGATTGCATGGATGCATGCACATGGTATGTCCATGCAGAAATTAAAAGGGAGACCTCAAATTGGCATGAGATGATTGCATGTATGATTCAAATTTTTTATTACTTTTCTATTAAGCCTCCATTCCATTAAGCTTTGAATATCATGAAGCACATCACTTTGGGAGATAACACAAAGGCTAGATAACTCATGCTAGAACTATTTCATCAACCTGATTATGAGGCATGCCTTGATCTTGAGGAGATAAAAGAAGTAAAAATGGGTCATGTATGGAAGGAAAGAGAAAAGGGAAAATTAGTATACATGATTGATGATGAAGAAGTTGAAAACTTGGATGTTAACCACACTAAAGGTGTGCACGAGGTGATCGATTAAGCGGATGAGAAGGTACACATGTACCATGCTCTTATGAAGAACTAGAAGGTTAACATTGGTATTAAGGATAAGCTAAAGGAGACCATTATTGGAGATTACTGATCAGAGAAATAAGTAACAAAGATTATTAAACTCTTGTGTGATTTCTAGGATTTATTTCCACGGGGCTATCATGAGTTAATAGGGGTACACCCTTCTTTAGGAAAGATGAAGATCAAGCTAAAATAAGTCACACGCTTGGTTAAGAAGAGGCCTTATAGGATGAATCCTAATCTACGCGTGAAGGTGAAGAAGGAATTCGATAAGATGTTCAAGTCTAGAATTATTGGGCCAATTGTAGAATATGAGTGGGTTAGCCCCATGATTATAAGAATTAAGAAGGATGGGAGGATATGAATTTGTATAGATTGATGGGAACTCAATGATTCATGTGTTATAGATCCTTTTACCAACCCTTTCATAGAATAAATCCTTGAAGGATTTGCTGGGCGTGAGATATATTTCTTTATAGATGGATTTTCAGGTTATCACCATTTAAACATCATAAAAGAGGATAAGGAGAAGACAACATTCACCATTAAGTGGGGAAGTTTTTCATATACACTTATTCCATTTTGGTTGAAAAATGCACCAGTAGTTTTCTTGCAGAATATTGTACAGTCCTTTCAATATTTTATACATAAATTTTTGTAGGTGTATTTGGATGACTGGACAATATATGGCTTACTACAAGATCATTGTGATAACCTAAGGCTCATGTTTGAGAGGTGCAGGAAGTTGAGAATTTATCTTAACATTAAAAAGTTCATCTTTGCTACACCTTTTGACATGTTACTTGGGCACATCATTTGCAAGGAAGGATTTTTGGTAGACCTAACCAAGATAGCTATGATTTTAAGTTTGGAAGAGCTTACCAATCAGAGTGAAGTGTGCAGATTTATGGGACACACTGGTTACTATAGGAAGTTTATCAAGGGGTATGTAAATATTTATGTGCCCCTAGAAGATTTTCTTAAGGATAAAGGGATATTTTATCAGGGTGACATGCAACAACATGCACTTGAGACGTTAAATGAGAGATTAACAACTGCACCAATTTTGTGATCTCCTTCATGAGATAAGCCCTTTCATGTTCATGTTGATGTGTCTGGCATGGTGATTGTAGTGTTGACACAACTAGGGAAAGACATTGCGAATCATCCCATTTTCTTTACAAGTAGGAAGTTGACACCTGAAGAGCATAATTACACCACCACTGAGCACGAGACATTGTCTATAATCTACGCACTAAATAAATTCAGACAATACTTATTGGAAACCTTGTTTATTTTCTATACATATCATATGACACTAAAGTACTTAGTCAACAAGATGGTTCTACAAGGGCACATCAATAGGTGGATACTTCTATTTCAAGAGTTTGACTTCATACTTGTTGTCAAACTAGGGAAGACAAATTCAAGTCTTGATCATCTATTAAGGATTAATTATGGTGAGGATGGTGTGTCATTTTGTAGCCAGGGATGTGATCTAACTAGCACTTAGATTTGTGGAGAGATGGATAGCACCTTGAAAGGATTTGATCTGACCCTCACTATTTTAGGTTGTGCCTTTCAACCAAGGTAAGAGAACCTATATTGTAACCCCCAAATGGTGAAGGAGATGAAGATATCCCTCAATTTATGTAAATAGTATGAAAAGGCCTTGGGAAAATATGATCAACACTCCAAATATGACTTTCACAAGTTGTCACTCCCAGATTATGGAGATATTTTCAATGCAAGGCAAGGGTTACTGAAGACATTATATGATCCTAATTTGCTTTGTGCATTTTTGTAAATGGATTGTATTCTTTTGTTGACACACAATGCAATGCAGGGGTAGTATGGGTAGGATTATTTTGTTTGAATGAATTTTTTGGTGGGGTGTTGATGAGACAAACTGGGATATATCAGATCTTTGACAACCTCTACAATACTTGAACAACTATCAGATAAAATGCTTCAAATAATCAGGATATTCTTTCAACCAGAAGAGGCATAAATGGAAGCCCAGGTTGCACTCTTCACACAATCTTTGAGAACTCACCACAAAATCTTGAAGTAAAGAACTCAATTAAACACAAAAATCCTTGATCAAACCATGCCTAAGGTACCCCCAAAGGCTTACAAGCAATCTTTGCAGTCAAGGAAGGTAAAGTGATTTTAAATTTGTTTATCTCTTTATCAGATGAAGGCTCTTCTGAACATGAGATTGCAAATGCCACTAAACTATCAACAAGAAATGGAGATCTTGTGTGATTTCTAAAGACTTTCAATGCAAGATTGCAACAAGAACAATGAAAACTATTTGCATAGGCATTTAAAAATGATAACAGACACCATATTGCCTAGAAAAACACAATATTAACTCAAAAGCTTGTTAGATTCATCAGCAGGGGAGAGTTTCATGAACAATCTCAGAGCTGTGTGATGGCTATACACTTGTAACCAACTCACATACATGAAGATCCAACATAGAAGAAATTATCCTGGTTCTTTGGTGGGTTTCTCAGAAAAATGAGCTTTCTCTCAGAATTTGCTCATGATTTTCAACTTTTCCCAACCTCCTTACAATTTCTCCAAAATGCATTATATATCTCTTGCCACATTGGATCCTTCTTTCCCAAGAAAAGAATATGCCATGGGATCAAGTTTGTTACAAAACAATCCTCATGATTCAATGAAAATGACATCAAACAGAAAAACATTCGCAGAGTTGCCAGGTGTGCCCAAAAAGATTAAATCATTACAAATATCTGGATCATTATCCATCATGGAGGCATGTTTTTCATCATTGAGGCATGCAAACACCTTTTACTCATCATTTTCACCTTTTTACCTTTTCAAATTACCTCTGTAACTTTTAATTTTGACATTTCACGTGTTTGCTCGGGTTGAGTAAAAAATTACTTACAAAAACACCTCAAATCAAAGAATTAAGCCATGAAAGTGATGCCAATGATCCTAGAAGGCCAAGATGACACAAAATCACTATAAATTTGATGAATTTTGATGCAAAATTCATGATTCCAAGCTTCCTTGAGAGGAAAAATGGCACAGCAACTGTCGAAAAATGTACAAAATGCACTTAGTTGAGTCACCCTTGATCTGACACGTGCAAAACTATGATTGGGAACAAATTCGGGCTTTATTTTTGTCTTTTTGACATTTTTGAAAAAATGGAAAAATTTGACTTTTTTCCCCACCCCTCCGCCTTTGAATTTTGGAGCTGACACGTGGCACATGGTGGGTCCCATTGGGATCACACTTCAATTCTATGCATTTTGACCTTTTTTGAATTTTTGGAAAATTTTCACTTTTTGCCCCGTGGGCCCGCACCTCTGATTTCTCCCTCGCCACATGTCTCCTTGTGATTCGCTAGTGGGCCAGTGCTTCAAATTTTGATTTTGAGTCTTTTTTGCAAAAGGGAAAAAATTCCCTCCTACCTCCACCCGGCCCGCTGACCCACCTTGCCCTCTGCCACGTGTCCATCTCTGATTTGCTTACGGGCCCATGGCTTAAAATTTTTGCCTTAACTCCTTTTGCCAAAAAGGGGAAAAAATTTCCCTCCACGGGCCCACTTCCCTTTGAAACTATGTGGACACGTGTCCTCTCATGGTTCCAACCTTCCCCTTTTTCCTTTAAAATTTTTGGTTAGAAAATTTAAAATTCACCAAAACTCTGACCCGTGCCCCTCATATTGACCCTTAAAATGCTGGACATGTGTCCACCTCTGATTGGCTTGTGGGGGCATGCTAAAAATTTTTTCTGAACTCTTTTGTGAAAAGGGAAAAAATCCCCTTTTACCTCCCCTCAGCCCGCCGACCTGCTCTGCCCTCCACATTGAAACATGTCCTTTGATTGGACACGTGCTGAAACTTATTTTGAAACTTTAGAGAATTAGGCCATAAAAAACTCTAAGTTCCCCCTTGGCCCGCCTCCATTTTGACTTTTAAACATGTGTCCTCTTGGATTGGCTGCGGGGACAATTTTTTAATGAAATTTTGCAAAAAAATTCAAAATTTTCAAAGGAGATCCAACTCACCCACCATCCCCCTGCCAATCAGAACATGCCACGTAGGAAAATTTGGAAAAAATGGGTCCCTGGGCCCGAAAATGCCCCATTTGTCAAAAAAATCAAAAAATGAAAAGTTACAACACTTCCCCACTTTTCCTCGGCCAATGAAAACCTGCCATGTTGCCAATACCTTCTGAGGATGAATTTGACGGGAAAATGATGCCCGTATGACTGTCAAAACACAAAAAATTCAAAGGATGCCCTAGAATTCAATTTTTTCACCAAGGATGGAAGATTTTTCGATTTTGAATCAACTGAAACATGATTTCTGAACATTTTCGACCTTGGGATTGAATTTTCAAATACAAACAAGTATGATTTGATCAATTTTGATTTTTTCATGATCTGGCAAAGGGAAAAATGACATAGCCCACAAAATTGGAAAAACTAGGGCACAAAAAAGGGCAAACTTGGATTATTCTTTCAAATTAGGGAAAAACAACAAGTTTGTGAGCATTTTAAAGCATTCAACTAGAGGGGAAGAATTTAGACCATCAATTCAAAGGGTAAACATTTTTGAGAAAATACAGATTTGGAAAATTAGGGCAACATGGTGCAAGCTCAAAAATGGCACCAACATCGGCTCTTGCTTGGGGATGGGCACTCCCAGTGAGTGCCACAAGGACAAAACGTAGACCAAGTGCCAAAATATCCATTGGGAAAAGGAGTCATGAGCCAAAATCACCAAAAAACCAGCTGAGAACCTAACAAAAATGGCTGCCACATAGCAAGGCAAACCACAAACTGACAAAACACCAAAAATAGAGTGAAAAACCAAACACTATACACTATACAAGCTGGTGCATACCTCAAATTTGGGGTTTAATCCAAGAAATGCTTCAGATGCCTACCATTAACAGGAAATTCAACAATTCCCCATCTAAATCTTTGAGAAAAAAGGTATGCTCACCAATTCTGATATCAATGGCATAAGGGCCCATCCATAATGCATCAAATTTTCCATGCTTTCCCTTGTCTTCATGCCTACTATCCCACAACAAAACCAGATCTCCAACATTGAAGGCTCTAGGAGTGACCTTCTTGTCAAACAATCTCTTCAATTTTTCCCTAAATCTGACATGCCTTTGATGGGATGCTCTTCTCTCCTCATCAAGCTCAATAATCTGATTGATCCTTGATTCATATGGGCCAAGCTCTTGATCTTCCAACTGTTGGGAAAACTGAAATGAAGATAATTGCAGGTGCAAGGGCAGAAAATCCTGAGTTCCATACACCAATTCAAATGGGATTTTACCAGTAGCTCTTTTAGGAGTTATCCTATCAGCCCAAACTACAAATTTCAATTGTTCACCCCATTTCTTCTTGTTTTGCTCCAAGGTTCTTCTAATGATCTTCAACAAATTCTTATTGCTGGACTCAGCTTGTCCATTCCCTTGGGGGTTATAGTTTGAAGAATAAGTCAGATTGATTCCATATTCATTGCACATTGCCATTAAAGGTTTGGCTCTAAAGCACATGGCATTATCAGCTACAATCTTGACTGGGACTCCAAATCTGCATATGATTTGATTCAACAAGAAGTCCATAACTATTTGGTGTGTTGCTTTCTTGGTGGGGATTGCCTCTACCCACTTTGTAAAATAATCAGTGGCTACAAGGATCCACTTATGGCCAGCACTAGAAGGATCTGAAATCTCACCAATGAAGTCCATCCCCCATTGCTTGAAAGGAGCTTCAATTGATACAGGCTGCAAAGGAAGGGAGCCTGAAGCTTTCAGTCTTCCAGAGAAACGTTGGCAACTATCACATTTTCTAACCAGCTGGGTTGCATCTTTGAAGAGAGTAGGCCACCAATAACCAGCTCTCAAAATCTTATGTGTTGTTACTCTTCCAGCAAAGTGTCCTCCACAAACTCCCCCATGGAAATCAGCAACTATCTTGGGAGCTTCATCTTCAGTTATGCATTTCAAGAGGACACCTTCAGGGTTCTTCCAAGCCAGCCCAAGGTCTGTGATGATATATTTTTGAGAAGCCAGCTTGAGGGCTCTTTTCTAATTTTTATTTAAATGATCAGGACAACAAAGGTGTCTGAGGTAAAATATTATATCTTGTACCACTCAGAACTTACCAATTTCCCAAGAACATCTACCCTTTCTTCTTCTACTTCATTCACTTCCACAGTCTGCAGGTTGCTCTCAGCCATGAGCTTAGCAAGACCTAAACCTCTTACTAGCTTTGTGGTTTGGATGTCCATATCATACTCCTGCAGTTTGTTCACCCATCTACATCTTTTACTTGAGATCTCCATCTCTGATAAGATGTCTTTTACCATGGTGTGGGGAACATAAGAAACAACTTTTGAACTTAAAATATAAGGCCTGAAAACCTTTGTTGCTTTCACCAAGGAAAATGCTTGTTTTTCCATGATTGTATACTTTAACTCAGCAGCTTGTAAAGCCTTGCTAAAGAAGGAAATAGGCCTCTCAGCCCCATCTTCATCCTTTTGGAGCAAAACAGATGCAATAGTATTTTTAGAAGCAAAGGAGAAGATTTGGAAAGGCTTCTTGTAATTCGGAGCTGCCAAGACAGGTGCATGTTTGAGTGCTTCCTTGATTCCTTCAAAAGCTTGAATGACAGCCTCCTCCCATTTGATAACTGATCTTTCTTTAACATGCATGTGATAGGAAGAGTCAACTCAGACAAAATTGGACACAAACCTTCTAATGAAATTGATTTGACCAAAGAAAGATTGGATGCCCTTTCTTGGTTCTTGGGATAGGTACTTTGCTGATTGCTTCCACTCTCTCAGGGTCTATCATAACACCATATTTTGACACAATGTGACCAAGAAGCTTGGCCTTTTGCACATGCCAAAATGACACTTCTTTGGATTAAGAGAAATGCCATACTCCCTACATCTGATCAACATCTTCTCCAAGTGCTGCAAATGATCACCTCTCTGCCTTGAAAACACAGTCACATCATCTTGGTAAACTGCAATGAACTCATTGATGTAACCAACAAAACCAACATCCATTGCTCTTTGAAAAGTGGCACCAACATTCATCAAACCAAAGGGCATCCTAACAAAAACATATGTTCCCCAAGGAGTAGTGAATGTTGTCTTAAGTCTTTCTGATTCTTTGACAACCACTTGATTGTATCCGGAGAAACCATCCAATGTAGAAAGCAACTCAGACCCTGTCACAAGCTGCAACATATTTTCCATATTTGGCAAGGGATAGTTGTCCTTCATGGATGCTTTGTTTAGATTTCTAAAATCCACACAAAGTCTGATGTCTCCATTCTTCTTTCTGACTGGCACAAGGTTTACAACCCAAGATGAATACCTAGTGGGCTGAATGATCCCTCCCTCCTTCAGTTTCTTCAATTCATCTTGCATTTTCATGGAGAGAAGTGGATTAATTGGCCTTTTCCTCTTTTCTGAATGGTTTGGCATTTGTTTCAAGAGGGATCTCATGCTGAAATAAGTCTTCTCTATATGCTTTCAGCTCTGAATATGACCATGCAAGACAGTCTTGATATTTTTTAACAATTGAACATAGGACTGTTTTTCCTCTTTGCTTAAACTACTGCCCAACCAAATTTTCTTGGTTTTCCTTTGTTCCCAAGTCATGCTCTTCCACATCCCTTGAGGTAGACATGTTTCTATTTATGATGCAATCAACATTGTTAAAATTTGACTCAAGTACAACAAGACCTCTAGGAATGGTGTTTGTTTTCAATTGGATGATGTCTTTTCCAAACAAAGTCTCTCTTCCTTCAGTCATACACACCATTGGTTCCCAATCAATATGCTGATCTACAAACTCACCTTGATTTTACAAGAACCTTTGCACTTGAGAATCATCATCAAACACTTTCCAATGCTTGATGTTGTCAGGGATAGCTGGCCTAGTCAACACTTCAACATTGTACTCACAATAAGGTGAAATGGTGCAAACTCCAAATCTTGACCCCAACACTGCCAAATTTTCAATAGCAGCATTCAAACTTTTGTCATGGTGCATAATATTGAAGGAATCAAACATCTCAACTAGATCCCAAACTGCATGCTTATACTGCTTCATCCACTGATTTTTTGTAGCATACAGTTTTCTTATTTGTTTGACAACTAGCTCTGAATCTCCCTTTGCAATGATGTCCTTGACACCATACTTCCATGCAATTCTTAGACCCAACAACAAGGCTTCATACTCAGCAATGTTGTTAGTACATTCAAAATTAAGCTTGAAGGAAAAAACAAATTCTTCCAAGCTAGGAGAAATCAGAATTACACCAGCACCATTTCCAAATTTGGAGCAAGCTCCATCAAATAGCAAGGTCCAAGGAGAACATACCTGTTCAAGGCACTTTGACTGATCCATTTTGTGTTCTTTTCCATCAGCAAAACCAATAAAATTATCAGCATCAACATCAACAAACAATACTTCATAGGAAGCATTATTTGGATCCTCAATTAGATGCAACATTTTCTTTTCTCCATAGAGCTTGACAAGGCTGCCCTCAATGGGAATGGTGGAAAAAGACATATCCATTTGGACACTCCCTCCAACACTTGCAGCCCACTTTCTTGACAAAAGCATACCCCATTTGGCAGGGTAATCAACAATCACAACATCCAATTTTAAATTCCTCTCGGGATAAGATGCAAGCTGCACAACCAAACCTTTTACACAACCAACTACCAGCACTTCTCTTGAGTCCATGGTAGTACACTTTCCATAGGCTGCTGTCACTTTGATATCCAACTCATTCATGAATTCTAGAGGCATGACATTACATGATGCACCAGAATCAAACATACAATTGTGAAGTAGCCTATCCTTTATAATCAAAGTTGTGAAAAATGGATCAACATTCAATTGGGAATCAACCAAAGATGTCCCCAAATATACCTCAGGTGTCTCTCCAAAATCTCTACTACTGGTGGTGTTCAAGGTCAACAATGATTTGAGGAGGAGTTTCAACAACATTTACATTTCTACCTGGAGTATCTTCTCTTCCTTCAATCCCAAGTACTCAAATGCTCTCTTCTTATGCTCAGGAATTCTAAGAAACTCAATGATTGGAACACTCACTTTAATTTGGCTCAATACTTGGGCTATGTCATAGGGAACACTCTTTGGTAGGACAACATTGGAAGGGAGACAAGAAGATTCATTAGATGGCAAGGGATTCTTGGCAGCTTGGGCATGAGGAGGACTGTAATTTTTGCTTGGGACAGTAGAGATTTTAGCAAGTGTTTCTTTCCTAGGAGCTTCTTTTGGAATGCTTGTGAGCAAGGGTGTTTTAGGTTTGGCTTGAGGCCCACTTCCTTTAACAACTTTTCTTCTAGTGTTATAATCTTTCTCTTGAGCTACAACAGCATTCATCAACAATTTTCTATCTTCCTCCGAAGGGATACCACCATCATACTTCTTAATCATCAAAGCTCTTAAGTATTCAAAGTCATTGTTAGGAATTTCAAAAGCTTGCACTACATCAACTTCAAGAGTATGAGGGGGAAGAAAAACTTGTACCCATTTGATGCAATCCCAAAAGGTTGCAGCAGTCCTAGCACTTATTACTTCAGTAGATGTTGCTCCTCCTTGTGAGCTTGAAGAACATCCCACCATGCAAATATCATCATCAGTACCATCATCATTATTAGCTTCACCTTCTTGTTGGTTCTACTTCACATGGAGGATGGGGCAGAAAACACCTATCACACCAATCAATATCAGAAACTTCTTCAACAACAGTAACCCTAGTAGTTAAGGGATCAGGTAACACTCTTCCTTCACGTGCTTGAGGATGTCTATTTGCAGATCCAACAGGCCCTTTACCTTTGTCATCAAACCTCTACTCATTCCTATGGTGATTGCCAAATCTATCTTGTGCTTGCTGCCTAGGCTGACCTTGTGAAGTCTACCCAATTCCTTTCTCAGCTCTTGCCAACTTGTATGAGATTTCTTTGACAGCCCCTACCAAAGTTTTCACAACCTCTTCTAAATCAGCACACCTTTGCTAGCTTGAGGTTTTTCAGGGTTTATCAATTTTACACCATCTCTCTTGAGAGGTTTCCCAATAGCCTTGATATTGTTTTCAATTTGAAGTGCCATGGTGAAAGCTTGTCTTAGATTGGTAGGGTTCTTGTCTCTTAGGTAATAGGTTGCCTTTTTATCAAATGCATCTACATATTTGATTAAACAAGATTCATCACAAGGCCTCAAACCAACAGGAAATCCTTCTCAAAGTTTTGTTAAACCTTGTGTTGAAGTCATGGACTGATTCATTAGGGTTCTTCTTGATATTCTCAAACTCAGACAAAAGAAATCTAGGATCAGTCTTGTCACCATATTGCAACCTAAATGCATTTTTCATTTCAGTCCAAGAGTCAATAGAATTATAAGGAAGAGCCTTGTACCAATCCCTAGCATCCTCTTCTAGTGTATGAATAAACAATTTGACATACACATCCTCAAACTCTATCTCAAAATCTTCCATCATATTATCAAAAAGTTTGAGATGTTGATCACCAGTAATAGCATTGTTACCTTGGAATTTTGGCAACCTATTTCTGACATCTTGTGGGACAACATTTGGGTAACCATCCATTCCTCTAAAATTTATAGGACCAAAGGTGTTAACAACAAATGGAGGTCTAGGCTGAGCCATGTTATTTTGTGGTGGTGATCTTGGAGGAGAAACAAAATGATGAGGAGTGAGAGGTCTTTGGGGAATGGGAATGAAATATTCAAAATAGATCTCTCTTAAGGGCTCTCCTTCTTGATGATCTCTAGAAAATTTAGAAAATACAGGAGCAGATTTAGGAGCAAGCCTTTCAAATGCACAAGAAGGTCCCTCACCTGATGGGGAATTCAAATCAGCAATAGGATTGTCTGAATCAGATCCACTTGAAGAAGAATTGCAGTCCTCAATAACAGGCTGCTCACTTTCAAACTCAACAATAGGGATCTCCTTTCTTGCAGTCAAGTCTCCAACAACCTTCCACACCTTTCTCCCCTCTAGCTCTGAGTTTCTTGAATCTATAAAAAACTTCTTAGCAGAGTCCTTGATGAAGAGAGATCTTCTTCCTTCCAGTTTTGTAGATTTGAGCAACAAATTATAAATGACAGAAAGGTAAGACAACTGGTATTTTCAAGATCAAATCAGCATGGAGTCACCACTAAGGAATTTCACCTTAGTTGTGCAAGAATGCACTAAAATAATCTATCAAATGTTTTCTAGTACTGAAACCTTTGCAAGGATTTATAAATCAGACCTTCTTCTTCTTAAATCAATCAATCACAATGCACCCAAAGTGTATGAACTGCTAGGAAATGGAAAAAGGGCAGACAAAAACTTGAAACCCTTGTTTAAAACTTACAGATCTGAAGCATAGAATGATATTTTAACAATGTAGTAGCTCAAATACTTGAATACACAAATGCTCAAACTCTTCAAACACTCCACAAACACCAAGAAATTCCAAGAAGTCCCTGGAAATGGCCAGAAAAGTGTTGGTACCCAAATTTGTTCTCCTTTTCAGTCTGAGCAGCATCAGAGATATGGCATGAAACTTGAAGTCAGATAGATCTTGATGTGTGTCATTTTGTAGCCAGGGATGTGATCTAACTGACACTCAGATTTGTGGAGAGATGGATAGCACCTTGAAAGGATCTGATCTGACCCTCACTATTTTAGGTTGTGCCTTTCAACCAAGGTAAGAGAACCTATATTGTAACCCCCAAATGGTGAAGGAGATGAAGATATCCCTCAATTTATGAAAGTAGTATGAAAAGGCCTTGGGAAAATATGATCAACACTCCAAATCTGACTTTCACAAGTTGTCACTCCCAGATTATGGAGATATTTTCAATGCAAGGCAAGGGTTACTGAAGACATTATATGATCCTGATTTGCTTTGTGCATTTTTGTAAATGGATTGTATTCTTTTGTTGACACACAATGCAGATGCAGGGGTAGTATGGGTAGGATTGGTTTGTTTGAATGAATTTTTTGGTGGGGTATTGATGAGACAAACTGGGATATATCAGATCTTTGACAACCTCTACAATACTTGAACAACTATCAGATAAAATGCTTCAAATAATCAGGACATTATTTCAACCAGAAGAGGCATAAATGGAAGCCCAGGCAGCACTCTTCACACAATATTTGAGAACTCACCACAAAATCTTGAAGTAAAGAACTCAATTAAACACAAAAATCCTTGATCAAACCATGCCTAAGGTGCCCCCAAAGGCTTACAAGAAATCTCTGCAGTCAAGGAAGGTAAAGTGATTTTAAATTTGTTTATCTCTTTATCAGATGAAGGCTCTTCTGAACATGAGATTACAAATTCCACTAAACTATCAACAAGAAATGGAGATCCTGTGTGATTTCTAAAGACTTTCAATGCAAGATTGCAACAAGAACAATGAAAACTATTTGCAGGCATTTAAAAATGATAACATACACCATATTGCCCAGAAAAACATAGATTAACTCAAAATCTTGTTAGATTCATCAGCAGGGGAGAGTTTCATGAACAATCTCAGAGCTGTGTGATGGCTATACACTTGTAACCAACTCACATACATGAAGATCCAACACAGAAGAAATTATCTCTGGTTCTTTGGTGGGTTTCTCAAAAATGAGCTTTCTCTCAGAATTTGCTCATGATTTTCAAATTTTTCCCGACCCCTTTACAATTTCTCCAAAATGCATTATATACCTCATGCCACATTGGAGCCTTCTTTCCCAAGCAAAGAATATGCCATGGGATCAAGTTTGTTACAAAACAATCCTCATGATTCAATGAAAATGACATCAAATAGAAAAATTTTGTAGGTTGCCAGGTGTGCCCAAAAAGATTAAATCATTACAAATATCTGGATCATTATCCATCTTGGAGGCACGTTTTTCATCATTGAGGCATGCAAACACCTTTTACTCATCATTTTCACCTTTTTACCTTTTAAAATTACCTCTATAACTTTTGATTTTGACATTTCACGTGTTTCTCGGGTTGAGTAAAAATTTATTACAAAAACACCTCAAATCAAAGAATTAAGCCATGAAAGTGATGCCAATGATCCTAGAAGGCCAAGATGACACAAAATCACTATAAATTTGATGAATTTTGATGTAAAAATCATGATTCCAAGCTTCCTAGAGCTCCCATGGCAGTCAAAACAAATGGATGCACAACAACCGTTGATCTTATCCATCTTTTAATCCTGGCCCTCCACGTGGAAGATGCAGACTTAGAAATAAGCTTGAGTTACCTTTTTAATTTTTTGGATAAGGCTAGACACATGGCAAAAAATGATTGGAAATCAATTCAGTTTTTACTTTTTGTCTTTTTGACATTTTTGAAAAAATGGAAAAATTTGACTTTTTCCCCACCCCTCCGCCTTTGAATTTTGGAGCTGACACGTGGCACATGGTGGGTCCCATTGGGATCGTGCTTCAATTCTGCACATTTTGACCTTTTTGGAAAATTGGGAAAATTTTCACTTTTTTCCCGCATGGGCCCACACCTCCGATTTTTCCCTCGCCACGTGTCTCCTTGTGATTCGCTAGCGGGCCAGCGCTTCAAATTTTGATTTTGAGTCTTTTTTGCAAAAGGGAAAAAATTCCCTCCTGCCTCCATTGGCCCACCAACCGCACCTTGTCCCTCTGCCATGTGTCCATCTCTCATTTGCCAAGGACCTGTCTAGCTTTATTTTCATTTTAACTCTTTAAGTGAAAAAGGGAAAAATCCCCTTTTACCTCATGGGCCTGTGCCTCCGAAACTATCCATGCCACGTGGCCACTCCTATTCGCTCCAGGTCCAAGTCTCCCTTTCTTCCTTCAAGCCTCCCTTACAATTTTTTGAAAATTCACAAACTTCCACGTGTCCTTGACCCTTAAAATGCTACACGATGTCTCACTGGATTGGCTTGGGGGATGTTAAAAAGGCTTTGAAACTTTGTGCCAAAAAGGGAAAAAATCTCCTTTTTCCTCCACCCGCCGAGCTCTGCCATAAAAACTGCCATGTGTCCTCTGATTGGAGTGGGGAAAATCCTTGATTTTGAAACCCCCTCTAAGTTCCCCCTTGGCCCACTCCTCCATTTTGAAACTTTTAGGACACATGTCCTCTCTCTGATTGGCTACGGGGTTTCGGGCCAATTTTTGACTTTAAATTTTTTTGCAAAATAAAGTCTAAAAATTTTCAAAGGATATCTGACCACCTGCCATCCCCCTGCCAATCAGAACATGCCACATAGGAAAATTTGGAAAAAACGGGTCCCTGGGCCCGAAAAATGCCCCATTTTGTCAAAAAGGTGAAAAATGACAAGTTACAACACTTCCCCACTTTTCCTCAGCCAATGAAAACCCACCACATTGCCAATACCTTTGAGGATGAATTTGACGGGAAAATGACGCCCGTATGACTGTCAAAAATGCAAAAAATTCAAAGGATGCCCTAGAATTCAATTTTTTCACCAAGGATGGCAGATTTTTTGATTTTAAATCAACTGAACCATGATTTCCGAACATTTTTCGATCTTGGGATTTGGAATTTTCAAATACAAACAAGTATGAATTGATCAATTTTGATTTTTCCATGATCTAGCAAAGGGGAAAAATGACATAGCCCGTAAAATTGGAAAAACTAGGGCACAGAAAAGGGGCAAACTTGGATTATTCTTTCAAATTAGGGCAAAACAACAAGTTTGTGAGCATTTTTAAAGCATTTCAACTAGAGGGGAAGAATTACAGACCATCAATTCAAAGGGTAAAACATTTTTGAGAAAATACAGATTTGGAAAATTAGGGCAACATGGTGCAAGCTCAAAAATGGCACCAAAATAGAGATGAGATGTCGTTGTTGTCACCAAATCACTGCACCCACCAAATGGTCTAAAAATGGATCACAAAATTCAGTGTCATTGGGACACATGGGATCACCTCTCAAGCTGCGGGACTTGGGCTCAAGGTGAACCTTTGGAGAAGGCCGACTTCCTCTTTCTAAACTAAACACAACACCACTTCTAATGCAAGAAGAATGGATAACTAGTCCTATGCTAGAATTTCGTGGGATTACAGAAAGAGATCTATAAGGAAATGAAACCTAAAATAGAAGTGGTGATGTACAAAATTAAGGGATGTTTAACATCTGGAAGGGTTAATGTGGGAGGGATGCTTGCATTACTGATCACCTTCACCTATCACAACTAGAAAGGTCACATATACCACAAACCAAGGCAGACGTTCCTCTGTTAAACTTGATTAGACAAAAAACTACCAAACTCCCAGTGAAAAAGGATGAATTTGAGAAGGGTGAACAAGCACCATAACTCAACTACATGAAATATTTCACCACTTGATAAGCACAGACTTCCTAAACCTGTAGTGAAAACTAGAACTTGCACTATGCACCTGAAAACATGAGAGAGGAAAATAGAAGCAACAAAGTCATGAAAGGACATATATTTGATCACAAAACATAATTCTCATTACTCAAGCACTTGCATAGTGTAACATTACACCAGGTGAAAAGGGCATAAGCTGCCATTAAAATTTGATGAGAAAGGCTTGAGAGCCTGCACATTCACAGATTGTGAAAAGAAGGGAAAGCTTGGAAAGTGTTTAATCCTCCAACTTGTGGGACCTATTGGAATCCACTTGTTGGAACCCTTTGAATGAGTTTCCAATTTACATTTATAGAAGAAAAATGAGAGAGAGGAGAGAAGGATGATAAATTCCCCTTCCTAAATGTAAGGTACATGATGTATCATTTATTACATTCGGTTGAACCATCTGAAAAGGCTCCATCATGTGTAATTAATGCTTGTTGACATAGTCCTCATAATTAATTAACATAATATTTTAAATAAAATATTTAAATAATAATAATAAATATTATTATTTAAAATATTTAAATAAAAATATTAATTTAATTTTAAAAGAATTGGTGGCCCCCCTGGACCGGTTTGTGATGATGGAAAAAAACCAAAAAAGAGTCCCAACTCGGTGGTTGGCTCGCCGAGCCAACTCACCGAGTTGGGCACAAACTCCATCGTCCTTACTCTCTACTGCTGTAATGAGCTGACAACTGATTTCCATCCACCGAGCTCCCAACATTCATTGCGTCCATTGAGTTTTTATTTTAAAACAATCTCCTCCACATTGCTTCTGACGCAACTGAGCTCTCATCATCATTCTCCTTCCCTAGTGAGCTTCTTCTCCAAAACTGGTGCCATCACTCTGACCCAAGCTAAGCTCTTGTGATAGAGCCACTCACCACAGCTCCTCCCTAACTGGTGCGATCACTGCACTAAACTCTCCCTAAACGAGCTCTGCCACATTAATGTGACCACGATGAATTCTAAGCACCCTTTCACTTACCAAGTTCTATGAATTCATCGTGACCAAGCTGATCTCTTTTCTTATTAACCGAGGTGCCCAAGACCAACCGTCTTGTTGAATTATTTCCTTCCACGTGAGTTTTCCCCAACTTGTTCAACTTATGTTAATTATGTGCTCACCACCAAAATATTTCACAGAACCCTAAACTAAACTCATATTTTGATGAGTTCTCTACCAAGCACACAATCCTTAAATTGGCAAGCTCCTCCCTTAACTAGAAATGAGCTTATTTTTCTAGGCTTCATCATGCAACGATGCTACATTTTTCCTCCGATGAGCTCACAAAATGAGCTTACTGAACTGAGTGATCGAACTCCAAGCACTCTTAGATGGCCGAGCTCCTTCCTTGACTAATGTAACTACTCATTTTCCTGAACCATAGTCACAAAATGAGCTTGCACGTGAGTCATTTTCTCCTCATCGAGCTGGACCAACTCCCAACCAATATTTCTGCGTCAACTCACCCTGTTGAGGTCACTCACCTCTACTTTCCTATGAGCCCCTATCGTTGAAACTCCATGCTCTCAACCTTGCTGTATAATCCAAACTAAGTTCTTCACACCAACGAATCCAAAATGACACCCACCATCATGGTGATCACAGAGTTGATCCAAAATCCACATAATCTGGCAAATGAAATGCCACCCCAACCTAAAGCCCCATGGAGTTATCTCTACTAAGTTTGGAGTGATTTCCACTAACGAGTCAAATGAATGAGCTTCACTGAGTAAACTGAAACCATTTCACCATGTCATCACCACCTTTAACTTCTTCCACGCTACTTGGCACCTGACCCACACGACTCACCCGATTGATCGGCTTGAACACAACTTGGTGCAGAGTTCCAACACCCAAAAATATCTGAAAAAATTAGCTCCTTTAACATTGCTGACCCAAAAAAATCTAAACCCCCAAAACAGAAAACTCCTCAGAGGATCTCCGAATTACAATGTTAGAAGAAAATACAACTTGGCCTGAATAATTATTTTCCACAATATTTTGAGACCTGGCATCAAATCTCAAATGGAACCTACTCCATTTAATGTCGAGCCCCTCAACCCATGTAAATATTTCATGGCTCAATCCTTGTGAATGATCTCTACACTGAGCTCCATTCATTGCCTGACAAGCTCGATTTCATATCTCGGCTGACTCGCTCTCCTTGCTAATTTCCATCTTGGCTATCTTCCACCTTCACGTCGAGCTATGAACCTACACTATGATTATGAGCTGTGAAAATCTTTAGTCACACTGATTCGACCCTAAATCTGAATTCTCTTTATCCTATATGCCCATCCTGTGTACCCTCTTATAAGCTCGTTGGCTTATATTCCTATGCATTCCTTACAATTTACATGGTTCAATGAGATTGACCTATGCCATGGGCAAGTTTTCCTCCTCAGCCCATATATTGAACTCGATTAAGATTCTCCTGGGTTCCTGAGATATGTTGACTCAATGGGACACTTCAAATACTCGAGCTCGATCCATTATATGCTTGCCTCGATGGATGCCTCGATTTTGCTGTAGTCTCATCGATCAGGAGCATATCCCTTAGCTCACCCTTCATGCCATATGATTTGAGCCACGAGCTCTCCTAACTGAGTTCCTTAGTAAACTTTAACACACTCACCATCTTGAGGAACTTGCCGAGCTCTCCTAGTTGAGTTTAATGATATGATGACCACTCTTCCTGATACAATTCCTAAATGTAGATTTAACAACTAAAATGAGTTCTCTGTGAAGCTCATTTTATGCAACTCACATAAAGACTGACTCACCTATAAGCTTGAAATTATCTTGATAACCCCAGAATATTTTATGTATGAATTTTCGGTCTCAGGGTATTATCTTATTGTCCATTTTTTCTTGGGGGAAAAATTTGAAAATAGTCATTTTGACCTATAAAAAATTGTGGAGCCTTTTGAGAAGTGGAGGATTGAATTTGTAGGCCCTATTACACCACCTATGCATAGAATAGGCACACACTACATTATTACTTGCATAGACTATTTGATAAGGTGGGAAGAGGAAGCACCTACAAAGGAATATAAAACATCAAAAATAGTAAGATTTGTATGGGAAAAATATTATTAGCAGGTATGGATTCCCATTAAGCATGAAGAGTGATAGAGGAACTCATTTATTCAATGAGACAATTAGAATCCTATTGGTAGAGTTTATGGTGGATACACCCTAAAACCACCCATTATTACCCTCAAGCCAATGACACTGTAGAATATTTCAACAAGATTTTGGGATAGACTCTTACAAAAATATGTGACGTTGGACAAAAATATTAGGATGATAAAGTGTAAACCATACTTTGGGCATAAAAGAACACTTATAAAAGGTTGAATAAGGTGACACATTCTCAGTTGGTGTTTAGCATGGAAGTAGTTACTACCAATTGAATTCATTTTACAATATTGTAGTGTCTATTATCACTGCATGTTTCAGAAACCAATCCTAAGTGCACCAACATATCATACAGATTAGTCCTGGAGATCACCCGAGGCATGCCATAGGTGTCGAGCCCCCTCCTTTATGTGAGCTTCATGAGAATTTTATTTCTTACACGGGAATGTATTGCAACCAAAGGGAAAATACACTCATCCATGGGATTTAAGATGTAAATACTAACTCCTAGACTAGACTTCCAAACATAGAGTAACATGACCAACTAAATAAAATTAAAATTAACCCATGAATATAATCAAGAAAACCCATAACACACATGAATATAAGGGAAAAACATAGATCACGATCCGCTATAAGATCGTTACAGAATTACTTCATTATATTTATAAACAAAAGTATGGTGGCTAAGATTACATAAAAAAGAGTTACATGCATGAAAAATGTTCATAGTAAGCAAACTTTATTTTCATCACACCACTCACCATTACTCATTACTCAACATATGTATCCCTCTCAGTCCCACTTTCATTTATCTCCACTTGTGTCCTCCCTATCCATCACTCTTAATTATATCCCCCTTTTTTACTTTTTTATATAAAGACCCTCTATGTAAAGCATTTGAAGGAATCTTCTCTTAAACACCCATCATCACCTGTGAAAGCTTGATGGAATCCTTTCATCATTGTTATACCCACTACCTAGGAATGTGCTAGATGTTGCCATGCATTTCCCTCAATTGAGTTCCTTTAGCTTGCATGTGCCAGCTAATCCTTAACAACTTCAACTCCTCATCCTTTCATGATAATTATATTGATTCCCTGGAATATTCTTTCCTTGATCCGTAAGTCTCCCATAGCTTATCCACATCTGTATCTTGTCACTTTTCCATTCGATCCCTATGCACATATTTTCTTGTTGTCAAAAATTTATTAAGTCCCCGACTCCATATTTTCACGGGTGCAAGCCGTTACACCTTTCCAAAAAACTATTTCTGCACGTGCCTTTGCACCTTACTTTGAAAGTGGTGGGGTCTTTTGGATCTCCTTCCTCTGAGCTTGTTGTGGGGCTTCATGCGTTGGGTGTCTTTTGTCTCTTTTCTTCTGATTCTTCCTTTTCTTCCTCCTCTTTTCCTTCCTTCTCCTCTTTGTTCCTGAGTAATGAGGCCTTGGTACCATCCAGTTTAGAAGTGTTGGCACCCTTTCTCTCATTTTAGCACATATAGTACTTCCTCTTTTTGGAGGTATCCAAACTTCCTTAATCTTGTTCTTTCTTCCTCTTCCTCTTCCTCCTACACTACTTTCATGGGAGGCATTGGTGTCTCTTGTGGTTTTGGAAAGGGAGAGTCTATAACCTCCACCTCAATCCCTCTTTGTGTTTTGGGGCGTAGCTGCATGAATACAAGATGAAACATACCCCTTGATGGTAATGATGGCTTGTGGTTGTAATTCCAAAAAATTAGTGGTTCCAAAAATTTGACGTAAGTAGGTTGAGTGCCATAATTATATATAGTGCACAACATGTGGACATCAACATCCAAATTTTTTGAATAAAAAATCAACTTCTGTTCATCCTTAATCCAGTTGATGGTGTGATTCATATATTTGGCTATGAATGTAAAGGTTATTTTACACCATGGCCCCCATATCTCCTTTAGCCATCATGAACCTTGCCAGGAAAACATGTTGGGTAACGAAAATTTTTACCTTGTCTCCAATAACTTATGGAAACTTGTGGGGGATACACCACTCGTTCTCCAAATCTTTGTGCAAATTCTCAAACCATATATTCATCCAAGCTGTGTAAGCACTCGAGATGTTCCCATCGCAGGTGAATTTTGTAAATTGAATTGCAAAGGATGTGTGCACAGATTGACAAACCCAAATGTTCTCATCTAGTCCATTTGGGACACCAATCTCCCAGAACACGATCAATAAAAAGATGGATCCACAAGTGATCTTCACTCCTGCCTCATTCTGTACCCATGCCTCTTTGATAATGCCATTCACAATGAAATTGGTAAAAAATTATAGTATGCCCTCTTGGATACCCTGTAGGCCATGTGTAGGGAACCTCCATTTGATGTCTATCCATATTTCTGATGTGCCCAATTTGTAGCTAATGAGGTGGGAGGTGAATCTCAATGCTAGGTCTAGGAGATCTACAATTACATGTGCCCTACCTCCCCTTCTCGTAGTTTAGCTTTTTTTCTAACTCCTCAATCTTGTTAATGACATATAAATCAAGTGCCATATCCTCTCTAGTGTTTTGCAGGCATGTAACTGTCTGAATCAAATGGCCTATGATCCTCATTCTTATTCCTGCGAAGTAGATTAAAATATTTTTGCACCCATAACATTAACCACTTGAAAAGTGGGATAGGTTTTAGCAAAGAAGGGAAACTCCCATAACTATAAAACCCTAGTCTTTTGCAGCGCTTGTTACACTGGGTCGTCAACCTTAGGGTTTCCAAGCTCTTCCACCGTCAAAGTGTCCCAACCACATCAGATTTTCATTTTCGGTCATTCTATTGTTGTATTTTCTGATTCTTACATTTATATAACATCGAGCTCCACTTTTCATCCTTAATAACTCAAGGAGGGTACTGCATCTCTAAGTAGATCTCCATGGGATCCCTATTTTTTCACCACTAGTTTCTTTATTCAAGCCTTCTTTGGTGTCATCTCCCTCTCCTTTTTCATTCATGCCCTAGGTGTTATGTTGCTTTCTTTTGACTTCCCTAACTCAAAAAAATTCTCCACTTCCCTTTCATGCCATCTCCTTCCTGCTCTACTATCTTCTTCCCTTTGTTCTATGTCACATGATTTTGCTATAGCTTTGTACAAGTCCACTGGTTCATAATAGTACTTTGCATTACTCTTCTTCGAAAAACCTTCATCTCACTTCAATTTCAAGAGCAAAACAAAAATTCTCCAAGGAAAAGTAATAAAATCGACTACTCTTAACTCCTATTTATACTTTTCTCGATGCCTTAGAGTTCCTATGACCACATTCCTTAACATCACTTTTCAATAAAACACTTAATTTCACTCAAGTAAACTTCTATGACTTCCCCTCGCGCTTTGCAACTATAACCTTTAAGCGCTCCAATACCACTAAACTACCACATACCTCCTTTACGCGTGTCACCGTGCTAAAGAACATAACCTTTGCACTGTCTACTAAGTAGTTCCCTATAATGATGCCTACCTTATGTCATACCATGTGATCCTTCCCTTCTTATGGTCTTCAAATTATTTCAACCCACCTTTATAACCACATGAATTTGAGCACCTTAGCCATTACGTTGCTTATTCTTTTTTCTTCACGTTAATTTTTTCCAATAGTCCATTGTCGAAGTTGCTTTCAACTATATTCAATTATATCTACTACTTCACCCCACACAAAAATGTATGTGCGGGTCCTGTGTGCATATAACCTATTGACAATGCAATTATCCATCGACACACCAACATGCAATGCAAAGCTAAAAATGATGAAAAAGGAAACAACCAAAAGGACTAAAATAAAACTAAACTAATTGGCAAAACTACCTTATTTATGACTATAAAGAAGCCTTATTTATAGTAGGGATTCAACCTAATCCCATTGAAGTAACCTGGTAGTCCTCATCCCATCTAGTGCTTGTAAATTGACATGTGCATGAATGGAGGATGTACGAGATGATGTATGGTCCTAACCAATGGAATTTCAGTTTCCCAGGATGGTGCATAAATTTAGAGTCATAAAGGAAGACCATCTTCCTAACCTCAAATTGTTTGTTTTTGATATAATGACCATGCCATGATTTTTATCATGCCTTCATAATCTTCTGACTCCACCTAACAAGTGATCACCTTTCATCCAACTACATTAATGTTTCCATGTGCTCTTATAGTGCTTGCTCATCAAATAATCCTCCTGTGCATGCAATATGTAGAGATGGTAGCATAAACTCTACTTGTAAAACAACTTCTCTGAAAAACACAATTTAAAATAGTGTGGCCTTGTTCAATCTCTTATAGGCTATCTTATATGCCCCATAGTATGGCTGGGAATTTATCATCCCAATCTTGTCTTCCCACATCAAAAAGTTTTGTCAGTGTGTGATTTAGTATCTTGTTAAATGACTCAGTGGTTTCATTAGCTTGTAAGGGGTGGTCTTGTGATGGTCCACCATGAATTCAACTTGTAAAATATTGATTGTATCATTCAAAAAATGTGTTCCTCTATCACTAGTCAAGCTTAAAGGACACCCATACCTGCTGATTATGTTTTTCCCATAGGAATATTGCTGCTATGGTTGCTGTGTAATCCTTTATAGGTGCTTCATCCACCAACCTTGTTAAGTAATCCGTACAAGTAATGATATAGCTCAAAATAGTCCTTCACGCGACAGGTGAAATCAGTCCTACAAAAGCAATCACCAAATTCTCAAATGGATCTGAGCTAGCTATCGGTTTTAAGGGCATATTGTCTCTTCTTCTAGGTTTCTAAGGCACTAGTAATGGACACAAGCCTTGTAAAAACCAATACAATCCTGGTAAATGATTTCCCAAAAAATCCCTTCTAGTAGAATCTTCCACGTGGTGGAAATTCCCTGTATAGTTTCCTCCTGCAAATTCCACCGTGTGCTTCCTCCATGATTATAATGTGCTCATGTTCTAACACACACCGACACAAAACCTCATCATAACCTAAGTTTTATAAGTAATCCACTAAATTAATATTTAGGGCACGACGTTTATGGAGAACTTCTTCCTTTCCAAAGTCTTCATGACCTCTGGTGCCATACCTATTTTGAGAAACACAACAATAACTTCTAATTCAGAGGGGATGCATTACAACATAACAATTTGTGCATTTGGAATGATATACTCAATGCTCTATGCATCCTCCCATGAATCAATCCCTTGATAAGTGGTTAGGTCATAAGTTACTCTTAGCCAGTTTGAAAACAATTGTAAACTCAAATTCTTGAAATAATAGGACCCATCCACATATGCACCCTTGTAAAATGGTATTGTTTACCAAGTAATTCAATTCCATGTGGTACGTGTAGAATATAAAAGGTGTTGCGAGCATATATCACCTGAATTTATGCAATGCGTAGATCATTGATAGAGCCTCGCACTTGGTAGTAGTATAAACTCTTCTCTGTTGGTGTCAACTTCCTACTTACAAAATACAGATGGTGATCAATAGTCCCCTCACTAGATTATGCTAATGCTTCTCCAATGGTTGTCCTTGATGCATTAACATGCACTTGGAAGGGCTTATCCCAGGAAGAAAAATGTAATATGGGAGAATTGATAAGCCTATTATTTAAAGTATCAAATGTTGTCAATTGAACCTCTCCCTAATGAAATGTACATCCCAGTTTTAGAAATCCTTCCAATGACATGAAAATCTTAGCATACCCCCTAATAAACTTCTGGTAGTACCCTGTATGTCCAAGGAATCTACACAATGTGCTCTAGCTGATGGGTTTTCCCAATCCTACAATAATGGCAACTTTGGAAGGATCCACCAATAAGCATTCCTTACATATAATATGCCCCCAATAGGGTTCCAAATGGAGTAGCGAAGTGACATTTCTTGATGTTGAGGGATATGTGCAACTAACGAAATCTCTTGAACATCAACCGTAAATTATTGCGAGTTTTCTTGGTATTATTTTTGTTCAGACTTTGGGCCTTGAGATTATTTACGAAAGATAAATTGTTGGGAGTTTTTCTTAGTATGTGGTTTAATGTGTCCATGGATGTTTTAAGTTATTCCAGTTATTATTTACTATAAATCCTGCAAATGTATACTTCCACTTTTCTTGGAATTATTCATTTATTTCATGAAGCTTAATTGTTGGAAGCCTGTAAGGGGAAAATTTATTCAATTTTCTACATTCTTGGGTCATTGGGTAACTGGTGATATTTTAGCACTAGGTGCTAAGAAGGGAAAAAATCCCTTGGGTATTGGCTTACTATTTTATGGGCTGTTGTTGCAGACTTGAACTTCTTGATAGTTTCTATTGTCATTGTTGGGATGTATTTTAGATTGCATGTTTCTTAGGCCTTGGGCCAAAAAACCTGGTTTCGATTCTTTCAGATCTTTGGCCATGTTCTTCATGAAAAAGGTAACAATGACTCATGTTTTAGGTTAAATCGTATTATAAAATTCATTTCCTTTATAGATATGAGTTTGGAAGTTTTTTCAGACTTACCCATCTGTTAAGTTAATCCTTTCATCTCTATATCTTTTGGGAAATGAATTATTTGTTATCTTGTGGAAGTCAAGGCTATCTTCACCATCTCTAAGAATAATAAGAGTAACAGAATGATTTACTGTCCATCGTTTCCTTTCTTCTCTTGGTTTGTTGTACATTCAACTCGAACCCTGATTAGATCTCAATTTCAGATTTTAATTTTGTAACATTTGATCAATGACCTTATCGATATAAGTTATTGGTTTCTCAAGGTTCTCTTTATAATCATGCTTAGAAATTTGAGGAAGTAATCTCTCTCTTTTTCGTTTAACCTTCTTCAGCCTTCGAACTTGGTAAAGGGTTTTGTCTTTATTTGGTCTATTCATTATGCAAATTCAAGGCTGTCTGGTAAGATTGATTCCAGATTGCTATTAGGGGCAGTATAGCTAAAGTTGAAAATAATTGTATCGAATATTGTATTTGGTTGGAATATTCTAAATAGATCTTTGTTTTTGGTAGAAAATATTTATAATGGTTAATTGAGTTAGAGCTGAATGATAAACCTTTCCATTGTAATCTCTTAACTTAACGATGTCAATGTTGTATCCTTCTGGGATTGAGTGTTGACTCATTTTCTTTCTAAAAAGATCTTACCCTTTGATGAAAGTTTGTTTTAGTTTGGTTAAATTTAACTTAAATTGGTTCCTGATTCTGAGCTTGAGTATTAGGATACTCAAATTAGAGACACATTTAATGTTATGAGGTTTTGGATCATCCTAAACTTATTCTTATGCTTTTAATTTTGATTATTGGCATCTCAAATTTTTGGATGAATTTAGGTTAATGAATTATTAAGATGGAAGTATTGTTGTAATGATCTACTGCTGAACTATGCCTAAAAGATAGTTAGGATAGTTATCTTCTTCTGTTAAACAGGTTTAACTGAATGAGTGACCATGAAAAGAAATGTATGAAAATAATAGTGAGATTTTGATGAAATGTTACTTGTTTGAATTATTGTTTTAATTCCTTTGATAAAATATAATAGTAAGGTTGAAATTATTATATTTCTTGACCTAACCTTACTTTTGTTTTGGTATATCTCTTTTTCTCTCTCTTTTATTTGAGTATTGTAACTCCTTTTGGCTATGCCTTTTTGAATTGCTCAAGACTGTTTCATAATAGCAAAGTTCTTTTTTATGAAACAATTAGCTAAAAACACATCAATTTAATGTTCAATGCTTATCATGATCAGTTCAATGAATTGAATCGTGCTAGCAATTTTGCAGATGGACTTCGTAAGTGATGAAAGGAGAAATATATTTAGGAAGTTACATTTTTTTATCAAAGAGACTGCATCTTTGTACTTGATGGTAAAGAAAATTGTATGTGATATTGATTTAAATATTGTTGTTTGACATTAGTAATGTCTAAAGTGTTTGTAATTGTAAATGTATGAATCCTTGTTGAATAAAAGATGTGTGATATTTGTTTGTACTTGATGAAAATCCTTTTGGCATGAATGACTGGAAATAATAAACATTTCTCTAATTTACAAATAGTAACATACTTTTATGATTGGAATGGAATAATTAGAGATCAGAGGTGTTAAGATGTACTACTCTCTTTAGTGAAGATGTAACTTACAAAGTTGACATTATTACATGATATTCAACTATATCTCTATGACTATATTTAAATCAATTGTTGGTATGAGAATTTATCTTGCTATTAATTTATAATGTATAATGGGTTTATAATGAACTTTATTCCACAATAAAGGAAAGGAAAGATAATTCCTTTGAAATGAATCATAGTCTTAATTTAAGATATTTTTGATATAAGTCTTGATTGCTATCTATAGCTAGTGAAGTTGTGATTTCTCATGAAGGCTTCCTTACTAAATAGGGAAGTAGGAAAATAAAATTTAAAAGGGAATCAGACTTCATTTCAATGAAGTCTACTATGGAAAAAGGAGCTACTCAGATCTTATATAAGCTAGGGCTGAATTAAGTGAGTAATTAAATGACACTTCCATGTGTGATGGGCCTTTTACGTAAAATATGAATCAAGATGTTGATAGTTTAAATCATGGTATATGAGTTAGATAAAAAGTAGATTTATCTACATAAGTTCATTTATTGCAGTCCTAAATCTGAATCTTAATGATTAAGGAACCTAGTTGCTTAGTAGGGTTGCTGTAACTAATATATAAAGATGAAACTAATAATATATAAATTTCTATGTAAGGTATGTTCATCCATATGAGGAAAAATTTGATGGATGTTGACACACACCAATTGTAGTAAAGTACCTTCATGATGAATAGGGTCTTCATGAGGATACTATGTTTCAGTTGACATGTTTCAACACCCTTTCGAGTTTATTCAACTATACTAACATAAATTATGACTTGATCAATGTTCTGCCCTAGGTAGAGATAGGGGCATGACCTAGTGTTGGGGCCAACTCATGTTGAGTTAGAATAAATAGACACACCCAATCGACATAAGTTGATTGAGTATGTCTAAGTACCCTTAGTCACCGTAAGCAGTTCTCCACACTAGGCCATGTTGCTAACCTTGGCTAGGGTTAAACTTTGAACAAGTGGACTGATAGAAGTCAGTGAAGAACATTATAGATAACAGATCAAGTAGGGTGAAGGACATATTTTGTTTGACGAGTATGCCATCTAGGAATATAAACATGAACAATATGTTTAAAATATTTGGCCAAAGTATCACAAGTTGCTGGTTACGTTGTCCTATGTCACTTATTTTAAGAAGTAGGATTTCAGATGAATATTGGTAACAAATATTTAGATAGGCCTATTAAACATAACACTTCATACCTCTAAAAAAGTAATTGAACCAAGTATACACAATATACATATGATAAAGTTAACATGATAGATCGGTATGATACCGAATCATGAAATGGAAGATCAGTGTTTCACCGAGTCATTTAAAACTACATATGGTTATCTATTATGAGATTGATTGGCTTTGAAATGTGTGTTCTAAATTATGTTAATTTAGAAAAAAGAAAATTATGCAAATGTTTTTATTTTCACTTTTTTATAAAGTATTAAAATGGGAATGTTACAACACAACATGTGCATTCTTTAGTCTAAAGGGCATGACCATATAGGAAAAAATTCTGCATTAAGTGGTAAACATTGTCTTTTATTTATCCTCCTTTGAAATTATAACTTGATGATAGCATGAGAATCCATCTGTGAAGGAATAGATCTTGCTTGTAGCTACTCCTTCAGGAATTTCTTCGATAAAAGGGGTTTGGAAGGGTTAAATTACACATATTGCATTCAAATCCCTATAATCAACATAGTTCCTTATCCTCCCATCCTTTTTAATGCTTTCAACCATTAGGATTATCCATTATGATTCCTCAAAAACTTCAATGATACCTGAAGTGATCATATTGTATATCTCTTCCTTGACCCATACACACAAATTTGGATTCATTTAGTAAGGTCTCCTCAAAATCAGGGATGCTCCTTCCCTTGTTTGATCCACATCTCCCCTAAAGAGTGGTGAACTCCATTAAGCTCATGGTATCCTCATGAAAATAAATCCTAAAATTCACACAATAGATCAATGATCGTGGAAACCTCCCTTTTTGACTAGTAATTGTTGATAGTAGCTTCCTTAGGTTCCATTTTTGAGCCAATGTTAACCTTTTTTTTTTTTTGAGAGGTCTATCGTAGGCATGCACTTGATCATCAACACTATTCGTTACCTCATGCATACCCATAATATGGTTAACATCCAAGTTATCCACTTCCTCACCATATGTCACATAGACCAACTTTCCCTTCTCTTTCTCCATGCATGCACGGTCAAGCTGTAGTTCCTTTGGTTCCTCCATATCAAAACACGTCTCCAAATCAGATTCTCCCAATAATTCCAAAATCCTATCCTCAGCCATGACAGTGTCTCCCATAGTGAGGTGCTTAATAACCTACAACACCTCATTCACTAATGGCTTAGTAATTTGATACTCAAAGGTTTGAATCAAATCATCTATTAAATCTTGCCAGTTCCCTGTCTGACGACTTAATTGTGAATGAATGTACCATGCATGTACACAACTGTGTTGTGTGGAATAGAATTTTTGCACCCATAGGGAAGGAGGTAAAGCCTATGTTCCTTCCATCCAAATCCTCTCACACTCCTGGACATGATCTGAGGAGGATCCTTTCCCATCATAGACACAAAGTTTAGTGGGCGCGTTGCTCTTGAAGAATCTAATAGAGAGTGCAATCCTCATCTCACGCCACCCTAGAATATTTTCTAGATGCTCCATCCACCAATGTACTATGGTTTTACGTAAAATGTAGACAAACATGCTCCTTGTTTTGATATCACATCTCCATTCATCTTCTATGGCTTGCAAGAAATCATCAGGGTTGCCATCCCTAATGTAGCTTGATAACCGCTTCCCTCTTAGGCACCTAAGTGGGGACACCCATGTCACTCTTATAATAGAGCCTCTTAATTTCAACCCAATTAACTCATAAGTCCCATGCGCCCAATTGTCACATGCTACACTAGTGATATCATTCCTAGATTGAGTGTCTTCAAACTAAATAACTCCTTCGGTAGGATTAATCACCTTAGGGCCCCTAATAGTGTGTACATAGATTCTATCGAGGACTTATTCTCCTAAGGGCTAAGTAAAGGGTGCTGAATTCTCATCAGTTAAAGGGATAATAACCCAATCTTCCTTGTTCTCATAACTTATGTACCCCTTATTGAACCATAGGTCAACATTGTTCTTATAATGCTAGGGGTACCCAAGTAACGCTAGAAAGTTGTCCGCCACATCGAGTGCCAAGAATTCAAAGTATGCAGTGAATTTCACTCCTTAGATAGTGATAGCGGCATCCTTCAAGACACCAGTGGTCATCACCTTTTTTATTTTATCCATATACAACAAATTTGAGGATGGCTGTAATGCGGGCCTTCCCATTTGATTCCACATGTTTAAAGAGAGAACATGTTGAACTAGGAAATTGATCAAAATGAAAACCACATACAAAAAATGATCGTGAAGTGTAATGCAAGGTAGGACGTGGCATGTTGAGCTACTTGGTATAAGGCATAGAATATTATGTACCATAGTGAAGGGAAGTGTGTGTGAGTAGGTCTATGGCCTAAAAAGTAGTGAGCACTCTAGAAGGTTACGACGGTAGCGTGTGGAAAGAAACAACGGAAAAAGCATGAAAAAGCACAAATAATAGATTAAAAGGTGTTGTACCATGGTAGGTGGTAATTATTTAATGTGGTATAATTTGAAAATATATAAAAGGGCATAAAGGTAAATTCATTTTTACCTTACCTTGTGAAAAACTTGCTTGTTTTAAAGAGAGAATTTGTGCAAATTCTAGTGAAATCAAGTGTAGAGTTGAAAAATCGATTCAGCCAGATCGCAATAGGGACATAGCTGAGTAGAAGATTTTCTTAAGAATAAATTTTGAGGGTTGGGCTGGCATGGAAGTTTGTTTGTAGAATTTGTGTATTTTCTAGTTAGGGTTTACAAGTTAGGGCACAAAATTGAGAAAAGTAAACCAGGTGAAACGATTTTTCTTGTGAATAATTTAAAGCAAGAAGTTCAATGAAATTAAGGCAAAAAAAGGTAATAATCTCTAAGTTTTAATTTTCACATGAAAATGGCACTGAGGAAAGAAACAACCACATATCCTAAGGGGAAAGGAAAATGAAAGGGAAAGGAGAAGCCAGCTCTAGTTGAAGATATATAAGAAGAATGGTGCTCAGAAATGCAGTACCTAGACATAGTGTTAATAGGGAAGAATTGGATTTCTCATGTGTGCAAAATGAAGATCAACAACAACAACCATCATTCTGAATCAAACACACATGATATAAAGGTGGATATTTTCTAGAATATGTGGGAAAGGACTGTGGATGATAAGCCCATCTATGACGACAAGGGGGATTGCATTATGTAAAATACATGAGTTCTCTAGTTATATGAACTCCCCTAATTTAAAAATCCTGAGTGATTATATGAATTGCTCATGTCGTATTTATAAGAAGATTTATTTTACTTTTCTAGGAGGAGGATGCACATTACCATACCATTGATTAAAAAATTCACTGGCCTTCAAATCAAAAAGGGCAGAACTTCCAACAAAATTGGAAGGTGATGAAAAAGTAAAGAAGACCTCCAAGGAATTGAACTATAAATGAGGAGGATGCATGGTGGATGTTGTTAAGATTGATAGTACTATGCTTAGAATGGACACATTCTTACTCACCAATTTGAATGGACAAGAAAGATGGGGGAAATTAAACAAGTGATGGCTCCATGTTGCAAAGAAAATTTCTGAAGGCATAGTCTACAACCTTTCTGGATTCATATCAGAGGAGATCATTGAAGAAGTGCACATAAGGGACCAAATTACCTTTGAGAATGTCCTCCTACTCATTCCATTTTCTAAAATTAGGGTATTGGACCCACCTAGAGATAAAATTTGGGAGTTCCCTTTAGGAAAACACATCCCCTGCATAAAGGTTTACTAACTACACCTATGAAACCATCACTCCTACATATAAGACCAGAGGAGAAAAATGGTACAAGAGGATATGCAATACATTCAAGGAAGAATGACACATTCCAAGTGAACTACTTGCATTGTATTCATTTTTATGTCCTTAGAAACAATAGTCTAATCCCATGCACACCATCCTATCACTAAGCGGGTGCTGGGTGCTCACCCAAGGCACTCGCAGGTGTCGAGGCCCTCCTTTATGTGAGTCTTGTGAGAATACATTGATTAATGACAGAGACTTAAAAAAGGGTAAAGAAACATGAATTCATTATAAGAACCTAAGATGAGGTATTATATTAATGCATCCATTTAGATAACAAGAGAAATACCAAACAGATAAAAGATTTGATAATATAAACAAAAGGCGATAGGATTTATACCCATGAACAATATATATATTTTAAGAGAAATCCATGTATTCATATTACTCTCTGTTCAGTAACCACATTACATTCCTCAAGGTCATTATAGACCAAATGCCTTAGTGTAGATAAGACTTATACATCAAAATCCTAAACTATGCTTTCCAAATTACAAAGATGTTCATAGACCCATCCCTCTAGATATGCCATCTCTCATATAGCCTTCCTAATGAGAATCCCTAGAACCCATCCCTATTTCTATAGAGCTTTGCCTCTTTGATTGCTATGTGATGCTAGTGACCAATCACTCTTATTATATATCAGTTGTCTCTTTCCTTCTATCTAAGAATATGTATATATAGCTTTAACATCCACCACTATGCCTTCCTAAAGTAATAGATCGATTGCCAATTGTCCATGTGATCATTAAATGAAGCATGATTATTCCCATCCAAGCTCTCCACTTTCTGTAATAATGTCTTTCTAGATCCTTCCATCACATGGAATGTTCCTTCCTTGACCATCGAGTTTCCAGGTTGGCACCTTATCCACTCCACATGCTCATTCAGGTCATGCTTTTCTTGTGTGCTTCCTTAAACTCTGAATATGGCTAAGTCCTAAAACCCTTTCCTTTTCCTTGCATGTACACCTTGGATTCTACTAAACCCTTTTAAAACCCTATCCCATGGACCTTTATCCTGCATTCCCTTCTTCATATACACCCTGCATGCCCACGCGCCTTCTTGTACTTAGCCAATATTCTCAGGGCCAACATCATCCCATACTATGCCTATTCTTTTTCATTGGAAACACTTCTTTTCAATGAATAAATAATGGTGGGTTTTGAATAGTTGGAAAAATAATAAAGGAACGAAGAATTGGGAGAATTAATGAAAGCATGGGGGAATGAAGGAGAACATGTTAACTATTGAAGGAGGAGAGGAAAATCCTTCCCTATATCTATCTCTAGCTTCTCCCAAGCATTAATCTCACTTTGCACTTGCTGAAAGAGGTCACCTACTAGGGCACTTACCTCCCTAAAGCTTATCCCTTCCCCCTTAGCACTCATTGTTTAAACAATTCCTTCCAGTTGTTTTCCCAAATCCTTAAGGGCGTCCATCTTGTAGGTGATTTGGGGGTATAATTCCTTCAATTGGTTTTTGATTGAGCCCCGCAAGATCTCAATAGCCTCTGATTTCTTCTCCACCTCAGCCAGGATCCTATCCCACTATGCTATATTGCCTTTATTCTTCTCCTAGAACTCCTTGAGTTCCGTCTCATGTGTAGCAACTAAGATGCTTGCTACTCTATCTCTATCAACACAATTATCATAGGAAACTTTAGCAACTTGCATAGTGGCCTTCACATCAGCAAGGAGTTTGGTATACAGATAAACAATCCCTATGACCTTCCACTTGTCTTCCCTCTCTCGACATGCCAGTGCTTCCTCTACATTATCTAAGGTGAGTGGCCACCTCTCCATAGTGAGGATGCGAGTCAAATCCCCAAGCACTGTAAGGATGATTCATATTTTTTCTCAGGTTGTGTTAGGTCTAAATGCTTTAAGACAATAAAATTTATAATCATCTCGATTATCTTGTGTAATTCACACACCCTTGCCATCTCTTCTTTCAGTTCATGCCTTAACTATGCGCTGATCAGTTCTTCTTGTTTCAGGTCCTTTCTTTTTAGGAGAAGCTCCTCCTTCTGTAACTCCACCTTGAGGAATCTCACCCTATCATTTCTTCTAAAAAGTCTGGCCTTAACCTCAACTGAAACTTTGTTGAGTGCATTGAAAACTTTCTCATTTGACAATTGTTGAACATTAACAAAGGGTTTTATCCATTTTATATCTTACATCTTCATTAACACCCTTTGGCTTACCTCAAACTCAGGTTTATCGACATGTGATTCAAATTCCCAAGATATCATCTTCCTGGTTTGTGGGTATGCACCTTCTACATCAAATGAGGGCATGCCGAGGAGTTGTTTTATTGGCATGGTGCTCTAGAAGCATGCACATAACACCCTGATTAGATAATTGGTGTAACCCATTCCTTTCCCTTATGCTGCCACCATGATCTTCGCTTCTGTGCACGCAACCTTTGGAAAGCTCACAGCCAGATTGGGATCTCCACCCCTGCTGCCATATGCCTTTCTAACTATTTCTTCCTCAATCTCCCTCATCACTTCATCTATGCTATGCTTTACTTCTTGTTCCAAGAATTTTTTGATGATTCTTTCCATTTCTCTCTCTAGGGACTCCTCTATCTGCTCCTTTGGTGAGGGTTTGGGTCCTCTGATATTTTGTGTTCACTTCTTTGCTCACCCCTTTTCCCTAAGCATCTGCTTCTTCCTCGTCATTCTTTTCTCCACTTCCCTCTACTTCTGAATTGTGTATATCATACATGGGATGATTATGGAATTCTTCATCCTCATCATCATCCCTTTTTCCCCTACAGACCTCCAAGTCCTCCATTTCTTCTGAGTTTTCCTTCTCCATCACCTTCTATTTATTCCTAGCTGGTGATTATAGTATAGGATATTCTTCCCTCTCTTTCTCTACAGCGGGAGACTCCTTCCTTAGCGAATCTTATCTTATATGGGGCTCCTCTTTCTTTGGAACCTCTTCTTCTAGTGTATTCTATTTGACTGGGGACTTCTTCATGCGCACATAAGTGCTTGTCTTAGAACTTGGTTCCAGTGCACCCATAGATTGGGTTGTCTGCACACTTGGTGCCTTCTTCTCCTGCACCTCTTCTCTCCCCGTATTCTTTGGCATGACCTTATTTATTCCTATGGGGTATTCTGGAATGGCGATATCATTTTTTAGGTAGGCAACCTTCTCAAAATTTGGCCTTATGCATAGATATACCCTTACTACACCCCTTTTGGTGATCGATAATGTTATTGGTTTCATCATCTGCACTTTGTAGGAGACATATTTCTCCACATATGTGGGCTTATTTGGATACATGAGATTTCGGCACAGCTCGCTGTGGTCTTCATCTACCTCACTAAGGTTAAACTTTAGTCTCTTGGCCTCCTTAAAATGGTTGAAACCCGTTTGGAAGTATTACCCGATGAAAGAAATAGGTAGCTTACACCATGGAATCTTAGTCCCATATGTTAAGGTGAATTGGCCAATACAAAAATGCTGATATACAACAAACTCCACTTCCCCATCTATGAGTGTGGTAAAATTCTAAGGTATACTCCATTTTTCCCTGAATGCATCATGTATCCACTTGTATCATTTTTCTAGGCACGCTTTGTGAGTGGTTGTCATGGTCTCACAAGTATATTTCTCAAATATTTCCGCGGGCGAGGGATTTTCTTCTCCATACTCTCGTACAAACTTCTCTAGCCCATCAGGCACACTAATCTCTGAGAATACGATGGTGAGGAGAATGTTGTTGAAAAATATCTTCTCTCCTTCCGACATGCTATTAATGATCTCATCTATAATGGAGGTGGATAAGTTATAAATGGTGCCTTCAGAAATCTTCCGACATACATTCACCAATGCCTTGTTCACTTGTGTCCACCTTTCTTGATCATTCAACTTTGTAACCAAGCGCGCGACCATTATTATAACAAGGTTAGGGATATCTGTGATATAAAAATAACGTGAACCCTTTTTGTAGTCAGAAGCCTCCACATTTTCTTTGATGGCCTCCTTATCATCCAAGTCATCATCTATGGAGTATCCTTACCAAATCAAGCTAGTGAAATTTGATATGAGTTGACGAGTTATGCACATTTTTCATCCTGTAAAATAGAAGTGGTCCTTGTGCATGTGCAACATCAACCACTGGTATAAGTTCTTGAGCTTGCCAAAATAGGGAAACTCATATAGTTGCAGCAACCCAGCCTTCTCTAACTTTACCTTCACTTTGTCATTATAGATCGACATTCCTTCTAGTGTCCTCTTGTTTGTTGGACAAACTAGTTCCAATGCCATCTCTTTTTTTGTAGTGCTCATTCGATTATTCTAGTCACTTACGACCATCTTCCTCAAGTGCGATTCCCAGTCTTTCTATAGCAAAACTCCATCTGGGTACTACATCTCTACATACCACTCTTCATTGGAACTAGTGATGATAATGGTTGATTTTCCTTTTCCCTTTACCTTCTATTTCTTTAGCAAGGTGGTTACCTTCTTTGGTGTCATTCTACCTATTAGGTTAAAATTAGATTCCTCCTTGCTTTACTCTACTATTCTTCTCAACTCTAAGGCTTAACTCCATGAAGAATCCTCCTACCTCCATGCCCTAGCTACCAAACCTTAACTAGGAAAACCCTTCCATAAGACAACATACTCCAAAATAAATCTCCCCACACCCATGTACTCCTTCCACTCCAGTTTGCAGATCAAACCTAGTCATGCACTTAGATCTCTATGATTTTTCTTCCTTTGCACAAATATATCTAGATTCCCTAATTTGTAAGATCTCTTCCACTTCGTAATCGTAAGGTAAAATAATGATGCACCTGAACTCATACTTATAGCTTTTTCCTTCTTTCCAGCAATACATGTTATGCCACCTACTAACGTACTTAGTATTAAATACATATTTTCCACTAAATTCGACCTTAAGTGCCCTTACCCACGCGCTCAATCTTGCATGAATTTTTTTTTACAACCTTCTAGCATGTAAAAATCCTTATTGAAAGAAGACTCTTACACGTGCATCTGTGGCGCTGAAGACACCTCTTCTGTCCTTTACCTAATTTTTTCCCTCACCTACCTCATCTTGTTTATGTGCTTTTCCTTCTTTGTATGTGGTCTTTATAAAGCCTTATCCTGACACCAATCATTCTCATCCACTATTTTCCCACACAATTTCTATCCTTCAACCAGGCCATTTAAATTTTACTACTAGCTTATACTTCACTTCGTACTACTCCACCCCACACTAAAATAGATGCGCAGTCCTCTAGGTATACACAAAAATTTGAAAATTATGTGGTTAGCAGCACACAAGGTGCAAAAAAACACAAAGAAGGAACAAGTAATGAGAAAGGGAAACATAAGAAAAGAAAAGAATGCATAAATGGAAATTCTAATCTAACAGGAAAGAGTGCCTTATTTACAAACACTAGGAAGGCTTATTTATGGTAGGGCTTTAGCCTACTCCCATTGAAATGACTAGGTAACTTCGTGCCATCTAGCACTTGTAACTGACATGTGCTTGAATCAAGGATGTATGAGATGATGTAAGTGCCCAACCAATGAAATTTCACTTTCCCAGGATGGCATAGAAACTTAGAATCATAAAACAAAACCATCTGCCCAACCTCAAAATTTTTGTTCTTGATATGATGATCATGCCATGCTTTTTGTCTAGCCTTTTAAGTCTTCTGAATCCATCTAGCAAGTGACCACCTTTCATCTAACTGCATCAATTTGTCAATCCTTTCCTTGAGTACTTTTTCATCATCTAAACCTCCTGCACATGCTATACACAATTATGGTAACATGAATTCAATGAGAAAAATAGCCTTTGCACCAAACACCAAATGAAATAGTGTGGTCTTATTCAACCTCTTGTAGGTTATCTTGTATGCCCATATAATGGATGATACTTTGTCATCCCAATCCTATCTTCTGACATCACAAATCTTAGTTAATGTGTGACTTAGTATCTTGTTAAATTCCTCAATAGTTCCATTTACCTGTGGATGATAGGGGGTAGTCTTGTGATGGGCCACCATAAACTCTGCTAGCAGAATCCTGACCATTTCATTGAGAAAATGTGTACCCCTATCACTAGTCAAGCTCAAAGGACATCCATACCTACTGATTATGTTGTCCTATAAAAATATAGCAGCTATCACTATAGTGAAATCCTTTATAGGCACTGCTTCTACCCATCTTGTCAAGTAATTAGTGCAAGTAATGATGTATCATGAACTAGTTCTTTGCGCGGCAGGTGAAATTGGCCCTATAAAGTTAGTTTCCCATTTTTCAAATGGATTTTCACTAGCTATTGGCCTTAGTGGCATCTCACCCCTCTTTCTAGGTTTTTCCAAGCACTGACAATGGTCACAGGCCTTGCAAAATTCAATACAATCCTAGTAGATGGTTTCTCACTAGAGCCTTGTGAGTAGAATATTTCACACGGTTACATTTACTGCATACTTTCCTCCTAAAATTCCACCATGTAATTCCTCCATAATTTTCATGTGCTCATGTTTTAATATGCATCGACACAGAACCTCATCATGTCCCAACTTATACAGATCTCCACTAATCAATATGTAAGGTGTGGTATGTATTGCTAACTATTTTCTCTCCAAAGCCTTCATCACTTCTGGCGCCAAACTTGATTTTAGAAATACCGCAATATCTTCTAAGTTTGAGGGTGTGTGCCACAACCTAAATAGTTGTGTGTTTGACATGGTATACTCAATGCTTTACGTGTCCTCCCCTGAGTCAATTCTTGATAAGTGGTCGGGCCCTGAATTTCTCTTCCCTGGTTTTACAACAATTGAAAACTTGAATTCCTGAAATAACAAGACCCAATGACATATATGCCCTTGTAGAATAGGATTTTTCACCAAGTATTTCAACACCATGTGTTCTGTATAGAACAAAAAAGGTGTTTCCTATAGGTACTATTTGAACTTATGTATTGCGTAGATCATTGATAGTGCCTCACGCTCAGTAGTGGTATAATTATGTTCTACTATTGTCAACTTCCTACTTGAGAAACAAAAAGGGTGATCAACAATTCCCTCACCAGGTTGTGCTAATATTGCTCAAATGGTTGTTTCCGAGGCATCAACATGCATATGGAAAGGCTTATCCCAAGAAGGAAAGCGTAGTATGGGTGTAGTGACAAGTCTATCCTTTAAAATGTCAAACGTATGTTGTGCCTCTCCCTACTAAAAACCACTATTGTGATTAAGTAATTCCTCAAAGGGTGCAATGGTCTTGGCATACCATTTGATGAATTTCCTGTAATACCCCATATTCCCAAGGAATCCATGCACTGCGTTTTGACTAGTAGGCTCTCCCAATCCCAAAATAAAAACTTTTTCAAGATATACTAACAAGCCTTCCTTACATATAATATGTACCAAATAGGGTTCCAAATGGAGTAGGAAAGACACATTTCTTAATGTTGAGGGATATCCTCAACTGCCAACATCTCTCAAACATCATTCTCAAATTGCCACAATGGTCTTTTACTAGCCCATACACAATCCAGTCATCTAGGTAGAATTGAAGAAATTTGTGGATGAAGTCCTGAAATACTTGTACCACAATGCGTGAGAATACAATAGGTGCATTTTTCAATCTAAAAGGCATGACCGTATAGGAAAATATTCCCTTGTCAGTGAAAATTTTTCTTTCTCTAGTATTCCTTTGAAATCCTAACTTGATACCCTGAGAACCCATCCGTAAAAGAGTAGACCTCGCGCCTGGCTACTCCCTCCAGAATTTCTTCAATAAAGGGGGTTGGGAAAGGATCAATGAAACATATTACATTCAGGTCTTTGTAGTCAACACAGATCCTTATTCTTTCATCCTTCTTGATACTGATGACCATTGGGATTATCCATTCTAATTCCTCCACAACCTCAATGATGCCTTAAGTGATCATCTTATCTATTTCCTTCTTGACCTGTACGCGTGAGTTCAGATTCATCTGATAAGGTCTCTTTTGAATTGGGCATGCACCTTCCTTCAACTTGATCCTCATCTCCCACAAGGAATGGTGGATGCATTTAAGTTCATGGTACCTGCGTGGGAACAAATCTTGGAACTCATGCAATAGATCAATGATCTTCAAAACTTATTTCTCTGACCAATAGTCCGCAATGATAGCTTCCTTAGGTTTCATATCTGAGCCAATGTTAACCTTATTCATTTTCAAGGGATCATTGTAGGCATGCGCTCGCTCATCAGTGATATCTATAACTTTGTGAGTACCTACAGAATGGTTAACATCCATACTTCCCATCTCTTCACCATCTACTACATAGACCATCTTTCCTTTTTCCTTTTCAATGCACGTGCACTCAAGTTGTATTTCTTCTTATTCTTCTTCATTTAGACGTGCCTCCAAACAAGGTTCACCCAACAACTCCAGTAACATATCGTCTACCATAACACTATCTCCCATTGTAAGGAACTTGGAAACTTGCAATGCCTTATCCACGTATGGCTTGGTACTTCGATACTCAAACACTTGAATGAGATCAGCCATTAACTCCTACCAATTCCTTATCTGACGGCGTGTCTCAGAGTGAATATACCATACACATGCACAACCCTGTAAGGTGGAATATAACTTATGCACCCATAATGAAGGTGGTAAAGATTATGTTCCCTCCATCCAAGCCTTCTCACATGCTTGGATATGGGAAGAGGCGGGTTCTTTTCCATGATAGTTTTGGATAATAGTGGGCACGTTTCTTTTACAAAATATTACAGAGAATGTGACTCTTACCTCATGCCACTCTAGGATACTCTCACGATGTTTTTCCCACATACATGCTATAGTCCCAAGAAATTTATAACTAAGCATAATTATCATTTTGTCATTATTTGTCCACTGAGCCTCCCTTTCTAGTAAGAAATCATCAGGGTTTTCTCCTTCGGAGTAACTCGGTAGCTTATTTCTTCCCAGGCACTTGAGTGAGCACGTCTTTGTCACCCTTATTACAAATCCTCTTTATTGTCACCCAATTAACTCATAATTCATGTGTGCCAAATTGTCTTATGTTATTCTAGTTGTATAACTCATCGAATGAACATATTCAAATTGGATAACTCCTTCTATAGGATGAATTATTTTAGGGTCTCTAATGGAGTGCACATAGATTCTGTCGAGGAATTCCTCTCCTAAGGGCTCAGTATGGGACTGTGATTTCCCATATGTTCAAGGAATGATCATCCTTTCTTCCTTGTTCTCAAAAATGATATACCCCTTGTTAAACTGAAGGTCGACATTGTTCTTATAACACCAAGGGTGCCCAAGTTATGTTGGGAAATTATCTGCCTCGGTGAGCACCAAGACTTCAAAGTCCCTAGTGAACTTGGCCCCTTGAATAGTGATAACCATATCTTTTAAGACTCCAATGGGCATTGCCTTTGTCTTGTTTTCCATATAAAACACATTCAAATAAGTCTATAATGTGGACCTTCCCATTTATAGCCATGAATTCACGGTTAGAACATTGACCTCTGCTCCTGTGTTGATGGTGATATTGCTTAGAAGCCACCCATCAACAACTGCATTCAATGTAATCTCTTTATCATAGTCAAGGCTTTGAGGATGAAGGTTGGCATGTAGAGCATGCCTTTCACATTCTCTCCCGATGCGTGATACCTTCTCTCGTAACCATTCTCCTAATAGGGGAATGATACTCTCTTGCCTTAGCATTTTACATACTTCCCTAACCTAGTCTTAATCCTTCTATGGAGCCTCAAAATTCTTCCTTTGCTCTAACTTCCTTGACTACTCCTTCAGACACTGGATCTCTCCTTGTAATTACTAAATCACATCCATAGTCTCTTGGTAAACTTCCTTATGATGAGTAGGGTCTGGATACTTCCCATGTACCACTTCCTCCCTAACAACCAATTTTTTCCTTGGCATCTCCTTTGCATGTGCAGCCTCTTCTCACGTTATCACTAGTACAGGTTCTAATCTTGACTCATGCACCACTCTTGGCATCCATTTTGGGTCGGAATTATTTATACTTACTATACTAGAGCCTTTATCTTTTTGGTGATGTTGGCTCATGTGCTATAACAACCCAGGGAACTCCTCATACTTATGTTTCTTCCCACACCATGAGCATTGCAATAGATCAAGACACTCACGCTTTTAATACTATGTAGACCCATAGTTATAATAGGTTCCTAATGGGAATTCAAATATTCCTCCGTCGCAGTTACTGTGACCATGAAATCCTTCATGAAAGCCTCTTCCATGCACTTCTCCATCTATGCGTCCTTTATAGCAGCGATCTTCATCCTTAGAACTGCTTGCAAGGATAGTCTGGCATATGTCAAGATTAATAACATCATTAATCTCATCAATCAACCTATAATCCTTGATATCATGGGTCATAGAGGTATAAATCTTATAATAGAAAAAAACATTCTTGCGGATTGTGTGCTATAGTAGAGGACATCTATTTACATCATGATCACCGTGGTAAATTTCACAGTCTACTACTACGATGCATATAGATTTCCGAGGGAAACTATCCTTTTCATGCCCCTCCACTCCACAATCTATGCACCAAAATTGACTATGAACCTCATGCGTTGAATTCGTAGACAACTACTCCAATTACTTGGCCATTGCAGAAATTTGTGCCTCCAGAAAAAGGCTAACACTAGTATCAACACTCCCAACAACCTCAGTGTGCAAGGAAACTTCCAAGTTCTCGTGCGGGTGTTTGAAAGTCTTGTGTGATAGTGCCATTCTAAACAGTGTTATCATTCCACCAACAAACAATTGAACATGTTGAGAGAGGTGTATGTCATAAGATAGTTTTGACAAGAGATCTTTGAATAGTGCATCGTACTCCCACACACTCTCTGCCATTTGTTGCTAGATTTCTTTTAGGGTGCTGATGTTTTTTTCTCAAACTCAGGGATATGGAACTCTGCTAGGAAGGCGTTCTTCAACATAGTGTAATCCATGACAATCATGTGGGGGTCATACTTGCGGTACCAGCTATGCATGCGCCCATTCAATGTTGTTTCAAAATGACTTGCATTTTTCTTTAGGGTAGTGATCCCTTTCACGCAGCATAAAAATTCACACTTGTGCACATGTTTTGTAGCATTCTCAATACCTATGTAGTCTGGTATGTGTAAAGACATCTCAAAAAATTCTTCTGGGGGTGGATGAGGTGTTTGTCTACCTAACCCAGAAACTTTGTTTCCTCTCATGTTTCCTTCACCACTAGATCCACTAGACCCACTAGGTCCTATCCCTCTAAAACCACCAGATCCTCTAGATTCGCTAGGTACACTAGGTCCTCCAGCTCTTATATCACCAGATCCACCTCTTGTAGCTAGAAAATGGCCTAAAGTGGTCATGCCTAATGTCCCCAACGTCTCACTGAACTGCGCACCAATGGTTTGTGATATTGTCCCACTACTAGTTGTGATATTTACACCTTTTCTAAAAATACCTCCAAATATGGGAATGGTTTGCGTAACCATGGATTTCCCAAATGAGAAATTATATCTCCTAGGAGTAGATCGGTTACTTCCACTGATACTAACCAGACTAGAAATACTTCTTCCTTAATTTGGAAAACCAAGCATGAGGGGTTGATACGAAAATAATCAAGTTATTACTACCTGATCTCGGACCCTTGTAGGCTTTAAATATTTGTCGATGATTTACTCCTTTTAAGTAACTAATTTAAAATAAATGTAAGACAATAATGACAATTGCACACAGATTGATTACGGATTTGGGCAATTGCCTACATCTCTGGGTTCATGGTCGAACCGTTCCACTAGTCAAAACTTGTAAGTTACAATAGTACTTTCATAAGAAAACCTAATGGAAACTATTTAAACTTGCTTAGAAGAATAACCAGACCTTCGGACGACAAGGGTGAAAAATAGCACCCGACTTCCACCTTCCTGGCCTACAATCTCCTTTGGCTTCAATCCGCCTTCCCGACGCTATCAATGCGACGCTAGCACTCCGGTCGACAATCCAGGATTTGCAAGTAATTGGTGTGGCGCTATGGGCTGACTAGGTAGTTTGAATAACTCCTAGCCACAAATATTTAATTTATTATTGCCTAATAAATAATAGGTCAATAATAATAAAAAATAATAATGCCTAAATAATTTAGGTCTTCACACAACAAAAAAATTTCTCATTCACCTTCCAAGCTCTGAGCTTGTCTTCGTATTTTGTGTGTCCATTACAATAGAATGGGTTCCCTATTTATACAAAAAATAGGGCCCTTAAAAAATGCAATACATATAATCTTAAGGCTATTTTAAACCTTAACCGTAGCATTTTTAATAAAGAATAAAATATTCCCATTTGACGGGTTGCACAAGAAATGGGATTAATACCCATTTTAGCCGATTTGCATTTGATAAGGGATAATATCCTAAATGAGCAGCTAAGGAGAAGTGGGGCGGTTTGCTCATTTAAGTGGGATATCCCACATTTCGCGCCATTAAATTTGGGTAAGGTTTTAATAACCCTTACCCTCACCATTTTTCAAGTGGAACATTCCACGCATGTGCCTAGCCCCCTACCACCACTTCATCTCCCTCTCCTCACGTGGAATCTTCCACGCACGACATTGCATGCCTTTACCACATGGACATAACCTGTGTCATGTTGGCTATTATGTGTGGTCGGTTGGTTTATGCGGGCTTTAATACTAATGTATAAACATTAATATATAGCGGTTTGGCATATACATGTGTGGCATTTGGAAAGTGGACTTACCAAGTAAATATAATTTCGACCCATGTAATGTGGTATGGAAATAATTAACTCGGTCAATAGTATATATATTCCACTTTTCGTCTCCTGATAGGAAAATCGAGCGAATTCGACAAGTGGTGGCAAGCCACGTGGTGGCTTGTGGACCCACCACGTCGGCGATAATACAATAGTCCACACGGTGGCCCGGCTCCCCTCCGTAATAAAAGTTGAGCCTTTTCTTCCCGTGCACCATTTTTAGAGCTCGTCGAAGACCGGTGATCAAAAACAAATAAACAACTCCCTTTTGCCTTTTCGCCATGTGTCGCAGTGCCATTTGTCCAATATTGACCAATTGACCAGAGTTGACTTTCCCATTGTTTGAACTTTGACCGAACATATCTAGAGCTCCCAATGTCCATTTGCCACGTTCTCACAGTCGTCGGAAAGATCTCAAGATGCTCTTTTGTACGAAAAAGCTTCCATACTGTCCTGATGTCTAGGGAACATTCAACAACGATCTGCTGATCACACCTCCTCACTGAGAATTGATTGTTGTAGTAGACCCAAAAAGTCTTCTCCTCCAACCTGTCCTCACTCTTGAAAAACTCTACTCCAATCCTTGGGACCTGTGGGTTATGGGCCCACTATGCTTCCACTGCTACGTAATTCTGATATCCGAAGAAGACCTCTATGCCTCTACTTTATGGTGCTAAGTTTCTAAATGAAACCTCAATGCTCCTTCTATGCGGTGCTAAGCTTCTTGATATCTGAGAACAAGGATCTTATTTGACTTTATAACACAGCTCCTGGCTCCGAGATTTGATTCCACATAATCTGAACTGGTTTGAAGGAAATCCATGTTACGTAGAGCTTTGATTGATCCGATGTCAATGATGGACAATGCCTTGTCCATTTACAGACCTCAACGCCTCCGGTACATGATGCTAAGCCTCTTTCAAGACCTCGAGCTTCCGATGCATGATGCTAAGTCTGTTACAAACCTCAACACCTTCGATGCATGATGCTAAGCCTCTTACAAGACCTCGAGCCTCCAATACATGATGCTAAGTCTGTTACAGACCTCAATGCCTCTGATGCATGATGCTAAGCCTCTTTCAAGACCTTGAGCCTCCAATGCACAATGCTAGGTCTGTTACAGACCTCAATGCCTCCGATGCATGATGCTAAGCCTCTTGCAAGACCTTGAGTCTTCTAATGCATGATGCTAAGTTTGTTGATCAGCTACCATTCGTATGTGTGGTCGTAATGCCTTGACACCAAATGACATTCTGAGATAATCCTTTGAGATCTCTTCTTGTTGACATACTAATATCAGGTACCTTTTTGTTACATGGTCACAATGCCTCTACACATAATGAAGTTCCGACCCGAAATCAACGCTAACGGTGATTCAGCTACCATTCTGCTACACGGTCACAATGCCTCTACACAGAATGAAGTTCCGATCTGATCTCTTGATGAACTCTATTGTCTACACAAATGGCAGATCAATCTCCAAGCTTTATATGAGTTAATTCATGTGTCCAATCTATAACAAGTAATCACAAGCTGATTAGGAGATATGTTCGGATCATTAATCAAATTTTCTAAGTAATAAAATCCATCTGAGTACTGTAAACCTTTCTCTCAGCATTTTCTCACAATATCTGATCTCCAAACTTAATACTGCATATGATTCATCAATTTAAATTATGCAATATATAATTGAAAAATTGTTGACTTGCCCATTTTAAAGGACTTTCACTTTCAGGTATTACTTGGTCCTGGGTTGAATTGTCAACTAGTGGTGAAGTAGAAACCTCCTTTGCCTTTACAATAGGCCTCCATTCCATCTCTGGCTTGCCATTACTCTGATGGAGAGATGGATGTAGTTTCCAGCAATTTTCCACCTGATGCCCATTCCTCTGGCAATGATCACAAAAAATTCCTCTTAATCTCCTTCTTCTGGGATGAGGAACTCTTTATGCCATTTCTCGACTCTGCATGATGAGATTGGTCTTTCTGATTTGCCTTGTTCCTGATGAATGGCATCAACTTCTTCATTAATGTCCTTCTCTTCCAGCATCTAGCAACTGAATGATTATGTAATCCACAAAAAGTACATGGAAAATAATTCCACATCTTCTGAAAATCATAACCATACTTCTTAAGCTGAAAAAGAGGATCAGAAGTTTTACTATGCTTATGATTATGGTAAGAAACTGGAGGTGGAATCTCATTACCTCTTCACTGATTTCTCTTACCACATCTTTCCTGTGATGATGAAGCACAACTTTCCTGCTCAGAATCTTCTTACAAGACCAGTGGGGTATTCACTTTGCTTTCGGAAGCTTGTCTCTCGTTCAGTGTTCTTAGAGCATTCTCCAATTTCCATTCCCACACTAGGAAAACCCAAACTTGCAAAATGAGGACAATCCTCGACCTGTATTGGGTTAGCAATGCCTTGGCCATTTTTACCAAGGCCTCTTCCATCAAATCCCATTTTATCTAGTAACTTGGATCCAATGCCTCTAGTATGCTTTTCAAACAAACCAAATACTTCATTACCTGAATCTGAAACTAAATAGGAGGAAGAAGAAGATTCCAGTGGTGAACAACTTATAGTGCAGTCATTTACCATGGTCACTACATCAAAAGTTAAAGGTATTTCCTTCCTCTGATCACCACACTGCAACCTTGCCAAGAGCTCATCCTTGGTTTGCAGTTCTGATTTCAAACGAGCATTCTCCTCTTCTAGGGAGTAATACATGGATCGCACGAGAGAGTTCTCTTCCTGGATCTGGTGATTATAAGCTTCAATCTCTTCGAGCTTTGCCTATTCAGACATCTTGCCCATAGTGCACTTGTACCCTGTTCACACAAATTGAACCAACTGCACCAATCTTGAAGCAATCACTCTGTTAATCAGATTTACTGAAAAACAAATATGGAGCTAAACCAGCTCTGATACCAAACTTGATCCGAAAATAATCAAGTTATTACTACCTGATCTCGGACCCTTGTAGGCTTTAAATATTTGCCAATGATTTACTCCTTTTAAGTAACCAATTTAAAATAAATGCAAGACAATAATGACAATTTCACACATATTGATTATGGAGTTTGGCAATTGCCTACGTCTCTGGGTTCGTGGTTGAACCGTTCCACTAGTCAAAACTTGTAAGTTACAATATTACTTTCATAAGAAAACCTAATGGAAACTATTTAAACTTGCTTAGAAGAATAACCAGACCTTGGGACGACAAGGGTGAAAAATAGCACCCGACTTCCACCTTCCTGGTGTACAATCTCCTTCAGCTTCGATCGGCCTTCCTGACACTATCAATGTGACGTTAGCACTCCAGTCGACAATCCAGGATTTGCAAGTAATTGGTATGGCGCTATGGGCTGACTAGGTAGTTTGAATAACTCCTAGCCACAAATATTTAATTTATTATTGCCTAACAAATAATAGGTCAATAATAATCAAAAATAATAATGCCTAAATAATTTAGGTCTTCACACAACAACAATTTCTCATTCGCCTTCCAAGCTCTGAGCTTGTCTTCGTATTTTATGTGTCCATTACAATAGAAGATGTTAACACAAAAAAAATCCCAGCGCCCATATTTCCAGCTAAGTATTGGACTCTCCATTTTGATGGAGCTAAATGTCGTTATGGAGCTGGGGCTGGAATAATCCTTACTTCTCTCGAGGGAAAAGTCCTACCATTTGCCTTTAAACTAAAATTTGAATGCACAAACAACGGCGCGGAGTATGAAGCCCTCCTCCTGGGCCTCAACTTAGCTAAGAGAATTGGTGTTGATAACATCAGAGTGTTAGGAGACTCGCAATTGGTAGCAAACCAAGTCTCTGAAGTATATGAAACCAAATATGAGAACCTATAGCTCTACAAGAAAGCTATATTGAATTTAAGCAAGGAGTTTGACTTCATATCGATCGAAGCAATCCCACAAGAATAGAATCTCCTTGCTGATTCAATAGCAGCATCAACGTCACGATTTACTCCAAACAGTGAGTTAGAGGATACTCGTTTCATGGTATCCCTTCGTGACAAACCATTGATAAAAACAATGTCAAAACCTCTTGTAAATGGAAATGAAAACAAATCTACTATCCTAGACCACGTCGATAGTGATACAACCACTCTTGATTTCTTAAATGCCTATGCAGCATTCCATCTCATCCATCACGCAGTAGATATATCTTTGATCCTGCATTCATCTTCCTATTATGGTAATCCCATGACAGAGCTTCCCCCACAAACGAAACTCAGTATATACGCAGTCAAGAACAGAGACGAGCTGGAACTACCTCCAGCACCGCCTGAGTTTGAAGAAGGTAATGCTTCTTTAATCGAAGACACAATTGATATTAACATCGGAACAGAAGATGAACCAAGGATATTGAAGTTAGGATCCTCGTTAAATCCATTAGAAGAAGAAATACACACTTGGATACTCAAAGAACATCAGAAGGCATTTGCATTTAATTATAAGGAAATGACAGGAGTTGCACCCCCACATCGTGGTGCACAACCTCATCACTAAATCAGATGCAAAACCAATTAAACAAAAATCGAGACCAATGAAACCCAAGGTAGCTCTCATGGTAAAAGAGAAGGTAATGAAAATCCTCTAAGTAGGATTGATCAAACCAGTCGATTACTCTAAGTGGGTATTTAATATCGTTCCAGTTCTAAAAAAGAACAGAAAGATACGCATCTGCATAGACTTCCGAGAAATTAACAAGGCATGTCTCAAAGATGACTTCCCATTACCATCCATAAACGTCATTGTTGATGCAACAGATGGATTTGAGCTTTTGTCTCTCATGGATGGATTCTTGAGATACAATCAAATCAGAATATCCAAACAAGATCAAGCTAAAACCACATTTATAACTCCTTAGGGAACCTATTGCTACGCTGTTATGCCATTTGGTCTCAAGAACGCTGGTGCAACATACCAGCGGGCTATGATGTATATATTTCATGATCTTATTCACAAAATTGTGGAATCCTACGTAGATGACTTACTGGCTAAAGCCAAGAAACGTTGTGACAATCCGAAAGTGCTTTGTGTCATTCTTTCACATCTGATAGAATACGGAGTCACGCTAAATCTAGAAAAATGTGTCTTTGGTGTGATAGGAGGGAAGCTCCTAGGTTATATTATATCATCACGTGGGATCGATGTTGACCCAACCAAAATTAAGGTTGTTCTCGAAATGGTTCCACCTTCAGATGAATATGGAATCAGATCATTTCTCTGAAAACTTGGTGCGATCCAGAGATTCATCCCAGATTTAAGTTTTGCCATTCATCCAATCAACAATCTAATCAAGAAAGACTATAGCATTGATTAGATCGAAGACTTCAATGAAGCTTTTAACACAGTTAAGTGTTTCTTTTTGTCACCACCTACGCTAATGCCACCTAAGCCAGATCACCCGTTAATTTTATATTCGCGAGCCACCAATGTCTCGCTAGCTTGTATGCTGGCTCAAGAAGATGATGGCAATAGGGAACGCATGATTTATTTCATTAGTCGAACATTGCTTGACTACGAAACACATTATACAGAGGATGAACGAGAATGCCTTGCCATAGTCTTTGCAACCAAACGCTTAAGACATTATATGCTAAATCAAGAAACAAATGTCATTGTAAAAACAGAGCATTTACGGACTTTCCTTACGCAAGGGTCCTTTTCTAAGAAGGTTGGACATTTTATAACCTTAATGGGAGAATTCAAATTAACATTTGTAAATCAGAAGTCCGTTAAGGGACAAATCATCATGGATTGGTTAGCTGATAACCCATTAGACGGAGGCAATCTAGTAGACCTAGACTTTCCATATGAATGCGTATACTATATTGAAACCAGACCTCCTGTCTCTGAGTGTCCTTGGTACACTGATATCATTAATTATATCATGGACCATACATATCCAGAAGGTGCTACTTCACAACAAAGAAGGCGGTTACGTATTATCGTAATGAAATATGCCATTATAGAGCAAGTCCTCTATTGAAAGGCGTTCGATGGATTGCTTTTAAGATGTGTTGAAACAGAATAATCCAAGAAGATTCTCCATGAATCTCACAGTGGAATGTGTGGAGGTCACTTCGGTGGCCATGCCACCGCTCATAAAATACATCGAATGGGCTATTTCTGGCCCACTCTAGAACATGACATAGTAGAGTTTGTACGCAGGTGTCATAAATGTCAAGAATTCTCCCATGAAATTCACATGCCAGCACAAGTTCTACAACCAATCGCTACTCCATGGCCCTTTTCTACGTGGGGCCTAGATTTAATAGGGAAATTCTCTCCCTTGTCCACCGACGGCCATAATTTTATAATCACGGCCACTGAATATTTTACCAAGTGGGTAGAGGCTATGCCTCTTACTACTGTACCAGGTTCTATAATTGCCAAGTTCATTTTGAACCAAATCATTTACAGGTACGGTGTCCCGCAAATCATTATCTTAGATAATAGAACTTCTTTTAAGAATGATGAAGTTCACAAATTGTGCAATAAATTTAAAATAAGCCATCATATGGCTTCATTATATTACCCTCAAGCCAATGGACAGGCTGAGGTGATGAACAAAACATTAAAAGCCATTCTCCTTAAAACGGTGAAAGAAAACAAGCGAGATTGGCATTTGAAGTTATATCCGGCCTTATGGGCCCACCGAACCTCAATAAGAATACCAACAGGAGTGACTCCTTTCATGCTAGTATTCGGGGCAGAAGCAGTTCTCCCACTTGAAGTTGAAATACCCAGTCTCCGCATTTCATTACAAGGGATTCTAGATGAAGACGCTTATAGAGAAGCACGTCTTTCCCAACTAGAAAGCCTAGATGAAGCTAGGTTAGATGCTCAACAACGGCACAGAGTCTATGCTGACCAGATGTGCTAAAAATATAACAAGAAGGTCTATGAATGCGACATATATGAAGGTGATCTAGTTCTAAGGCTAGATAGCCGGCTCGACAAAAAAACCGGCGAAGGAAGGAAGTTCCGGCCCAAATAGTTGGGCCCATACCAAGTCATGAAGGACTATGGAAACGGTGCATACCTCTTATGTATGCTAGAAGGTGAGGAATTTGGCAAAATAGTCAATTCCCTACACCTCAAACGATTCTACGCGTAAGCATCTAGCACTACTTGTATAATTATATCTACATTACATCTTCATATAGATTAGGATCATTTTGTCCGCTTGTTTCGTACAAAGATTGTGATCAAGGAATTTTTTCTCAAAGAAATTCATTACAAACTCATGATGTTGTTGGCATAAACACTCTAATCATACTTCTCCATTTCCATGATATCATCAAGTTATTCGGAATCATTTCATTAAAAAAAAGCTAGATATGACAAGGTCATAACGGTAACCATACCAAGATCTGCAGGTTGTTCTCACTTTTGGTTTCTTCTTAGGATAGGTGTCTTAACTATGGTCTGTTCTAGAAGCTTCATGGTGTCACATCTATCCTGTATGTATATCTCTTTGGAAATAAAAACACACTGACATTTTACTCAAGTAAACAAGTCAAATATAGAATCAAACATAAAATTTTAAATTTACACATTTCCTTGCCCCCACCAACCTTCGATGATGAGCTTGCATCTCTTACTAGTGACGTCGGGTTGGGAAAGGATGGAAATGCCCTTACTCGCCTATGCCTTGCCTATGGTGATAAACCCACGCTTCTTACTAGTAGTGTGGGGCAAAGTATAGGGGGTCCTCTTGATAAACAAATGCAAAAGGTCATAGACAAACAATTCAAATATTAAAATCTTGAGTCAAAAACAAATGAATCAGGTTTCCAAAATTCCAAGAGAATTAAAAACCTAAAAACCCAGATTTTGTCTACCATGTGGCCATCTACAGATCTAAGTCTAGATAAACTGCAAAGCAAGTTGCATCCCAAAACTATGAAGTCACTCGAGTGGAGTAAGTTTGTAGCATCCTAATTTGGGTCCACCAAGGCTTTGTCTATCTCTCATCAGTATCATTTCAACACATTTCATAACTTGCGTCCTTCCCAACTCTCGGTGATGAGCCCTCGCATCTTACTAGTTGCGTGGAGTTAGGTGTAGGGGCAGGTTTATTTGCTCATCATATCAGCTTATCTTCACCACTTTGCCAAAACAAATATGAAGTATCCAAAATTTCTTACAGAAACTAAGATTCGAAATCACATTGTATCTACATTATCATATATCAGCATCATGAAATATAGAAAGAAAGTAAACACTTGCATCATTTGTTCTCCATTGCATACATTCTAAAGAGCATACATGCATAATATCATAGTTCACATGAGAAACGGAAATGCAAGTAAGCCATAAATGCCAAAAGTCTGATCCAAAAAGAATAAAAGAATATATATATACAAATGATCAAAGTTTGTGTACAATGCCATCATGCGCTAAGCATGGTCAAAACGCTCAAAGAGCCCAGGATATACAAAAGAATATGTCATACAAAATCTAGGAGAGCCAAGTGGCTTCTCAACCCCTATGAGACCCCTCCAAAGGTGCACACCCACGCCTAGGACTCCAGCTACGCTGGCGCTCTGAGTGCACGGAGGGCTCAGGATCCCGAGGGGTAGCCACAGTCTCGCCACGAGAATGACTCCTCATCACGCGCTCAGCTGTCCTATACCCTCGCTAGCTCCGTGCGGAGAGTCGATACCATCCTGGCCACATGCCAGACTGGGGCAAAGATGTCAGTGTGTCTACCAGCTGCTGAGGGCTCCCCAGTGTCCACAGATAACTCTGTGCGGGTCCTCTCCATGGGGATCATCAGGGTATCAGTGCATACCCTACGAATCAAGTCCTGCCACTCATCGACGGTCTTTGCAAACAAAGGAGAAAACAAATTAGAAATAAAACAAGAGGAGAAATAGTAACTAAGGAAATCCTAATAAAAAACAAACACTAAAAGGAAGGATGGTAACTTACTCGGATCACCAGGCCTCCAGGATGGATCTCTAGGGTCCGCACCTGCCACACATGCCGCCGCTGACTGAGGTGCTCCCCCCATGGCTGGAGCAACGTGGCGTCCTACAACGGACTCATCCTCCCCACCATGGCCCTGGGAGAGTGGCTCCTCTGAAGCTAGAGTAACTCTCTCTGCGCTCTGCTCAGCCCTCTCTGCCTGCATGATATCCTGAGTGTCATGCCACTCAGGATCACTGTCCTCCTCAGTCTCTCCCCCTGTAAACTCCTCAGACTCAGAGTCTATGTCGATGGGGTCATCGCTGCTATGGGTAGGACCCGCGGCAATCCAAAGCAAAGGTGCCTCAGGCGCACCGGCTCTCCCTCGAGCACGTACTACCCTCCTGGCCGCAATAGGAATGCCAGGAGTAACAACTGTCCAACCCCGGCCTCTAGGACCCCCTCTGGCCTCTCGAACTGACCTGTATACTGGCGCTACCGGGGGAAGCATACCCATGTAAGGTAGGCCAAACTGCTGAGGAACTCGGCCAAAGGGGTGTATCTCCACTCACCCCACTCTGTCAATAAGCTGCCCTGTGGTGGAGCAGGAGATCAAAGTAAGAGCCTCCTCACCCCATATACCTGCCATGGTCTGATACGGTGTGGCCTCCATATCAGCAGTGGTCAGAGAAGAAACTGGCTGATGAGGTGCTCTGAGCACCGACATATCTATCCATCTGGCTGCCCTCACAGCTCCGGGGTCTGTCACCTCTACACCTCTGCCATAGGGGATGAAGTGCTCATAGACCCAACTCATGACCAAGGTCGGGTGGCTCAAGGACTGCCCCTGTAAACGGACTACCCTGTATAAATCATGGTAGGTAGTCCCAAGTATATCTACTCCCCAGGCATATATCCGGCCATGTCCCTCTATCTGTGCAATGATGGGGGACCAGCAGTATATCAGTGTGTCTCCTCCCTTGTCCCCGATCAGTCTCGAGGCAAGGATATCCCCATAATGGCCTGGCAAAGCAAGGGGATGGGAAAACTAGGAATAGATCGAACTCTGACCCCCTTCTTCGAACCCATGGAGATGACTACATCTCCCATATAAGTGGCCCACTGTGCTATCTGGGCCCGTGAACCTGCTGTCTCAAGGGTCAGATGTCTCCCAATGATCGGGACCCCTAGAATATGATAAACATCCTCCAAAGTGATGGTCCACTCACCTCGGACCCCTGGTAATTGGAAGGTGTTCCGATCAGCATCCCAATAGGAGAATAAGTCACAAATAATGTGACTGGATGGTGCAACATGGGGAACAGTGTGAGATACGTAGTATCCCGGCCCTCTGAAGAGTGTCCTCCTCATCCTGTGAGAGTGCATCTAGTACTACTAGGAGCCAGTCACACTCTCCCTCTCTCGGCTCCACCGAATATACTCCTCTCTCACCTACATACACCCAAAAACACACAAAACAAAGCAAGTTAGCATCCGAGTAATACTAGAAAAATCATGAAAACACATAGAAATGCTAAAAATGCAAAAACAATCTCAAACAGATGTTCTTTTGGCATTCTGTGCAAAACCACCACCCTGAGCAGGGAAGGCGGTTTTGTAACTGCTGCCTTAAGAGCGGCGGTCGTGTAACCGCCTCCCTGAATCAGGGTGGCGGTCATGTAACCGCCGCCCTGGGCAGGGTGGCGGTCGTGGCCCGAAAACCCACGCGAGTTTTTAAGCCTAAAAATGCCTAAAAATGCCAAAAGAGGACCATTTTTACTAAAACAAAGACCTACCCAGTAGGCGCCCCCCCTAGATGGACCTTTTGAACCTAACATTTTCAAAAATTACCCCCCCATGACAAAGATTTTAGCATTTTAAAATTAAGGGGGTGAAAAGGATAAATTGAAGAAAACTAACCTGTGATCTCGTGGGTCGATGTTCCGCTCGCGGAGGCATGATCACTATCCAGTCACGAATGTTTTGGCTCTACTCATGCAAGAAACCGTCACCGTGGGTCCCAGAGCTCAAAATCAATCAAATCAACGCGCGCAAATGAATAGGAAAATGGGCCCACTTTCATATATATAGCAGCCTGACTTGTTTTAAAAATGTTTTTTTTTCGCAAGTTTGGAGCACCGACGGAGGTAAGTTCTTACCCCCGCACAAATGGTACATCCTCATTTCCCATTATTTTAGCGTTTATTTTCCGATCTATCTTGTCTATCTACACTTGAGTTCTCTTTTCATTTTACAGGGAGCGGGAATTTTGGATGGCGTCATTTCGACACACACGGACGTATCAGGTATAACTTTCAACTTCCCATTTCGGGACCGCCATACTCGGACCCACCATTTTACGCCTCTTCATGGCTAAAACGCTTCTCTGAGGGGGCAATATGTACGTACCCAAAATTGTAGGGTATTGCACTGTCGGAACAACGTAACACGTACCCCAATGATGATACAGGTCTCCTCGCAAGGTATTTCGGGATCCAGAAAATCTCTCCAAGTGTGCGTTAACATCCCGCATGCCCCGCTTAGCCCCCACGTGCTTTATTTTTCTCTTTTTCCTCTTTTCTTGGCCTTTTACTCTTCAGTTACGAAACCGCCGCCCAGTGACCACCGCCCTGGGCGGCGGTCTTGTGACCGCCGCCCTAATCAGGGTGGCGGTCCTGCACAGCGTTTTCCAGAATGCTCTTTTAACACGACTCACGTAAAAATCAATGATTCACCAACTTTTTTCACCGCCATAAGCTTGCATTAATGATTATGGTTCCCTGGAATAGTGTTTTTCCATTGTTTATAGTTTAAGAGTTCTATTTGGTTTTTACCTTGGGTAAATGCAAATGCTATAAATAGTTGGCTTGTGCTCAAGCAAATGGCCCCTCAAATTTGCCTCTGAATTTCTCATTGCAATAGATTAGTCTTTCATCTTGTTTAGAATTCTTAGTTTCTTTCATTGCATGCTTAGTTAGTGTTGTTTTTTGCTGTTAGGAAGCCACATATCCATCTTGTGCAAGTGCTGTTGATATTTTATCCAATCCATTAGAGTAAAATAGTTTGTTTTCAATAGGAAGCCATTAAAGTTGTAGGTTTTGTTCTTCAAACAGGATAGTTTCAAGTTCTGGACGTTTTATGTTGCATGACTCGCAATAAATCCCACTAGGAATTGCATAAGCCAAGCTCTGTACTCTTGCGCTATCTCTCTCCTACTCACATTGTATTCAGTTCTGTATCCTAAGCTGCCTTTGTCCCAATATCTACTTATGTTGATGCTAGCATTACATGCTTTTCTGGATCCAAGTGAACACGAAGGAACGAGGAGATCACACTGAGGGGACAAGATCACACACACCATCGGATTCGCCACTATTCTGCGGAATCCAGGTTCTAGCTTTCAAAGTTCTAAATTAGAATCGTATCAAATAAGTAGTTAATTGCTTTATTTTAGTTAATTTTACTTTTGATATTGCCGGGGAAGTTGTGGGGATTGATAGTTTCTGAGAAACTATGATTCATTCCTCACTTCTGAGGTAGGATCGATAGTCTTACAAATAGATTAGATCAGTTATTTCATTGTTTAGAATAGATCTACAAATTGCACAGACAAATAGCTATACTCGGTTATTTTGTTTGTTTTAAATTGTTATTTTAGCTGTCAATTCTAGATATATTAACAGTTACTCTTTTAAATTCATTCGAAAAGTTCATCAGGAAAACACAAAAATATAGAAGTTATATATGTTCTAGATATATTTCATATAGTTAATTTTGCTTTGCTGCATTTAGTTTATATTGATGCTTTTGCATGACAATCACGGGACCTAGAGAGCCCAGGGAATACGTATTCGAGCCAATCGTGCCCCAACCCAATCTCGTCACAGCCATAACTGATATAGATCAGAATCTCAGGATCCAAGTCTTCCAAACAACGGTAAACTTACAACAAATCAGTTTCCAACTACACGGATTAAACATAGAAGACGACCAAGCACACACATTTTGGTCAAATCAACCAAACTATAGATTACCCTAGATTCATATCCACATGAATGTAGAAGGGTTTGAAAGAGAGCAGACCTTTGGTTGTGACCCTTTGGTCCCATAGCCAGACGCAGGAGATACTCTCACAGATATAGATACTAGCTTGAGAATTCAGGTTACACAAACACTTGTAAGATACTCTGAGAAGATCGCACAATTATTAATTCTGAATATAGAAGCTGAGAAAGCATACGATTAATGGATAATAGGGATTAGGGACTGATTCTACACATGACCATAGCAGGACCACAACAAACCACGAATCTATCGGTTGTGACCCACAAATCCCACAACCCAACGAATCCATAGGTGAATCAGACATAGATACTGGCCTACGTACACTAGTATTCCGGTCTACTCCACTTCCACCTATCATCATCGAACAGTTATCCTTATTAGACGTAGCAGCTAACGAAGCTAGGGAATTCTGGACTAGGCCAGAGAATCACCCATAGAATCAATTATATTTACCATCCACCCTATGACCTTATCTGGAGACATACATGAAACTATCCCAGGTCACTTTCCACGTATTCCACAACCCATAGACCGAATCACGCCAGAGCTTGATATTGATTGGATCCTTCGAGCAGTCATCCTTGCTGATCGATCTATCACACCAGTTCAGGTTAGGAGGGCCTTCGTTGCCTTAGATTCACAATTTCCATTAGTGCGCGTCGAAGATATTAGATTTCCCAACTAGTTTGTCTGCATCCCGCATATATTCCATCCCCACCGGATGTCTCAGCACGACCTCAAGAGGTCAGGTGCAAGGAAAAGCTACTTGTAGATTCCCACGCTTGCTTGTCACTTTTCCATCGCACAGTCTCTTTCTAACTATGTGTGCACCATCTTTAAGCTTTATCTTCATCTCCCCTAACAATTCATGCACACCTTTGAGTTCATGGTACCCCCTATGAGATAGGTCCTGGTAGTCCCTTAGTAACTCTATGATTTTTTCCACTTCAGAGTCTGACACATAGTCTCCAATTATGACTTCCTTAGGCTTAGTATCTATTCCAATATTCACCCGCTTTGTGTTCATAGGTTCATGATAGGCGTACATGGTCCTATCCGTACTATCTAATACCTCATGCCTTCTTATTGAATTGTTTACATCTAGATTATCTAGTTCTTCATCATCCACTAGGTAGACCATTTTTCCTCTCTCTTTTGCAAGGTAAGCGCATTGAAGTAATGTTGCATCGGCCCCTGGTTCTTTATCAAGACACACTCCTGAGTCCTCTTTATCTAATAACTCCTGGAGGAGTTCTTTAGCCTTGGCACTATCCCCCATAGTTAAGTGCTTGATAAATTTCAATGCTTCTTCTACGAGAGGTTTTATAGAGAAGAAGTCAAACGTCTAGGCCATTCCTGCAATTAAATTATGCCAATTTCCAATTTCTCTATGGATTTCTGCATATACATACCAAGCATGCGCGCAACCTTGTAAAGTGGAATAAAATCGGTGCACCCATAGTGAAGGTGGTAAAGCTTCTTGTCCTTCTATCCAGAGTCTCTCACACTTCTGAACATGGTGTTGAACATGTTGATCACCGTGATAATTACATATTTGTGTAGGTGCATTGCTATTAAAGAACCTAGTAGTAAGAGCAACCCCAATTTCATCCCATTCGACTAGATTATCATTTTGGACCACCCACCAATGTCCTACTATCCCACGTAGTGTATATGCTAGCAAATATCTCATCCCCAGCGGGCCTATCCATTTTCTTCCATGGTGCGCAGGAATACCATGGGATCCCCTTCTCTTGTGTAACAAGGTACTAAGTTGTTACCTATCCTCCTGACATAACACGGTTTTGTGCCTCGAGCAAATATGCTCTTTACTTCACGCCCTACCAACTCATAATTGTTGTGATCCCAATTATCACAAGAAACACTTGTAGTATTGCTAATAGACTATGCATCCTCCCACTAAATTAGTCCTTTGGTTGGTTCAATCATCGCTGGATCTCAGATGGCGTATACATAAATCCTATTTAGATTTTCTTCACTTGAGGGCTCAATATAATGTGCGGACTTTCCATCTGTCAAAGGCATAATCACCCTTTCTTGTTTATTTTCAAAACTGATATACCCTTGTTGAACCATAGATCAGCATTATTTGCATAACACCAAGGACGCCCCAACAAAGCTGAGAATCCATCTATGTCAGCGCTAAAACTTCAAATTCTCCAGTGAACTTGGCTCCTTGTATGGTAATGGACGCATCCTTTAAAACTCCTATGGGAGTGGCCTTAGTCCAACTAGCCATGAATAATACATTAGAGGATGGCTTCAATGGGGGTCTCTCCATTTGTACCCATGTATCCAAGGTAAGAACATTGACTTTCGCTCCTGTATCAATCAGTATATTACTTAACAGTCACCCATCCACAACACCATTCAGAGTGATTTCCTTGTCATAATTTAGGCTATGAGGAGGGAGATTTGCATGTAGGATCTGTTGTCTAATCTCAGTACTTGTGCGCAGAGTGTTCCCTTTTAACCAACTCCCCAACAGTGGAATAATGTTCTCCTGGTGCAACATTTTGCATACTTCTCTCAAGTCATCTATATCAGTTTGGACCATCTCTAATGCTTTCTTCTGCTCCTTTAAGTACTGTATCTCACCATGAAGATTCCTTAGAACTTCCATGGTATCTTGATAAACCTCCTTCTGATAGGCTTGATCTAGGTACCATGCATGAAGAACCTCATCTTTAGTGATGGTAGGTTTATGCTGTAATGCCTCCCTCGCATGTGCTGCCTCAACATGGGTCATGATCCTCACTTGTAGTGCCTTGGAATCTACTTCTATTTTCAGCATCCATTGATTGTCCACAATGCATTATATCATAATCATTGTTATGCCCTTATTTTCTTGTTTATGTTGCTGACTCAAATGCTCATATAAGTTTGGGCACTCTTCATAGCTATGGTTCTTTCCATAGAAAGAACATGTAATATTTTGAGGACATTCACGCCTATAGTGGTTAGGAGATCCATGTGTATAACATGTTCCGTGAGGAAACTCACTTCTTCCACCACCATGGCCTCATCCTCTGAATCCACCATGGTATCCCCGATCTCTGCCACGACTTCCTTCAAAACACCCCTCATTCTGATCATAGCGTGCCTGATTGTGCTCCCAGTCCTGATGCCCATTCTTTCCCTTAGAATTATCTGAAACACATGTTTGTCGTACACCAATATCTATAGCATCATGGATCTATTCAATCAGCTAGTAGTCCTCGGTGTCATGAGTTATGGACCTGTAGATTTTACAGTAGCTTGAAACGTTCTTCCTTATCTCGCATTGTAATAATGGGTAGCGGCTAGCATCATGGTTTAAGTGGCATATCTCATAATCCATCAGTAATGAGCATACTATTCTACGAGGAAAACTATCCTTTGTGTGACCCTCTACTTCATAATCTGTAGGCCAAATTCCTGAGCGCATTTCATGGGCTGAATTTGCCAATAATTTCTCTAGTTGTTTTGTTATAGCTATAATTTGTGCCTCTAAGAATGGGCTAACGCCAGTGTCAATACTCTCAACTGCCTCAGCATGTAGTGTTGATTCCAATGCCTCACATGGATCAGTATATCTCTTATGTGATAGTGCCCTCCTAAATGGTGTAATCAATCCCCCAACAAACCATTGTGCATGTTGGCTTGCGTGAATATCATAAGAAAGTTTAGACAGAAGCATTTTAAAACAGACATCATACTTGTGCACACTCTCAGTAGTGCCTTACTTAATATCCTTAAGTGCACTTATACTCTTCTACTCAAATTTAGGGATATAAAACTCTTTTAAGAACACATCCTTCAATGTTGCATAATCCACGCAAGTCTGATCAGGGTCAAACTTTCTTTACCAGCTGTGTGTGCGCCCTTGTAACATATTAGCAAATTGGCTCGCCTTACGCTCAGAAGTTGTGATCCCTTTTGTGTGCCACAATATTTCACACATATGCACATGTTCAGCAACATATTCTATGCCCCTATACTTTGGAAGATGAAGATATATTTCCATGTAAATATTCTGAGGTTGGTAAATGACCTCCCACAAATCCCTTCATGTGCCTCATGGAGAATATCTTCATAATCCATGACACATAGTTGTAAAATATCATCACATCCCATCTTGTAAAGTTGTTCATCTATTAACTGGTACAATGTAGCTTTAACGACATATTATTTTCTTCGACTCGCTATAGAATTCTATGACACGATTCCATGTTATAGAAAATGAATTGCATCTTCCAATTCATCAAGATTACTTTGTATTTGGAGCAGTTGTGCATCTTGAATTCCTTCTTCTATTAGATATGCTCCTTCCCCTATATCTATGCATGATAAATGATCAAGTCCAACATTTTTTTTACCCATATTCACTATGAATGAAATTCTTGGAAGAGTATAATACATCTACATATTCTCCCATGTAGTATTGCTTTATTCACTAGGTGCTGCAAGGACTTGTGATTCATAAATAACAAAAATGGAATTGTCACCATTGGAATTACCCATTCTAATTCTTCCATAGGTATAATGACTCATGGGGCTAGTTTGTTATCAATTTCTTGTTTGAATTTTGCGCGTAAATTTGGATTCATCCAGTATGGGTGCTTTCTGACTAGTTTGACCCCTTTAATCAAGTTTATTTGCATTGTTCCCAGATATGGGTGTAACCCCTTCATTTAATGGTAGCCTATTGTGAATATATTCTCATATTCATGCAAAAGTTTGACTATCTTTTCAATTTCTTGTTCGCTCCAATAATTGCCAATTGTTGCCAATTTTGGTTCTTCTTCACTTCATATGTTGACTTGTATGGCTTTGAACGGTTCATCTTGTGTTCAACTGAGGTTATTTCTTGTTTATAACCTCTTTGGATCCATATGAGACATCTATTTTCAGATGATGATCATTTTCCTCGTCGTCTACTTGTCACACAACTTTTCACGTATTTTTATTTATCTAATTTTTCTTTTTTCCATTCTTCGACATCTTCCCCACTTGAATCACTTTTCATTGATTTATCCTCGAATGTTTCCATTAGCGTGAGCCCCTTTTCTTTATACAGTGCAAATATTCATTCTTCCATGATGACATCATCTCTAAATATCATTGTTTTGATACACTGAAGGGGGTAGTTTAGTTGAGGGATCGAACAAGTAAAAGAGAAAGCATGTAGAAACCATTCTTGCAATTTTATCCAATACCTTGTCTCTCTATGTAACTCACATCCAACATACCATAAAAGTGCCCATACACACAATGTATGATAAAATATGTGGGTCCATAGCTCTGGCTTTATTTTGTTGAAAGACTTCCTTAACTCCTTGCACTTTTGAAGGTGTTCATCTGGCCTAATGACTCCACTATAGCTTGGATATCTTTATACTTCATTATTTCACTCAAACCTGACGTGTATAGCTTCTTGTATTTCTGCCCATGTTGTTAACTTCGTCTTATGTGTGGCCCACCATCTTGTTGTGGTTCCCTTCAACAAGTATATTAAGAAATTAATTTGTGCCTTCTCATGTTGCATATAGACTTCCATTTTTTGGGTGAAATCCCATACATTTTCACTTCCACTGAAAGATGGTGGGTTTTGGGTGTTTTTCTTACTTATCTTTCCAATATTTGTACCACTATAATTAGGCACTTGGATAATTGGTAACTTTGGCACGCTACAAATTATTTCACATTCTTGCCCTAACAATTCATATGAACCATGTGCCTAATTGTTGCATGCCACGCTATTTGTATAAGACACTGACTGGTTATCACCCCACAATATTTTACCTTCTAGCATAGGTTCATAGTTTTCCAACCTTGTAGCATGTATGTTGTTTATGCATTCCAAATCCTCATATTCTTTTACATTCTCAACATACGGTTTATTTTGTTTTGGAATCATTGGGAATATTACGTGATGGGTTCCATTTTCAAAGTTGACATACCTTTTTCTTGAAGTATTTGTTTCTACTAGTGGTATCACTTCAAAATATCCATGGAGCTTCACTCCCAATATATTAATGATGACATTCTTTAGTACCCCAATAGGCATTACCCATGTTTTATTTGCCATGAACAAGACATGTGGAGATGGATGCAACATTTGTCACCCCATTTTATCCCAAGCATCCATCATAAGAATATTAACTTTTGTACCTGTGTCCACCAATATATCATTAATATTCCATCCATCTATGCAATCATTAACCAATATTTCTCTATCAAATCCCTTTATTTTTGTCGCTTTCACGTTCTGCTTCTGTGCCTCCCCTAATTTCTTTCCTAGTTATGCAATATCCACTGGATTAGTAATGACAATATCACCTCTCTGTGCAGTAGCCTATATAACTCTTGATTCTCATTTTTTGTTGACCCTATCTTCATCAAAATCTTTATTTCTTTCATTCTGCAACCTTGCTTCTTCTATGAGGAATTTTATCTCTCCTTAAAGCTCTCTAACCAAGTCTTTTAGCTCTTGAATATTTTCCTTTTTGCCTCTCATTTGGATATGGTTTTCAAGATTGATATTTGGACCGACTTCATTTTATTCAAAGGTCCTTCTTGTGCATGGGTAGTGACTCATGTTGTTATGTGTACCTTGGTAGAAGGTTCCCTTGGCATGGTTTTAGGGTTAATTTCTTCCACCATATTTCACGTAATTTTGATCATTCCCACACCTTTCTCACTTTTTACCTTCATGAGCGCATACAAATCTAGGTAATCTCCTACCTTGTGCTCTTTTTGACAATGTGCACAGACTGGAAATGTTCGCCAATCATGTTGGTAATGGTCTAGTGACCCACACTTGTAGCATATACGTGGTTGAAATCTTCTACCTTCATGACCTCCTCATCCTCGACCATTCCTGACTTGACCATATGCACCACATCCTTCGTTAGCATTGTCTATTGTAGCCTAACAAAGTCACAATGACCTAGTTTCATGGATTTGATCAATGCCATGATAATTTTTTGTATTGTGTGTATGTGCATCACATATCTTATAATAAGTAGCTACTTTTACTTGATTAGCACAATGCAATAGGGGAAATTTCGTGCACCATGACCTCCTTCACATATTTCACAAGCTAAAAGCATGGCTTTTAGAATTCTACGCGGACATGTATTTTTGACATGGCCTTCTACCTCAAAATCAGTACACCATATTCCATTGTGGGTTTCTCTAGCATTATTCACCATCAATTTCTCCAACTGGGTTACCATGGAGGTGATTTGTGCTTCCATAAATGGGTTGATGCCCATATCAATATTACCAATTTTTTCAATGTGTAGTGTCACTTCTAGGGCTTCACAAAGGTCTATGAAGGTCTTGTGTGAAAGGGCACACCTAAACGACATTATAAGTCCTCCGACAAACCATTAAGCGTATTGGGTCGTGTTGGTTATATTTTATGTCACTGAGTATGCCTAATGGAAGCACATCAAACCCAACATTTAAGGAATATCACTTATTAACAAAATGGAATTCCTCTACTTTTGAGAGGGGTAGTTCCCTCATATAATGGAGTTTGTTTTTTGTATTTTTGGTGCTTTTAGCTGGAAAGCATGAAAGGGAGGCGAAATTGGAAAAATGAAAAGGAGAGAAAAGGGGGAAAGAGGAGAAGGAGAAATGTAGATTGTAAACAGAGAATTGCATACACTGAAACCTATTTATCTAGCACGAATGGCAGAATACGATGATAAATGCAAAACCATAAAGCGCAAAGTCTTTATCACCTTCAGAAAGTGTTGATATGGCACAAAGTCCATGTACCTTGACAGCTAGTGCAAAGTCTGGACAAAAGAGCATCAGACACACCATGAAGGAGTGGAAGCATTAACAATATCATTCAATCATAAACAAAATAGTAGATTTTATAATCAAAGAACATTAATACAACACCGAGAAAAGTATTGTATTCATGAGAACTAGGAGGAGAATAAAGTACACAAAGTTACATCTATTGCTCTCCAACGTAATAACGGATAGAGACCGTTCCAAAAAGTCTCTCTTACAACTACAACTTAGCCTTTTTATATGCACTTGCTTAAGAAGTAGTTATAAAACTACTTTTTAACCTAACCCATCACTAACCTCAAGTTGACTAAACATGAATTGTTTACATAATAGTTTTCAGAATTATGATATTTTAATTAATTCAATAAATGAATTAGTTAATCACATTGGTATTATGATTCATCATCTCCCTTTAATTTCAAATGCTTACCAATAAGTCTTTAAAGTGACTTAAGGTAGGAAAAAAACAGGCTGTCATCAAATTACTAGTTGCAATCTCAATCTTCTTTCATTTCTACAATTCCTGGACTTGTATTTTCTCAGCATTCTGAAATATCTTTTCAATAATTTTCTTGCTTATCCTGCCCACACTGTCAAGATTTCCCTGTTTTCCTTCATTTAGACGAGTCTTCCATTCTTGCTCTACGTTATGGATCTTTAAATAGATTTGCCTCTACAAATAAACATTGTAGACCATCAAAGAAAGACTGTATAGAGAGAGAGATCAGTCCAAAAAATCATGGGCCCCGCCTTAGCTTTTGAGTATAGAGAGATGCCAGTCATCAACAATACAAGTATCAAAGTCCATGTGATGAGAAAGATATTAACCCTTCATGCTACCCGCTGAAACAACGAAAAATATAAACATGACACTTGTGTGTATTAGTTTTTGATGCCCAATTGTCATTCTACCAATATAAATAGTTCAAAATCTTCAAAAGCTGAACAAACAAGAAAACTCCTCTGCCAAATCTAGAAATCTCACCATATGTAGGTAGGAAAAAGGGCACGACATGACAAGAGATCCATATTAGACTGTTAATTGGCCAAAATCCAGTATGTCATACATCTCTTGGGTTATTAATTGACGTGATACCCATATTCCTTTTATATCAACTACTTCATGACGTCCATGTTTCTCCTTAAGAAAATACTAATTGTATTGTACTTCAGCAAATGTATTGAATGAAACAAAACAACCAAGGTTAAAACGGAAAGCTCCCTCTGATCCCAGACAAATCGGATCTTCTCTGCATTGTTTTCGGGAATTTAAATCATCACTTACAGTGCACAATAAATTTTTCCAATCCTTTACCCAGGTTAAGCTAATAACACCTTCCATGTCCGTGAGTCCTTCACAAAAAGTGTTCCGTTTTCCTGACAGGCACCCATTCAAACTCTATTGTGTCAGATTAACACACTATTTGTGAGATATTTTCAATCTGCGCACGTGAATGTCACGACCTGCATGAGGTCAATCTTTTATGTGCAGAACATCCGAGGGTTGGTCAATCACTTTGAGTGTTTCTCCTGGTAACTACATCCACATTTGGTATTCAGCGTTGTTCACCCTCGCCTTCTCTTTCCACTCACTTATTTGTTTTTAAAATCACATTATACCAACGTCCTTGAGTGTGTGCCTATTGTACAGAGGCGATATAAAACCTAGGCACTAGTTGAATGGAGACAATATAAAACTTAGGCACTAGCTGAATGGAGGCGGTATGAAACTTGTGCACATGTGATCCATTCCTCAAAACAAAGCTAAAGTTTACCAAGACGGGGAGACTCTGTTTGATTGTAATATGTAATGATTCCTTATATCTAAAAATCAAAACAAATAAAAAATCACATTATATGAAATTTAAATATCTTTCAACAAAGTCCAACGAGTGTTCCACACTAAGCTCGTCTAGACACCAAGTTCCACACTTCACAATCTTCCTCAAGTCCATTGTTCCACGTGTTAAACACAAAATCTAAGGTGTGTTAATCTTTCAATAGTCAAAGTCGTCTTCTTTAAAAAGTTAGGTTTTGTACTATAGTATAAGGGAGAGGAGCCAATAGTGGAGCATGGACCAGTAATGGTGAGGGTATTTGTGAAGTGAGTGACTAGTACATGTACATTTGTCATTTAACATTTGAAAAAAAAGTAGCTAATAAAATGTGTCACATCAAATCACATCAAAAAATCACCCAATCACATGATGCCACATAAGTGGAAAAAAATGCATGACATAATGCCCTACTAATGGTCCACCCTTTTTTTCTTTGTATGAAAAACTACTTGATTTAAATCCATTAAAAAACCACTTTCCATAAAATAAAAATGCTCAAAAAAAAAAAATTAGATTAAGAATTTTTTTTTTTTTTAAGGGTTTTTTTGTTTTTTCAAAATTTGATGTAGTTAAATGTGTGTTGTACACCCCTCAAGTTGGGTGCACAACTACTGGCTCCTCTCCCTTATTACAAGTGTAAAATCGTTTAAAGGCATTTTTTTCTTATTAGTAATTGTGTCAATATAATTGTTTTGTCATTAGTCAAAAATAGTCATCTACTTGTCCTTACAATACAAAAAGTCAATTGTCATTTCGTATCCTAATATATAGGAATGTAAGAGTCAAAATCAATTTTACTAGGTCAGGTTGTTTATCAGTCAGAGTGCTAATATTTGTGTGTAAATAAAATATCATTTTGTTGCCTGAGTCAAAAATATATTTGACGTAGAGTCTTTGTAAATTACCATTGGTCTATAAGTAAGAATCATATCATTTTTGTCAATCAAGTGTTTTGGTCATTTTGTAGAGGTGTTAAAAATCTTGTAAAATATAGTCGTCATGTCAAAGTAAAGAGTCATAGTAAAGTTGTCAAAAGAAAAGTGTAAATAAAGTCATTTATGTCATTTAGTCATAAAAGTAAAATAGGTGATTTTAGTTTTTAATTATCTTGTTATGGTCGTATCATGGTGTCAAAAAGTCTGAAAAAATAAATAAAAAATTGCCTTACGGATGCATTTTCAGTGGAATCTGACATATGTTCAAGGTATGCATTTGAGATTCAAATTCAAATCCAGCTGAACTATCACCATGACACTGGAAGACGTAGGCATCGGAGGTTGAAGGTCGATCAACAACCTCTCGTCAGTCACCAATGACGGGGGGCGCTTCAACTACAGTGATCCTTTGACTATGGTGATCCTCTTACTGCAATGATCCTTTGTTTTTTGTATTTCATTGGAAGATAATCATTCATTGAATACATTCATTGGCAATGGTGATCATGTGCAACAAGATCCAGACAGTAGTATGCAATACAATACAATTTTCTTTTCAATGTTCCTGGTTGTGTGAATAAGTGGAAATTTCACGTTGTGGGGGGGAACATGAAACCAATGTTCCATTTCCATTATGTGCCAAAGCGACTAAAGTCAAAGGTAGCTTCCAGTGACAGTGGCAGTTTCCTTTACTATTTGAGATCGAGTGGTAGCAATCGACAATAGTGGCTACAATTAAGAACACTGTCATTCTTATAGGATGTAATGTGAAATCTTTCCAATATGCGTTCTATTGTTCAATTTTGTAATAAGTGAGTTGTAATTTCTATATACTTCTCTGATGTACAAGCATAGTGGCGAAAAAAAAGATCCAAACTACGTCAGTTCATGGATCTTGAAAGGGTTTTTGGGAGGATCTAGAAAACCACACGAAGTGGATAGTTGATGGGGCCTGTTCAAGTTAAGGTTTGTGGTAATCCCTATTTAAAATCATGAAAGGAGAGAGCCTTTCTTTGATCAAAATCATGAGTCACATAGTAGGGCATGTTTCACAGACTGCAGTTGAGTGTGTGAATGTTTTTCTACCATGTTCACACTAGGGGGGGAATGTTAAGAATATCACATTAGCGCTCACATTATATGGTTGGCTTATTATGTGATATAATTAGAAAAGAGATAAATTAGTTTGGTGTGAGTTGTTTGGTTTTTTGGCCGAACTCACTTGAATAAGATATTGTTGAATAGTTAAAGATAACTCCTTATTAGTTCGTGCCTATGGCAGGAATACTATACTTTTCAGTTCAATGAAATAATTTTTGTCAATGGACCAATCACAAATGATATTTTTTTGCCTATCATTGAAACTTATAACATTTTTATTCAATTTAAGCAATTTGACAATTTAACAATTTAATAAAAAACTATTTAACTAGTTTTTCATTGGTTAGTTAGGGATGATTTGACAAATTTGAGGCCTTATTGGAGCAATGATTTATGTAAAAAAATAAACACTTAAATTTATACATTGACATGTGTACAGGTTTTAATGATGGATATGACATGCTAAATCCTTTGATTCCATGTGTCCCATTGAAATAGTAATAGCATTTATTTACATTTTAAGTCATTGTTCTTATTTATTAAATGTCAAATCTGTAACATTTCTTAAATGTGGCAAATTTTATTTATTAGTTTCTCCCAAACACAATAATTTTCTCCATGCAACCAATCATGGTTAAAAAAAAAATTCACTTTCAATAGTTATCAATTTTAAATAACATTTAAATCATTTTTTAAACAGGCATAAAATCTATTAAATTTAATTTTCTTGAATTTTTACAATCAACATATCACTTAAGCAATTGCTAAAATACAATTACATCTTTGTAGCATGAATGGCAGGAACTGGCGGCTCTTGTTTATGGGAGTAACTTAACCTATGAATATGTATATTGTCGGATCTATGAATTAATAGAAGAGAATTATTATTTTAACTTGATCTGAGTCTGATCCAAAACTTTAACAGTTGATCCTGTAACAGAATCCTAGGCAATGTGGGAACGAGGACGGGTAATCGACCTCTTTAAAAATTTGTCCACATTGCCCAAAGAAGTCTTGCCACTCAAGAGTTTTCTCTTTATCGCCTAAGCTAGCAGGCATGCCAGCAGCGTAAACAAGATTCTTTTGAATGACCTACACATTTCTCAAATTGTTTCGTTCTTTTAGTAATTTAATGCCAACACCAGACACAAACCTCGTAACCATATTTACAAGGTTTTAACTGTTTATATGTCGAGTCCATTTCCTCCATGCAAAGTGGGTAGAAATTATCTGCATCATCCCTAGCCTTCTTCATGTGAAATATTTATAAATTAAATTTATGTGGCAGCTCCATTCTTCACTGAGAGGTCCTCCATGAATCGGTCTTGGATGAAATGCAGGGAACAAGAAGATATAAGGAAGGTTCTACTTGTTCCTTGAATCACCGATTTCACCGACTAGCTCTTAATAGATGCGATGATGGCGGAATTTCAGGGCACAACTGGAACAATAGAACCATTCCTAGAGTGCCATCCACACTCAACCTTACTGCATGGGACCTCCTCCAAATGTCAGGATCAGATAGTTCAGGCAGTCGACGAACAAGCAGAAAGTGAGAACATTTCCAATGTGCCCCCAGTTGCCGACTTCACCGATTCCCTTCAATGTTAATTTTGCACATTATTTTCTACACTTCAATTAAAATTTTTCGTTCTCTCTCTTAAGCATACCACGTGGCAAAGAAGAATCAAAGCTCAAAATGATAGTATTTGATTAGATGGAGTGGAAAACTAAGGGGGACCAATAAGAACGATGTTTAATAAAAAAATTGTGATGGACCTCAAACGTTACTTATTATGTTATGAAAATTGTCCCAGACAAACCAACCCAAAAACATAATAATGAATTAGAATTTAAAGGTAAATGTGTCGTGATAAAAAAGAAACGGATTAAGATGATTTTCTTACTACGGAATATTTATACTCAAAACTTGTCATACGGGGTCAATTTTTAACGTAACAGGGCATAAAATATGAAGTTTTGGACTGTCCAATTTTTCAGTGACAACAAGTCAGATATATCTCATATGAAAGTTTGGAAGTGAGCTTCTTGAAACACGTATCATAAGAACACACACTCTCAATGAGTTCTTGCTTGATCTCATTGAGTACTGAAATACTCTATTGTTTAAACTTTGGAATGTCAAACTCTTTTAAGAATGTTGCCTTCAATTGATTATAATCCACTTACAATGGATCATATTTTTTGTACCAAATATGGGTGCGGTCAAGCAATGTCATCGCGAACTGGCTTGATTTTCTTTCGAATGAAGTTATCCCCTTTGCACACCAAATTAATTCACACTTGTGAACATGTTCAACTAAATTTTAAGCACCATTGTAATCCAATAAGCGTAAGGACATCTCGTAAAACATATTAGGCGTGGATGTCTATTATGTGGTGTTCACAACCCTTCCTTGTACCAATATATTAGTCGTTGATGTGACAAATAAGCTTCCACTTCCACTAGTATTTGATGAATTACTCCTGGTGATTAACTGAGCAAGGACATTTCGTTGGACACTTGTTAACTAAGTTGGTGTTGTTGTATTGGCACTCATCATGCCGAATCTTTGCACTTTATGCAGATTAAGATTGAATTGTGTTTTTTCAGTGTTGGTTGTAATGATTGTAGTGCATATGGTAGACTGTCACTCAAAGTCACTTTCTCCTTAGCCTTGTTGACTTCCTCATCACTATCGCTTTCAATTAGTACTTTTTCTCCTATATCGGTTGGCCCAGTTGCATGAACAAGCGCAATAGGTTGGATTAGGATACCATTAACATTATATTGTCCTTTCTTCATCCTCTTGATCTCTTGTTATCTCTTGGCATGCTATTACTTCTCCTTAGAGCTCTTTGTCCTTTCTTACTTCTCCTTGCCTTAACCAATGCTCTTGGTTGTCCCTTGTAGTTCCTGAAGTTGAATATCTTAGAAGCAGTAGCTTTTTTTTTCTCTAATGTCTTTCGCCTTTGTTCTTCAAATTGCATCCTCTTGAGGGTGCACTCATCCAAGGAATCCATGGCTTAGTCTTAATATATCTCATGTTCTTCCTATTTCTTACACCGCCTATGTTATGGGGTGTCTAGCCTTACATTGGGAAATTCTCAATTCCCATATCAACCATCATCTTTTTAATTTCTATAGGGATTTACTTTAAGTATGAATCACACAACTCTCTAAAGAAATTGAATTGTGCTTCGTTTGCGCAAGAAAATGTTGAAACTTAATACTCAATAATATAACTTCAAAACGTGCCTTTCCACAAAAATTCCACCGCGCGTGTCCAAGTCGCGTCATGTTTCACAAGTTTTCTTGTGCGCTCAAAAGTCCAAGGATGCTTTCAAACCAAATTCCATTTTTTCCTAAGCAATGAGCTACTAACCATGCATACAAATGTACCAAAAGTTCACAGAAAAATGTTTCAAATAATGCATTATACATATTTGATTCCACCCACATCCTTGACGAGCAATCCTTGCAGCTTAGATGTTGTTGTGCGAAGGTGTCTTCAACGGTGTGCAACCAATCCTCGATATTCTTTTGTGTTAGTTAGAGTATATTTTGTCCACTTCATCATTGCATGTTAATGAGGGTCCTGGCAACAGAACCAAAATGGTGCACATCTAGTTATGTCTTCACTCTATGCTCATGCGCACAAGGTTATGGAAGTTGATGCATACAAGTTTCCTTTACCCTTTGCACTAGCTTATCACGTGATAATGTAAACTAGGGCGAGCTCACCTAAACTATGGAAAGGTTCCAAGTTTCATCAAGGTTAGCTTAGTTAGAGTAGAATTATATGTTTTAACATACTCAAGACAAAAGCTATAAGTAACTCAACACATATATTACACAAATAGTATTCTAATAAAAAATACACTTGCTCATGTATTAATTTCATTAGTTGCACATATTATTCAAGCGACTTACACACTCATGCTAGCTTAAGAACAAGTTTTTTACTCTACAAAAGATACAAAACTCGGCTATTCCCACTTTCACACACACACCTACAATGGATACCTCATGGGGTATTTATAATAGTGGGGACTTGCCCTTCACCAATCTTCCAAGTGCTATAAATAGCCCTTGAGTTACAACTATCAGTTTAACTAGTACACCCAGGCGACGACTAAATATAACCACTCATTGTCATACCCCTACCCTACATGGTGATCCCTCTAGAAGTTTGTTTCCTTATCCTTAGTCAAGTTCCAATTCTATCCATTCTTCTGTTGATTCAATGCAAGTGTTCCAACCTGTAACTAGCGGTCTATTCTTGGTCATGTCTATATTTGATCTTATTTATCCTGCATCCCTTTGTCTGAACTTATCCTTACTACATGCTTTTCTAGCCTTTATTGGGATTGTCTTTTCCTTACTTAAGTCCATGTGCGGTCTACAGTTCCATCTTCACGCGTTTTTCCCTTATCTTCTTTTCCCGCGCACTTTCTTCTCCTCGTGCGTGTTTCTTCTCTGTTTTTCTCTTGCACGCTTCCTTTCTCAAAGTTTCGTGTGTCCTTATAAAGAATAGTAGAACATGAATAAAGAATGCTTAGTCCTAATATATGAATTAATGAATAAAGAATACAAATTTATGGGTCCAACTAAAAGTATATTTTTTAAAATGTTATAATTGTTAATGTTTGTGTAGACATGTATATAAATTTTTTAAGTCATACACAAAACACGACTTGTTTGAAAAAATGATTCAAGGAGATTTAGTCTCATGAACCATTCCTATTGTTTATTGACCTACAGATAGAATCACCAACTAATCCTCAACTCAATAACACTTCCGGTGAATGTATGTGTTTTTCAAGAGGAGACTTTATCCACGATCTAGATATCCCTGGAGACCTTTTCCGGGGACCTTCATCTCAATAACTGTGCTTCTATCACAAAGTTCCTAAATGGGCATACACGTGAAACCTTACTTGGTCAATACTGCAATTATTCTACTAATCTCGGAAAGGTAAGCATCGTAGTCATCACTTGATTGGTTATCAACTTGATGAACCTATAAGAGGTATGAACTACAATGTTTTGAAGAATCCTACTCAAGATGCCTAGATGGATCCATGCTCTGAAAGATGAATATAATTCTTTGATTAAAAATAACACTTGGGAACTAGTCCCTCCTCCTTATCCAAAAGAAGCATTGTAGATTTAGGTGGTTATATAAGATCAAATATTAGGAAGCTTTTTAGGATACAATTGACAAGTTCCTATAAGAAAGCTTTGCGTAACTCATGGTTTCACATCAGACTCCATGGTAAATGTACTATGTTAGAAAGGAACTTTTTCTCCTAGGAGAAGGAATCATGTTCCAACACTTACATGCTTGTAGAAGTTCTTCTTGCTTTGGTTACTAACCCATTATATGGCTTTGATGTCAAGATTCATTTCCTAGGTGGATGTTAAAAACTTTTTTTTAAATGGTGACTTAAAAGAAGCCAATATGGGAGCTATTCATCCTAAAGGTTTTGAAGACACATGGTAAAGACACTATATGATCTATAATCCATTAAACAGTCTATTAATATGGTCGTAAGCAAGCTCATATTAGCTAGGTATGCTATAAATTAACATTTTTTTTCAAAATATCTGGTGAGCTCTCTTAGCTTCTCATACAACATAATGGGAGCATTGGGATGGGATTGAAAGTCCATCAAAAATAATAACAATATTATGCATTATTTTCTTATATGATTTGATGATAATTTTGATCATAGCTAGATAGTGCATAGACATTTAACTTGTTGAGAAGGCCAAAGAAATGTTATAGACACATGCATTTTGGAATGGTGTGAAACTCAACTTAGGGTTAGTAAATCCATTTTATTGGCAATATTTATATTTTACGAGATTGTGGAGTATATTATGCACATCTTATCCAAGAATACTTGAAAGTGGATTATAGGGAATACCATAATTGTAGCCAAGAGAAGACATGGGCATCCTCATGTAACATTGATACCATTTCACTAAATGCAGCCAACATGAGTCCAATTTGACAACTTGACCTTGCTAGCATACCCCCAACTTGTGCCAAAATAGAATATTTGAAGCAGGACAAGGACATCCACCAAAGCATTATGGAGAACAAACATGTGTCACATGTTTTAGTTGCAAGTGTCATGATAGATATGTTTGAAAATTGTGGAAGCATGTGAATTGTTCAACATATTGCCTGAAAGATATGTGGATATGAAAAACATGGGTTTTTTTGGTAAGTGCTTTGAAACTTTCAGGGAAATGTAATTGGTGGGTGCAAATCTAGAGTCCACAACCTTTTCCAACATCCTCCTAGCCTTTGTAAAAATGAGATTTATAGAACAAGGCATGTTTTGACACTTCTTGCTTTGTCAGATTAGTGGAAAAATGTTGTTGGTAGGAACGACCCACCTACATATCAAACCAATGCCCAACACGAGAAACCCCATACACCATCCATATCAAGTCATTTGACAAAATTCCTTAGAGAGATGTCATCTCATGAAATGTAATAATTTCAATGTATTCACAAAATGGAGTTATTGAAAAGGCCTTGGAAACTTTCAAATGACAAAACTTGGTGCTTGTAACACCAATATGGGATTTTTAGGACAGGGTGTGGACATCCATCAACACATAATGGACATACATTCCATTTATATTAATATTATGGCTAAAACTATCATATTCATGTACTCACAAAATATGCCTTGTGTCGTATTCTAGTTATCTCTCTTGGTATCTCAGATAGCAAATTGAGAGTGTTGGGACGGGATAAAAATCCATTAAAAAACAAAAAAAAATCAACCAAATGTGTTGTCATATAATTCTTTCATAGCTAAATAAACACAAAATGAACTTGTTGAAAAGGCCTTGGAGATTATATACAAATGCAATTCACTAGAGTGAAACCCAACTCTGTATTTTTTCAACATATTCCCAAAATGTACAAATACGAGCTTTGGAATGAAGTATGCAAACCCATCAAAGAACACTTGTAAGTGAATTATAACGAGATGTTATTGTTGCAAACATATTCTTCACAAAGTAATTATAGGTGTACTTTTGCTACGCCCTTAACCTATTGCTTGTATTAGGATATGAGTAGCCAACTTGTGGCTTACCATATCATTTATACTTTCTCATGCTTATTAGGTTGGCCTTGGTGATGGCCATAACATATGAAAAGTATATATAAGGGATTGTAGGTAGTAATTCATCATCATTTGAGCATTTGAGTATTATTGTATGGTTTGAAGGTTGCCCCCTCGAAGTGGAAAAGCTATTCTAATTACATATTGAGATCATTATTCTAGAATATTGTGTTATTTTCTGTTATATTTCTGCTCATGATTTGAATTATACAAGTAATTTCATTACAAGTGGTATCAGAGCTGCAATCTGGGCCAAAATTAGGGCAAAAAACCCTAATTTTTTGTTTCCACCATATATTGCGAAAAATATCGAATTGGTGGGTGATATTTTTACCAGAGTTGTGAAACATTTCAAGTAAGGTTCCCTAAAATTTTTAGATTTTTTTGATTTATTTTACAAAAGTTATTACAAATTTAGGGTTTTTCATAAAATCGCTCCCTAGGGTGCAAATTGTGGAATTTTTTCAAATTCATTAAATTTTCGGAAAGAAAAACAAAATTTATTTGGGATTTTTTCTTTAAGTTTTTTATATTTGGCCGATTCCTTATCGAAATCCAAGACCCTAAAATTTGACCGTGATCCCTACATCCTACTATTTTGGGGCATCATGACGGGGCCTTCCACAAGGGGAAAAAAGAATCCCATCACTCCAAGTAAAACACCAGAAAAGGATGAGATAGTAGTTGAGGAGTTAGAGATAGAAGATATAACTACAGATTCCTCATGGTTAGGGTTTACTTCGACAGACCATAAAGTAAGCCAACTTGAGTTTAACCTAAGAGACATCGAATCTAGGGTGGCCAGCAAAGAAGATGTGGATAGGATTGGACATAGATTGGAGGATTTCATGTAAAAATTCAGTACGCATATGATGGGTAATCATACTTATGTCAATCAAGGTGGATCCTCAAGTCAACATAATAGACACATGAGCCAGAGTGGATCTTCGAGTGTGTACAATCCAAATATGAGCACTCTGCGGGCCCATACTATGTTTCCAAAAGTTGAGATGCACAAGTTTGATGGAAAGGATCCACTCAATTGGATCAACCAAATGGATAATTTCTTTGAACTACATCAGATTCCATCAAGAAAAAAGGTGACCATGGCATCTTTGTATCTCGAACTTGACCAATTCATATGGTATCAATGGTTATGTGCTCAAAGGCAGAAGAGTGGCCTTAATGTTACATGGACAATCTTCACTGAAGAGTTGCAATTACACTATAGTTCTAGTGTGTTAGATAATTACTTCAGCCAATTAGCAAGTTGAGGCAGACAGGATCTGTTAAGGATTACATTCATCACTTCCAAAACCTTTCTCTACGGGTGGAAAATATTACTGAAGAGAATCTGAATGACCTATTTCTTGGGGGTCTTAAGGATCACATTGAGCATGAGGTGCGTATGTTTAATCCTCATAAGGTTTCTGATTCGATGATTATAGCAAGAAGGGCAGAGGAGAAATTTTTTTCAAGTAGGAGACAACATTTCACTTTACTAGAGATCACAACACCTTGGCCCCAGCACTCCCTCGACCAGTTAGATTAACACCTCAACAAATTGAAGAAAAAAGAGAAAAAGGGTTATGTTTTAACTATGATAGTAAATTTGGACCCAGACATAAATGTGTTGAAAATAAGTTGTTCTACATTGATGGGCCTAGTGAAGATGAAGAGAATAATGAAGATACAGAGTCAGAGGTCTTGGTTGAGCCAGAGGAGGAGTCAGGAGATCCTCAGCAAATGATCTCATGCCATGTAATTTTAGGTATTAGCACCCCCCAAACCCTAAAGATGGTTGGATTCCTAAAAAATAGAGGGTCATAGTGTTGATTGATTCAGGAAGTACTCACAAATTTATCAATCATAAGTTAGCAGTGCACCTAAACTGTTTCATTTATCCAGCTCCTGAATGTCAAGTAATGATTGTTGATGGAGGTACTATTACTTGTTATGGAAAATTCCATAGCATTAAGCTTTCCATGGGATATTACATACTAAATAGTCCCATGTATGTCAATTTCTATGGGAGGAGTAGACATTGTGTTAGGGGCTCAATGGCTTACCACTTTGGGAACCATTAAGATGAACTTCTAAGACTTGTTCATGTGATTTCACTCTGAAGGAAGGAATTTTGAGCTAAGAGGCTTAAGAGAAAAGTCTCCAAAAATAGCAAGTTCTCATCAGATGTACAAAATGCTTAAAAAGGGTGTAGAGAGATTTGTGGCACAACTCTTTTCATTGGAGGCTCATCATTCTAAGGACATTATACCATCAGATATGCAAGAAATGTTTGATGCACACTCTGTTGTATTTGAAAATATACCAAATGGCTTACCTCCAAAGAGAGATCATGATCATGTTATTTAGTTATTACCAGGTGGTTAACCACCTAACATCAAGACCTTATAGGTACCCATATGTGTAAAAGAGTGAAATCGAGAAGATTGTACAAGAGATGTTAGAAGCAGGAATCATCCACCATAGTCAGAGTGCTTATTCTTCTCCAGTAGTGATGGTATGGAAGAAAGATGACATGTGGTGCATGTGTCTTAATTATAGGGAACTTAATAAGTACACAATCAAAGATAAGCTTCATATTCCTATTATTGATGATTTGCTTGATGAGTTGCATGGTGTTTTTTATTTTATAAAGCTTGATCTTCATTTGGGATACCACCAAATCAGAATCAAGGATGAGGATGTTCATAAAACCACCTTTTAGACACATGAAGGCCATTATGAATTCCTGGTAATGCCTTTTGGACTCACAAATGCACCTTCTACATTTCAAAGTTTGATGAATTATATTTTTAACTCATTCCTGTGGAATTTTTTCTTAGTGTTTTTTGATGATATATTAATTTATAGCAAAACATGGGAGGAACATTTGCATCATGTAAATAATGTTTTGGAAACCCTTAAGCGACATCAACTTTATGTAAAGCCCTCTAAGTGTTCTTTTGGACTCAAGGAGGTTGAATATTTGGGTCACATTGTCTCTCATGAATGGGTTAAAGTGGATCCTAATAAGATCAAAGCCATGATATAGTGGAAGGTTCCAAAATCCCTAAAGAATCTACGAGGATTTTTGGGGCTTACAGATTATTACCGAAGATTTGTAAGGCATTATGGAAGCATAGCTACACCTCTCACAACTTTATTAAAGAAGGATTCCTTCCATTGGAGTGAGGATGCAACCAAAGCATTCGAGAAACTAAAGGAGGCCATGTGCACCACTCCAGTCTTAGTTACTCCAGATTTTTCCAAAACATTCATTGTTGAAGGTGATGCATCAGGGGTGGGCATGGGGGAAGTTCTCATGCAAGAAGGCCATCCTATTGCCTTTTTGAGCTGTCAATTCAAAGGTAAGAATCTTTCCAAGCCGACTTATGAGAAGGAAATGCTAGCCATACTTCATGTAGTAAAGCAATGGAGACCATATCTCATAGGAAGACACTTTAAAGTGAAGACAAATCATGATAGTCTAAAATACTTCTTGGAGCAGTGCATTTATCATATGAAGAACAACAAAAATGGGTCTCCAAGATGTTGGGATATGATTTTGAGATTATCTATAAGAAAGGGAAGGAGAATGTAGTTGCGGATGCTCTATCGTGGAAAGATGACTCAACTGCAGTCTTGTTATGTGCCATATCCATATTATAGGAAGATTGGATAGATGAGGCAAGGTCTAAATGGAAAAATGACCCAATCACACAAAACCTCATTCATCATCTCCAGAATGATCCAAGCATGTCTGAAAATTTTGTATTGAAAGGGGATGCTTTATGGTATAAAGATAGATTATACCTATGTAAGAACTCCACTCTTAAAAATAGGATTCTATCTGAGCTTCACTCTTCTCCAGTAGGGGGGCACTCTGGATTCTTGAAAACTTATCATCGAGTCAAACAAGATTTCTTCTGGGAAGGGCTCAAAGGAGACGTTCAAAAATTTGTGGCAGAATCCATGGTTTGTCAGCAAAATAAGGGTGAAACAATTCGATCCCCTAGGTCTTCTACAACCTCTATCTATTCCTAGCCAACGATGATCCGAAAATAAGTAGATTATTACTACCTGATCTCAGACCCTTATAGGGTTTAAATGTTTGCCGACAATTTGCTCCTTTTAAGTAATCAATTTAAAATATTAATGCAAGACAATAAAGACAATTGCACAAAGATTGATTACGGAGTTCGGCAATTGCCTACGTCTCCGGGTTCGTGGTCGAATTGTTTCACTAGTCAAAACTTGTAAGCTACAATAGTACTTTCACAAGAAAACCTAATGGAATTTTACTTTCCTATCAGTACATCAGTTCTTCGAAAACTTCCGATGATCAGTCGAATTGTTCGTCACCTTCCTGATGCACAATCTCCTTCGGCTTCGATCGACCTTCTCGACGCTATCAATGCGACGCTAGCACTCCGATCGATAATCCAGGATTTGCAAGCAATTGGTGTGGCTCAATGGGCCTACTGGGTAGTTTATAATTTACTCCCAATCACAAAAATTTCGTCTACTATTGCCTAAAATAATAGGCCAATAAACAATATCTGTGTATAGTATTTTAAAGCTTTTAATATAGTTTAAAACACTATATTTAAAAACCCTAATAGTATATTCCCCCTTCACTAATAAGCTTAACAAATTAATAAGCTTGGGTGTGTTTACAATGCAAATGGGTTCCCTATTTATACAAAAAATAGGGCCCTTAAAAAAATGCAATATAATTTATCCTAAGGCTATTTTTGAACCTTTGCCGTACATAAAAATTGGGATAAAATTTCCAAATTGGCGGATTGCATATGAAATGGGATTAATACCCATTTTAGCCGATTTGCATTTTTAATGGGATTACATACCCAAACAAGGGCTGCGTTGCAGCAATAGTACTTTCCTGAATGCAGTATTACAAATGCTGGTTTGATTTTCAAATACAGAAAATGGTTTTTTTACTTTCGAAAAGTCAAACAGAAGCATGGATGGCTTGCTTTTTTGCTGAAGAGTTTGACAAATCTAAATTTGAACTTAACAATGAAGACGAGAGTGGGGACGTAACATTATTCGGCTCCCTTACACATTCTTATTTTCTACGTACTGAAATCTAATGTATCAATTAATTGATGCTTGTTTTAATTCCATTTTTTCTTTTTGCAGGAGATACATGAAGAGTACATGTAATGTTTTACAATATGTGGGCATTGCCTTATTAGAAGATATTGGTGCAATTAAACTCAAGTACATGTATTTTCTCAAGTATTTTTATACAATCAAGATACTCTCATTGGACATGAATATGATGTTGTTACTATTATTACAGACTAACTCTATGAAAATATTGTTCTGAATATACTCAAGTACATGTATTTTCTCAAGTATTTTCTCAATTATTGTTACAGACTAACTCTATATACTATTTTGGAAAACCATTGCACTTAGAAAGCTAAGATATTTCAGTCGTGGCTATATCTTGGGCTTCATATATTTTTGCTTTGTATTTATACCAGTGAGCCCATGCCATGAAATACGCCATATTCAGCAATCCCATTCCGCATACAAGAGTGTAAAAGTAATCAAGATTAAGATCGTCGGTCAGCCATTTGCTATGTTTATGAACAACAGTCACCATCGAACTCGTTAAATATTATCCCACTGCCCCTGCAACAGATACCAAGCCAATGGTTGTGCTGCGTACTGTTTCTGGAAATTCATTGTAAAAGAAATCAATCTGTCCCACACTTTGAAACGGATCTCCCAACCCTATTATCACATTTTGAGGAATGAGCCACAATGCCGAGATTGATCCCACCGACTCCATTTTTTCTGCATTTAAACGCTTTCTTTCCACCACGGCCGCTACTCCCAATCCGACACAGCAGAGAAACATGCCCGTTCCTACTCTTTGCAGATATGTAAATTTTATTCCTTTACCAGCGGCGAAGGGTACAATCAGTTTGTCATAGATGGACAATATAATTGCAGAAGACAAGAGATTAAATACCATAAAAGAGGCCGCTGGTATTTGGAAATGCGGGCCCAAATTCCTGTCCGAAGAGTTGCGCGGGCCGCCACGTGGCCCCTCGGCGCATTTCCAAAAGGTGAAGGGAGAGTGGAGACCCCCAGTGTTGCGCGGGGCCTCCACGTGGCGCTTTACATTGTATGCTCGAAAGCTCATCCTCCCACCGCGACCGCATGAGCATCCGAGCCTAGAGTTTGCAGACCCAATAGGTTACATTTTGAAGATCGAGAAGGAGGCGAGTCAGCATGGCATATGCAAGATTGTACCTCCTTTCCCTAACCCTTCAAGGAAGCTTGTCATTTCGAACCTTAATAGATCTTTAACAGAGTTCCAAGACACTTCTCTAGCCGGTGTTCATGGCTCTTCTTCTTCTTCTTCTTCTTCTTCTTCCTCCTTCACTGTTTCCCGTAACATGAACACAACGGTAACAACTTGCTCTGCTCCCCAGCTGGGTAGTAATTATAAAAGTGAGACTTCTCAGACGGTTGATGTGGGTGATGGGGATTGCAAGGCCAGATTCACCACACGTCATCAACAATTAGGCTGGAGTCCTAGGAAGTTAAGAGGCCCTTTGGAGTCTGTTGTGCAGAAACCCGTATGGGAAAGTGGGGAGAGCTATACACTTGAACAATTTGAGGCCAATGCAAGGCTTTTCTACCGTTCGCGGCTGGGTATGTGTAAGGAAATTTCACCACTGGCAATCGAGACAATGTTTTGGAAGGCAGCTTCAGACAGACCCATCTCAGTTGAGTATGCTAATGACATTCCTGGTACAGCTTTTGGGGATCCCAACAAATCTTTCACTTTCAAATCTCCTCCTCAAGGAAGGAAGCGAAAAATGGAACCACGGTCTTGGGTTGTTTCTGATGACCAGGAGAAAATTGGCACTGCTTACAGCATGCAAGAAACAGATCGCAAGGATGACAGCATTATGAATTCCCAAAAAACCTCTACCTTGAATGAAGACACTAAAGAGGATAGCCATATCTTGAGTAGTGCCGAATCAGCTGAGGACACTGATCTTGCAGAATCACCCACGGCTGACAAGATAAAACATCGCTTTTCTCATGCACTTGGATCAGGGATTGAATGCCCAACTGATTGTCCATGAATTACAGGTGGACATCATGCATAGACCCAACTGTCCACAACACAGAGAAACAAATGTCAGCTAAAACAATGAAGGAGCTTACAAGATTTTCCGTGTATTTTCTTTTGGAAATTTCCGTGTAAAAACACATAACTGTGATCTATTTCGTGGAAGTGTTTAGAATTTTTTTCCCTGGTAGCCCTGGATTTCTATATTGTATCGTGTCTTCCAAAAACCCATGTTTTGTAATAGATGTAATTTATTGTAATTTTTTCCAGTGCTTGGCCATTTTCATAATGGACTGTTTGTTTTCCATGTTTAAGGTCCACACCAAAGTTGCTACGTTGGGTTAAACATGGCAAGAACACCATGCCAGTATCCAAAGGAGCTTACAAGAAAAACAGAAAACAATCATCTCTGTCCTTGCATTGCCCTCCACATCCATCATATCTTGCAGGTAAACAAGAACGCATTTGCGCATAAACATCTAGCAATTGGATTGCCAATGGCATATTAACCTAGACTGTGTTGTGAGTAGAGGTGTTGAAAGTAACAAGCTCTAAAAACAGAACACGCCCTTCGCATTTATCCAAGAATCCAATCACACAAGCAACAAGCGACATGACATTTATATCCAAACAAAAACCCAAAAAAATCAAGTTTAGTGGGTGCCCTCGGGTTTGCTAAAATTCCATAGAAAAACGAGATTGGATCCGCTGGCATAAATATTCCTCACTATGGGCACACACATTATTCTTAAAAAAAAATGAAGATGAGCACCTGTGATGGAGTAGCTGGAGAAGCCAGAGGATGAAGTGGGTGTTTCCAATCTTGGATAGAAACAGAGCACAACCACAATGCCACGGCCACGTGAATGAGACAAACCACCCTGTTGCAAAAATCAAATGAGCGTTTCGATAAGGTTTTTTTGACTCCTAAGAAAGTTGTAGTCCAGGCGGCCACTCCTACTACCACAGTTTTTGCTCTCTCCTCAAAGTCCATTTGTCTCTCCTGCGGTTGTGTTTTTCTCCTCTCCATGTTCAGTGTCATCCTAAAACCCCTGCAATAATCCATAGAACTTAAAACAATAAAGCAGGGACAAAACAAGAGGAAAACTGTCAAGGTCAAAATTGAAGTTGGAAATGTTGTTTTCTTCAGCAAATCTACGGCATCAAGAAAGGTGGTTAAATCATTTGCATTGCGAAATAACATCCACAAGAAAATCAAAAGAGAATCTTGGACCACAAGTTTCTGCCCATATTATAATAATATGCTCTACTTTGGTCTGAAGCCAAATTTCTAATGTATTCGATGAATTGCAGCAGTTCCAATCAGTGCAGCAATGGCAGTCAACTTCACGTGGTAATGATCTGCTTGTTGACTGTTTTTTATGATTCCGATGTGATAGCCATAAAATTTTGCAATTAATTAGAGGCAAAATTTATACAGTATATTGGGCAGATCACAGGAAGTCTGGTGGTTCCTGTTGGTGCCCTTCTTCCTCGTCCTTATCCTGTGAAACAGAACAGTCCTGAAGAATCAGAGCATGAGTGCCTGAGATGGCTAGAAAGGCAAAGGCCTGCTTCTGTTGTTTATGTCTCGTTTGGCAGCGAATATTTTGTGTCCAAGGAGCAGATAGAGGAGATATCCCAAGGAAGTTTTTCAGATTCACCAACGCCTTTTTGCCACGTGTCATAGTGCGATTGGTCTAATATTGACCAGTTGACCAGCGTTGAAACTTTCCTCTTGACCGAACTTTGACCGGACATAACTAGAGCTCCCGATGTCCGTTTGCCGCGTTCTCACAGTCAGTTGGAAAGCTCTCAAGATGATCTTCTGCACTGACACCATTTAGGGATGTTTAGGGGAACTTTAAAAAATGATCCCCTGATCACACCTCCCTACTGAGAAAGGCTTTTTGTCCCAAAAAGCTTCCATACTGTCCTGAATCTGAAAAACTCTGTTGCCACCTCAGAAGTGCTGCTGTAGTAGACCCTTGGGTCTTCTCCTCCAACCTTCTCACTTCGACAACTCTGCTCCTGATCCTGGGACCTGTGGGTTATGGGCCCACGACGCTTCCGCTGTGCCACTCTGATATCCGAAGAAGACCTCCACGCCTCTGCTTTATGGTGCTAAGTTTCTGAATGAAACCTCAACGCTCCTTTTATGCGGTGTTAAGCTTCTTGATATCTGACAACAAGGATCTTCTTTGACTCTATAACACAGCTCCTAGCTCCGAGTTGATTCCGCAGAATCCAAACTGGTTTGAAGGAACTCCATGTTACGTAGAGCTATGATTGATCCGATGTCGGTGATGGACAATGCCTTGTCCCTTTACAGACCTCAACGCCTCCAATGCATGATGCTAAGCCTCTTTCAAGACCTCGAGCCTCCGATGCATGATGTTAAGTCCGTCTTCAGACATCAACGCCTCTAATGCACGATGCTAAGCCTCTTTCAAGACCTCGAGCCTCCAATGCACGATGTTAAGTTTGATGATCAGCTACCATTTGAATGTGTTGGTCGCAATGCCTTGACATTTCCAATGATGTTCTGAGCTGATCCTTTTAGAGCTCCTCTTTGTTGACAGCACTAATCTTCAGGTACCACTCTGCTGCATGGTCACAATGCCTCTACACAGAATGAAGATTTCTGAGCTCAATGATGGTCAGTGCTACATGGTGTCTTTATCAGGTACAAACCATTCTATTGCATGAATCATCAATGCCTCTACACAGAATGAAGTAATGGAACCTCTTCAGAATGAAGTTCCTCTGATGTTAGATGCCACACTAATGTTCAACTACCATTCTGCTGCACATTCACAATGCCTCTACACAGAATGAAGTTCCGAGCTAACACAAGGGAGCTCTATTTTCTGCACAAATGGCAGATCAATCTCCAAGCTTTATATGAGTTAAATTCTGTATCCAAGCTGTAACAGGTACTCACAAGCTGATTAGGAGATATGTTTGGAGCATTAATCAAATTTTCTAAGTAAGAAAATCCACTGAGTATGGTAAACCTTTCTCTCAGCATTTTCTCACAAAATCTGATCTCCAAACTTAATACTGCATACTATTCATCAATCTGAATTATGCAATATATAATTGAAAAATTGTTGACTTACCCATTTTAAAGGACTTTCACTTTCAGGTATTACCTGGTCCTGGGTTGAATTGTCAACTGGTGGTGGAGTAGAAACTTCTTCTGCCTTTACAATAGGCCTCCATTCCATCTTTGGCTTGCCATTACTCTGATGGCGAGATGGATGCAGTTTCCATCAATTTTCCACCGATGCCCATTCCTCTGGCAATGAGCACAAAAATTCCTCTTAAACTCCTTCTTTTGGGATGAGGAACTCTTTTTGCCATTTCTCGACTCTGCATGACGAGATTGGTCTTTCTGATTTGCCTTGTTCGTGACGAACGACATCAACTTCTTCATCAGTGTCCTTCTTTTCTAGCATCTGGCCACTGAATGATTATGCAATCCACAAAAAGTACATGGAAAGGAATTCCACATCTTCTGAAAATCATAACCATACTTCTTAAGCTGAAAAAGTGGATCAGAAGTTTTATTGTGCTTCTGATTATGGTAAGAAAATGGAGGTGGAATCTCATTACCTCTTCGCTGATTTCTCTTACCACATCCTGCCTGTGACGAGGAAGCACAACTTTCCTTCTCATAATCTTCTTGCAGGACTAGTGGGGTATTCACTTTGCTTTTGGAAGCTTGTCTCCCATCAACGTTCTTGGAGCATTCTCCAATTTCCATTCCCACACTAGGAAAACCCAAACCTGCAAAATGAGGATGATCCTCAATCTGTATTGGGTTAGCAATGCCTTGGCCATTTTTACCAAGGACTTTTCCATCAAATCCCATTTTATCTAGTAATTTGGATCCAATCTCCTCTAGTATGCTTTTCAAACAAACCAAAGACTTCATTACCTGAATCCGAAACCGAATGGGAGGAAGAAGAAGATTCCAGTGGTGAACAACTTACAGTGTAATCATTTGCCATGGTCTCTACATCTGAAGTTGAAGTTATTTCCTTTCTCTGATCACCACACTACAATCTTGCCAAGAGCTCATCCTTGGTTTGCAGTTCTGATTTCAAACGAGCATTCTCCTCTTCCAAGGAGTAATACATGGATCGCAGGAGAGAGTTCTCTTCCTGGATCTGGTGATTATAAGCTTCAATTTCCTCAATCTTTGTCTGTTTAGACATCTTGCCCATAGTGCACTTGTACCCTGTTCACACAAATTGAACCAACTGAACCAATCACTTGAAATCAATCACTCTGTTAATCAGATTTCTGAAAAACAAATATGGAGCTAAACTTGCTCTGATACCAACTTGATCTGAAAATAATCAGATTATTACTACCTACAATCTTCGGACCCTTATAGGCTTTAAATTATTTGCCGAAAATTTACTCCTTTTAAGTAATCAATTTAAAATATAATGCAAGACAATAATGACAATTGCACACAGATTGATTACGGAGTTCGGCAATTGCCTACGTCTCCAGGTTCGTGGTCGAACCGTTCCACTAGTCAAAACTTGTAAGTTACAATAGTACTTTCACAAGAAAACCTAATGGAAACTATTTAAACTTGCCTAGAAGAATACCCAGACCTTCGGAAGAACAAGGATGAAAAGTAGCACGTCGACTTCCACCTTCCTGAGTGTACAATCTCCTTCGGCTTCGATCGACCTTCCCGATGCTATCAATGTGACGCTAGCACTCCGGTCGACAATCCAAGATTTGCAAGTAATTGGTGTGGTGCTATGGGCCTATTGGGTAGTTTATAATTTACTCCGTAACTCACAAATATTTACATCTATTATTGCCTAACAAATAATAGGTCAATAATAATACAAAATTCGTTGCCTATCTCATAAAAATAGAAACTTGCTGACACAATCAATAATTTGCATTCGCCTTAAAAGCTTAAGGCTTGTCTTGAATTGTGTGTGTCCATTACAATATGAAAAGGTTCCCTATTTATACAAAAAATAGGGTCCTTAAAAAATGCAATGCATATAATCCCTTGAGGCTATTTTAAAGTGCCTCAAACCGTAGCATTTTAAATAAAGGATTAAATCTTATCCCATTAACACAGATTGCTTGAAATGGGATTAAATAACCCATTTGAGCTCTGATTTGCATTTTATAAGGGATTATATCCCAAGTTGAGCGGCTAAGGAGAAGTGGGGCGGTTTGCTCATTTAAGTGGGATATCCCACATTTGGCGCCATTAAATTTGGGTAAGGTTTTAATAACCCTTACCCTCACCATTTTTCACGTGGCTAAACATTCCACGCATGGAAGTTTAGACCCCCTACCACTGCTTCATCTCCCTCTCCTAGAATGTGGAATCTTCCATGCATGACATTGCATGCCTTTACCACATGGACATAAAATCATGTTGGTTGTTATGTGTGGTCGGTTGGTTTATGCGGGCTTTAATACTAATGTATAAACATTAATATATAGCGGTTTGGCATATACATGTGTGGCATTTGGAAAGTGGACTTACCAAGTAAATATAATTTCGACCCATATAATGTGGTATGGAAATAATTAACTCGGTCAATAGTATATATATTCCACTTGTCGTCTCTCGATAGGCAAATCGAGCTTGAATTCTTTTGAGTGGTGGCAAGCCACGTGGTGGCTTGTGGACCCACCACGTCGGTGATCATACCGTTAGTCCACAGTTGGCCGGGCTCCCCTTAATAAAAGTTGAGCCTCTTGTTCGCATACGGCACCATTTTTACGCTCGTCGAAGACCGGTGATCGAAAACAAATAAACAACTCCCTTTTGCCTTTTCGCCAGTGTCGCAGTGCCATTGGTCCAATATTGACCAGTTGACCAGAGTTGACTTTCCCGACTGAACTTTGACCTAACATATCTAGAGCTCCCGATGTCCGTTTTCGCGATTCTCATAGTCGTTGGAAAGCTCTCGGAGATGAAATCTTCTACACTGTGCACCATTTAGGGATGTTTAGGGAACTTCCTCAACAATGATCCCCTGATCACACCTCCCCACTGAGAAAAGCTTTTTGTCCCAAAAAGCTTGTCATACTGTCCTGAATCTGGAAAAACTCTGCTCCATCCTCGGAAGTGCTACTTAGTGACCCTTGGGTCTTCTCCTCCAACCTTTCACTTTGACAACTCTACTCCGACTGACCTATGGGTCTTCACGATGCTTCGTTACCACTCTGATATCTGAAGAAGACCTCCACGCCTCTGCTTTATGGTGCTAAGTTTCTGAATGAAACCTCCACGCTCCTTTTGTCGGTGCTAAGCTTCTTGATATCTGACAACAAGGATCTTCTCTTTGACTCTATAACACAGCTCCTGGCTCCACAGTTGATTCCGCAGAATCCAAACTAGTTTGAAGGAACTCCATGTTACGTAGAGCTTTGATTGATCTGATGTCGGTGATGGACAATGCCTTGTCCCTTTACAGACCTCAACGCCTCGGTGCATGATGCTAAGCCTCTTTCAAGACCTCGAGCCTCGATGCATGATGCTAAGTCTGTATACAGACCTCAACACCTCCGATGCATGATGCTAAGCCTCTTACAAGACCTCGAGCCTCCAATACATGATGCTAAGTCTGTTACAGACCTCAATGCCTCCGATGCATGATGCTAAGCCTCTTTCAAGACCTCGAGCCTCCAATGCATGATGCTAAGTCTATGACAGACCTCAACGCCTCCATGCATGATATTAAGCCACGGTCACAGATGCTTCTACAATGCATGAAGTTCTGTTTATCAGCTACCATTCATATGTGTGGTCGCAATGCCTTGACACCGAATGACGTTCCGAGCTACATCCTTTGAGAGCTCCTCTTGTTGACATACTAATATCAGGTACCACTCTGCTGCACGGTCGCAATGCCTCTACACAGAATGAAGTTCCGACCTGACGTCAATGCCAATGGTGATTTAGCTACCATTCTGCTGCATGGTCACAATGCCTCTACACAGAATGAAGTTCTCGAGCTGATCTCAGTGAACTCTACTGTCTGCACAAATGGCAGATCAATCTCCAAGATTTATATGAGTTAAATCCTGTATCCAAGCTATAACAGGTACTCACAAGCTGATTAGGAGATATGTTTGGAGCATTAATCAAATTTTCTAAGTAAGAAAATCCACTGAGTATGTAAACCTTTCTCTCAGCATTTTCTCACAAAATCTGATCTCCAAACTTAATACTGCATACGATTCATCAATCTGAATTATGCAATATATAATTGAAAAATTGTTGACTTACCCATTTTAAAGGACTTTCACTTTCAGGTATTACCTGATCCTGGGTTGAATTGTCAACTGGTGGTGGAGTAGAAACTTCCTTTGCCTTTACAATAGGCCTCCATTCCATCTTTGGCTTGCCATTACTCTGATGGCGAGATGGATGCAGTTTCTAGCAATTTTCCACTTGATGCCCATTCCTTATGGCAATGAGCACAAAAATTCCTCTTAATCTCCTTCTTCTGGGATGAGGAACTCTTTCTGCCATTTCTCGACTCTGCATGACGAGATTGGTCTTTCTGATTTGCCATGTTCTTGACGAACGACATCAACTTCTTCATCAGTGTCCTTCTCTTCCAGCATCTGGCCACTGAATGATTATGCAATCCACAAAAAGTACATGGAAAGGCATTCCACATCTTCTGAAAATCATAACCATACTTCTTAAGTTGAAAAAGTGGATCAGAAGTTTTATTGTGCTTATGATTATGGTAAGAAACTGGAGGTGGAATCTCATTACCTCTTCACTGATTTCTCTTACCACATCCTGCCTGTGACGTGAAGCACAACTTTCCTACTCAGAATCTTCTTGCAGGACTAGTGGGGTATTCACTTTGCTTTCGGAAGCTTGTCTCCCGTCAGCGTTCTTAGAGCAATCTCCAATATCCATTCCTACACTAGGAAAACCCAAACCTGCAAAATGAGGATGATCCTCGACCTGTATTGGGTTAGAAATGCCTTGGCCATTTTTACCAAGGCCTCTTCCATCAAATCCCATTTTATCTAACAACTTGGATCCAATGCCTCTAGTATGCTTTTCAAACAAACCAAAGACTTCATTACCTGAATCTGAAACTGAATGGGAGGAAGAAGAATATTCCAGTGGTGAACAACTTACAGTGCACTCATCTACCATGGTCACTGCATCATGAAGTTGAAGGTATTTCCTTCCTCTGATCACCACACTGCAACCTTGCCAAGAGCTCATCCTTGGTTTGTAGTTCTGATTTCAAGTGAGCATTCTCCTCTTCTAAGGAGTAATACATTGATCGCAGGAGAGAGTTCTCTTCCTGGATCTAGTGATTATAAGCTTCAATTTCATCAGATCTTTCCTGTTTAGACATCTTGCCCATAGTGCACCTGTACCCTGTTCACACAAATTGAACCAACTGCACCAATCTTGAAGCAATCACTTTGTTAATCAGATTTACTGATAAAAACAAATATGGAGCTAAACCAACTCTGATACCAAACTTGATCCGGAAAATAATCATATATTATTATATACCTGATCTTCGGACCCCTATAGGCTTGTTAAATATTTACCGATAGAAATTACTCCTTTTAAGTAAATCAATTTAAAATAAATGCAAGACATTATAATCACAACTGCACACAGATTGATTACGGAGTTCAGGCAATTGCCTACGTCTCCGGGTTCGTGGTTGAACCGTTCCACTAGTCAAAACTTGTAAGTTACAATAGTACTTTCACAAGAAAACCTAATGGAAACTATTTCAACTTGCTTATAAGATAGTAACCAGACCTTCGGAAATCAACTTCTGATGATCAGTCGGAATTGTTTTCCACCTTCCTGATGCACTTACAATCTCCTTCGGCTTCGATTGGCCTTCCCGATACGCTATCAATGCGACGCTAGCAGTAATCTGGTTGACAATCCAGGATTTGCAAGTAATTGGTGTGGCTCTATGGGCCTATTGGGTAGTTTATACTTTATTCCCAATCATTAAATATTTCGACTTACTGATTGCCTAAATTACAGCACCCCTGGATGCAGATCAGGCTTCTAGGATGATCATGTTAGAATCCAGTGTGATTGCACAACATTGAATCCTTTCTCCAAGTGTGGGACTTGCAATAATGAGAAAGGAATCTCCAGAGACTAATGTGTGTCCTATTCCTCTGATTCAGATAGGTACACTATTGATAAAATGCAGAGGGTCCTTCACTCAAATGCATCGCCATCTTATCCCTGCCAAGGCTATTTTTGAACCTTTAGCCCGGAGTATGCATGATAAGGGATATACCTATTCTAACAGAGGTGATGCACCGAGGAATGAAGAACATCTATCATGCCAATAAACACAGATTAATTCCCAAAAGTGATGCTAAGGAGAAGTGGGGCGGTTTGCTTATTTAAGTGGGATATCCCAGAATTGGCGCCAGTGAAAGATCAGTAAGGATGTAAATGAACCCTTACCCACTCCATCCATCAGGGTTGAGAATCATCCATACGACATGGCTTTAAGCCCTCTCCAAGATTGATACAATACAATACAAAATCCTTCCACGAGGTAGAGTCGCATTACAATTGGCAAATGGGTAATTTCTAACTCCACAAATTCATGGCTGTTATAGATTAGAAGGGAGGAGCCACTCTGATTAGTCTTAAAACCCTTGTTGAAATTGAATTTGTAAGTGGACCTACCAGGATGGAGGAGTAAAGATTTCGAGTTCATATAATGGTGGAGATAGAGACCTAATTGAACTCGATCTTCCTCATGTAGTCCACTTGTCGTCTCCTAATAGGAGATAATTGCAGTGTATTCGACGAACAACACTTCTTCTTCTCCAACTCTTGACCTTGTGATTCTTCTCATAAGTTTTCAGGACTCCCCTCCGATTGTTGAAGCCAGTTGATTATTCCCCTTGGAGTCTCTAGATATGAAAATAATATCTCTTTTCAAGCAAGAAAATTGCAGCAGATGCACATCAACTTTGGTGCAATAAAAATGAGACCTCTAGTGTCCCACTGAGCATGCCAAAACTGTTGATGCAAAATCACAGCACCCCTGAATGCATATCAGGCTTCTAGGATGATCATGTTAGAATCCAGTGTGATTGCACAACATTGAATCCTTTCTCCAAGTGTGGGACTTGTTAAACTGAGAGAGGAATCTCCAGATTAGAGGCTGGTTCCTCAAAATCCTCTGATTTAGATCTATATTTGCACAACTACAGAGGTTCAAATCCTAATCTACTCTAAATTGCAAGGAGACAGGGATAGAAATGCATAAAAATTGAAACTAACTAAAGATGGTGATGCACCAAAAGGAGTGGTGAACATTTTTTGTCATGCAAATAGACACAAACCAAAGATTGCATGCATAAAATCATACACAGGCTGATAACAGAATAATTTAGGATCTGAAATGAAGCAAATAATACAAACAAAGGACTGAAACCCATTCACAAAGCTTGCATTATCATTTTCCAATGTCAAAATACACTGCATTACAACCTCAGAGAGGTAAAAACGCTATTACAGTTTTTGGAGAGGTCTGATTCTTTGCAACAATCACTTGCTAGAGGTGAAAGAAGAAGATTGCTATGTCCAAAAATGTTCGACCTTTAGAAATGAGCCAAATCTGGCTTTTTACATTGCATGGGTCGAGCCCAGGAGAGAGAAAAATGTACAAAAATGTGTGAACCCATTCCTCATTGACTGCAAATGCATTAAAATGGCATGAAGAGGTGACCTTGGAAAAACCCATACCCTATCATTTTTGACCGAATTGGAGGAGAATACAACCCATTATGCATTAAATTTGGTCGCTGAGAAGCATCACTTCTGGCCATGAACACATGTCAGAGCCGTTTTCTAAATTTTTCTCTCTCTAGACTAAACCAAAATTCAAGATTGACCTCGGAATCATGTAGAGAATTTTATAAGCTTTCCAATGATATAAAGAACGTGCAAATCCGAGCTCTGGATCAAAAGATATGGCGATCTGAAGATTTAGGGCACAAAACAGGTGAAAATGGGTTTTGAAATTTTTTTCCCGTGCTCTGCCACCTGGATGACACGTGTCAAGCGCTGATTGGATGAGCAATTCTCTCTCCTGTCCCTTACCCGTAGGTTTTCCTTGAAATTTTTGACTTTTTTGTAACTTTTAGAAAAAAATTCCCATTATCCCCCCCGCGTCCCCACCACTTGGGACACATGGCATGATCTGGTTGGAGGACAGGGGCGCAGGGTCATCCTTTACCTTTTAGTTTTTTGGCCAAAACTCTTGCCAAATTCTCTAATTCCTCCCCGAGCTCCACACTCCCCTTCTCCTTAGGACACATGTCCTCTTTTTATTGGCTCGGGCCAGCGCTTCAAACCTTACCCTTTGAAATTTTTGGACGTTTTTCCCTTGTGACACGTGGCATTTCCTGATTCGTCCGCAGGCCTGCCGGCTTTTCGCATCCCTCGCGTCCCTTTGGCCTAGTTGTCCCAAACTGTCTGGGACAAAAACCTCTGATCCACCCGAATTCGGGCTTCCCTGTCCCTCTTTGAGGCGAAGGACACGTGGCGGTGCTTTGATTGGTTCTCGGCTCCTTCGGCTCTCCGTGTCCCATGCGTCCATTTGTCCCAACTGTCCCAGTGTGAAAGTTCTTCCGAACCACCTGAAATGGGCTTCCGGCCGATCCAACCGGTTCACCTTTTTGTCCTTCGCGTCTTCTTGGCCCAGATGTCCCAGCTTGTATTCCAGTGCTGCGCAGTTAGTCAATTTTCTTCTCCTTCGGCCGAACTCGGCTTTCCACGTCCCACGCATCCCGATGGCCTGAATGTTCCTTTTCTCTACGCAGACCACCTGGTGGCCTTTCGGCCGATTTGCGCCCCGACGTCCCAACTGTCCCAAGGACCGCCTGGACTAGGACTTAGACATTTTCATGATTTTTTTCTGGCCCAAGCTTGTCTTTTTGCAACTTTTTCATCCTTTTTCTCAGAACTTGCTCTTTTCATCTTGGACAGGAGAGTTAGAAAAAATCTGAGGGGACCCTAGAAACATGATTTTTTGCCCTGAATCAATCTATTTGCCTGGGACTTGAGTATTTGATGCATGTTATCAAATTTACCCTGGGGGGTGAATTTTGGATAACAATTTGGTGACTCAGCGGGGTTACCTGCCTGCTAGGTAGAAGATACCAGTTGCCTGAAGCAGTCCATTGGGCATGGAGTTATCAAATATTCAGTTTAGAACCCCAACTGACTTAGAATGTGTAAGGAGGAAGATGGAATATCACCTGATGGGAGCAAGGACTACAAAACATCTCCATGGATAGCAAGCTGTGCCAAAGCACTTAGGGAAAACAAAACTAACCTATAACAAAACAATGTGCACAAGCACTTGGAGGAATGAAAATCTAATCTAATATTTACAAGGTAGTGAACTTCCCTCTAGAAGCAACGCTTGAGATAGATTCCATTGACTGGAATCTACAGTTCTTCACCATCCAATGAGGCCAATTGGAAAGCATTGTTGTTCTTGCACTTCGTGACCATGTATGGGCCACTCCAAATGGCATCAAATTTTGAATTCCTTCCCGGTTTTTCTCTATCCACATCCCATTTCAACACTAGATCTCCAACTTGAAAAGATCTATCCTTGGCCTTCCTATCAAAGGTCTTCTTGATCAAAGCTTGATCCTTTTCCATTGCTTGGGATGCCTGATTTCTGATCTCTTGCAGCTCCATCAACTCTGCATACCTCACCTCCATGGGCTCAAACTCTAGCAACTCCAGCTGCTTCATGAGTTCCAATGTTGGCAACTCAAGTGACATGGGCAAGATTGCCTCTCTTCCATAGACAAGCCTGAATGGAGAGTTACCTATGGATCTTTTGGGAGTTATCCTATCAGCCCATAAGGCTGATTTCAGTTTGGTATGCCAAGACCTCTGATTCTTGTCAAGAGTCCTCCTAATGATCCTCAACAAGTTCTTGTTTGTAGACTCGGCCTGGCCATTACCTTGAGGGTAATAGTTTGATGAAGTGCTTAGGTAAATACCATTCTTGACAGCCCACTCAGTCACCTTAGATCCAATGAATGCCAATGCATTATCAGAGATTATTGTAGCAGGTACACCAAATCTGGTTGTTATCCCCTCATAAAAGTCTAAGATGCTAGACTCATTTGCCTCTTTGAGTGCTACTGCTTCTGTCCATTTGGTGAAGTAGTCTGTGGCTGTCAAAATCCATTTGTGCCCTTGGCTTGAATTGGGATTAATGACTCCAATGAAGTCCAAACCCCATTGCATGAATGGCTGGTCAACTTAGATTGGATGCAATGGAAGGGCAGCAAGTCTCTCTTTTCCTGTGAAGAATGCACAATTCTTACACCTCTTGATCCATGCATAGTAATCACTGAAGATTTTAGGCCAATAATAACCAGCCTTCATGATTTTTAGAGCTATCACTCTTGGTGCAAAAATGGCCACCAGTTGGTCCACCATGAAACTCTTCCAACACCCTTTGAATCTGATTTGTGCTAATGCATCTCAGCAGCACTCCATTCACATCTTTCTTGAACAAAAATCCATCAACAATGGCATACGGGACAGCCTGCAATCTGAAGTGTCTCCTTTGGGTCTTGTTCATCTCTGGAGGGCATAGGCCTGTGCCTAGGAAGTGTATAATACCTTGGGTCCAGCAAGGAGTGGGGGGCAAACATCGTCATCTTCTTGATTGCCACTTGGCTCATGGCTGTCCCGTACTGTCAAAACAACCTCTTCTTCATTACATACTTCTAGTTGCTTCCCCAAAACTGAGCTGCTCACACAATCCTTTCCCTCTTACCAGCTTGGTGATCCTGATCTCAATGTCATACTCCATGACACGGGTGATCCAACCTACCCTTTTCTCATTCAAATCCTTGTTGAGGAGGAAGTCCTTAACCCCAGCATGTGAGACCAGTAACTAGACCTTGTTGTTTGAGACTAAATGCTTGAATTTCTTCAAGCTTCTGATTACTGCAAGTACATGCTTCTCAATAAAAGAGTACCTCACCTCATAGTCATCTAGGCTTTGACTGAAGAAGGCAATTGGCTGCTCATCATTATCCTTGTTCTGCTGTACCAAAATGGCAGAAATAGTGTCATTACCTCCAAATGCATAGAGGATGAAATCCTTGGAGAAGTCTGGGTTGATGAGAGTTGGTGCTTGAGAGATAGCTTCTTTGATTGCTTCAAAACTCTGCCTTGCCTTCTGCTGTCCACTTGAAAGCCATGCTCTTCTTTAACATTTTGGTGATGGGCTTGACAAGGGCTGCAAAATCTGGGACAAACCTCCGAACAAAGTTTATCCTTCCCAAGAAACTCTGAAGGGCTTTCTTGTGGCTTGGCAATGGTAGTGCTCTTATGGCTTCAACCCTCTCTGGATCAATTGCTAATCCTTCTTTGGAGACAATATGGCCAAGGAGCTTTCCTTCATGTGCAAGAAAGATGCACTTCTTAGGATTCAATGACACTCCAAATCTCCTGCACCTCGTGAAGACTTGCCTCAAATGAGAGAGGTGGTCTGCTGCATTTTTGGAAAAACAGTGATGTCATCAAGATAAATCAGAACCACATTGTTAATCAAACCTTTGAATGCCATGTCCATTTCCCCTTTGGAAGGTAGCACTAGCGTTGGACAGGCCCAAATGGCATTTTTCTGTATGCAAAAGTTCCCCATTTGGTTGTGAAGGCTGTCTTGAACTGATCTTCCTCCTTCACCATAATCTAATTGTAGCCTGAGTAGCCATCAAGTAGTGAGAACCTTTCTGAACCAACTACGACCTGCAATAGTTGCTCCATGGAAGGGAGTGGATAATGATCCTTGAGAGAGGCTCTATTCAAATCTCTGAAGTCGACACACAACCTGATCTCTCCATTCTTCTTTCTGACTGGGACTAAGTTGGCAGCCCAACTTGAGTGTTTGATGGGGAAGATGATCCTTGACTCGATCAGCTTGTCTAATTCTTTCCTCATGAGAGGCTCCATGTGTGGATTTAATGGTCTTTGTTTCTTCCTGACAGGATTAGTATTTGGATCCAATTCGATTGTATGCTGGGCCAGGTTGCGATTGAAACCTTTCAAGTATTCATAGCTCTAAGAAAACACTTCAGGGAACTCTTGACACAGCTATATGAACTCATACCTTTCTTGCTCAGTTGTCATCCTTCCAATTTTCAATGGTTTGTTTTCTTCTACCAAGATGGGTACTGAATCCTCTCCCTTGACTTGAATGTTTGTTTTCTCCTTCCTAAACTAATCATTTGGGTTGAAGATTGAATTCAAATTTATGAGGCCTTTTGGGCAGCTTGTTAGTTTCTCAGGTGCACTACTTGGTTACCATACTGTTGCTCTAATTTTTCTTGATTCTTGGCTGAGAACTCAGCTTCTTCTTGTAAGAAATGGATGATTTGCTGGTCATTTTCAAATACTTGCCAACTGACATTGTTATCTAGCACTGAAGACCTCATAATCACGTGGATATTTGGCTATACCTTGTCTTGTTGAATGCTTTCCACAATGTCAAAGGCTGCCCCTACTACTGCAATCCTGTTAGCAGCTTGATTCTCTTTCCTGGGAATGGATTTGATGCCAAAACCTTCAAAATCTTCCATGAGGTCCCACACCCTGTTCTTGTAGCACTTGAGTAGATCATTCTTGCAGAATGGTGTCCCTTGACCTGATTTACAATCAATTCACTGTCCCCAAAGACTTGCAAGTTCTTTATTTTTTTCTTGATTGCCCAATGCATCCCTTGCACCAAGGCTTCATATTCAGTAGTGTTATTGGAGCATGCAAATTGAAATCTAAAAGCTGAATAGTACCTTACTCCTTGAGGTGAAACAAGCATGGCTCCACCTCCTGCACCTTGTCTACTCCTTGATCCATAAAAATATATCTGCCATACCTCGTTGTCATCCTTGTGGTTTGGCTTGGTGATGCTAGGAATAGGCTGATTTTCTTCGTGTATACAATAGACCCCTAGCTCAGATTCTTCTACTTCTTGATAAGGATCAAAAGTGGGTATCTTGTTTTCCCATTCATCAAGAGTTAGATCCGGGATGCTTCCAACCTTGGTGTCAGCCTCATCAGTGCTTGGGTGATCTTCTTGATCAAATGCTGAGCAATTGGCATTAATCTGACTTGGAGTGTAAGGCTCAATGTGAAAGTTTGCAATAGGTTCAGACCTGATTGTAGCCTTAGTTCCATACCTCGTTCTGAACAACATGTGTGACCAATCAACAGACAAATATCCCCCAATCTTGGCTGTGAAGTCCCTTGAAGAAGCTAATCGCATGCATCTCATTTTGATTTTTAGCTTGTTCCAGTTTGATCTTTGAGTTCTCCCTTTTTGGAGCTATGTATGGGCAGGAGAAAGATTATGGGTTGTTAGGGATTTAATTATAACTGCCTGTGAAATAGTTGCCTATTGATTCATGTTAAACAAGATGAAAATTTGTACAAGTATGGGAGGAAGATGATTGCTTGAGTTCTTGATTTGCTGAGACGACTAGTAGAGGCATGGTTTCGAGTGGAAATGTTACTGTTGATTATTTAGTTAAATAAGCTCACCAATTTGAAGGCATGGTTTCATCACTCTTATGTATTTTTCATTATGAGAAAATGGAAATCCTTATCTGTAAAGAGATAACTTGATCTGAGTTGATAAAAATCATACCGTATACAAGGTATGCGGGTTTGGGTTGCTTGAATTTTTTTTGCTTGTCTAAAGTACTGAAATCATCCCATAAAGTAATAGCAGTGATATTATGAGTAAATCTAGTTTGTAATGGGAAATCGTTCTTGGCATGTCAATGTGACCGTATTATCACTGGTCATTTGCAACGAACGGCGACCGCAACCTTAGTTTTGGGTGCTTATATTCTTTTAAAAAATTGGTCAAGAAACTATATCCCACATAATACTGGTAATCGAAAGGAAATTGATACAGAGTGTGTTCCTGCTTGCAAGCTCCTTTGAGGCGTTCTGACGATGTTCCTTGGAGAACGAATTCCTTTTCATATGTAATGGTTACCACCACTCATTTTTCTGTTACCAGTCTTCTCTCTTGAATGAAGGATGCACCTGCTAGTAGATCGATGAGATGGTTAATTTCACCCATAACTAGTTTTGACAGCTATCTGGTTACCTTAATAAATTGCTCGGTAACAACTTAACCGTAAAATCCTCCTTGTAACTTAAAAATAATAATGTTTTGTAATAAAAGTTTTATTGAATGGAAAATGAAACCCATAGGAATTCTTGGCATTGCGGTGGTAGGTTGGATTGGGGTCCTTCTTGCAATAATTTATTCAAGACTCTCTTGATTATGATTGCAGGGTATAGTTGCAATTTACGTTAACTTGTGTTTGGTACACGTGCTTGGAATATGTGATGGTTTAATTGATCACAAAACAAAAGTTATATAAGATTTTAGGGTCACTTCGGACTTATTGAGCTTAGATTTGATTACGGTATGGATTTGTTGTATTAGTTAGAGGTTAGATAATTAGTTAATATACTAAGTTTCACAATATGCAATATGATTCGAGTTATGACTCCATGCTAGTTTTGCTAGAGCTGATCCGGTACATTTTTGTATATTATTTTTAGTTGTAGGGTCGAGGGAAACTTTCAAGTTGGATAAAAGAATGAAGATTTGGCTTGCTTGATGCATTGATTAATTTGTACCTATTTCTATGAATGTGAAGAGTGTTCTAGCATTTGACTTAAAATGTAGGAAAACCCACATGTGGGAAATTTGAAGGAAATTGCCAGGAAAGTGGAATCCGGGTTCGGGAAGCCGTTTGACCTCCCGACAATTGGAAATGAAATCTTACTTCCCCGGCACTAAACTTGTCGAATGAACTTTAATTTATATTTATTTAATTAAATTACCCTAAGTGATTTTTTTAAAAATTAATTTAATAAAACAAGGAGCAATTAATTATTAAATATTAATTAATTATTTTAATGTATTTTAACGCATTTTAAAGCCTGGTGGGAAGAGTTCTCACCCGAAAATCACGAAACGAAGACCGAAACAATCACAAAAATAAGACGATCGCAAAGAGTCCATTAACCACGCAAGTAACAATTTTCCTCAAAATTTTCTAATTTTTAATTATTTTTTAACAAGTTTGCGAAGTCAAAATTGGCTGAGCAATTGGCATTACTCTGACTTGGAGTGAAGGCTCAATGTGAAAGTTTGCAATAGGTTCCGAACTGATTGTAGCCTTAGTTCCATACTCGTCTGAACAACATGTGTGACCAATCAAAGACAATATCCCCCAATTTGGATGTGAAGTCCTTGCAGAGCTAATACGCATGCATATCATTTTGATTTTGCCTTGTTCCAGTTTGCTCTTTGAGTTCTCCCTTTTTGGAAAGCTAGGTATGGGCAGGAGAAAGATTATGGGTTGTTAGGGATTTAATTATAACTGCTGTGAAATATTTGCCTATTATTCATGTTTAAACAAGATGAAAATTTTGTACAAGTATGGGAGGAAGATGATTGCTTGAGTTCTTGATTTGCTGAGACGACTAGTAGAGGCATGGTTTCGAGTGGAAATGTTTACTGTTGATTATTTAGTTAAATAAGCTCACCAATTTGAAGGCATGGTTTCATCACTCTTATGTATTTTTCATTATGAGAAATGGAAATCCTTATCTGTAACGAGATAACTTGATCTGAGTTGATAAAAATCATACCGTATACAAGGTATGCGGGTTTGGTTGCTTGAATTTTTTTTTGCTTGTCTAAAGTACTGAAATCATCCCATAAAAGTAATAGCAGTGATATATGAGTAAATCTAGTTTTGTAATGGGAAATCGTTCTTGGCATGTCAATGTGACCGTATTATCACTGGTCATTTGCAACGAACGGCGACCGCAACCTTAGTTTTGGGTGCTTATATTCTTTTAAAATTGGTCAAGAAACTATATCCCACATAATACTGTATCGAAAGGAAATTGATTACAGAGTGTGTTCCTGCTTGCAAGCTCCTTTGAGGCGTGTCTGACGATGTTCCTTGGAGAACGAATTCCTTTTCATATGTAATGGTTACCCCACTCATTTTTCTGTTACCAGTCTTCTCTCTTGAATGAAGGATGCACCTGGCTAGTAGATCGATGGAGATGGGTTAATTTCACCCATAACTAGTTTTGACAGCTATCTGGGTTACCTTAATAAATTGCTCGGTAACAACTTAACCGTAAAATCCTCCTTGTAACTTAAAACTAATAATGTTTGTAATAAAAGTTTATTGAATGGAAAATGAAACCCATAGGAATTCTTGGCATTGCGGTGTAGGTTGGATTTGGGTCCTTCTTGCAATAATTTATTCAAGACTCTCTTGATTATGATTGCAGGTATAGTTGCAATTTACGTTAACTTGTGTTTGGTACACGTGCTTGGAATATGTGATGGTTTAATTGATCACAAAACAAAAGTTATATAAGATTTTAGGGTCACTTCGGACTTATTGAGCTTAGATTTGATTACGGTATGGATTTGTTGTATTAGTTAGAGGTTAGATAATTAGTTAATATACTAAGTTTCACAATATGCAATATGATTCGAGTTATGACTCCATGCTAGTTTTGCTAGAGCTGATCCGGTACATTTTTGTATATTATTTTTTAGTTGTAGGGTCGAGGGAAACTTTCAAGTTGATAAAAGAATGAAGATTTTGGCTTGCTTGATGCATTGATTAATTTGTACCTATTTCTATGAATGTGAAGAGTGTTCTAGCATTTGACTTAAAATGTAGGAAAACCCACATGTGGGAAATTTGAAGGAAATTGCCAGGAAAGTGGAAATTCAGGTTCGAGAAGCCAGTTTGGCTTCCCGATAGTTGGAAACGAAAGCTTACTTCCCCAACACTAGAACTTTTCGAATGAAATTTTAATTTATATTTATTTAATTAAATACTCCTTAAGTGATTTTTTTTTAAATTAATTTAATCAAACAAGGAGCAATTAATTAATTAAATATTAATTAATTATTTTAATGTATTTTAATGCGTTTTAAAGCCTGGCGGGAATATTTCTCGCCTGAAAATCATGAAACGAAGACCAAAACGATCAAAAAAATAAGATGATCATGATGAGTCCAATGAACCATGCAAAGTAACACTTTTCAAATTTTCAAATTTTTCTTTTTTTTAAATTATTTTTTAACAATTTTGTGAAGTCAAAATTGGCTGATAACAATTGGCTCTGATTGGGGACAAGGACTTCATGGACACAACAATAGACCCAGAACAAAATAGTCATGAACATGATCACAGAATGATGGGGCACAAAAATGGGGTGACACAAGAGAGGAGACTGAAAAATAGGGAAACAAACAAACCAAAATCCTAATTACCTATGTACATACGGGGAACAACTTGTTTTCAATTCTGGTAATACTTGAGATACTGCCCACTGTAGGGCAAAGGAAAATGAGTTCCATCAGGGTATGCCAAGTAGTAGGTACTCTCTCCACAGAAATGTATTCTTTTTAACAGTCCTAGCCACAATGAGTCAAACTTCCCATGCTTTCCCTTCAGCTCACGCCCTTTATCCCAGAGAAGAACTAAGTCATTGATTTGAAACCGCCTCTCTATATTTTTCTTGTCAAAAAACTTCTTTACCTTGGATTGATGTTCCTTGATCCTGTTGGTCACTTGACTTCTTTGTTCCTCAAGCTTGGTTAGAAACATGACCCTTTTATCTAATGCATTGGCGAAGCATTCATCATCAATTGCCTGAGCTAATTTTAACGCTGGTAGCTCCAATGTGACGGGAATTTGAGCGTCATTTCCATACAGAAGTTGAAATGGAGACATCCTAATTTCCATTTTGGGAGTTATGTTGTCAACCCATAATGCATCATATAACTTTTTGTGCCAAGTTCTTTGATTTTCTTTGACTAACTTGCGCACAATAGTAATGAGGTTTTTGTTGTTGGATTCAGCGTAACCGTTTCCCTGCGGGTAGTAATCTGATGAATGAGACAAAGATATCCCATATCCATAACAAAAACCTATCATCTTTGCAGAAGAAAAATTTGAGGCATTGTCAGTCACGATCTTGTGAGGAATTCCATAACGAACCAATATGTTTTCTTTGATGAAATCACAGATTACTGCAGTAGATGTTTGTTTCACCGGTATAGCTTCTACCCACTTTGTAAAGTAATCAGTGGCGGTGAGCACATGGGTATGACCAGCGCTAGAATTAGGATTCAAGACCTCGATGAAATCTAAACCCCATTGTTGAAAGGGTTCTTCAATGACAACTAGCTTCAAAGGCAGTGCTGCCAACTTTGGTATTCCAACAAATTGTTGACAGGCTTCACATTTGGTCACCCATTTCTGAGCATAAAAAAAACATAGTGGGCTAGTAATAATGTGCTCTCAGAATTTTATGGGCTATTACCGGGCCAGAAAAATGACCGCTGCAAGCATGATTGTGGAAGGCTTCCAACAACATAGGTTGTTGTTCTTTATCAACACATCTAAGGAACATGTCGTCAATTCCTTTCTTGAACAACGTGTTATCCCAAATGACATATCTGGCAGCTCTTAGTTTGATAACTCATTTCTCTTTAGCTGTAAGATTCTCTGGACACTCACCGTATGTGAGGAAGTAGGCAATATCAGAATACCATTCATCCATGGTACTGATAAAAAATACCAATGGTAAATTTTCTTCAACTAGTTCTTCTTCAGAGTTATCTCGTGGTTCATTCTCTGCAATGAGTTGACAGAGTCCTATCCCTCAAACCAACTTGGTAGGCTTGATGTCCAGATCATATTCTTGGATCTTGGAGACCCAATTATCTCTTTTAGATCCTAGTTCCTATTGTGTTAACATTGATTTCACTGTAGTGTCCGGAACTAAGACTTTGGTGTGAGAATTCAACACGTAATACCTGAAGTGTTTCAGGGCTCTTACCACCACATACGCATGTCTCTCAAGAGGAGTGTAATTAAGTTCATGTTTCTTGAATCCCAAACTCATGAATGTGATAGGAGATTCAATCCCCTCTTGATTGTGCTGAGTCAAAATGGTAGAGATTGTGTGTGGCGAAGCATAGCAATAAATTATAAAATACTTCTTAAAATCGGGACACACCAATGCAGGAGATTTTGCAATAGCACCCTTGATTTTCTCAAATGCCTCTCTACCTTCCTTTGACCATTTGAAATATTCTTTTCCTTTCATCATATCAGCAATTTCTTTAGTCAGCTCAACAAAATCTGGCACGAACCTTCTAAAAAAGTTCACCTTTCCAAAGAAGGAGTGGACTCCAGGTTTACTTGTAGGCAGGGAAAGATTCTTTATAGCTTGAACGCATTCAGGATCAATCTTAGTTCCTTCCTTAGAAACAATATGACCTAGGAGTTTACCTTCTGTAACTCCAAACACAATTTTTTTGGATTCAGAGAAATCTTATGAAGTTTACACCTTTGCAAAATTTTCTCTAAATCTCTTAAGTGATCTTCTCACTTCTTTGAGAACACTGTCAAGTCATCTAGGTATATCACAATGATCTTGTCTTTATAATCTGCAAATGCCATATCCACGGCCCTTTGAAAAGTTGCGCTGACATTGATCAAACCGAAGGGCATTTGTCTATACGCGAACGTACCCCAGGGGGTAGTGAATGCGGTTTTATGTTGATCTTCTCTAGCCACTTCAATCTGATTATAGCTAGAGAAACCATCTAGCATAGATAGCATTTCTGATCCAGTTACTACCTGCAGAATATGGTCCATGACTGGCAGTGGGTAGTTATCCTTCAAGGAAGCCTGATTAAGATTGTGGAAATTCATGCAAATCCTAATTTCTCCATTTTTCTTGCGAACCGGTACAATATTAGCTATCCAGGTCGAATGTTGAATAGGAAAAACTATTCGTGCATCTAGCTTCTTTTGAACTTCATGAAATATTTTCCCTGCAATCTTGGGATTATATTGTCTTTGCTTCTTCTTGAATGGAACTACACCAAGCTTCAAGGGTATGGCATGCTCCATTTCCCTGGGTTGGGAAGACTTCAAGTCTTCATATGAATATGCCATGATGTCAGAGTATTTGGTAAGGAAATTTATGAATTTCTTGCGCTCCTCAGGTGAGCAACATTTACCAATATTGATCAGGCGAGGTTTATCCTTGGTGCTAATATTAATTTACTCATAGTCAGCAGAATTTACAGGTCCTGCCTGCTCTTTCTCTTTAATAAACCTATCATGTTTGTCAAAAATTTCTTCAAGTGAAACCAATCCTTTGGGAATTTTATTTCCTTTGAGTTGAATGATGCCATCACCAGGATCTTTGTTCTCAACTCCTTCCTGAATGGGTGAGGTAGTTGATTCGCGAAATGCCGAATCACTTCCTTCAAAGTACAGCTGTTCAAAATTTTCTCTCTTTTCCAAGAAGGCAATAATTTGTTGATCATCATTAAATACTTGCCAATTTTCTGCATTGTCAGGAACACTTGGCCTAAAAACCATTTCAATGGTGTATTTGTCTTGATAAAATTCTGAATGAGGAATCATTAATGATGCTGAGACTGCTAGAGAATCTGCTTTGTCATTCTTTTCATGAGGGACAAATTTAATGGAAAAAGCGTCAAAAAATTCTATTGCATCCCAAAATTTATTTCTGTAGTGTCTCAGACGATCATTCTTTACTTGGAACTAATTTCTTACTTGTTTCACGATCAATTCCGCATCTCTAAAGACTTCCAGATTTTTTATCCCTTTCTCTTCTGTAACTTGGAGGCCAAGGATTAATGCCTCATACTTTGCAGTGTTATTAGTATTTGAAAATTTGATTTTATAGGAAAAAGGAAAAATTTTACCATTTGGAGATATGAGCACCACTCCTGCACCAGAGCCCGTTGAGCAACAACTTCCATCGAACTCAAGAGTCCAGATCTCATTGGAATCTTGGCAAGTGATCTCAGGGGTATGACCTTCTATAGTCATCATATAATTACCCATACTTGAGCCTTGGAAAAGGATCTGTGCACGAGGATCTTCAGTTTTAGTTACCATGAACTTTGCCTGAGCTTCCGGCATAAGTTTCTTCATTTCTCCATTGATAGGAATCATGGCATGAGACCATCCATTTGAATCTCTCCACCCAAATCCCTACAAAATTTCCTGCTCAACAACATTCCATACGAGGTGGGAATATCAGCAACTAAAATAGTTACCTTAACTCGCTTTTGAGGGAATTGGGCTAAAACCATTTGGGCGTCTTTAATCTACCCTATCAGAGGAACTTGCTTGGTTTCCATAGAGTAACATGATCCGAATGTTCTCGTACAAGTCAAACCAAGAGCATGTGCTACTTTTTCCGGCATCACATTATCCGAGGCTCCAGAGTCTATAATGCAATTACTTAACTTGCATCCGTTGATCAAAAAAGACACAAAGAAAGGTTTGATCTTTTCATTTGAAGGTGTAGTGGCTGCCACAATATTTTGAGTTTTCCCATCTTTGGGATTTTTAGAATTCCTTTAGAGGAATGAACAGTAGAGCCACCTTTGATAAACTGGACCAACTTCTCGAGCTGATCCTTGTTGGACTTCAAGTACTCTGTCTGTGACATGGAAATTTTTGTTTTATTGATATGATCAATGATATCAAATTTAGGCAAAGTAATTGCTCTTGAAGTCTTAGATATGAGTTCTTTCGAACTTGATGATGGCACACTTTTGACCTTGGTCTTAGGCTTGGTTGATACGGATGTGGAAGAAGAAGTTTTCTTCGTAGTTGGTTTACTAACTGATTGATCTAACAAAGGCTCTCCTTTCTTTAAGATAGTCTTGACCTTTGAAACCTCAGTATCTCTGGACTCTTTAAGAGCATCCTTTATCTTGGATTCTTTGAGAGTTTCCTTGGAAACCTCTTTATCTCTTGCCTTAGTGGTATCTTGGTCCTTTTTCTGAGAGCATTTGAAAACGACGAAGGATTGACTATTCATATCTTCTATAATTTCTTCATATTCGTCTTCTTCATCAGAATGGTACTCAAAGAAATGATTATTACTTTCTTCCTCAAGATCTTCAACTTTGCAGGTTCATATGTCTCAAAATCAGGCTCTTCCTCATCAACCTTGATGACCTCAATCTCATCATCGCTTTCTTCAATGACATCACATTTGGAATTAGTTGCGGGAGCTGCTTCAATAGCAAGCCTCATTGGAAGCACCTGCAATCCTAGCTTTGTTGGGAACGTATCCTTTTCACAGGATGTCTTTGTAAGGAGTAGGTTTACTACTTTGAGCAACTTGCTTCTTCAAAGCTAGCACATCAATTAGCCAACTTAGTGAGGATAGTTTCTGAAACGTTGGGAGTTTCTTGACTCTTTCCTTTGAGGGAATTTTTCTTGAATTTTCCTGCCATGATTAAGTCATCTTCAATTTCTATGGCCAAAGATTGAGCAAGTTCCAAAGTAAGCCACCCTAGCCCTTCTTAGCTGATAGCACACTTCTGGTTGTTGTGTGTTAATAAAGAAACATTTTTGTCCATCAAGGTTGGGACGAATCCTGGCGGGAACTTTGTTCACCATCTTGTTGAATTTGGCCACGAAATTCCTCATGGGTTCTGTAGGCTCTTTCTTTGCCTGAGATAGTTGGGAAAGAAGAGCATGTTCATCTTATGCCGTTTTGAATTGATTTTCAAACTTATTTTTCATATCATCCCAACTTGTAATACATCCATTGGGAAGATGATGAAACCAATCTGCAGCAATATCATGCAATGTCTCGATGAAGAGACAAATAGCAACATCTTCATATTCTACCGATAAAATAACACATGCAACGAAGAAGGCAGAAATATGATCATTGGTGACGTCTTCCCATCTCTGTCAAACTTGGAAAGAATCTTTCTTAATCCTCGTGGGAGTTCATGTCGAGCAGGTAAGGCCAATGGGCCTATGGCATTTCCCCATGGTACATTGGCTGCCATTGGAGAAAAGGTGGTATGCGAAGGTAAAACAATGTGAGCAAGGACAAGTGCTTGACTGGTAGTGATTCCTTCCTTGCTTGCTCTTTCAGGACTTGATGCAAGGCTTGCAGATCTACGAGGTGTGTTCTTCTTGGGAGGAGATAACTTGAAACCAAATTTTCCTTGAAAGTCAAAAGTGGGGTCAGATCGACCTTTAGCTTTTTCTCCTCACGTAAACCTCTTTCCTTCCAGTTTGGAATATTTATGGTGAAGATATCACTGGCGTGTTCTGACCAGCTCTAGCCTTTTCTCTTTTCTCTCTTTCTTGAGCTATTTGCACCTGAATAACTCTAACAACTCTCGTGCAGCTTTCTCTTCTTCGTTATCTAGTACTGATGCGGTGAGATGAAAATGATGGTTACTTGTGCACTTTTCCCAAATAGCTTGCCTCAAATATGATGATATGTCTTCTTGAGTATCTGCAAAAACAAGATTTGGTTGCAAGATAGGTGGGTTACCTGTAATAGTCATACAACTTATTACCTGGGTGGAAGAGGACCACGTCGGTGAACAACTATCAACACGTGCCCAAGAGGTCTTCTGGCCACAAGTGCGGGTGCTCTTCTTCTAAGGTCTTCGATGTAGATTTCTCTGTCAATGGCTCTATCAATAGCCACAAATTGCTGCAAGCTTTCACGGTTTTCCCAAGCTACTATTCGAAGGTTGGCAGCAATGTCTCCTTGGAAATCTTCGTCGGGCACAAGATTTGGTTGAAGAACTGGAGCTTGTGTAGAGGGGATAGTCATAAAGATTTAACCAAGCACTGGTTAACGATTTCTGATTCCCAAGGGGAGTCACCAAAAACTGTTAGCATATGGATTTGCACGCATGCAAATGACATGCAACAATGTGGGAACAAAGTCCCTCCTCAATGAAGGTGAGGCTGCCTTTATTGAAAACCAAAACTGTATTTACATCTGTACATTCAAAATTGTATGTGGGGGGGGGTTTGGAACATCAATGGAAGAAAAGTGAATGAAGGAAATGGAATAGAAAGAAGGAAATGAGTGGAATGGAATGAACTGAAAGAACATGCAAGAGTTAGGTAAAAACAGAGCCTAATATTGCATGAAGAGGAAAGTTGAATAACCAACACAAATAAAACGGAGTTTGAGTTAGCCAAACAAGAACATGCAAAAGGGAACACACATGAGCAAGTAGATAGTCAGAGCTTGATCACTGTGAACTAGAACAACTGATTACTAATGTTGACAATAAGATCAAAGATAATATTTGCATGCAAGATTCAAACACCTAACATCTAATGAACATAAGAACACCAAATGTTACAAGAGACAATGAATGAGACACAAAGTTCTTATTCTATTAACTCCAAAATGTTTTTCACGAAGAACACAAAGTTTCTTCTTGAAACAAAGCTTGCACAAAAGTATTTTCTTCTCCTCTCTCAAAGTCACCCTTACAAATGAGCCCCTCACTTCCTTTTATAACCCAAAAGTTGGTTACAAAGTAGTTAGGGTTTTAAATGCACATTAAATAGGGCACTTAAGTGACTTTGACTTTTTCAACCAAATTTTTAAAAGGTGACTAAAAATAGAAACCACTTAAGTTAAAGGGTCATTTAAGGAAAAATACATAAATAAAAGAAATGGGTACATGTGGACCCCACTTAAATGACTTGTATGCACACGTAGACATCCTAGTCAGCAATGTGCCACCTAGATTAAGACACCTAGGATCAGTGCCTTATCCATTGGGCCAAGAGTCCACCTATCCTGATCGTACGGGAATGAACTCATTGACTGTGCTCTGCAATCCACCAAATGACAAGAGTGCTGAGCTTGAAACTTGAGCAATTCATCCACCCCTCTATCTGAGCAATATCCTAGTGTGAGAAAATTTGTCTTCATTCGTATTCACATTCACAATTCTCCACATGCTCCGAGTACCTTTCCATGGTGAATTATTCATTTGTCACGAGACCGTAGTCGTTACGCCATCTTGGTTTATCAGAATCCAACTTCTGGTCTTTCCCCATTGAGAAGATCTCCAAGAGCCAAAATTGCAATTCACTGCCTAGAGTTATGTCCTTTGTCTTTGTCACCATCCCAAAGTGTTGATCTCTCAAGCAGAATTCGTGAGAATTAAGAGTCTTGGAAATCCATCTCCTTTGCCCCATTGTGAATGAGTGGTGTTGAAAAATCATCGAAGTGATTTATGAATTCATTGACACACACCTTAGTGTAGTATTTGGTCTTTTTTGGAGTGATGGATTTTAACATTTACGCAATCTCTTCCAAGTTTATCACTATTGGCTTGATGATCCTCTTTCAATTCTTCAGGGTATCATGTAGCTAGGTGGGAACCTCTCCAAGTACCTCATTGTACATGGTTCTCATGTTCGTTGGGAATTGATCTTCATCACGCTAAAGGGGATCACCTTCGGGTGTTGCTGAAATTGGATCCTCTTGTTGTGAGAAAGATGTTGTCGCCATTTTCTCCATTTGTGATGATTCTTCAAATGTAGGTGGGGAAAGAACCGGATCATCAACTTTTGGTTGAGAAGTTGTGACTACTTCCACAAGTTGGGCTGGTATATTTTGAGGTACTTCATCAACGAGTTCCACCTCTAGAAATGGTGTGATATAGATTATAGGTGCTTGCGCATGAACCAATGCTCTGAATTATAGTGTTGAGTTGTTGATTAGGCCTGAAGAATTAGGGCAATCATGCAAAGATCAATGATGACTGGAATGAGAAATTCTCGAGATGTGCTCCTTATTCACTTAGGTGTTTAGACGACTCAACTCATGAATGAGTCCTCAATCGTATCGCTTCTAGCTTGATTGTGAGCTCATGCATTTTCAACTTGAATTCGGAACTCCCATGGCGATCCATGCCCTTTGTGTTGTCTTACCTTCTTTCCAAAACCGAACTCCCTGAGTTCTTCTCTGGCTCAACTCACTTGAATACTGAGCTTAACCCAACATTTTTGAAAAGAATGGTTTTACGACAATGCTCATGTTTCTTCCTTATTATATAACACTTGTAGTAAGAATGTTTTGGCTTTTCCATACTAAGCACAATTGTACCTTCCAAACGATGAGAAAATACCTTTACCGATAAAGACCTAATGTTGCCATGATTATGACCTGTTGAAGATGCTCATATAATTGCAAAGCAAATAGTGCTTCATGAATATTCTGATATGAAATAGATCCACCTCTATGAGATTCCCTTCCATGAGTTACATCGTAAAACCAGTAAGGTCTCAACAGAGAATCTTTGTAATAAACTTCATCAGGTCTCCTGGTAACACTCTCACTATCACTTAATTCATTTTGATAAAAATATCTTGAAGAAAAATCCTTAATTTGAGGATGCATTCAATTCTGAGCAGATAACAACATAGTTGGATGACCTGCTTGTTGGAAGTGCTAAAAAAGGCTTCTACTATACTACAACATGTCTGCTGCCTAGCTAAATACTATTGCAGGCAGTTGCTGTGGATACCCGACAAGAACACACCTGGCAGCACCCAATGAAAGTGGAGGTAACACGCCTACTTCACTAGCTCGTAGCTTCATCTATAACCACCATATCAAACCCATGGGCTAGGTACTGGAATAACTTCCACTATAGCTGCAAAATTTTGCAACAACTAATCACGACTGTGGTCGCGTTTTCTTTCGCGTGGCCTTTCTTTGGCGTGGGAAATTTTAATTCTCTCTTTTAAATGACTGCTGTCTTTTCTTTCTTATTTTCTTTTCTTAAAAACTTTTCTTTCTGACCAATGCGTGGTCTTTACCCTGTTGGCTAGGCGTGGGAGCTAGTTTTCACCTCCATCATGGTCTTTTTTAGACAAAAATAGAAGCTTTTATTTGTCTTTTCCCTGGTTGTGCATGGCCTGTGTGGACAGGTGCGTGGAAGACTATTCTCTTCCTTCCATGTGGTATCTTCAATGCTGGGTGGCTGGACAACTATTCCTTTCCTTTTTTATATTAAAAACTATTCTTTTAATGTGTGGAATTTTTCATGCTTGTGGAAACTGTTCCTCTCTCTTTTTGCATGGGCTTGCTGTGGCTTGCTTCTTTAATGCGTGGAGCTCTTGGAAACTATTCTTGTATTTCTTCTTCGCAATGGCATTAGTTTCTCTTGCATAAGGCTGACAAAATATTATGTCTTCTTGAAGAAAGAAGCAATTGAAAGCTTTACATGACTTTTTCAATGGGTTTGATGGAGGAAGTTACGGGAATTAATCTAACTTCCTCTCTTCCTGGGTAGTGGCTTACGTGCCAGGGGGAAATGGAAAAAGCAACAGGCAATTGCCAACGGGAATGACAAAATGAGTTGGAAATCCCCATCCAATTTCCCCATGTGGGAAATTGGGGAATTTTATGCCCGTTTGCCAATCCATGATTTAGCAATTGGCAGAGGAAAACCCACGTGTGGGAAATTTGAAGGAAATTGCCAGGAAAGTGGAAATCCGGGTTCGGGAAGCCAGTTTGGCCTTCCGACAGTTGGAAACGAAAGCTTACTTCCCCGGCACTAAAACTTGTCGAATGAACTTTTAATTTATATTTATTTAATTAAATACTCCTTAAGTGATTTTAAAAAAAAATAATTTAATAAAACAAGGAGCAATTAATTAATTAAATATTAATTAATTATTTTAATGTATTTTTAACGCATTTTAAGGCCCGGCGTGAAGATTTATAGCCTGAAAATCACGAAACAAAGACCGAAACAATCACAAAAATAAGACGATCGCAAAGAGTCCAATTAACCACGCAAAGTAACAATTTTCAAAATTTTCTAATTTTAAATTATTTTTTAACAATTTTGTGAAGTCAAAATTGGCTGATAACATGTCCTTAAGCATGCTGATGCTTTTCTGTTCAAACTCAAGAACATGGAACTTAGCTAGAAACAGAGAGTGCAAAGCATCATAATCTACTGCAGTTTGATGTGGGTCATACTTTCTATACCAGCTATGTGCGTACCCTTGAAGTGTAGTAAAGAACTAACTCACCTTCCTATATGAAGAGGTGATTCCCTTAGCACACCATAACATTTCACACTTGTGCACATGCTCTATAGCATCTTAAATACCTTTATATTCTGAAAAGTGGAGGGACATATTGTAATAAACTTGTTGAGGTTGATGTAGGGGTTTTTGGGGATGTGTGCCCTGTCCTCCAGGCCTAGAACTAGAACCACCAAAATTATTTCCTCCACCACCAAAACCACCTGATCTCGAACCTCTTGATCCGTCTGATCCTCTAACAATGGGCACCGGATCAGTGGATGTAATTCCTTGCATCCTAATCGTATTACTAAAACGGACTCCATGAGTCTGTAAATATGTAGTACTTCTAGATGTGTTCCCAATGTTCTGCATGCCCACACTCTATCCTAATGATGCGCTAGAAAATATTCCTCCAATCAGGCTTCCAAACAATAAAGATGATGTATGTGTTTCCATAGATGAATGTGTTGTTTAATGTACATCTATATTCAAAGGAAAATGATATCTTCTTCAATCTATTGGATTACCTACACTCTCTTGATGATTAATGTTTACTTCTCGAGATTGAAAACTAGGTATAAGGGTCAGGTCTATAGGTAGGATCAGATGCATGCTTGCAGTCCTTACTCTTTCCTCCTATAAGGTGCTCTCATCATAAGCTAAAGGGGATTATCTACTATGCTTTCCTAAGTGGGGGAGAGTCTAATGCTCTTGCTCTGTGTCTTCTATGCGAGCCTCAAATCCTTCACAAGACATCATCCTCCGTAACTTCAAAGACTCCTCAATATCATGTTGCTTCGGTAATTCCCTCTCCTACGCTTCATTGTACTTAAGACACCTTTATTCTCTCTAACTTTCTAGCACAAGGTATGCCATCTTTCACCACACTTGTTCTTAACCCTGCGTGTGGTGGTATGTTTAGCTAGCCATAGGTAGGTGATCTAAAATCAACACCACCATCAAGATATTAATTTCAAAGGAATAACATGGACGTAAGATCCTCTAGGATCACACAAAAGTTCAAACTCAAAAACTTCCACACAAGAATATGTAGACACAATGTACTCACAATTATAACTGCACACAACGCCAGCCCACTAATGATCTATAGTATACATGCAAGGTTCATCCAAATCAAACAAATTCTAGTAATTTTCCTACGTTTAAAACCTTGGTCTGTAACTCTATATTTTCTTTGATGCATACACTGAAAATCACTCATACAACTCTATTAGAAAGTAGCAAAAGAACATCTCATAGAGTTCATGATATATATTTTCTTCCACCCAACCACACTCATTGAAACCAGGTTCAAAATCATATCTTCACGCAAAGTTTTCTTGTCTGTCAATTACCCAATATTCAATGTCCACAAGAGTCAACTGATATGCCATCATCATGAAACATCATGGTAAACAGTTTGAAAAGAGGTCTTGGCAACGAAACAAAAATGTAGCCTTTATTTTTATACTCAGATGCATAGGTGCATTAACAATTCATCCAGATAGATCTGAACACTCACCCAAAGTTCACAAAACTACCAAGTCCCTCTTTATTACTCTCTTTTCAAAGTGTTAGCATGCATGTTCATAATAACCATAATCAAAATGTATCTCCCGCCAAAATAATCACATTCATGAGCTCAATTTGGAAACACACATAATAAGAAAGCATATTAGATCAGATCACTATTACAATTAGATTTACCATACAATAACCATGAATAGAGACATAAATGACCAAAATCCATCCATAATGACCCATAATATTAATCTATCATAAAACACAGTAACTGAATACATCATACATGTCATCACAAAGTCATGTGCTCAAACATACCAAAACATAACTTTGTTACTACAACCTTAGTCTCTCAAAACACTGCAAATCAATACATATATAGGGGGTGGGAACTTTCCCTTTACCACTCATGTACTCTCAAAATATCTTGCATGCTCAAAATAGCCATGCGCTAACTAAAGAAGCATGTAAGCCTATCCTAATAATAGATCATCTATAATTAAATCCAGATCTAATCCTATTATTAGCTCTAACTCAGCATGACTCTTGATCTTCCACTTATTCCCAAAATAGCCTTCACGTATCCTCGAAGTCTTCATGGCTTGATCCAATGTGTGCTCAGCACTCTTAACCTGTCTTTAGCATGTAAAATGTAAAATGGCTAAGTCTCAAACTATGTCTTTCCTGGGTTCACCCTTCTTTCACCGAACTTCTGCATGTGCCTATGGGCACCCTTCTTGTGTGCCCTGTTCTCATTCACCTTTTATACTTAGGTAATAATTAATTCATTCCACACTACATGACCTTTATGAACACAACTTCAACCAACCCACATAGAATTGCATTCATGGATTTTGAATTGTTTTCACTTTCTCTCTTTCCTATTGCATAAGTAGAATGTTTTACTGGAATAGTGTAATCAGTATAAACTTATTTGCATATGTCAAACCCAAGGAGCATTAGGTAAGTCTTCATTCTGACACTCCAGAAAAAATAATTTTATCCATTGAATAAAAGGATATTTGGAGGTAGAAAAACCACTTGTTGATTGATTGCTTGCCATTTTTGAGTTGTCTAGATCTCCCTTGAGCTATTAAAATCACTACACTAGTGCCTCGCTCTTATACCAATTGTTATAAATCTAGGAACTAAGAGGGGGGTGAATTAGTTCTTATTAAATTTTTTTGCTATTTATAATGCTTAAATTGACCAACCTTGACTATGTTAACCATTAAGAATATGCAAATCCAATCATAAAGAAGAAAGAGAAAAAAACACATGTACACATGAGAAGACCAAATTTAATGTGGGAAATATGTAAGGGACAAAAAACCACTAAAACCAAGAACTAGGCTTAGGAAAAAAATGTCCTGTAAATGTTACATGATTTGATGATTGAGCTTTAACTCAATCTCGAGTTACAACTCCAAAATTTAATTGAGTTTTTACTCATTATTTGACAAGCTTCAAATTTTCTAGAAGCTTCAACTTCCAAATTTAACCAGCAAAATCCAATCTTTTGTAAGCTCCTACTTACAAGGAGGCTTTAATCCCCTATATACTAACTGTAACTTAGAAATTTTATAGATTTTTGGTCACACGTAGTTTGTTGTCTTACAAAATTGATAATGACCTCTAAATTAGATCACTTCTCTTTCAACTCTTCTATTTTAATTTTTCATGGTTTTCAATACATTGGATTTCTCATAGTTTACACATAGCTCTCTCTATAACCTTCCTTACATACAACTCTATGTTATGGATATTCTATGGTTAGTGATCATATTTGAATAATGTGTGTGTGATGAGTTTTATTTACAAATCATATATTTTTAATATTATTATTAATAGAGTTGTCATGATAATACAACTCATTGATAATAATATAGGATTATATTTGTTATACGTAAGAGCAAGAAATGCACTTGAATGCAATATTCTAGGTAGGTTAAGATATATTTGGAATTGGGAAAGATATGTGGGGTGAGGGATGAATCCTATTAGTTAGGAGATCAAATATATATATTCAAAGTAATTTAATAACATCCCGAACGTTTTTAATTTAGCGCAATATTATTTTATTGGGTGTTTTGAGGTGTAATAATCTGGACCAGAAAGATCATCTGGTATCAGGGTAGGACAAGATTTAATGGGCGTTGAAAAAAAGTTTGAAGAGTTTTGTATGGAATGTAATGTATATGCGTGTCATTAACACTCTGGTTTTCTATTCACGTTGGGTTGTGGCAATTTCTTGTGGACTACATTGTGTCTTCACTCCACGTGGTCAAGCCTGGCGTTTATCTTATGCAAACCATGTATTCCCCCACTAATCTTCCAACTCAACGCATTACTTATGTTAAGTAAAATCTTTCATGATTGGAAGCTCCAAAATGCAGATCCAAACCATTATAAGGTTAGTGTTTGCATGCTTTTCATGAAAAGTATTATATTTTTTTGAACACGTAGTTTATTGTAAAAGTATATAATATATATCAGAGTTTTAAAATGATCCTTAGTTATTATTGGTGAGTCATTTATTATTTTGTTTTATTTGGTCTTTATGTTTATCAATTCAAAAAGTCCGTGTCATTTAGTCTTTTGTTTTATTTTTTTCTTTATGTTTATTAATTCAAAAGTCCATATTTGGTTTAATTTTGAGGTCCTTTAAAAGTGAAATATAGTTTTAGTTTTGTATTTGTTTAATATTTTTAAGTTTTTTATTTTTTATTTAGTTTTTATAAAACTATATTTTTTATAGTCTAATCATTGTCATTATTTAATTGTAATAAAAATTAATTAAGTATTTCTCTTATAATTGTTTATTGTTTATAGGTTTGTTATCACCTTTTTGTCATCATTTTCGAGAGTGTAAGAGTTATGGTAAAAGACTCAAATTTCATTAAAAGTATTGTCAAGTCTTTTATTTGTAAAATTGTGTCATTGTAAAAGTCCAAATAATAATAATAATAATAATAATAATAATAATTTTCTACATTACGCTTGGACGCATTTTCGCTTGTACGCGACGTCCAACTTGGGGGGTATTTTTTAGCCTCGTGATCAAATCCAGCTAAGTCAGTAGTGAAAACGATGGAGGAAGAAGTAAATGGAGAAAGGAGGTTAATCAGTGACCTCTCACCAGTCGCAAGCGATGGGGCCACACAATGAATTTGTGGCATTTACTTTTGTTATGTGTTTAATTTTTATTGTGTGATGTAATAAGAACATATGATTTATTCCTATTCGCTCTTGTAATAAGTGAGCTCCTGCATAAGTGATATTCGTTGTATTTTCCCTTGAATGTAAACTATGGTGGTGGGGAAACATATACGCTGCTATGGAGTGTTTGGTGGTCCACTAGAAAACCAATTTGAGAGTTTGTGAATCTCTTAGAAAATTACAAATAGAGTGGTTAATGGTTCCACTAGAAAACCTATTAGATTTGATGGTACTATTTCAAAACCATCGTATCATGAGTAGGTACTAGACATAACTCATCCATGTTCGCACTCTACACTCAAAAATAAATCTACACTCAAAAATAAATCTACACTCGACAACAACGTTTACATGCTTAAAAATTGAGCTTAAATGGACAGGAAAAAATGAATTTTGATGTTTCAAGTTTTGTGGTTCTTCACATGACCATTCTTCCTACTGATAGGGGAACTCAAGGAACTTGGAGTTTACAAGTTAATAGATTACACTTCTTCAACTACTCCATGCAACTGACTTTTAAGATTCTCCATGAGATCATTCACTTCGAATATGTATGCTTCATGTTTTAAGTCTTTTGAGCTTCTTCATAGAGTTCCACTCGAATTCTATCACTGACTGTTCCTCATAGAATTTCCCGACTGAGAAAAACTTATGTCATGAATATATCTTTTTTTTGAGATGAAATAGCCTCATTTATTTTGAAACACATCCACAATCCTTAGATAGATTTATGCTCAAAATTTTAGACAATTTCATTTGTGCAATCTTGAGATTCGAAGGTTTTTGTCATACCAAGCTTACACAATCACCACCATTGTCGCACTTCAGAAATTCTTAGTCCTTTGGTTTCATTCGCCATACATGTGTCGCTATCTGATTTGTCTTCAGAGATTGCCAACATTCATATAGTTAGCCATGTCACTTTCTCCAAGTGTCACCTTGTGATAAGCTGAAAGACCCAACAATCTATCAAACTTGGCTCGTTCCAGGGTGTTCGCGTCCGTCTGGAGCCATCTCTCAAAACTATGGAAAAATTCTACCATGTTTCCACTTTTGGATGTCAGATCATCTCCAAGTGGTGACCTTTTCTTAGTCCACCCATTTATGCCTTCTGGTAATGTACCTTTTGTATTGGGTGCATACCACTTGTGAAGTTATATCCAATAAGAATGCTCCATGCATTTCACACTTGTTAGGATTCTCTTATTGCGAAGTTAAAACCAATCAAACAGCTCCACGTACCTTTTTGATGTCCGTCTTTTTTGAACCTCCACTAGCCATTGCAACACATAATCTAATAGGGACGCTCCATGTTCCTTCACAAATATTGTAATTTTTGACCAATACAACACATTCTCCAATAGGGAAGATCCAAGTACCTTCACAAATATTTCAATGTCTGACCAATGTGAAACATGCTCTAATAGGGAAGCTCCATGTACTCCACGTACCTCCATGATATAAGACTTTCCATAATGTAAACCTTGAACCAATCAAGAGGCTCCACGTATCTTAGATTTGTAATTATAATTGTTGGGAATCCTCTAAATTCCTTCATCTTACCTAGAATTATGACACATAACATGTCCCTTCACCATTGAGATTTTTCCACTTGTCCTCTTAACTTTTCAACCTTGCCTGGACATGAAAAGTTATGATATTTAGTTAATTCCATGAACCTTATGTCCTTCGGGTGTATCTTCCTAAGAAATTTCTAGAAAACTGACACATCTTTGTTATTATTTTCTTTGATCTTCTCCGTGTGTCTTATCTAGCATTGGCCATATATCCCTAATTTTGACTGTGTCTACTTGTTGGCATTTGACATGGCCTACAAAAATTTGAATGACCATAATTTCCTCCAGAGAGCTCCAAATTGTGCAAACTTGGACACGTTGGAAAGGTCTTCTTGAGTTATCAACAACCCATACCTTCACAACCTAAAAAATTTCTTGCATAAGCTAGAATAAGTTATTTAAACCTTCAAAGTCTGTCAATTTCACTGTACGAGTCGTAGCATTCTGAAACTATCCTATAAATGTCGATGGATCAAGGAAACAACCTGAAATCACAACACATAACTGACAGACACCTATCTACATGACATTTCTCTCCACATCACTCCTGCTTTTCCATCAAAGCTATGTGAAATCAATAACGACACCAACCAATGCATTAGGGTTCAACAACCTATTATTAGGAAGTTCATGTGTGCTGAAGGGCAAGTCCCCATCCCTCTAAATACTTGGTTTAAGATTGGTTATTGTACCACCATTGAGATCACCATTGTGTTAGTATGATGTTGTTCTGATATAGTTAGTAAAAATGAATCTCTGAGCACTTGTATTGGATATTATGTATCAACTTCCTACTATGTAGATTATTTATGTGAATTAATGGATCCTTGTGGTTGGATTATGATCATTCATGTGCCTGAATATGGAAATGTGTTCTTAGATTTGGTCTTAGTCATGGTTATCTAATATGTTTCCTTATTATGTGTATTTCCATGCTATGATGACTGCAATGGTTTACTGTGCTTGATTGAATACCATTGTGAACATGTATACTAACACAAAAAAATACAAAAGAAGGACCTGGTAGCTACGCATGCTTTGGGTGAGCATTCATATTTGATTGAATGAGGTGCCATTGCACATAAAATTTGAGTGAGTAAATAGAATTATACATATTTCGTGATTACATTCACAAAATAATTGAGGACTATATTGATGACATACTCACCAAATTAAAGCATCATGTTGACCATGACTAAGATCTTCACACACTCTTCACATGATTAAGACAATATAATGTAATACTCAACCCTGAAAAATGTGTCGTTAGTGTCACTATTAGGAAACTATAAGGATATATTACATCACGATGGGGTATTGAAATTGACCCACAAAATATCCATGGTATTATAGATATACCTCTACCCTGTAACCTCCACCAGTTGTGTTCATTGCAAGGAAAAATCCAAGCCATCTGCTAATTCATTACATAACTTATTGATAAAACTCAACCATTTACCTGATTGATGAATAAATATACTTTGTATGGGATGAGAGGTGTTAACAAGCTTTTGATGTCAGTAAGTCTTATTTTCTCAACCCACCAGTTTTGACACCTCCAGTCCTAGGGTGACCATTTATTTTATACATATTTGCCACCTTTCATGCATTAGGTGCCTTACTTGCATAACATGATGATGACCATTGAGAATGTGTTGTCTTTCATATCAGTTGTATGTTTATATCATATGAGCACAATTACAGTTACATTGAGAAAATTTTCTTAGGACTCATTTTTTACACAGACAAGCTTCATCGCTACATGATACATGTATAAATTCATGTCTTTACTAAGGTATACCCATTATGGAACTTTCTCTCATGAACACATTTATTCAATCAATCTCAAGTTTACTTCACAAAAATTGATAAATGGGCAAGTCATCGCTAATAAGCTTGTCACAACCCCTTTAGATGGCCCTTCACCTGTTTACGATTATTTTTGATATGAATATACTATTTAAAACATTGAATCATAGGTTTGGACTATGTATTTTGATGGTTCTTATTGCACTACTAGAGTTGGGGCTGAAATTATTCTCATCACGTCATGTTGCGATCCCATGCCCTTTTCTTATTGCTTAAGCTTTTTGTGCACAAATAAAATTGTTGAATATGAAGCACTAACACTTGGCCTATTAGCAGCCCATACCCTCTAAATACACTATCTTCACATTTTTGGATATTTCTAGCTCTGTTAGGAATAAAACTTAGCTTAATTCATCATTAGTAAATATTTGAATAAATGTAATAAGTTAAAGTATTTAATTCAAATAAGTCAAAATTATGTCAATAGGTATTAGTTATCCTTAGTTGTTAGTAAACTAAGTGATATTGTTCTCATCCCTATGTTTGTGAAATCATGTTCTATCTTGCATATTTTTTTCCTAGATGATTTCCATGAGGGGAAATAGGGGCAGTTAGGGGCAATATGCTTTTCTTTCATATTTACTCAAATTAGATGATTTGTTTCTATACGTACCCAAAATTGTAGGGTACTGTACCACCAGAACGATATTACACATGCCCCAATGATGATACAGGTTGCCTCACAAGGTGTTCAAAATCCAGGAAAGCTCGCCAAGTGTATGTTAGCATCCTCAACAACTTGTTTAAGCTTTGTGTACCTTGCTTTATCCTCTGCCTTTCTTTTTCTAATGCTTTTTGACCTTCAGTGATGAAACTACGCCGCCTTGCCAGGGCGGCGATCCTTCACGCGTTTTCCAGCATGCTCCTTTGATCGCGACTTGCATAATTTTTCAAAATTTACCAACTTTTCTCAACTGCCGTAGCTCGTATTAATGTTTTATGTTCCCTGGAATAGTGTTTCTTCATTGTTTAATGGTAAAAGAGTTCTAATAGGAATTACCTTTGGGTGAATGTGAAATCTATAAATAGCAAGCTTGTTTTCAAGTAAATGGCCCCTCAACTTCTCATTTATATTGTTTATTCTTTAAATTTCTTGCTTAGAACTCATTTTGTTTTCATGTTTGCATATGTGCTAGTTTTTCCTTTTTTATTAGAATCCATTCGATCTTCTTGCTCCAGTATTGTTCATTACTATTCATACAAATTAGTTTATAGCAGAGTAGTTTCATTTGTAGATTGAATCCATTAGAGTTGCAGGTTGTGTTCTTCACAGAAGGTAGATTCTAGAATCTCTTGGTACACTTGCGTTGTATTCCCGCAATGAATCCCGCTAGGAATTACATACGCCAAGCTTTGTCACTTGCGTTGTCCCTCTCCTACTGGCATTATATTCGGTCTATATCCAAAGCTACCATTATTCAAATACCTTCTTCTGTTTATGCTAGCATATACACGCTCTTCTGGATTCACGTGAACACAAAGGAACGAGGAGATCATTTTGAGGGGACAAAGTCATACACTACTAGATTCACCACTGTTCTGCAAATTCTAGGTTTTATCTGTCAAAGTTCTAGTTAAAACATATCAAATAGAGTAGTGAATTATTTCATTTCAGTTAAATTTCACTTTCGATATTACCTGGGAAGCTGTGGGGATTGATAGTTTCTCAGAAACTATGATTCATTCCTCACTTCTGAGGTAGGATTGAGAATCTTTTAATTATGTTAATCAGCTATCTAGTTATTTAGGATAAACTCACAACTGCACAGGCAAGTAGCTACACCAGGCTACCTTGCTTGTTTTAAATTTTGTTATTAGATTAGTTGTCATTTTCTGAATATATTAGATTAGTTGCTCTTTCAATTATTATTCAAAATTCTATCAAAAATACAAAAAATAGAGGAATATATATATGTTGTAGATATATCTTGCATAATTAGTTTATTTTGTTTCAGTTAGGTTTATATTGATCTTGTATGACAATCACGGGACCTAGGGAGCCCAGGGAATACACTTTTGAGCCAATCATGCCTCAACCCAATCTTGTTGTAGCATTAACTGACATAGACCAAAATATCAGAATTCAGGTCTTTCGAACAACAACAGACCTACAAGAAATCAACACATAACTAAGAGGATTAAACATAGAAGATGACAAAGCACACACATTCTGGTCAAATCAGCCAAATTATAGATTGCCTTGATAGATATCTATATGACTATAGAAGGACCTAAAAGAGAGTAATCATTCGGTTGTGATCCACTAGTCCCAAAGCCAGATGCAGGAGACCTCCTCATTGATATAGACACTAGCTTACGTATCTAAGTTGCTAGAACACCTGTTAGGTACTCCGAGAAAATCGTGCAACTTCTAGTTCTAAACATAGAGAACGAAAAGGCATACGATTACTAGATACTCAGAATTAGGGGTTGACTCTTCATATGACCATAGGAGGTCCACAACAACCATGAACTTATGATTGTCATCCATAGGTCCCACAACCCAACGGGCCTACAAATCAACCAAATATTGACACCAGCTTGCGAATGTTGGTGTTTAGGTCTTCTTCACTTCCACCAGACATCATCACACAACTATCATTATTAAACGTAGTAGCTAACCAAGCTAAAGATCTATGGACTAGGCTAGAGAATCGTCCATAAAGTACCAAAAGATCCACTACACATTTAACCATTCCATTTTCATGACCTTGTCAGGAGATATATACGAAGCACCCATAGGTCATCTTCCACGTATTCCACAACTGCATAGATCAGAATCATGGAAGAGCTTGATATTGATTAGAGCCTTCGAGAAGCTATCCTCGCCAAACGATCTATCACACCATTCAGGTTAGGAGGTCCTTCTTTGCCTTAGATTCATAGATCCCACTATTGCGTGTTGAAGACATAAGATTACCTAACTAGTTTATCTACACCCCACGTGTATTCCATCCCCACCGGCTATCTCGGCATGACCTCGGGAGGTCGGGTGTGAGGAAGAGTTACTTGTAGATTCCCATGCTCGCATGTCACTTTTCCATCATACAAAATTGGTGAACCTGACGTGAAAACCTTCTGGTTCAAATTTCTACTTGTTCTTCTAATTATTACTTTTCATCTTTCTACCTCATTAGCCTTCACATCAGCTTCACCAAAAAAAATTGGTGAACCCAACGTGAACTTTCCTACCTTCTGGTTCTAAGTCTTATTTCTACTTGTTCTTCCAATTAGTTTACTTTTCGTCTTTTCCACCTCATTATCCTTCACATCAGCTTCACCAACAAAATTGGTGAACTTGATGTGACTCAAATTAATATTCCTCTTTTTGTTTTATTTTCTTTCATCCACCTTCGCTCTTTCCCATTATTTTGCGGGTATTCATATACCCCCCCAAATATGTCGGTATATGATGCATATGGTAGACCTCTCCTAGGTCTTGAAGCATACTATGATCAATTAAATAGACAACCATCACCCTCGCTCTCAGCATGGGGTGACAAACTATTCAACTAACTAATTTTTCAACACAAAATCCACCTCAAAGGACTAGATATAGTTCTTCTTTCCAAATGAAAGGAGTTGGATCAGCTCACTCAAATGCAACAACCAGAGCCTTCAGGCTCAAACAACATGATGCTCACTAGAGAATCTAGTTCATCTCCTTGGGTGTTGCTTAGACCACAAATTAGTAGACAGTTAGATCCATATCTATTTTTAGATGATGAATACTTAGCACATTATGCTAGGAGTGAACAATGCTCTCAAAATATGTACCCACCTATAGGAGGTTTGCAAACACAACCCGAGGTCTCGTTCCAAGAAAACACCCCCATTCCTCCACCTATAGGAAATGCCCTCGGTGAAACTTGGTAGGGCACCAATTAATTCATAGTAGGGTACCATATGCCTATACAACCTCAAGATATACAACAAATGCCACTAAGGAAAAATACCATGTCTTCACCAAATGAGGTCATCTCAGCCTTAGTTGAGAAGGTTAGAGGGTTGGAACTTGCTCAAGCAAGTCAAAATTCACAGTTCATGCAAGAAGGAACTTCCAATCCTCCACATCATCCTAGCCAAGTAGACCTCCTCACAGGAATAGGCACGTTGGGCATGCCTCCTCAGTACTTACAACAAACGCCAACTAGAACCATGTTTTTCTAACACCGCTCCAGTTGAGAATATAATACCTCCCAGTTTAGTACAAAACAACCCATTCCCGAGCAATGCTCCTCCATACTTAAACATGTATTCCAAATCACCATAGGGAGATATGTTCTCTTCTCCTGGTATGTTTTCTCAACCACAGGGATTTCCTTATGTCCCTGCAAATACATATGCTATGCCATATCAACAACCCATTCCACCTCCACCCCCCTCAGCAAACACCATCAATGGTCAAAACCTATGCAATAGGGACTTATTCAGAATATTTGAAAGAACCTTTAGACTTCACTATATGAAGTATCATGCTTCTAAGACCTCTCCCCAATCTACCCAAGTACAAAGGAGAGGGAGACCTGAATGCACATATTAAGGCCTATGCCACAACCATTCGAGAACTGCTCCCTTGGGATGGAGTTGTTGCTAAAATATTCCCTAAAACTTTAGAGGTATCACCCTCGATTGGTATTACAGAATACTTGAAGCCTTAATACATTCATTTAAACAACTCGTTTCAGATTTCATCAAGGCGTTCGACATGAACAAATTGTTGAGAATAGGAATCAGGGAATTCTTTGCATATTAAACAAGAACACAATGAATCTGTTGCTCATTTCATCCAAAGATGGCGTACAATCCTCTATTCTTCAGCAAGTGCTCCAAAACATGGATCAGATGGAACTATGTGATTTATTCCTTCATTCTCTCAGTAGAGAGATAAAGGAAGAAGTCCAGAAGTTCCCACTAAGAACTTATGATGAAGTGCTCGAGAGTGCTCTCTCTGAATAGATCAAGCTGCAATAGATAGTGGTCGCAAGACATATGGAACAAATGGGAGGTTAATCATCCCCAACCAAAACACTACGACTTATCCTACTACCACAAATGCCAATCAAGGACCTAAAATCCTTAACAAAAACCACAGAGTGACAAAAAATGGAGTGACTGACCAAACTAAAAAAGAAAACATTGTAAATGTTCCACCACCAGTTAACAATCAACGAAACAACAATTTTACCCCAACAATCAATGTGGTGGATTTTAATCATCCCCAATGACGACAACAACAACAACAACAACGGAAGATCCAGACACAGGGTCCAAGTCAAAACTCAATTGGATATCAAAACCAAAACCAAAGGCAACAAATGCAAAACTTTAATCCTAATAGTCAACAGTTTAATCAGAGTTTTGGACCACAACACGTGCCAAACCAACAACCTAGGAGTTATAATCCCAACTCGTATTGTGGTTTCCACAAAATTTGAGGCCATGACACTAGGACTTGCCGTGATTACAATAAGTTCATGCAACATTTTCCAGAAGAACAAAGACAACTCTTCATAGATATGTTCTTAACAGATTCTGTGACACCTATGCCAAATACTTTCACAGGGGCAGTTTCCCCTCAAAATGCACCTCTTAAGATCTTCAATGATCCACTTCCAAATCAAAATAACAATAATAAATTAAATCCAAATGGGATGAACAAAGGTGTAATGATAGGAAATAATGATCATGAAGCCTCAACTTCACTAAATCCACCTGTCGCACCACAATTAGGAAATCAGCCACGAACCAAGATAGTTAGTCTAGTGGAGTTAGATACTGAGCTGCACGTAGAAGCCATAACAAGAGCACGTAAGAATATTCTTCTCAACCAAATCCAATCTATCCACTAGAGCCAGATAACATTCAACAAATGTGGGTAAAACCCATAGGTGCTTATGATTTAATTAATGACTTAACAAAGACCTTCTCTCACATCTCCTTTTTGGACTTATTAAAAAATTCTCCTACCCATAGGGCTGCTCTTTTAGAAGCACTAGGTCTAGGTCATTTAATTAACATCACTCCACCTCCCGAAACACAAGTAAACCATATAGAATTTGATATCCACCCTCCAGGGCAGCCAGATAGGGATACTGAGTTTATATTCGACATAAACAAAATGCCAACAGATGCTGAAATTACACATAGAGGTGATCCGGCCTTGCATTTATAGGTGTGGGTTTACAATAATTACGTTAAACACACAATGGTTGATGATGGGGCAGTAGTTAACATTGTCCCCTTCTCTTTCCTTCAAAAGCTAGGATATGGAGAAACAAACTATTCCACAACAAGAAATACGCTAAGAGGTTATGACATCCTTAAAGCTACTTCAATTGGGACTATAATACTACCAGTCACCTTAGGACCCAAGAGCAATCCTCACCGAGTTTTATATCATAGATTGGGAAACCAACTATAATATGATCCTCGGTCGACCATGGATACATCGCATGAAAGCAATCCCTTCTACGTTATTCTAGGAAATAAGATTCTTACACCTAGGAAAGATATTCGTAGAAAAAGGTGACCCAAAACCATTCAACATACACCTAACAGACCTGAAGAAAATACTAGGCATTCACTCTGAGTTTGATCTCCCAACAAACCAACATAACAAACCAATTGACTCAAAAATGGAAGAAAATTTAATACCTACAACATAACTAGAAATTACAAACCTAGTCAAGGGCATCCCAACCCTCAAGGATGAAGCTAATGATTGTAGAAACAGTGTCATTAGGAACTACTCTTGAAAAAAATTGTTGAGAGTTACTGGAACAAGATCTACCAATTTTCCTACCATTGGATTCCATAGGTATGGGATGTACCCTAGGACTTGGTTCTCTTCCAGAAAAGGAGCTTTGCATGGTAGAAGTAACCGAAATAGAGGAAACAGATGCAAAGAATGCCCCAGCATCCATTTTCCCTAGTAAATATTGGACTCTCTGCTTTGATGGAGCTAGATGTTGCTATGAAGCCATGGTAGGTGTGATATTTACTTCTCCTAAGGGAAATATCCTACCTTTCACTTTTTAAGTTAAACTTTGAATGTACAAACAATGGTGCTGAGTACGAAAGCCCCCCTCCTTGGCCTCCTCATAGCCAAAAGGATCGGTGTTAATGAAATCAGAGTGTTAGGAGACTTGAAATTAGTTACAAACCAAGTCTCTGAAGTATATGAGACCTAGAGCTGAGCACTTACAGCTCTATAAAACTGCGGTTTTATATCTAAGCAAAGGATTCGAACTTCATATCCATTGAGGCAATCCCATGAGAACAGAACCTTCTCGTAGATTCAATAGCAACCTCAGCTTCGTGTTTTACCCCAAGTAATGAGTTGGAAGATACAAGTTTCAAGGTATCACTTCATACTGAACCATTGGTGAAGAAAATGTCAACAAACCCTCTTCTAACACATACAACTGAGAATGAATCTTCTATCTTACATCATGTTGACAGTGATAAAGTCACTCTTGAATATCTAAATGCCTATGTAAAGCTACACCTTGCTCACCCTATAGTTGATCTTTCCCTAATACCACACTCCTCTTCCTACTTTGGAAATCCCATGGTAGAGTCTCCTCCACAGAAGGATCTTGATATCTACGAGATAGAAAACCGAGAAAGCTTGGAACTACCTCCAGCCCCACCTAAATTTGAAGAAGGTAACACTTCTTTGATAGAAGAAACCATTGATATAAACATTGGAACAGAGGAAGAACCAAGAATTTTGAAGTTGGGATCCTCGCTAACTCTGGAAGAAATAGAAATACACACCCAAATCCTCAAAAAACATCAAAAGGGTTTTGCATTTAATTATAAAGAAATGAAGGGTATCGCACCACAAGTTGCGGTACATAATCTTTTCACTAAACCAGATGTGAAGCCAATTAAACAGAAGTCAAGACCAATGAAGCCAAAAGTGGCTCTCATGGTAAAAGAGGAAGTAGTAAAACTTCTCCAAGTAGGATTCATCAAGCCCGTTGACTATTCACAATGGGTGTCTAATATCGTTCCCATCCTCAAAAATGAATGGGAAGATACACATTTGTATAGACTTTCAGGATATTAACAAAGCTTGTCCCAAGGATGATTTCCCATTACCATCCATTGACGTTATCATTGATGCAACAACTGGATTTGAACTGTTGTCCCTCATGGATGGGTTCTTAGGGTACAATCAGGATTAAAATATTTGAACAAGATCAAGCCAAAACCAAATTTATAACTCCCTGGGGAACTTATTGTTATGCTGTCATGCCATTTGGTCTTAAGAATGCCGTTGCTACGTATCAGTGGGAAATGACTTATATATTCCATGATCTTATCCATAAAATTGTGGAATCATATGTGGATGACTTGTTGGCCAAGGCCAAGAAACGTTGTGATCATCCAGAAGTGCTCCATATCATCCTCTCATGACTAATTGAGTATGGTGTCACATTAAACCCAGAGAAGCGTGTGTTCGGTGTAACAGGAGGCAAACTTCTAGGATACATTATATCCTCATGAGGGATTGATGTTGATCGGCGCCAAAATATGGGCTGTTCTCAAAAATGATCCCACCTTCAGACGAGTCTAGAATCAGGTCATTTCTTGGGAAACTCGGTGCAATCCGAAGGTTCATCCCAGATTTAAGCTTTTCATTCATCTAATCAACAATCTACTCAAGAAAGATTATAGTGTCGATTGGACTGAAGATTTCAATGAGGCCTTCAAAGTAGTTAAGCGCTTCTTGTTGTCACCACCCACGCTAATGCCTCCCAAGCCAGACCGCCCTTTGATCCTATACTCACGAGCCACTCATGTCTCGCTGGCCTGCATGCTGGCTCAAGAAGATGATGATAAAAATGAGAACGTGCACAATCTATTTCATTAGCCCGAACATTGCTTGATTATGAAACAACGTTACACACAGGAAGAGAGAGAATGCCTTGCCATAATTTTTACAACAAAAGTGTTTGAGACATTACATGTTAAACCAGGAAACAAGGGTCATTGTAAAGACAGACCATTTACGAACATTTCTCACACAAGGATCTTTATCTAAAAAGGATGGCCATTTCATAACCCTAATGGGAGAATTTGAGTTAACATTCGTAAACCAAAAATCTGTTAAAGGACAAATCATTGTAGACTGGTTAGCTGACAATCCACTAGATGGAGGCAAGCTGGTAGATCTAGACTTTCCCGATGAATGTGTATACTTTGTTGAAACCAGACCCCCCATTTCTACATGTCCCTGGTTTACTGATATCATCAATTTTATCATGGACCATACATACCTGAAAAGTACCACGTCACAACAAAGAAGGTGGTTACGCATTATTACCACTAAATATGTTGTTTTAGACCAAGTGCTCTATCGCAGAGCCTTCGACGGACATGCTTCTAAGATGCGTCAACATAGAAGAATCCAAGAGGATTCTTCATGAATCCCATAGTGGGATATGTGGGGGGCCACTTTGGTGGTCACGCCACCACTCACAAAATACATCAGATGGGCTATTTTTGGCCCACTCTCGAACATGACGCAAGTGGAATTTGTACGTAAGTGCCACAAATGTCAAGAATTCTCTCACGAGATTCACATGCCAGCATAATCCCTGCAACCAATAGTGACTCTGTGGCCCTTCTCCACTTGGGGTCTAGACTTAATAGGGAAATTCTCTCCCTCATCAACCGATGGCCATAATTTTATAATCACAGCCACAAAATATTTTACCAAATGGGTGGAGGCCATGCCTCTCACCACTGTACCAGGTTCAGTGATTGCCAAATTCATTTTGAACCAAATTATCTGTAGGTATGGTGTCCCACAAGTCATTATCTCAGATAATGTCACATCCTTTAAGAATGACGAGGTTCATGAGTTATGTAGCAAGTTCAAGATAAACCATCACATAACCTCTCTTTACTACCCTCAAGCCAATGGGTAGGCTGAAGCGAAAAACAAAACGTTGAAAGTTATTCTCCTCAAAATAGTAAAGGAAAACAAACGTGAGATTGGCATTTAAAACTATATCTAGCCTTGTGGGCCCACCGAACCTCAATAAGAACACCAACAGGAGCAAACTCCTTTCTCGCTGGTATTCAAGAGCAGAAGTAGTTTCTCCCACTTGAGGTTGAAATACCAAGTCTCTAGCATCTCATTACAAGGGATTCTGAGATGAAGAAGCTTACAGGGAGGCATGCCTCTCTCAACTAGAAAGCCTTGACGAGGCCAGGTTAAATGCTGAACAATGGCATAGAGCCTATGCTGACCGGATGTACCGGAAGTATAACAAAAAATTCTATGAGTCAGAAATATATGAAGGAGATCTAGTTCTAAGACTAGACAGCCGGATCGATAAGAAAACTGGCGAAGGAAGAAATTTCTGGCCCAAATGGTTGGGCCCATACCGAGTCATGAAGGACTATGGAAATGGTGCGTATCTCTTGTGCACACTAGAAGGTGAGGAATTTGGTGAAACTGTCAATTCCTTGCACCTTAAGTGGTTTTACGCATAAAATGTCAAAGTCATTGCTAGTACATTATAGCTACCTACATTGCATTAGTCTTTTAGCTGCTTCATTCTATCCATTTCGTAAAAATGATAGTTCAGGAGCTTACTCTTAAAAAACTGTTACAAATTTATGAAGATATTGTCCAAAATATTCATATCACATCTCTTCAAACATCATCAAATATTTTCAAATCTTCTCATCAATTTCGATAGACAAACATTGATGGAAACCATACCAAGACCTACATACTTGGCTTTGCTCTTTCTTTCTACTAGGTGAAAGTTGTCCTTAGCCTACGGTCTGTTCTGGAAGCTTCTTGGTGTCACATCTATCCCTCTTAAAATCTCTTGGAACTGAAAGGATATCCCAAAGTCTTAGATCAGAAATGTCAAAATCAAATGAAATCAAAAGCACCAAGACAAACAAAATATTTTATTTTACACACTTCTTTACCCCATCAACCTTCAGTGATAAGCCCACATCTCTTACCGGTGATGTGAGGTTGGGAAAGGAAATAAGTGCCCTTACTCACCTGTATCTTGCCTTTGGTGACAAACCCATGCTTCTTACTAGTGGCAGTGAGGCAGGGTGTGGGGGGTCCATTCACACAAACTAACAAATCTTGGTATGCTAAAAACACAAGTCAAATTATGTTAAGAGAAAGAAAATATCCAAATATCCAAATTCCAAAGAGATCAAATCCTCAAAACCAGATTTTGTCAACCAGGTTGCCATTTATGAATCTAAGTCTAGATAAACTAAAAAGTAAGTGGCCTTCTAAGCTTGGTAGTAGTTCTGAGTAGGGTGGGTGTGTAGGTCCAAATTTGGTTCTTGTTCTTGGTTTGTCTGTCTCTCATCATTCCATTCAATCAAACTCATACAACTTGTGCCCTTCCTAATTCTTGGTGTTGAGCCCTCGCGTCTTACTAGTTGCATGGATTTGGGATTGGGACAAGTTCATCTCTTTATCACTATGCATTCATCACATTTTTCCAATATAAGAAGGAATTACAAACATTTCCCAAAGAGTTCAAAAGTTCAGTACTACCATATGTTAGTATCATCTCATATCAGCATTACAAAAACATATAGAGTAAAACATTCTATTTACTATCATTTGTTGTCCATTGCATACATTCTAGAAACATGAAAAGAAAATATTCTAAAAATATCTAAAAACACATTTAGAAAATGAGTCACAAAATTCAAGATACCAAGAGTCTAGATCCAAAGATATATATATATATATATACAAATCAGGTTTCATATACAATGCCATCATGCACTAGGCATGGTCAAAATGTTCAATGAGCCCAGAAAGTACAAAAATACTCGTATAAACAACCTAACAAAGGTCACTACAAAAAGAGCCAAGTGGCCTCTCAATCCCTATGGGATCCCTCAGAAGGCACATGATCACGTCTAGGACTCCGGCTACACTGACGCTATGAGTGCACTGAGGGCTCGCGATCCTGAACAGTAGCTTGTAGTCTCGCTATGAGAGTGGTTCCTCCTCATCAAGTGCTCTGCAGCCCTATACCTAGCTACCTCGACATGGAGGGAAGTCACCATCTTGGCCATGTGCCAGATAGGGGAAAAAACATTGGTATGCCTACCGGCTGCTGAAGGCTCCCCTACATCCACGGATAGCTCAGCACGAGTCTTCTCCATGGGGAGCATCAGGGTGTCAGTACATACCCGCAGTGAATCAAGTCTCGCCACTCATCAACGGTCTCTACAAGCAAAGGAGAAAACAAATTAGAAAATAATCAAAAGGTGAAACCAAGGATGAACAAAAAGAGAGGTAGCAACTAAGGCAATTCTAGCTAAAATAAATATCAAAAGAAGAGTGAAAACTCACTCGGATCTTCGGGCCTCCAAGAAGGATCTCTGGGATCCAAACCTACCATAGACGCCCCTGCTGACTGGTGTCCCCATCCTATGTCTAGGGAAACATGGATTCCTCCCACAGACTCGTCCTCTCCACCTAGGTCCTGAGAAAGTAACTCCTCTGAGACTAGAGTCACCCTCTCCATGCTCTACTCTGCCCTCTCGGCCTGTAGGATCTCCTGAGTATCATGCCACTTGGGATCACTATCCTCTTCCCCACCTAACTCACTAATCTCCATGTCCTCGGTCTCCTCCTCCATCTCTCCCCCTATGAACTCCTTAGACTCAGAGTCTATATCAATGGGGTCATCACTGCTATGGGTAGGACCGGAGGCAATCCAAAGTAAAGGTGTATGAGGAGCACCCGGCTCTCTCTCAAGTGCGTACCACCCTCCTAGCTGCAATAGGGATGCTAGGAGTAACAAAAGTCCAACCTTAGCCTCTAGGACCTCCCCTAGCCTCTTGAAACTGATCTAAACACTAGCACCACTGGGGGAAGCATATCAATATAAGCAAGGCCAAACTGCTGAGGCACTCGATCAAAGGGGTGTGTCTCTACTTTCCCCATCCTATCCACAAGCTTGCCCTGTAGTAGAGCAAGAAATCAAAGTAAAGGTCTCCTTGCCCCATAACCCCTGCCATAGCCTGATAAGGTGTGGCCTCCATATCCTCAGTAGTCAAGGAAGAAACTGGCTAGTGGGGTGCTCTAAGCACCGTCATCTCTATCCATCTAGCTGCCCTCACGGCCCCAGGATCCTCCCCCTCTATGCCCTCTCCCATAAGGGATAATGCACTCATAGACCCAGCTCATAACTAAGGTTGGATGGATCAACAATTGTCCATGTAATTGAACTACTCTGTATAAGTCATGATAGGTGGTCCCAAGTATATCAGCTCACTAGGCATAAATCTAACCATGTACCTCAATCTATGTACGATGATGGGGGCCCAATAATAGAGAAAAGTATCCCCTCCCTTGTCCCCAATCAATATCGAAGTAAGGATGCCCATAATGGCCTGGTGGATTAGAGGGATGGGAAATCCAGGAGTAGAATGGACCTTCACCCCCTTCTTCGAATTAGTGGAGACAACTATGTCTCCCATATAGGTAGCCCATTGAGTCACTTAAGCTCTGGGATACCATGCTATATCAAATGAAAGTCTCCTCCTAATAATCGGGACTCCTAAAATGTGGTACACATCCTCTAGGGTAATAGTTCCACTCACCCCTAACACCTGGTAAATTAGAAGGTGTTTCAATTTGCATCCCATTAAGAACATAAGTCACATAGTATGTGACTGGCAGGTGCAACATGGGGGACCCGTGTGATCCTCAATATACCTGCCCTCTAGAGAGTATCCTACTCAACTTGAGAGAGTGCATCTAACACTACTGGAAGCCAATCACACTCCCTCTCTCAACTCCATCTAATGTACTCTTCCTTCCTCTGACAAAACACCCAAAAACATGCAAAAAGAAGCAAGTTAGTGACAATATTGCATTAGGAAAATCATTAAAGTAACTAAGAATACTAAGAAATGTAAAAATAAACTCAAAATGGTGTTGTTTTAACATTTTGTAGAGGACTGCTGCCCTGAGTAGGGGCGGTAGTTCCATAACCACCGCTTTAAAAGGTAGTGGTCCTATAACCACCACCCTCCTCAGGGCGACAGTCATGTCCTGCGACTACAAATGGGTCGCATGCCCTAAAAATTCTTTAAAGTGCAAATAATTTACCATTTTAGCTCAAATGAAAGCCTACCCATTAGGCGTCCCCCCTAAGAGATACATTTAAAACTGAAATTTCTAAAAATAAACCCCCCACAACAAAGATTTCATCATTTTAACATTTTGGGTGCAAAAACGTTAAATCAAGAAGAACTAACCTAGGATCTCATAGGTTGAGGTTCTAATCGCACGGAGGAATGATTGCTATCTCGATAAAAACGTTTCGACTATACTCTCGTTGGAAACCGTCACCGTGGGTCCCAAAGTTCAAAAACTATCAAATAAACACATGCAAATGAATAGGAAAATAAGCCCATTTCTATGTATATATGTATATATATGGTGTTTTGACTCATTTTGAATGCCCCTTTCATAGGTTTAGAGTGCACCAATGGAGGTAAGTTCTTATCCCCGTGCAAATGGTAAGTCCTCATTTCATACTAATTTAGTATTTATTTTTCAATTTATTTTATCTATCTGCACTTGAGTCCTCTTTCCATTTTGCAGGTAGTGGGAACTCAGATGGAGACATTTCAACACACGGGTGTGTCAGGTATAATTTCTAGCTTCCCATTTTGGGACCGCCATACTCGGACCCACCGTTTTACACCTCTTCATGGTTAAAACGCTTCTCTGAGGGGGCAATATGTACGTACCCAAAATTGTAGGGTACTGTACCACTGGAACGATGTTACACATGCCCCAATGATGATACAGGTCACCTCGCAAGGTGTTCAGAATCCAGGAAATCTCACCAAGTGTATGTTAGCATCCTCAACATCTTGTTTAAGCTTTGTGTACTTCGCTTTATCCTTTGCCTTTCTTTTTCTAATGCTTTTTGACCTTCAGTGATGAAACTGCCACCTTCCCAGGGCGGTTGTATCGTGACCGCCACCCTGCTAGGGTGGCGGTCCTGCCCTGCTCAGGGTGGCGGTCCTTCATGCATTTTCTAGCACGTTCTTTTGATTACGACTTGCATAATTTTTCAACATTTACCAACTTTTCTCAACCGCCTTAGCTTGTATTAATGTTTTATGTTCCCTGGAATAGTGTTTCTTCATTGTTTAATGGTAAAAGAGTTCTAATAGGAATCACCTTTGGGTGAATGTGAAATCTATAAATAGCCAACTTGTTTTCAAGCAAATGGCCCCTCAACTTCTCATTTCCATTGTTTAGTCTTTCAATTTCTTGCTTAGAACTCATTTTTTTTTCATGTTTGCATCCATGCTAGTTTTTCCTTTGCTATTAGAAGCCATTTGATCTTCTTGCTCTAGTCTTGTTCATTGTTGTTCATACAAATTAGTTTAGAGCAGAGTAGTGTCATTTGTAGATTGAATCCATTAGAGTTGCAGGTTGTGTTCTTCACAGAAGGTAGATTCTAGAATCTCTTGGTACACTTGCATTGTATTCCCGTAATAAATCCCGCTAGGAATTACATATGCCAAGCTCTGTCATTGCGATGTCCCTCTCCTACTCGCATTATATTCGGTCTATATCCAAAGCTGCCATTGTTCACATACCTTCTTCAATTGATGCTAACATATACACACTCTTCTAGATTCACATGAACACAAAGGAACGAGAAGATAATTTTGAGGGGACAAAGTCATACACTACTAGATTCACAACTGTTCTACAAATTCCAGGTTTTATCTGTCAAAGTTCTAGTTAAAACATATCAAATAGAGTAGTGAATTATTTCATTTCAGTTAAATTTCACTTTCGATATTACCTGGGAAGCTGTGGGGATTGATAGTTTCTCAGAAACTATGATTCATTCCTCACTTCTGAGGTAGGATTGAGAGTCTTTTAATTAAGTTAATAAGCTATTTAGTTATTTAGGATAAACTCACATCTGCACAGGCAAGTAGCTACACTGGGCTACCTTGCTTGTTTTAAATTTTGTTATTAGACGAGTTTTCATTTTCTGAATATATTAGATTAGTTGCTCTTTCAATTCTATTCAAAATTCTATCAAAAATACAAAAAATAGAGGAATATATATGTTGTAGATATATCTTGCATAATTAGTTTATTTCGTTTTAGTTAGGTTTATATTGATCTTGTATGACAATCATGGGACCTAGGGAGCCCAGGGAATACATTTTTGAGCCAATTGTGCCTCAACCCAATCTTGTTGTAGCATTAACTAACATAGACGAAAATATCAGAATTCAGGTCTTCCGTACCACAACAGACCTATAAGAAATAAACACACAGCTAAGAGGATTAAACATAGAAGATGACAAAGCACACACGTTCTAGTCAAATCAGCCAAATTATAGACTACCTTGATAGATATTCGTATGACTGTAGAAGGACCTAAAAGAGAGAAAACATTCAGTTGTGATCCACTAGTCCCAAAGCCAGACGCAGGAGACCTCCTCGTTGATATAGACACTAGCTTACGTATCCAAGTTGCTAGAACACCTGTTAGGTACTCCAAGAAAATCATGCAACTTCTAGTTCTAAACATAGATACCAAAAAGGCATACAATTACTGGATACTCAGAATCAGGGGTTGACTCTTCATATGACCATAGGAGGTCCACAACAACCATGAACTTACAGTTGTGATATCAGGTCCGATAACCCAACGAGCCTACAAATCAACCAAATATTGACACCAGCTTGCGAATGCTAGTGTTTAGGTCTTCTCCACTTCCACCAGACATCATCACACAACTATCATTATTAAACGTAGCAACTAACCAAGCTAAATATTTTTAGACTAGACCAGAGAATCGTCCATAAAAAACCAAAAGATCCACTACACATTTAGCCATTCCATTTTCATGACCTTGTCGGGAGATATATACGAAGCACCCATAGTTCATCTTCCATGTATCCCACAACCCATAGATCAGATCACGATAGAGCTCAATATTGATTGGAGCCTTCGAGCAGCTATCCTCACTGAACGATCCATCACACTGATTCAGGTTAGGAGGGCCTTCTTAGCCTTAGATTTGCAGATCCTGCTATTCCGTGTTGAAGACATAAGATTACCTAACTAGTTTATCTGCACCCCACATGTATTCCATCCCCAATAGCTTTCTCGGCATGACCTCGGGAGGTCGGGTGCGAGGAAGAGTTACTTGTAGATTCCCATGCTCACATGTCACTTTTCCATGGTACAGTTTCCATTTATTGTGGATGAGATAGAAGTTGTCCAATATCTATAAATATTGCGGCTCTCTCATTTTTTTGTAATCCTTGATTTTGATATTAATAAAATACACAAGCACTATCTTGTTTCTATGTAAAGATTCTGTGTCAAATATTGTTTTCAAGTATTCATTTTTAATATTTAGTATCAAAGCAACATTTTGATATAGGGAAAAGTGTAGGAATTTTTGAGGGAGGAGGAATAAGAAGCTTGAGCTAGGAGGAGCCAGAGTAACCCTAACCTCTTCAAAGATCCTCTGCCCTACTCCATACACCAGAAGCAACAAAAGTAATAGTACAAAAAATTACACAGGAAGTTTTTCTAGGGACTACAATCATAGGCTAGGATACCCGGATGCACCTCCAATATTGATAATAAAGTGATTGTCTCAATTTGTTTTTTAATACTGTTCATTGCATATGAATTATTTAAACAAAATTATATACAATTGTTTCCGGGATTTTTTTTATTTTTCTCTAATTTAGAGATCATGTTTAGTGTGATTTAATTTAGTGGATCCCCAATTTTGGAGGCACCATTATTCGGGTTTGGTGTGTAAGTTTCATTTTAATAAAAAAGCAAACATCCACCATTGAACTACAACCTACATGTAGCTATGGTATTTACATATATCTATGGATTCACCTTGCAGACCTGCGGATTTACCTAACAACTTCACACCTGTAAAAGAAAAAAACGAGTTGGATACCAATTTTTCTGTACATCTTCAATCTATAACCAAAACCATCATTGGAAAATTAGAGCTCTATTCCTGTGAGACCCTGCAAAATAGAGCTTTTAAGGTGAAGGGGTAGTGGAGGAAACAATGATGATAAGGGACAAAACAAGGTTGCACACATGCATGTAAGCCTTACGTGGGTAAGTATAAAAAAAATTAGAAGTATAATTTTTTTTTCCATTTTTAGAAAGGGGCCCGGAAAGATATTGAAATCATAAGTTAAAAAGGTCTTAACTTTCAACTGGTACCTTGTATTAAGGTGCCATTTTTTTTGAAAGTGTGTGTTTTTGCAAGATATACGTCTTGGTCCAAATTTTAATAATCTTTTTTTAGTAAAAATTGAATAAATTAGAGATTTTCTGTAATTCAAAAGAGGCCAAAGAGTCCAATTTTTTTATTTTTTTTTCAAATCAGCGAAGAGAGCCCTTTTCTTTTACAAATCAACCATAGAGCACAAATTTGTAACAGTGCCAATAGTGCCAAAAATTCATTGTACACGGCCAAAAAGGAGCCCAAAAATAAATAAAATAATATATTTTTGGGGGGGTGTGCTTGTTTTAAGGGGGAAAAGTGTTCAAGTTTTTCTTTTATTGTTTATCACTTTTCACATATGGCCGCAATTATGACACCAAAATTATTTTTGACAAATTATTAACTTTTACATTCTGATAATTATCCAACATGGAAAACAAAAATTCACTCACAACTTGATTTTGAAAATCTATGGTTCGTTGTTTCTAGTACATTAAAAATATTTGCAACATATGTTACACAATAAGTTACATTTGATCGTGTAAATCAAAAAAGAAAAGTTAATAATTTTGTTTAGTGTTTCAGATGAGGTATAACCTCATATTCATGAGACCACAACAACAAAATAATCTTGGGACAATTTGAAAACAATATATGGAGTCAAAAAATAAGAACACAATACTTCATCTCCAGAGTCAACTATTACACTTGAAAATGCAACTAATTGAAAAAGTTGAAATGGTTTTGAGAAGAGTAACAACTTTGCATGCATCACTTCAAGCTTTAGAAGAAGAAGTAACTGACACATCACTCATGCCTATAGTATTGAGAGATATTCCTCCTTATAGGATTTTTGTGACCACATTAAACATAAATGGTCAAACAAAAACTTTTGAATAGCTAGTGAATATTCTACAACAAGAGGAAGCAATTCACTTAACTACTAAAACTGAAGAGCAGGAAACTTACTTCTAATCAAAAAGGAAAAAAATATGCTAAGTCTAGTAAACAGCCTTAGAAGTAAGGTAATACTCAACAAGGCCAAAAGGATCAATGAAAATGTCTTATTTGTGGTTGAAAAGGACATGAGTTAAATAATTTTTGGTACAACACATTCCAAAGAGGATCATCAAGTAATAAAATAATTAATTACCAACAAACAAAATCTGGTCAACAACAGAGTAAACAAGGACAAAATAATCAAAATTGGAAGAAGAAATGAACTCAACAAGGAAATGTAGCCAAAAAATAAGATCAATTTGATGATGATGAATTCATTATATTATGCAAAATTAAATTAAGTATCCAATTCTATAAATCAAATTTGGTATGTTGACTTGAGTAGCCCTTGACACATGATAGGAAAGAAATATTGGTTCTTCACAATGAGTAAAACACCCACCAAAAATCATGTCTCTTTGGGTGATGATATATCTTACAGTGTTGAAGGAATTGGTTCCATTTCACTACCATTTGGGAAACATAATTGTAAAATTATAGATGTTCTTTATGTCCTTGGTTTAACAAAAAAATTGTTATCTCCGAGTCAATTATTAGATCAAAATCTCAAAACTGACTTTGATTGTAAAGGTGGTAAAAATATAAGCCTAATTTGAGATAAGTCACGAAGCTCTAAAATTGTTGCAAAATCTTCAAATGTGGGAAGAATGTTTCAGTTGGATTTTTTTCAACGAAATGATCAAGAACTTGTAACCAAGGATACATCATCAACCCAACTATGGCATCGAAGACTTGGACATGTGATTTTTGGCTATCTTGACATGCTTCATCGATATGACATGGTTAGGGGTTTACTACCTCTAAAAAATGGTATAGATAAATGTCAACATTGATTGATAGGAAAACAACATAGAGCACCATTCAAACATAGTACATTTTTGGCTAAGGCAAAACTTGACTTGGTGCATACCAATCTGTGTGGACCAATGAGACCTAGCCACTCTAGGTTTCGATATTTCATGCTCTTTGTTGATGTTTTTTCAAGAAAAATGTGGATATATTGTCTTTCTATAAAAGACCAAGATTTTAAAACTTTCAAGAAGTTCAAATCCCTTGTTGAAACAGAGTCTGGTAGGAAAATAAAAACACTCCACTCAGATCGAGGGGGGAGAATACACCAGTAATGAGTTCAATGATTTTTTGAAAACACATGGCATTCGTCATCAAATATCTCCTCACACACCGCAACAAAATGGTGTTGCGTAAAGGAAAAATCATACTATTATGGATATGGTGCGATGTATGATTGATGATATAGGTTTATCAAAAACATTTTGGGCCAAAGCAGATAAACTAATGGTTTATTTACTAAATAGAGTTCCCACTGCAACTCTTAATGGAGTTACACCACATGATGCATGGTCAAGATATAAGCCATATATTTCACACCTTAGAGTTTTTGGATGTAAACCAAGTATGCACATTCCTAAGAAATAAAAAACTAAGCTTGATATGAAATCAGAAAAACTTATCTTATTGGGATATAATGATGAAGCACTTTCCTATAGAATTATTAATCCAAGAACAAGAAGGGTATACACTAGTTAGGATGTTGTGTTTTTTGAGAAGAAAGAAGAAGATGCTCCTTCCATACACTCACATGATGAAAAAATCATCCCTATAGTGAAAACAAAGGATGGTAATCACTTTGATGATGAAAGTGATGATGGGGAAGATGGTGAAATTCAACCTCCCACAGGAACCACAAAAATTATGCCTAAATGGTATACAAGTATGATTAGAGATGCAAAATTGGATAGTGTCCCTTGACACATCTACCACTGGAATGAGGAATCACAGTATGGCTCTAAATGAGGTGGAATTTGGCCTTAATGGGTAAAGTTGATGAAACTATTGAGTCTTCCTCAGTTTCAGAAGCCCTACAGTCTAAACCTTGGAAAGATTCCATGGATGTAGAATATAAGTCACTTATTAAAAATAATACATGATAACTTACAGATTTTCCACTAGGGAAAAATCTGATTGGATGCAGATGGATCTTCAAAATGAAGTAAAAAGAAGATGGAAAAATTGATAAACATAAGGCTAGACTAGTTGCTAAGGGATATGCTAAAAAAAAAAGGCATTGATTATGAGGATACTTTTTCTCCCACAACTAAGATAAAAAATTTCAGGTTAATATTTGCTCTAGCTGCACAAATTTGGTTAGGAAAATACACCAAATGGATGTGAAAAGTTCCTTTCTTAATGGTGATTTACAGGAAGAAGTTTACATGACTCAACCAAAAGGTTTTTTCATACTTGGTAAAGATGAAAAGGTATGTAAACTCATAAAATCACTATATGGTCTAAAGAAGCCTCCTAGGGCATGGTATGTAAAAATTGATGACCATCTCATTCAACATGGATTCAACAGGAGTTCATACGATCCTAATCTCTATCTCAAAAAGAAAGGTGGGGGGGGTGATAGTGATCATTTTATTATATATTGATGATCTAGTCATCACTAGAGGATCAGTAAGGATGATTGAGTCAACAAAGAAAGATCTAACATGATCATTCGACATGAATGATCTCAGGATTCTACATTATTGTCTTGGACTTGAAGTTTGGAAAAGAGAAAATCATGTATTTGTATCACAATTGAAATACATCAAGAAAACACTCAAGAAATTCAATATGATGGATAGTAAGCCATTTTCCACACCTATAGAGACAAGACTTCATCTATCTTGAACAGATCCATCACCATAAGTAAATGCAACTCTCTATCAACATTTGATCAGGATTCTCATCTACTTGACTTACACTAGGCTGGATATCAGCTATATAGTCAACTATCTTTCAAAATTCAGCAAGAACCAAGGGTTTCTCACTAGAAAGCAACAAAGTGGATACTAAGGTAAATAAGAGGAACTATGGACTATGGCCCTAGAATACAAGAAGAATAATAACTTCTTCTTGACATGATATTTAGATTTAGATCATGTAGGAAACATAGATGATAGGAAATCCAATTCAGGATTTGTATAATTTTATGGATCTGGACTGATATCATGGGCGAGTAAGAAGAAGACTTATGTTTTAAGATCCTCCACAAAATTAGAATATCGTTCAGTAGGTGGAGCTATCTATGAAGCGATATGGCTTCGACATATACTTGAAGGATTGGGAATACCACATAAAGATCTAACTATCCTACATGTTGATAATGAAGGAGTAGTAAAAATTATTCGGAATCCATTTTTTCATGAGTGCATCAAACACATTGAGGTGTAGGTACACTTCATTTGTTAACATGTTCAGAATAAAAACATCTAACTCCAATATCTCCCAATAGATATGCAGCATGCAGATGTCTTCAAAAAATCACTTGCTCGAGGTAAATTTGAGGGTTTTAGAGAAATTCTCTCATGTTCACTTGAGACCATGCTGAATTAAGGGGGGAATGTTAGGAATAAAAATGAGCTTAATTCATCATTAGTTAATATTTGAACAAATGTAATAAGTTAAAGTATTTAATTTAAATAATTTAAACTTATGTCAATAGGTATTAGTTATCCTTAGTTGTTAGTTAACTAGTTGATATTGTTCTCATCCCTATGTTTGTGGAATCATGTTCTTTTTTACATATTTTGTTTCCAGATTATTTCTATGAGGGGAAATAGGGGCGGTTAGGGGCAATATACTATTCCTGCATATTGACTCATATTAGATGATTTGTTTCCATATATTGTTGATGAGATAGAAGCTATCCAATATCTATAAATATTGCAGCTCTCTCATTTGTTTGTAATGCTTTATTTTGATATTAATAAAATACACAAGCAGCATCTTGTTTCTTTGCAAATCTTCTATGTCAAATATTGTTTTCAAGTATTCATTGTCAAGAAGCTCATTGCCAATTAGGTTGGTGATCTTTATTAGAAAAAGGAGGAAAAATGATTCCATATAATAAATTTGTTTGAAACCTCCTAGTTACCTTTGATTCTTACAATATTAATACCTTCCCTCATAAAGATAATAGACACTCAAATTTTATGACTAGTGTTACATCTCTTATCCCACTCAACATCATGGAAGACCATGTTACCTTTACTATTCAAAATTTATGTTGCCATTCTATTGATCATCACACAATCAAAGACCTACATGTTCTTGGAATCACATGTAACACTGATAATCATGAATGGTATACTGATATTTATATAACTTTCATTACTAACAAACTTTACCTGACAATGCATCACCATAAGAAGCGCATTGGTTGCACTGCGAAGCTTTTCAGAATGTGATTATTTAAGGATCATTATTTAAATGCAATTTTGAAAAAAATCTACTGTGTTTCCTAGTATTTGATGATATCTCCTGACCTTATCACAAATACATGAAAGTGTGTGCGGAGGTCACTTTAACGGCAATGCCATGTCTCAAAAAATTCAATGACAAGGCTACTATTGGCCTACCATGGAACAAGGTTGTCTTGAATATTCCAAACGATGTAATCAATGTTAATGACATGGAAATCTTATTCATGCCCTCACCTATGAATTATAACCTACTCCATCTCCACAACTTTTTCCTTAGGGGATTTTGGCCTTCTTGGAAAATTAAATCTTCAGTTAGCAGATGGACATAAATTAATCATTACTGTCATTGAATATTTCACCAAATGGGTTGAAGTAATGATTTTACACACTACAATTAGTGAGGATTTATGTCATTCATAACCACACATATTATCACCCATTTTGGTATACCATCTGTAATTTTTGTAGACAATGGATCTTCCTCTAAAAATCATACAATCAAGAAATTTTGTGCTTAATTCATCATCAAAAATAATTTATCTACTCCATACTATCTCAAGGGAATGGTTAGGATGAATCCACTACCAAGAATACCATAGAAATATTATGCAAAACTATGTACATACATGGTGCTTATTGGAACAATCAACTGAGATATGCCCTTTAGGCCTACCATACAAGTGTGCATACTCTTACCAATGCCACCCCATTATTTATCGTCTATGGTACTGAAGCTATAAAAATATTAAAATTATAAATCCCATCCTTACACGTATTTCTCAAATATTTTCTCAAAGATAACAAGTATAGTGAGAAACACCTCCATGAGTTGGAAACATTTGATAAACAATGCGTACATGATTTAGAGCATCTCCGCTAGTACCATGAATGTGTCAATGAGAATATAATAAAAAAATTCACTCATAAGAATTTAGTATTGGTGACCTTATCCTTAAATAAAATTAAAACAATAATAATGTGGAATCCTTCATTAAGGGAAAATTCAAACCCAATTGGCTAGGACCATTCATTATTACAAACAAAATTGGAAATAGTGTATATCCCCTCACAAATTTTATGGGTAAACCCGTTAAAAATTACGTGAACATCATGCATATAAAAAACATACTATACATGGATAGGGATCTGTCATCACCAGTCCGGCACTATGATAATTCTTCACCAGGAACTCCTCGTGCTATGATTATTTACTAATGCACAACCTTTAGTTTGGTGGATGTAATCTGGAAACACAACAACAAACATAACACAAGAATACCATCAGCTATGATAAGAAGGAATGATGATAAATCTGAAATATCAGAGTAAATTATAATATTAACATGAAATTGTTACAATCTCACCCATGAGGTACTTCAAGTGTTATTGACTTCACTTGCCTTCCACCAAGACTATGGGAGAAACTTTACAATTACACCTCTTAATGGCTTCTTCAACACACCTTTAAACTGATGGCTTCCTTTACACACTTCACACAATATTTCTCACTACTTCCTTCTATGCTAAATGAGGGGGGTGGCCTCTTTATTTATAGAAATTCCAGGCTTATCCATCTTATCTGTAAGATAGGATAAGAAATCCACTCTGACGAATCATATTCCATACCTTAACTCTTATCTGTACATGTAAGCTTATCTTTTAATATAAGATAAACCTTATCATTTCACATGGGTTCCACATTTTTAGACTTTTTACAAATAAAATACACAAAATATTTATGACCTCACTCCTTGTCCTTATTACCAATATAATATTTCTAATTCCTAATCATGTAGACCCTACTTCTCTGCTTACCCCAACTTTGACATTTTAACATTACCAGACCACTTACGAAATAATATTTACTTTTTACCACAACATTCCTATTGTACTTTTGAACTATTACCGTACTATACATTATTGGCAGCATCGTACTGGTAACGCCGTTATCTTCTATCGGACGCTACTCTTAACAACATCCTATTCCTAATACATACATTAATGAAATAGAAATTACAGAGGAAAATTTTAGTGTCGACATCTTCCCCCTTCCTAGCTTCTACTCTGTCCTCGGAGTAGACTATTCTGGTGCTTGGAAAATCTTCAACTTGTCGTGGTTGACCCATTTCGTAATGGGAGTGCCATCCAATTCCTCCAGTCGGTACGTACCATTTTCATACACAGCTGCTATTTTGTAGGGCCCCATCCATTTTGGAAGAAATTTTCTCTGTCTTCTTTTTTTGTATCTGGAATCATATACTAGAACCAAGTCATTCACATGAAATGGAGACCAACGGATCTTTTGATCAAAGTATTCCTTCTACTTCATTTTCTTCTTATAGCTTGTATCCTTAGCTATTTCCCTTATTTCCTCTAGCAAATGAAGATGTACCAACCTTTCTTTTACTGAATCACTTTCATCCATCCTTTCATTTTCCATAACTCTGACCGTGGGAATATCAAACTCAATAGGAAGAACTGGATCAATGCCATAAGCCAACTGAAATGGGGAGTATCCTGTTGCTGACTTTGATGTTGCCCTATATGCCCACAATGCTGCATGAATCCTCTTATCCCATTTATGTACCTGCAAGGCTGCATCTTTTGCTAGAATTTGACACAACACAAAATTTGTTCGTTCCACCTGTCCATTTGTGCTTGGCTTGTATGTTGTTGCCTTCCTGTGCTTAATAGAAAACTTATTGACTAGGGCTTCTACCACCTCATTAATGAAGTGGCTTCCTTGATCTGTTACAATTTCTAATGGACAACCAAATCTGGTGACAATGCGTTCATATATGAACCTTGCCACTTCATCCATGGAAGTTGTTTTCAATGGCCTAGCTTCAACCCACTTGGTTAAATAATCTGTGGCAACTACAATATACTTATTTTGGCATGAGGTAGTTGGAAGTGGACCTACAATGTCTATTCCCCACTTTTCAAAGGGACCAAGTGGAAGAATAGGGCATAATGGAGCTGATGAAGTCTTACGGTTACCATGTGTTTGACAAATATCACATGTCTTACAATAATTATAACAATCTTTAAAAAGAGTGGGCCAGTGATAACCTGCATCCAAGATCCTTCTTGCTGTAAGTTGTCCAGAGAAGTGCCCTCCACATGTACCATTGTGGAATTCTTCTAGCAGCTCCTTCCCTTGATCACGTCCAACTACCCTCTTGTACTGTCCATCAGGTCCTATTCGAAATAATACTCCATGCAGAATAGAATATGGATGACTGGCTTGAGTAATCTTTCTCTTAGTCTTTGCATTGGCACCATCACGAAACTTGAATTCATTCAGATAATTCCAAATATCTATGTATTCACTAGGGATTGTGTCAAGGGAGAACAATGCTGCATCGGGGAAATCATCATCATCACAAGATGATCCTAAACCATCATAGGCTCGAGAGAGTGCATCTGCATTGACATGCTTCTTTCCTGGCCTATCTATAATATCAAATTCAAATTCTTGTAGCAAAATTATCCATCTTGCTATCCTCCCTGATGGGTTAGGCTTATTGACAATATATTTTAGAGCCTGATGATCTGTTACAACTATAAATTTCTGCCCTAGCAAGTAATTTCTAAACTTCTTTACAGCAAAAATGATAGCTAGAGCCTCTTTTTTAGTTACAGTATAATTTACCTCAGCACTGCTCATTTGTCTGCTCCCAAAGTAAACTAGATGTTCATTCCCATTTTCATCCTTTTGGCTCAAAGTACTTCCTAGTGCTGCATCTGAGGCATCAGTATACACAATGAATGGCTTGCTCCAATCTGGATTCTTTAAAATAGGTGAAGACACCAGGGCTTCCTTCAGTTGTCCAAAAGCTTCATGCGCCTTATTTCCTGGTTCATAAGTAACATCCTTCTTCAAGAACTGAGGTTAGTGGCTGTGCAATCTTTGAGAAATTCTTGATGAACCTTCTATAGTAACCCACATGGCCTAAAAATGATCTCAACTTACTTCTATTCATAGGAAATGGTAAATCTTTGATTTTTGAAACTTTATCAGGATCAGTACCAATACCATCTCTGGATACAACATGCCCTAACAAAATGCCTTTAGAACATCCAAAGACACACTTTGTAGGGTTTAGTGAGGCTTGTGCTTCATCTAACCTTTGAAATGTTGTCTCCATCTGGTGCAGGTGGTCCATCTTGCTCCCATAGATGCAAAAATCATCCAGAAATACTCTGATGAAGTTCCCAATGTAGGGTTCGAACACCCTATTCATCAAACGTTGGAACGTTGCTGGAGAATTACACAACCCAAAAGGCATAAATCTATAAGCAAACGTTCCCCAAGGAGTGGTGAATGTGGTCTTCAGCTGATCTTTCTCCACTATACGGACTTGGTTGTATCTGCTATATCCATCAGCAAAACTATAACACTCCTGGCCAGCTACTTCATCCAAGATCTGATCTGAGAATGGAAGAGGGTAATGATCCTTCTTTGTTGCCTTATTGAGCTTCCTATAATCAACACAAATGCGTAGCTTCCCATTCTTTTTTATTGAGATCACAATGGGAGAAACCCATTCTGAATTCTCCACAGCAAATATGAATCCTGCATCAAGCAGCTTATCTATTTCTTCTTTTACAGTCTTGGAAAAATTAGGATTCATTCTATATGGCATTTTCTTTATAGGCTTAGCACCATCTACCAGCTCAATAGAATGTTCTACCCAACTTACTTGATGGAGTTCCTTGTAATCAAAAGTGAATATGTGTATGTACCTTCGAAAGAGCTGGAGGTAGGATTCCTTCTCATTCTCCATCACAGCATCACCAATCTTTATTTGTTGGAGACGATCATCAACTTCTTCTTCAGATAATTTTATGGGGTCATGAGTCGGTGTGACTGGAAGGATATCCATGACTGAAACATCAACCTCACTTTCTTCATCTTCAGTGTCCACTTCACTGGTACTAGAGTAATCAGAGGATGTCCAATCATTAGTTTCATCACTTGAATCCACAGGTTCTGCCTTATGATGCCGAGGGATCACGTTTATCTTCACCCTCTCTCTACCACGTCCAAGTGTCATGAAAGCCTTCATTCCAGTAGTTTCTTGCATGAACCCTCCTTAGCCATGGTCTTCCCAGCAACATTGGGTACACAACAGTACCATTTTTCATCACTTGAAAGTCTACCACACATACAACACCCATAACAGATATTGCCACATTTGAAACTACACCTTCTGGTTTAGTTTTTCCCTTATTTAATGACCTTAACAGAAGTGTTGAAGGGTGATCAATTTTTAAACCCAATATATTCATTACAGACTCAGTCATTACATTAACTGCAGCACCTCCATCAACTAAGACATCATGAATTGAAATACCATTACATAATACCTCAGCTTGTGGTGCATAGGGATCTACCTCTGCCTCCAAAACAGGGACCTCAACCTCCTTCCTTCGTCGAGCATTGAGTCCACTTCGCAGCTCCCACCTCTTCTCAGAAGACATAGCCAATAGTTGACCATATGTAATATTTGCAGGCCTTTTGGATAGATCTTCTAAGATGGAGTATGGTCCTTGCCCCTGTGAAATCAGAAAATCCTGTACACCCAACTTTCTTCTCCTATGTTTCTTACTAGTTTCTCCTTTCATCTTCTTAGGATCATTTCCATCTTGATTATCTTTTTCTTTCTTTCTTTTTGTTACAAACACATCTACTTCATTATTTATGCTCTTATCTACTATATCAAAAGAATTCACAGGTTCTTTTCCTTTATCATTATCTCCTTTACCAGATGTAGAAGCTCTGTCTGGAAAATTATACTTATAATGACCCTTTTTATAACAACTATAACATACAACTTCAGAAATATTTCTTTTTGGACCTCTATCTCCTCCCTGAGAACTAAATTCTTTTCCTTGAACAAGATTAATAGTTAACTGACCCATCTTCTTTATCAGATATACTCAGTAGATGTACTAGGAGAAAGATTTGTTCTCACCGAGAGTGGTTGTGGATTTTGGATCAAAGGTGCTGGTGTAGGCTCTACTTTAGCAACAATTTCTTTGGGCTCCTCTTCCATGCTTTCTTCTTGCCTTCTTGCAATCTCCTTTGCTTGTTCAATGGTAGCTGGGTGGTCATACTTCACTCGTTGTCTGATCTCTGGCTTCATCCCAAGAATGAAGTGCTTACATAGGAGATTATCCGCGCCATTCATCAACCCATCCGCTAATCCTTCCTTCCGGATCTGGGCATCGAGCTTCCTCCTTAGCTCTAGAACATGAGCATTGATAATACCTTATCTTCTCCTTCTTTCCTTGGGATAGCTTTGTGATATTGATCATGAGATCTGCATATCTCTGTTGTTCACCAAATTCTTCAAGAAAACTTTCAGTTAATAAATCCCATGAGTTTTTCACATTATCACCTAGTGTTTCAAACCATCTAAGGGCGGAACCATCCAAAAAGGTAGGAAAAATTTAGTCCATTGTTCCCTTCTTATAAGGCCATTACAAATACAAGATCATTTAAACTCTTGAATGAAAGAGGAAACATCTTCATTAGATTGAGCTGAAAAAACAGGAATCTTCCCCATTTTCGAAAGTAACCACAGTGAAATACCAACCCAAAAGTACAATCAACAAGACTTATGTGCACAAATAATTGAAATCACTATAATAGAAAATAGAAATGACCACGGTAAACTATGGTAAAACTTGACTTACTGCGGTAAAAACTGACTTTACTATGGTAAACACTATTCACAGTAAAAAGTGAAGTTACTGCAGTAAATACTATTCATGGTAAAAAGTGACTTTACTGCGGTAAATACTATTCACGGCAAAAATGAATTTACCATGGTAACTACTATGCACAGTAAAACAAGGTTACCCTCCAAATGATTTTTGACTAAGTGGGAATATCTCTCCAGAAAATCCACCAACGAGGAATGGTCCCTGGCAACGGAACCAAAAATGTCATCACCAATCTGACACTATGATAATTCTTCACCGGGAACTCCTTGTGCTATAATTATTTACTAACGCACAGCCTTTCGTTTGGTGGATGTAATCTGGAAACACAACAACAAACATAACACAAGAATACCATCGGCTATGATAAGAAGGAATGATGATAAATCTGAAATATCAGAGTAAATTATAATATTAACATGAAATTGTTACAATCTCACCCATGAGGTACTTCAAGTTTTATTGACTTCACTTGCCTTCCACCAAGACTATGGGAGAAACTTTACAATTACACCTCTTAATGGCTTCTTCAACACACCTTTAAACTGATGGATTCCTTTACACACTTCATACAATATTTCTCACTACTTCCTTCTATGCTAAATGAGGGGGGTGGCCTCTTTATTTATAGAACTTCTAGGCTTATCCATCTTATCTGTAAGATAGGATAAGAAATCTACTCTGACGAATCATATTCCATACCTTAACTCTTATCTGTACATGTAAACTTATCTTTTAAGATAAGATAAACCTTATCATTTCACATGGGTTCCACATTTTTTAGACTTTTTACAAATAAAATACACAAAATATTTATGACCTCACTCCTTGTCCTTATTACCAATGTAATATTTCTAATTCCTAATCATGTACACCCTACTTCTCTACTTACCCCAACTTTGACATTTTAACATTACCGGACCACTTACGACAAATATTTACTTTTTACCACAACATTCCTATTGTACTTTTGACTATTACCATACTATACATTATTGGTGGCGTCGTACTGGCAGTGCCGTTATCTTCTATCGGACGCTACTCTTAACAACATCTTATTCCTAATACATACATTAGGGAAATAGAAATTACAGAGGAAAATTTTAGTGTCGATAGATCCTTCATTAGGAATATATGAGTATTCATAGATCACCCTCCCTCCTACTTACAAAATAGGTTCTTATGAATCTCTTTACAATCCTCGGAGATGAGACCTATACTAATAAAACACTAAGAGGCATCCAACTTCCCCCCTCGTTTCTCGATTAGACACTCTATTTATAGGTTCAACTTGATTGTTGAGGGAATGACTACATACCAAAATCCAAGTTTAAAAACAAACACACAGGGGGAAATATTTTTCTCCATCTCTAATTACATAATTTATATCCACAAAAAACCCTAAAAATCTAAATATTTCCCCTAGGGGCATTCTTGAATCGCCCTTCTTTCTCTTTAGAGAGTATGTTTTCATCTATGTCCTCAAGGAACCTAAAAATCCAAAAACATTCAAATAATATAAAAATATCAATTTTTTTTTGCATTACTCTTTCTTGGTAGTATTTATTATACGTTGATATTATTCATTGATGGAGTCATTAGACACCTAGATGTTGAATCATCACATCCCAGGGTTGATGAAGGTTTACTTATCATGTTTAGCTTGATACATAATACTCTATATAATGTTTATATACACATGTGCATTCACATGGTACTTTGACTTGAATTCATGCTACACACAACTTTTTACATGATGTAATGTTCTTGAAACTGCTCTTCACCAGTTCTTCCACAACTATTGAGGACTTCCATTTTTTACATTTTATCATACGTAGGTGTTATTTTCCCAATATTTACTACTATAGTTTTCCTTACCTCGTTCACTCAGTACATACATCATGCTATACTATTTATTACTCTAACATACTAATGGGTGCTTCATGCGTAGTATCCATTTTTTAAGTCACTTGCAAGTTGAGATCATCTTCATAATGTGGCTTGTTTCTTATTTTACATGCTTACTCTTTGCTTTCTTTTTTTTTTGTGAGCAATGCATTATGTTTCTTTTGTACCTTGAGTTCCTCCATTTTCTTGTGACATCTTACATGTTTCCCCATGTGTGTAGCATATTATTTTCCATGACTACTCTATTTGTGTGTCCTTGTATGTTTTTTTTTAACATCTACTGCATTGTTTTCTTATTTATTGTTACTAGCACTTTGCTAGCATTTCCCTGATACAACATGTCATTGTAGACACCAAAATTGGGTAACACTGCCCTTGGTCCCCCATCAAATAACCAACTCAAACATATTTACCTAACCATGTCCCCTTCCACCCCACATTAATATTATTTTAATTAAATTTATTAAATTAATACCCACCCTCACAATATGCATTACTTAATTATTTTAATTAAGCTAATTTCTACCTCACATCTAGCCACCTCACCCTAGACATATTCTTGGCATGTTTCCATAACTAACTAAGACTTGGTCCCACTTAAATTGATGAGCTAAGACTTAGTTCAACCCTAAAAAATCAATGCCTATTATCCCTCTAACCACCTTCCTACTCATAAAAACGCAACGTCCATGCTAATCCATGGATAAAGGAACGAACCTGATCCAAAAGATGCGAGATCTGCCAATTTTAGTAAACCTAAGGAATCCCACCTTAACCAACACCGGTCACCCCTAAACCAACATTGGTCAACCCAAAACCACTGTCGGTTACCATTTATTCACCTTAGCAACCTTGTTTTTGGGTTGGCACATTCTGAGATCAAGGAGATGAGAAGAGAGTTGCATGCAAGTAGAAATAGAGTCTTTTTACGTACCTAGATATCCACATCCAGCACCAGGATAGATCCAAATGTGTTGGACTCTTGGAAACATTCTAGGAAGCACTAAAGTGGCACTAAACTCCATTTTTCTTATCAATTGCCATCACCATTCAACCATCAAACCTGTATCATATTAAGTATACCTTCTACTAGCATAATCTATTTCACTATAATAACCTTTGTTACTTATAATACCATTTTATGCTTTTCATGTTAATTCCCATCCTCTACGTACTTGTAGACTCAACCATTCCTCTACCCACACCACCAAATCACCCATTCTCGCCTACTACACACCTTTGAGTATACTTAAGACCTTCATAGACCTCCCTATTCACTCGTCCATCTTTGTTTAACTTCAGTTCAATCCCCACAATTAGATCTCATTTAATTACTTTCACCCTGATCCTACTGACACTGGTTACCCATGACTATCGCCGGTCCTTTCTAAACCATCATCGGTTCCACCCAAACAACATCAATCTTTGTGTTTTACACCTGTGTAAATAACAGAGCCAACCTACCATCTACCAAGTGACCAAACAACCCAAAACCTGACCATGACCAGCCCAAACACCCTGGCACCTACCTACCCTTCAGATCTGACTATAGCCTAGCCTGTTATGTTAGATTTGTTTATTTTACTTGAATGAAATACCTAAATCATATCAACTATAGTAGGACTTCATTTGTTTCTCACATTAAATTGTTTTAAACAGTGGATTGAAAACCATCTAGGGAGTATCACACTTCTCATATCTAGCACATGCTAGGTAGTCCACTGTCATATATTAGTTAACTCTTCTTTTGTGGTCTTGTTCTCTATTCCAGGAAGTTCCTCCCAGCCAAAAGGAAGCTCTCACAGTTAGCATTAGATTGAGAAGTCAAAACACACACAACAATCATCAACCAACAAAAATAAATTGGTATTCCTCCTTAGCCCATAACCCCTATTTGTTTTGTCTCAATAACATAAAAAAAAAGTGAAACATTTTGGCATGCCTGAAGGGACCTTTCCGGGGTTCCTTGCATTTTTCTTTATTCCTAGGTAAAGATTGTGTCTTTGTATATTTTCTAAACTGATTCACACTAAATTTATTTCCTTGGTAATCCTCTCTTCTTCTAATTGTCTAAAATAGCATCTCTTTTGCGGTGCTTAAAAAAAACCATTTTTTCTTTCTTGCATTCGCATAAGTAGTGAAAGAGAACGTTCCTATCTGTTCATCATTTGCTTCATTGAACGCAATTTGTCGATTTGGATTTAAAAGTAGTTTCATTTCATCCTTGTATGTTGCATTTAGCTCACATTAAAATGAGGGCAACCTATATGTTGGAAGTCATACCTAGCTAATGGTTGACACAAAGAATTGTAGAAAAGCAATCTCTTTCTTCTTCTACCAAACTACACAAAATTAAAAAATACACATCTTCTTAAACAAAATCTCACTCGAAAGAAGCTGTCAATGATCACACGATCATTAGATTGATAGTGGGCACCCAGATGATTACTTCTATCCGGTCATTACCTCAAAGGATGGCCCGCACCTACCATAACATAACCTGAAACCTCTCCTTTTAGATATCCTTCTTTGTAGGAATCCTTCATCACAAAAAACTCTACTATAAATTCATGAGTAAATCTTCTAAATAAAATAATCTCAACACATTAAAATCACTTGTTGGATACATGTTTTTAGCATTTAATTGATGTGCATTTTGAGGTGTGACGATACATCTCTCCATTTTCCATTCTTTTTCCTTACACACTCCACAATCACAGTTGGAGTATTGTGACTTCTTATGAGTGTTTCAGAACCTAATTATATCATATCTAGGTTTCTGGGTTGATCATTCATCTGATATCAGTTCACAATAATCTATTTTCTTGCATTATTTAAATTTTCATAGTAACCGACATCAGTTTATTCACTGGCGTTGAGTTTACACCTCACCGTCATCGGTTCTACCTAACCTATTGTCGGTTCCCTGTCATTTTGGTTTACTTGCCCAAGGGACACATATTCTCATCTTCTTCACTATGTTTTGATTTTTTATGAGTTTCTATACTCTCTATACTCATAAACTATCATCATATAGCTTATCTACTTAAGATTCATCAATTTTTTGACCCCTTTGGTCAAACTATTATTTTCTCATAATAACCTACATCGGTTACCCCTGAACCGTCATCGGTCATCCTTAACTAGTGTCGGTTACCCTGTATTGAATCTCAACTGATAAATTACCCAAATCCACATATAAACACCTATTTTATTCATTCCTATTACTCTCTATGTCATCTACAAGATACAACATCACCTGATATACATTCATTCACATGGTGTTGACTCACAACCAAGCTAATGCTCTTATATTCCATGCTAGTCGTCAACCACTCCCACCTAGTCCTTCACCACCCTCTGTACTGTCACCCATGGATCCAACCCTACCTACCACCATCACCACAGGTGAAAAGGAATTTGCATGACTCCTCAATCAGAATCCCGTGGCCTTACAGTTCTACCTTTCCCACTCTTCCACCCGGGACTCCTCAGGTCAGTTGATATATGGCATGCTTGTATCCATCTTGCCTGCCCTTATTCCCACTTCTACATTAGCACCTACTAATGTGGCATTACCTTCACCTGCTTTACCCCCAATGGTTTCACAGTTGGGCCCCATACCCGCTATGACCACTACATCTACAGTATTAGTTTCACACCTGTAGTATCTATTGTCCCCTCATTGACCACTCAGACCATAACCCCATCCACACCCATTTTCTCATAGATACCAATTACAACACAACCTCCTATGGTGTCGGTGACCCCTACTCCATTCCAAAATCTTGTCCTCTCCATCCCACAATCTCTTCCCCCAATCGCTACTAGAGTCACTACGACCATCCCACCTACATACACATACTATCAACAACCCCTATATTTTTTGTCACCCATTCTGGATATATGCCCTCTATATAAGTTCCCTATTCTCAACCTCCATATTCAGAATCACCATATACTAGAATGACGCCCACATCACATGTTCATTACAAACCCCCTTACGCCACAGGAGGTGCCCTTCCATCACAACCTACCAATAACCTCATCAAATTGATGATGGAAAGGATGCAGACACTAGAAGCATCAGTTTCTGGCTCACGCAATTCTCTCATCTACGATGAAATTTGTAATGATCCCATTCATCCATCCAACCCTATTCACCCATACCCTGTACAATCAGGAAATGCAAAAATTCAACCATTTCAATAGTAAAGAAGACCCGCAGTAGCATTTGTGGTCTTTCATACATGGTTGTTACCTGATCACTCATGATGACGCTTTACTCCTACGAACCTTCCCGATGTCCCTGACAAGATCTGCATTAGACTAGTACAGTGGGCTACCTAGACATTTCAATCTACTCATTTAATCAAGTATCCCAAGCCTTCTTAGACCACTTCTCAATCAACATTGTTAAGAAAGTCACCATGACTGATCTTTATTCCACACAACAGTATGATGATGAGTCTATCGTTGACTTTTTCGCTCACTGGCGCAACCTAATTAACCAGCTCACATTTCAATTACCTCAAACTGAAACTCATATAGTTATTTACTTGGGCTTGCACGCTAGACACATCTCACCAAACCTACAGGTGTAGACCTTTCGTACTTTTGACGAGGCATTCACCATGGCATGGAAATTGGAAATTCGTGTTATCAAAGAGAAGAAGAATTAGTTGCATAACAAGAACATTGCACATTCAAATAAAATGATCCTTCTTCATATTCGAAACCCCAAAACAACTATTCAAAACCCAAAGGATCTGACCAATATTGTGGTTCTCAAAGCTATCCCCCCTCACCCATCAAACCCAGCCAAACCTCCTTATCTAATCTCTCCCATCCAAGCTTTCTAGTTTAGACGAGAACAGTGAAAGTACACTTCAATATGAAAACCTTATGCTTCTATTTTGGAAAATCTTATTAAGGTTGGTTCCATTACCCTTCCACCTATAAAACCACACACTGGTTTTGACACCTGAGCACCCCATGCCCATGTGGTATAAAGAACATGACTTTTGTAACTATCATCATGTCAAAGGTCATAGAGACAATAACTGCATCAACTTCAAGAATATTGTCCAAGAAATGTTAGATGACAAAGATCTAGTCTTGGATAGCCCAAATGCACCCACTAACCAAAACCTACATTTCTTCAAGAAGACATTCCCTAATCATGCCCAATCTTCCAACTAATTTGGTGACACTTTGACCAATGATAGCAATGTACATGAGGTCCATGCTATTTGTAATGAAATAACAGTTGCTTCCTAATTGCCTCATGTTCCTTCCATAGATGAAATCTTATCCCAATCCCCCTACCTGCACAAGAACCTATTTCATCTACTCCTCCACCCACAGAGGAATCCCCTTCATTTTCTCCTTCACCTGTGGAAGAGCCTATAATTAGCATGCCGCCTTTGACCCCTCAAATTTTTAAACGGTTGTTAGTAGAACCTCTCTTACTCATAGGAGATACATGTCCATAACCTACACCATCACAAGGAGAGTCCACCTCATCTGGCACATCCTCTCCTCTACCCATGGAGGATCCTATAGAAATACCATTTCCTTTAGATGACCTTTCTCCATCAGACCTTCAAGATCTTGTTGATCTACTTTCAGATCTCTTACCCATAGAATCTAAGGCTAGCCATTTCCCTGTGTTTCAAACACATTTTATGGGGATTTATACTCGATACACATTAGCCCCACTTACAATAGTACCATTTTCACACTTGGTAGATCAGCTAGACTATGTTGATAGATCACTACTTTGGGGACGCCTTCTACTTCCTGTTTCAACCCAAATGACTACCTGGCGAGTAGGCAGAGGAGTAGAAGAAGACAATGACCTAGTGAGAGAGGATACGTGGTGAGGGGTAATGATGGAGGCTACAGGCATGGGGTCAATTGGTAAAACCTTAATATATTGAAGGACCTCCATGAGGGATTGAATCAGAGATTTAGACGAGGTCATATAAAGAAATTTTGAGGGGGGATTGGTACAATTGTTTTAGCATTGTGCGATGTGTGACCCCATCGGAAATAGGATATGCAGGACCTCTAATGGTGACTTTGGGTATGGGTACAGATCTTATGTTGGGTACATGGTTAGTTGATGGGCCAGTTTCCTTTTCCTTGCCTTTGTCTTTTTGGGCGCGAGTCGCAATGTTGATCATGTTGTTCTCAAATCTCAGGGGTGGATCAAAGAGTTGTGAGGGTGGAGATATTGGTCACTGAGTAGGTAATGGAAGAATATATGGGGAAATTTGTGGAGGTTAAATGGGGTCCTCATCAAGAAGATCTTCATCGTTAAAATTTTCTTCGAGAGGACATAATTCGACAAGGGCAATTTTTAAAGCCTTAAAGTTCTCTACATCATGTCCTGGCACATGATGGTAGGTGCAAATTTTAGTTTTTTCAAACCCTTTTGGTTTGGGTTTGAGTGGGTCATAAGGTCTAAGAGGTGGTAATGTGATGACAAAATTTTCGAGGAGATTGATTAAGATTTTGGCATAGGACCCTGCTAGTGGATCGAAATGGAAGGTGAGTGTAGTTTTGGGTACATATACAATTGATTGTGGAGGAAGAGGTTTTATAGGAGGAGGAATGGGTTGGTCCACTATTTTGGTGTGTGGAGTGGTCTTAGGTCTTGCGGGCATCTATTTAGGTACGAGCATGGTAGAAGAGCTAGCAATGGAAGGTTTGGTTGGTTTAACTACCTTATTGGAGGGTAGCATATTTTTAGCTTTAGGTTACACCTTTTTGGAAAAAGGTGACACAGGTGTATGAGATGTAGAGGGAAAATCAGATGTTGGAAGAGGATAGGTTACCCACGAGGGTAGTTGAGTTGCTGTGGAGGTGGTTGGTAGAGGTTGGGTAGAAGGTGTGAGTGGAAGAGAAGAAATGTCATGGGTAGTGAAGAAGTTATGAATGATAGTGGTGGTATGGGTGGTAAGAAGGTTACAGGTGACAACGAAGGTTGTGTGGGTCACTTGGGTATATTAGAGGTATGTGATGAGGAGGTGGGCTTCTGTGCTCTTGGTTTTCTGGTGGAAGATGATTTCTTGGCTAGGGTCGAGAGGTGATGTCCTAGGATGGACGGAAGAGGAGAAGGTGATAAGGGTGTGGTAGGCGAGGTACCATGTATGAGGCCATACCCAAAGTCACCTTCGAGGTCCTACATATCCTATTTCAAGATGGGCTCACACATCACACAATGCTAAAATAACTTCACCAATGACCCCTCAAAATGTCTCTATATGACCTCGTTTAAACCTCTAAGTCACATCATCAAGCTCTCATGGAGGTACTTCAATCTATTGAGGTTTTACCAAATGACCCCATGTGTATAGCCTCCATCATTACCCCTGACCACGTAGAATGTGTTGCAATAGTTTTGGTCATTGCATTGGTCTTGGTCACTCAAAACACTACTTGGATAGATAGTGGAGGTGTCAGTGAGTGACCCTCAGCTTTTCAAATGACAGAGATCACTCCCTTCCAGTGTGACAGATCCTCGAACCTTGCTCTTTTCATCTCCATATTTATCGATAATATATGCATACGACATGTTATGATCGATGTTGGTGCTAGTATTAACATCATCTCCTCCCATGCATACAACCAAATGCTGAATACCTTCCAATTACATGCATGGTAACCTTGTTATGTTGCACTCCTTTAGTGACGCCATGACCTCTACCCTGGGTACCATCATTCTCCATGTCCACGTGGGTCCCCGCACTATCCTGAACACTTTTCTATGTCCTAGAAGGATATTTCTAGTATAATCTCTTTGCTTGGACGACCTTGGATCTACATGATATGGGTTGTGTCCCTTCGAATTTACATCACTGCCTCAAATTTGAACATGAAGGACATAATTACACCATCCCTATGTTGACTCATCACCTTTCAAGGCCTGAAACATGCTATACCGGCCCAATGATGTGCTTTTACCACTCAAGCCATATGCCACTATCCCAACTTCACCTTTTCCTACAAGTCCATCCACAGAGACTGCCACTACCTCTTTTGCATCTAACCTTGCTATCCTTACTACAAATGTAGCCTCTACTAGCTGACTCACCTATTTCCCCATCATCTAGTGATTCGTATATCCCTACTACCCACATATCTGACTATCTAATCCCTTAGAAGGTGTTTTTCAACACCTCACTCTGGGGGAACACCACCTATACAATATCAACACCTTCCTCACATTGCAAGAGTATGAGAACCTGTGTCAAAACCCCAGATTATGACATCTACATCGGTGACAGTTTTTTCTTTATGGCCCTCCCCACCTTCACACTAATATAACGTATGGGGGACTTCATATTGCCACCTATAAACCCAAACCTCCAACCCAAACCCAACCATTTGCATCTGACCTACACTCCCTCACTAACCATCGCTTCACTCACACTTTCCTCCACCGTGATCGCATGGAAAGGATTTGTCTTCAGACTTTTACAAACAGGGACTCCATACTTGTCATTTCTTGTACCTCTCATAAATACAATGACCGTAGTGGCATTGGTTTTAACACACCACCTTCTAAGAAGGTTCGTGTTCAACCTCATTCAGGATGGACAAACCTTCCCCACCTCATTCAGCGCACATTACCATCTTCACCCACGGAGTCCATAGATCCTAAATCTATTCCTCATAACTTTTTTTTGTAAACATTATTTCCCTGGGACCTCTGACCTATCAATGCAATGGCGAGGCTCCCTCTTCTCTCCCATTCATGTATCCTAACCTGATCGATGACGATACACCTTTTATTAATGTTGTTCAATGTCAAGATGATGAATCCATCCTCACTTACCTTGGTGCGGAAGATTCTTATATTCATCGGTCATTACCATTCTGAGACACAAACCATGTTGAATGAATCAACCATCGAGATCAACATTAACACTCAGGATGACCCACACATTATAAAGATCAGCTAATCCTTAGACACTACTGAACAGGAAGCCTTCACCTCTTTCCTTCAGAGACCATAGCAACATGTTTGCCTTGGTCCTATGTCTAATATGCTCTGGTATTGACCCAAAAATCATGGTCCACAATATCATAACCATTCCTGATGCCAAACCCATCAAACAAAAGCTATGTGGAAAATTCATCCTCGTATTGCTCTTCTGGTCAAAGAAGAGCTTTAAAACCTTCTCTTCATTTCCCTTTATCTTACCCATTGACTATCCCTAATGGATTTCTAACATCATTCCTATCGCAAAGGTGGCATAGGGGGACTCCACATTCGCACGGAGTTCCATGACCTCAACCTAGCTTGTCCCAAAGATGATTTCCCCCTACCAGGCATCAACCAACTAGTTGATCTCACCACTGGCCATGAAATGCTATCACTCATGGATGGTTTCTCAAGCTCCAATCAAATATTACTAGCTCCACAAGATCAACACAAGACTTCCTTCATCACCCCTCATGGGGGACTTTATTCTATCGATGTCATGCCTTTTGGCCTCAAAAATGTTGGTGCTACATATTAACGAGCCATGACTTATATCTTCCATGACATCATGTATCACATATTCGAAGATTACGTAGATGATCTGCTTACCAAATCCAAGCATCAAACCAAACATGTGCTTGTCCTTAAATTCATCTTTGATAGTCTCATCAAGTATTGTGTGTTTTTCTTCAACCAAAGAAGTGTGTCTTTGCGGTACTTTCTGGAAAACTCATGGGTTTCATCGTTTCTTTGTGTGGCATAGAATTCGATCCTGCTAAATTCAAGGCTATTCTAGAAATGCCTCCACCCACTATTCTTCATCAACTTCGAAGCCTACAAGGTAAGTTGTAATCTATTTGGCATTTTATCTTGCATAGCTTTCTGACCGCTTGTCAACCATTCCATCATCTTCTCAAGAAAGACGTGTCATTCAAACGGGATGATGAATGTCATAAAGCCTTCAAAGCCTTAAAACAATAACTCCATTCAACCATCAGTGCTCATTCCTCCTAAGGATGACCAACTCCTTTTACCTATATATTTCCACCACTAACCATTCTTTAGGTGTCATGCTTGCTCATTGTGGTGACTAACACTAAGAGCAAGTGGTTTATTACATAAGTTGTAGCCTTTTGGACTACAAAACTAGATATACCCACGCCAAAAAACTCTACTTAGCCTTAGTTATTTCATTGCTATCAAACGTCCACCATTACCTACTCAACCACAAAACCTTCATCATTACTAATATTGAACCCATTACACTATATATACGCCAAACCATATCAACATCAGTGTGTCGCATGCGTTGGCTTATGATTCTTGCCGATGTCGACCTTGAATTTATTCATCAAAATTCCATCAAAGGGCCATACTATTACTAATCAACTAGCTGATGCACCTATTTCCAGAGAATTAACCATCTAACTCTAATTTCCCATATGAGTCTATAACTACCATTTCCCTGGACGAACCCACTTACCACATGACACTCTTCTTCGATGGATCCAAGTGTTCAGCATGGGGGTGGAGCTGGTGTTATTCGCATTCCTCTTGATGGTGAACTTATGCCTTTATATTTCAAACTTCGATTTTGATTTTACAAATAGTATTTCTGAATACGAAGCAATCATATTGGGTATCCATGCTTCTTATGCCTTAGATGTTAATTCAATCAATATCTTTGGTGATTCTCAGCTGGTCATAAACCAATTCATTGGTATATACCAGTGTCGTAATGAGATCCTTCAAAATTATAAGCATTAGGTCGACATACGTTTGACCACCTTTGACTGTTAAGCACTACAAACCACCCCATGATCTACCAATTAATTTTTGGATACCATGGCATGTTAGGCTTCTTAGATACTTGCTTCACCCGCTGACTCTAAAATATTTGTCACAATACAAAGGCTACAATCACCCTCTTATTTACCTCGTGAGGTCTACAACGTTGGAACTGTTCCCCCTGACCCACGTGACTTTTGGTATAAGCAATATGCAGAATATCTTTCTCTTTCCATTCTACCCACCGATCTCACTTGTAATGGACAACGTGCCTTTCTTAAAAGTGTCTCCCATTATGTCATCATGGGTGGTCTTCTTTACAAGTGTGGCTTCGATGGAATTCTCTTACAAAACCTTACAAGTTCTTAAATTCCCTAAACCATTAAGGAATTCCACGATGGAATTTTTGAAGGTCACTTTAGTGGTTTAGCTGTTACAAAGTGTATTCTTCTACCTAGGCTATTATTGGCTTACCCTAAACCGTGACTTTTGTGATTATGTCAAATGTTGCATGGAATTCCAGCAACATGCTAATCTCCATAACACACCTATTCATGCCTTACAGGTCGCACACAGAATTTTGGCCTTTCTCTCAATGGGGTTTAGACCTTATCAGTGAGATCAACCCCCATTCTTCAAAATGCCACCAATGGATCATAACCGCTACTAAATATTACACTAAATGGGTAGAGGCCATTCCCCTCATTTCTACAAAATCTGAGAAAATATGTGAAATTCATCAACCATCACATCATTTTTCGCTTTGGTGTTCCTCACCACCTCATCACTGATAATGGAAAGAAATTCAAAAACAAAACCCTACACAAACTATGCGACACTTTTGGCATCTAACTCAATTTCTCATCACCTTATTACCCACAAACCAATGGTTAATTAGAATCAACCAATAAAACCTTGAACAAAATTCTTATGAAGGTAGTCAACGACACTAGAGAAGGATTAGTATACGCACATTCCTTTCACCTTATGGGCTTATTGCACTAGTATTTGCACTTCGACTGCTGCCACACCCTTTTCTCTGGTCTACAGTACCGAGGATGTCTTACCTCTCAAAGTCCATAGATTCCATCTCTCTGCATCTCACTACAAGACATGATCAACGATGATGACTTTCACCAAGATAATTTGGCGCAACTTGAGTTATTAGATGAATGTCATCTCAATGCTCTTGACTATCTCCAAATCTACAAAAAATGTATCAAACATGCTTATGATAAACATGCATTCATGAATGAACCTTTCAGCTCAGTGAAACCTTGTCCTAAAATAAAATCAACATGTAACCAAAGAAGAGAAAATTAAGCGAGGAAAAATTACTCCTAATTAGATTGGACCTTATATCGTTACCCATGCCTATGGATCAGGTGCTTATCATTTGTCTTCACTCGAAGGTAAACTTGAACTTTATCCCCTCAATGTCTTGCATCTTCGACCATTTTATTGTATGACATCAAGTTCTATATCACTTTCTTATCAGTTGATCGCTCATCCCTTGAGCATTGTCCACCTTCCATATTACTCATTTTGAGGATCCATGACTCAACAAGAATCATGTGATTACTTGTTCACCTTTCATCCTTATCTTCAATTTGAGTACCACGGTTCTACTCATAGCATGATTCTCATGGATACTTTGTCATTTTCTTCAAGATGAAATTCCATAGTCATTCATCACTCAAAACCACCCCTTTCATAGTTAATCTATGTGTGCTACGGTCTGTGTCTTCTAAACAATAACCTAATCTTCCTCTATAGTCTTATCCATGACTTAAATGTCCAAAAACAAAAAGGGATGTAACTCCTTGAGTCAAACTTCCAAAAAAAGATGACTCCCTCAAAAGGGACATTTCTTCACTCTAATTCCATTGTTATAAATAGACCGCTCCCTTGAAGGACAACTATATCAAATTATTTCAAAAATCCAATAAAAATATCTAGAAGCTTCCCGCATCGATCAGCTTCACGAAGACCTCAAGAAGATAATATACTCATCCCATATAGACTTCCTGCATCGATCAGTCTATTAAAAACAAACAAATGAAGAAAAAGATGAAATTTTCATCTTGGACTTGCCTATTTTAGATCCTGGGTTTCTTATTCCGAAAAAACAAAATGTCGTACACTAAATTACGCTAAACCACCCATTCTCACCTCCTTTCCTTTTTAGCCTAATTTCCTCTTTACTCAAGGGACTTTGCAGCAAATGTGACATTTTCATGATTATGTGACTCTCTTCACCTTTAGCATAGTCCATTATGCAATGCCTTTAGGGTCTTACATTCATAATCCCATCTTGGGTACGTTGTAGACTCATTAGGGTTCTTATTAATTATGTCAGCTCTTTTACCACCTCTTACCATTCTCCTTTCTCATTACTTATTGATTATCCTATACAAGACCAGGTCATTGACACCTATATTTAAAAACCACTCAACCATGCCTATGACCTAAACTCAATCATGCCTATGACCTACATTCAACCATGCCTACACACTTATCAACTCATTCCTTATACTTCATCATAATCTTCCATAGCTTATGGGAGAACTACATCGGCCTGAGGTCCCTTTTCGATTGGGACTATGTAAGCAGCACTTTGAGGGCATGGGGACCTTGGAGGTTAGCTCAACCATTCTTTACCCTAACCAATGCCCCCGTTCAACTTTCCTATTCACATTCTACCCTAGTTATTTTTCATTTTATATCAATAAGTGGAAATTAAACCAAATAAGCATCAATTAATACACATCTTTATTACATCATCAAATCATTCATTTATCATTTTTACATTTTCATTATAGCACATATTTGGAAATTAAAATCATAACCTGTATAGACATCACCATTTCTCCCCCATGTTACCTATAACTTGGACATTACCTCATGCCTAAACCAACTTGACTCAATCATACCTAAACTAACTTGACTCCATCATGCCTATAACCTGACTCCACCATGCCTACACATAACCTGACTCCACCATGCATATGACTTGCCTCAACCATGGCTACCACCTGACTCAACCATGCCTAAACATAACCTGACACCATCATGCCTATGACCTAACTCCACCATGCCTAAACCCACCTATTTTCCATCCATCTATACATAACAATCAAATTCTACCGACACAAGTACATCATCAACAAATCATCCATCTCATCATATAAATTTGTGTATCCATACAATATATACTGATACCAAATAATGTACATCTCTCAAAATCTCTCATGTAAAGCCTCGCCATCTTTGGCACATAGATCGGTATATGATCCAAACTCTCAAAAATCTCATATACATCCTCACCATCTTTGGCACATAGGCTAGTATATATATATAAAAAACAACCATACAAAATAGGAGGTACATACGGCTATCAAGCATCACTCAAGGATTGTTGTGCTCTGTAGTCTGCACATGATGGGACATCTATCCTTATATCCATCAAATGTTCTTGATAATATCATGCCTCCCCTAAGGCATCCCTAAACTTGGCCATAAGTACTATTTACAGAGGCACCATCGGTCCTGAGCCCTGTACCTATCTCTCGGGACCCTATCCCATTGGTATCTATAATGAGGGACCCTGTCCCCATGCTTGTGGATGTCCTGAGAGACCATGTCCCTGAGCCTGTTTGGTTACCTGTGTAGGTACCTTTCCCTACGGCTGTACCTGGGCCTGTAAGGTGACAATCTTTACCTGTGCAGTGGCCAACTAGCCCTGTAACCCTGTAACTTGCTCCTGTAATGTGGCAAACCTGTGCCTCTGACCCCATTAGTTATCCCTACACTATCCCAAACTGTGTGACTAGAGTCACCACCTTTTCTTATAGGGTATCTTTTTGAACTGTGATGGTGGCCAAGTCTGGCTGCCCTAACCTTAGTGGTATGGCTTGCATCCATGCTTTCCACCACTATCTGTACCTATCTATAACTCTGTCATCATCAATCCAATATTCTATCACCTAATCCTCCTTCCCTATAGGAATTTTAGGTTGTGGCAGAGGCATAGGCCTCTCTATGTTATCCCTCTTGTACTATGGGAACGGTGGAGGTACATCCTGCGGTAACCCAAACTGTCATCTAACCATGTCAACGAGTATCATCTCGTGCTCTCCAGCATGATGCCCCTCTATCCATTGGAATAGATGTAGTACATCTAGCTCATTTTCCATCTTCCTATATGATGGAAAACCCACATATGGCCTCTAAATGATGTCTACCCCAGATAACCCCTCTAGTATCTACTTGTAGTGGGATACCTCATGCGTAGCCCTAGGCCCCCGAACGTACCCCACCAACTGGCACCCATTACCTGTAATGAACTCAAACCATACCTGGCTCTAATGCACCTAGCCACAGCAACCCAATCAGACAAATACACACAATGTGCTCATATGCCCAATAGTGAAGAAGAAAAGTGGAGCATAAGATGAACCTCCGTAGCCTCCTATAGGCCCATAGCTCCTTGTATAGCTATACTAAGTAGGTAGGTGCCCAAGTAAAGTAGGTCCTCTCCTCCATCATATCATGAAGTACTCCCATCATTACTCATGAGAATATCCAACCCTCTACATCTAGAAGTGAGAAACAATACACTGCCTCCATAATCAAGACCACTAGCCTCATCTCCTCACGATGGGCTACGTACATCTCTCCATAGCTCAGGCTGGCACTATGAAACCTAATATCCACCATCCCCTCTCTAAAAATTGTCAACATCATCTCTTTTAATGCCTCCAAAGAAATAGAATACACCTGCATCCCTACTATTGGTAGCTGTAGAATCCTGTAAACATCCTCCAAGGTGACAATCATCTCACATTTTGGAAAATGGAACATGTTGGTCGCAGAATCCCATCTATCGATGAGAGCGACCAAAAAAATTGGATCATGAGATATATGCCTATAACTTCAAATCCCAATCAGACCCACCTTGGTCACATGCCTCCACTCCTAATTAGTTACGTCCCCACGAACATCTAGTAATAAGGGCAACACCCTATCATGCATCTGTAACTAGTCCCTCACCTACATAAAACAAACCATTAAATCATTAGACATCAACCATACTCAACTCCACCCTTGAGAAAAACACCTCCTATCTCATGTCCTATCTACTACCTCTCCCCCTAATCTTAATTTTTTACCCCTCAACCATACCTATTTATCCACCTTACCTAAACCTTTTTAGGAAATTATACCTTCCTATCTCCTGACCAATCGCACCCACCAACTAACCTTCACTTTTGGCTCAATTTCCCCCAAATTATGGCCAACATCGGTTAATATCGATCGACCATGGTCTCCCAAAACTGACATCAGTCACCCCATCCATGACTGATATTGGCTAACTCTCACCGATGTTGTCCAACCCTTGACCGACATCGGTCACTATCGTGGAAAAAATTTACAAAAACCCTGCCCTATTTCTCTTAAAATCCCCCATTTCTCTCTCACTACCCACCCATTCATACTTAAATCAACCCTCAACCCCTCTCCCATCCTCATTCACCTACCTACACCTTCCTACATTACTATTTCACCCATTTTCTTCCCAAATTCAAAATTACCCCCCAAAAAAACCAATGTTACCCTAACTTGATTTCTATAAACAAATCTACCTAACAAATGAGAAATGGGATCAAATCTTACCTCATTGTGATATCATCTCCATGGGAGCACATCTGGATGCTATGCCGGTGGTCTTCATAAACCTTATCCTGCCTCTACCATGTCCAAATCACCAAATCCAATCCTCCACTCTACCCAATCAAATCAACCACACCGATCTCGTGGACTTGTCTAGCCAACCCCTATCACCAACCAGTTCTCTCCACCTCTACTAGGTACACTACCTTGTCCTTTTCTCCATGAAAAGTGCAAAGTAAAAAGTGCTTTTTTGTTTTATTAGAAGATAAATGACAAAAATTATTCCATAAAATATAGATTTTTACCTTATAAACCCAACCCAACTTGACCGACACCGGTCAGGGCCGTGCCCTACTAAACCAGTGACAGTTATACCTAAACTGATGTTGGTCATCTGCCATGTCACTTATAGCCCATTTTTACGCATTTTTACCTACAAATTATCCAATCCCACCACCGTTTGACCTTACCCACCCTCATTGCAACTTACTTGCATGCCTCTATTACCTACACCTATTCTTATTTGTGTTTAGGGCCTTGATTCTTTTACACGTACTTTGGCCCTACCCATGCTATGACCTATATGCCTAGACCTGGAACACTATTTTTGACCTTTTCCCCTTTGTGCTCATTATACCTTGCGACATAGTTACTCGTGTTATTCAGCCTACCAACCTTACATTTCCTATTGCCATGTTGTTTATCATGACTTGACCTTTGGTGTATCGGAACATACCTAAATGTTCCTGCACCTGACCTCTAATGTGTTTCCTCACCATATCCTATACTTTGGATACCAATATCACTTCAACCCTATATGGATAGACCTATCGACCTTAGACGATGTAGAGTTTGCAAGCTCTTCAATTTGGTATTGTGCCACAGTTTATATGTGTGTGTGTATTCGACTATCACTACCTTTGACCCTGGCCCATTTCCCTATTTGGCCAAGTTGACCTCTACCCCATTACCGGTTTTTACCTTCACCTACCCTACCCACACATACCTACCTACCCATTGATTATGTGGGTATTCCCATGTCCTTACTCATTGTATCTTGTGATGATGATACCTATTTTTCTTAGCCCAATAGCCTTACCTTGCCTATGGCTGTGACCCTTATACAAACAAACCTTGAAATTTTGGATGTATTATAACCACACCTATGCATTCTTGCATCTTACCTTGTTGAGTTGCCGGACCGTATCCTTTACCCTGGATACCAGACCTCAACAACCTTTGTTTGAATGACCTTTATGAACCTAGCTAACATACATTTGTTATGTTGAGAAACCCTTGTATCTCATGGCATTTCACAATGTGTGCATATGTTTGAATACAATACCTAATCACCCACCTTGCCTCTTATAATCACCACTCCCTCGACCATTACCTTCTTCACACCTAACCCTATTTTTTCAACCCACCCACCTCCTCATTTTATCAAACCACTAACCACTTCCTTCTCTCACCTCATCGGTTCCTAGTTTGAGGGGGGTTACCTTCACCCACGCTTAGGGAAAACACCACCTTAACTTACACTCAACACAACCACATCTTATTTTTGTTAGCGTCACTTACCAATATAAGCTACGCAACAAAAAGGGGTGAAATGTAGACACCAAAATTGCGTCACACTCCCCTTGGTCCCCTGTCGAATAACCAACTCAAACATATTTACCTAACCATGGCCCCTTCCACCCCAAATTAATATTAATTTAATAAACTTTATTAAATTAATACCCTACCTCACAATATACATTACTTAATTATTTTAATTAAGCTAATTTCCACCTCACCTAGCCACCTCACCCTAGACATATTCTTGGCATGTTTCCATAACTAACTAAGACTTGGTCCCACTTACCTTAATGAGATAAGACTTAGTTCAACCCTAAAAAATCAATTCCTACTATCCCTCTAACCACCTTCCCCCTCATAAAAATGTAACATCCGTGCTAATCCGCAGATAAAAGAACAAACCTGATCCAAAAGATGTGAGATCTTTCAATTTTAGTAAACCTAGGAAATCCCGCCTTAACCGACACCGATCACCCCTAACCAACGTTGGTCAACCCAGAACCACCGTTGTTTGTCATTTATTCACCTTAGCAACCTTATTTTTGGGTTGGCACATTCTGAGATCAAGGACACAATAAGAGAGATGCATGCAAGTAGAACCAGAGTCTTTTCACGCACCCAGATATCCATTACTAGCACCAGGACAAATCTAGAGGTATTGTACTCTCAGAAGCATTCCAGGAAGAACTGCTATGGCACCAAACACCATTTTTCTAAACAAATTCCATCATCATTTAGCCATCAAACTTGTATCACAATAAGTATACCTTCTACCTACATAGTCTATTTCACTATAATAGCCTTTGTTACTTCTGTTACCATTTTATACTTTGCATGTTCATTTCCCATCCTCTACCTACTTGTAGAATCAACCATTCCTCCCCATAATCAGATCTCATTCAATTCCTTTCACCACAACCCTACCAACACTGGTTACCCATGACCTTCACCGGTCCTTGCTAAATTTTCATCGGTTCCACCCAACTAACATCGGTCTCTATGTTTTACACCTATGCCAATAACAGAGCCAACCTACCATTTACCAAGTGACCCAAAAAACCCAGAACCTGACCTTGACCAGCCCCAACTCCTTGGCACCTACCTACCCTTCAAATTTGGCTATAACCTAGCCTGTTTGGTTAGATTTTCTTATTGTACTTGAATGAAATACCTAAATCATATCAACTACAGTAGGAATTTTTCTATTTCTCACATTAAATTGTTTTAAATAATGGATTGATAGTGATATAGGGAGTATCACAATTCCTGGATCTAGCACATACTAGGCATTCCACTATCATATATTTTTAACTCTTGTTTTTTAGTCTTGTTTTCTATTTCAGGTAGTTCCACCTAGCCAAAAGGAATCTCTCATAGTCAGCATTGGATTGAGAAGTCACAACGTGTGCAAAAATCATCAACTGACCAACATAAACAAGTATTCCTCCTTAACCTATAACCCATATCTCTTTCGTCTCAATAACGTAAGGAAAATGGTGAAACAATCATGATTTGTAAATAAATTGGGTTCATGTTCATCTTAGTGGCACTTATTTATGGGTCTTAGGAAGTGTCAAGGTGACTGTTATCCTCATAGGCTTGAATTCCCATTACTCATATTTTTTTAGAGGGATGTGGAGCAACTAGAACACTCCCCATACAATTATATTCACCATGCATGGTGTATTTGCACTTATTTATATTCTCCTTGAAAAATTCAACTTGAAGACTAATTACCCCTCAAGTCATTCTAACTAGCACCAAACAAAGTTTAATAAATCTCCATGAAAATGGTAACATGAGTACTCTCTCCGCCTCTCTCACAAAATAATAAGCTATACTCTTTCCTTTGTTTTTCTTTTCTACTTTACACATTGATATTTTCACACTAAGTTCATAATTTTGAAGTTAAATTTTGATTTTCTATACTATGGACATTGACTGCACTATTTTCTTTGTAGGTACTCATCCTGAAAAAAAAAGAAACTAAAATAAAGATAATGTCCTAGCACAATCACAAGGCATTCTAAGTGAAGATAAAGTGTGTATATAAACTCAAGTGAAATTTAATTTAATAAAGAAATTTATAATTCCATGCTTAAATGGGGGAAAATGTAGATACTTATTTTGGTAATTCATGACTTGCAGCAATAAAAATTATACAACACACTTGTGCTAGCCCACACTTGTTCAATTTGAACAATTAGACTACCCCTTCTTATATTGTAACCATTATTTCTTACATACACAACCTAATTGTTTGATAAATGTTCATATTACTCCATCAAATCAAGCTATACCCTTTCACATTGCAATCCCAACTCTCAGATCATCCACACATGTAGCTGGGACCATTGTCGATAGGGAAGGACATAACACCCAATACACTATGGGCCGACCTAGCCACTTTGGTCCCTCTTCCTCTAATGACACTTTTTATAATTTCAATCTCTTTGGTACACTTCAGGTTGACTTTTCCTAAGTTTTTAAATATCTAAAACACATATATACGTAAGTTATTTACCTCCCATTGGAGGAGTGCATACATTCTATTTGACATCTAGTATTCTAATGAGAAATTTCTTAGAGAAATCAAAAGAAAATCTATTCTAAGACTTTCTTGAGCTCTATATAATCTGTATACTCATTCTAGGGTAGTCATCCACTTAATTTTTACAAGTACAAAAGAAACATTTCCAAATTCAAGTTAAGTTATGACATGTATAAAGTATAATTACATTGTTGCAATATCATGAATATTAATTTGGTTGTAAACATTCTAGATATCACATATTGGGTGAGAATGACATGTGGTTTAATCCATCTTCAAAGTAGTGGTGACATCGACAATGTATAAGGGTACCCACAACCCACCTAACATTTCTTTTACATGAATCTATCACCATCCAAGATTTTTAAGGTTGAATTTGTTGCATAATGAGCATCGCACAGTTTTGGAGGTACATATTCAAAATAAGAGAAATATGAAGCAATGACCATGCATAAAAATTTACAAAAGATGAAAGTACGTAGAGGCCAAAACATATAGAAAGGGCCATAATAGGGGGAAGCTTTGGGCTAGGTAAATGTTCAAGTTATAGTTTTAGTCAAGGATCTGTCAAATCATTTCCAAGAATTTCCAATCCTCAGACCAACCCATATTAGTACACAGTCTAGGATATCAAGTAAGTTATCTTATCCTCTTCATTATTAGTGTTTTGTTTAATTATCTATCATTGTTTAACTTTATATAATGATTATTCTTGATATTTCTAAAATCAACCTTAGAAACTAATTGATTAGGATAATCTACCATCGGTTACTACCCCCTATAAATTTGACCATTTAGGTTAAATCACAAATAAATCGACATTTAAAGGAAAGAATAATGATGCTAAATTTTATTCTAAAGACACAATCAATGTTATTTCTCAACAAATTAAGTTACAAATTCAACCTTCCTGTTGATAGTTTACTCGCTTACCATGTGCCCCACATGTTTTATTGAAATAATTACTTGAGTGTGATATTGTTTCTCTCTCTCTCTCTCTCTCTCTCTCTCTCTCTGTAGATGCAAAATCACACACTTACTATTTACATCATGCCTCTAAGTATGTCATTATATGTATGATTCATAAGCAAGAAAACTAGGTATTAAGAATACTTGTTTTTCTTTTAAATTGCTTTAATCTTTTCGTACTTATATTATTTACTTTTATGGAAAGACCACTTTCCTTTTAGAAATTGGACAACATGTGACCCAACTCTTTATTTTCCCTTATATCCTCTGATAATCCTAGATAGTACCACCTATTAGGGATAAGAACACGTAGGAACTATTGTTCCCTTTGGGCACTTATATCATTTTCCCTCCTTTTCTCCAATTTGAAATGCCACATTACTTGTTATCTTTTCTAAAACCTTTCTTATCACTATGGGTTTAATTTTTAGTTGTTAATGAGGAAATTCAAATAAGGGAATCATATATACATGACTTATTCACTATTATTAGGGGATGGGAAATTTGGGCTATTACTTCCTATTTACTACTTGGGAAAAGAATAACATTCAAGGATTGCATTTGGGATGCATTATTCACAGCATAAGAGGGGATATTTTTGAATTCCATCTCATAAATTCATCCTAGAGGAAAATTAGTTGTATCACATTATCTTCATGTGAATGACATAAGGGCAACCTAGCTTCAAGGGGCATAATTTAATCACACACACTAGAACTACATATAGTTTGAAATGTAGTTTAACACTTGGAAACAATCACATTGGGGTGATTTCCGAGATCATTTTGACTATAGAATATGCATTATTTGTTTCATCTAATGTTTATTTGAGTCTTTTACAGGTATCTAGGGTTTATTTTTTAGATTTAGGTGTTACACATGAACCTTACAACTAAGTGGATGAGACAAAGAGAGAAAGGAAGAAGACAAGTTCAGACCCTAAAAAAGTAGAAGCAAAGTGTAAACAACTATTATTTGATCAAAGAAATATTATTAATAACATTACACTAACTAGTCTACTCCCTGAAAATTGATGACACTTCACCAATTAGGCTCTTTTTCCATTAAATTCCTCTTAGTTAACCATTACACGTCGATTAAGCTTCTTATCTTACAGTTGACTAATGAATATTCTCATTAGCTAACTCCTACTTCCATCGCTTTCAAAATAAATCAAATCCTCCTCTAGATGCTCCAATAAAGCTACCTAAGACTACTTGGGATCCCTAATTAATCCTAAAAGATTAATTAGTCTCTAATCCTAGTCAAATATTACTTTGAATTGATAAAAGTTCTTTTTTGACTTACCTTTTGTCCCATATGAATCCAAAATCTCCCTTTCTTGAAATTACAAAACTATAAATAGACCCCTCCTCCTCCTTATTTCTAAGAACATTTCTCCTCCTCTAACATAAACTATAGGAAAATAGGATTAGAGAATTTCCTCTATTGTTATTAAGCTATGACCTTCCATTGCATATTCAAACTCAAGCTTGGGTAAATGAGGGGAACTATATGGTCTTGTAAGCATTAATGGTGATCCTTCACTCTCAAAACCTTTATCATCAAACAATCAATTTTGATTGCTAGGATCTTCATAGGTTCATTTTTTGTAGCATTCAAAGAGCAGAGAGTAGATGTATACATGTTTAGTTTAATGTTTTATCAAGCTTATGATACATGCATAGGAGTAACTCTTTTTTATCTCTTATCTTGATGGTTCGTAGTTGAGTTAGTTAAGATTTGGGGTTTCTTTAGTGTTCTGACCTCATTTCTATAGATTTTCAAACTTACTCATGTTCACATATGGCACATCTAGTGGGAATTTACTCCATGGTCTTTAGAAGTCACCTTCAAGCTTTTTACTTCGTGTCCTAAAACGTTTTCATGCATTTTGAGGGTTAACTAGTTTGGCTTCAAGAAGTTTACTAACATAAGTGTAATAAATATTCCTTTTGCATGTAGATTTATTGGGTTTATGTTAGAAATTAAATTAAAAGGAAAGAATCAAACCTTTTTATAGTTTTAGATTTCTATTTCTCATCATTTTTGTGTTTTTTAGGCCCATGTGTAGGTGTTTTGGAGGGGCTCACACACATTGAAAAAAACACACACTCGTTTGATAGCATGTGCACCCATCTATAGGGACACACACACACACACACACACACACACACACACACACACACGTTTCCCTAGCCGTGTACATATTACCCTATATTTTTGGATCCCTGTAAAGAATTTAACTAGAGCTGCGCATATGTCATGAATAGTGCACACATGCTTCCATGCATGCACATATTTATCTTGGGACACACGTGTTTATTAAATATTTGTTTCAAATCACCTTTTTTTCCTTACACACACATATGCTTTATGAGGTGCACACATGCTTAAAAGAGTGCGTAGATGTCATTCTTCCCATACAGGTGTAATTGCTCCCTATATTTTCCATAAAGCTACACACTTGTCATTTGAGGTGTGTAACATCCACTTTTTGACACTTCTTATATAGGATTTTTTTTAACTCTCTATACCGCTAATTTAAATAACCATATATTTAAATCTACATAAACCTTAATACAATCCATTTCTGATAACTGTCATGAATCATGTACAGATGTATGAGACAATACTAAACTTACTCATTCTCCCTCAATGCTCTGTACGAGTCATACATAAAATGTATCCATTTGGTTATCCTTTAATATGATATGATATATAAGTGAAAACCCCTAAGTGTGTATCTGGGTTCTACCTATGAAATCCACAGGCATCTCACAACTTAGATAATAGTGAAATATTGACAGTGTAATCAGCCGCTTACACCACTTTGCATAAAAGTTTCTGAGTCATGTATGTTATGCTCAATTCCATGATGACACACTCGTCATTAGGAAATTATCATTTCACCTTAATCACTTATTTAGTTATATGGATTCAAAAATGTTAATATTGTAACTAGCTACATGTCTTGAACAAGGCACAAATCTAGTTTAATCTATGATGCTTATGGGAAAGTAAGTGTTATGGTAACAATTCACCTTGTTACTTGACCACTTCCCCTCTCGTAGCCATCATAAGTTGATATAAGGGTGCATACCCAGGAGGTCCAAACTAATTTGTTAACTCTATCAAGGTTTGTACTTAAGAAAACACCATGCCACACTCCAGCCTCTTGATGAGACAACTCGGTATAACTGCTAAACAAAAGTATCATAATAATGACATATGTCGTTGTAGGGATACGACTGTGTAGCAAATGCAGCGAGTTATCTCGGAAAGATACCGGTAAGGGGTATGATATATAATGTTTTCAAGGTAATTATTATCATTTAAGAATAGTCTAGGTTTTACAACACCTTCTCCATAAATGGGTCGTACTTAAGATATGGTTTAAGTTGATTCCATGACTTCAATCTCCGTATCACTTAATTTACTTACTAGGTTTCATGATTAAGTTAATTATAAATGGATAATGATACTATCCAAGTCTAAGACCAACATTAAATATTAAAATCTATCCCTGCTTAATCAATTAAGCCCATGTTTCCTTTATTTCATCTTTAGGATATATATACTTAGATAAAACTATGTGTTTAAGTATGACTCATACTTTTTATCAAGTACTATTGAGTCATAGACTATTGATGCTAATACACATTTTAAGCTTAAACACTCCACTTTTCTTAGTGGTAGCTTAATCAAGATCGTTCATTTGTTTTATTATGTCAAACAAGTAGATATATCAGGAGTATATGTTATGATAGGTTGGATGGGCTACTAGCCTTTTCATCCACTCCTGTCATAGCCTTCTACATAAGGTCTTTGATTCCTTTAGTAATGATCATTTACTAATCCTCATTAGAGAAAATAGTAAAGTTGACTAGGGTTAGGGTTCATATGCTATGTTATTTCCAACTTAGTATGTGTGTTCCTGTTTTACATCCATTGTAAACAAATACCATACTTTTCTGCTCATACTAACGCATTATTTGACAAACTCCCCTTTTTAAAAAAATATGTTATCATCTCCTAGATAAAATTATCATATTATTATATTCTAGAACAATGAAACCAATATTATTACATCTTCATGTTAACATCTTTGGTGACTGTAGTTGTATGACAATGTAAATCAGCTATAGTACCAACATCCTCTTCCTGTAATTTGAAGTAAGTCTACACCCTCTGAATTTCTTTATGGTTATATTAAGCTTATCTTTGTATAAGTGTGGTTCCTAAACCTTCATTCAGGTATCAACGTACCTTATTAATTGATTATATAGAGTCATATCCTCTTTCACTTGAATGCTCAACAGACATAGATTGTCTACCTGACAACTCAACTCTACCATAAAAGATTAAAATTCTGCCATGGGAAAAATAGTTAACTGCGTATGATTTAGTATACCATTTTGGATATAAGTTCTTAAACTATTGTTTTATCAACACGTATCATATTATCCAAGAAATCTTTTTTACTTCATTTGTAATTTATCTATCCCAAATGCTAGTCATTCTACATGTTCCATTACTGTTTTCTTACATGGCATCACATCTTAATCCAAGTAAGAGTAGGTCTCCACCATTATTGATAATGGTTAAACTTTAAGATTATAATTTATTTAAGTTGGATTATATTACATGACCTTTCAAGGCATTGGATATGATCCATCACTTAAGAATATTATACTATTATCTATTGGCCAAAACTATTGATATTTACCTTTTATCTTATTAATACCTCTATTATTATTAATTGAATTCATAGTAGTTGAGGTTAGAGTGTTGCAGGGTATCCATATATGCTACCAATACATATTCATATCTTTTTAGTTAAGCTAATTGGTCAAGTTCTTAAGATCCCTATGGTGTGAAGTCACTTCACCAAATATACCAACATGTTTTAAGAAAATAGCACTCAGTTATATTATGATGATACGTAAAAATGTTGCATGCATCATTACCTACGTTATGATGCCAACATACTTTCAATAGTACTTGAAATAATCTGAGTTATTTCTCTATTTACCTTGTTGTTAAAGTGATACATAATAGAATATTTTATCAACATTATTATTTGGTAAACAGTCCATAATAACTAAATATTTTGCAATTTATAGACAATGGTTAACATAACCAATAATATTTCCAAAGGTATAAAATTTATTGTAAACCATAATACAAAATGACTCTTGCACCCAAATGTAAATCATATAATCATATTTTATATTTATTTGAGTAGTTGATCTATAAAGATCTTCGATTTCATCTCATCAATTAAAGAATAAGATAAAGAAGTAAAAATGTCTAATCAAACTTGAACATAATTTTGAAATAGGCTTATTACCTCTGGTTAAAACAAAAACCTTTTCTACACACCATCAATTGTCTTGTTATTTTACAAACACATGATCAAAGAGAAACTCATAAGTGAGTTCAATAGCCATCATATTTACAATAAATATGGACTGAAAATTACGATTTCAATACAATCCAATCACTTATCCATTCTAAGGAAAATACAAAATGCATCGTCCAGACTTTAATCGCCACAAAGTTCCTTTTTCCCTGCACTAAAAAGTTGATGTACAAAATTTCACATGGTCATTCTAACATGACTGGTATGAATAGCCCTTTCCCCCCACTTAATGGCTTATGTAATAAAAAATTTGATTAAATGATATGCTGCAACATTAAGATCATAGTATTAACACAATAATGCATAGAATCAATCATCATATGTTTAGAATAATTTCTTTTCATCCATCTAAAAACTATTCGTTGTCATAGATTTTAAATGCCTTAATAAAAGGAATTCACTAGAATAGAACATATAACAATATAGGATTAAAGCATTCATAACATCCATTTCACTTTCAATAACATGAAAAATTATAAGTCTAAATCAATTACTGTCAATAGTTTCACTAGTCTGAAACATACAAAAGTGGATAATGAAACACTAGCTTATAAAATATAGAAATTGTATAATGACTTTTAGCCTCGATGAGACTAGAAATGTCAAAAGATAAATAAGTAACATAAGATATCTATCCCTTGAACTGGAACTAATATCCACCAAAGCAATTGAAACGAAATTGATGAGATCTGATTATCTCATGATCTCGTTTGCCAATAAAGGGATATGGTGTAATTGGTAGATGATACAGACTTATGGAATTGAGCCTTAGTAGCAAAAATTCTAAACATGTAATTATAATATTATATCGTTATATCCTTAAGGTATTCTTCCTGGTGTCCATAGGGATTGATCTTAGCGTATTACTTAATGTATGTAGTGGAAATTCGCTAGAAATGGGTATTCAAAACATCAACCCACAAACATGTTCTTCCTCCTTACTTCCCACCAGACATATCTTACTAGAATAGGTCGGTAATTATTTTAAGCAAATAATATACACTTCCTTTCAGGCACAACTGATATATATATATATATATATATATATATATATATATATTCTTATAAGAATATTTATTTATTGTTATTTAATCCTAGTTAAATATATCTTACTAGGGAATCCTTATTTTTCCCTTATATAAAAACCACTAAACTCAACATATGACATTATATTACCCAATTTCCAAAATAGACGTTAAAAAGGTAATTTTTAACTACCTTAACTAAATTGAGAGCCTTCAAAAATACCAACAACATTCTTACTTAATCAAAACTCATCCCATCTAATGTCGATACCAATTGACAACTCAACGGGGAATAAATTTTTACTAGCTTATTTACATTGCCAGGAGGTCTTCTTATTCACATTACAGTGACCTATAAAATATAGCTAACAACATATACTAAATTTAAAGCTCACAAGTCAATCAATCACACTCCAACATGCTAATCATATTACCAGTTAGATCAAAATGACATATATGCAGTATCGATCATTAATGCACCCTGAATTATTGGATGAAACTGATTGATTTAGAAATGACCAAAATAGAAAATCACTTTGTGGGTTTTTATTTAAGATTTTCGTTGAATTATCTAACCTGTAAATGACCCCATGTTCTAGAAGGAACATTAACCCAAAACTAAACATGGGTTTAGCCATACTGTGAAACAAGCATTAACTCCATAATATTAAAATTATAGTGCATACCACTTAAGGTATTTTCCTTACTCGTATAAACATTTTAGGCATCTAGTTAATACCCTGAGCTAATGAATTAATGTTCAAAATAGATAATAATAGAACTCAGGTAAAAGAGTTTGCACTATCCAATAGTATAACAATGCATAGTATTAACATCCATATTCACGCAGTATAGAAATACCTAGATTAATAATTAATACCGCAGTTCCTTGAAAGGTTAATCATAATCACTCATATTTTTGTAAGAATCATATAGTACACAGTAATAACCTTCCTCAAATGCATAATAAAACCAAATAAAATGTTGCAGAAGATTATCTATTCAAATATCAGATTGAATAAGATATTAAGAGGGGGAGAGAGCGATCCATGCATGCTAAGACTAAAATCCTTCCACCTCGCAGTCCCAACAACTATTCCTCAACACCAAGATGTGATTACTAATTCTCCTTACACAAGGCCAAACAATACATAGTTCGAAATAAATAAAAACTCACATGTCTCACGTATCCCCATTCTATACAAAAATCTTGAGCTCTTTTTATCTTCCATAATTTCCAACGAATTATCTTTCAAAAACTACATGCAAATTTTGTTCCAAAAGTGGAGCTTTTGAAAGAAGAAGAGTTCGTAGTTGACATGCAAGAACAGAAAGAAAAATGGATTTCTAGTAGGTCTGATAGCTTCTTCAGGAAGCTTCACTACTTCCCAAGATCATTTAAGTGCATTTAATATATTTTCAATGCCAATAATGACCAACCAGCCATCACCACCGGCCTCCAATTTCTCCTCCCCAAAAGGTGGGAATCACACATTTAGAAAAAATTATATTATTTTTCCAAATTTAACTACTTTGCATGGATAGGCGTATAACTAACCATTTGCATGGCGAATAACTTAATCATGGTTTGTGATCATCAAACACTTTAATCAACGTATTAAATAATGTTTAATGGGTCTTCAATGTAGTCATTCGAGTTATAGACCCTAAAGTATCATGCATGGCCTATATAATTAAAACAAAGACCCAAAAATATTTGATTTCATTGTCAAAATATATATGTAATATTAATCTAAACACTATCTCATAGCCTCATGGTTATTTTAATAATTGAATGCCTCTATATAACATAAAATGTTCTTCAATTAAGTACATAAACTTATAGAAATTTATCATAACAAAGTTTGCATGGAGGATATTCAGATAGGTCGAAGGTGATGATTACTACAAATTTATAACCATGATCACTGACAAATTAATCAAACATTTATCCCATACTACTTAATGTAAGAATTGATCAAACTTGCTAGAATGGTCATGTAAGAAACCAAACTCAATATATAGTTTAATACCTTACTTAATATCATTCTTTCCTCATAATAACTAAAGTATAGAAGGTGTGTATAAGTTTAACTATATTTTTACAACTTAAAATCATCTAGCATGCAAAATTAAAACAATAATAATAGTCATGAAGGTACAAATGCCAATTACACATCCCATAATGAAATTTTATCTTCTCTAACTAGAAGGTATTTCACAACACACAACATGACCATATAGTCATTTGTGATGATTATTAAAACCATCATTAGTAGCAAAGTAGTGTACCGATACGTAAAATGAATTAAAACATTACACAATTTGCCGCTACGTGACAATAGGAGCCATTGGGATGTCACACGTATAATTGTGCACGTGTATGCATACCCTTTCGGCTATGCATACATGTCCAAAGTAGTATACGAGACAACATAGCAGTATTGGCTATCGTGCTACTCACAAATTATTTTAATGCTTCAATTCATTTTACAACAAAAGAGAATGAGGGATTGTGGGGTGTGACAAAGATACACACTTGTCATTTGAGGCACATACATGTTGTTCAAAGTGCACACATGTCATAAAGGGAATGTAGGCATTGTTGTTTAAAATCAAGTTCTATTCTAACACTTGCAGGGGTTGATTCTTTTAAGTTTCTAACACTTTTGTAGGTTTTTGTTGATACTAATAAGTGGTTTTACAAGTTACATTGACAAATATGTAGTTTTTTTATTACTTTAATTAGTTGAGTTGATAAATGTTATATTGTTAGTTATAAGATTTTGAAACATGTATGCTCTTCTATTGTATCTTCTAGGTGATCTTGGGAACCAAAAACATTTCAAATACCTTCTTTATACTTTCAAAAACACTTTAATTAAGTTTTCTAATAGGAAAGAACTTTGAATTTGATTCAAAGAACTTAATTTTCACAATTTGATCAAGTGTTTTTTATTTTCGTAAAATTAGTGAGGTATGTTTTCATGTATGCTCTTTCCTTGCATCTTAGGACAATATGGGAAATCAAAAATGACATTCTATCTCCTTTAATATGATGTTTTGATCACTTGGAAAATTACTAATCTTTGTTGTTAGGATCAAAAATCGCTTGTAAAAGAATAGGAGTATAAACAAAATCTAACGTGTTTCTTGTAGATTGCCAAAAGGTCTGAGACATTAAGCTCAAAAGATAAAAAACAACCATATTCAACACACTTGATTTTTAGGTTCAGATAAGGGTACGCCCCATCCTCTTTAAACTAGGACATAACCCTTTTGGTATAAGCCTCAAGCTACAAAAAAAGGGGTGTTCCTAGGAACCCCAAAGTAATCCACACAAGAGGGAACCTTGTGGGTGAAATGGGAAGTTCTCCACTTACCCACTTGAATAGATTTTACTTGTGAGTTTAGCACCAAAACATTCTCCATTATAACCCCAGTGAAAGATACGTGTGAACGAATTCATTTCTCATCGTATTTGAAGGGGGTAAAGTAATGTTGAGATAATCCAAAATTAGTCAGTGTGACTTTCTTGGTAAATCAAGTTTATAGAGAGTGTTTGTGGTACTTAGTTGAGGGAACGACCTAGGAAAGCCATATTGTCTTGGATCCAACTTTGTCGTATCAAGCCATTGTGCTTTATAGAGATCTCACAAAGTGACGACTTACTTAAAGTAAAAACCTTGTTATTCAAACAAGACAAGAGTCCACTTAATTTGAAGCTAAGTGTTATTCATCATGAAACTCACAAAGTCTCAATTTTTCATAGTTCTTCACTTACCCTAAGGTAAGGTGAAACTATGCTGAAGTTATGCTTAGTTTATTTCATCATCACTTAGTCTACACCTTTGTTATCTTGTTGCCCATTTAGGAGAAAAGAGAAACAACACACATGATACCACTAGAAATAATCATGTCTACCACGTTTTTAGTCTACTTTCATGACTAGGATGCACTGTTAGAATGTAAGTATTGAAAGTGTAAATTGTACATCTTCACGTTCTTATAGGCCCTATGTCTCAATATCATATTGAGACACATTATCTATGTAGTTACGCTTGGTTCACCTTTTGATTCCCCTTAGACATGTTAATGTTTTTACATCACATTGACACAATTATGATACTTACACCTCATTCCTCGCGAATGTGATCTAAGTGTCCGTATTGTGGCATTACGTTGCCTACATCTAAGAAAATCCTTCAAACATTACCTCAAATCTTGAAAAGTGGTGATTATGTTGCTTGTGTATCATATCTATATTATTTTGGTGTTAAAAACCCTGCTTTCTCTTGAAACTTGGTTAACATACCTTAGTAGTATTGTTGTGTTCCTTACATGCGTAATTTATACCTTTTAGGACTTAGGTCTTGCTTGTTTCTAAACTTGTCATAGTATCCTTTGATTGGGAGTCACATTTACAATCTGTTAATACTTACGCCAATTTGTTCAGACATAAGTGTTGACACCGAGTTGATCATTTATATGTCGAACTAACATTGAGAAACATAAGGTGTAAATTATTGGTTGATTTACTAGTTTACTCGTAGGCTTACATGATTGTTCCTTATGTGATAATAGTTACATAGAATTATATCTAGGATAAGTCATTGGATTCTTTGATTCATTAACCCATTATTCATTAAAACATTGATTGGTGAAATATTGAGACTTTAGGCAACTTGTAGCACATTACACCTAGGTTTATTACACCTTGATCACATTTAGATAAAACCTAGTACAAAAGAGACTAGTGATGTCACTTATCACAAGAATGACACCTAAGAAAATCAAATGTGAATTAGAATTAAATCCTTTTGCCAACTATCCCTTTAGTGGTCACAACTTGGGTCCCTTATTTTCAGAGGTTAAAGACATGTAAGTTTTAACTGACCATAATGGGGATGATACTAATTCATTTGAAGAGAAACACAACCTTGATCTCACTCAATTCAATGAAATCCTATTCTATAATAGAGATCAAGTACTCGCAAGAGTCTTAGAACTAGGATCCAAATTACCACAAGAACGTGAAGTGACTATCAAAACCATTAACCTAGAAGAGGAATATCCACAATGGCCTTCCCTTATCGATGTTGATAATCCTTTTGACGAAGGATATACATCCACTTCTGGGGTCCATAGTAAAAAAAAATTGAGAGTGAAGGGAAAAAACAATAGACGGTTCTCGAAGACAAAACTTTAAAGAATCATGTAAAAATAGGATCAAATGTAAACCAAAGGATTGAAATACTCCTAAATATGAAAAATAATATGATCCTAAAAATTGAAGAAGAGGTTATACAAAGAAAAATAATGAAGCTTAGTCAAAAGTTAGTGAACTTAGGTTCCTCGAGCAAGAGTACATGTAAGGAAAAAATTAAATCCAAATCTGGTGAATTTCACACAAAACCTTATGATGAAGAAAAAAATTAAAGGTTACTCAAGTGAATAGAACATCATCCTCTATGAAAGAGCAGCTCATTACAAAATAGTTGCAATCTATGAAGAAATGCTCACAACTCTCTAGGAGAGTAATGTAGGTCATAGTAAAAAGCACCAATACAAAGAACTATGTCCTTATCCCTTCGACAGAGAGATATTATGAGTGTCATTCCCTAAAAAAATTGATTTTCCTAAATTTGAAAAATATAAAGGTTAAGGTGATCCTTGTGATTATATTAAATACTTCTACATGGCTTACTAGGAAGTAGATTTTAGCAACAACTATTTTATATGTTTTTTCCCTTGCAATTTAGGAGGATAAGCGCTAGAATGGTTTCTCCACATACCTAACGGAACAATCGCAAAATTTCCCATGCTATTTGGAAATTTTTATGCATCATTTATCTTTTAACATGGAGAGTAACATTACCATGGTAGAAATTTACAACGCAAAATAAAAATGAAATGATACTTGTTGGTTGTTCAAACATGTACCCCGCATCTGGGATCTGGAAGAAATGAGTTGTTTGAGACAACAATGGAGTCATCTCCAAGTTCGTGGGGCCTTGTGCACTTGAGATGGATCTCCAGAGAAGGTCATTTCCTCTATCTATTTATACTTCTACTACTACTCCTAATGATGAAAGGGAAAACTAAGATAAAAATGCCAACAAAACAGGGATAGAAGGATAAAATAATGGAAAAATAACCTAAGGAAGGTGATAGCACCAGAAAAAAGGGATGAATACCATCCATTCTAAGTGAAAATGAAAGTAAAAGGCATAGAAGAAGGCTAGGCATGCATAACACAACTAAAACACATTTACCATATCAGTTTCATGGAACACATATAAAAATGGAGTTGCAAAAGAGGTAGAGTGATACAAAAAGCACGCAATGTAAAATAAAGGAAAGAAGAAAGAATACAAACATACTTAAGATAGAGAATAATCACAAAAATGATGCTTCCATTACTTCCAAAAATGCATACAACTATTATAATGGTGAAAGAGGCCAATATCCACATACACGAGCCATATATAGAGGTGTGCGACTTAGAATACAAAAATATGAAGTCCTTAACAAAATGTGTAAGGATCTAAAGTGTACAACATTAACAATGAGCCCAAATATTACATTTATAGATGAATTCAAGGAAGAAGAGGAGAAGGAGGGAAAACCTGAATTTGAAATAAAACCACCAACAGAAATCATTCAATGCCTACAAATCCACCTGAAAATTTGTCAAATATGTATCCCCAAGTCTGTTTGGCATGCTAGAGAAGGAAGGAAGGAGGGTGGATCAGATCAAATCAAGTGATTGGAGTAATCAGATCTACTTATCAATGCCCATATTGACTTTTTTCCATTTCTCACCTACCAAATTTGCCATGAATTTGAATTTAAATATCCAGTATTATAGCCTACATTAGTAGCTATTGATTGAGACTAGGCACACAATGATCAGAGATATGTAGAAAAAAATATGAATGTCAGAAGATTTTTAGATCTGTCTTTGCACACAAGACATGTGGAATGCACTGATCAGTCGATAAAATGGCCAAATGTGTAAATGATTTGTCACTTTCTACCACATGTCGCTCATTGATTTTTTCAAGGATTCAGCACCCAATTTGCGTGATTCGATAGGTTATGTGTGGCACACTCAAGAATGTTAGAGAATGACATGGCACATAATAGTGTAGAGGAGGGCATAAAAATATACATGTGGAAGAATGAGGTGCATGAGAAATAACAAAGGAATGCGTGCGTAATCACAATGCACGCAAAGGAATGAGGAAAACTGGTGAGTAGGAAATGTATGGTCAAGGAAAAACTGTTACAAAATATTGTGTGGGACATGCAAGAGGGAAAGATACTTAGTTGATTGAAGCAAGTTCAAGTGCGCACGCAGGATGAATAACTTCTAGAAGAAGGTGAATGCGTAGAATGTGCACATAAGGGAAGAGTGGAACAAAGAGGAAAATATAAATGGAAGGGGAAGTGCAAAAGGGCATGTGAGGAAAAAAAACCAAGTGAATGTGTTAAGGAGACAACTGATGTGCACATAAATTGTAATGAAGATTTCAGAACCGGAATGTGAATAAGTTGTCCAAATAACTATGAGAGTTATTTGGATAACAAGACCTTTACTAGTTTCTTGCAGTAATGGTGGGGGTTAGCAAGCCATTTCCATTGTCCCATTCTAGAAAAGTAAATGGTTGGCATATTTGTTCTAAACTTGAATCAAGACATAGCCTTTCATCTTCAAATTTAATATGTCAGTAACTTGGGATTGATCATTCCCTTTGTTATGAGATCCTTCTCAATTTGGATGCCCTTCTCAACATGAGTCAAAATCCAAAGAAAAAACCAAGTTTTTCAATAAGAACAAGAATGTCATCAGAGATAGCATCACCAGCTTAAAAAGAGTCCAAGTTGTACAAAATGTTATGCTCTTGAAGCTTACACAAGGACCTCATCCAAAAGTGGCCTCAAAATGAACATTTACACCTTTAACAACATCATTATCTGCCATCCTTAAACAGTTAGATGTTGTAAACATGGTGCAATATCCAAAAACAATAGAACCTTATCCATATGATGCTCCTAAACTAGTATGGTTCAAAGAACAAGAATACTATGACTTTCACTATGTTAAAGGACATAAGACCAAAAAATGTCTAAAGTTACGACATTTCATCCAAGACCTTTTTGTAGAAGGAAAGATCGAGGTGGATTCACCTGAATCGTTACAAGGTCAAGGTCCTAATGAGAATATGGGAATATTCAAACAACCTTTTCCTAATCATAATAAATAAGGAAATAAGAATATAGATCTAGGTCAATCCTCTAATGACTATAAAAAAGATAGTTATATGTATCCCTCAAATGATAATCCCTTTGATTCCATCATAGGTTGTATTCATTCATCTACTGAATAGGTAAACACTATTAGGATCTTAGGTAACAATTGTTCTATGGGCACGCAAAGTTCTTGGTTAATGATCCTAGAACCATATCACCCAATCCCCTTGAAAGGTCAATATGACTTATTAGAGAAATTGGAGAAAACCATGGCTAAGATCTCGATCTTAAACCTACTCAAAATCTCAAATTATCATAAGGACATACTATATAAAATGATTTAGGGATCAAGAGTATCCAAATATGTAGATCCTACACACCTCCAAGAAATGGTTGTAAATCTTAATCCCAATGATTATACCTCCTTTGACTAAATGAAATTTGGCGTAACGATCGAGAATAAAACCTACCTTTGTATATAGAGGTCTTCGTTACTCATCGTAAGATAAAAAAGTTCTTGTGAATGGTAGATCCAGTCTGAATATTTGTACATTGAATCTTATCAGGAAGATAGGCCATATAAAATCAAATCTAGATGGTAAGACCAATATGATCATGACTTATGCTAATGAAGAATGTGAGTAAGTAGGTACTATAGTAATCCCAATGAAAGTAGGGCCCACTTATCATGATAAAAATTTCTATGTCCTTGACTTGGACCTTCCATATAACATGCTTCTAGGTCTCCCATGGATTCATGCCTTATAGGCCATTCCTTTGAAATTACATCAGTGTATCAAGCTATGTCATGGATGAAAAAATATCACTATCCCAGGTGATCCAGAACCATTTACAGATTATAGAGTACTGCATATTTTTTCTCGTACAACATATGGGTGTCCATTATTGTTATCCCATTATAGACTGAGGCTATGAAGGATTGTATAGATCTGGATACTTTGACTCCTTACAATCAGAATTTTCCCTCATTAGTCAATCACTTTACCTCATGAGAAGCAATATTTGGAAAATATGGCCTACATGATAAATTCAATCTTCAACAGGCTCTTTTGATATCAGATCTTTCAGTGTCACCTAAGACATGCAGTAGACCATACTTCCAGTTCAAAATCACTCATGTTATTTTCCCTAAACAATTTGAAAGGATTATCCCTAGTGGTCTCTTGTCAGATGAAAATATGCTAGATACACATAGCAAATGGGTATCGAAAGGAACAATGGCTTTATGTCACCAGGATCCATAGTATATCAAGGGTCCTCGAATGATGCACTGATGAGTTATAATATAATTGGATGCAGTGCACATGCACAAGGCATATTGCAGCTGATTCCTATTACCCATTATAAATAAAACAAACACTTCCTTTGTATCAGACCTCATGATGATCTAACCTTAAAGATAGATGCTACCTCTTCTAACCATGAGGATAACTTGTCTCATTCAAGAAGTGACACAGATTCCCAGTGTAGCTTATAAGAGGACCTTGCCTCTACCAATTTGTTTCTAAATTCAACCATCTTCACACTTTCTGATCCAATTTCTAAGCCAATTTCCAATTCACCCTTCTATATCCAAACCTAATTGATTAGGATCAACAGATTCACGTGTTTATCTATTTATTTGAAAATGATGAGGCAATCATAGAGTTTGTAGGAATTAGAGGTACCATTCAAAATAGTGATCATAAGAAGGGTTTCTCCATTAAATTAGATGCATGTGTATACTTTAGGGAGGAGGAAGAATTATATGGTCACTTGAATAAAAAAATAATTAGCAAGGGAAAAATTACTGCAAAAAAACCTTATAGAAAGAATAAGCATAAGTCCCATAGTGAAAACTTCTTTGAGGTGCTTGTGGATGAACAAAAAAAAATAAAAGGAAAATATAGTTCCACCATGTGAAGATAAAACTCTATTTGAGCCACCTATAGAAGTGGATCTCACTCTCCCTCCTAATCCCACATGGATGGAGAATGCATAAAAAATGTTAGTTGAAGAAACAATCAATGTCAAGATCAGGTTAGAAGAGGATCCTAGAATGATAAAGTTAGGTGCTTCACTCTTATCACAAGAACAAAAAACTTTCGTATCGCTATTATGATATTTTACAGGCATTTTTTTATGGTCATATATAGATATGGTAGGTTTGGACCTAGTGTTGGTCATGCATAACCTTGTTGTGTACATGGATGCCAAACCTATCAAGTAGAAACTAAGGAGGATACACCAAAAGGTTGTACTACTTGTCAAATAAGAGTTGGAGAAACTCTTAGCAGTAGGTTTTATCAAACCTATTGACTATTTAGATTAGATATCTAACATAGTCTTAGTCCAAAAGAATCTAGTTAGAATCAGAATATGCACCGAATTAAAATAAATCAACAAAGCATGTCCCAAAGATGACTTCCCCTTACCTAACATTGACATGATCATTGATTCAACTATTGGTTATGATATGTTTTCCTTAATGGATGGATTTTTAGGTTATAACTAGATCAATATCACAAAGGAAGACCAATATAAGAAAATTTTCATCACCCCTTGGGGGACATTTTGCTATCAGGTAATGCCCTTTAGAGTCAAGAATGTCGGGGCTACATATTAATGAGGAATGGCCATCATCTTTGATGACACGATGAGTGAAATCATAGAGGATTGCGTAGATGATATTATAGCAAAATCTAAGACCAACGAAGAATACCCAGAAGTGTTGAGGTGTATCTTTCAACGCCTTCGAGATTACAAGGTTCACTTGAATCCCAAGAAGTGTGTCTTCAATGTACAATCAGGAACATTACTAGGTTTCATCATCTTGAAAAGAGGGATAGAGGTAGATACCACCAAGGTTATAGCTATAATAGAGATACCTCCACCAATGAATCTCAAACAACTATGAAGTCTACAAGGAAAGATTAAGGTAATCCAGTGATTTATATCACAACTTGTGGATAAGTGTCATCCTTTTACACATCTTTTGAAGAAAGATGTTACCTTTAATTAGGGACCTGACTGCCAAAAGGCCTTTAAATTACTCAAGAAATATTTGGCAAGTCCACCTATTCTCATGTCACCTACCCCAGGTGAACCCCTACTATTGTATATTTCAGCCCCACAGTTTGATAGTGGTGCATTGATTACCAAATATGATCTTAGCCATAAAGAAAGGGTGGTTTATTACCTTAGCCACACCTTGATTTCCTATGAGTTGAAATATCCTTAGATTAAGAAGGCCTTCCTAGCTATGGTCTTTACATTTTCGAAGCTCCAACAAAATCTCCTTAATAATAAGACCAAAATGATATCCAAAGCTGACGCTCTCAAATACCTCCTATCTAAATCTGCCCTTACAAGATGGATGGCTAATATGATCATCTTCCTCAATGATTTTGACATTAAATTTGTTAACCAGAAATCCTTAAAAGAATAGGTCTAGTAGACCAATTTGTTGAAGCTCCCCTACCAAGAATGGAACCCTTGTGTCTAGATCTACCAGATGCATCTATGACATACATTAAGAAATCTGTCATATGACAAGTCCACCTTTATGGGTCATTCACCTATCATGGTTTAGGAGAAGGAGTGGTACTTATCACTCCCACTATGGAAGTCATTCCATAGGCATTTTTTTGGGATTCCCTTGTATCAATAGTATTGCATAATATGAGACGCTCTTCACCGACTTGGAATTAGCTATCATATGGAAGATCAGACATCTACGAGTCATTGAAGACTCCCAATTTATCATTAAACAAGTTAATGATGAATAAAAATTTAAATATGAGAAGATTATTCCATACAAGAGGTTGGTTAAAACTCTGAAGGAGTAATGTTATCCAAAATAAGCTCATGCTTATTTTTGGGTAACTGCACCCATTTTCCCTCCTTTAGTGTTTCAATCCATTTTTAAAGATATTCTAAGCACTTAAGGCTTCTTGAAAGCATTTTCATCAAGTGGGAAATTTCTTCCCCTTTCCAAAAATATAAAGAAGTCCCTCTAACTCCTCATATTTTGCAAGTTATGGGCTGGTGGGCCTTGGAGTGACTTTTTGGCCAAATGGAAAAAGCAGACCATCGGGCCCAAAAATGATTTTTTGCCAAAAGTGAATTGTGGGGATGTGGGGAAAAATTTTTATTTTGCATTTTTTTGTGCCAAAATTCACAAAGTGAGTTTAGGGCCTGAGGACCCTTTCTGTTATCTGGTTTTCACCATTTTTGTACGAACCTAACTCGAAACATTCAAATAGACATATCTTTTGACCCAGTGCCCAAAACCCAACAAATTTAGCACAGATGGAAATATCTTGATCTCCTCTATAACATAGAAGCATAAAATATCATTTTTAGTAGGTGTTGGTAGGTGAAAAATGGGAAAACGTCTTTCAAGCCATTAATATGAGATCTAATTGTTTCAACAACCTAGATTTGATTTGATTCACTATTCTTCCTTCTCCAACATGCCAAAGTAGACCTGGAGTGGTAGATTTGATAGATTATAGGTATATTTTTAGGGCATTAATGGTGGGTGGTTTAATTCTCAAAATAGGGTGCATTTTCCTCCTTTCTCTCTATTTTTTCATCATTCTAAACTTTTATATATTGTAACACTTCTCATTTGACAAGTGGAGAGAGACATTTTGGGCATAGAGAAAATTTTTCAAATTTTTTTTCCCAACTCCATTTGAGTAAAAAACCTTCTCCTATGCCGGGTAAGTGGATTTGTGCCTCTGAGCAAAAATGTAATGGTATGTGCACCCTTTAAGAGCAATAAAAATGTGTTTTATGGTTATTCTTTAACCCTTTGCGTTATTTTGTTGTTTCTCATGCCTCTCCCTTTCAAATTTGTTCCCTATGCATGTATTTCACATTTATAGGTGCAAGGTGTTGTGTTTTATGGAGTTTTGATCATGGATTTGGATCTAGGTTTGTGTCACTTTTGTCTGACCTTCCCATATCCCTTTTTCTTCTATTTCATCCTCCCTCAACAGAGTATCTCACCCCTTTCCTTCTCTGGTGTATCACCGATTTAGTGTAGGATTTATTTCACTCTTTCTTTCTCTCTTTCCTCTTGGAGCAGTTAGATTAGGATTAGTTAGATTCTACCCGCACTGGAGTAGCTTGTGGCAGGTATATTAGGAAGCAAGAACTGACTTTCTCTGGATTTCCATCTCAAGTTTTACAAGTCCCACAGCTTGAGAGATGGTCCCTTGTTGTGAAATCAAACTGAATTCCCCACTCACAACAAGGCCATTTGAGGGTGTTGTGATTCTACACGAATAGTTTTGGCATGCCCGATGGGACATTGAGGTTATATTTTCTCATCTTTCCAAGGTGACTAATTATCAATAGCCAATCTTAAACCAATGTGTGACCACACTAACATTTTTGGCATGCCCGGTGGGACATGTTTAAAGCACCTTACCACTTCATTTCATCAAGTTGATGTGTTCTTGCTGAGATTCAACCTTTAGAGGCACATGCAAAGCACATCTGGTGACTCCATCTTGTCAACAACCCAATCTCTAAAGTTGCAGACATTTTTTCCATCCATTTTCATTCATTTTCTTCCACATCTTTCAATTTCTTCCTTTCCACGAGGTTGTGCAATGATGACTTCATTTCCATCTTGGAATTCACACTTGCAGCAGCAACAATGCATTCCACCTCTAATGTATTTCACAAACCTCTAGATCAATGTTATGATCAGATCCAGAGTGATCATGCTTACCCATATGAGTATTTCCAAAACCAGTTTAGATATGGAGCTTATCAAGAACAAGGGTATGCATACAATGACAAAAATAAAATGGAGAATGTTGATCTGCTGGAGAAGATTCAAAAAATGGAGGCTAACATGGTTCAATATAGGGCCACAATACAAATGAAGATATTCAAAATTGGTTACAGGGCACCTTGTCCATGGGAAGGCCATTTTCCAAGACATGTCAACCCTTAGGAGAAGCTTTAATTCATGGTTGAAATGCTGCCCCAACTTGCACAATGGGCTAAGGAGATTGAAGCTTATGAGTTGGATACAAGACAACCTTGTCAATGGGTAAGTCCACCACCTCATAGCTTTTCTTTTCCTCTTTCTTAATCAATATCATTTCAGCAGTGTCAACAGTTAAGCCCCTCACTTGCTATCCTAAGTTTTTATTTCCCTTCTCCATATCCTAATCTTCCATCTCATCTTAATTCTTCTGCCCTTTTCCCTTCCAAGCGGTTTTTCCCTCTAAAGAAACAAGAATTTCCACTTCCCTCTCCACTATAAACAACATCAAAACTAGTTGAATCTTAGCCTATGAATCCTCTTGTTTTCCCAAACCCATGTTGGGAAGAAACTCAAGAATCCATTCAAGGAGAACAACAAGAAGAGGATCCCAACAAAAAAGAAATGACAGACAATCTTAAGAGTTGGTCTACCAAATTTGGGTTTAAAAAAATCCCCTTAATGGTTAAGCCAATGGAGGTGGTCAGGGTTGAAGAGCCAATGGTGGATGAGGCTGAGTTTGCAGCAGAAGAAGAATAAGGGAAGATGAAGAAGATAAGAAATCTGTTTGCTCTGAATGTAGTGTCCATAATGACACTTTGGCTGAAGGGAATGTTGATCTGATCCAAGATACATAATCATCCATCAAGATAGAGGTACAATCAGCTCCAAATTCTATTGAAAAGGATCAACTGGAAGAGATCAAATCAAATTTAAAGCCACTTGATGAGGAAAGCATTATTGAAGACTTTTTACTTTCATTTGAAGAGATTGATTTAATTGATGAATCCATAATGGAGGAGAACCATATAGTTTTAGAGGCTTCAAGTGTGGAGTAGGCCATAGAATAACCTTCAATTCTTCCTCCCTTTTCATCGCCTTCAAACCCTAATGTTGAAGAAGAGTTTGAGATTTCAAACTTCATGTTTAAAGATGAGGGGAACCATGGTGAGCAAGATTCAAACTAGGAGGACACCATGGAGGAGGTTAAGTACATGTAGCAGGACAAAAAGGAGGCATATTATCTGTCCAACTTGGAGGATTTCTTTGATGGAGAAGAGCCCATGGAGATCACATCATTTTCTCCTCCATCATCCACCTTCCAAATACATGAGCCTATTGTCATAAAGGAGAGAATTCAAGGACAACAACCTACATTTCACAACATCCCTCTGGAACCAAGGTTGGAAGACAAGAATCTTCCATGTTCTTCACAAGAGGAGGAAAATAAAGAGAAAGAGGATGTCATCATCTCTTCCACACCATCCATCCAAGAAGATCTGCCAAAAGATTCTATTCTTGGAGTTAAATATCATAGCAGTGGGAAAATTCAAATGATCAGACCTTGCCTAATTAGGTACTTGGCTTCATTGGAGCCATGGGACAATCCAAAACCACTCATGCTTACTTTTGAGCACAAGGATGAGTTTCAAAGTACCAAGGATCAGCTACAATACCTCTTCAATCCAAATGCAAAGCAATTAAAAGAGGTATTTGTCCTATTTCCAGCTGACCTTGATGATTTGGGTAGAGGACCATATTATAGTCATTTTTTCACTCATGCAAGCAACCATATTCAGTGTCAAATCATTTGCATGGCTTCCCCTTTTGAGAAATGGAAGCCACTTCTCCCTGCCAGCTACAGGATTTGTTTGAGCTCTCTTTCTCTTTGGTTAAAATAGAGTAGGTAGGTTTGCTTTCAGCAGAATAAGTGCTTGTGCATATTCTGCATATCCCACTTGGGGTGTGTATGATTTCCAATTTTGTACATAGTATGTTGTGGTATTTTTTTACTCTTGCATAGTGCATTGAAAATGGCATTTGGAGAGATTAGCCCCAATTCCAATGGTTTCCAAGTGGCTCAAGGATCATATTTTCAATGTTCGTATCACATTTGTGTTTACCAGGAAGACTCAATGCCAAATGGATGCTTCAAGGACACTGATCTTTTCATCTAGCAGGAAGATGTCCCCCATGAGTCACCAAATTGTTATCCAAAATAAGCTCTTGCTTTTTTTTGGTTAACTGCACCCATTTTCCCTCCTTTACTATTTCAATCCAATTTTAATTTAGATATTCTAAGCACTTAAGGATTCTTGAAATAATATTCATTAGGTGGGGAATTTCTTCCCCTTTCCAAAAATATAAAGAATTCCTAACTCATATTTTGCAAGTTATGGGCCGACAGGCCTTCGAGTGACTTTTTGCCCAAATGGAAAAAGCAGACCGTCGAGCCTGAAAATGATTTTTTGCCAAAAGTGAATTGTGGCTGTGGGGAAAATTTTACATTTTGCATTTTTTAGTGCCAAAAGGCACAAAGTGAGTTTCAGACCCATAGACCCTTTCTATTAACTGGTTTTCACCATTTTTGTATGGACCCAACTCGAAACATTCAAATAGACATATCTTTCGAACCAGTGCCTGAAACCCAACAAATTTGGCACCACTAGAAAGATATCAACCTCCTCTATGCCATGGAAGCATAAAATATCATTTTTAGCAAGCGTTGGTGGGTGAAAAATGGGAAAACTTCTTTCAAGCCATTAGTACAAGATCTGATTGTTTCAACAACCCAAATTTGATTTGATTCACTATTCTTCCTTCTCCAACATGCCAAAGTAGACCTGGAGAGGTAGATTTGATAGATTATAGGTAGATTTGCAGGGCATTAATGGTGGGTGGTTTAATTCTCAAAATAAGGTTTTTTTTCCTACTTTCTCTCTATTTTTTCATCATTATAAACTTCTATATATTGTAACACTTCTCATTTGAAAAGTGGAGAGAGACATTATGGGCATACAAAAACTCTGTAAAAATTTGTTTCGCAACTCCATTTGAGTAAAAAACCTTCTCCTACACCGGGTAAGTGAATTTGTGCCTTTGAGAAAAAATGTAATGGTTTGTGCACCCTTTAAGAGCAATAAAAATGTGTTTTGTGGTGTTTCTTCAAATCTTTGCATTATTTTGTTGTTTCTCATGCCTCTCCCTTTCAAATTTATTCCCTGTGCATATATTTCACATTTGCAGGTGTAGGGTGTTGTGTTTCATGGAGTTTTGATTATGGATTTGGATCTAGGTTTGTGTAACTTTTTTCTGACCTTCCCATCTCCCTTTTTCCTCTATTTCATCCTCCCTCAATAGAGTATCTCACCCCTTTCCTTCTCTAGTGTATTAGTGCTTTAGTGCATGCTTTCTTTCACTCTCACTTTCCTTTTATCCCCTTGGAGCAGTTAGATTAGGATTAGTTAGATTATTACTACACTGGAGTAGCTTGTGGTAGGTAGATTAGAAAGCAAGAACCATCTTTCTCTGGATGTCCATCTCAAGTTTTGCAAGTCCCACAACTTGAGAGTTGGTCCCATTTTGTGCAATCACACCAAATGCCCCACTCATAACAAGGCCATTCGGGGGTGCCGTGATTATGCACTAACAAGTACTTTGTATAGATTATCTTTGAACAAAGGACAATATCACATAATCAATTAGTAGATGCCATGGCTACAATTGAGTCTTTACTACACATTCCACCTGTTTCACCAGATTCTTTATGGATTTTATGAAATAGATAAGGTGATGGGACAAGGAGGAATACCTATTATGATGGTCAGTTTAAAGGTCATTGCACATGTTTTGAATTCTTAATCCAACACTGACTGTGAGAGATTCCTTTTGGCTAGGAGGAACTACCTGAAATATAAAATAAGACAAGAAAATAGAGTTAAATAATATATGTCAGTGGGCTACCTAGCGTATGTTAGATCAAGGAAATGTGGTACTTCCTTAGTGACAGTCAACCCATTATTTAATACAACTTAATGTAATAAATGACGTAAATAAATGATGTCCTAATGTAGTTGATATGATTTGGGTATATCATCTAAATACAATAATAAAATCTAATATAATAGGCTAGGTCATGATCAAATCTAGATGTAGGGTAGGTAGCCAAGATGCTAAAACAGGTCGGGGTCAATTTCTGGGTAGCTTGGATTACTTAAATGTAGGTTGTTAGGTTTATTTTATTGGTAGGATTACCAAATATAAATATCGACGTTGGTGAGGTGTGAGCGACGATGATTAAGAGGGAACTGATGATGGTTAATTCAAGATGGTAGAAATTCAATAAAATGGGTTTTGAGGGTTTGTTTGAGATTGAAAATATATGGTAAGGGGAATAGCTAAGTCTGTTGAGGTGTTTGGAGTACTTAGAAGTATTCAAGAATCAAGTATACATGATTGAATGATTTTGGGTGATGGAATGGTTGGGTTTATAGGAAGGTAATGAGGGTGGCATGAAAAATACAAATAGATATTGATAAACAGAGATGGAAAAACTTTGTAATCTTGACAAGTATGAATTGATGCCGATTAGAGATATAATTACTGGTGTTTATAGATTTAATGGCTAGATGATGATGATGGTTGATCTATGGAATGGTGCTTAGTGCTATGACAATGCTTCTTAGAATGCTACCGTGAATGTAAATACCTTTAGATTCATCTTGGTGCTAGCCATGGCTTTCTAGATGTATAAAAGGGCTCTGGTCCTTGCTTACATGCAGGTCTCCTTCATTCCAAAACTCGAGAATGTGGCAAACCTCTTAAACAAGGTTACCGAAATGAATATATGGTAACCGGCGATGGTTTAGGGTGACCGATGTTGGTTTCAGGTTGACCTGCATTGGTTAAGGTGGGAAATCATAGGTTTACTAAAATTTGTAGATCTTGGAAATCTTTTGGGCCAACTCTGTCTATTCTCGTGGATAAAAATGAAATGTTAGGTATTCATGAGCAGGAATGTGGTTAAAGGGAGAATAGGCATGTTATTTTAGGGTTGCACTAAGTCTTAGTTCATTAAGGTAGGTAGGACTAAGTCTTACTTAGTTATGGTGAGTGAATGCCAAGTCCTAGTAAAGGGGAAATATGCTAAACATATGTTTGTGATGAGGTGTCTAGGTGAGGTGGAAATTAGTTTTAATTAAGGTAATTAAATAATGAATATTGTGATCATGGGTATTAATTTAATTATAAATAATTAAACTAATATTTAATGTGGGATAAAAGGGTCATGGTTAGGTGAACATGTTTAAGTTGGCTATTCAAAAAGGGACTAAGGGGAGTGTGACCCAATTTTGGTATCTACATTTTTTTTGTATAGCTTGTATTGGTAAGTGACACTAAAAAAAACAAGAAGTGATTCCCCCATGTGTGGGTGAAGGTGATCCCACTCAAACCAGGCATTGATGATGTGTAATACGGAATCAATGAGTGTTTTGATAATTGTGTAGTTGGTGAATATATGTGGAAAAGGTTGTGAGTACAATGGGAAAGGGTGATGGTCGAGTCAGGTAATAGGTAATAGGCCAAGGTAAAAATTGGGTCATGGGTAATGAAAATTAAATGTACGTACACATATAGATTGCAATACAATACCAATTTTAAGAGCTTACAAACTCTACATCGTCCAAGGTCGATAGGTTTATCCAAACAAGGGTGAAGTGATTTAGGTATCTAAAGTATAGGATATGGTCTAGAAAACATAACTTAGGTCAGATGCAGGAATGTTTAGGTATGTTCCGGTACAACAAAGGTTTGGTTGGGATAAATAACATGACAATAGGAAAGGTATGGTTGTTAGGCTAAAACAACATAGGTAACAACATTGCAATGTATAGCGAGTACATAAGGTCAATGGTCACACCAAGTAGGTCAGGTTTAGGTAAATAGGTTGTGGCATAAGTAATGCCAAGGTATAAGTAAAATAACAAATCCCAAGTCACAACGAAGGAAATGTAGGGGTAGTTTACACTTGTAGGTATGGTTCCATAAGTGTATGGGCTGAGGAAATGGGTGTGGGAACTAATGGTTGCAGGTCAAACGGGGATTAGCAAGGCCAAATAGTTGTTATGATGCCTGGTTAAAAACAACCCACCTGAGACCCATAAACAACCTAGGTTTAGTTAGAAAATTAGGAAATAATTTTATTTTCATTAGGAGTTAACGACCAAAGTCTCAAAGACAAATAAATTCAACTGATAACTTTTCCCATTATAATAATTACTAATTTCACATTATAAAGCAACAAGTGTAATAAGTCCACACCTAGCTCAAATCTCCCTAGGGATCAGTTTAATTACTAATTACACTGACATTAAGGTAAATACTTCCTGATTAGAATTTTAGGGTTAAGGGACCAAAACAATTAAATACCCAAGGTATTTAATTCCACAAGATCAAGATAAGAGCAGGGTTAAATTATAATGGGGAAAGGAATACATATTTAAAATCAACAGAGTAAGGTCTCACTTACCCACTCCCATAACTTGATTGAGAGTGTCAACAACTAGGTTACAAGGCAACAACTACCACTAAAAGATTCTGGAATAATTTGAATCCACTAGAACAAAATTTTCCTTTATTTATATTAATCAGGGGTCACAAGGCCCAACTTTTAGGGTTAGAAATTTTAGTTAGGTTCAGGGGGTAAATTAACTCCTTACCCACTCTCTAATAGGCTTAGAGTTTTAATTTGATTTTTCTCGTACTTAACATATTCAAAATTTCTGTAACTCATTTCCACTAGATAGGAAATTTTCTCACCTTTTCAGTGATATAAATAAGTCCTCCTAACTTCTTCATAAACTCAAGATATGGGCAAGTGGACTTTAGAGGTCAAATTTTCCCCCAAGGGGTGGATGTGCGGGCCCAGGGAAAAAAAATTACCCAAAGGGGTGGGTTGGTGGAGCACGGGGATGTTTAGAATTTTTTTCCCTTGTGCAGGGAAAAAATGCAAGTTGCACTCGCAAGCCCGTGGGTTTTTCAGGGGCACGTGTCACTCCACGAGCCAAAGCGGGAAGGAAGAGAGGGAAGGACTAGGTGGTATTTGAATTTTTTCCCCTACGTGGGGCAAAGTTCACCTTTTTTCCCACGCCTCCGCTACACTGCTAGAAGACACATGGAATTTAATGAAACAACATGGGGAATAAGTTAGGGAGGAGCGGGTGGTGACAGGAGTCTTGGAGGGAATTTTCCGAAGGGGAGATATAGGGGAAAAAGGCACGCATGGGTCGTAGGTCCACGTGTTCGCAGAGGAGAAAATCCCAAAGTGAGGGCGGGAGTGCGGGGCCATGGAAATTTTAAGAATTTTTTTCCAAAAGATAAAAAATTCAAAAATCGATGAAGTTCTCCCTCCTCCAAGTCACCCCAAGGTGCCACGTGGCACCCTCTGGTTGGTTGCAGGTCGGCGGGGTAAAAGTAAAAAATTTTCCCCAAATTTTTTTAAAAAGGCCCAAGGGCATAAATGATGCCGCACCTCCGCCACTGCCCCATGAGGACACGTGGTAGCCCCTCATTGGCTACAGGCTGACAGAGGAAAAAGATAAAATTTTCCATAGAAAAATTTTCAAAAAATTTCTAAGGATTTTCCAGTGGGAAATTTTCGGGCCGCAGGCCGCCAGGGAAAATTTTCCCAAATTTTCCGCCAAGGCAGAAAAACTTCAAAGTGCCATAAATTTTTCTAGAAATATCAGTTTTGGGAAAACGAGGACTTTCTGGAAATCTATTGATGCCCTCTTTGCATAGAAACATAAATTTTATGTTTTGATGAAGTTTAAGGGGTCAATTTTGTAAAAAGGATCTACAGGCTTTTAAAAAGCCAACTGGTAATTTCCAACTTTCAAATTTGATTAAATTGGATCTCCTCCTTCACTCAACATGTCAAACAGACATGGAGGATTTCTCTAGGGAGGGTTTAAAGTGTTTAGGGAAGGTAAATTTACTTGTTTGAGTTTCAATATGCATTTTTCCATCACATGATAGAAAACGACTGTGGGAGAGATTTGGCTCATTTTAACAATGTTTAAAATTGTTTTCTTAAGTGTTCTTTGTCAATTGAGTTCCTTGATAGCTTAACATGTTAAATTATACCAATTCCAAGTTGATTATTACGTGCAGGTCTGAACTGTACATTTTAATTAAATTTACTTGCCAGCTTTAAAGTTTATAACAAAGATCTATTTCTTTTAAATATGTATATCAAATTTTATCCTTCAAATGTGACATTTCATTTCTAAACTAATCTAATACATTCAGTTGTTTATAAACCACCATTTTGAATCCAAAGAAAATACTAAATTTCAATCATACACATTCCAAAAATACAAAAAAAATACAACATTGTTTCACGTACATTTTCTCTTTCCAAACAGACATCTAACTATCTCTTTTGTCATACAATGAAACATTGAATTCAATCCTATAATGCACATGTAAAAAGGTAGTCTTTCAATTCTTTATTAACTTCAATTATAAATCTTTACATTTTTCCATGTTGAATGCAATAAAAAAATTATGTTTCTTTCCAATAACAGAACAGGATATAAATGTCTTTCACAATTCAAATATATAACTTCATATTCAAATTACATACATCATTTCCTCACAAAATACATATTACAATTTCATCCACAACAAGTGGGAAAGGATTACAAATGAATTATATCTCTCAAGGGGATGGTAAAAATACATTTTCCTTGCTCTAAAATAGCAACATGCAAATTTCCTTTTTCTTCCAGTTTGATCACAACAAAAGTGGGGGAAAGGAAACGCTCTCCACCCAACCAAGACATCCAATGAAAGGAGAATCCTTCCTTCATCATTGGCCCCCGAGCCCCAACCAAAATACAATAAGAGATGCAATTCAACCCATGGCAACAATTGGCTTCCACAACACACAACATTCTTTCAAACATGCACATTTCAATATAAAACATAGTTCAACACAAAACAACAGTTTACAACTGCAATTGAAAACATTCCAATCAAAACTCAAGGCTTGATCATGCAAGCCAAAGGAGCAAGGTCTATGGGAGAAGTTACTTATGCCTCCCAATTGGGAATTGGGCATCCACCAGTAACAAACTGCTAAAATAATTCATCACACACATATCCTTATGCCCCCCACAAATCCCTCCTTATGCCCCCCACAAGTAAGAAATGCAAGCTATTTCTTTTCCATGGTGGATCCCAAACCCAAAATCCCTCCACAAAATTCTGATGCCAATGGCATTCCTTATGCCCCCCCACATGGATTCCCCATAGCCTTATCCTACACCATCCCTATGGAAGTCTACCCAACCAGCCAACAAATACAATAAAACATCCTCCATTCACACAACACAACAAGAAAATAACAACAATAAAAGAAGGAATAAACGCCTACCTTTCCATGGTAGCTTTTGTTTCCAAAACAAGGTTCAAATGCCAAAAACACAGTCCAAAACAGAAATCTCTCAAGTATGCAAAGATTTCTCCAAACTTCCTCCAAAACAAGAGCTCCAACACAAGAAAATGCAGCCCCTGAAGAAGTTACAAAATGATTCAACAACCCAAAACAAGCAAGGAGTTATAATTATATAGAAGAGGGAAGAAGAGAGGATGATGTGGATCCATGTAGGATGCCACATCACACATCCTCAAATTCAAACACAAAAGAAAAAATCCATTCTCCCAAGCACAATAAAGAGGTGGGTGAAAATATGATAAGTTACTTGCACACTCCAAAAAGCCCACACCTCAAGGGACAACAAAAATAAATAAAATGTAAGAGAGTGCAATCAAAACAAGGCAACATGATTAAAAAAATTCATATAAAAGTCACAAATCACTTCTCCAACCATAAGTATGGTTGGTAAATTAAATTTAGAGGCATGGGACAAGTTTTACTTGTCCCACAAGCCTCCAAAAACAGCCCCCAAGGACAATTTCGAATTTTTCATGGAGGTGGAGTATTTCATACTCCAAAACTGACTTACACAAACTCTTACACAACTTACACATCCCTTACATATTTAATACAAACAACCAACAACTTCCATAATTACTTTCCCATATCCCAATTTGACTTATTTAAATCTTAACCATATGATTTCTCACATAATCCACCACAACATAATTAAATAATGAAAGGAACACATCACTAATAAAATACATACAACAATAAATAAAATCTAACCACATTAATAAAATACACAAAACCCATGGTCACATATAAAGGTGATCCCCCCCATGGGAATCCCTAACAACAACAAACACAACACAATAAACAAGTTGCCATGGTGACCTTGTCAAATTCACCTAGGATTCCATTGTGGTTGGTCTCCAATCCCCCAATGTTTGTTGTGATATTTTAACCCACAAAACAAAAATACCTCCTTCGGCCTCATGGCCATATCAGAACGTCCAAAATGAATATATATACTATAATCACAAAATTAATCTATACATATGAATCACAACAATCATCAAGGCAATCAACAAAATCATTTACAATTTATATCCACAACTATGTCATCATCAAATAATTTCCATTTCCTAGGTCTACTCAAAATATCAAATATCACATGTCCGAACAACATCTACAATATAACCATGTCTGACAACATGTCAACATCTATATAAAATGTCTCCAACAATCATCATGCATCATATATGAATCAGATTCAACAATAATCCAGGATCTGACATCTAACACCATATTAAATCCAAACTATAAGAATGTCCATCATATAGTCTACAGTATCATGATCAGAATGAAAGTGTCGAAGGGAAGTGGGCACTACATCCCCTCCCCTTATACTCGACTTCCTCCTGGAAGTCACAAGAACTGATGTGGAAACAATGCAATAGAGAAAGGATCATACCCTTTTTGGAATTGTTTTGCTTCAACAAGTGTGGGTCTACAGAACTCATGTCTGGTCCAATGTAATTTAGTAGAAGAAGGGAGATTATAAGGGATGAGTTCCAAACTTTCTGCATGCAAGGCTATGAACATTTAAATCTAAGGAGTAACTATATGCTATCAAACCAGATACAACACATAACAATATAACATAAAGAGTTCCAAAATATTATTAAGAGTAACCACCAAGTAAGAGAATTACAGGAAGAATTCCATGAGTTTGAGAATGACCACAAAGTTTCCCATTGATACACATATCACATTAATAAAAGTTAAGGTTTCTACATGTTTAATCCATGATTTCAAGGTTTGTTGTCTAGACAAGGCTAGCAAACTCAACTATGACCAAATTACATGAGGAACAAGTCTACTCAAGGTCCCACAATTTAAGGTCACACATGATGAGGTTAATCCACAAGGAAGGACACCCAAACAACAAAACATTTACAATTGAGGAACTATTCAAGAAAAGCACTTCTATAATCTCGAGAGGGTACAATCAAATTTTCATGGTAATACTAAGAAAATTCATGACCACAAGGTTTCCTATAGTATGATTTTTTACACTTTTGTTTTAAGAATCAAACACTCCAAACAACCAATCTAAATAAGTCAACTGTTAGCAAAAGAAAATATATATATATATATATATATCTCCCCTAGCAACTAACATATCAATACAAGCACCATACATTATATCACAATGAGATTTATTTATTTTATTTCCTACCCAAGCTCAGAATAACCATAAAGAGAGCACAAGAAACACCAAGGACCACTCAAGGTCGCTAGGGAGAAGAACAAGTAACAAGGGGTCCAATCACAATCCAAGGGTAAATAACATCATCTTGCACTTTCCATCCTAATGGGAAAAAGGGCTACAACAACAAGGTGACCCAAGAAAATATGAAGAAAAGAATACTTCCCAAAGTTATTTTATATCCTTAACATATGTTTCCTTAAAATTACAATACTTAGGTCTCCAAGGACAAGATAACACGTAAGGAGGTTGCTTCTCAAACAATAGATAAGTCTCAATTTGAAAGGACCACAACTCACATCCTATCGAGCTACGAGACAATAAGGGTGTGATGACCCAAAACTCCCACAAGAAAGGCACATACATCTATGGAAAATAAGTAATAAGCAACTAGAACACATTACTTTCCACCGGGGTTTCACAATTTCAGGTAGACGACAGAACTACAGGTTCAACTATACATTGCACTCAATACACATAAATCTTACTTATTTTATAAATCATCTTATTAAGTCAAAATTTATAGCTTTTCTTGTTAAGAGCATTCCTTTCGTGTTTCCTTAGTTACCATCTTCCTTCTATTATGACATCACTAGTTTACGTTATAAAGAGCACCACTAAGGTGGGTGTGATGTCTCACCATTCTGTATAGGAAGAGAGCATTTAGTTTTACTCGTAAGGAAGGTGGATGGAAAAGGTTTCCTTTCTATTCTTCTACATGGTTTTTATTTCTTCTATTAATCTACCAAGGGTACAACAAGGATCACTTCCCTTTTCTATGCTCCAAGTTTATTTATTTAAGCTTTAAGGTCAAATCTCCTTAATTATAGTTTTATGGAATTCTGGTTGAGTCACCTTATCAATCAAATTTTAATGAGGAAGGAAAGTTCAAACATATCACATAATTACTTTTATGGGAAGGAGATATAAATCAACACACCACATTTTTAATTCTAAAGGAACAAGAGACATTCAATATAGAAAACACATTATTAAATTTTGTAAGAACTAGGAAACAATGAGCCAATATGAATCACACCAAGATTTTAAAGATTCACCAAATAATTTCAAGCATTATTAAACATTCTTAGTGGGTCTCCACAAGTCTCACAAGAAATTTTCAAGGAAGGCTCATTAAAGAGGTATAATCTTACTTTTACGAATCTATTAAGGTTTAACAATTTTTGTTGTTTAGGATGGTAACATTTTACTCCATTAATAACCAAAGAAGGTTTTCCAATCAATTCTCATGTCCTCACAAGATACCACCAGCCAAGAAACTAGATGACAATGCAACTTTACTCTAAGGACACCACATCCTCACTAGAAAGCATCAAATGCAATGGGGAAACCTAATAATTTACCAAATCATGGACTTTACAGCCAAGAGTTAGAGTTTTTAAAAGAGGAAGTACAATATAAGCACCATCGAGATTAACTATTAAGATCTACCAAACTAACATCTCTAAGAGAAATATCCAAAAGACCCAAAGCATCCATAAGTGTTTCCAAGTAACCCAAAGATTAATAGGTCATATAATGTTATTCATAGTAAAGGAAATTTAAGGTAAGGGTAGACTTATTTATAAGTCAAGAGAGTAAAAAAAGTACACTTAAATAACACACTGCTTGAAAGGGCTTAAATCTATCCATAATTACCAAGATGCATACATTCCACGAGTCAAAACTTTCTATGGTGCAACCAGGAACCCATGATACAATTTAACATGCCATTGATGAAACAACACTTTTCCACCAACATTTACAATCAACCAAAAAGGAAATCCACTCCTAACAAAATCTAAAATCCCATAATTAAACACTTCTACTCTGACGAGGGTCAAGCTCTTACCAGATTGTAAGAGAACCACCACTACCGATGTTAGAATGTCATCTAGACCACTCTACACAACAAACTTCCTTTCTAGCAAGGTCAAGCAATGAAAGGGTCACTCTAAGATCTTAGACACACTCCAGGTTCCATGCATTCATAGCCAAGGCATAACTTAATGCACCTAAGAAGACATTCTAGGCACCTAGGGTGTACCCCCATACTGAAAAAATATTACGAGACAACAATGTAGAACCAACTCGATAACAAGCAAGTGAGAATCACATAACATTTGGCTAAGTAGCCAACAACATAATGAGCTCCAAGTCACTAATCAAAATAAAGTCCAAGAAATATCAGCAACCAAGAAAAGTGGCTAAGTAGCCGCATTGCAAAGTTTGATAATTCTTGCAAAAATTCATAAATAAATAAAATATCCTCAGATCTTCTCAATCCAATCATAAAATACAATGCTGGTCCTTGATAAAATAATCACAAGATTACAAATGTAAAACACAAAAGTTTACACCACATTCACTCGACAACCTTTCATGGCCGCCAATATGGGTACTCTACCTCGAGGTTAGTTCCAAGAACACATACACAAGATTGGGTCCTAAGCAACACCTAGACTTAGTGTCTACCCTCTCCTATGGGTAACAAAATGGAAGACTAACAACTAGACCCTATTTCCTAACCACTCAAGGAAGGAAGCTCTAAACAACTTCTAATTAACTCTTCCTGACCCAGAACACAACCACTACTATCCAACCACAAGAATCACATCATACAACTTATCATTCCAACAACATCAATAAAAAAGGGTCTCAAGAAAGGGCTTAGTGAATTATATAATTAAATCAAGTTTTAGGACTTGTAAAACAACACATTTTCAAAGGGGAACCAATTTTCCATTATACTAGAAGTTCACAAAATCAATTTAATCTGACATTCTTAGTTACCCTAAGTTTAGAAAAAATGTCACTAAGCAAGCACAATAACTCAACAACTTGTTATTTTATTATGATTTTAATTCTGGAAGTTAAAATGTATAGAGTAATGTAATATTTCTCCATACTTATTTCTTCTTTAATTTTCAAACAAGTTTGTTTTTTTTTTCTTAGATTCAAAAGTGTGCTAGGTTTATAGTTCATGTCTCAAGTTTTTCTAGTGTGCCCAATGGCCCAATCTTTTGAACCACTACTCTTATACCAAGTGTGATGCCTAGTTAAAAACAACCTACCTGAAACCCATGAACAACCTAGGTTTAGTTAGAAAATTATGGAATAATTTTTTTTGATTAGGAGTTAACGACCAAAGTCTCAAAGACAAATAAATTCAACTGATAACTTTTCCCATTATAATAATTACTAATTTCACATTATAAAACAACAAGTGTAATAATTCCACACCTAGCTCAAATCATCCATAGGGATCAATTTAATTACTGATTACACTGACATTAAGCTAAATATTTCCTGATTAGAATTTTAGGGTTAAGGGACCAAAACAATTAAATAACCAAGGTATTTAATTCCACAAGATCAAGATAAGAGTAGGGTTAAATTATAATGGGGAAAGCAATACATATTTAAAATAAATAGAGTAAGGTCTCACTTACCCACTCCCAGAACTTGATTGAGAGTGTCAACAACTAGGTTGCAAGGACAACAACTACCACTAATAGATTTTGGAACAATTTTAATCCACTAGAACAAATTTTTCCTTTCTTTATATTAATCAGGGGTCACAAGGCCCAAATTTTAGGGTTAGAAGTTTCAGTTAGGTTCAGGGGGTAAATTAACTCCTTAGCCACTCTCTAACAGGCTCAGAGTTTCAACTTTATTTTTCTCATACTTAACATATTCAAAATTTTCCTAAATCATTTGCATTAGATAGGAAATTTTCTCACCTTTCTGATGATATAAATAATTCCTCCTAACTCCTTCAAAAACTCAAGATATGGGCAAGTGCACTTTAGAGGTCAAATTTTCTCCCAAGGGGCGGATGTGTGGGCCCAGGGAAGAAAAATTGCCCAAAGGGGTAGGTTGGCAGTGTGCTGGGAGGTTTAGAAATTTTTTCCTTTACACGGTGTAAAAATTCAAGTTGCACCCGCATGCCTACTGGGTCTACCAGGGGCACGTGTCGCTTCCTGAGCCAAAGTGGGAAGGAAGAGAGGGAAGGGCGGGGTGTTATTTGAAATTTTTTCCTACGTGGGGCAAAGTTCACGTTTTTTTCCACACCTCCACTACTCTTGTAGAAGACACATGGCATTAAATGAACCAACTCGGGGAATAAGTAAGGGAGGAGCAGGGTGGAGGGAGTCTTGGAGGGAATTTTGCTGAAGGGGAGATAACGAAAAAAGGCATGTGTAGGTCTGTGCGTTTGTGGAGGAGAAAATCCCAAAGAGAGGGTGGGAGTTCATGGCCACGGAATTTTTAAGAAATTTTTTCCAAAAGGAAAAACTTAAAAAAATCAATGAAGTTATCCCTCCTCCGTAGTCACGCCAAGGTGCCATGTGACACCCTCTAGTTGGTTGCGGGCTGGTGAGGTAAAAGTCAAAAATTTTCCCAAAATTTTTTGAAAAGACCCAAGGGCATAAATGATGCCGCGCCTCCACCACTGCCCCATGAGGACAAGTGGTAGCCCCTGATTGGCTTCATGCTGGTGGAGGAAAAAGATTAAATTTTCCCAAGAAAAATTTTCAAAACATTTTTCTAAGGATTTTCTGATGGGAAATTGTTGGGCCGCAGGCCCTCCAGGGAAAAATTTCCCAAATTTTCCCACCAAAGCAGAAAAACTTCAAGGTGCCATTAATTTTTCTAGAAATCTCATTTTTGGGAAAATGAGGACTTTCTGGAATTCTCTCAATGCCCTCTTTGCACAAGAGACATAAATTTTACATTTTGAGGAAGTTTAGGGGGTCAATTTTGCAAAAAGGATCTGCAGGCTTTTAAAAAGTCAACTGGTAATTTCCAACTTTCAAATTTGATTAAATTGGATCTCCTCCTTCACTCAACATGTCAAACAGACATGGAGGATTTATCTAGGGAGGGTTTAAATTTTTTAGGGAAGGTAAATTTACTTGTTTGAGTTTCAATATGCATTTTAACATCACATGACAGAAAACAGCTGTGGGAGAGATTTGGCTCGTTTTAACAATAATTGAGTTCCTTGATAGCTTAACATGTTAAATTATACCAATTCCAAGATGATTATTAAGTGCAGGTCTGAACTGTAAATTTTAATTAAGTTTACTTACCAGCTTTAATGTTTATAACAGAGATCTATTTTTTTTAAATCTGTATATCAAATTTTATCCTTCAAATGTGACATTTCATTTCTAAACTAATCTAATACATTCATTTGTTTATAAACCACCATTCTGAATCCAAAGCAAATACTAAATTTCAATCATACACATTCCAAACATACAACATTGTTTCACGTACATTTTCTCTTTCCAAATAGAGATCTATCTCTTTTGTCATACAATGAAACATTGAATTCAATCCTACAATGCATATGAAAAAAGTCTTTCATCTCTTTATTAAATTCAATTATAAATCTTTACATTTTTCCATGATGAATACAATAATAGAATTTTGTTTCTTTCCAATAACAGAACATGATATAAATGTATTTCACAATTCAAATATATAACTTCATAATAAAATTACATACATCTTTCCTCACAAAATACCTATTACAATTTCATCCAAAACAAGTGGGAAAGGATTACAAATGATGTATATCTCTCAAGGGGCTGGCAAAACTGCATTTTACTTGCTCTAGAACAGCAACATGCAAATTTCCTTTTTCTTCCCATTTGATCACAAAAAAAGTGGGGGAAAGGCAACACTCTCCACCTAACCAAGACATCCAATGAAAGGAGAAGTCTTACTTCATCATTAGCCCCCGAGCCCCAACCAAAATAAAATAATAGATGCAATTCAACACATGGCAACAATTTGCTTCCACAACACACAACATTATTTCAAACATGCACATTTCAATATAAAACATAGTTCAACACAAAACAGTAGTTCAGAACTACAATTGAAAACATTCCAATCAAAACTCAGGGTTGATCATGCACGCCAAAGGAGCAAGGTCTATGGGGGAAGCTACTTATGCCTCCCAACTAGGAATTGGGCATCCACCAGTAACAAACCACTAAATTAATTCATCGCACACATATCCTTATGCCCCCAAAAATCCCTCCTTTTGCCCCCCACATATTTCCTTATGCCCCCCAAAAGTAAGAAATGCAAGATATTTCTTTTCCATGGTGGATACCAAACCCAAACTCCCTTCACAAAATTTTGATGCCAATGGCATTCCTTATGCCCCCCCACATGGATTCCCCGTATCCTTCTCCTACACCATTCCTATGGTAGTCTACCCAACCAGCCAACAAATACAATAAAACATCCTCCATTCACATAACACAACAAGAAAATAAAAACAACAAAAGAAGTAATAAATGCCTACGTTTCCATGGTAGCTTTTGTTTCCAAATAGCAAGGTTCAAATGCCAAAAACACAGTCCAAAATAGCAATCTCCCAAGTATGCAAAGCTTTCTCCAAATTTCCTCCAAAACAAGAGGTCAAACACAAGAAAATGTGCCTCGAAAGAAGTTACAAAATGATTCAACAACCCAAAAACAAGCAAATAATTAGAATTATATAGAAGAGGGAATAAGAGAGTATGATGTGCATCTATGTAGAATGCCACATCACACATCCTTCAAACAAAAAGGGCAAAATCCATTCTCCCAAGAAAAATAAAGAGGTGGGTGAAAATATGACAAGTTACTTGCACACTCCAAAAAGCCCACACCTCAAGGGACAACACAAATAAATAAAATGTAAGAGAGTGTAATCAAAACAAGGCAACATGATTAACAAAATTCATATAAAATTCACAAATCACTTTTCCAACAATAAGTATGGTTGGTAAATTAAATTTAAAGGCATGGGACAAGTTTTACTTGTCCCACAAGCCTCTAAAAACAACCCCTAAGGACAATTTTGAATTTGTCATGGAGGTGGAGTATTTCATACTCCAAAACTGACTTACACAAACTCTTACACAACTTACACATCCCTTACATATTAAATACAAGGAGCCAAAAACTTCCATAATTATTTTCCCATATCTAAATTTGACTTATTTAAATCTTAACCATATGATTTCTCACATAATCCACCATAACATAATTAAATAAAGAAAGGAACACATCACTAATAAAATACATACAACAATAAATAAAATCTAACCACATTAATAAAATACACAAAACCCATGGTCACATATAAAGGTGATCCCCCCCATGGGAATCCGTAACAACAACAAACACAACAAAATAAACAAGTTGCCATGGTGACCTTGTCGAATTCACTTATGATTCTATTGTGGTTGGTTTCCAATCCCCCGATGTTTGTTGTGATATTTTAACCTACAAAACACAAATACATCCTTCAGCCTCGTGGCCATATCAGAACGTCCAAAATGAATATAAATACTATAATAAAAAAATCATCTATACATATGAATCACAACAATCATCAAGGTAATAAACAAAATCATTTACAATTTATATCCACAACTATGTCATCATCAAATATTTTCCATTTCCTAGGTCTACTCAAAATATCAAATATCACATGTCTGAACAACATCTACAATATAACCATGTTTGACATCATGTCAACATCTATATAAAATGTCTCCAACAATCATCATGCATCATATATGAATTAGATTCAACAATAATATAGGATTAAACATCTAACACCATATTAAATCCATACTAAAAGAATTTCCATCATATAGTCTACAGTATCATGAATTGTTGTGTTGTGACTTATGAGAAAATGACAAAGTTTTTTAACATTTTGTACTTTTTCTGAGAGATAAGGATAGGGAATATTACCTGGCTAAGGTGGAGAGTACAAGTTGGTGAGAGGATCCAGGGAGACAATTCCACAAGCTAGGGGGGATCAATTTGATTGGTTGGAGTAGAGGAGTGGATTTGGTGATTTGGGCATGGCAGAGGTAGGACAGGGTTTGGGTGTTGTTGTCTCTCAAAAACTACTCTGTGTTTTCATAGCCAAATTCATTTTTTTATCTCATTCCCTTCGTTGGTGTTTAATCCAAGTTAGAGATTCAAGAAATTAGCAAAAGTCATGCCCTAGAGCTGTTTAAACCTCTGTTTTGCTTGTTTTTTAGAAATCTACTATTTCTCAGTCTATGCACGTAATATCCTCTTTGTAACCTCCATTTTTGATCAAAATTGTTCACTTGTTCTATAGCTTAGGTCATAAAATCATTGTTTTACCTCCATGCCTCTGGTTCATGAAAGAAATTTAAAAATTGGACTCAAAACAATGAATTTTTCTTCCTCTACGTATTTTCCACAGTCGGGATGATGGGCGTCTTTTCCCCATCAAATTTTGACCCCAACGAATGTAGGTACGTGGTCAGATCCTATTGGATGGGGAAGAATGGAATTTTTGGTGAACTTAACACTTTTGGAAAAAATGGTAAATTTGCTCCACGGCCCCAGAAAGTTTGAAGTTACCGATTTTGCTTCATTGGGGAAAAAGCGGAAGTTTTTATCCTAGGCTGCACAAGTTCAATTGGGATACTTGGGACCCGAAAAACTCAATCGGCCAAAAAATTCAAAAGCGTGAGGGCGAGCCAATGGATAACTTCAAAGTTTTTAGCCTTTTTTCTTAAAAAGGTTAAAAAGGATAAAGGTTCACCGCTTCCTCGAATCCTGTAACCAATTAGAGGATACCACCGGTCGAAAGCCAAATCGGAGCAGTGGGATGGCAGAGGAAATTGAGTTTTTGAGTCTTTTTCTTAAAGAGGTTAAAATGTTTAGAAAAGGGCCATAACCCCATTTTCAATAAGAGGATGCCATGTGTTAAGAGTTCAATCGAAGAAGCAGGCCGGTGGAGGAAATTGAGTTTTTGAGTCTTTTTCCAAAAAAGGTTAAAATGTTTAGAAAAGGGCCATGACCCCATTTCTAATCAGAGGATGCCACATGTCAAAATTTCAATTGGAGCAGTGGGTTGGTGGAGGAAATTTTTTTTTTTGAGCCTTTTTCCAAAAAAGGTGAAAAGTTAAAAAATGACCCGTAGCCCCAATCAAGCCATACAGGTAAAAGTCAAAGTTGAAGCCCGCAGGGAAAAACTCCAAGGTCTTAGGCCTGTCGTCGAAAAGTCAAAGTGGGAGAGCGGGATGGTGGAGAAAATTGAGTTTTTGAGCCTTTTTCCAAAAAAGGTTAAAATATTGATAAAAGGGCCATAATCCTATCTCCAATAAGAACATGGCACGTGTCTAAGTTTAAAAATCAAAGCGGGGTTATGGGCCAATTTTTTCTAAATTGCCAAATCTCACGAAAAGTCAAAAATTGTGAAAGGCTTCCCATGTAACCAGTCCAATCCCTTCCTGCCACGTGAATGGCCAAATTTTAGAGTTAGAGGAGTAAATCAAATGGTCTTTATTTAAACTAGAAAATCAAATGTAACGGTTGCTTTGCAAGATTTGGTTTTTAACCCACCATGAGCATTTTATTCACAAAAGAGGAATTTAAAAAGGCATTGAGGATTTATGAAGTTGTAATGTTGTAACAGTTTCTTGCAAATAATATACTATCTTCTCGACGTCATTCTAAGGGCTGGTGATTGATTTAAAAAAAGAACAGAGTGCTCTGTACCTAGAAAAGGCAAAAAAATGCCATACTTCTTCTATTTTCTCTTCTCCTTAGATTTTCCTCTATTCTAAAAGTTTTGTACAAATTATGATTTAGCTTCAATAATAAAAGAAGGAATTTTCACCTTTTTTATTGAGGGATTAATTGGTACCTTGTAACCAATGAATCTCATTCGCTCTTATAGCTTCACCCACAAATTTATTTTTCTTCTAACTATAAATGCATGTAAATGAAATTTATAATTAATGTTTTTGGTAATCTGATATTCTACTCACAACATTAGTTTTCTCCTACCTCCATTTCTACTCCCCTTCCCCTTTCCAAGACAAATTTTATTCTCTAGCGAGACATTGCTAACTTTTCCACAAGGTCAATGGAGTGCCCCTATTGGATCTCTAGTTGAAAGGCCACCATTTAAATCCACCTTTTTGTCTGCACCTATAGAAGATGCACTTTTTAAGTAGAGGGACTTAAATTCCCATAGCGTTGGCTTGAAACCCACCAATTTGTTCACAAGAAAATTTTTCTCACCAATAGGTATTGGCACCCATCGTTGGGTAGATTTTGTAGCATCTGCACCTAGACTTGACTTCAGGGTCATAAAATAAAATAAAAGATTCTAGAAGAGAATTTTCCCAAGATTTAATAATCACACAAACTACATGAATGTAAATCATGGCTATTATGAGAAATCCTCCTGTTGAGAGACCTGATTTACTCTTTCACATCCAAGAAGATATTGCTTCTGATCTGAGAGAAGATATTTGGCATAATAGACAAAGTGTCAATCAATATTTCATTGATATAAGGATTCTGGACCTAAAAGAGGAACATGCTATCAAATTGGAAAGGCGGAGACAAATTCAAGTACCCCAAAGAAGAGGATAAACTTTCAAATTGGTTGATAGAAGATACACCCAAAAATTGAGGTAAGGAGGAAAAATTGATCCCACATTTGAAGAAATTGAAAGAGAGGAAAGAGATGAAGAGGAGATAAGGGCTCAACTTGAAGAAATAGAAAGACTCCAAATTGAAGCTGAAGAAAGAGCAGCAACAGAATCAACCTTAACAAGACCGGAGGCTAGAAACAGGAATATAATGGGTGATCATGAGCATGAATTACACATGCCTAATGTAACATGGGGAAGAAATAATGGTCCACTTTCTCTTCCACAACCACTTCATGAGATCCCTAGAGGCTCCAGAAAGAACTTCCCAAAATTCAGAGGGGATGGTTCTCAGTTCCCTGAAGAATATGTAGTAGCATTCATCACTTCTTGTGGAATGTTGGGAGTTGAAAATGAAGATGTTTTAGTTAAGATCTTTTTGGATTCACTCCAAGAAAAAGTTGTTGAATGGTTCTACATGCTACCCCTAAGATCTGTCACATGTTGGTAAGATATAAGAAGTGCATTTAAACATAGGTTCAAGAACACAGAAGATTGTCAGGGTCTGGTGGTCTAATTGGTTTAGATGAAGAAGGAGACCTCCGAATCAATGAGAGATTTTATAGCAAGGTATGATAGGTTGACAAGAAGGATCCTAGAAGATGTGGTACCCTTTGAAAATAACTTGAAAAGGTTCTTCATCAGTGCTTTGCGATCAGAAGTTGGTTTCTTCCTTAGAAGATCCCATTTAAGAACATTGAGGGAAGCTAAAGACTTTGCAATTTAGATTGATGACAATATAATTCTTTCTAGAAAAGTCAAAGGACCAAATGGGAAGCAAAAAGGTCAGAGTTCAAATTCAGTCACCACTGATCCAATGTTCTAAAAAATGGAAAATGACCTAGTTGCTTTGAAGAAACAATTGTCACAAATCACAATGAAGAATGCTCCAAGGAAACCAAATCCTCCTGATAGACCAATAATTTCTCCACCTCCTCACAGGATTGCTCTTGAAGCACCACCCATCAATGCCATCTATGAAACTAGGGAATCAAAAGAAGAAAGCATGGATGAATATGAAAACTATCTTGAAATTGAAGAGTTTGGCATGCATAATGGCCTGATTGAATACGTTGATGATGAGGAGGAAGGTGATGAATAATCTCCAAGTTTTTCATGTGTTGTTTTCACTTATGCACAATCCAAGAATGGTGTTTCAGCCTCAGCAGTTGTAACTGAGAATAGGAAGAACAAAGAAGATAGCTCTTCAAAGTCTCCACTAAATAAGATCATCAGCAAGGGATCACCATTACCACCTTTCATGGAATCAGCTAGAGAGAAATAAGATTCACCAGTTGTCAAAGATCACATTGTTGTGCTAAGTAAGTTATCTGATTCCTCTCGCAACTCAAAAGCTGTTAAGAGAAATTCTCTTCTAAATGCTAGTTTTACAAGAAAATCTAAATTCCAATCAAAGGTAACACCCCTATCTCCTTCCAAGTCAATTTCTACATTTGAAAAGGAGATCCCAACACCAAAAGTAATTATTCATCTACCATTTAAGTCCTCATCCACTACTGGAACCACTTCCTCATATACCATAACTTCATTTGAATTTGTAGAGTATGCTAGCAAACCAAAGTCCAGCTCTCTAAAATTGAATAGCTACAAACACATCCTTCCCAATTTGAAAGATTCATCAAGGTAGTCCAGGGTGGCAACTCTACATCCCCAATCTCTAATTCTAAAGGCTTACTTCCCACACCATCCACGCCATCTTCCCAAAACATGTTAGCCCTTAGTGCCTCCACCACCAACAGAGTTGAGCCTTTTTACCTATCACTTCTCATCAAAGGTTTCCAGCTGAACAATTGCATTATACATTCTAGAGCCTCAAATAATGTGATGCCAGAAAAATTTTCAAGTGCTCTTGGCCTCACTTTAACCCAGGTAAATGACACATGCTACTTAATTGAATCCAAACAAGTTCCATTGGTAGGAAGGATTAAGGATGCTCATGTTGCACTAGCTGATTACCCTAACAAGAAGATACTCCTGACCATTTTGGTGGTAGACATCCCAACATCTTTTCATATGCTGTTGAGTAGAAGTTTTTGCAGAGATCTAGGTGAAGAAATAAAAATGGATTGGTCACCTGTAACTATCCCAGTGAAAGGAGAAATGAAGAAGTTGTTGTCAATCAGAAAAGTGAAGTTCATAGTAAGGAAGTATGATGATCCAAGAGCTGATATCTTTTTTCAAGATTGTGGGCTTGGAAATTACCTCCTTACATCACAAAAGGAAGAGGAATTGCCACTTCTCATGGAGGAAGAAGAAGACCGAATCTAGACAATGGAGTTTGATGGTAGTAATTCAAGAGCAGATTCAAGAGCTGGTGTAGTATTATACTCTCCCTCCAATGAGGTATATCCTTTTTCCTACAAGATGCAATTTGACAATAAAAATAAAACAACAGAGTATGAAGCATTACTCTTAGGCATGAATACAATAGAGGACATGGGAATAAAGAAGTTGAGATGCAAAGGTGATGCAGAGGTTATGGTAAAGCAGATCTACCAGCAATATTAGGTGAAAAACCATAGACTCATGCACTATAGAAATAGAGTGTGGGACTGCATTGAATCCTTTTATGCATTCTCCATTGAAGCTATCCCTAGGGACCAGAATGAAAAGGATGATTCTCTAGCAGTGTCGGCTTCCTTAGTGACACCTCATCCTTCTTTTGGCAAGGATAACGTGACCATTGAGATAGTTTTTAGACCCAGCATACCAGACAATGCAAATCACTTGCAGGTCTTCAATTATGACAATCAGATCCCAGCCTTCTTAGAATAAAGGGATAACTTCAATAATATTTTCTTTGAAGGAAGTGAAAAATCAAATCATGAATTAGTCCCCAAAGAAGAGAAGGAAGGAATTGAGGGAATTGATGAAGAGGGAGTAATCAAATTAAAAGGAAAAAAAATCCCCAAAGGCCTAGTTTCTTTGGAAGACCTCTTTGAAAATCATGACAGGTTCATCCAAGAGAAAGAAAAATAGTCTTCTCAGTGTCCATCTGATTTTGATCAAGAAAACATTATAACTTTAGAGAATCCAAGGACTATTAACATTGGTAAATGCTTCTCACCAGAAGAGAAGAGAAAGTTTGTTTCTCTACTAAAAAAGTACACAGATGTCCTGGCCTATTCCTATGATGAACTTAAATCTTTTCAGCTAAAGGAAATGCATCACTCCATTCCTTTAAAGTAAGGAGTTAAGCCCTTTAGGAAATAACAAAGGCCCTACAATCCAAAGATTGTTGATGTTATCAAAGAAGAGGTGACAAAGATGCTCAATGTTAGAATCATTTTCCCCATCCACCATTCAACATGGGTGGCTAACATTATGCCGGTAAGGAAGAAGAATGGGGAAATAAGGATTTGCGTAGACTTCTGAAATCTAAATCAGACATCTCTCAAAGACAACTACCCTCTTCCAATCATGGATCATATTTTGTAAGTAGTCACTGGATTTGAAATGCCCTCTTTACTTGATGGATTCCCATGGTACAACCAAATCAAGGTGGCATAAGAGGATTACAAAAAAATAGCCTTCAAAACACCTTGGGGTACTTTTTCCTACATTAGAATGCCTTTTGGCTTGATCAATTCTAGACCCACTTTCCAAAGAGAAATGGACTTGGCCTTCAAATATTTGAAACAATGTATTAACATTTACCTTGATGACCTCATGGTTTTTTCAAAGAGGAGGGGAGATCATATCTGTCATTTGGAGCAAGTCCTTATAAGGTGTAGGAAACATGACATTTCTCTAAATCCAAAGAAGTGCATTTTTGGAGTCACAGAAGGTAAGTTTTTGGGACACATTATGAATAAACATGGAGCACACATTGATCTTGAGAGGATCATAGCTATCCAAGCACTAGCCTTACCAACCCGTAAGAAGGGATTTCATTCATTCTTTGGAAAGGTATACTTCCTTTGTCATTTTGTGCCTAATTTTTCTAAACTGACTAAGCATATAACTTCCATGATGAAGCCTCAAGAAAATTTCAAGTGGAATAAGGAAGGTAAAACAACATTTGAGGAGATCAAGAAAGCCATTACCAAAGCTCCAGCTCTTGTATCTGCATATTTTAATGAGGATTTCATCATGTATTATTATGCATCAGAACATACATTCTCTGATGTTCTTGTTTAGAAAAATGATGAAGGTTTGGAAGCACCCATCACTTTCATGAGTTATCCTTTGAAGAATCATGAGATAAAGTACAACCGATTGGAGAAACACACCTATGCAGTGGTCAAAGCTATTAAAAGTTCTAGATTCTACATTCTCAATTCCCATACAGTGGTGATGGTTACTAGAAGTGCAATCAAGTCCATTTTGACTCAACAAGATCCTGGGGTTAAGAGATGAATTTGAATTACAAAGACCCAAGAGTATGACTTGGAGATTAGACCCTATAATTTGGTAAGAGGAAATGGTTTATGTGAGTTGATTGCTTAATATGAATCTCTCAAGGATCGGCTAGGAGAAAAAATAGTGTTTGCTCAACCTGTTCAGGAGACAGTCCACAGGCGCTCTTTGTCACCACTACTGATGAGTGGTATGCTGACATTTCTTACTACCTCACTTATGGAGAATTCCCTCCTCATCTTGATTAAAAACAAATAAGGACACTCAAGCTAAAGGTAGCCAAGTTTGTGATAAAGAATCATCCACTTTACAAGAGATTCCTAGATGGTTGTTTCCTCAGGTGTGTAGATAAGGAGCAACAAGAAACATTGCTCATGGCATATCATGATCAAGCTTGTGGTGGACATTTCTCAACAATGGTCACTACACATAAGATTCTCAGAGATAGATATTATTGGCCCTCCATATTTTTAGACACTCAGGATTGGGTTTCCAAATGCAAAGCATGCCAATAATTTGTTGGAAAGCCACAACTAGTTGCATTTCCACTCAGGACTGTGGTGATTGAAGAACCATTTTAGCAATGGGGGCTAGATTTTATTGGTGTTCTGAATCCTCATTCTAGTGCAGGGCATACTTATGTGCTCACTATAACTGATTAATTTAATAAATGGGTGGAAACCATCCCAACCAAGAAAGCCAACTCTGAAACAGTCTGCAACTTCATCAAGGAGAATATCATTGTTTGGTTTAGAATACCATAGAAAATTGTTGTAGATAATGCCACCTATTTCTCTTCCAAGGAGCTCACAAATTTTTGTTATGGCTTTGGAATCTCCCTATCTCACTCTTCTAACTACTACCCATAGGGAAATGGGCAAGCTGAGTCAAGCAATAAGAACATTGTGACCATTGTTCGCAAGTTGGTAGATGAGAATCAAAGGAACTGGTACAAGAAGTTATATGATGCATTGTGGGCCAATAGGATCACTCCTAAGAAGGCAATATGTATGTCATCTTTCCAAATTTTTTATGGAGTTGAGGTAGATATTCCCCTCACAGTTGATATTCCAGCTCTCAAGTTGCTACAAGAAATAGAAGATGGTCAATACAAAGAATCCATTGACAAGAGGATCCTCTTCCCGGAGAAGCTGGAGGAAAGCAGATGCCAAGTGGTGGATAGAATTAAAAAACACCAACTAAAAGTGAATAAGATCTTTGACAAGAGGGGAAAGGAAAGAGAATTCAAGGTTGGAGACTTTTTCTAGCTATGCGGCAAGATAGGAGAGCCAAAGGGCTGCTATGGAAAGTTTGATTCATTATGGCTTGGCCCATTCCTAATTCATGGATCTTGTGGTGAGAATGTTTTTCTCCTCTCATACTTGGATGGAATGCCATTGGAATTTCATCAAAGTAGGAAATACTTGAAACTGTATCGTCAGTGAAAGCGGGTTGTCCCTTGCCTTATACCATAGGTGATTTCCTAGTGTGTTTCCCTTTTTGTTGTGTGGTTTTGTTTCCCCTTCTATTGCATGCCCTGTGTTTCCTTCCTTTTGTGAGCTTGTGTGTTTCCTTCTTCTTATCTTTATTCCTCAAAATTGTACATGAATCTGCAAGGCCCAATGGATAAGGCACTGGTCAACGTAATAAGTTTTGAAACTTGAGATTTTGGATCCTCATATCATGCCCTAGCCATGCCCATTTCATGCCATGTCCCCAAGCTAGAGCCAGTTGTTGTATCCCAAAAACTACTCTACGTTTTCATAGCCAAATTCAATTTTTTTGAGCTCATGCCCTTCATTGGTGTTTAAGCCAAGTTAGAGATTCAAGAAATTAGCAAAATTCATGCCCTAGAGTTGTTTAAACCTCTGTTTTGCTCGTTTTTAGAAATCCTCTATTTCCTAGTCTGTGAACGTAATATCCTATTTGTAACCTCCATTTTTGATCAAAATTGTTCACTTTTTCTATGGCCTGGGTCGTCGAATCATTATTTTTCCTCCATGCCTCTGGTCTGTGAAGGAAATTTTAATATTGGACTCAAAATGATGAAGTTTTCTTCCTCTATGTATTTTCCACAGTCATGATGACGGGCATCTTTCCCCATAAAATTTTGACCCCAATGAATGTAGGTATGTGGTCAGATCCTATTGGATGGGGAGGAATGGGATTTTTGGTGAACTTAACACTTTTGGTCACTTTTGGTCACTTTTGGCAAAAATTGTAAATTTGCCCCGCGGCCTCGGAAGCATTGAAGTTTCCGATTTTGGTTCATTGGGAAAAAGTGGAAGTTCTTGTCCCAAGCTGCACAAGTTCAATTGGGACACTTAGGACCCAAAAATTTGAATCGGCTGAAAAATTCAAAAGCGTGAGGGCGGGCCAATGGAGAAATTTAATTTTTTTAGCCGTTTTGCTAAAAAAAGGTTAAAAAGGATAAAGGTTCACCACTTCCATGAATCTTGCAACCAATCATAGGATACTGCGTGTTGAAAGCCAAATCAAAGTAGCGGACTGGCGGAGGAAACTGAGTTTTTGAGTCTTTTTCCAAAAAAGGTTAAAATGTTTAGAAAATGGTTGCGACCTCATTTTCAATAAGAGGATGCCACGTGTCAAGAGTTCAATCGGAGCAGCGGGCTGGTGGAAGAAATTGAGTTTTTGAGTCTTTTTCCAAAAAAGGTTAAAATGTTTAAAAAAGGGCCACGACCTCATTCCCAATTAGAGGATGCCACGTGTCAAGAGTTCAATTGAAGCAGTTGGTCAACGGTGGAATTTTTGTTTTTGATCCTTTTTCCAAAAAAGGTGAAAAGTTAATAAATGACCTACAGCCCTAATCAGGCCATAAAGATAGAAGTAAAAGTTGTAGCTCGTAGGGAAAAAGTCCAAGGTCTCAGGCACGCTGTTGAAAATTCAAAGCGGGAGAACGGGTTGGTGGAGGAAATTATGTTTTTGAGCCTTTTTCCAAAAAAGGTTAAGAAGTTGAGAAAAGGGGCGTGATCCCATCTCCAATGAGAACATGCCACATGTCTAAGTTGAAAAGTCAAAGCGGGGCTGTGTGCCAATTTATTCCAAATTTCCAAATCTCACAAAAAATCAAAAAATGCGAAAGCCTTCCCCTGTAACCACTCCAATCCCTTCTTGTCACGTGGATGGCTGAATTTCAGAGTTAGAGGAGAAAATCAAATGGTCTATATTTAAACTAGCAAATCGAATGTAACTGTTGCTTTGTAAGATCTGGTTTCTAACCCACCATGAGCATTTTCTTCACAAAAGAGGAATTTGAAAAGGCGTTGAGGATTTGTGAAGTTGTAACGGTTTCTTGTGAAGAATATAATGGCTTCTCGATGTCATTCCAAAGGTTGATGATTGATTTCAAAAAAGACCAAAGAGCTCTGTACCTAAAAAAGACAAAAAAATGCCATACTTCTTCTATTTTCCCATCTCCTTAGATTTTCCTCTATTCTCCAATTTTTGTACAAATTATGATTTAGCTTCAATAATAAAATAAGGAATTTTTACCTGTTTTATTAAGGGATTGATTGGTACCTTGCGACCAATGAATCTCATTCGGTCTTGTAGCTTCTCCCGTAGATTTGTTTTTCTTCTAACTATAAATGCATGTAAATGAAATTTATAATTAATGTGTGTTGGAATATGATATTCTACTCACAACATTAGTTTTTATCCTACCTCCATTTCCACTCCCCTTCCCCTTTCCAAGACAAATTTTATTCTCTAGCGAGACATTGCTAGCTTTTCCATAGGGTCAGTGAAGTGCCCCTATTGGATCTTTGGTCTAAAGGCCACCATTAAAATACACCTTTTTACATGCACCTATGGAAGATGCACCATTCAAGTAGAGGGACTTAGATTCCCATAGTGTTGGATTGAAACCCACCAATTTGTGCACAAGACAATTTTTCTTGCCAATAGTTTTTGGCACCCACTATGGGGCATATTTTGCAGCATCTGCACCTAAAATCAACTTTAGGGTCATAAAATACAAAAAATGATTCTAGAAGAGAAGTTTCCTGAGATTGAATAATCACACAAACTACATGGATGCAAATCATGGATATTCTAAGAAATCCTCCTGTTGAGAGATTTGATTTTCTCTTTCACATCCAAGAAGACATTGCTTCTGATATGAGAGAAGCTATTTGGCATAATAGACAAAGTGTCAATCAATATTATATTTCTATAAGGATTATATACCTGGAAGAGGAACGTGCTATCGAATTGGAAAGGTAGAGACAAATTCTAGCACCCCAGAGAAGAGCATAAACTTTCAAGCTGGCTAATAGAAGATACACCTAGAAATTGAGGTGAGGAGGACAAATTGATCCCACATTTGAAGATCTTGAAAGAGAGGCAAGAGCTGAATAGGAGATAAGGGCTCAACTTGAAGAAATAGAAAGACTACTCATATTGAAGATAAGGATGATAGGTGATAGATAATCACATGATTCATTTTTTAGTCGTTTATCCTCAAAATAGGTAACATGGAAGGTGAATGGTGCTGAAAGGATGAGCGTTCAATAGAAAGAAGGTGATATTGGAATGGATTTCAACAATAAAATGGTCTAAGGTGCAAGGCATTGAGGGGCTCAGGTTCAGGTTTACCTTTAAGAAAAGACAAATGATAAGCACCGAATCCATAGGCATGAGTAATGATACAGGGTCCAAGCCAATTAGGAGAAAATTTTCCCCGCTTACTTTTCTCTTCTTTAGTTACATGTTGATTTTCCTTCACGATGAGGTCACCGACCTGGAAGGTCCATTCGTGGACACGTTTGTCATCGGAACTCTTGATACACTTTTGGTAGATTTGAAGATGGTCAAGAGCATTGAGAAGACATTCATCTAACAACTCAATTTGTGCTAAACTGTCCTAGTGAAAGTCATCATCGTTGAGCATGTCTTGTAGTGAGATGGTATATGGAATTCAAGAGGCAAGAAAACCTCGATACCATAGACTAGAGAAAAAGGTGTGGAAGTAGTTGAATTGTAAATACTAGTATGATAATCCTGCAAGGCTAAAAGAATGTGCGTATTCCAATCCTTCCCAGTAATGTCAACTACTTTCATAAGAATTTTTTTCAAGGTTTTATTGGTTTAATCTACTTAGCCATTGGTTTGTGGGTAATAAGGTGATGAGAAACTGAGTTGGATGCCAAAAGCATCACAAATTTTTTGTAGGGTTTCATTTTTGAATTACTTTCCATTATCACTGATGAGGTGGTTAGGAACACCAAAGTGACAAATGATGTGGTGGTTGATGAATTCACATATTTTCTTAGCTTTTGTAGAAATGACGGTAGTGGATTCTACCCATTTAGTGTAGTATTCGGTAGCAGTTATAATCCATTGATGACATTGTGAAGAATGAGGATTGATCTCTCTGACAATATTCAAACCCAATTGAGAGAAAGGCCAAAGGTCTCATGAGACCTGTAAGGCATAACTAAGTGTGTGATGAAGATTATCATGTTGCTAGAATTTCACACAATGTTTGAAATAGTCACAACAACCACAATTTAGGGTTTTCCAACAATAGCCAAGGCAAAGAATGCATTTAGTGGCAGTTAAACCACTAAAGTGACCTCCACAATTTTTTTCATGAACTTCCTTAATGTTGTAGGGAATTCAAAAGGGGAAAGCCCCCCCATCCCAATATCTGAGGGTAAGGCATCGTAAGATAATATCATCGAAGCCACACTTATAAAGGAGACCACCCATGATGAAATAGTGAGAGTGTAACACCCTGATTTTGTAAGTTATCTTGGTGATTATTTTTCATACTGTTGTAACTGCTAAAATGAAGGCAAACATGTTAAGATATATTTTGATCTTAAGGGAATGTGTTGCAAATCTTGATTCTTGCATGCTGTAATTTATTTGCATGGGACAGCAGTTATTGTTACTTGTGTGTTTGCTGACGTGACGAAAAATTGTCGTATGCTTGCTGAACTCTTTATGTTGTGGCCTTCTTGTAATCACTTTGTCGATTTACTCTTGAACTGAATTGAAGGTTGATATAAATGTGCAGCACCTGATTGCAGGTATGAACAGTTGGCACGTAGATGCCAACGGAAAAGGGTTTGATTCACGAACCATACACTGTCGTAATGTGAGACCCCGTAAGGTGAGGAATGTCGGGATACGGGTGGCTCAGGCATGTTAACATGGGATGGAATGTCCTGTACAGTGTTGAAATTGGAAGTCAGTCGGGAAGACTTGACAGGATTGAAGGTTGATTAGTGTTAGGTGTTAGAGGGAATTAGATCCTAATCTAATCCTAAGCTCTACCTTACATCCTAAACTACTATCCTAGTGGATTTTTAAATTATATATATAAAAAAAGTGGAAATAGACCTAAGTTCTATTAACCTAAAGACTAGGCTATGACCTAGGTCAAACACTAATATGAATCCTAAACTAATCCTAACCTAGAAAGGGACGCACAGACCCATGGGAAAGGATAAGGATGAAGGGTGTTTAATGGCATTAATGTGAAGTCCTTACGTGGATAGCGCCAGTTTGGCGGGAACAGGAGAAAAACTAGAGGTATCTAGTTGGTTATGAAGCTAAACTTGGTTTTGCATGCAAAATTTGAATTTGATGGTTCGCCAACCCAAGTCGGCGGTGGCGTGAGAAAATAGAAAAAGGCAGAGCCTTTAATGCATTTAAATTTTTTGGTCTTCGCGACCAGCTCGCCTTGGAAAGTGTATGAAGGAAATTTTGATTGTTTATTGTGTTGTTTGGATTTTTGAGAAGTTGCTCTGCATTTGGTTTTTGCTTGGTTCAGTCGAACCAGTTTCATTTGGTTTTTATCACTGTTCCTTGGAAATTTGGATGATGTTGCCGAGCCTGAAGAGGAAGGGACTGTTTGGAAGCTCGCTGCTGTCGCCGTGGAAGGAAACACCTTCTGTAAACACGGTTTTCTTCGAGTTTCGAGAAAGAAATTGCAGGCATGTTAAGCCCTTCTCTTTAAAACACTTGCTTTGTTTAAGCGTCTCATTAAAACAACCCTGCTCTTGGGTTTTGGGTTTATTCAATTTTGTTGTCATTGTTTGAAATGATATGAGTGGAATCGTTTCTTGCTGTTGTGTTTGATCTGTCTTTGCATGAATTGGAGTAGGAAATACGAACTTGCTGTGTGGGTTTGTTTGACAGTTTGGAGAATTCGAAATGGGTATTTTTTTTCTCTGTTAATGTTTATATGAAAACGGAACAGGCAGTATGTGTTGTTCTCATTACTGTGCAATCGTTCTTTTGTTATATGAACTTGAATGATGAAATCTGTATAGACAGTAGGAGTTGTCTTTCAGTGTTGAGCAATTGTTCTTTTGCTATATGAATTTCAGTGATAAAAACTGTACAGGATGTGTGAGTTGTTTGATGTTGTTTCTATACTGAAATCTTTAAAAAGGAAATAAGATCCTTTTCCTTCTGTTGTTTTGGATTTTGATGGAAATAGCATTTGGGTTTTATTTGAGCTTATGAACTCGATTTAAAGGAAGTAATGGTAATATTTTATTGTTGTCCCTTTTTCTTGCATAAGAAATGAACGAATAATGTTTTGGGTATTCGTGGAAGTAGGAAAAGTTAACTGTTTTCCTTCTGAACTTGCATTTGATTACATTCCTTCCTTGCTGTGAGGACAGGATGATTTTGTTGTGTTTTATTGATGTTGTTCGGTCTTCCTGTTCGGACTGTTGTCACGATTACCAACTCGGCTTGTTTTTCTGTACAAGTAAATGGAAAAATATAGAAATTTGGTTTGCTGCTTGAGTCTGTCTTGACTGTACCTTGTTGTGCATCTGATATCCTATGCGGGTTTTCATTAATAAGGGTATTGTTGTATGAAAATCACATTTTGGGTTCTGTACATCATTGAGAATAGAAAAATAGATTCGGGTAGAAACATTAGTTGGCAAGAAATAAAAATTGAGTCTCCATTGCTTATGGTTTATTGAATTGAAACAGTTCAGACTATGTGAGTTTGCTATTCATTATGAACGATTGTTCAGTTGTCATTATGAATTGAGCTGTCCTGGTAAGGTAAACACGAATTGGGTGTTTTATTTCCTTGGTAGAAGATGATTGTTTCTTACTGAAATTATAGGGAAATGAATTCTTCTTCTTTCTGCTGTTTTCGATTCGAAGGAAACAGTAATTTGGTTTTTGATGAACGTTATGAGTTCAGCTTGACAAGATGACAGTGGCATTTAGATGGTTTCCTGAGTGCTGTTATTTTTCTGTATAAACAGAAATTTTGAATGTTTCGTGTGGTCTTCTGATCTTTGCACTGTCATTCAAGGAAAAATGAATCCGACTTGACTGATTCTTGTTGAGTTGAAGAAAATGGTTGTTTTCTTATTTGAATAGTTAAAGGAATGAATTCTTCTCTTCTTGCTGTTGAATTCTGGAAATAGCATTGGAAGCTTTACTGTGCATATGATTGGGTCTTGCTGTAGGTAACAACAATGTGCAAATTGTTATTATGAATTATATGCATTCATGGATATAGAAGGTCATATGAATAAGTGATTGCGTGATTGTATAACTGTTTACTTGGTTAAAAAATACAGTGAAAGAAGTATGGAATCTTCTAGTATAACAAGTACATAGTATGCATCCTTATACTGCTTGTTCTATGATGAATACGATGTTTTACTAACCTGTTTTTGGTATTCGTATGAACCTGAATTAAATGAAGTATTGATAAGGATGATAAGTTCTTCCTTGTTTTCATTTAAAGCTGATTATGAATGAAATTATTCTTCTGCTGGAAAGTGAATTCCGAATGGATTTTGTAAGTTTCACTCTGAACTGTTATCTTGATTTTTGTCTCGTTTGGATTCAATTTTTAGGACAGTCATGAGGAAAGAAATAGGAATGTGGATGGATAACCTAGAGAAATGATCTTTTCTCTTTTCATATGGTTGGAAATCTGTAATCGTTTAAGAACGAATTTTGTATTGCTTGGGTATGAGCAACTGTATTTATTGCTGTTTGCTTTCTCGTCTGTACTTGATTGCTGGGAATCAAATGAGATGCATGAACTGAAAGGAAAGTAATTGGTTTACATTTCAGTTAGATTTTATCCTTTGCATATACTACTAATGAAAGGGAATGGGATTGATAGCCGTTATGTTATAACAGCAGTATGCTTACTTTTATTCCTAGTTTTTACAATATTGTAATCTGGAACTTGTAACAGTTATGTGGAAAATAGGACAGCAACTCTTGGCTGATTGGGATGGTATTTTGATGGTTCTGTTGTTATGTTGTCCATTCTTTTTGATGCTTAATTCTTGATTGATGTTCATACTGTCATTTCATAAAAGCAGGGTTCTTTTATTGAGACAGTTAATTAAAGCACCTCATTTTAATGACAAGTGCTTAATATGCTCAGTTCATTGAACTGACCCGTGCAAGAAATTTTGCAGATGGAATTTGATTAGAACGAAGACATGACTGTTTTTTGATGCTTCTTTTGATTATCTGAAGATGAATTGTATTTGTTAGTTGTTATTCCTCTATGAGGAATTGTGAAAAGAAGAAAGTACATTCTTCTATCTACGAGTTGTAATGATGTTTTATGTAAACAAAGTCCAGTCAGTTGGATTGGCAAATGTATGGATTATGAAATGGATTGATGAATACAAATACAAGTGTGATATTTTAAAAACTATATCAGTTTGATATTGTTGATTAAATTGGAAACATAACGTTATTTCTTGATTTGGATTTATTTAATTGTCCTTGGATGGATGTTAAAAAAAAAAAAGAATTGATATCTATTCTTACCTAAATGCAACTTTTAAGTTAAAATGTGCAATTAGTTCATACTTGGGTAAAGATGAATTTTTAATTGACATTAAAAAGGATTAGGAAGAATATGATTCCATAACTAATAGGTATTCTAGGATTAGCTTGGAAGCTAAGGAATATCGATTTACTTAGGAGCAGCCAAACTTCATTTTCAGACTCCGTCAATAACCTCGTATGTTAAATTCAGAAAGAAAGGATATGGGATAAATATATCCAAAGCTAATGAACCTTAACTATGTAAGGTTAAGGAGAATAAATGAATACATTTATTGGGAATTAGACCTCGTTTAGATGATGTCTAATAAGCTGGAATTCTGAATTTAGTTACAGTTGTGAAAAACTTGGTTAAGTTTAAAAGGTTAAACTTATCACGTCCGTTGGTAACGGGCTACTTAATCCAAAGATTAAGAAGAGAACCAAGTAGAGAAAATGCAGCCCTTCGGTACGAAGGAGAAGATGCATAGAAAGCTAGAGGAAGGATTTAGTCTCTCTTAGCTACATACAACTATAACGGGAACAAGGATAAAGGATCAGCATGGTTGCTGAAAGTTGATCTTAAATATTAAGATCATATCCAAATCACTTGAGCAGGATGTGTACTCTCGATGGGAGGATTCCGTAGGACATTGACATACACCATCTACAACAATGTGTCTTCATGAAGATGGAGTCTTCATGACGACACAATGTTATAGCTGACATATTACAATGCCCTCCCGAATTAAATCATCAAGAATACATAGGCTGAATGTGAAGTTTTTGGCTGGGGATAGGAGTATGATCACGTATACGGAGTGACTTGGAGGACTAAAGATAACTGGACACACGGAGTCGTGGGGAATGACACCGTATGTCTGCGTATCTTTAGTTACCAGGAGTGCCTTCCTATATTCGTTCATATTGCTAGTTGGAAATTGAAAGTTTAGATCTGACCTTAAATTGAAAGGACTGGTAGGAACCAGGAAAGACCATTCTAGATAACAGGTGAAGTGAAGTGAAGGACGTATTCCATTGATGTGTATCACATCTAAGAATATGATCATGCAAAGCATGTGAAAATCTTTGGCCAAAGTATTGCACGTGCTGGTTGCGTTGTCCTAATCACTTAATTTAAGATGCAGGATGTCAGATGAATATCAGTAATAGATATTCAGATAGGATTCTTAAATGGATCACTTCGATAACCGAAAATGGTTAAGAGAACTTGTATATATAATATACTATGCATGAATGAACATGAAGGATCGGTAGTTGCCGAGTCATTAAATGAAAGATCGTTGAAACTCCGAGCCATGAAAATGGGAGATCGGCAGTTCTTCAAGTCATTTATAGCAGCATATAGAATCTGTTATAAGATTGAATGGCATTGAATGTGTGTTCCATATTGTAAATATGCGAACAAGGAACATTAGTTTTAAAAGGAAATTGTGTGTTCCAAACTGTGTTGTTTGGGCAGAAAACAATTATTAAAACTTGAACGTGTGTCTGAATTATATAATTCAAAACAGAGAACGTTATATAAAAAAAAAAAATCCCTTGTTCTAGTATCTTAAAATGGGGATGTTACAGAGAGACACTTTTAAGAAAGGAATGTTTTCTATTACGAGTGAGATCAGGAGGTAGAATGGAAAGGGAAAGGTAATCTGTAAATTGTTTATACCAAAGGTCACATAGGTCAGGTGCAATAGTTCTAACGTAATTGATCGCACGAGATAAATAAGAGGGTGATTTTAACCTTTGTATTGTGAAAAATATTTTGGATTCGGCCAGTGAAGTGGGTATCTGAGAAGCTAGACATGCCATGGTATGTGTAATTTTATTGGTAGAATGTGGGGTGGTTTGAATGTCATAGCAATCAAAGGTAGTTAAAAGCATGTCAACATGACATTTGTACTTTTGTGGTATTTCATTATGACACTGGTATATACCATTAAATTAATTTACAACTAGTTGGGAATCACCAAAGATATTAATTTATTTAAGATCTAGGGAGATGGTGGTTTGAATGCCTAATACGAGTGCTTCATATTCGGCGATATTGTTTGTACAATCAAAATCTAGTTTGAAAGATAAAGGAATGGGTTCACCACCAAGAGGAATGAGGATAACACCAGGTCCACCCCCATGCTGACACTTGGAACCATAAAAAAAGAGGGTAATTTGGTAAGTGGTATCATCTAAAGAGAGGGTAACAATGGATTCATCGGGGAAATCAAAGTCAGAGGGTTCATTTCTTGAAATAGGTGCGTCTTCTAGTTAGTTTGCAATGGCTTAGCCTTTGATAGACTTTTTATGGATGAATTTGATTCAAGGTTGGCAAGAAGCATGAGCTATCATGCAACACATTAATGTTGGTATCGTTTGGTGTACATGTAATGTAGAAGGTCAATGTTAGTGATGACAAAGGTTTTATGGTTGAGTAGGTAATGACATAGTTTAGTGGCGCCAAAAAGTAAGGCTAAGCAAAGTTTTTCAGCATCGGTGTACCTAGTTTCATAGTTCGAAAGGGTATGACTTATGTAATAAACCACTTGCTCTCTATGCTACTCATCGTGGTGAGCGAGCATGACACATAAGGAATGATCAGTAGCAAAAATGTATAGGTAAAAGTGATGGTCATTCTTAGGAGGAATGAGCACTAGTGGTTGAAGAAGGTATTTTTTAAAGGTGTCAAATGCTTTGTGACACTAATCATCCAATTTGAATGAGATGTCTTTCTTGACGAGATGATGTAATGGTTGACAACGGTCAGAAAGTTGTGACATAAAATGATAAAATAGATTACAACTTACCTTGCAAGCTTTGAATTTGATAGAGATCAGTAGGTGGACGTATTTCAAGAATGGCCTTTGCTTTAGGAGGATCAACTTCTATGCCACACAAAGAAATGATGAAACAAAGGAGTTTTCCTTACAGTACCACAAAGACACACTTCTTAGGTTGAAGGTGAACACAATACTTGATGAGGTGGTAAAATATGACCTTAAGGACTGTCAGGTGTTTAGCCTGACATTTGGATTAGTCAAAAAGATCATCTATGTAATCTTCCAATATGCGATGCATTATGTCATGCAAGAAATAAGTCATGGCTCATTGATATGTAGCACCAACATTTTTAAGGCCAAAAGGTATGACTCAATAACATAAGGTCCCCCAAGGAGTGATGAAGGAATTTTTGTGCTGATCTTTTGGAGCAAGTAGTATTTGTTTATAATTCAAGAAACTGTCCATGAGTGATAACATCTCATGGCTGGCGGTGAGATCAACTAGTCGGACAATACCAGGTAGAGGAAATTTTTCTTTAGGGTAAGTGAGTTTGACGTCACATAAATCCATGAAAATTTGGAGTTTTCCTGTCACTTTTGTGACATGAATGATGATAGAAATCCACTAGGGATAGTCAATGGGTAAGATGAAGGAAACTCAGAGAAGGCGCTGAAGTTCTTCTTTGACCAAAAGAGAAATGCGAGGATGTATTTTCCACAGGTTTTGTTTTATGGGTTTGGCATCAGGAATGGTTATGATATTGTGGACCATAATGTTTGGGTCAATATTGGGCATATAAGCATAGGACCATGTAGACACTAAAATTAGGTCACACTCCCCTTTGGTCCCTCGACATATAAACACCCTTCATCACATTAACCTAGCCATGGCCCCCTTCACCCCACTAATATTAATTTAATTAATTTAATTAAATTCATGCACTATCCTCACTATATTTATTATTTAAATATTCTATTTAAATAATATCCACACATATAGTTCACTTATACACCTCATCAATCCAACTCAGCCTAAGACCTATTCTTAGAAAGTTACCATAAATAAATTAGACTTACCCAAACCCTAAAAATCAATGCCTACATTCCCTATAACCACATCCCCACATGCTCACAAGAAGCTCCCAATTTAATCCGTGGGATAATGGAATGAGATCTAAGGAAATTAGGAGGATCTCCCTAGTTTAGTAATCCTAGGAAATCTCACCTTGACCAACTTTGGTTACCCCTAACTGTCGCCGATTAAGCTAGAATACCATTGGTTACCCCTTTTAACCCCCAAATTACCTTATTCTCAAGGTTGAAAAACATTGGGAGAAGGTTGATGAGAAATAACACATCTCAGAGAGATAACGCATCTTCAGAGAGAAAATTCCAGTGGAAACCCGCATGCAAGGAAAGAGATTGAGCATCTTCCCCTGCTCAGCCATCCCAGTGATGATCTGATCTATCTAAACAAAGAGGAGTGTACATACAGCCCATGCAGAATATTTTATTCAATTGGTGATCACTTACAACCTTCAAACCCCTCATCAGCACCTCCATCCCTCACACACAGGCATTCAGGACCGGAATCCAAGTAAGTATAACATCATACTTTCCTGGTTTATTTCATTTCATCATCATATTATCATCCATTGTTTATCTTACCCCCTATTGACCTTCTCCAAAAGTTTCACCTCCATATACCCATTAAAACCTTGCCTAAGCCTACTCCAATAACCCAATATTTCACCCCGAATCACCAAAGTCCTTCGTGTAATCACAAAGGATACCAAAAGCTTGTTCTATGACATTTCCAGATCTCATAGTAATCGGCACCAGTTACACCTAACCGTTGTTGGTCACCCTTGACCGACACCAGTTTCTATATTTTCCCACACAACCTAGAACATCGACCTACCCACCTAATTTCATCTCACCCTCATTCACCTGTGATCTACCCGAGACCTCTATCAAACTTGTAGAGAGCCAAACCAATCATTTGACCTTTGGATTATATTCTAGCTTATCCTGTTAGATTAGATTTATTTCTTATTGTGTTTTAAGTGAGATACCTAAATCATTTTAAATAACAATAGGATTTACTTTGTTTACAACATTAAATTTTTTGAAACAATGGACTGATAGCCATCTAGGAAGTATCACACTTCCTGGATCTAGCATAATCTAAGCAGTTCACTACCCATATTGTTTAATTCTTTCTGGTGGTCTTGTTTTCATTACAGGTAGTTCCTCCTAGCCAAAAGGAAGCTCTCATGATCACTTGTGGATCTGGAAGTCATACATGCACAACAACCTATCAACCAACATTTTAAAAGGTATTCCTCCTACATCCGTTACCCTATCTATTTCATCAACACTTCAAAGAAATGATCTAAGAATCAGGTGAAACATTTTGGAACACCCGGTGGAACCCATCCAGAGTTCCTTGCATTTCATTCATTCCTAGGAAAAATTGTTTGTTTTTTTCCCTTCTGAAAAGTGTACACACTAATTTTCTTCCCTGGTAATCCACCTCTTCTTTCTATTTTCTCTAAAGGAAACTTTTTCTTTCAGTGTAATTAAAAATAACCACTTCTTCATGTTTTTTTGCATTGTAGTGAAAGAGCATCCCTCTTCCTCTTCATCTTATTGTGTCATCCAATTTCACATTTTCGATTTGGGTTTAAAAATAAGTGCATTCCATTTTGATTTATTACATTAGCTCACATTAATTGAGGGCAACCTATACGCTAGAAGTCATGTCCAGCTGATGGTTGAAAAATGAATTGTAGAAAAGCACTTCTATCCTTTTCTCTTTCTCTAAGTCTTACCAAACCACACAAAAATTTAAAATACATACATTCTTAAACAACGTCCTACCTAGAAGAAGCTGTAGGTAATCACACAATCATGGCATAATGGGCACCCAGCTTGCTACTCTGTCGAGTCATACTTCAAAGCAAAGCCTACCCCCACCATAACATACCTGAAACCTCACCTTTAATATATCCTTCTTTGTAGAAAGCCATCCTCACAAAAAAATCTATTTCAAAATTCATGTGTCAGTCCCTAAATAGAATAAGCTAAATGAACATAATATAAAGGGCACTCCTAGGATCACATTTTCTTAGTGTTTTTACTTGGCTTGCATTTTGAGGTGAGACAACATGTTCATCACTTTTTTGTTCATTCTTTCACAGTCCTTATCACAGCTGGTGTATTCCGGATTCACCTGAGTGTGCCTGGGCCATATCATCATCATTCTCAAAATTTTGGGTCTGATTCTACATCATATTTTAATTCAAAACCACTTTCTTTCATCACTATTTCAATTTCACAGTAACCATCGTCAGTTACCTCTGATTTCCATTGGTTATACCCAATCGACGTCAGTTCCATTTCCTTTTGCTAACCTACTCAAAAGGAAATTTTACTTCACTTTCTTCCACTTTTCACAGTCCCTATCACTGTCATTATTCCCATTGATGTTTTAAAAATCTTCATATTTGGCATACCTGTCAGATTTTACCTTCTACCTCGTTGTTTACTCACTGTCATTTTCTATAGTAACTGGCAGTGGTTACCCCTGACTAGTGTCAATTTTCCATAACCAGGGTCGATTAGCCTATTTCACATTCCAGCCACCATTTGGTACTTAACCCACTTTTTGTCGCCAAATTCACCTGTTCCTACTATTCTCTATGTCATTTATAGAGAAGCATCCCTACCTGATCAGTACTGGTTCACATGGTGCTGACCCTAAGACAAGCAAATGCACTCATATTTCACGCCAGTTGTCAACCACTCCTACCTAGTCCTTCACCACCTATTTTATCACTAGCCATGGATCCCATCCAGCCTATCACTATCACTACCAGAGATGAGGAGTTCATATGGCTCATTAACCAGAACCCTGCCACCTTGTAGTTTTATCTTTCCCACTCATCCACTCGAGACGCCTCGGGTCAGTTGATATATAAAATTCCCGTGTCTATCCCCCTGACTCTCGCACCCACTCTTGCATCAGCCACATCTGGCTTCGTGCTGTTCACATCCACCTTACCCCCAGTGATTTTGTAGTTAGGTCCTATACCTATTATGACTGCCATGTCTGCTACCTCTGTGGCACCTGTTACATCCACCATACCCTCAATGACTACCCCAAACACAAACTCATCTTCCCCTAATGTCTCACACATACTTGTAGTTACATTACCACCTCCAGTGTCAGTGACCCCTACCCCATTTCGGAATGTGGTTCTTTCCATTCCATAATCATTAGCCCCTATTTCCACTAGGGTTACCTTAACCCTACCACCCCCATATACATACTACCAACAACCTCTTGTTTCATCCATTATTCATTTTAGGTACGTACCCCTTATTTCACTACCTTATTCTCCACCACCCTACATGGCAGCCCCATACACTGGAGTGTCACCCCTGTTATATGCCCAAAACCAACCTTCTCATGCTACGGGAGGCATCCAATCACCACAAGCCACCAACAACCTAATTAAATTGATGTTGGACAAGATGTAAACATTGGAGGCATCGGTTTCCGGTGCCCACATCACTATCACCTACAACAAGATTTGCAACGAGCCTATTCACCCATCCATTCCTATCCAAGCATACCATGTGCATTGGGAAATGCCTAAATTAAATCATTTTAATAGTAAAGAAGACCCACAATAGCATTTGTGGTCATTCAAACATGGGTGTTATCTGATCGCTCATGATGCCGCCTTGATTTTGAGAGCCTTTCCCATGTCCCTCAATGGACCTGCATTAGATTTGGTATAGTGGGTTACCTAAACACGCTATATTCTCATTCAATTAGGTAGCCCAAGCCTTCTTGGATCATTTCTCTATCAATATCATCAAGAAGGTTACCATGACCGATCTATAATCCACACGTCAGTATGAGGAAGAATCTATCACATATTTTGTCACTCGCTGGCACATCCTGATCAATCAACTTACCTTCCAACTGCCATAAATTGAGCTCATCAAGCTCTTTACACAGGCTTGTGCTAGACATATCTCCCTGACCTCACAGGTCCAAACCTTTTGAACATTCGATGAGGCATTCACTATGGCACGAAAGTTAGAGATTTGGGCCATCGAAGAAAGAAAATCCAATTACGCAATAAGAATTTAGCATTCAAATCTAATGATATCTCTTCTTCTTCCAAACCATAAAAAAATTATTCAAAAGATAAGGGCACCGCTAACACAGTGGTACTCAAGGCTGGCCCATTTCATCTATCAAATTAGGCTACACCCTCATCTAATCTCTCACCCATACGGACTTTTCAATTCAGATGAGAGCAATGAAAATATATCCTAATTGGAGAACCTTACTCTTCTATCTTAGAAAAACTTATCAAATCCAGATCAATCACCCTTCCACCTATAAAACCACACACTAGTTTTAACCCTACTCGCCCCATGCCTACATGGTATAAAGAACATGATTTCTATAACTATCATCGAGTAAAGGGTCATAGTGATGGTAATTGCATCACTTTCGAAAATATTGTCCAAGAAATTCTCGAGAAAGGTGAGTTAACTGTGGATAATGCCAATGCCACCCCCAACCAAAATCTACAAATCTTCAAAAAACCATTTCCCAACCATACCCCTTCATGCAATAAAATTGGTGAGACATCAACTCACGATACCCATACTTGCAAAGTCCACGATATCTTTAATGAGGTACCTGTCACCTCCCAATTACCCCATATTCCTTCCATAGAGGAAATACCAGCCGAAATCATCCTTCCACATCAGAACCAACCTCCCATGTTCCTTCACCAATAGAGGAACACCTTTCATCTCCTTCATCACCAACAGAGGGGTCTTTCGCTAACATTGAGCCCATCTCACCCCTGGATTCACCACTTAGAGAAACTTTACCTACAGTACCTCCTCCACCCATAAAGGAGCTCCCATTATCTCCTCCACCCGAAGAGGAGCACCCATTACCACCTCCACCCATAGAGGAGCACCCATCTGTTCCTTCACTTATAGAGGAGCTCCTATCATCTCCTCCACCTATCATAGACCCAGTTGAGATATCTTTTCCTCTTGGTGAGCATTCTCCATTAACTACCCAGAATCCCGTCGACCTACTTTCGGCTCTCTTACCCACAAAAGCTGAAGCTAGCCAATTCCCTGTCTCTAAGACACATTTTACAGGAATTACCATTAGGCCCTCACCAACTCCACCTACAGACGTGTCATTCTCATGTTTGGATGATCACTTAGATTATGTGGATAGGTATTTACTATGGGGGCAACTCTTACTCCCCGTCTCAACACAGATGAAGAGATCCATTGCTGATAACTCCACTATCTACCCAAACACATTTTGACCAATCAAACCAAATACAACCACCTCTGTCGCAACCCCTTCCATGATACCTGTTAGCACTCAAACCACACCCTTACCCATAACTAAACCTATATTTAAACCCAAACCCACACCTACAACATTTTCCTCAACTAAACCTATTACCACTTTAGGGGTCACCCCAACCACCAGCCTCACTCATCCACCTATTAAACTAGATTTAGCTACATCCTCCAATGTCAATACCACACCTACTCTAACACCCAAGCCAAACGAACAAACTCATTGACCTCATACCCTGACTACACCAATCACACCCGCACTTGTCCCATCTGTCTTTAGACCTCCGCTGCCCAAAATGGTCAAGCAACCTTAACCCATCCATAAACAAATAACACAACAACCCATTCCTTCCTCACAAACATCTAACCTACCTAGGCACACAACACGACTTACACCCACACCTGTAGTATTTTTACCACCAATACCTCCAATACCCTCAGCTATTGCTTCACTACCCACTATACTTTAGTTATCATCCCTCACACCCCAAGTATGACCCAATTCATCTACCTTCATAGCACCCCCGTTATCCTCATGGGTAACTCACCCTCTTCCTCCATCTGATTTTCCTTTTAGACCTCGTACACCCACATCACCTTTACCCAAAAAGGTGCAACCCAAAAATAAAACCCCACTACCCCACAATAAGGTAGTCAAAACAACTACACACCCTCCTACCCGTCCATCTAATGTACCCCTACCCACGCAAACATGACCGATACCTAAAACCACACTGACACCTAAACCCATAGCTCGACCCATTCCTACTCTTCCAAAAAATAGTTCCTCAACAATAAACCACACCACACCCAAACCCACATTCACTTCCCATTGTGATCCACTAGCAAAATCCTATGCCAAAGTTTTAACCAACCTCCGCGAGACCTCTGTTATCACATTACCACCACTCCGACCTTATGATCCCCTCAAACCCAAGCCAAAAGGGTTTGATGATACTAAAATTTTCACATACCATCGTGTGCCAAGGCATGATGTGGAGAACTGCAAGGCCTTAAAAACTGTCCTTATCCAATTGTGTCCACCATAAACTAACTTTGATGATGACAACCTTCTTGACAAGGATTCTGCTTCACTGATACCCATTCGCACACTGCCCACTCAACAACCACAACCACCACCCTCACAGCTCCTAGATCCACTCCCAAGATTTGAAATTAACATGGTTTGCATCAAGAGAACTTGCCATGCTAGCACCCCAATGTCGTTGTGCCCAGCTCACCTCACAAATCTTTTCTCCTCTAGTAGGTTTTTTCCCTTCATGTCATTACACCACTCATCCTACACCTTCTCCATTTGCCAAATCCCCTCAAATCAACATGATATATGTCACTACACGTGCATAGAAGGGAAAAGAAAAGGCAACTGACCTACCAACCAATCCTATACCCAACATACCATCTACACCCATACCTAAAGTAACTATCTGCGGCCCCACGTACCCCATTTCTAATAGTGTCACACATCACACCATGCTCAAATAATTACACCAATATCCCCTCAAAATGTCCTTATACGACCTCATCTCAAACCTCAAAATCCCATCATCAAGCTCTCATGGAGGTTCTTCAATCTATTGAGGTTTTACTCAATGACCATACACCTGTAGCCTCCATTATCACACCCCATCATGTAGCCTCTCTCACCAAATTACCACCTTCATCTTCACCCCATCTTATTAACCAAGTGGCCTTCCTTAGCTTCTCAGAGTAAGATATCACGCCGCACCAAAATGATGACCCGGATCTAACCCTCTTCATCTCCGTCCACATTGATGACATATGGGTACATCGTGTGATGATTGATGGAGGTGTTATCATTAACATTGTTTCATCCCATGCATTTACTCAAATGCGCATACTTGACAATTACATGCATAAACATCCAGTCATGTTGTGTTCATTCAATGACACTATCACCTCCACACTAGGCACTATAATCCGCCACATTCATGTGGGCCCCCACACTGTTCCAGAATTGTTTTACATTTTGGAGGGAGAATTCCAGTAAAACTTGTTTCTTGGTAGACCCTGGATCCTTGTCACGGGTTGCATTCCTTCCACTTTACATCGTTGTGTAAAGTTTGAACATGAAGGACACACTTATACCATTCCAGATGACCCATCACCTTTCAAAACATGCAACATGCTTTACTGACCCAATGATGTTCTCATACCTATCAAGCTATCTACCTCCACAACCAATACCACTTTACCTACACCTCCACCTACCAGTATAGCCACTGCTTTCACCGCACATACCTCCTCCATTCCTACCACTGCCATAACCTCCACAGCTAACCCATTAGCTTCTAAATCCATTAACTCCACCTCTGTATTGACCTCTGATACGTCATCCATTCAAGCTACCTACTTACCAACCACTGATCCCTTGGAAGGTTTTTTTTAATTCCTTGCTCTGGGGGAGTACTGCCAATATAGTGTCAACACATTCCTTATTCCACAGGAGTATGGAATCCTTCACCAACACCCTTGCAATGATCACCATATATGAGAACACCTCCTTTATGGTCCTCCTCATCTTTGTACTAGTATCACCTATGGGGGACTTGATACTACCACTTACACACCTGAATAACCATCACAAACCCGCCCATTTTCCGCTGACTTCCAATCACTTACCAATCACCATTTCCCCCACACCTTCCTGCACCATTGTGCATGGAAGGATTTTAATTTTGGATTTTATGAGCAAGGCCACCATACTATTATTCCATGTACCACCTGCAAACATAACGACTGTAGTGGTATTAACTTCCCCAAACCTCCTACCAAATAGGCCCACATTGAACTCATTACATACCCTAGCCCTTCTCCACCTTCATCTTCATCAACACCTTCACCTGCTCCACCTTCATCACCACCCTCACTAATGGAGTCAATGGATCCTGAATGTATGCCCCCTAAATTTTTTTTTCATAAACACCATTTCCTTGGGGCCTTTGAATTATCAACATGAAGGTGAGGCCCCTTCCACTCTTCCATTCCTGTATCCTGAAATGATCGATGATGACACACCTATAATTAACATCATTCAAAGTCAGGATGATGAATCCATACTCACCTACCTTGGTGCAGAAGACTTATATTCATCAGTCGTTACCCTCTAAGATATAAACCATGTTGAATGAATTGACTATCAAGATCAGCTTTCATACTCAGGATGACGCGCACATCCTAAAGATCAAACAATCTTTAGATGCTTCTGAATAGGAAGCCATCACTTCTTTTCTCCGAGATCATAAAAACACTTTCACTTGGTATTATATAGACATGCCCGGGTATTGACCCCAACATAGTGGTCCACAATATCGTAACCATTCCTGATGTCAAACCTATAAAAAAAAGCTGAGGAAAATGCACCCTTACATTGCTCTTCTCATCAAAGAAGAACTTTAGCATCTTATTTCCATTTCCTTCATCTTACACATTGATTATCCTTGTTAGATTTCTAACATTTTCCATGTTACTAAAGCAACAAGGGGATTCCACATTTGCATGGAATTCCATGACCTCAATCTCACCTTCCCGAAAGATGACTTTCCCTTGCCCGGTATTGATCAACTGGTTGACCTCACCGCTGGTCATGAGATGCTATCACTCATGGATGGATTCTCAGGTTATAACCAAATTTTTCTTGCCCCAGAAGATCAACACAAGACTACATTCATCACCCCTTAGGGGACCTTCTACTATCGAGTCATGCCTTTTGGCCTTAAAAACACTGGTGCTACATATCAGAGTGTTATGACTTACATCTTCCATGATATCATGCATCGCATATTGGAAGATTATGTGGATGATCTCTTGGCTAAATCTAAACATCACTCTAAGAACCTTACCATCCTCAAAACCATCTTTGACCACCTGATTAAATATTGCATCCGCCTTCAGCCTAAAAAGTGTCTTCGTGGTTCTCTCAAGAAAGCTCCCAAGATTTATTATTTCCCTCCATGGTATAGAAGTTGACCCTACTAAAGTCAAGGCCATTATCAAAATCCCTCTGCTTATTAACCTTCACCAACTTCGTAACCCGTAAGGTAAATTTTAGGCCATTCGCTATTTCATTTCAAAATTATATGATCAGTGTCAACCATTTTATAATCTACTCAGGAAGGATGTCTCCTTTAAATGGGATGATGAGTGTCACAAAGATTTTGTGGCCTTAAAACAATACATTCTCCAACCACCTGTACTCATTCCACCTAAATACGATCAACCTTTTTACCTATACATATCCACTATTGATCATTCCTTGGGAGCCATGCTCACTCATCACGATGAACAACACAAGGAGCAAGTAGTTTATTACATAAGCCATACTCTTTTGGACTATGAAACCCGATACAACCATCCAGAAAAACTTTGGTTAGCCTTAGTTTTCATTGCCACCAAACTCCGCCATTACCTACTCAACCACAAAACCTATGTTGTGACCAACACCAATCCCTTACACTTCATGTATGCCAAGCCTTATCAAAATCAGCATGTCGCGTGACGGATTATGCTTTTAGCTGATCTTGACGTTGAATTAATTCATCAAAATTCCATCAAGGGCCAAGCTATCACCGACCAACTGGCTAACACACCTATTTATGGGGATCAACCTTCTAATTTTGAATTTCCCGATGAGTCAATTGCTACTCTTTCCCTAGATGAACCCCCTTACCAAATGACACTCTTCTTCGATAATTCCAAGTGTCAGGGTGGGGGTGGGGCTAGTATTATCCTTATTCCTCTGGATGGAGAACCCATGCCTTTGTCTTTCAAACTAGACTTTGAATGCACCAAAAATATTTCCGAGTACGAAGTGCTCGTACTAGGTCTCCAAGCCACCTATGCCCTAGATGTCAAATCAATTCACATCTTTGGTGATTCACAATTGGTCATCAACCAAGTCAATGGTATGTACCAATGTCATAACGAGATACTTCAAAAGTTTAAACATCATGTAGACATAATTTTGACCACCTTTGATCATTACACCCTTCAAACCATCCCATGTTCAACCAACAAATTTGCCGATACCATGGCCTGCTTAGCTTCCCAAATACCCACTTCCCCTATCGATTCCAAAATATTTGTCACTATACAATGCCTATATTCACCTTCTTATTTACCTCATGATGTTTACTCAATCGTAACTGACACCCCTGACCCAAGTGACCTTTGGTATAAATAATACTCTGACTACCTTTCTCTCTCCATCTTATCTCTTGATCTCACCCATAATGGACAACGCGCCTTCCTTAAAAATGTCTCTCATTTCATCATTCTGGGGGTACTCCTTTATAAGCACGACTTTCATGGTGTGGGACTTGAAAAAATGAGAAAAAACTCTCCATATTAAAGGTTGGTTCCTCTACTCCTCTGATTAGATGTATGCATGAAATTTGTAGAGGTTTAACTCAAAATCCTACTCTAAGTCTACCAAGGATACAAGGATAGGAGAGAGAAAAGAAGATAAAACTAAACTAAAAGGGTGATACACCAAATGAGTGATGAACATCTATTTCTGTAGATTAACACAGATTATATAAATCCAACAAAAATCATGCACGAATTGCTAATTTTTTTATGAAGGATCAGGATAGAGAAAACAACACAAGAAAGGATTGAAAATTGATTCACAGAGCTTGCATTGTCATTTCCATTTCTAAATACAATGCATTACAACAACAAGGAGGTAGAAAACATGTTGTAGTCCTAAAAAGGTCTGATATTCCACAAATCCACTTGCCAGGGTGAAGTAGGGAGCCTACAGAACATAAAAAAATGTCCAACCCTTTACAAATGAGCCAAATCTGGCTTTTAACAATGAAAACCCGAGTCCAGGAAGGAGAAACACGGGATATATAAATTGAATGATTCAACCACCAACTAGATCCATCAAAATAGCATGGGTACCCTTAAAATTTCATTCCCCAAGATTTTCAACCATGCTGGAGAAGAATGGAAGCCATATTGCATTATAAATGGTGGTTGAATGTCGGTTCTGCTCTTTTCCCCATGCCAAAGGTGTTTTTTCATTTTTCTCCCCCTAAAATCCACCAAAAAATAAAATTGAAGATTCCATCATGTAGAGGACTTCAATAGCTTTCCAATGACATAAAAATTGAGAAAAACCAAGCTCTGGATCGAAAGATATGCCCCTCTGAAGATTTAGGGAAAAATTAGGGCAAAAATCGGGTCGGCGGGCCGAAACCTAAATTTTTTCCCTTTTTTGAATTTGGAAAAATTCCCAGAAAATATCTACACCCTACCACTCCACTGCCATGTGGTGCATTCCCATTTCTATCAATTCAAGTGGCCATCTTATGCCTTTTTACAGTTTGGAAAAAATTCTAAAATTCCTCCGTGCCCCATCACTCTGGGACACGTGTCACCACCCTATTCGTTGTGGGCATGCACTCAAAATTTTTCCTTTAACACTTCTGACCCTTTAGAAAAATTTCCAAATTCTCCCTATGCCCCTGACCTCTACCAAGAATAGGACACATGTTACCCTCCTATTAGTTCGCGGGGTTTAAATCAAAACTTCCATTTCCTCCTTGGTAGGCCTGCGGGCCAATTCTTTCCTTTGCACCTTCTACCACTTTAGGAAAAAGCCAAAATTTACTCCACCCCTCCAACCCCAGCTAGTTCCATGGACATGTGGCACATTCTTATTGGTTTTGGGGCTTCTGGGCAAAAAATTTCATTGCACCACTTTTTGGAAATTTTCTCAACTTACCCCCGCCGGTTCGACCTCCTCCGCTAGGTGGCGCCCCCTCATTCACGTGGGCCTCAAGCCATTTCTTTCCTTTGTGCCCTACCCACCTTTTTTTTGAATCTTCCTACTTACCTCCGTTGACCCACCATTCCACTGCCATGTGGTGCATCTTATTGGTTGCGGACCTTCCTAAGGAAAATTTCCCTCAAAAACTCTGCCAATCCATAACTTGCAAAATACAAGGAGTTAGAAGGAAAATTTTACCTTTTTAGAAAGGTGAGGAAATTCTCTATCTAATGAAGCCATTTCTAGATAATTTTGAGTGCTTGAAAAGTAAAAAAATTTGACTGAGGCACAAGGAAGGAAGGAATGAAAGAAAGTTAGTCAAAAATAAGCAAGGGGCTAATTTTGGATAACAATTTTGGCCACTCAGGGGGGTCATCCACCTGCTAGGATGAATGATCAATGACCTTTGAATAATCCATTGGGCATGGAGTCATAAAATTAACTACTTGGTACTCTTAACTCATTAGAAAATTTCTAGAAAGAAGATTGTGAGAGTAGAACATCACTTGATCTGGAACATGGCCTGCAAAGATGCATCCCTGGGACAACAAAGCTTGTGCCAAAGAACTTAGGGAAATATAAAACTAAGATACAAAAAAATGTGCACAAGCACTTGGAGGAATGAAAATATAAGCTAATATGTACAAGGTGAGGATTTTCCCTTCTATTAGTAATGCTTTAGATGGATTCCATTAACTGGAATCTACAGTTCTTCACCATCCAATGTAGACAATTGGAAGGCATTTTTGTTCTTACATTTTGTGACCATCTAGCAACCACTCCAAATGGCATCAAACTTTGAATGCCTTCCTGGATTTTCTTGGTCTACATCCCATTTCAACACTAAATCTCCAACTTGGAAGGTTTTAGCCTTAGCTTTCCTATCAAAGGTTCTCTTGATCAAGGCTTGGTCCTTCTCCATTGTTTGGGTGGCATGCTCTCTAATTTCTTGGAATTCCATCAATTCTACATATCTAAACACTATGGGTTCAAACTCCAACAACTCAAATTGCTTCATGAGTTCGAACGTTGGTAACTCAAGTGACATAGGAAAGATTGCCTCTCTTCCATAAACAAGTCTGAATGGAGAGTTACCGGTGGATCTCTTGGGAGTTATCCTATCATCCCATAAGGCTGATTTAAGTTTAGTGTGCCAAGTCCTCTGATTTTCATCAAGATTCCTCTTGATGATCCTTAATAGGTTCTTGTTGGTAGACTCAGCTTGGCCATTACCTTGAGGGTAATAATTTGATGAAGTGCTCAGATAGATCCCATTCTTAATAGCCCATTTAGTTACCTTTGATCCTATGAATGTCAATGCATTATCTGATATTATAGTGGTAGGTATATCAAATCTAGTTACTATCCCCTCATAGAAGTCTAGAATGCTAGATTCATTTGCCTCTTTGAGTGCCACCACCTCAGTCCATTTGGTGAAGTAGTTTGTTGCTGTTAGAATCCACTTGTGTCCTTAGCTTGAGTTTGGGTTAATGACTCCAATGAATTCCAAACCCCATTGCATGAATGGATGGTCAACTGAAATTGGGTGCAATGGAAGGACTGTTAATCTTTCCTTACCTATGAAGAATGCACAATTTTTACACCTCTTGATCCATGCATAACAATCACTAAACACCTTGGGCTAATAATAGTCAACCTTCATAATCTTGAGGGTTGTCACTCTTGGAGAAAAATGACCCCCAGCTGATCTACCATGTAACTATTTTAACATTCTCTTAATTTGATTTGTCCCAATGCATTTCAGCAGCACTCCATTTATATCTTTTTTGAACAAGACACCATCAACAAGTGCATATGGAATAGCCTATAATCTGAAGTGTCTTCTCTTGGTTTTGTTCATCTCTGGAGGGCATAGGCCTATTTGTAAGAACTGCATTATGTCTTCGGTCTAGCAAGGAGTGAGCATACTACCATTTTCTTCTTGAACACCTTTTTTTTCTTGGTTGTCTTGCAACGCGAAAACAATATCCTTCCCATTGCTTTCTTCCATTGATTTCCTCAAGACCAGCTACTCACACAATCCCTTTCCTTGGACCAGCTTGATGACTTTGATCTCAATGTCATACTCCATGACATGAGTAATCCATCCTACAAATTTTTCATTTAGGTCTTTGTTGAGGAGGAATTCCTTAACTCCCACATGAGAAATGAGCAGTTGAACCTTGTTGTTTGAAACTAGATGCTTAAATTTCTTCAAGCTCCTAATCACTGCAAGAAAATGATTCTCAATGACCTCAAGGAGTACCATATTATTTATCCCATATAGACTTCCTACATCCATTAGTCGTTAAAAAAAAACTTTTTTATTCATGGACTGGCCAACTATGACCTAGGACCCCTTGCCCAAGGGCCTTGTCACTCAAAACATAAAATTAGCTACCTTTCACCCTCCTTACCATTTCCACTCTCATTTCCTAAATTTCCTCAAGGGACATCTTGGAATTTAGACATTTGGTGATCCTATGACTACCTTCATTATAGAACAGTTAATCGTGCAATGTCTTTTGGATCTTATGTTCATCACCCCCTCCAATGTATGATCTACTCGGTTTGATCCTACCCAATCAGGTGGCTTTATTACCCCCTCTTATCTTTTAACCATATTTGTTTACGTTTTGATTACCTTATATAAGACTTGGTCCTTGACACTTACCTTTGAGGTAATCCTCCCCTTTCACCTTAATCACCTTCACTTGCATCCTTTTACCTATAATTTACCCACACCTATTAATCCTAAACCCACAACATGCCCAAAAACCTACCAACTCATTTTCATATTCTTCCCTAGCTCATGGGAGAACTACATTAGCCTGAGGTCCCTTTTCACCAGGACTATGTAGGTAGCACTCTAAGCGCATGGGGCCCTTGGTGGCTAGCTCAGCCATTTTATACCCTAAAACAATTCATCAACCATGCCTAACTCACCATTTACATCACATTTCACTTAGTCCCCCTTTTATAACAAAATTGGAAATTCAGCCACATATATAACAAGTTGCTTACCACAACATACATTTATTACACCTACAATCCCTCTATCATCACTATGCATAGATTATACAATATTTCACATATGACCCATAGTATCATTCATTGCAAAAAATAATGAATCATAACTAAACCTACTTTCAACTTGACCATACCTAACCCAACCTGACGTGATCCATGCCTATAACCTAACTCGACCATGCCTAACTAAAACATGACTCAATCCATTCCTGTAACCTAACTCGATCCATGCCTAACCAAACCTGACTCGATCCATGCCTAAACCAACATGAGTCAACCATGCCTAACCCAACCTGACTACTAATCTAATCTAATCTATCTAATCTAGAGTTAGGTTCTTACCTCATCACGCTACCACCGTCTCGGTGGCACGTCTACCCACTATGTTGGTGGTCCACCTGATCCCTCTCTAGCCTCTGCCATAACTAAATACGCACTCACAACCTTCGACCAATCACCTCTCTTTCCCTGATCCCGTGGACCCATTACTCACCAACCCAACCCTCATCAAATCAGACTACCAGCTCACTATCTCGTTTCCTCCTGGACACTTTTCTCTCTTTTCTCTCTCTCTTTTTTGTCATTCCTTCACTTCAAAAATAAAAAATGAAAAATAAAAAGCATATATATTTTGTTTTTATAACCCACTTGACCTAACTGACGTCGGTTACCATTGACCGGCATTGGTCATACGTGCCCTACATAACTGTTGTCGGTTTTCCTATACCGATGTCAATTATCCATGACCGCCATCGGTCACCCTCACCTACACATTGCCCTTAATTTTCCATTTTACCCCACCCTTTACCTTAATCCTTTACCCCATCCAACATTTACCCAACCCATTACCTTACCTTTCTTGATCTTGTCACTTCCTACCTCTATTTGTCCTCCTTTGGGGACTTCTTATTCTTTTACCCCTACCTTGGCCTTCCCTATGTCATGACCTAGATATTTAGACCTAGACCATCACTAGTGACCTTTAACCTTGTGTGTTTTCTATACCTTATGGCAATGTTACCTGTGTTGATTGACCTAATCACCTTACCTAGCCTATTACCGTGACTATTTATCGTGACCCTACCTTTGGTGTACCAAAACATATCTAAACATTCTTGCACCTAACCTACGTTGTGTTTCCTGACCATATCCTATACCTTGGATACTGGATTCACTTCAACATTGTTCAGATAAATCTATCGACCTTAGATGATGTAGAGTTTTCCTGCTCTTCAACTTGGTAGCATGCTGTAGTTTATACATGTGTGTGTGTTTGATTATTGCTACCTTTAACCCTGACCCATTCCCTAGATTTCCCAAGTAGACCATTCACCCTTTTCCCCTGTACCCACTTACCTTTTCCCCACATTTTCCTTTTATCAAACCACTCACCGCTTCAGCCTGCTGCCTCGTCAATTCCTGGTTTGAGGGGGATCACCTTCACCCACACATGGGGAAACCACATCTTATTTTTTTGTTAGCGTCGATTAAAAATACAAGCTATGCAACAAAAAGGGGCAAAATGTAGACACTAAAATTAGGTCACACTCCCCTTTGGTCCCTCGACATATAAACACCCTTCATCACATTAACCTAGCCATGGCCCCTTCACCCCACTAATATTAATTTAATTAATTTAATTAAATTAATGCATTATCCTCACTATATTTATTATTTGAATATTTTATTTAAATAGTATCCACACATAGTTCACTTAGACATCTCACCAAGCCAACTCAACCTAAGACGTATTCTTAGCAAGTTGCCATAACTAACTAAGACTTACCCAAACCCTAAAAATTAATGCCTATATTCCCTCTAACAACATCCCCACATACTCACAAGAAGCTCCCAGTCTAATACATGGGATAATGGCACAAGATCCAAGGAAATAAGGAGGATCTCCCTAGTTTAGTAAACCTAGGAAATCCTACCTTGACTGATGTTGGTTACCCCTAACCGTCACCGGTTAAGTCAGACCATTGTCGGTTACCCCTTTTAACCCCTAAACTACCTTATTCTCAAGGTTGGAAAACATTGGGAGAAGTTTGATGAGCAAGAACACATCTTAGAGATATAACACATCTTCAGAGAGTAAATTCCAGCGAAAACCCACATGTAAGGAAGGAGATTGAGCATCTTCCCCTGCACAGCCATCCCAGCCATGATCTGATCTATCCAAGCAAAGAGGAGTGTACATGTAGCCCATTCAAAAGCTTTTCTTCAGTTGGTGATCACTTACAACCTTCAAACCCCTCATCAGCACCTCCATCCCTCACACATAAGCATTTAGGACCGAAATCCAAGTAAGTATAACATCATAATTTCCTCATTTATTTCATTTCATTTCATTTCATCATCCATTGTTTATCTTACCCCCTATTGACCTTCTCCAACATTTTCACCTCCATATACCCATTAAAACCTTACCTAATCCTACTCAAGTAACTCAATATTTCACCCTGACTCACCAAATTCCTTCACGTAATCACAAAGGAGACCAAAAGCTTGTTCTGTGACATTTCTAAATCTCACAGTAACTGGCACTGGTTATACCTAACCACCGTCGGTCACCCCTAACCAACACCAGTTTTTGTATTTGCCAAAACAATATAGAATAGCGACCTACCCACCTAATTTCATCTCACCCTCATTCAAATTTGATCTACCTGAGACCTCTATCAAACCTGCAGAGACCCAAACCAATCATTTGGCCTTTGGATTCTATTTTAGCTTAGCCTGTTAGATTAGATCTATTTCTTATTATGTTTTAAGTGAGATACCTAAATCATTTTAAATAAAAATAGGATTTACTTTGTTTACAACATTAAATTGTTTAAAATAATGAACTAACATCCATCTAGGAAGTATCACACTTCTTGAATCTAGCATACGCTAGGCAGTTCACTACCCACATTGTTTAATTCATTCTGGTGGTCTTTTTTTCATTACAGGTAGTTCCTCCTAGCCAAAAGGAATCTCTCACGATTAGCTATGGATATAAAAGTCATACACGTGCACAACAACCCATGAACCAACATTTGAGCAGGTATTCCTCCTATGCCCGTTACCCTATCTGTTTCGTCAACACTTCAAAGAAATGATCTAAGAATTAAGTGAAACAGACCAAGTAAAAGCATTGCCATGGTCTCGGAGGAAAGAAGTAAAAGCTTCCCGTTAAGCAGCATCTAAAGATTTTTCCTATCTTTAGAATGTGTGGATTGTCCTAATTATTAATTTTGATTTTAATAGTCGATTCATTCAACATGGTTTGCATCTCAGAGGGTAATGACTAGTGAAGATAAGAATGTTACACACCTAGATATATGAGGATAGACTCATCATCCTAATATTGAATGATGTTAATAGAATTTTTATTTTTATCAATCATGTTAGGATATAAGAAGGGAAGAGAAGAAGGAACCTCACCATCAAGTTGATAGGTCAGAGGTCCCAAGGAAATTGTGTTTAAGAAAAAAAGTTAGGAAGAATAGATTCAAGATCTATGGACTCCGTGGGTAAAAGTGGTGACATTGGTGAATGGGATGGAGAAGGTTTGTCTTCCTCAATGAGATCGACACAAGCCTTCTTAGAAAGTGGTACGAAAAAGCCAATGCAAGTACGGTTGTTGTTCTTACGGGTGGTACATTAAATGATGGTATGGCGGTCTTGTTCATAAAAACTAAAACCAAATCCTTTCCATGTGCAATGGTAAAGGAAATTTTTGGTGAAGTGGTAGTTAGTAAGGGATTAGAGGTCAGATGAAAATGGTCATTTTTAGGATGGAGGATCGGGTGAATAATTGGCACTATCAATTCCCCCATACGTTAGGTTAGTGCAAAGGTGGGGAGGACCATAAGGGAAAAACTCACCTATGTAGTAGTCATAACGAGGGTGCTAGCATAGATTTCCATACTCTTGTAGAGTGAGGAATGTATCAATATTATATGAGTTATACTCCCCTAGAGTGAGGTGTTGAAAAACAAATTCTAATGGATTAGTAGTCAATATGTAGGGAGTGGGGATAGATGATTATGCAGGTAGGGTATCGGTTTGTTGGAAAGTAGATGGGTCAGCTGTAGAGGTTGCGGTAGTAGTAGGAATAGATGGGTTAGATGTGGGAGAGGTGGTGGAAAAATTGGTGGATGGGATCATGGGTGAAGGAGAAGTGGGGGTAGTGGTAGATTCCTTGAACTGGTACAAGCACATTGTCGGGTCGGTATAACATGTTACAAGTTTTGAATGGTGACGGGTCGGCGGGAATGGTATAGTTATATCCTTCATGTTTGAATTTTACACAACGGTGTACATTTTAAGGAATATAACCCATGATGAAAAATTCAAGGTTTATTGAGTAATAGGTTATACTGGAAATCTCCCTCTAATACGTAGAATAGTTCAGAAGAAAATGTGAGGGCCTACGTGAACATGAAGGATAATGGTACCAAGGGTGGAGGTAATGGCATCATTTAAGGAGCACAACATAATGAGGTTATTATGCATACATTTAGAAGGGATGCACATTTGATTGTATGTATGGGAGTAAATGATGTTAATGCTAGCACCACCATTGATCATGATGTATCGTACGTGTATGTTATCGATATAGATGGAAATGAAAAGGGCAGGATCAGGGTCATTTGATTAGAGAGGTACAATCTCCTCATCAGAGAAGCTAAGGGCAGTGACTTGAGGAGTGGGTAGGGGTAGAAGAAGGATATGATTTGGTAATCAAGGCCATATGGTGAGGGGTAATAATGGAGGCCACTAGTGTGGGGTCATTAGGTAAAACTTTAATGGATTGTAAAACCTCATAAGGGCTTGTTTATGAGATTCAGAAGTTTGGATGAGATCATGCAAAGACATCTTTAGAGGAGATTGATGTAATTATTTTATCATTGCATGATGGGTGACCCCATTAGAGATAGGGTATGTAGGTCCATGGATGGTGATTATGGGTTTGGGTGCAGATGGTTTATTGGGCACGGGATTAGTTGAAAGGATAGTTGATTTATCTTTTCCTTTTTCTTTTTGAGTGCGTGTGGTAATTTGAACCATATTAATTTGAGGGGAGGTGGTAAATGGAGAAGGTGTAGGATAATTAGTGTAACAACATGATGGGAGAAAACTTGACGGTGGGGAAAATCCTTGTGAAGTGAGCTAGGAACACTAAAATTTGGGTGGTGGTTTGGCCAACTCTCTAATATGGACAATGTTGATCTCAAATTTTGGAGGTGGATAAAATGGTTGTGGGGGTAGAGATACTGATCATTGAATGGGTGAAGGTGGAACATGGTCCTCATTAAGAAGGTCATCATTGTCAAAATTTTGTTCAGGAGGAAAAAGTTGGAAAAGAACGGTCTTTAGAGCTTTACAATTTTCTACATCATGTCCTGGAACATGATGATAAGCACAAATATTGGTTTCATCAAATCCTTTTGGTTTGGATTTTAGAGGATCGTAAGGTCAAAGCACCGGTAATGTGATGACAGAAGTCTCTAAGAGATTGGTTAAAATGTTAGTGTAGGAGCCCAGTAATGGATCACAATGGAAAGTGAGTGTAGGTTTGAGTAAAGGTGTGGACGATCATGAGGGAAGAGGATTTATAGGAGGTGGAATGGGCTGGTCCACTGGTTTGATAAGTGGTATGGTCTTATGCTTTGCTAGCATCTACTTGGGTAAAGGTGGGGTAGAAGAGCTGGTGATGGAAGGTTTTGTTGGTTTGAATACCTTATTGGAGGGTAGTGATTTCTTAAATTTTGGTATCACATTCTTGGGTAAAGGTGACATGGGAGTACAGGATGTAGAAGGGTAAGAAAATGGTGGAAGAGGAAGGGTTACCCGTGGGGGCAATTGAGTTATGGTGGGGGTGGTTGGTAGAGGTTGGGAAGATGACATGGGTTGAATTTGTATAGGTAATTTTAAGGGGATAGTAACTGGTGGAGGTATAGGTAGTAAAAAGTGCACAGGTGAGGGTGAGGGTGTTTAGTTTTTAGGTGAATGAGGTGGAACAATGGCTCATGATGTGGTAATAGGTTGTTTAGATTTTGACTAGCCTTGGATAGGATATTTTTTTATCAGGGTTGATAGATGGGTCCTTATGATGGACAAAAGGGGTGAAGGTGACAAAGGTGTGGTAGGCGAGACTAGTGTATGCAGCCTAGAAGGTTGGGTTTTCTATTTAGGAGGAGGGATAATGTTGGTGTGGGTTTGAGATGATTCTACTAAGTCCAATTTGATAGGTAGATGAGTAAGGCTTAATGTCAGCATGACACCCAAGGTAGTGATGGGTATAGCTACGGGTGAGGAAAGATGTGTGGGTAGAATTTTAGGTTTGGGAATGACTTTAGTTATGGGTAGAGGTTTAGATATAGGTAAGGATGATGAAGAAGAAGACGTTTCAATTGGTATAGTCAATGTTGATCTGGTTGCTGAAAATACCCTTGGGTAGATCATGGAAGTATCCTCAGACAACATTTTCATTTGGGTCAAAACAGTGGAGTTGAAGACATCCCAAGAGCATGGAATGATCAACGTAATCCCATGCAATTGACCAACCATGAAATGGGACTACTAAAGAAGAGAATGGAATTAGGTGGGTGGAAATTCATGTAAAATATGTCTGCGAGACAGGGAATTGGCTAGCCTTGAACTCTATAGGTAAAATAGCCAAGATCATGTTAATGGGGTTCTGGGATGTTGAGGGGAAACTACCCAAAACAGGTAGTGGCATGTCTGACAAGTATCCCATGGGTAGGAGAGATAATAGGTGGGGTGATGTATAATTTTTCCTTGGTGGAGGAGAAGGCGATGATGATTCTCTCGTGGATGGGATAATTAAAAGTGTTGATTGTTTAGTAGGTTAGTGAGGTAGATGGTGAAATGGCATTGGTATAAAGGTGTGGGTTCCTCCATGAGAATAGAGGGAGATGAGGGGGACTCCTCTATGGGTGGAGTAGAAGAGGTATGCTCCTCTATGAGTAGAAGATCTCATGCCAAAATTTCCTCAATAGATGAAGTAGGAAGGTTTTGAGGAACAGTTAGTATGATATCAAAAACCATGCAGACTTCATGAACATTGTTTTTGCTAGATGAAGGTTCACTATTTTTATTAGATGATAGTTTATTAGTAGGGGATGAATTTAAAAAAGATGTGAAAATTTTTATTTGTTTGCACATTCAGGTTGTCCATGAAAAGGTATCCATTATCTATCATCTCTTGGACAACATTCTTAAAAGTTATGCAATTACCATCACTATGACCTTTAACATGATTATAATTACAATAGTCATGTTCTTTATACCATGTAGGAATAGGATAGGAAGGATTGAAACATGTATGAGGTTTTATGGGAGGAAGTGTAATGGCTCTAGCTTTAAGAAGCTTTTCCAAGATTGAAGAACATGGCTCTCCAATTGAAGTGTACTTCCTCTACTCCTGATGGATCTAAAATGCCTAAACAAGGGAAAGATTGGAAGAAGGTTGGGATTTAACTACCCGTGTTGAAATATCCTTTGGGATTTGAATAGTTATTTTGAGGTTTTGAAGATGAAGAAGAATCATTTGATTTGAATGGGGTGTTCTTGTTTTGTAATTGTATTTTCTTTTCTTCAATGATGTGAATTTCCAGCTTTCATGCCATGATGAACACTTTGTCGAAGGTTTGAAAATTTTGTACTTGTAGATTTGGTGTGATGTGTCTGGAAAAATATCTAGTGAACAATTCAACAAGTTCATTGTGAGGTAGCCGGAATGTCAATTGGTTAATAAGACTCTGCTAGCAGGTAACAAAATTTGTGATAGATTCATCTTCTTACTATCAGGTTGAATAGAGATCGGTCATGGTGACTTTCTTGATGACATTGATTGAAAAATGGTCTAGGAAATCTTGGGCTACTTAATTAAAGGAATAAATGGAATCTCTAGGTAGTCCAATATACCAATCTAATATTGGTCTAGGAAAGGACGTTGGGAAGGTTTGTAGGAGAAAACCATCATCATGGGAGATTAGGTAGCACGCATGTTTGAATGACCACAAGTTTTTTTGCAACTCTTCTTTACTACTGATGTGATTGAATTTAGGCATTTCCTAATGCACATGGTAGGGAAGAATGGGAATAGATGGATGGATAGGATTATTATAGATCTCATCATAAGTTAAAGAATTATGTGAGCCAGAAACATATGCTTCTAAGGTCTACATCTTTTCCATCATCATTTTAATGAGATTGTTAGTAGGTTGTGATGAATAGGTGCCCCCTATAGAAAAAGGGGATTAATGCTAAATGTATGAATGTATGAGGAATAGATGTAGGCAAAACATAGCCAAAATAAGAAATAGATAAGGTTGGGGGTTGGTGGTAGTATGTGTAAGTGGGTGGGGTTGTCGTAGGAACTCTAGTGTTGATTGGGGATAAGGACTACAAGATATAAAGGAAGAGGTTTTGGAAAGGGGTGTAGGATGCCAACATCGAAGGTGGTTATGATTTAATAGGCATATGCGAGGTGGCAAGTATAGATGGGGATATACTCAAAGAGTTTTTCGGAGGGACAATTGATGTCACAGGTGTGATAGATGACATAAAAACTGTAGTTATAGCGGCTTTGGGATCTAGATGAGACACCACAGGTGGTAAAGTGGATGATGGTAGTTCTGAGATGGTGCTAGCTGATGTAAGGTGGGGACGAGAAAAGGAGGGATAGATATGGGCATGCCATATATTAACTGTCTCGAGGAATCTCAGATGGAAGAATGAGTAAGGTAGTACTGGAGGGAAGTAGGATTCTGGTCAAGGAGTCTAGCAAACTCCTTATAGCCGGTAGTGATGGGGATAAGATGAGTCAGATCCATAAGTGATAGGATGGATGGCGGTGATGGACTAGGTGGGAGTGGCTGATGGCTAACGTGAAATACAAGGGTGTTAGTTTTATTGCAAGTAAACACCATGTGAATTAGTGTTGACCTGGTAAGACTGTATTCTATAAATGATATAGAAAACAATAGGGGTGGAAAAGAATTGATTATGAGAGGTGAATTGGTATGTGTTTTTATTAAAAATAAAAATAAATAGACCAACGCTAGTTATGACCAAATGATGCCAGTTAATAAGTGACCGTTGATGGTCATAGTAACCGATGTCGGTTATTGTGGGAAATTAACAGTTTGAGAAAGTGAGACAAAAACTAGAGAAAGTCAAATGTGGAGGCTATATTTAGTCAATAATATCATAATGTAAAGGATATGGTGAGATCTAGTGATTTTAAACAGAGAATAAGATGAGATGAGTGCTCTTTTGGTAAGTTGACCAATATCATAGGGAACCGACACTAGTCAGATTAACCGATGATGGTCAAATGTAAACCAATGTCAGTTGCTGTGAAATATGTACAATGAAGAAATTTTTTCTTTTTGTGAACTAAGGTTGAGTGAGATATCAACCTAGTGGTCTGAGTATGGTAAAATTGGGTCCTGACACACTTAAAAACAAATAGAATACACCAACTATGATTATGGAGTGTGAAAGGAAAGAAACTAGAGAATATGACCTCACATCTCAAAATGCAAGTCAAGCACAAAGCTAAGAAAAACACATAATCCTAAAAGTGAATTATTATGTTTAGCTTATTCTATTTAAAGACAAACTCATGAATTTAGAACAAAGATTTTGGTTGGGAAGGCTTCTTAAGAAGAAGGAAATTCTAAAGGTGAGGTTTCAGGTTATGTTTTGGCAGAGGCGTGTCGTTCTCTAAGGTGATGACTAGACAAATATAACTAGCTAGGTGCCCATTATTAATCCTCTGATCATGTGATCATTAACAACTTCTTTTGGGTGGGATGTTGTTTAATACGATGTATATATTCCAATTTGTGCAGTTTGGAAAAGAGAGAGAAGAAAGAATGTGCTTTCTATAATTCAGTTGTGTCAACCATCATCTGGTCATGCCTTCTAGCATATAGGTTGCCCTCAATTTTAATGTGAGATATAGTGAAATAAATTAGAATTCCATGTAAGTGTTTTAAACCCTAATAAAAATTTGATATTCGATGTAGCAAGTAATGAATAGGAAGAGGGATGTTCTTTCACTAATGCAATACTAATAAAAGAAATAAATGTTCTTTTCAAAGCACCAAAACACGATTGATTTTAGATAATAGAAAGAGGTGAAGATTCTAAAGAAGAAAATTAATGTGGAATCTTTTCAAAAGGGAAACAAACACACAAATTTCACCTTGGAATGAATAAAATGCAAAAGAACCCCTGATGGGTCCCATTGGGCATGCTAAAATGCTTGATTCGATTCTTTATGGATTTGATGAAACAGATAAGGTGATGGGCCAAGGAGGAATACCTGTTTTGATGGTCAGTTTAAAGGTCGTTGTGTGCATTATGAAATCTTGATCCAATGCTAATTGTGAGAGCTTCCTTTTGGCTAGGAGGAACTACCTAAAATACAAAACAAGACCAAAAAAGAGACTTAAACAATAAATATCAGTTGGTTACCTAACGTATGCTAGATCCATAAAATGTGGTAATTTCTTGGTGGGAATCAACCCACTATTTAATACAACTTAATATAACAAATGAAATAAATAAATGATGTCCTCCTATAGTTGATATGATTTGGGTGCCTCATCCAAATAAAATAAGCAAATCTAATATAATAGGCTAGGTCATGATCAGATCTAGAAGTAGGGTAGGTAGCCAAGATGCTGGAACAGGTCAGGATCAAGTTTTGGGTAGCTTGGATTACTTGAATGTAGGTTGTTAGGTTTTTGTTATTGGCAAGATTACCAAATACAGATACTGACATCAGTAAGGTGTGACCGATGACGATTAAGAGGGAACTGACGAAGGTTAAGGTGAGATGGTAGAAATTCAATAAACTGGGTTTTGGGGTTTGTCCGAGATTGAACAGATATGGTAAGGGGAATAGTTAGGTTTGTGGAGGTGTTGGGAGTACTCAGAAGTATTTGAGAATCAATTATAGGTGATTAAATGATTTTGGGTGATGGAATGGTTGGGTTCACAGGAAGGTAACAAAGGTAGGATGAAAAACAAAAATAGATACTGATAAATAGAGATGAAAAAACTTTGTAATCTAGACAAGTATTAAATGATGTAGGTTAGAGATACACTTACTGGTGTTTATAGATTTAATGGTTAGATGACTAATCCATAGGGATCCAAAATGAATCTACTTCATCAAAACAATTAGCACGAAGAAGGAAAAGTAATAGATGGAGGTTCTATATTTTTAGTAATAAGACCGCCACTCTGTGCAGAGCAACAATTATAGAACCACCACCCAACCAGGGGTGGCGTCTTAGGACTACCAGTCTGCATTGGGTGGCAGTCCTGGTATTTCAGATAGAAAACAAAAAATATGAAACAAACAACCCAGAATTTGGAAGGTTGTTTGTGTCTCTTCTCCTCCATGACCTTTCCCATTCTCCAGTGCACGCGTGGACATGGAAAAGGGTATAAATACATGTTTGTAGAAGATAATAGGCATCAGAGCATGAAAACAAGTGAGCAAGAAGTTCTTAGTACTCGGAATTTTGGTTTTTTATAAGAAAGGTGTGTTGAGATAGAGCAAGCAAGTATTTGGGAGGAAGTGTGAGATATTATCTACTTCTCTTTCTTACTTATTGTAAATTTTGTGATTTTTATTTGAAATTGGCCAATAAAAGTGGGAAGAAAGAGCAATTTCCCTTCCCGACTAGTTTTCCCTCCTTAGGAGGTTTCTAGGATAAAATTTGTTGGTGTTATGAGCTTAAATTATTTCCTTTCCATTTTTGATTCTAAGCATAAGCATAATTCATTCACTAGCTATCTCAATCATTTTCTAATAGAAAGTAGAACAACAACGTTAAATTGTGATTCTGTGAATAATTCCAAATTTAAAGAGTTTACAGATCATTTTGGTATCATAGCTAATAAGTATCTAGGACTGTGGTATTTGTTCTTGGAATTTTATGATAGTGACAAGATCTAAAGACGAAGAGGCTTGACCTTATGATCTAGATATTTCTACAAAGAAGTGGAAACATAGAATTCAGGGACAAATGGAGGAAGAGAACTTGGTCCATAGAATCAAGATGTTGGAGACCATGATAGATAGGATGTTTAGAATGCAAGAAGATCTTGTTGATTTATAGAAGAAAACTTCTGTCAAACAAGACTCCATGGACTCAGTGGTTCAGGGCTTAGCTGAAAAATTTTGTCATAGGAAGGAGCCACCATGAGGAAAGTTATGGGGAAGAGGCATGACGAAGAGACTTCAAACACAAGAGAAAAGGTAAAATCTGATCATACTCCTTTTAAAGTTGAGACCAAAGTTGATATTAAAATATTTGAAGGACAAGTAGATGTGGAGTTGCTTGATAAATGGTTAAAATAGTTAAAAGTCTACTTTAGCTTCCATAATGTCACTGAGGCATAGAGGATCACCTTTTCATGTCTCAAAATGGAGGGAAACACTCTTATTTTGTGGGAAACCCATATAACCACCTGTGACAAGAAGAAGCATCCTATTGTGAATTCTTGGAAAGACTTTAAAAATTTACTTAGAGCTAACTTCTATCCTATTGGCCACAAGATTGACCAAATTATTAAATGGAAGTATTTTAGACAAGGCAGTGGTTAAAGTGTGTAAGACTATACTACAGAGTTTCCATATGAAGGGCCATGTTACTAAACATGGAATTGTAGGATGAGGATATAATGGACTAATTACTTGGGAGGACTGCACACCCACCTTCGAAGAAAATTCATCTCCACCAAGCCAAAAGATCTCAATGAGGTGTGTGTGCAAGCATACTACATAGATGATGAAAAGAAGCAAGGGGAAGCAGAGCCAAGGGAAAAGTAGTCAACAAATAAACAGAGAAAAGAGTATGGGAAAAAAAAGTAACAAGGTTAAGTGGAAAGGGAAAGATAAACAAGTTTCCACTACTCTAAATACTTGTAAATATCCCAATAATTTTTTTCAATAACTATGATATTAATGGTCATACTGACGCTACATGTTGGAATTTGCATTTGGAGTTACATCCAAAGAACTAAACCAAGGACTCAAAGAAGTCCATGACATCTGTAATAACAGAAGGGGGAGGTGGAAATTGAAGATGAATCTTAAGTAGATGTAAGGCTTGGATACATGGCCACCAACATGGAAAGCCAGGAAGAGGGGATGAGTAGACTATTCCATATCAAAATCTAGATCAAGATAACTAAGGTAAATGCTTTGGTTGATACCGGTTCTCAGTCTAACTTGATTTTTGAAGTAGTTGTAAAGAATCTTGGTCTTGAGACTTACAAGCATCCACACCCTTATACTTTGAGTTGGGTGAAGAAGGGTGTTGAAATTCAAGTAACAAGAAGATGTAAGGTGAAGTTTGGGATAAATTACCAGGTATATTGATGGTTTGGAAGCTGATGTTATTCCACTTGATGTTTTTGATGTTGTATTCGGGATTCCTTACTTGTATATCAGGGATGCTATATTTATGAGAAGAGAAAAATGGTATAGATGGGTCAAGGATGGGATTAGCTACAACATCCGAGCACACCAGCATAAGACACGGGTTACTATGGTGAGTGATAACTAGGCAAAATGACTTATTCAGGTAAATCATAATCAATTTTGTTTACTTTTGTTAAAGGAAAAATAAGATGGGGTAGAATTTTCAGAGATTTCTAACCTAGGAAAACATGATTTGGATACTATTATTCAGTCCTTTCAGGAAATTTTTTAGACTCCCAGTGGGTTACCACCAAAATGGGAAGTAGAGCATGAGATTCAACTATTGCCAAAGTCCCCTCTACCAAACATCGGGTTGTATAGGAAATCCTTGCTTGAGATTACTGAAGTTAAAAAATAACTCTAGGAACTACTCAACCAAGGGGTGATACGTCTGAGCACCTCATCATGTGCTTCACCTATTTTGATGGGGCCAAAGAAGGATGATTCTTAGAGAATGTGCATCGACTACCGCGCTTTGAACAAGATCACCATAAAGAAAATATATTCACTTCCTCATATAGATGATCTCTTGGACCATCTTCAACATGCCAAATTCTTCACAAAGTTGGATATCAAGTCCGGTTATCACCAAGTCAGAATGAAGGAGGAGGATATATGAAATAATTTCTTCAAAACAAAACATGGTTTGTATGATTGATTAGTAATTCCTTTTGGGTTATGTAATGTACCCACTACATTTATGAGATTAATGAATGATGTATTGTGGGATTTCATAGATGCATGTTTCATTGCATATCTAGATGATATTCTAATTTTTAGTGTCACATGGGAATAACATCTAACCCATTTACAAGTCTTGAAAGTTCTCTGGGAGAAACAGGTGCTTTGTAATATGAAGAAATTTGAATTTTCCAAACAGTCACTTGTCTATCTTGGGGCACGTGGTTAGAGGAGGAGAGCTATGAGTGGATCCAAAGAAGATGGAATCCATCACTAACTGGCCAAAACCAATAGGAGCCACAAAGAATAGGAGTTTTGTGGGAGTAGTATAGTACATGTGAAATTTCATTCTGAGCTTCTCCATGATTGCAACAACTCTACACAAAGTGGTCACAAAGAGTAAGGTTTTTCATTGGGGTAAGCAAAAAAACAAATCCTTTGAGTTATTGAAATACAAGATTAGTCATGGATCCAATACTTTCTCTTCCTAATTTGCAACAACCTTTTGAAGTAGAGACAAATGTCATTGATTACGGCCATGGATGTAGTGTTTCTTCAAGGATGTAAACCCGTATGTTATCATTCTAAAACTTTCACTTCAGAAATTAAAGGATATTTAGTATATGATAAGGAAGTGTATGTGTTTCAACCTGATTCTTAGAGTGTTTTTTTGAATATTGACAAAACAGATAAGGGTAAATGGGCTAGGAGGAATACCTGTTAAAGCTGGTTAAAGGTTGTTGTGTGCGTATGACTTCTTGATCCATAGCTGATCGTGAGAGCTTCCTTTTGGCTAGGAGGAACTACCTGAAATGAAAAACAAGACCACAAAAAGAGATTACATAGCATATGACAGTGGACTGCCTAGCGTGTGCTAGTTCTGGGAAGTGTGATACTCCCTAGAAGGCTATCCATCCATTGTATAAAACAACTCAATGTTAAAAATAGATGAAACCCTACTGTAGTTAAAATGATTTAGGTGTCCTCATTTTGATTATAATAAGAAAATTCATTCACAACAAGCTAAGCTATGATTGAATCTGAAAGGTAGGATCTTTGTCAAAGTACTGGTACTGGTCAGGGGTTGTTTTGAGTATTTGGTGGGGAAGTTAGGCTTTGTTCTTGGTCTGAGGGTAAAACACAGAGACCACTACGTCCGATCTAGTATAACCGATGATGGTTTAGGATGGAACGAAGATGGTCCACGGGTAACCGGCATTGCTACAGTCAGGTGACAGAAAATTATTAAAATCTTAGTGTTGGGATAGATCTGAGGCTAAATGAAAATGGAGAGGGTAATGGAAAAATCTGTGGATATCTTAGATATACTCAAAGGTGTTTAACAGTCAGGTATTGGAAATTTAGTGGTGTGGGTGAAGGAATGATCAAACTTTCATCAAAGTATATGGTGGGAGAATAGGGGTGCAAGTAAAAACTGATAATAGAGGTAACATAGCCTACTAAAATGAAAATGGATGAACGCTGGTTAACTAAATACTTACTGTTGTATGAGTTTGATGGCTGGATGGAAATGGAAGTTGATCAGATGGATGAAATTTTATGTGGTGATGGTGATTCTCCAGATGCTTCCATGAATGTAAATGGATCTGTGATCACTTCTAATGCTGGCTTTGGATGTTCAGATGCATGTGTAAATGTTGGTTCTACTTGCATGCAACTTCGGTTTTGTCTCTCTTTTCTCTGAATGTGTCAACCTCAAAATAAGGTTGTTTTGGGGAATAAATGGTAACCGACGATGGTTCTAGGTTGACTGGTGGTGGTTTAGGGTGACCATCGTTGGTTAGGTCAGGATTTTCTAGGTCTTCCAAAATGGGCAGATCCACTTGATTTTTTGGATCTTCTTCATTCTCTTTCTACGGATTAGAACGAAAGCTTCCTTTCTAATGGGTGGGAATGTGGTTAGAGGGAATGTAGGCTTTGATTTTTAGGGTTTAGGTAGGTCTTAGTTAGTTATGGGAACATACTAAGAATAGATTTGGGGTGAGGTGGCTAGGTGAGGTGGTGGTGTGATAATTTGACGAGGGACCAAGGGGAGTATGACCCGATTTTGGTGTTTAAATTTTCCCCCTTTTTTGGGTAGCTTTTATTGGTAAGCAGACACTGATAAAAATAATATGTGGTTGCCCCATGTGTGGGTGAAGGTGATCCCCCTAAAACCAGGAACTGATGGGGCAGGACGTAGAATCAGTGAGTGGTTTGATAAAAGGTGAATGTGCTCAAAGAGAAGGTGCGAAATGAGGGTAAAGAGGTAAAAGGTACAATCAGGTAATCCAAGTAATGGGTCAGGGTCAAAGGTAGTAACAATTAAACACACACACATGTATAAAACTACAAGCATGGTATCAGGTTAAAGAGTATGCAAACTCTACATTGTCTAAGGTCGAGAGGTTTATCCAAACAAGGTTAAAGGTGATTTCGGTATCTAAGGTATGGGTTATGGCCAGGAAACACATCATAGGTCAAGTGCAGGAACGTTTAGTAATGTTCTGGTACACCCAAATATTGGGTCAGGATAAATTGTCATGGCAAGAGGAAAGGTAAGGTCATTAGTAAAATAAGGTGGGTAATAATGTCGCATGGTATAACAAGCACATGAGGTCACATATAACACCTTTAAAAAACTGTTATATTTCTCTTTGCATTACAAGTGTTGGAATGTGATTTTATCAAATGAGGTGTGTTTCCTTGATTTTTTAAAATCATGCTTGTTATGGATAAATCAGTCTCTGCTCTTGGATTCATTGGAATGAAATGATATGGCTTTTAGGAATCCATTTTCACTTATTGTTGATAAGCTGCAATCAAATTTTTAGAGTTGCAAACTTATCTCTTTTGACTGAACTCATCCTTGGATCAATTTTAGTGATACAAGGAATTTTTTAAATCTTCTTAACAAAATGAATGGTAAACTTACATTCACTATTTTGAGAGGCATAGCGGACTGAAATTTTGTGTTTTAGAAAATTTTATGGTCTTGTGTGAAAATGTCTTCATTCAGTTGTAAGTTTGTGCTTGGGTCTTCTGGGATTGATCTCCACAGGACATTATTGGCATAAACAAAATATAGTCATCTTATGACTATGAAGGGGATCAGGATCCTAAAGCTAAAGGACTATCCTAATGGTATCCTAAGCTAGGTAAGAATGCCTACTTCCTAGCTACGTCTATTTAATTGGGTTGTAATCTAACCTAAGCTTCTTATTCTATTGTGTTGGGGGGATGACCTAACCTAAGCTCTTGTGCTAAATGAATAAGGGGAGGGGAGATTACTATGGTGATACTATACTATGTTAACCTAATGCCTAATACTAATGGTTGTGAATTTGATATAACCTAAGGTGGTAATACATATGGCAATGTTTATAAACCTAAGGAAATTATTTAGGAAATGATTGTTGGACTAACCTAAGCTTTGGGAAATCTAGCCTAAACTATTTGAAAGGGGCCTAGGGTCACTAGTCACTACGGAGACAGTTCCAATGGTTTTTATTGTGATTTGATTAGATTTAAATACATGGAAGTACTGCCAGTTTGGTAAGGGCTAGTTAAATTTTAGCGGGGCTTATGTGGAGACTTCTCTAAGTATGGAAATGCATGTTGATTTGGAATTGGTACTCGCCAGTTTTGGGAGGTGGTGGAAAGGAGAGATAAGTGGGAGAATTAGGAGTTATGGCATTAATGAATCTTGGTTTTTGTGTGCAAACCATATTGGAAACTCAGGAGGTGGGTTTGTGAGAGGTTGCTTGGTTTTGCATGCATCAAATTTTTGCTCCGCATGGAGCTAACTGGTTCTTTGAACCAGTAGTTGACTTCTTCTTCTTCTTGGCTATTTTTGGTTTCTCTGGTCTATTTTCGATCAAGGGAATGTATAAGAGGACATTGGAAGAAATTTTTTTTGGTTTTTGATCTATCGTGGGGAAGAAAAAGGGTTGGAAGCTCAGTTGGAAGTCTCCTTTGAAATTGGCAGAGGCACTATCAGGCATGATAAACTCTACCCATTAAGATTTCTTTCTTTCTTGTAAATGATTCATTAAAACAATTCTTCTCACTTGAGATATATTTTTGCATGATGTGTCTGGTTATGTACTTACATGTTTTCATGAAATCTATGTGGTTTTTGGAATGTGAATCCATTGTTGTTAATGGTAGTTCTTGGGAACTTTCTCTGTACTAGTTATTAGTGGTATTCGTGTAAACTTGCATTTGATAGCTCTGTAACTTGTATTTGAAGCTATGTAGCTTATATTCGAAGTCTATAACTTGCATTCAAGACTAGTATCAACTGAACTATATTTTCTACTTGACTGGTTCTGAATCTTAGTTTTAGTCTTGTGTTTTGTTGAGCTTGTAGTGGAGCTTTGTGGTTGTTCTAAGCTTGTGTTGAAGCTTCGTGATTGTTATGAGATTTTAACGGAACTTCATGTTTATTCTGGACTGAATGGAACTTGGTGTAGATATGAAATTTTTTGTTGAATCTTTGTATTCAACACTGTACTCTTATTTAGTTCTTACAAATACTAAAATGGTAGTCGAGTTGTTGAGTTTTGTTCTGTACATATACTCAGAGTTGGAGTTTTATTATTCTTTAAGGATTTGAAGTTGCTTAAACTCGTAATAGAGAATTGGTGTTTTGTTCAGAGCTTATATTTAGGACTTTGCATTTCTCTTTAGGCTCATACTTGAACTTCATGCTTGTCTGAGCCAGCATTAGAAGCTTGCAAAGTTCTGAACTTATTTTTGAAGCTTGTATTTGACAGTGTACAGGTATTCCATTATTGTGGAGTTTTGAACTTGTGTTGATTCTTTACTTGTATTGTTAGCTGGGTTTTTTTGGTTTTAAGGATTTAAGAATATTTAATATCATTTAAGGATAGTCTGTTAAAAAAGAGTCTTGAGAGATTGTTTTGTTTAAAAGTAGAGTTGGTAATCTCTATTGAGATATTCTTCTTGCAACTTATTTTTTAGATCTATTATGGTACTTCTGTTTTGCAGACTATACCACCTTCTTCGAGCATGACAGGGCATGTGAATATGAAGTATTTCCTATTCTTCTCTTCCCTAAGTGAACTCATGTCCTGTGGAAGGCTTGACTGTAGTTTGTAGAAGGTTTAAGGGACTTGGAATTAAATCTTGTTATGGGTATTGATGATTTTCAGTTCATTTGGAAAAGTCGTAACAATTTTTAAAAGGGTTTATGGAATGTATTATTTACTTTTCTTCTTGTTTTTGATGTTGAAACAAATACTTCCCTGTCATAATCCTTTAACAGGAACTAGAGAGGCTTGTGGTGATTCTGTTCAATCGAGTGGGAAGTATTTTTGGGACAATACTTTTCTTAAACATATTGTTTAGTTTTCTTACTCTCTTCTAATCTTTTATCTAATTCTTGGGTTTTAATAGAATGTTGAATATAAAACCTAGTATACTAAGTGTAGTATGAAGGGATACAATATCACTATTTTGGATGCTTGGTAATATTGTTCTTATTTGGGATCGCGAACTACTTCCTCATTTGCATTAAGTTGTTGATGTCTTGTAATGGAAATTCAGTCTTTGGGTTGTGAGTTGTATTGACCCTTGTAATCTTTTACGGTTGGAGGATTTCTATTCCTTTATGGTTTCATTGAATGAATCTCCAAGTTTTATAGAGAAAGAAATATGTTCTCTTGGGGATAGTTACTTTTTAGAGTCTTTACTATGAATTTTGTTATGAGATTTTAATTGAACTTGAACTTGGTGAATGGAAATGGGTAAACCAGTTTGTAAGTTTTGTGATGGAAAGTTTTTAGTGTGCATTCTTTAACTATATGTTCGGTTTTGTGTTCTCTTTTGGGAAATAGATAAAGAACTTCCAAGTTTAAATTAGATAAGGGATTTAATTTCATAGTATAAATGAAATGAAATATGGATTGGGTCCTTTTCTGTTTGGGATCCTTTTTTTGTTGTTTGTATAAGTTCATTTGATTGAACTTATCTGTTTTCAATCTTCTTCTGAGATGGAAAATTTATTGTGGAATGTTTTGTTTCAGGTCTTTGAATTGAGGCAGATTTGTGCATTCTAAACCTGTAATTGCTTTACTAATGATGAGTGTTTGGAAAAATAGCATGTGGTGATTCTTCTTCCTTTGTTATATGGAAGGATGAAGTATTCTAATATGAGATATGTTGTAACTAACTTCTTTTGATGATTAGAAAATACAAAGGTGTATTTCTATTCTTATGAAATTATGATACAATTGGATGACAAGACCAGTTGATTGTTTAAAAGTAATTGATAAGATCACTTAAGCCATATGATATAAATGCAAGTGTTACAGATTATATTATGCTATTTTCTTAAAAAGTGAATTCAGATTCTTTTTATTGTAGTTCTTTTTTAGATGTTATTACTTATGATTGGTTGTATGATGTATATTAATTGTTTCATTAAAGAAGAATTGTTTAATGGAACAATTAGTGGAATGCACTTTACTTTAATGCTTAGTGCTTATCATGCTCATTTCATTTAACTGACCCATGTTAGAAATTTTGCAAATGGACATTGTAAGTGATAAAAAAGGAAATAACTTTTATGATGCATTGGTTTATTTAATTCTGGATCATATGTAAAGAGTTTTGAATCATTATTGAATGGTATTGGAAAAGAAAACTGATGTTCTTTTAAGATCTTAATTATGATTGACATGCAGAATGTCTGAATTGCATAGTCTTGTAAATGTATATTTTAAATCATGAATTGAAAGGTTTGTGTTGGACTTCAAATTGTGAAGTGAAATCTTGGTACTTATATGCCAAAAATAATAGTGATATCTTTGTGGTATTCTTTATATCTATTTATATACTATTTTTGTTATCAGATGTTGAGTAGGATTAAGGAGATAGTATAATATCCCCTATTATAATGAACTTGTTAAATTACAAAAGATGTTGTTCTTTAACTACACAACTATAGTTTAATAATGAAATATGCATGGGACATAATATTAAACTATAGGTGTAATGAATTATAAAAACGTTATGCTGAACCTAACATTTAACCACGTAGAGGAAGACTCTTCCTCTCCCAAGAATGAAAGATAAGATGATTAGTGGTTACGACCCTTAATCTTTATGACTTCATTTATAAAGTAAACATTAGTTGAATATAGGTGGATGTCACACTTGACTTGGATAGCTAAGTTGTATTAGGAATTAAACGTTGAAGTTTGTTCTCCTATTTTTGGGATAACTATTGTTATTCCACGTTAATGAAGAATGATGCAAATATGGATTAATGAAGTTCTCCATATCTAATTAGGATAAGTATGGGTATAGAACTTAATAAATGTTGGAATTAGGGTTAGGCATGGTTGTTGTAATCTGAATCTTAATACAATTTTATTATGATTAATGACCACTAAGGGGGTATGTACATCTTGATGAATCAGTTCTAATGGATGTTGGCACGTGCCAACTACAGGACTGTACCCTTGAGAAGTACTTGGGACTTCTCGAGGATACAGTGTTGAAGTTGACATATGGCAACACCCTTCCATATTTTTTCATCTAGATTTACTCACATCTGGACTTGAACTTGGTTCCTCTCTAGGTCAAGTTAGTAGCATGTTTAGGATAGGTAGTAGCTTTCAATGACTCAGGGTACCTTGGCACATCTGGTTGACTTAGGTCAACTGAGTATGCCCATATATCCTAAGTCATCGTGAGTGTCTTCCTATAATAAATTATGTTTCTAACCTGAGCTAGGGTCAAACCTTGGGCAAGTGGACTGATGGTAGTCAGTAAAGACCATTCTAATAACAAAAGAGTGAGGTGAAGTACTTATTCCAAATTGATGAGTATGCCATCTAGGAATAGTAACATGTATAGTATATTGAAAATCTTTGGCCAAAGTATCATAAGTTGTTGGTTGCGTTGTCCTATGTCACCTAGTTTAAAGCAACGTGATGTCAGATGAATATTGGTAATAAATATTCAGATAGGTTCTTTAAACATATCACTCAATACCCAGAATAGGGTAGGAGAACCAAGTATACATAGTATACATAAAGTATTATATACTTTAAGTTAACATGAGAGATCGGTTGGTAATCGAGTCATGGAATGAGAGATTGGTAGCATACCAAGTCATTACAGCTACATATGGTTATCTGTTATGAGATTGATTGGCATGGAATGTGTGTTCTAAATGATGTTTTATTTATAACAGATAACATTATGTTTAAAAAAAAATTCCCTTGTTTGTAAAGTCTTAAAATGGGAATGTTACATCTCGGTATTAGAGCTGAAGGTTACAGCTCTTGGACCTATTGTGTCCATAATCTAATGAAACTTAAATTTTCTTATTAACAGAAAATGGTTAGAACAAGAGGAAATGTTGTAAACAATCATCCTCCTGAGGAAGGACAGTAACTTCCAAAAAACTCGATGAGATCCTTGCTGCCCTATTGGACACAAGAGATCATTTAGTTGTACTTGAATATCAAGTAATGGGAAATGAGGAGGAAGATGATTCTGATAGCAATAATCAACCACCTCTAGGGGACACACCAATGTAGGTGTTGATAACAACAATGTGAACATACCTGATCATCTTGAGAATAAAAAGGCTAGGCTGGTAGCCAAACTCACTAATGATATAAAAAGGATAAGTCCACTCAAGTTTGATGGAACCACATTAGGAGATGGGGATGAGAATTGGCTTAGTGAGATGGAGAAATACTTTGCAATAAGGAATTTCTCAAAAGAAGCAAAGGTAATATGGGGAGCTTATCAACTTTCCCATGAGGCATCTTCATGGTGAGACAGCCGTAAGGCAGAGTTAAACATTGATGAACCCAATATCACATGGGATCAATTTAAAGGTTATTTTAGGCAACATTGGTTGCCGCAACTTTACTATGATCAGAAAATGACTGAATTCCAGAACTTAGCTCAAGGAAAGCTAACTGTAACTAAGTATTGGGAGTGGTTTACTAAACTCCTTAAGTATGTACCTTAGTACCAAACTGACGAGAAGTTTAGGATACGTAAATTCATCATGGGATTGAATCCCTTTATAGGAGGAGAGGTGGATGTTCACAACCCAACCATGATGGAAGGGGTTGTTGAAAAGGCCATAAGGAAGGAACATAAATTGAAGGCAATTTATACTCATAAGGAGGAAATAAGGAAGAAAATACCCAACTACTCTTCATCATCTCTTGCACCTAAGAAAGGACCATGGAAGAAATTCAGAATGAAAAGTAAGTTTTCATCTGATACTAATAAGAAAGTAGTAACAAACAAGTTTGTTAGAAATACATGAAAAAACTTTGCCGAGAATAATAATAATGGACAAAAGTCTTATGGGGGTTAGAACGATAACTCTAGGGCTGGAAATAAACCCGAGCCTAGAAAGGGACCTGTAGGAGGTTGTTATAAATGTGGGAAAGATCATTACGTAAATCAATGCCCTTTGAAAAAGGATGATCGTAATCAGTAGCACAAGATACATGCTGCAGTAGCTGACAAGCATGCTAAGAAATAAGCCACGTCTATAGAAGTTCCAGGTAAGTTATTTGGTTTACCTATAACTATTATTTTTGACACCAGAGCTACTGAATGTTTTATTTCTAGTAAATTAGCATCAAAACTAAAAAGAAAAGATGGAAACATGGATAAAACATGGACTGTACATTATGGAAACAATGTTGTTCATACTATTAGTATGTGTCTTTTTAGAGTAGTCCTTGATTCACCTAACTTTTCCACTGAAGTTGATCTTTATGTTGCACCTTTGGGGTCTTATGATGTAATCATAGGTTTTAATTGGTTAGCAAAACATAAGGCTAAAGTGGATTGTTTTGAAAAACACATTAGTTGTATAGATGACTTGTAGAAAATAGGAGAGATTCAGGGTGTGAAACGTGAGATTTCTGTTAGAAAATTGTCAGCTATGCAACTTAAAAAGGGAAAACATAAAGGTTGTACTTTATATATAGTAAAAAATTACAAAAAAACTTAAGAGAACAGTGATTTCATGGAACTATATTCGTTGTTATGAGACTTCAATGATGTATTTTTGGAAGATTTTCAGGTCTTCCACCAAAAAGGGAGTTTGATTTCACAATTGAGATCAAGCATGGAACCAAACCTATTTCTAAAGCACCATATCGAATGACTAATATAGACTTAATTGAACTTAAGGCTCAGTTGCAAGAAATTTTGTCTAAAGGTTTGATTAGACCAAGTGTTTCACCTTGGGGAGCACCTGTAATTTTTGTGAGAAAGAAGGATGGGAGACTTAGATTGTGCATTGATTATAGAATGTTAAACAAAGCAAAAATCAAGAATAGATACCCACTCCCTAGGATTGATGATCTATTTGATCAGATGCGTGGAACATAGGTATATTCTAAGATAGATCTTTGATCTGGATATCATCAATTATAGACTAAGGATGAGGACATTCATAAAACAACTTTTAGAACAAGGTATGGACATTATGAGTTCACGGTTTTACCTTTTGGATTAACAAATGCACCTGTAAAATTTATGAACTTAATGAATAATATCTTTCAAGAATACTTGGAAAAATTTGTGCTAGTATTCTTGGACGACATTGTCATATATTATAAAAGTATTGAGGAACACCATGAGCATCAGAAGATAGTTTTGGAAATTTTGAGAAAGAGATGGTTATATGGTAAGTTGTTTAAATGTTCTTTCTATGACACAAAAGTGCACTATTTGGGACATGTAATAAGTAAGAATGGAATTGCTTTATATCCTTCAAAAATTGTAGCTATAATTGAGTGGCCTACACCAAAGAATATACATGAAGTTAGAAGCTTCATGGGGCTTGTTGGCTACTATAGAAAATTTGTAAAAGATTTTTCTAAGGTGGTTGCACCAATAAATTCTTTACAGAAGAAGGATAATTTTTTTTTTGGAGTGAGAAATGTGAAATTGCATTCAAAAATTTGAAGGAACAGTTAACTTCAGCACCTATTCTAGCAGTACCAGATCCTAATGAAGACTTTATGGTGGTAACTGATGCATATGGTGAAGTTCTAGGAGGTATTTTGTTACAAAATGATCATGTTATAGATTATGAAAGTAGAAAACTAAAGTTACATGAGTTGAATTAGGCTCCACATGATTTAGATATTTCTACCATTGTTAGGGCACTACAAGTTTGGATGCATTACCTCTTGGTAAAACCTTTTGAATTGAAAATTGATCATCTTGGGCTAAAGTATATTTTCACTCAGCCAAATCTAAATGCAAGACAACGAAGATGGTTAGATTTTTTTTCTCAATATGATTTTGACATCAGTTATATCAAGGGTAAAGAAAATAGAGTGGTTGAGGTTCTAAGTCGTAGGAAACACATTTCTACTCTTATAACATTGAGAATTCAATTTTAAAATGAAGTAAAAAGTGTTATGGAATATGATTCCTACTTTCAGCAAGTAAAGACAACGCTTGTTGCAGATCCTAATGATTTGAGGTATAAATGTTTTCACTTTGATAACGGAGGAATCTTAAGATTTGAAAACAAGGTATACATACCTTCTCTAAATGATTTAAGGAAGAAATTATTAGCAGAATTTCACAATTCAGCTTTTTCTAGACACCCTGGTATTATAAAGATGTTTGCTGATATAAAACCACAATATTTATGGAAAGGAATGAAAAAAGACGTTATTGATTTTGTGACACATTTCCTTGAATGTCAACATGTTCAAGTAGAACATATGCACCCAGCCAATTTATTGTATCCTCATAGCATATCGCAGTATAAATGGCAAGTGATAAGCATGAACTTTGTACAAGGGTTGCCTATGTCAAGAAATAAACATGATGTTATTTTAGTAGTTGTTGATAAACTAACAAAGGTAACACATTTTATTGTTGGTAATTTGAAGGATGATTTTCATGTGTTAGCTAAAATATTTGTACACGAAAATTTCAGATTACATGGAGTACTTGAATTAATCATATCATATAGAGATCCTAGAATGACATCAAGGTTTTGGCAAATGCTTAATGCAGCTCTAGGAACTAAGCTGAATTTCAGTTCTGCGTATCATCAGAAAATGGATGGACAAACTGAAAGAGTTAATCAAGTTTTAGAGGATATGTTACGAATGTATTGTATGGACCAGCAGTATAAGTGGAAGAGTACCTTCCACTAGTTGAGTTTACATATAATAACACATATCATGTCTCTCTTAAGATGTCACCTTTCGAAGCATTATACGGAAGGAAATGCAGAACCCCTATTAGTTGGGACAACATTGAGGATAGAGAGGTAATTGGACCTGAAATTATTTCTGAAATGGAACAAGTTAAAATACTTTGTGAACGATTGAAAGAAGTACAAGATAGGTAAAAGAGTTATGCTAATTTAAAGTGGGTAGACAAGAAATTTTAAATTGATGAGAAAGTATTTCTTTGGGTCAAATAGAAAAAGAGCTCTATAACTTTTGGCAAGGCTTAAGTTATTGCCTCATTATGTGGGGCCTTTTGAGATAGTTGAAGTAATCAACCTTGTAGCTTACCATTTAGCATTACCTCCTAATTTTTCATGAATGCATGATGTTTTCCATATTTATTTGCTTAAGAAATACATTTCAGATTTATCACAATGTGTTAAATTGTAATTTCTTGTAGGTCTAAGACCTAGGAATAATCATTGTTAAACCCATACGAGTGCTGGAAACTCACCAGTTGCATTTAAGAAATTGTGAGATAAGTCAATGTAAGGTCTAGTGGGATCAATTTAATGAAGAAAGTGTAACCTAGGAAAACCTGGATGATATGAAAACTTCTTTTTCCATATTTATTTGATTAGAAGTGACTAGGATGATTGATAAAATTTATGATTTTATCTTTATATGACAATAAGTCTGCCAGTTATGGCCAAACAACTATTTGTTTTTTAATAAATAGCTATGTGAATGCTGATTTCTAGAATTTTAAATTCGAATATTGTTACAAACATATGTTAAAGAAGTGAATAATTTGATTATCCTTGTTGGTACCCAAAATTAATCTCCTTCACAACTCAAGTAGCATCATGGATCTCACAAGACACTCAAGGGTAGATAAATGATTTTTGTGTCATTTGTAGCTGGGGAACACATCTATCTGACTTGTTAGCACTCAAGATTTGAAGGAGTGGCTAGCACCTCAAAAGAATTTTGATCTAATCCTCACTATTCTAGGTTGTGCCTTTCAACCAAAGTAAGAGAACCTATATTGCAGCCTTTTTTTTATGAAGGAGGTGGAGATATCCTTATGCTTTACACATTGTATGGAGATGGCCTTGGGAAAACATGATCAATTATCCATTATTCAAACTCAAAAGAGTTGTCACTACTAAATGATGGAAATGATTTCAAGACAAGGCTAAGGATGATAGAGACATGATAAAATCCTGATATGCTTTGTGCATTTTTGTTAATGGATTGAATTCTTTTGTTGATATACAATGCAATGCAGGGGGTAGTATGGGTAGGATGAGTTAGTTTGAATGAAATTTTGTTGGGAGATGTTTAGTAAAGACTAGCTAGGAATTACCAAACTCTTTGAGGACCTTTCTAAGAAATTTGTAACACTTACACAACAAGAATGCTTCAAGAGGTTTAAAATGCTCCTTCAACCAAGATATGTGCACAAATGGAGGCCCAGATCTGCACTCTTCCACAAAATCTCTGAAAACCTACTAAAAAATCTTGAAGCAAATATATCAACAAAGTATTCATAAATCCCTATTTGATCATGACCTAAGGTACCCCCAAAGGTTTACAAAGAATCTCAAGATTCAAGGATAGTAAAATGATTTTAAATTTGTTTATCTTCTATCAAATGAAGGCTCTTCTAGATATAAGATTGCAGATGCCATAAAACCATCAACAAGAAATGAGAACATGTATGATCAAAGAGATCCTAAACACCAGATTGCAACATGAGTAAGGAACACAATTTGAAATCATTCTGAAACATAAGCATATGCAAACTTTTCCAAGAGATAAAACCAAATAATCTAAAATTTGATCAAATACATCATCAGGGGAATGTTATAAGAACAATCTCAGAGCTTGTTGATGGCTTTTGAACTGAAACCAACTCAACATGATGAAATCTGATACAAAAAGGAATTAAAAATGGTTCTAAGGCGGTTTTCTCTAGAGAAATGGATTTCTTCAAGTTTTTGCTTGAAAATTCTGTATTTTTCTCTCCTCCTCTCAAATTCTCCAAAAATATCATATATAATCAATGCCAGCTTGGAGTCTTCCTTACCAAGAAAAGAGTATGCTATGAGATCAAATTTGTTACAAATCCTCATGATTTAAAGATAGTGACACCAAACAGAAAAATAGCTCGTAGGTTGCCAGGTATGCACAAACATTTTAAATAATTACACAAATTTGGATCATTATCCACCCCAGGGTCACATTTTTGTCATTCAGGCATTGCAGCATGCTTTAGCAATCATTTTTCACCTTTTCACTTCTTCATTTTACCTCTATAACTTTTGATTTTCACTTTTCACATTTTTATCTGGAAAGGCAAAAATTATATCAAAAACATCATAGATCATCAAATTAGCTCATGAAAATAGTGTCATTACACTCAGGGGGCTGAAAGGATGCAAAATCATATAAAATTCGATGTAATTTGGTGAAGAAATGATGAATCCAAGCTTCCTGGAGCTCCCATGGCAGATGAGATTCATGAATATTCCCTTTTACCCTTTGGATAAGGTGAGACACATGTCCAAAAACCATTGGATTGGGCCCCTACCTTTGAAAATACATCTATGGCCTTTTTGAATCTTTGGAAAATTTTGCAAAATTTCCCCATGGGCCCGAACACCTGCTCTCTTCCTCGCCATGTGGTGCTCTTCCATTTGCTGTGCATCTAGGCCTCTAATTCTTCCTTTAAACCTCCCTGCCAAAATTACAAAGTTTCAACATTCTCCCTTGGCCCACGCTTCCCATTTCGGCATTTGAAAAATACCACGTGTCCTCCATAGATTGGCCGTGGAGGCATACCTCCAATTTTGAATTAGCTCCCTTTGCCTGATTTTTTGCATTTCTTGGACACGTGTCCTTTTTTGATTTGGTTTCGGAACCTCCGGTCCAATTTTTACTTTTACCATTTTGAGTTAAAAAACTCCAAAGTCATCATGGAACCTGGTGCCCCATCCTAACCTTTTATGGACACATGTTAGCTCTGGATTGGAGCGGTAAAATGTCACAAAATTCTCCTCCGGCCCCCTTGTTTGACTTTTTACATTTCAGGACACGTGTCCACCTGTAATTGGATGTGAGCCTTCGGGTCAACAGTTTCCGTTAACACTTTGAGTAAAAAATCACCAACTCCCTTTGCCACCCCACATATCCCTCGAGCCATGTCTCCTCCTCCCATTTGCTGTGGGATTTTGGGCCTAGATTTGCCAAAATGAAAGCCAAAATTCTTAAGGAACCTCTGCCACCTACCACTCTATGACCAATCAGAATGTGCCACGTAGGCACCTCATTGTAAAAGGCAGAGCCATGGGTCAAAATTTTCCCTTTAGCCAAAATTTCAAAAATTAACAAGTTAGAAATATTTCTTGACCACCCCCGGCCAATAGGAACTTGCCATGTTGCAATAATAATGTGATGATGAATTTGACGAGCCGAGAATGCCCGTCTGACCATCAAAATTTGGAAAATACAGAGGATGCCATAGAAATCAAAAATTTTGACAAGGAAGGTGGATTTTTATAATTTTAAATCAACTGAACCATTTTTGACATTTCTTTCGAGCTTGAGATTGGGGAAACACTTACAAAAAAATAGGATTTGATCAATTTCAAGTTTTTGCATGATTTGGCAAAGGAAAATGACATAGCTTGAAAAATTTAAGAAATTAGGGCACAAAAAGGGGGAAAATTGGAAAATTATTTCAGATGAGGGAAAAACAACAACACCATGGGCATTTTGCAAGCTTTTTGAAAGCACTAAACTGGATAAACCAAATTGCAGATCACCCATTCGAGATATAAAACATTTTCTGAGCAAAATTGGACATGGAAAATTATTGCAAAAAGATGCAAGTTCAGAATTTTCACTAACATTGGCTCTTGCTTGGGTATGGGCACTCCCAACGAGTGCCACAAGGAAAAAATGTAGCCAAAGTGCCAAGAACCATTGGGTGAAGAAGTCAAAACAAAAATGCAGCCCAAAGAACTAGAATTACCACCAAAAATGGACCGAGAAAACCAGCCAAAAAGGTTGCCAAGGACAAAAGGGAAAACCACACACCAACCAATAGTGAAAACAAAGTAAAACACAAAGACTACAAATGTACAACTTTTGCATACCTCACTTGGGAATTTAATCCAAGAAATTTTTTAAATGTCTGCCATTAACAGGTAGCTTCAGCGAATCCCCATCTAGATCCTTGAGAAAAAAGGTGTGCTCACCAATTTTGATGTCAATGGCATAAGGGCCAATCCATAATGCATCATTCTTGCCATGATTTTCCTTGTCTTCATGCCTACTATCCCATATCAAAACCAAATCTCCCACATTGAAGGCTCTAGGAGTGACCTTCTTATTAAACAACCTCTTCAATTTCTCTCTAAATCTGATATGCCTTTGATGAGAGGCTCTTCTTTCTTCATCCAACTCAATGATCTAATTGGTTCTTGACTCATAGGGGCCATGTTCTTGATCTTCTAACTATTGAGAAAACTAAAATGAGGATAATTACAGATGCAAGGGTAATAAAGCTAGAGTTCCATACACAATTCAAATGAACTTTTACCAGTTGCTCTTTTAGGAGTTATTCTATCAACCCAAACTACAAATTTCAATTGCTCTCCCCACTTCTTCTTATTGATTTCCAAGGTCCTTCTAATGATCTTAAGCAAGATCTTGTTACTTGACTCAGCTTGTCCATTCCCTTGTGGATTTTAGTTTTAAGAATAAGTTAGATTGATTCCATATTCATTACACATTTCCATCAAAGGTTTGGCCCTAAAACACATGACATTATTAGATAAAATCTTAGCTGGAACTCCAAATCTTCATATGATATGATTCAGCAAGAAATCCATTACCACTTGGTGTGTTGCCCTTCTAGATGGAATTTCTTCAACCCACTTTGTAAAATAATCAGTTGCTACAAGGATCCATTTATGACCAGCACTAGAAGGATCTGAAATATCACCAATGAAGTCCATTCCCCATTGTTTGAAAGGGGCTTCAACTGATATATGCTATAAAGGAAGGGAGCCTGAAGCTTTCAGTCTTCTAAAGAAATGTTGGTAACTATCACACTTTCTAACCAGCTAGGTTGTATACTTAAAAAGAGTAGGCCACCAATAACCAACTCTTAAAATCTTATGTGATGTCACTCTCCCAAAAAAATGTCCTCCACAAACTCCCCCATGGAAATAAGAAATCAACTTGGGAGCTTCATCTTCGGTTATGCATTTCAAGAGAACACCTTCAGGGTTCTTCCAAGCTAGCCCAAGGTCTGTTATGATATATTTTTGAGAAGCGAGCTTGAGGGATCTTTTCTGATTTTTATTCAAGTGACTAGAATAACATAGGTGCCTGAGGTAGAATATCACATCCTTGTACCATTCAGAACTCATCAATCTATCAAGAAGGTTTGCCCTTTCTTCCTCTAGCTGATTCACTTCTACGTTTTGCAAATTGCTCTCAGCCATGAGCTTGGCAAGACACAAACCTCTTACTAGCTTTGTTTTTTGGATATCCATATCATATTCTTTTAGTTTATTGACCCATCTACATCTCTTGCTTGATATCTCCATGTATGATAAGATGTCTTTAACCATGGTGTGGGGAACATAGGCAACAATTTTTGAACTCAATATATAAGGCCTGAAAATCTTTGTTCCTTTCACCAAGGCAAACACTTGTTTTTCCATGATTGCATACTTCAACTCAGCTACTTGTAAAGCTTTGCTAAATAAAGAAATAGGCCTCTCATCTCGATTCTCATCCTTTTGTAACAAAACTGAAGCAATAGTATATTCAGAGGCAAAAGAAAATATTTGGAAAGGCCTCTTATAGTTTGGAGCTGTCAAAACAGGTGCATGCTTAAGTACATCCTTTATTCCTTCAAAAGCTTGAATGGCAACCTCCTCTCACCTAATAACTTGATCCTTTTTTAATATGCTTCTGATTGGAAGAGCTAGCTCAAAAAAATTGGAAACAAACCTTCTAATAAAATTGATTTGGCCAAAGAAATATTGGATACCTTTCTTGGTTCTTAGGATAGGTACTTTTTTTATCGCCTCCACTCTTTCAAGGTGTATCATGACACCATCCTTAGACACAATATGTCCCAACAACTTGGCCTTTTGACACACTAAAATGAAACTTCTTTGGATTAAGATAAATGCCATACTCCCTACATCTGATCAGCATCTTCTCTAGGTGTTGCAAATGGTCTCCTTGCTGCCTTGAAAACATAGTCACATCATCTTAGTAAACTGCAATGAACTCATTGATGTAACCAGCAAAAGCAACATCCATTACCATTTGAAAAGTGGCTCCAACATTCATCAATCCAAATGGCATCCTAACAAAAACATATGTCCCCCAAGGAGTAGTGAATGTTGTCTTGAGTCTTTCTGATTATTTGACAACCACTTGATTGTATCCGGGAGAAACCATCCAAAGTAGAAAGCAATTCTGACCCTGTCACAAGCTGCAACATATTTTCCATATTTGGCAAGGGATAGTTGTCTTTCATGGATGATTTATTTAGATTCCTAAAATCCACACAAATTCTAATGTCTCCATTCTTCTTTCTAACTGAGCACAAGGTTTGCAACCCAAGATGAATACCTAGTGGGCTAAATGATACCACCATCTCTCAATTTCTTCAACTCTTCTTGCATTTTCATGGAGACAAGTGGATTAATAAGACTTTGCCTCTATCTGAATGGCTTAGTCTTGGCCTCAAGAGGAATCTCATGTTGGAACAAATCTTCTCTATATGCCTTTCGCTCTGAATAAGATCAAGCAAGTCAGTCTTGATATTTTTTCAAGAGTTGGGCATATGATTGTTTTTCTTCTTTACTTAAATTTTTTCCCAACCAGACCTTCCTTGGTTTATCCTTGTTTCCCAAGTTGTGCTCTTCCACATCCTTTGAAGCAAACATGTTCCTATTAATGATGCAATCAACATTGCTAATATTTGATTCAAGTGCAACAAGACCTTTAGGAATGATATTTGTTTTTAATTGTATAATATCCTTGTTAAAAAAATTTTCTCTCCCTTCATTCATGCATACCATTGGCTCGCAATCAATGTTCTGACCAGAAAACTCACCTTGGCATTGTAAGAACCTTAACACTTTTGCATCATCATAAAAAATCTGCCAATGTTTCACATTATCTGGGACAGTTGGCCTTGTTAGCACTTGAATGTTATATTCACAAAAAGGTGAAATAGTAAAATTGTCAAATCTAGAGCCAAGTATAGCCAACTTATCAATAGCAACATTAAGACTTCTATCATGGTAAAAAATGTTAAAGGACTCAAAAATTTCAATCAAGTCCCAATCAACATGCTTATACTATTTCATACACTGATTTTTGGTAGCATATAGTTTTCTTATTTGTTTAACAACCAGCTCTGAATCCCCCTTGGCAACAATATCCTTCACCCCATACTTCCATGCAATCCTTAATCCTAACAAGAATTCCTCATACTTAGTAATATTTTTAGTGCATTCAAAATTAAGTTTGAAGGAAAAAGGGAACTCTTCCAAACTAGGAGAAAGAAAAAAATATACCAGCACCATTTCCAAATTTGGAGCAAGCTCCATCAAATACCAATGTCCATGGAGAACCTACCATATCAAGGAATTTTGATTTATCCATCTTGTTCTCTTTTCCATCAGCAAAACCAATGAAACTGTCAACATCTACATCAAAAAATAACACTTCATAAGAGGCATTGTTGGGATCTTCAATCAGATGTAACATTTTCTTTTCTTCATAAAGATTGACAAGGCTACCCTCAATGGGAATAGTAGCAAAAGACATGTCCATGTGAACACTACCACCAAAACTTGCAACCCATTTTCTTGACAAAAAGCATACCCCATTTGGCAGGGTAGTTAACAATTACAACATCTAATTTCAAATTCTTACGCAGGTAGGCTGCAAGTTATACTACCAAACCCTTCACACAACCAACCACCGACACTTCTCTTGAATCCATGGTAGTACAATTCCCATAGGTAGCTATCACCTTGATATCCAACTCATTCATGACTTCTAGAGGCATGACATTACATGATGCACCTGAATCAAACATGCAATTGTGAAGCAACCTATCTTTTATGAGCAAAGTTGTAAAGAATGGATCAACATTTAATTGGGAATCAACCAAAGATGTCCCCAAATATACTTCAGGTGCCTCTCCAAGATCTTCCACTTTTGGTGGTGTTGCAAGGCCAGCAATGATTTGAAGGGGAGTCTCAACAACATTTACATTTCTTCTCGGTATACTGTTTTATTCATTCAATCCCAAGTATTCAAATGCACTCTTATTGTGCTCAAGTACTCTAAGCAACTCAATGATGGGAACACTCATTTTGATTTGACTCAATACTTGGGCAATATCATATGGAACACTCTTTGGTAGGAAAACATTGGGAGGGACACATGTAGATTCATTAAATGGCAATGGACTCTTGGCAGATTGGGCATGAAGAGGACTGATATCTTTGCATGGGATAGTAGGGATCTTGTAAAGTGTTTCTTTTCTAGGATTATCTTTTGGAATGCTTGTGAGCAAGGGTGTCTTTGGCTTGGCTTGAGGACCAACTCCTCTAACAACTTTACTGCTAGTATTATACTCTTTCTCTTGACCAACCACAACATTCATTAACAATTGTCTATCTTCCTCCGAGGGAATACCACCATCATACTTATTGATCATTAAAGCCCTTAGATATTCAAATTCATTATTAAGAATTTCAAAAGCTTGAACAACATATACCTCATGAGTTTTAGAGGAGGAAAGAATTGGTACCCTCTGTATGCAATCCCAAAAGATTATAGTAGTCCTTGCACTTATCACATCTGTTGATGTTGCTACTTGTTGTGAGCATGAAGAGCTGCCCATCATACAAATTTCATCATCCATTTCATCTTCAAAAACTTTCTGGTCCATTTCACATGGAGGATGAGGGAGAAAACATATATCACACCAATCCATATTAGCAATTTCTTGAACAACAGCAACTCTTGTAGTTAGAGGGTTAAACACCACTCTATTTTCACATGCTTGGGGTTGTCTATTCCCCCCACCAACAAGCCCTTTACCTCTATCATCTTTTATTTGATCGCCCCTAGGATGATTTCCAAGTCTATCATGGTTTTGAGTTCTTTTCTATCCTTGTGAACTTTTCCCAATTCCTTTCTTAGCCTGGGCTAATTTGTAAGAAATTTCTTTGACAGCCCCTGCCAAAGTCTTGACAACATTTTCTAAATCAGCACCCTTGCTAGCTTGAGGCTTCTCAGGGTTTATTATATTCACACCATCCCTCTTAAGTGGTTTACCAATAAATTTAATATTATTTTCAATTTGAAGTGCCATGGTGAAAGCTTGCCTCAAGTTTGTAGGATTTTTGTCTCTCAAGTAGTAGGCTACTTTTTTATCAAATGCATCTGCATATTTGATCAAACAAGATTCATCACAAGGCCTCAAAATGATAGGAATCCTTCTCAATGTTTTTCTAAATCCTGTATTGAAGTCGTGGACTGTTTCATTCAGGTTCTTCTTGATATTCTCAAATTCAGACAAAAGAAATCTAGGATCAGTCATGTCACCATATTGCAACCTAAATGCATTTTTCATTTGAGTCCATGAATCAATAGATTTATCAGGTAGATCCTTGTACAAATCCCTAGAATATTCTTTAAGTGTATGAATAAACAACTTAATATACACATCCTCAAACTCTATCTCAAAATCTTCCATCATATTATCAAAACATTTGAGATGCTGATTACCAGTGATGGCATTGTTACCTTGGAATTTTGGTAACCTATTTTTGACATCTTGTGGGACAACATTTCGGTAACCATCCATTCCTCTAAAATTTATAGGACCAAAGGTGTTAACAAAAAATGTAGGTCTATGTTAAGCCATATTGTTTAGTGGGGGTGATCTTGGAGGTGAAACAAGCTGGTGAGGAGTACAATATCCTTGGGGCTCAAGAATGTGATTCACAAGACTGGTATCTTCTAAGTTCTGATTTTCTTGGGAATTTTTACTTGAATTAAAACACAGAGGTGTAGATTAGAGAAGGAACTTACCAAGTACAGTAGAAGGAATTTCACCAGCTGAGGCAAACAACTTTATGAGAGGATTGGTTGAATCAGAATCACTTGAAGAAGAGTGATAGTCCTCTACCAAATGCTTTCAAGACAAGGCTAAGGCTGCTAGAGACATGATAAAATCCTTATATGCTTTGTGCATTTTTGTTAATGGATTGTATTCTTTTGTTGATACACAATGCAATGCAGGGGGTAACATGGGTAGGATGAGTTAGTTTGAATGAAATATTTTTGGGAGATGTTTAGACAAGACTAGCTAACAATTATGAAACTCTTTGAGGACCTTTGCAAGAAATTTGTAACACTTACACAACAAGAATGATTCAAGAGGTTTAAAATTGTACTCACTTTTGCACCCACTTAAGAACAAGGGAACCTCATGCGCGCCAACCTATCATCCAGTGGGCACTGAGCGCTCACCCGAGGCATGTGAGAGGGTACCGAGTCTCTCTTTTATGTGAGTCTAGGGAAGGCATAGCTCATGACTCTCACTTAGTGAATTAACAGACATGAAGAGCTATAGAGCTCAGGATGACTTTTATACCCCTTCAGTCATAGTAGAACCAAAACACGCAACAAAAATAATAGAGCTAAGGGTTACAGATCTACTACTATTTTTAACCATTCAAGTAAGATTCATGATTATATATGAGCAGAAGTACAATAGAAGTATGTAGGTAATACAAGGAAAGATTCTTAGCACATTTAACATGGTAACCTTATCACATTCATTCATAGTGTTACTTATAAAAGATTACAGAAGGTAGACCATATTCATGTGCCATATTTGGATCCATACATGCATTCTTGCAAGAAAAATATTTCACTCCCCATTTCCCCATTACATCCTTGAATTATGTACCCATTTTCATCCCATAGTTCCCGCAATAATTCTACAAAGCTCTGCTACCTTATTTCTATCTCTCTTTCTTTTCCAAGGGCACACATATAAATAGACCTCTGAGCTCTAACAAACTCCTCTACAACCTCAGATCTGGCCCCAAGTGTCAAGGTGTGGGTTTCCCTGGGTGCATGCCTCTCTGTGTCATGATTAAATTTTTGGATCTTTCTATTACAAGGTATATTCCTTCTAGGACACCTTGTCGCCAAGCTGGAATCTTATCTGAATGGAACAAATTCTTCATGTGTTCTGTCCTAAAGGCCAAAATTGGCTAAGTCCTGAATTATTCTTCACACAGAGTGCTTGTCCTAGGTTCTTCAAGAATCCTTTTTAACTCTACCTTGTGTGCATATACTTGCGTGCTTTCTCCTGCTGTGCATGCCTATGCACCCTTAAGATTTGGAAGCTAAAATTAGGGGCCCAACATTACCCCACACTTCACTTGTTCTCTGCCCTCGGGAACCTTCTCAAAGAATGTAGTACAAAAGAATGCAAGGCCTTTCCTTGGAAAAGAATGGGGGGGAAAGAATAAATAAAGGGGAAGAGAAAGAATAAGGGGAAAATTTCCTAAAGAAGGAGGGGAAAGTTTTGTTGGAGGTCAGCCTTCAGTGTACTCCAAGTGTTGACTTCCTTCTATGCTTTAATGCAGATGTCTCTAACCAAGGTGATCACCTCATTGTAAGTTAGCTCCTCCCATTGTGTGGTAATGGTTTCTACCACAGTCTCTAGTTCTTTAGCTTGGTCCTCCAGGGCATCCATCCTCCTTGTGATGACCTCTTAGAGCTCTTTTAGCCAGGTTTTGATTGAGACTCACCGGTTCTCAATGGTTTTCAGATTTCTTTTCTACCTCAACCATGATCCTTTCCCACTCAGCTCTATTGCCCTTATTGTTCTCTTTGAACTCCTTCCATTCGGCCTCATTGCTGGCAAGCAATATGGTTGTCACCTTGACTTGATCTGCTCAGTGGTCGTAAGCGACCCTCGTGGTTTGTGTAGTTATTCTTACATTGGCAAGCACCTTGTTGTATTAAGCCACGAGCGTGACAAACTTCAACTTGTCTTCTTTCTCTAAGCGTGCCGCTACCTCCTCTTCCGACTCTAAAGCCAAGGGCCACCTCTCCATGGTGAGGATCCGAGTCAAGTCCTCTAGGCACTCCAGGGAGGATCTATACTTTTTTGAAGGAGGGTTAAGGTCCAGGTGCTTCGTGATAATCGATTGGAAGATGAGATCCACCTTCTTAGAAACTTCACACACCCTGGCCTTTTCCTCCTGAAGCTCCCTCTGTAGTTACGCATTGATTAATTTCTCCAGGATGAGATCCTTTGTCAGCTTCACCACTTCTTTGTTCCTTTTCTCCAACTGGTCCTCCAAGGCTCTAACCCTGTCATTTCTACCAAAGAGCCTAGCCTCGATTTCCACTGAGACTTTTTTCAGTGCATTACACACTTGCTCATCTGATAGGTTCTATGTGTTTATAATGGGGTTGTCCCCCTTTCCTTCAGATAGCTTAAATACCGCTCCCTAGTTAATTTTTAACTCAGGCTCATCGAGGTGGGAGTTGAATGCCCAAGATAGCATCTTCCTCGTTCATAGGTATCCTCCCTCAGGGTCAAAGGACTCCATGGAAGTGAGCTCCTTGGTGGGCATGGTACTTTGGAAATGCGTGTGCAAAACTTTGTTGGGGTCATCAATGTAGGTCATTTTTTTCGTTGTCGCTTCCATGCATTTTCTTCTCATGCACATGCCCTTAGGAACAGTCACCGAGAGATTTGGTCCTTTCGTGCTACTTCCACTCTTATCCCTCTATTCCTTCTTAAACTTTCCAAACACAAGGTCTGTACTGTGCCCCAAATCTTCATTGACCAAGGCATCAATTATCTTCTCTACCTCTCTTATTTCCTTCTCATCCTCCTCCTCCTAAGTGAGCTTGGGCACATATGGTTCCTTAGTACTAGCCCCTTCGCTCCCCTCTTCGTTGCTTGCACCTTCCTCCCTTTGGGTATCTTTCCTCCTTACAAAAATGAAGGCATCATTTGCATTCTTAACCTCCTCTCCTTCTAAGCCATGGATATGAATTGGCTCTTGGTCCACCTCCAGATCCTCCCCTTCATCATCATCCCTTTCGCCTATATAGGTGTTCAGGTCTTTCGTATCTTCAAACCCTTATTCCTCCCTTCCTTATTCTTCTTCTCTGGCCAAAAATTTTGGAGTGGGGGATGTTGTCTTCTCTTCATCTGAAGGTTCCTTAGGGGATGGTGGCTTCGCAAGATCCAGGGTCTTTTCCCTGACCATCATTCTTCTCTTCTTCTGGACATAGGTACTTGGCCCCGTGGTACCTACATCCTACCTCCCCACCACCCCTTGTTCTTCCTCTTCTTCTTCTTTCTCCTTGCACTTTAGTACTAGATTCTTCCTTCCCATGAGGTCATCTGGGATGGATATTTCATTTTCCACATACGCACCCTTCTCAAACTTTGGCCTTATGCATAGGTAAATCCTGGTAGCAGCACTCTCGACAATTGGTAAGGTATTTGGCCTTACGATGGATGTGCACGTCACGCGACACGTACCTTTAAATGTATGCATGCTTTCCTAGATAGAACAACTTCTTCCTCATCTCTCTGTGTTCACTGTCGAGGGTGGACAAGTCGAGTCTTAACTTCTTTGACTCCTTATATCCATTTACCCCTACCTAAAAGAATTGGGCAGTAAATGAGAAGGGGAGTTTGCACTAGGGACTCCAACTACTATCCACCAAGATAAATCTACCAATGTAGAAGTGTTGGTATACCACGAACTCTACCTCTCCTTCAGTCATCATGGGGAGTTGCTTAGGGATCTACCATTCTGCCTCGAATGCATTCCTAAGGTGCGTATACCATTTATCCAAGCACGCCTTATGCACCCCCATCATTGACTCATAAGTATATTTCTAGAACATGTCCATGGGTGAAGGGTCTTCATCAGGGTATTCCCATACGAACTTATCAGATGCATCTAGCACCCTAATTTCTGAAAACATGATGGTTAATAAAATGTTCCCAAACAATATCTTTCCTCCATTCTCCATTCTACTTATAATCTCATCTACTATGTACTGGGAGATATTGTACATGGTGCCTTCCGTAACCTTTTTGCAGAAATTCAACTAGGGCTTGCTCACCTGGGTCCACCTCTCTTGTCCATTTAGCTTGGAAACGAGGTGTGTGACCATTTTCATCACAAGATCACTGATATCCGTGACGTCGTAGTACCTCGATCCATTCTTATAATCCTGGGATGCGATGGTTTCCTTAATTTCCTCCTCATCTTGGAGGTAGTCTAGGATTGTGTCCCCTTTATAGCTCAGGCCTGTGAAGTGCGAGATTAATTGTGGGGTTATGCACATCTTAAGCCCTACGAAGAAGAACAAATATTTGTGCACACGTATCATTAGCCATTGGTACAGGCACTCAGTCTTCCTGAAGTAGGGAAAATTGTAAAGATGGAGAAGCCCTGCCTTCTCCATTTTCACCTTGACTACATCACTGTAAATCAACATCCCATCAGGTGTTCATTTATTTATGGGGCACACCAGCTCTAACACCATTTCCTTTGCAATTATACTTGATCGGTGATTGTAATCAATTACGGTCATCTTTTTGATGTGGGACACCCACTCTTGTCTTAGCAAAACCTCATCCAGGTATTGCATCTCTGAGTACCATTCATCATTAGTATCCAAGGGGATTTCATCTTCTTTCCTCTTTCCTTTTCCCTTCCCGTTTCCCTTCTTAGATTGCACTGTAGACTAATCAACTGGTTTCATGGCCATCATTTTACCCTTTGCTTTAATTCCTTGGTTGTCTTCAAGTTATCTAAGGGTTTTCTTCACGTGCCCCGTGCCCTAGGGTACAAACGCTAATTTCTGATTTCCCTCTTTCAATCACGACATTCTTTGACAAGTTTCCTCACACCTGTAAATCACTTCTACTCTGGTTTGTAGATCAACTGGACTGGTTGCATGTGATTTTATGATATTCTCCTTTGCACGAGTTAGCTCTCAAACCCTAGCTATTGAAAGAAAATTGTTCTCCTTGTTTTTGCAAAGTAAAATAATGAAATTACCATCCTTGTATTTATATCTTTTCCCACTTTTACATATTAAAGGCTAGGATACCTACCACCGTATAACAATATTTAATGTGGTGTTTTCAAACAAACCTGACTTCAGTGCTTTTCCTTGCATGCCCAATCCTTGCATGAAACATTTTTCACCCACGCCCAATCCTTGTACGAAAAATTTTCCAACCTTCTAGCGTGCAGACAATCCATCTTGACAGGAGACTTTCACGTGCATGTTTCTAGTGCCAAAGGCACCTCTTCCATCCTCATGATTCTTTCTTTCACCTACCTCATGTTTGTTTTTGCACTTTTTCTTCTTTATACGTGGATTTCCAATGGAACTCTATTTTTTCATCTGTCTGCCTTCCTAATGCATCTTTTCAATAGGCCCAGTTCGAATGGTATACCAACTCAATCTTCCTGTAGAATAACTTCATGCCTCTCTTCATCACCTCGCCCCACACTAAATCTATGTGCGTTCCTTTGCACAATCATAAGTTTAAAAAGTAATAAGGTTACCGGTGCCTAAGGTGCAAAACAAGACAACAACGCAAAAGGGAAAAACAAGAAAGGAAAAGCATAAAAGGAAACTCTAAACTAACTGGCAGAACTGCCTTATTTACAAACACTAAGAAGCATTATTTATATTAGGGCTTCATCCTACTCCCATTAAAGTGTCCAGGTAATTTTGTTCCATCTAGCACTTGTAGTTGGCATGTGCCTGAATCGAGAATGTATGAAATTACATAAGGACCCAACCAATGCACCTTCAACTTTCCAGGATGGCGTAGAAATTTAGAATCATATAACAATACCATATGGCCAACCCAAAACTATTTGTTTTTAATGTGGTGGTCATGCCATGCCTTTTGTTTAGCTTTTTCATTTGTTTGGCTCCATCTTGCTAGTGAGCACCTTTCATCCAACTTTATTAACTCATCGATTCTCTCTTCCAGTGCTTGTTCATTGTCCAACCCTCCTGTGCGCGCTATACCCAGCGATGGTAGCATAAATTCAACTGGAAAAATGGCCTCCACACCAAACACCAGTTGAAATGGTGTGGCCTTGTTCAACCTTTTATACATTGTTCTGTATGCCCAAAGGAATATTGACACCTTTTCATCCCAATCCTACCTTCCTACGTCACATATCTTAGTCAATGTGTGACTAAGGATTTTGTTGAATGCCTTTGCAGTCCCATTTGCCTGAGGGTGATAAGGGGTAGTCTTGTGATGGGCTACCATGAATTCTGCCAATAGGATCCTAATTGTTTCATTTAAGAAGTGAGTGCCCCTATACCTTGTTAAACTTAATGGGCACCCATACCTATTGATAATGTTCTCCCATAAAAATCTAGCATTCTGTGGCTGCGGTGCAATCCCTAGTGGGCGTGGCCTCTACCCACCTCATCAGATAATTAGTACAGGTAATAATATACCACAATTTAGTCCTTCACGTAGCTAGCAAGATTGGTTCAATGAAATCTATTGCCCACTTTTCAAAAGGTTCCGTGCTAGCGATGGGTCTCAAGGGCATTTCATCCCTTCTTCTAGGTTTTCCAAGGTGCCGGCAGTGGTCACAGGCCTTGCAAAATTCAATACAATCTTATTGAATCATTTCCCACCATAGTCCAGTGACTAGGATCTTGCACGAAGTTGCATTCCCTACATAATTTCCACCAACAATCCCACCATGGGCTTCTTCTATTATAGCTATGCGTTCATGTTCTAGTACACACCAGTGCAAGAACTCATCGCGGCCCATTTTATACAAATACCCATTGATCAACATGAAGGGCGTTGCACGTATGGCTAACCTTTTCCTTTCCAGAGCATTCATTCCTTCAGGCACCACACCTTCCTTGAGAAAGATAGCAATGTCTTCTTAGTTCTTAGGGTGCACGCCATAACTTGAACAATTGTGCATCCGGTATGGTTTCCTCGGTACTCTATGCGTCCTCTCCTGAATCAATCCTTGATAAATTATCTGGCCCACAATTGTTCTTTCCCAGTTTTACCACCACTTTGAATTCAAATTCTTGAAATAGAAGAACCCAACGCCATATGTGCCCTTGCAACACTGCTTTGTTTACCAGATACTTCAAGGCCATATGGTCGGTATAGAATATGAAAGGAGTTGCTAGCAGATATTGCCTAAATTTGTGGAGTGCGTAGATCATTGACAATGCCTCGTGCTCTGTCATTGTATAATTTTGTTTGGCTGGTGTCAACTTCCCACTTGCAAAACCCAAAGGATGATCAACAATCCCCTCTCTTGGTTGAGAAAGAATGGCTCCTATTGTCTGTACTAGAGGCATCCACGTGGACATGGAAAGGTTTATCCCATGATGGGAATCATAGAATAGGTGCGGTGATAAGCCTTTCTTTTAGAGTGTCAAATTCCCTCTGCTGCGCCTCTCCCTAATGAAAGGAACTCTTGTGTTTGAGCAATATTTCCAAAGGCGTGGAGATCTTGGCATATCCCTTAATGAACTTTCTGTAGTACCCAGTGTGTCCAAGAAATCCACACATGGTGCTTTAGCTGGTAGGCTCCCCAAATCCAACAATAACAACAAACTTTGTGGGATCTACCAGTATGCCCTCTTTACTTATGATATGCCCCAACAATGTTCCAAAAGGAGTTACAAAGATACATTTCTTAATGTTGAGGGAGATCCTCAACTGTCGACATCTTTCAAACATTAACCTTAAGTTATCACAATGGTCCCTGACCAACCCATACACTGTCCAATCATCCAAATATACCTGAAGAAACTTGTGGATGAAGTCCTTGAATGCTTGTACCACTATGCGTGAAAATACAGCAGGTGCATTCTTCAGCCCAAAGGGCATGACCATATATGCAAAAATTCCCCACTTGGTGGAAAAAGTCATCTTATCTTGGTCTTCCTTGGCAATCCTTACTTGGTGATATCCCGAGAATCCATCTGTAAAGGAATAGACCTCCTGCTCAGCAACTCCTTCCAAAATCTCTTTAGTAAAGGGGGTGGGAAAAGGATCTATAATACAAACATCATTTAATTCCCTATAATCCACACATATCCTAATCCACCCATCCTTCTTTATGCTAATCACCATTGGACTTATCCACTCTAATTCCTCTACAGCCTCAATGATACTGGATGCTATCATCTTGTCTAGTTCTTCTTTAACCCTTACGTGCATGTTGGGATTCATCCTGTAAGGCCTCTTCCTGATTGGGTGTGCACACCATCTTTCAACCTTATCCTCATTTCCCCCAATGAATGGTGGAGGCCTTTCAACTCATGGTATCTGCGTGGGAATAAATCCTCAAATTCACGTAAGAAATCGATGATCTTTGATACTTCCTTGTCTGACTAATAGTCCCCAATGATAGCCTCCTTGGGCTCCTCTTCCGAGCCGATGTTAACCTTCTTGGTTTTAAGTGGTTCATGATATGCGTGTGCACATGCATCCACACTGTCAACTACGTTGCGCGTCCCAACTGAATGGTCAACATTCAGGTTCTCTATCTCTTCTCCATCAACAAGGTATACCATCCTTCCTTTCTCCTTTTTAGCACACATGCGCTTGAATTGTATGTCTTCTGGTTCTTCCTCTTCGAACCACACTTCTAAAATAGGTCCACTAAGTAAGTTTACTAACCTATCTTCCACCATGGCGCAATCCCCCAGAGTGAGGCACTTGATAGTCTGTAACACCTCATCAACTGGTTACTTGGTACTTCAGTACTCGAATGTGTGGACCAAGTCAGTCGTTAATTCCTGCTAACTTACCATTTGGCGGTGTGTTTCAGAATGGATATACCACACACATGCATAACCTTGTAGTGTCGAATATAGCTTATGCACCCAAAGAGAAGGTGGTAAAGCTTCTGCACCTTCTCCCTAGACCCTCTCACATGCCTGGATGTGGGAAGAGGCGGGTCCATTGCCATTGTAATCCTTAATAGCGGTGGGTATGTTACTTTTCGAGAATCAGATAGTGAGTGTAATTCAAACTTCACACCATTCCAACAAGTTCTCACTATGCATGGCCCACCACCTAGTTGTTGTGCCTATCAACACATATGCTAGCATACTTCGTTACTCATCCTCCCTCCAGCGAGCTTCCATCTCTCTCAAAAAGACCTCAGGGTATGCATCCCCAGAATACTTTGTTATTGTCTTCCCTCTTAGGCACCAAACTATTCACATCATTATTACCTTGGTTACTGACCCTTTCAAATGTCACCCAATCAATTCATAAGTCCCACACACCCAATTATCACATGCTATACTGGTAGTATCACTGACAGATTGTGCATCATTGAACTGGATGACTCCTTCTGTAGGGTTGATGGTCTCTGGATATCTTATGGAGCACACATATATTCTATCTAGGACTTCCTTCCCAAGGAGTTCAGTATAGGGGGTGGAATTCCCATCAACCAGTGGTATAACTACCCGCTCTTCCTTGTTCTCAAAGCTTATGTACCCTTGTTAAACTAAAGGTCTGCATTATTCTTATAACACAACGGGTGCCCAAGTAGAGCTGGGAAATTATATGTCTCGGCAAGTGCCAAAACTTCAAAATCCCCAGTGAACCTAGTCCCCTGAATAGTAATGGTTGCATCCTTCAAGACACCTATGGGCATCACCTTTGTCTTATTTTCCATATACAACACATTTGAAGATGGTTGTAATGCAGGCCTTCCCATTTGATGCCAGGCATCTAGAGTGAGAACATTAACCTCCGTGCCTATGTCAATGAGGATGTTACTAAGCAACCACCCATCCACTACTATGTTCAGGGTAATCTCTTTGTCATAATCAAGGCTGTGAGGTGGAAGTTTTGCATGTAGGATCTACCTTTCGTGTCCTTCCTCGGCATGTGGCACCTTTTCTCTCAACCATGCCCCTAGCAGGGGAATAATATTCTCCTTCCTCAGTAGTTTACACACCTCCTTAACCTCATCCAAGTCACCCCTTGGTGCTTCCACTGGCCTCCTTTGCTCATCTTTTCTAGTCTACTCTTTTAAGCATTAGATCTCCCCTTGTAAACTTTGAATTATGTCCATGGTTTCCTGGTAGACTTCTTTCTGGTGAGATGGGTTTGGATACTTCCCATGTACTACTTCTTCTCTCAAAACCAAAGGTCTCTACCTAGGAGCTTCCCTTACGCGCACGGATTCTGCCCTCATCGTTACCATAATAGGCTCTAGTTCTGATTCATGCATTACTCGGGGAAGCCACTACACGTCATCCTTCTTAATACTCACCATGGTAGCACTCTTATCCTTTCAGTACTACTGACTCATATGTTCATACAACTCTGGGCATTCTTCATAGTTATGTTTCTTTCCACACCATGAGCATTGTAGAAGATCTAGACATTCACGCTTATAATGGTATGTGGCTCCACAATTAAAACATGTCCCACGTGGGAACTCACTTCTTCCTCTGTGGTTACCACGACCATGAAATCCTCCATGAAACCCTCTTCCACGTGTATCTCCATCTCTGCGCTCCTCATATTGACATTCATCTCCTTTGGAACTACTGGCAATGCCAGTCTGATGCACACCAAGATCAATTACCTCATGAATCTGGTCAATCAATCTACAATCCTTAGTGTCATGAGTGGTTGAGGTACATATTTTACAATAACAAGATACATTTTTATGGATCGCATGCTACAATAGGGGGCACCTACTTACATCATGGTCCTCGTGACATATCTCACACTTTACTTCCACAGTGCGTACCGCCTTCTGAGTACATATCCCACCATTATTCTCTATGTGTCCTTCCACGTTAAAATCCATGCACCACATCCCTCCGTGAATCTCTGGAACTGTGTTGGCAAACAATTTCTCTAATTACTTAGCCATGGCAGCAATCTGAGCCTCCAGAAATGGGCTAACACTAGTGTCAACACTACCAATTGCTTCAGTGTGTAAAGTAGCTTCCAATGCTTCGCGCGGGTCCATGAATATTTTATGAGATAAGGCCCTCTTAAAGGGTGTGATCAATCCTCTGAAAAACCACTGAGAATGTTGTGAAGGGTGGATATCATAAGATAGCTTAGACAAAAGAGTTTTAAAGCATGCATCATATTTCCACATGCTCTCTGCCATTCCCTACTAGATTTCTTTGAGAGAGCTAATGCTCTTCTGTTCAAACTCAGGTAAGTGGAATTCTGCCAAGAATGCATTTCTTAGTGTGGTATAATCGACAATAGTCTGATGAGGGTCATACTTTCTATACCAGCTATGCACACATCCTTGTAAGGTCATCGACAATTGACTGGCCTTTTGATCTTGGGTTGTGATTCCCTTTGCGTGCCATAGTAGCTCACACTTATGCACATGCTTCACAGCATCTTCTATTCCACTATAATCTGGCAAGTGTAGAGACATCTCCAAAAAGACTTGAGGAGGTGGCTGTATGTACCCAAAATTATAGGGTACTGCATTATTGGAACAATGTTACACGTGCCCCAATGATGATATAGGTCTCCTCGCAAGGTGTTCAGGATCTAGAAAATCTCTCCAAGTATGCACTAACATCCCACATGCCCCACTTAGCCTTCGTGTACTTTATTTTTCTCTTTTCCCCTCTTTTCCTTTGCATTTTGGTCTTCAGTAACATAATCGCCACCCTGCTTGGGTTCAGGGCAGCGGTAATGTAACAGCGCACCCTGCTTAGGGCGTGTGGTCCTTCACGCATGTTTTCCAAAACATTCTTTTTATCACGACTCACGTAAATTTTCAATTTTTACCAACCTTTTCATCCTGTTCTTGCTTGTATTTATGATTCTGGTTCCCTGTAATAGTGTTTCTCCATTGTTTATTGTAAAAGAGTTCAAATTGGATTTCACCTTTGGGTAAATGGGAATTCTATAAATAGCTGGTTGGTTTTCAAGCAAATGGCCTCTCAAAATTGTGCCTCTCATTCTCTCATTTCAAATTTTAGTCTTTCAGTTCTTGCTTAGGAATTGTATTAGTTTTATTCATTGCATGCATAGTTAGTGTTGTTTTGCTATTTAGAAGCCACATGATCTTCTTGTGCTAGTGTTGTTACTGTTTCATGCAATCAATTGAGAGTAGGATAGTTTCATTTTCAGTCTAAAGCCATTAGAGTTACAGGTTTTGTTCGTCAAGAAGGATAGTTTCAGGTTCTGGATGTTTTGTGTTGTATGACTCGCAGTAAATCCCGCTAGGAATTGCATAAGCCAAGCTCTGTTCTCTTGCGCTATCCCTCTCCTACTCACATTATATTTGGTCTACATCCAAGGCTGTCATTGTTCCAATACCTACTACTGTTGATGCTAGCATTACACGCTTTTCTGGATTCACGTGAGCATGAAGGAATGAGGAGACCACACTGAGGGGACAAAGCCACACACAATCAGATTCGCCACTATTCTGCAAAATCTAGGTTCAAGCTATCAAAGTTTTAGTTAAAACATATCAAATAGAGTAGTAAATCATTTCATTTCAGTTAATCTCACTTTCGATATTACTGGGGAAGCTGTGGGGATTGATAGTTTCTGAGAAACTATGATTCATTCCTCACTTCTGAGGTAAGATCGGGGGTATTTCAAATAGATTAGATCAGTTATTTGATTATTTAGAATAGATTCACAACTGCACAGGAAGGTAGCTATACTCGGCTACTTTGTTTGTTTTGAATTCTGTTATTAGCTTAGTTGTCATTTTCTAGATATTAAATAATTGCTCTTTCAATTCTATTTAAAGTAGTTGTTATCTTAATTCTATCAAATATTCTCTCAAAAATACAAAAATAGAGAATTTAGATATATGCTGTAGATATACTTTGCATAATTAGTTTACTTTGCTTTAGTTAGATTTATATTGTTTCCTTTTGTATGACAATCATGGGACCTAGGGAGCCCAGAGAATACGTATTCGAACCAATCGTGCCTCAACCCAATCTTGTTGCAGCAATAACTGACATAGACCAAAATCTCAGAATTCAGGTCTTCCGAACAACAACAGACCTACAAGAAATCAGCTGCACAGTTGAGAGGATTAAACATAGAAGATGACAAAGCACATACGTTTTGGTCAAACCAGCCAAACTACAGATTACCCTAGATAAATATCCACATGACTATAGAAGGGCTTGAAAGAGAGAAAATGTTTGGTTGTGATCCTTTGGTCCCACAGCCAGATGCAGGAGATATTCTCATTGACATAGACACTAGCTTAAGAATTCAAGTTTCCAGAATGCCTGTAAGGTACTCTGAGAAGATTGCGCAACTTTTAGTTCTAAATATAGAGGCCGAAAAGGCATACGACTACTGGATACTAGGGATTAGGGATTGATTCTGCACATGACCATAGGAGGTCCACAACAACCATGAATCTACGGTTGTGATCCACAGGTCCCACAACCCAATAGCCCACAGGACAATCAGACATTGATGCTTGGTTTACGCACATTAGTATTTAGATCCTCTCCACTTCCACCAACCATTATCACACAATTATCCTCACTAGACGTAGCAGCTAATCAAGCTAAGGATTTCTGGACTAGACCAGAGAATCACCCATAGAATCCACCATATATCCATCATCCATTTTCATGACCCTGTCTGGAGACATATACGAAGCACCCACAGGTTATCTTCCACGTATCCCACAACCTATAGATCGGATCATGCCAGAGCTCGATATTGATTGGAGCCTTCGAGTAGTCATCCTCACCGACTGATCTATCATGCCAGTTTAGGTTAGGAGGGCCTTCTTTGCCTTAGATTCACAGATTCCATTAGTGCGTGTCGAAGACATAAGATTACCTAATTAGTTTGTCTATACCCCACGTATATTCCATCCCCACCGGCTGTCTCGGCACGACCTCGGGAGGTCAGGTGCGAGGAAGAGTTACTTGTAGATTCCCATGCTCGCTTGTCACTTTTCCATCATACAAAATTGGTGAACCTGACGTGAAAGAAACAAATAGTTTCATCTTTCCACCTCGTTAGCCTTCACATCAGCTTCACCAACAAAATTTGAAACTGACGTTAACTAGTTTTCCACTTTTATTTTTTTTCTTCATCCACCTTCGCTCTTTCCCATTATTCTACGGGTATTCATATACCCCCTGAATATGTCGGGATTCGATGCATATGGTAGACCTCTCCTAGGTCTTGAGGCATACTATGATCAACTGAATAGACAACCATCACCCTCGCTCTTAGCATGGGGTGACAACTATTCAACTAACCAGTTTTTCACACAAACTCCACCTCAAAGGACTAGATATAGTTCTTCTTTCCAAATAGAGGAGTTGGATCAGCTCACTCAAATGCAACAACCAGAGCCTTCAGGCTCGAACAACATGACACTCACTAGAGAATCTGGTTCATCTCCTCAGGTGTTGCTTAGACCGCAGATCAGTAGACAATCAGATCCATATCTATTTTTAGATGATGAACATTTAGCGCACGCTTATGCTAGGAGTGAACAACGCTCTCAAAGTATGTATCCACCTATAGGAAGTTTACAAATACAACCTGAGGTCTCTTTTCAAGAAAACACCTCCATGCCACTACCTATAGGAAATGCCCTCGGTGAAACTTGGTAGGGCAACGATCAGTTCATAGCAGGGTACCATATGCCTTATACAACCTCAAATATACAACAAACACCACTAAGGCAAAATACTGTGATCTTCACCAAATGAAGTCATCTCAACTTTAGTAGAAAAAGTTAGAGGGTTAGAACTTGCTCAAGCAAGTCAAAATTCTCAATTCATGCAGGCAGGAAATTCCAATCCTCCACATCATCCTAGCCAAGTAGACCTCCTCACAGGAATAGGCACGTTGGGCATGCCTCCTCAGTATTCACAACAAACGCCAACTAGAACCACGTTCTCTAATGCCGCTCCAGTGGAAAATATGATACCTCCCGGTTTAGTACAAAATAATCCATTTCTAAGCAATGCTCCTCCATACTTAAACATGTATTCCAAATCACCACAGGGAGATATGTTCTCTTCTCCTGGCATATTCACTCAACCACAGGGATTTCCTTATGTCCCTGCAATATGCATATGCTATGCCATATCAACAACCCATTCCACCTCCACCCCCTCAGCAAACACCATCAATGGTCGAAACCTATGCGATAGGAACTTATTCAGAATATTTGAAAGAACCTTAGACTTCACTATACGAAGCATCATGCTTCCAAGACCTCTTCCCGATTTACCCAAATACAAAGGGGAGGGAGACTCCAAATGCACATATTAAGGCCTATGCCACAACCATTCGAGAACTGCTCCCTTGGGATGGAGTTGTTGCTAAAATATTTCCCAAAACTTTAGAGGGTATCGCCCTCGATTGGTATTACAGAATACCTGAAGCCTCAATACATTCATTTAAACAACTCGTTTCAGAGTTCATCAAGGCGTTCGACATGAACAAATTGTTGAGAACATAGGAATCAGGGAATTCTTGCATATTAAACAAGAACACAATGAATTTGTTGCTCATTTCATCCAAAGATGGCGTACAGTCCTCTATTCTTCAGCAAGTGCTCCAAACATGGATCAGATGGAACTATGTGATTTATTCCTTCATTCTCTCAGCAGAGAGGTAAAGGAAGAAGTCCAGAAGTTCCCACTAAGAACTTATGATGAAGTACTTGAGAGCACCCTCCGAATAGATCAAGCTGCAATAGATAGCGGTCGCAAGACGTATGGAACAAATGGGAGGTTAATCATCCCCAACCAAAATACTACGACTTATCCTACTACCACAAATGTCAATCAAGGACCTAAAATCCTTAACAAAAATCACGGGTGTAACAACAGATGGAGTAACTGACCAAGCAAAAAAGGCAAATGTTGTAAATGCTCCACCGCTGGTTAACAATCAACGAAACAACAATTTTACCCCAACAATCAACTCGGTGGATTTTAATCGTCCACAACAACAACAACAACAAAGGTAGATCCAGACACAGGGTCCAAGTCAAAACTCAACTGGATATCAAAACCAAAGACAACAAATGCAAAACTTTAATCCTAATAGTCAACAGTTTAATCAGAGTTTTGGACCACAACACGTGCCAAACCAACAACCTAGGAATTACAATCCTAACTCGTATTGTGGTTTCCACAAAATTTGAGGCCATGACACTAGGACTTTCTGTGATTACAATAAGTTCATGCAACATCTTCCAGAAGAACAAAGACAACTTTTCATAGATATGTTCTTAGCAGATCCTGCATCACCTATGCCAAATACTTTCATGGGAGTAGTCTCCCCTCAAAATGCTCCCCTCAAGATCTTCAATGATCCGCTCCCAAATCACAATAACAACAAATTAAATCCAAATGGGACGAACAAGGGTGTAATGACAGGAAACAATGATCATGAAGCCTCGACTTCACTAAATCCACCTGTTGCACCGCAATTAGGAAATCAACCATGAACCAAGATAGTCGGTTTAGTGGAGTTAGACACTGAGCTACACGTGGAAGCCATAACAAGGACATGAGAGTATTCCTCTCAGCCAAATCCAAGTTACCCACTAGAGCCGGATAACATTCAACAACCATTAGTAAAACCCGTAGGTGCCTATGATTTAATTAATGACCTAACAAAGACCTTCTCTCACATCTCCTTTTTGGACTTGCTGAAGAACTCTCCTGCCCATAGGGCTGCTCTTTTAGAAGCATTAGGTTTAGGTCATTTAATTAACATCACTCCACCTCCCAAAACACAAGTAAACCATATAGACTTTGATATTCACCCTCCAGGGCAGCCGGATAGGGATACCGAGTTTATATTCGACATAAACAAAATGCCAACAGACGCTGAGATTACACGTAGAGGTGATCCAGCCTTACATTTACAAGTGTGGGTTTATAACAATTACGTTAAACGTGCAATGGTTGACGATGGGGCAGCAGTTAACATAGTTCCCCTTCTCTTTCCTTCAAAAGCTAGGGTATGGAGAAACAAATTGTTCCATGACTCAGAATACACTAAGAGGCTATGATAGCCTTAAAGCCACTTCGATTGGGACTATAATACTACCAGTCACCTTAGGACCCAAAACAATCCTCACTGAGTTTTATATTATAGATCGGGAAACCAACTATAATATGATCCTCGGCCGACCATGGATACACCGTATGAAGGCAATCCCTTCTACGTTATTTCAAGAAATAAGATTCTTGCACTTAGGAAAGATATTCGTAGCAAAAGGTGATCTGAAACCATTCGATATACACCTAGCAGATCTGAAGAAAAGGCCAGGCATTCACTCTGAGTTTGAACTCCCAACAAACCAACTTAACAAGCCAACCGACTCAAAACCAGAAGAAAAGTTGATACCTACAACAGAACTAGAAGTTACGAACCTAGTCAAGAATATCCCAGCCCTCAAGGATGAGGCTAATGTTGTAGAAACAATATCATTAGGAACTACTGCAAAAATTGTCGAATTGCTAGAACAGGATCTACCAATTTTCTTGCCATTTGATTCTATAGGTATGGGATGTACCCTAGGAGTTGGTTCTCTTCCAGCAGAGGAACTCTGCATGGTAGAAGTAACCGAAGTAGAAGAAATAGACGTAGCAAATGTCCCAACATCCATCTTCCCAAGTAAATATTGGACTCTCCATTTCGATGGAGCTAGATGTCATTATGGGGCTGGGGCAGGTGTGATCTTTACTTCTCCCGAGGGAAAGATCCTACCATTCGCCTTTAAATTAAATTTCAAATGTACAAACAATGGCACTGAGTACGAAGCCCTCCTCCTTGGTCTCATCATAGCTAAAAGGATCGGTGTTAATGACATCAGAGTGTTAGGAGACTCTCAATTAGTAGCAAACCAAGTCTCTGAGGTGTATGAGACTAGAGCTGAACACTTACAGCTCTACAAAACAACAGTATTAGATTTGAGCAAAGGATTTAACTTCATATCCATTGAGGCAATCCCACAAGAACAAAACCTTCTCATAGATTCGATAGCAACCTCAGCTTCACGTTTTACTCCAAACAGTGAGTTGGAAGACACCCGTTTCATGGTATCCCTTCGTACTGAACCATTAGTAAAGAAAATGTCAAACCCTCTTTTAACAAACATAGCTGAGAATACATCTACTATCTTAGATCATGTTGACAGTGATAGAGCCACTCTTGATTACCTAAATTCCTATGCAGAGTTACATCTCACCCATCACGTGGTAGATTTTTCCTTAATCCCACATTCATCTTCTTACTTTGGAAATCCCATGATAGAGCTTCCCCCACAAAAGGAGCTCGACATATACGTGGTAGAGAATGGAGAAGATCTAGAACTACCTCCAGCCCCGCCTGAGTTTGAAGAAGGTAACACTTCTTTAATCGAAGAAACAATTGATATTAACATCAGAACGGAGGAAGAACCGAATATCTTAAAACTAGGATCTTCGCTAACTCCAGAAGAGATAGAAATACACACTCGAATCCTCAAAGAACATCAAAATGATTTTGCATTTAATTATAAAGAAATGACGGGAATTACACCACACATCGCGGTACATAACCTTGTCACCAAATCAGATGCAAATCCAATTAAACAAAAATCGAGACCAATGAAACCCAAGGTAGCTCTCATGGTGAAGGAAGAAGTAATGAAACTTCTCCAAGTAGGGTTCATCAAACCGGTCGATTACTCTCAGTGGGTATCTAATATCATTCCCGTTCTAAAAAAGAATGGGAAGATACGCATCTGCATAGACTTCTGAGACATTAACAAAGCATGCCCCAAGGATGACTTCCCATTACCATCCATTGACGTCATCGTTGACGCAACAGCTAGATTTGAGCTTTTGTCTCTCATGGATGGATTCTCAGGATACAATCAAATCAGAATATCTGAACAAGACCAAGCCAAAACCATGTTTATAACTCCTTGGGGAACTTATTGCTACGCTGTTATGCCATTCGGTCTCAAGAACACTGGCGCTACATACCAGCGGGAAATGACATACATATTTCATGATCTTATTCATAAAATCATGGAATCCTATGTAGATGACTTGTTGGCCAAGGCCAAGAAGCACTGTGATCACCCAGAAGTGCTCCGCATCATCCTTTCACGTTTGATCGAATACGGAGTCACACTAAATCCAAAAAAATGTGTATTTGGTGTGACAGGAGGGAAACTCCTAGGTTACATTATATCATCACGAGGGATCGATGTAGACCCAGCCAAAATCTGGGCTATTCTTGAGATGATCCCACCATCAGATGACTCTGGCATTAGATCGTTTCTTGGAAAGCTCGGTGCAATCCAAAGATTCATTCCAGACTTAAGTTTTGTTGTACATCCGATCAATAATTTGTTGAAAAAGGATTGCTGCATTATTTGGACAAAGGAATGCCATGAGGCCTTCGAAGCAGTTAAACACTTCTTACTGTCTCCTCCCACGTTAATGCCACCTAGACCAGATCATCCTTTGATCTTATATTCATGAGCTATAGATGTCTCGCTAGCCTGCATGTTGGCTCAAGAAGATGACAATAAACGAGAACGTGTGATCTATTTTATTAGCTGAACGTTGCTCAATTATGAAACACATTATACGCAGGCAGAATGAGAATGCCTTGCCATAGTCTTTGCAACCAAACACCTAAGACATTACATGCTAAACCAAGAAACAAGGGTCATTGTAAAAACAGACCATTTACGAACTTTCCTCACGCAAGGGTCCTTGTCTAAAAAGGCTGGATGCTTTATAACCTTAATGGGTGAATTCGAATTAACTTTTGTAAACCAGAAGTCTGTTAAGGGACAAATCATTACAAGATTGGTTAGCCGACAACCCGTTAGACGGAGGCGATCTAGTAGATCTAGATTTTCCCGATGAATGCATATATTACATCGAAACCAGACCTCCTATCTCTGAATGTCCTTGGTATACTGATATTATTAATTATATCATGGACCATACGTATCCAGAAGGTGCTACACCACAACAAAGAAGGTGGTTACACATTATCGTAGCTAAATACGTTATTATAGAACAAGTGCTCTATTGTAAGGCTTTCGATGGAATGCTTCTAAGGTGTGTTGACACAGAAGAATCCAAGAAGATTCTCTATGAATCCCATAGTGGAATATGTGGTGGCCATTTTGGAGGTCATGCCACTGCCCGTAAAATACATCGGATGGGCTATTTCTGGCCCACTCTAGAACACGACGCAGTAGAGTTTGTACGTAAGTGCCATAAATGCCAAGAATTTTCCCACGAGATTCACATGCTGACACAAGCTCTACAACCAATCGCATGACTCCATGGCCCTTTTCTACATGGGGCCTAGATTTGATAGGGAAATTATCTCCCTCGTCAACAGATGGCCATAACTTCATAATCACGGCCACCGAGTATTTTACCAAATGGGTAGAGGCTATGCCTCTTACCACTGTACCAGGTGCCGTGATCACCAAGTTCATTTTGAACCAGATCATTTATAGGTACAGTGTCCCACAAATCATTATCTCAAATAATGGCACTTCCTTTAAGAATGACGAGGTCTGTGAGCTATGTAGTAAATTTAAAATAAACCATCATACAGCCTCCCTGTATTACCCTCAAGCTAATGGGCAGGCTGAAGCAACAAATAAGACGTTGAAAGCTATTCTCCTCAAAACGGTAAAAGAAAACAAATGAGATTGGCATTTAAAGTTATATCCAGCCTTATGGGCCCACCGAACCTCAATAAGAACACCAATAGGAGCAACTCCTTTCTCATTGGTATTCGGAGCAGAAGCAGTTCTCCCACTTGAGGTTGAAATACCCAGTCTCCGCATCTCACTACAAGGGATTCTGGATGAAGAAGCTTATAGAGAAGCACATCTCTCCCAACTAGAAAGCCTAGATGAGGCTAGATTAGATGATTGAACAGTGGCATAGAGTTTATGCTGACCGGATGTGCTAGCAGTATAACAAAAAGGTCTATGAATGAGAAATATATGAAGGAGATCTAGTTCTAAGACTAGACAACCGGATCGATAAGAAGACCGGTGAAGGAAGGAAATTCCAGCCCAAATGGTTGGGCCCATACCGAGTCATGAAAGACTATGGAAATGGTGTGTATCTCTTATGTACACTAGAAGGTGAGGAATTCAACGAAACAGTCAATTCCTTGCATCTTAAACAATTCTATGCATAAGCGACCAACACTATTTGTATAATTATATCTACATTGCATCTTCATGTAGTTAGGTTCATTTTGTCCATTCATTTCATAAAGTTTTGTGATCAAGGAACTTATTCACAAGTAATTCATTACAAACTTCTGTTGGTATTGGCATAAGCATTCGAATCATACTTCTTCATTTGTCATAACATCATCAACCATTTCAGAATCATTTCATCAAATAAAGCTAGATATGACAAAGTCTTAACAGTAGCCATGCCAAGGCCTGCATGCTTTGTTCTCACTTTTGGTTTCTTCCTAGGGTAGGTGTCTTGCCTATGGTCTATTCTAGAAGCTTCATGGTGTCACATCTATCCCATATATAGATCTCTTTAGAAATAAGAACATACTGACATTTTGCTCAAATAAATAAGTCAAATGTAGATCAAACAGAAAAATTTATTTTTACACATTTCCTTTCCCTACCAACCTTCGGTGATGAGCTTGCATCTCTTACTAGTGACGTAGGGTTGGGAAAGGATGGGAATGCCCTTACTCGCCTATGCCTTGTCCATGGTGATAAGCCCATGCTTCTTACTAGTAGCATGGGGCAAGGTGTAGGGGGTCCTCTTGATAGTAAACGTTAAAGGTCATAAGCAAAGTAGTTCAAATAAACCTTTGAAATCTTGAGTCAAAAACAAATGAATCAGATGTCCAAAATTCCAAGAGAGTTTAAAACCCTGAAAACCAGATTTTGTCAACCATGTGGCCATCTACGGATCTAAGTCTAGATAAACTGCAAAGCAAGTTGCATTCTAAACTATGGAGTCACTTGAGTAGAATAGGTTTGTAGCATCCTAATTTGGTTCCATCAAATATTTGTCTATCTCTCATCACTACCATTCAAAAAAATTCATAGCTTGTGCCCTTTCTAGCTCTTGGTGGTGAGCCCTCGCATCTTACTAGTTGCATGGAGTTAGGAGTGGGGCAAGTACATCTACTCATCATACCAGTTTATCATTACATTTTGTCAAAACAATATGAAGTACTAGAAAATTGCTTATAGAAAGCTAAAGTTCAAGATCACATTGTGTCTGCATTATCATATATCAGCATCACGAAATACAAAAAGAAAGAAAGAAAGAATTTGTATCATTTGTTCTCCATTGCATACATTCTGAAAAGCATATAAAAACAACATTATAATTTACATGTGGAAATGAATCACAAAATCCTAGACACCAAGAGTCTGATCCAAAAAAGAAGCATATATATATATATATAAGTATATATATATATAATCAAGTTTTATGTACAATGCCATCATGCGCTAGGCATGGTCAAAATGCTCAATGAGCCTGGGAAATACAAAATAAATCGTATAAACAATCTAAGAGTCACTACAAAAAGAGCCAAGTGGCCTCTCAACCCCTATGAGATCCCTCTGAAGGTGCACGACCACGTCTAGGACTCCGGCTACGCCGGCGCTCTGAATGCACTGAGGGCTCATGGTCCCGAGGAGTAGCTGTAGCCTCGCTATGAGAGCGAATCCTCATCAGGTGCTCCACTGTCCTATATCTGGCCAACTCGGTACAGAGGGTAGTCACCATCTTGGCCACATGCCAAACAGGGAAAAAAACATCAGTATGCTTACCGGCTGCCGAAGGCTCCCCTGCATCCACGGATAGCTCAAGCGAGTCTTCTCCATAGGGAGCATCAGGGTATCAGTACATACCCAGTGAATCAAATCTCACCACTCATCAGCAGTCTCTGTAAGAAAAGGAGAAAACAAATTAGAAATAATCAAAAGATAGAAACAAAAATGAACAAAAGGAGAAATAACAACTAAGGCAATCCTAGACTAAAACATAAATATTAAAAGAAGAGTGACAACTCACTTGGATCACCGGGACCTCCAAGAGGGATCCCTAGGATCAGCACCTGCCATAGATGTCACCACTGACTGAAGTCCTCCTCCTATGTCTAGGGAAACATAGCGTCCTGCTACGGACTCATCCTCTCTACCTAGATCCTGAGAGGGCAACTCCTCTGAGACTAGGGTCACCCTCTCTACACTCTACTCTGCCCTCTCGGCCTATAAGATCTCCTGAATGTCATGCCACTTGGGATCACTGTCCTCCTCTCCACCTGACTCGACTAACCTCCATATCCTCAGTCTCCTCCTCGTCTCTCCCCCTGTGAACTCCTCAGACTCAGAGTCTATATCAATGGGGTCATCACTGCTGTGGGCAGGGTCTGGATGGTGATCTGAAGTAAAGGTGCCTGAGGAGCACCGGCTCTCCCTCAAGCATGTACCACCTGCCTAGCTACAATAGGGATGCCAGGAGTAACAACGGTCCAACCCCGGCCTCTAGGACCTCCCCTAGCCTCCCGAACTGATTTGAACACTGGAACCACTGGGGGAAGCATAACACTCGTAAGCAAGGCCAAACTGCTGAGGCACTCGGTTAAAAGGGTGTGTCTCTACCTTCCTCTATCCTGTCCACAAGCTGCCCTATAGTAGAGCAAGAAATAAAAGTGAGGGTCTCCTCACCCCATAACCCTACCATGGCCTGATAAGGTGTGGCCTCCATGTCATCAATAGTCAGGGAAGTAACTGGCTGGTGAGGTACTCTAAGCACCGACATCTCAGTCCATCTGGCTGCCCTCACGGATCTCGAGATCTGCCACCTCTACGCCTCTCCCATAAGGGATGATACGCTCGTAGACCCAGCTCATAACTAGGTGTTAGATGGCTCAAAGAATGTCCCTATAAGTGGACCACCTAGTACAAATCATGATAAGTGGTCCCAAGTATGTCGGCTCCCTAGGCATAAATTCAGCCATGTGCCTCAATTTGTGTAATAATAGGGGACCAAGAGTAGAGTAAGGTGTCCCCTCCCTTGTCCTTGATCAATCTCAAGGCAAGGATCCCCATAATATCCTGACAAATCAAAGGGATAGGAAAGCTAGGAATGGAAAAGACCCTCACCCCCTTCTTCGAACGGGTGGAGATAACTGCGTCTCCCATGTATGTAGTCCACTGTGCTATCTGATCTCGTGATCCTGCTGTCTCAAGCGTGATCCTGCTGTCTCCCAATGATCGAGACTCCCAAGATATGGTAGACATCCTCCAGGGTGATAGTCCACTCACCCTTGACTCCTGGAAATCAGAAAGTGTTTCAATCAGCATCCCAATACGAAAACATAGGTCACAAAGTATGTGACTAGAAGGTGCGACATGAGGAACCCATGATATACGTAATATGCCGGCCCTCTAAAGAGTATCCTGCTCATCTTGATAAAGTGCATCCAACACTGCTGGATAAGCCAGTCACACTCTCTCTCTTGGCGCCATCTGATATATTCCTCCTTCTGCATACACCTAAAAGTAAGCAAAACAGAGTAAGTTAGTATTCAAGTTACATTGGAAAAATCATTAAAACATATAAGGATACTAAAAATGCAAAAATAGCCTAAAAACACTGTTATTTTGGCATGTTCTATAAAGGACTGCTGCACCTTGAGTAGGTGCAATGGTTCTGTAACCATTGCCTTAAAGGGCAGCAGGTCGCTATAACCATTTGCCCTGCTAAGGGCGGCGGTCGTGTCCCACATTTCCAAACGGGTCACGTGCCCTAAAAATGCCTAAAAACATGAAAAAAATGACTATTTTGACTAAAACAAAGCTTGACCCATTAGGCACCCCCCCTAAGTGACCCTATTAACGCCGACATTTTCAAAAATAATCCCCCCATGACAAATATTTCATCATTTCAACATTTTGGGGATAAAAACGTTAAATCAAGAAGAACTAACCTGTGATCTTGCGGGTTGATTTTCCACTCACAGAGGCATGATCACTATCTCGTCACCAACGTTTTGACTATACACTCGTCAAAAACTGTCACTGTGGGTCCCAGAGCTCAAAATTAATCAAATTGACACTCGCAAATGAATAGGAAAATAGGCCCATTTTTACATTTATAGCATCTTGACTCATTTTGAATGCCCATTTTGCAGGTTTGGAGTGCCGATGGAAGTAAGTACTTATCCCCACGCAAATGGTAAGTCCTCATTTCATATTATTTTAGCATTTATTTTTCAATTTATTTTATCTATCTGAACTTGAGTCCTCTTTTCATCTTGCAGGTAGCAGGAATTTTGGATGGCATCATTTTGACACGCAGATGTGTCAGGTATGATTTCTAACTTCCCATTTCGGGACCGCCATACTCAGACCCACCATTTTACACCTCTTCATGGCTAAAACACTTCTCTAAGGGGGAAATGTGTATGTACCAAAAATTGTAGGGTACTGCACCATCAGAATAATGTTACACGTTCCCCAATGATGATACAGGTCTCCTTGCAAGGTGTTCGGGATCCAGAAAATCTCTCCAAGTATGCACTAACATCCTGCATGCCCCGCTTAGCCTCTGTGTGCTTTATTTTTTTCTTTTCCCCTCTTTTCCTTTGCATTTTGGTCTTCAGTAACGAAACTGCCATCTTGCCTGGGTGGCGGTCTTGTGACCACAGCCCAGGCAGGGCAGCGGTTCTGTAACTGCCACCCTGCTCAGGGAGGAGATCCTTCACGCATTTTCCAAAATGTTCTTTTTATCGTGACTTGCATAAATTTTCAACTTTTACCAACCTTTTCATCCTTTTTTGCTTGTATTTATGATTCTGGTTCCTTGTAATAGTGTTTCTCCATTGTTTATTGTAAAAGAGTTCAAATTGGATTTCACCTTTGGGTAAATGGGAATTCTATAAATAAGTGGTTGGTTTTCAAGCAAATGGCCTCTCAAAACTGCACCCCTCATTCTCTCATTTCAAATTTTAGTCTTTCAATTCTTTCTTAGGAATTGTATTAATTTTATTCGTTGCATGCATAGTTAGTGTTGTTTTGCTGTTTAGAAGCCACATGATCTTCTTGTGCTAGTGTTGTTACTGTTTCATGTAATCAATTGAAGTAGGATAGTTTCATTTTCAATTTGAAGCCATTAAAGTTGCAGGTTTTGTTCATCAAGAAGGATAGTTTCAGGTTCTGGATGTTTTGTGTTGTATGACTCGCAGTAAATCCCACTAGGAATTACGTAAGCCAAGCTCTGTTCTCTTGCATTATCCCTCTCCTACTCGCATTATATTCGGTCTACATCCAAGGCTGCCATTGTTGCAATACCTAGTCCTGTTGATGCTAGCATTACATGCTTTTCTGGATTCATGTGAGCATGAAGGAATGAGGAGACCACACTGAGGGGACAAAGCCACACACAATCGGATTCGCCACTGTTCTACAAAATCTAGGTTCAAGCTATCAAAGTTTTAGATAAAACATATCAAATAGACTAATAAATCATTTCATTTCAGTTAATCTCACTTTCGATATTGCTAGGGAAGCTATGGGAATTGATAGTTTCTGAGAAACTATGATTCATTCCTCACTTCTGAGATAAGATTGGGGGTCTTTTGAATAAATTAGATTAGTTATTTGATTATTTAGAATAGATTCACAAACTGCACAGGTAGGTAGCTATACTTGGATACTTTGTTTTTTTTGAATTATGTTATTAGCTTAGTTTTCATTTCCTAGATATTAAATAATTGCTCTTTCAATTCTTTTTAAAGTAGTTGTTATCTTAATTCTGTCAAATATTCTCTCAAAAATACAAAAATAGAGAATTTAGATATATGTTGTAGATATACTTTGCATAATTAGTTTACTTTGTTTTAGTTAGATCTATATTATTTCTCATGTATGACAATCACGGGACCTAGGAAGCCCAAAGAATACGTATTCGAACCAATCGTGCCTCAACCCAACTTTGTTGTGACAATAATTGACATAGACTAAAATATCAGAATTCAGGTCTTCCGAGTAACAACGAACCTACAAGAAATCAACACACAGCTAAGAGGACTAAACATAGAAGACGAAAAAGTGCATATGTTTTGGTCAAACTAGCCAAACTACAGATTACACTAGACAAATATCCACATGACTGTAGAAGGGCTTAAAAGAGAGAAAACGTTTGGTTGTGATACTTTGGTCCCACAGCCAGACGTAGGAGACATTCTCACTGACATAGACACTAGCTTAAGAATTCAAGTTGCCAGAACGCCTGTAAGATACTCTGAGAAGATTGCACAAACTTTTAATTCTTAAACATAAAGGCGGAAAAGGCATATAACTATTGGATATTAGGGATTAGGGATTGATTCTGCATATGACCATAGGAGGTACACAACAACCATGTATCTACGGTTGTGATCCATAGGTCCCACAACCCAACGGGGCCCATAGGACAAATTAGATGTTGATGCTGGTTTACACAAAACATTAGTATTTAGATCCTCTCCACTTCCACCAACCATTATCACACAATTATCCTCCCTAGACATAACAGCTAATCTAGCTAAGGATTTCTAGACTAGACTAGAGAATCGACCATAGAATCCACTATATATCCACCTTCCATTTTCATGACCATGTTGAAGAGACATATACGAAGCCCCCATAGGTTATCTTCCGCGTATCCCACAACCTATAGATTGGATCATGCCAGTGCTTGATATTGATTGGAGCCTTTGAGCAGTCATCCTCGCTGACCAATCTATCACACTAGTTTAGGTTATGAGGGCCTTCTTTGCCTTAGATTTGCAGATCCCATTAGTGCATGTTGAAGACATAAGATTTCCTAATTAGTTTATCTATACCCCACGTATATTCCATCCCCACCAGTAGTCTCGGCACAATTTTGAGAGTTTGGGTGTGAGGAAAAGTTTACTTTGTAGATTCCCATGCTCGCTTGTCACTTTTTCCATCATACAGTGGCTGAGTCCCTTGCCCCTCTTGATCTAGTACTCCTTGGTTTCCTCTGGTGTTTCCTCCTTCCGTCGGATCCACTAGATCCTAAGCCACAAAATCCAGACCACTTCCACCTCCAGATCCTCCTATGTTACGTACAAGGCCTGTGTTTTACCATGCCAAGCACTCCCGTTGTCCCACTAAATTGCATGTTGATAGTTCGTGAACTAATACCACTCCCAGTCGTAGTTTCTCCACCACTTCCTAACGTGCTTCCAAAACCAGCCATATATGTGCCTTGTCCAAACATTCCACCAAATATCGGAATAGTGTGTGAAGCCATAGAAGTCCCAAATGAGAAATTGTATGTTCTAGGCATCGATAGGTTGCTTCCACTGATATCAAATGGATCAACTATATTCTTTCCTCATTCAAAAAAACCAAGCACCAAGGTCTAATCGCTAGGTGGGGTCAGATGTGCACCAATGACTCTTCTCTCTCTATGTGATGGACTCTCATCAGAAGCCGTAAGGTTGTCTCTTCTTGCGCTTACCAAGATGGGGTACCACAGACTATTCAAGTTCCACATCCTCTGCGTGAACCTCAACTCCTTTCCACCATATCTGGCTCCATAACCCCACTTATAACACCATACTATCTATTTATTTCCTTTTCACAGCGCTCTCGTTATACTTGAGCCGCCTCTCCTCCCTTTCCTGTTTAGTCATCAGATCAGCCATAATTCCCCAACATGGCTTCCTCACCTAGCACTCAGGGGTGGTTTAGCCAGCCATAGGGAAGGCCTCTAATGTAATGTCCTCATTTTAGTACATTAGAACAAGAATTTTTTTTTTGATAGGTGCATCCTAGTTCTATAATACATAATTTAGAACTCTCAGATCATAAGAATCATTCTTATAACAGATAACCATATGCAGCTGTGATGACTCGGAATACCTCCGATCTATTCATTCCATGACTTGGTAATCTACCGATCTATTCATGAATATCAAAGAGTTGGAATTTTTTATTTTAACACATCACTCTTGCGGTTCTCTTCCCTAATCTGGGATTTAGAATGCTCTATCCAAGGAACCTATCTGAATAATTTTTACCATTATTCATCGGCATCTCGTCCCTCAGACTAGGTGACATAGGACAACGCAATCAGCAGCTTGCGATACTTTAGCCAAAGATTTGAAACATACTGCTTATGTCTCGTATTCCTTGATAGCATACTCGTCAATCTGGAATACATCCTTCACCCCATTCCTATGTTATGTAGAATGTCTTACACTGACTTCTGTTAGCTTCCCCTGCCCCAAAGTTATTCACTCAGGAATGGATTAATAATATGACAAACATTATAAGGATGCTCTCGAGGACTAGGGATACGCTGACATACTAGGTCAACCCTAGTTAACCCTGTGTGTCAAGATACCCCGAGTCTCCAGGGGCAGTCTTATAACATGACCACGTTCCTAACCAGCCCCAGAGTAAAACTTGTTCGAGTTTAAGGTGTAAATCTTAACGATCAATGCAAAGGGTGTCGTCATAAGTCAACCTGCATTGGTTGTATCTTCGAGAAGATCCTATTCTTCTTGAAGGTACGACCCTGCAGTTGACTTTGTGCCATCAACCTTCAAATCCGCCTCGAAAATATCTACTTAACTTTAAGGTGTTACTTATGTTGAGTTAAAGTTATACTTTAAGACCGCTCCTTTTAGGGTAGTCTTTTCCTAACCCCCTGGGTTCCTCACCTTAGAATTGCCTTTCTTATTATGACCCATTTCACAAAAGAGAATTTAATAGGATTTGAGGTCTCATCAAGGAGTTCATTGATACACAGTAATCTAAATCAACGAAATTGGGCAATAGCCCTAAGTCTTCTCATAAGGTTGCTAACCATTACCCTTTTAGGTTTATATCAGTTCTCAAAACTGAAATGTATCTTACTTATTAGTATTAAGATATAGTGTTTCAAAATCGAATTTAAAATTGTCTTGACTTAGATCAAGATTAGGAAGTAATAATTTATTCTTCCCATTCAGCTTCTTGTTGAGGTTTATTTTAACCTTAGCTTCTCAAAAAGATAGTGATTCTAAATTCCAAATTTAGCTTTAGGTAGAACATAATAGAACTACTAACATTTACAAGTATTCAGTCACCTAATCTTTTCAAAGTTTACTTAGAGAATCCCAAATGTCTCCAAGGTATACAATAATAAAAATGCTCTTAAAATCATTCGAACCGAAGAAGTTCAATCCATCAAGATACGAATGCAAACACATAAGTAACAATTCCCTCATTTCATTCATTTCTAAGCTAATCAAATAGAGTTTATGCTTTGAGCATATTTGATACAATATTCAATAGCAAAAAGAACATCTTTCTTCAAGTAGTACATTTAGAGAATCAAGTTGGAATTCATCATAAAACCAAATTAAACAATCTGAACATCATATCAGATCTGCATGCCTTTACCACTTATGGCAACCATATTGTAAAAATTGTCAACACGGGTCAGTTCGGTGAACTGAGCATGATAAGCACTAATTCTTAAAAAAATTGTAATCCACCAATTTTCTCTCATTAAACAACTTGTTTAAATGAAATCATTTCTTCAAATTCCAAACATAAATCAGACTATGCTCTTTCTGTAATTCAAACATGACTTTTAATGCATAACTCATATTATAGTTACTAATTAGTCCTAAATACTTTTCAGATGTTTCATCATATATATTAGTGACTAAGAAGAATAAATGTATCCAAAACAACCATCCATCAGAATCACTAAGACAACAATAATCCACAAACTATTCCATTCAACAACACAAATGAATTTCCTAACAGTTCGTGTATCCAACAGATATGTTTATACCCTTCCACAAAGGAAGTTTATAACATCCCGCGAGCTCAACTGATAGGATTCTTTATAATCATAACATATTTCAATGGTATTGACAAGTATAACCTACTTATACAGCAACACTCATTTCATACCAGTCTCTCCATACAATATACCACAATTAATTCTTGTTATGCCCTTACCATAGAGATCACAAAAGGATGCAAGAACAAAGCACACAAAGTTTCCAGACTAGGATAGAGTATTTTCTTATTCCTCCTATTATGCATCAACATATACTTTACAGCCTAGGAAAAGAAACAGAGACAGTCAGATTCCAATATCCATCATGTTCTAGACATGTACCGACTCCTCTAGAATAACGCAATTACATTTACACATGCGACTAAACAGTCGAGATTATAAGAAGAACTACAGTTTCATCTAAATCCAATTATAAAAATCACCTGTAGCTATTAAGCAACACAAGAGCTCTCGCGACAAGCAATAATAAATAATCCAACCATAACAGACTCAACAAATGTTTTTCATATCATTCATCAACATGAATATACCCAACGCCATCGTCTAACATGGCACAACTAGGAGATCTTTATCACAGTCAATCACGAGACTAGATAACACTAAAAGAAATTACATTCCATATGCAAATACAGTGATATTCACACTAAGTCTAAACACAAACATGCACAGCTTCATTCCACTAAATCAAATCCCTACGATTATACAGCAAGGAATTATATTAGAAGCCGATTTCAAGAAGAATAATCACAATAAGGACTTCACATAAGCTGATTCCAAATCAAATAATTTCCTCAAAGTTTCCTCCGAATTCGAGCTATTACGAAATGCAACAGGGTCCCAAACAGAGTCAAGTTTGTAAAGAAAAACCCATCCCTTAATTCCTCAGAATCGAACTGAACATAACACAACAATATTAAGAAAGAGTTTATATGATATGCATGCACAACGAGGACTTAAATCGGGAATCGAGCCAACACGCAGCATATCAAAGACTCCAACAGTGTGGAGTCAATACCATATAGTATTCTCAACTAAACTTCTACAGAAGTTAAAAAACATAAATTACGTTTCAAGGAATCCAACGGAGTCAATACCATATAGTATTCACAACTAAGAGATAGTATTCATAGCTAAGCTTAAACAGAAGTTGAAATACAAGATACATTTCAAGGACTCCCACTGAGTCAATACCAACAATATTCATAACTAAGCTTAAACAGAAGTTGAAAACATACGAAACATTACAAGGACTCCCACTGAGTCATTTTCGTAGATAATCCTTGCAAACTTTCAACGGTGTTTATCCCAAAATAGTGAACACAGTGAGGACTTCTACTAAAGTCACATTCAAGTAGTATAATCACAGCAAGCATTCCAAACAGAAGAAACTTCAAGTATTCACAGCAAGAATCAACAGGATTCAACAACAATAAGAGCACAGTCGTGTCTTCAATTGAAATGAATCCAAAAGGAAGAATAAATATAGAAACATTCCAACAAAGTCTTTGAATAACCCATAGATTCCTAATTCCACAGGAAAAGAAGAACCAAAACATTGCTTCAAACCAACTGTACTAAAATCACCTGAACAGAGTTGTTTTAATGAAAGCATTTGGAGTAAAGCAAGATTTTTAAAAGTTAGGGCCTATCATGCCTGGTAATGTCACTTAAAAATCCGAAGAATACCTCTGAATGTGCTCGCACCTTCTCCTCTTCTTCCACGATAGATTCAACAACAATAATTTGTTACCATCATGCCTTATAAACTTTTCCCCCGACAGAGAAAAGAGCTAGATATTCGCATAGTTGCCATGCAACACAAAGTAGACTGGTTCGAAGAACCAGTGATCAAACAGAGAGAAAAACGGAGCGTATGGAAAAACCAAACAACTAACTAGTTTTTCCATTTGCATGCCTTCCCGAGAAATCCGCGCTCGAGAGCCGAAGTTCATTAATGACATTAACTCCAAGATTCCCACCTATTTTCCATTGCCACCGACCGCCAAAGTTGGCGATTGACAAATGAAAAAAAACAACCATTCCCAAATTTGGTGACTCTACCACGTCAGGACTCAATAGACGTTTGCAATCTCCGCCAAATACCTTGTCCTTCATGCTTATCCACCTCATTTAATGCCATAGAAACCACCGCCCACGGCTCGCACCCCTTCATAGGTCCCCCTTCATCCATTATCATAAGTTAGGTTAGAAACATAGGTTAGATCTTACGGTAAGACATTAGTCTTACTTCCATAGTGCTTAGGTAGCTAACCTTAGGAGCATTAAACCTATAGTTTAGGGCTAGGTTAGATTATCAATAATTCAACCCATAGGTTATAGTTTAGGTTAAGGTTATTAACCTTAATGAATCCATTCTAGGTCCCACAAGTAGGTTCGATCAATATTATAACCAATAGGTATAACATTCCCGAAATGGATTCTATCCGGCATTGATAATAAGCTTGTAGTATACACCAGAATTTATTACCTGGCTTAAGGTCTAGGCCTTCTTGATATTACGATATCGGGAACCAATTCATTTAAACACGATCAACCTGAGTTAGACTCCGGAATTGCTTATTCAACACATTCAGACCTTGCAACTTTCATAAGGTCTATAATTTTTTGTTCATCCAGAATAAACTTAAAACATCTCTTGGATCAATGCAACTGATCCAAGGCTGAGTCACAAATATGGATAAATCCACAATTCCTCTCGAAATCAAATTGAACTCGGGTGCTAAAAATGAAAGAAATAAAAGAGTCCAAGCATATCTTGACTCAGTCAAAGATCTTTAAGAGCAAAGAAGATACAATCCATATCAAGCATGACTTCACAATCAAAGGAACATATCCTTCTACAGAAGAAATCATATATCAACACTTGAATGCTCAGGAGGAAGTAACAATAGTTAAGGGTGTTACATGCTTCCCTCCTAAAATATTCATCGTCCCAATGATTACATATGTGATTTACCTTCAAGTCAACCAATTTATTAGTTCACAATACAATAAGACTATTTCCAGCTTGAATAGTTCTAGAAATCAATGTCACGATACATTTTATTCGGCCTGAATAATGTTTGCCTTAATCTGGATTTCATATAGACATGAAAAAGATAAGTTCATAAAAATGTTTTGTCAACAGATTTCATTCTGTTGAAAAAGAAAAGGAAAAGCAATTTTCATCTCTTCCAGATTTTCCCAAGTTGCACATTCTTCGTTAAACTGGTCCCAATGGACCTTACATTGCTGTATTTCACGATTTCTCAAATGCAATTGGTGAGTTTCCAGCACTTGTGTGGGTTTAAGCACGATTATTCGTGGGTCTTGGACCTGTAAGGAATTCCAATTTAAGACATGTGACAAATCTGAAACATATTTCTTAAGCAAAGAAATATGGAAAACATCATGCATGCGAGACAAGGTAGGTGGTAATGCTAATCGATAAGCTATAGGATTGATTATTTTGACAATTTCGAAAGGTCCCACATAACGAGGTGACAACTTGGTAGACTTGCCAAAAGTTATAGAACTCTTTCTGGGTTTAACTCGAAGAAAAAACCTTCTCATCAAGCTCAAACCTTCAATCAACCCACTTAAGGTCAGCATAGCTCTTTTTCCTATCTGCTACTTCCTTTAATCGTTCACGAATCAACTTAACTTCTTGTTCCATTTCAATGAGCATCTCTGGTCTAATTACCACTCTATCCTCAATACTATCCCAACTAACAGGGGTTCTACACTTTCTTCCATAAAGTGCTTCAAAAGGTGTCATTTTAAGAGATGAGTGATAAGTGTTGTTGTATGCAAATTCAACTAGTGGAAGATACTCTTCCCATTTATACTGTTGATCCATGCAATACATTCGCAACATATCTTCCAACACTTGATTTACTCTCTCAGTTTGTCCATCCATTTCCAGATGATATGCAAAACTGAAGTTTAGTTTTGTTCCAAGAGCTGTATTAAGCGTTTGCCAAAATCTTGACGTCATTCTAGGATCCTTGTCAGATATAATCAATTCTGGTACACCATGTAACCTGAAAATTTCATGCACGAATATTTTGGCCAACACTGGTGAATCATCCTTTAGATTTCCAGCAATGAAATGAGCTACCTTAGTTAGTTTATCTACAACTACCAGGATAACATCATGTTTATTCCTGGACATAGGTAACCCTTGTACAAATTCCATGCTTATTACTTGCCATTTGTATTGTGGTATGCTATGGGGATATAATAGTCCAGCAGGGTGCATGTGTTCTACCTTAACCTGCTGACATTCCAGACAGTGAGTCACAAAATCAATAACATCCTTTTTCATACCTTTCCAAAAGTATTGCTATTTTAGATCAACGAGCATTTTGTGATACCTGGGTGTCCAGAGAAGGGCGAATTATGAAATTCAACTAACAACTTCCTTCTCAAATCATTCAACATAGGTACGTATACCCTGTTTTCATAACGTAAGATTCATTCATTATCAAAATGAAAACCTTTATACCTTTCATCATTAGGTTCTGTAGCAAGCGCTGCTTTTACTTGCTGAAAGTATATATCAAATTCTGAAGCACTTTTTACCTCATCCTTAAACTGAGTTCTTAATGTTATAAGAGCAGAAATGTGCTTCCTATGACTTAGAGCATCTACTACCCTATTCTCTTTCCCTTTGATGTAGCTAATATCAAAATCATATTGAGATAAAAACTCTAACAACCTTCTCTATCTAGCATTTAGATTAGGCTGAGTGAAAATATATTTCAGTCCTAAGTGATCAGTTTTCAACTCAGAAGGTTTCCCAAGTAAATAGTGTCTCCAGACTTGAAGCGCATGAACAATGGCAGCAAGCTCCAAATCATGAGGAGCATAATTCAGCTCATGTAACTTAAGTTTTCTACTTTCATATGCTATGAATTGATCATTTTGTGACAAAACACCTCCAAGGCCTTCCCCAGAAGCATCCGTTACAACAGTAAAGCTCCCATTAGGGTCTGGTACAGCTAATATAGGTGTGGAAAGTCAACTGGCTTTTCAGAATTTTGAAAGCAGTTTCGCACTTATCATTCAAAATAAATTTCTTATCCTTCTTCTACAATGAAGTTATCGGTGCAGCCACTTTAGAAAAATCCTTAACAAATTTTCTATAATAACTAGCAAGACCCATGAAGCTTCTTACTTCGTGCACATTCTTTGGTGCAGGCCACTCAGTTATTGCCACTATTTTTGAAGGATCCACAGCAATTCCTTCTTTACTAATGACATGGCCCAAATAGTGAACTTCTGTATCAAAGAAAGAACATCTGGATAACTTACCATATAACTTTCTTTTTCTCAAAATTTCCAAAACTATCTTCAAATACTCATTGTGTTCCTTGACATTTTTAGAATATATGAGAATATCGTCCAAGAATACAAGTACAAACTTGTCCAAATATTCTTAAAAGATATTATTCATTAAGTTCCTAAAAGCTGCGGGTGCATTAGTTAATCCAAAGGGTAGAACCATGAATTCATAATGTCCGTACCTAGTTCAGAAAGTTGTTTTATGAATATCTTCTTCTCTAATCCTTAATTGATGATAAACCAGATCGAAGATATATCTTGGAATAAACCGCTGCCCCACGCATCTAGTCAAATAGATCGTCGATCCTTAGAAGTGGGTATCTATTCTTGATTGTTGCTTTGTTCAACATCCGATAATCGATACACAGCCTAAGTGTTCCATCCTTCTTCTTTACAAATATTACTGGCGCTCCCCAAGGTGAAACACTTGGTCTAATCAAACCCTTAGACAAAATTTCTTCCAATTTTTCCTTAAGCTCGACTAACTCTTTAGTAGTCATACCGATAAGGTGCTTTGGAAATAGGTTCCGTTACTGGTTTGATTTCGATGGTGAAGTCAAATTCCCTCTTGGGTGGTAAACCTGGTAATTCATCCGGAAAAACATCCTTGAAACTTTGCAACAGTGGAAATCGTTTCTTGGAATCACCATCTTCTTATGAAAATTTAGATATATTTATTGCATTAAGGGTACATCTTTTGTTTTTATAAGCCTTTTTAAGCTGCATAGCTGAAAATTTTCTAACTGAAATTTCCCATTTCACACCTTGAATCTCTGCTAGCCTTCAGCCGATCATCTAAACATTTTATATTCTTTTCATAGCAGTCTACTTTTGCTTTATGGTCAGCTAACCAATTGACACTGATGACAATTTCGTAAGATCCCAAGGGTGTAACATAGAGGTCAACTTCCATGGAAAAGTTAGGTAAGTCAAGGACTGCCCCAAAAAGACACATACTCACTGTATGAACAGAATTATTACCATACTGTACAGTCCAAGATTTATCCATTTTTCCAGCCTTTCTTTTAAGTTTAGAAGCAAGTTTACTAGAAATAAAACATTCAGTAGCTCTTGTATCAAAAAGAATAGTGACAGGTATGCCAAATAACTTACCCGGAACTTCTATAGGTGTCACTTGCTTTTTTAGCTTGCTTGTCTGCTACTGCAGCATGTATCTTATGCTGCTGATTACGATCATCCTTCTTCAAAGGGCACTGATTTGCGTAGTGGTCTTTGCCACAATTGTAGTAGCCTCCTACAGGTCCCTTTTTAGGCTCAAAATTACCTCCAGCCTTGTAATTATCACGTTTTCCTCCATAGGGCTTCTGCCCATTGTTATAATTTTTGGCAAAATTATCCCTTACATTTCCAGCAGGCTTATTTGTTACTGTTTTCTTACTATTATCCCCTGGAAACTTACTTCTGTTTCCAAACTTTTTCCATGGTACCTTTTTGGGTGCAAGTGAAGTTGAAGAAGGGTTTGCAATCTTCTTCCGCACTTCCTCTTTATGAGCAGAAATAGCCTTTAATTTCTGTTCCTGTCTTATGGCCTTTTCAACAACCCCTTCCATAGTGGTAGGGTTGTCAACGTCAACCTCTCCTCCTATCACGGGATTTAGTCCCATGATGAATTTCCGTATTCTGAACTTCTCGTCAGTTTGATACTGCAGTACGTACTTGAGGAGTTTCGTAAACCGCTCCCAATATTCAGTTACCGTTAGCTTCCCTTGAGCTAAGTTCTGGAATTCTATCATTTTCTGATCATAGAAAAGTTGTTGCAGCCAACGTTGCCTAAAATAGCCCTTAAATGTATCCCAAGTAATATTGGTCTCATCAATATTTAGCTCAACTTTACGGCTATCCCACCATGAAGATGCTTCGTGGGAAAGCTGATAGGCTCCCCAAATAGCTTTGGTTTCCTCCGAGAAGTTTCTTATTGCAAAGTACTTCTCCATTTTGCTGACCCAGTTCTCAGCTCCATCTCCTAATGTGGTGCCATCATATTTAGGTGGACTTATCCTTTTTATATCATTAGTGAGTTCTGCTGCCAACCTGGCATTTTTATTTTCTGGTTGGACAGGTGCATTTCCAGCAACTTCTAGACAGGAATACGTGGAAATGGTGTATTCCAGAGTGTATCTAGTTAGTATTCCCTTCCACCAATGGTCTATAGCATGGGTCCACTTTAGATCAGAATCTTGTAGGTTTTTATATGTTTCTTGGGTCAAAGGGTATGATCTATAATGCCATCCTAATCTAGATGTATAATCCAGTAGCCATTTGAACAACTCTACTAGGAAACAATAGAAGAAGGTTTTCATATAACTCATGGTACAGAGTGTCTTCCACCCATCTTCGCGTATCAAACCTAGATCCAGTACTAAATCTCTGAGTGAATTCATCCTCCGTGCTTTTTAAACCAATCCTCAACACCTTCAAGGGTTAAGCATTTCGTCATCACTTTTTACAGAGATCATGATATATTCCATGTTCGACTACAACTTCGAAAAGAGGGTCCTGGCAACGGAACCAATATTTAGTCACTTTTGCACCCACTTAAGAACAAGTGAACCTCATGCGTACTAGCCTATCACCTAGTGGGTGCTAAGCACTCACCCAAGGTGCACGAGAGGGCACCGAGTCTCTCTTTTATGTGAGTCTAGGGAAGGCATAGCTCATGACTTTGAATTAGTGAATTAACAGACATGAAGAGCTATAGAGCTCAGCATGACTTCTATACCCCTTCATTTATAGTAGAACCAAAACGTAGAACAAAAATAATAGAGCTAAGGGTTGTAGATCTACTACTATACTTAACCATTTAAGTAAGATTCATGATTATATACGAGTAGAAGTACAATAGAAGTATGCAGGTAATACAAGGAAAGATTCTTAGCACATTTAACATGGTAACCTTATCACATTCATTCATAGTGTTACTTATAAAAGATTACAGAAGGCAGACCATAGTCATGTGCCATAGGTGGATCCATACATGCATTCTCGCAAAACAAAAATTTCACTCCCCATTTCCCCATTACATCCTTACTTGAATTATGTACCCATTTTCATCCCATAGTTCCCACAATAATTTTGTAGAGCTCCACTACCTTATTGCTGTCTCTCTTTCTTTTCCAAGGGCACGCATATAAATAGGCCTCTGAGCTCTAAAAAAATCCTCTGTAGCCTTAGATCTAGCCCCAAGTGTCAAGGTGTGGGTCACCCCAAGTGCATGCCTCTCTGTGTCATGATTAAATTTTTGGATCTTTCTATCGTAAGGTATATTCCTTCCAGGACACCCTGTTGCCAGGATGGAACCTTATCTGAACGGAACATGTTCTTCATGTGTTCTATCCCAAAGGTGAAAATTGGCTGAGTCCTGAATTACATGGAGTGCATGTCCTAGGTTCTTCAAGAAGCCTTTTTAACTCTGCCTTGTGTGCCTATACTTGTGTGCTTTCTCCTGCCATGCGCACCTACACACCCTTAAGATTTGGAAGATAAAATTAGGGCCCCAACAAAAATGCTCCTTCAACTAGGATATGTGCACAAATGGAGGCCTATATCTGCACTCTTCCACACAATCTTTGACAACTTGCTACAAAATCTTGAAGCAAATATATCAACAAAGTATCCAGAAATCCCTATTTGATCATGACCTAAGGTACCCCCAAAGGTTTACAAATAATCTCAAGATTCAAGGTCAGTAAAATGATTTTAAATTTTTTTATCTTCTATCAGATGAAGGCTCTTCTAGATATAGGATTGCAAATGCCATCGAACCATCAACAAGAAATGAGATCATTTATGATCAAAGAGATCCTAAACACCAGACTGCAACATGAGTAAGGAACACAAATTGAAATCATTCTGAAACATAATCATATACAAACTTTTCCAAGAGATAACACCAAATAGTCCAAAATTTGATCAAATACATCAACAGGGGAATGTTATAAGAACAATCTCAGAGCATGTTGATGTCTTTACAACTGAAACCAACTCAACATGATGAAATTCAATACAAGAAGGAATTAAAAATGGTTCTCAGGTGGTTTTATCTAGAGAAATGGATTTCTTCCAGTTTTTGCTTGAAAATTCTATGTATTTTTCTCTCCTACTCTCAAATTATCCAAAAATATCATATATACTCAATGCCATCTTGGATTCTTCCTTCCCAAGTAAAGAATATGCTATGGGATCAAATTTGTTACAACATCTCCTTGTGATTTAAAGATGTGACACGAAACAGAAAAATAACTCACAGGTTGCCAGGTATGCACAAAAATTTAAATCATTACACAAATTTGGATCATTATCCACCCCAGGGTCACATTTTTTTCATGCATGCATGTCAGCATGCTTTAACAATCATTTTCACCTTCTCACTTCTTCATTTTACCTCTGCAACTTTTGATTTTCACTTTTCACATTTTTTATCGGGTAAAGGCAAAAATTATACCAAAAACATAATAGATCATCAGACTAGCTCATGATATTAGTGCCATTGCACTCAAAGGGCCGAAAGGATGCAAAATCATATAAAATTCAATGCAATTTGGTGAAGAAATGACAAATCCAAGCTTCTTGGAGATTCCATGGCAAATGAGATTCTTGAATATTCCCTTTATACCCTTTGGATAAGGGAAGACACGTGTCCAAAAACCATTGGATCGGGCCCCTACCTTTGAAAATTCATCTACAGCCTTTTTCAATCTTTGGAAAGTTTTGTAAAATTTCTCCGCGGGCTTGAACACCCACTCTCTTCCTCGCCACGTGGCACTCTCCCATTCGTTGTGGGTTTAGGCCTCCAATTCTTTCTTTAAACCTCCCTACCAAAATTGTAAAGTTTCAAAATTATCCTCGGGCCCACGCTTCCCATTTCTACCTTTGAAAAATGCCACGTGTCCTCCATAGATTGGTTGCAGAGGCATACCTCTAATTTTGACTTAGCGCCCTTTTCTTGAATTTTTGCATTTCTTGGACACGTGTCCTTTTTTGATTGGGTTTCGAAACCTTGGGTCCAATTTTTACTTTTACCATTTGGAGTTAAAAAACTCCAAAGTAATCATGGAACCCACCACCCCATTCTGACCTTTTATGGACACGTGTTAGTTTCGGATTGGAGCGGTAAAATGTCACAAAATTCTCCTTCAGCCTCCTTGTTTGACTTTTTACATTTCAGGACACGTGTCCACCTGCAATTGGATGCGGGCCTTTGGTCAATAGTTTCCCTTGACACTTTCAGTCAAAAATCACCAACTCCCTCTGCCACCCGCATATCCCCCGAGCCATGTGTCCTCCTCCCATTTGCTGTGGGCTTTTGGGCCTATATTTGATTTTGAGAATTTTGCCAAAATGAAAGCCAAAATTCTTAAGGAACCTCCACCACCCACCACTTTGTGACCAATTAGAATGTGCCACATAGGCACCTCATTGCAAAAAGTAGAGCCATGGGTCAAAATTTTCCCTTTAGCCAAAATTTCACACAAAATTAACAAGTTAGAAATATTTCCCAACCATCCCTAGCCAATAGAAACTTGCCACATTGTAATAATAATGTGATGATGAATTTGACGGGCCGAGAACACCCGTCTGACCATCAAAACATGGAAAATACAGAGGATGCCCTAGAAATCAAAATTTTGGACAAGGAAGGTGGATTTTTATAATTTTAAATCAATTGAACCATTTTTGACATTGCTTTCGAGCCTGGGGATTGGGGAAACACTTGCAACAAAAATAGGATTCGATCAATTTCAAGTTTTTGCATGATTTGTCAAAGGAAAATGACAAGCCCGAAAAATTAAAGAAATTAAGGCACAAAAAGGGGGAAACTTGGAAAATTATTTTAGATGAGGGAAAAACAACAACACCCTAGGCATTTTGTAAGCTTTTTTAAAGCAATAAACTGGATAAAATGAATTACAAATCACCCACTCAAGAGATAAAACATTTTCTGAGCAAAATTGGACATGGAAAATTAGGGCAAAAAGATGCAAGTTCAGAATTTTCACTAACAATCCTGAATGCAATGATTAGAATGAGATAATCATCAGGACGATGATTCTTTTTAGGAGGGAAGTATGTAACACCTTTAACAAACTATTATATTTATCTTTGCATTACAAGCATTGGCATGTGATTTTCTTGAATGAGGTGTGTTTCCTTGAATATTGAAAATCATGCTTGTTATGGATAAATCATCTTTTCTCTTGGATACATCGGACTGAAATGATATGGCTTTTAGGAATCCATTTTCACTTCTTGTTGATAAGTTGCAATCAATTTTTTAGAGTTGCAAACTTATCTCTTTTGATTGAATCATCCTTGGATCAATTTCAGTGATCCAAGGAATGTTTTAAAAATTCTTAACAAAATGAATGATAAAATGACATTTAATAGTTTGAGAGGCATAGTAGACTGAAATTTTGTGTTTTAGCATAATTTATGGTCTTGTGTGAAAATGTCTTCATTTGGTTGTAAGTTTGTGCTTGGGTCTTTGGGATTGATCTCTGTAGGAAATTATTGGTGTAAACAAAATATAGTCATCTTATGACTATGAATGGGATCAGGATCCTAAAGCTAAAGAACTATCCTAACAGTATCCTAAGCTAGGTAAGAACGCCTACTTCCTGGCTACGTCTATTTAATTGGGTTGTAATCTAGCCTAAGCTTCTTATTCTATTGTGTTGGGTGGATGACCTAACTTAATCTCTTGTGCTAAATGAATAAGGGAAGGGGAGATTACTATGGTGATACTATACTATGTTAACCTAATGTCTAATACTAATGGTTGTGAATTTGATATAACCTAAGGTGGTACTACATATGGCAATTTTTATAAACCTAAGGAAACTATTTAGGGAATGATTGTTGGACTAACCTAAGCTTTGGGAAATCTAGCCTAAACTATTTGAAAGGGTCCTAGGGTCGCAAGTCACTCTGGTGATGGTTCCAATGGATTTTATTGTGATTTAATTGGATTTAAATACATGGAATTACTGCCATTTTGGAAAGGGTAAGTTAAATTTTAGTAGGGATTACGTGGAGGCTTCGCTAATTATGGAAATGCATGTTGATTTGAAATTGGTACTCCCTAATTTTGGGAGGTGGTGGCAAGGAGAGATAAGCGAGAGAATTAGGAGTTATGGGATTAAAGAATCTCATTTTTTTTGCAAACCATCTTGGAAACTCAAGAGGTGGTTTTGTGAGAGGTTGTTTTGTTTAGCATGCATCACAATTTTTTCTCCGCATGGAGCTAACTAGTTCTTTGAACCAACAGTTCGAATTCTTCTTCTTCTTGGCTATTTTTGGTTTCTTTGGTCTATTTTCGATCAAGGGAATGTATAAGAGGCATTGAAAGAAATTTTTTATGGTTGTTGATCTGTTGTGGGGAAGAAAAAAGGTTGGAAGCTCAGCTGGAAGTGTCCTTTGAATTGGAAGAGGTAGTATCAGGCATGATAGACTCTACCCATTAAGATTTCTTGCTTTCTTCTAAATGATTCATTAAAACAATTCTTCTCACTTGAGATATATTTCAGCATGATGTGTCTAGTTATTTACTTGCATGTTTTCATGAAATCTATGTGGTTTTTGGAATGTGAATCCATTGATGTTAATGGTAGTTCTTGGGAACTTTATCTGTACTAGTTATTAGTGGTATTCGTGCAAACTTGTACTTAAAGCTCGGGAACTTGTATTTGAATCTTTTTAGCTTGTATTCGAAGTCTGTAACTTACATTTAAGACTAGTATCGATAGAATTGGATTTGCTACTTGAATGGTTCTAAATATCTGTTTTAGTCTCGTGTTTTGTTGAGCTTGTAGTGGAGCTTTGTGGTTGTTCTAAGATTGTGTTGAAGCTTCGTGATTGTTATGATATTTTAATGGAACTTTGTGTTTTTTCTAGACTGAATGGAACTTGGTGTAGATCTGAAATTTTGGTTGAATATTTGTATTCAACACTGTACTCTTATTTAGTTCTTACAAATATTGAACAGGTAGTTGAGTTGTTGAGTTTTGTTCTGTGTATACACGCAGAGCTAGAGTTTTATTCTTCTTTAAGGATTTGAAGTTGTTTGAACTCGTAATAGAGCATTGGTGTTTTGTTCTAAGCTTGTATTTAGGGCTTTGTATTTTGCTTTAGGCTCATACTTGAACTTCGTGCTTGTCTGAGCCAATATTAGAAGCTTGGGAAGTTCTGAACTTATGTTCGAAGCTTGTATTTGACACTATAGAGGTATTCCATTATTGTGGAGTTTTGAACTTGTGTTGATTCTTTACTTGTATTGTTGGTTGGGTTTTGTTGGTTTTGAGGATTTGAGAAGCTTTAACCTCATTTAAGGAATGTTTGTTCAAAATAAGTCTTGAGAGTTTGTTTTGTTTTAAAGTAGAGCTGGTAATCTCTTCCGAGATCTTCTTCTTGTAATTTCTTTTTAGATCTATTGTGGTACTTCTATTTTTGAGACTATACCACCTTCTACGAGCATGACAGGGTGTGTGAATATGAAGTGTTTCCTATTCTTCTCTTCCCTGAGTGAACTCGTGTCCTATGGAAGGCTTGACTGTAGTTTGTAGAAGGTTTAAGGGACTCGAATTAAATCTTGTTATGGGTATTGATGATTTTTAGTTCGTTTGGAACAGTCGTAACAATTTTTAAATGGGTTTATTGAATGTATTATTTGCTTTCCTTCTTATTTTTGATGTTGAAACAGATACTTCCATATCATAATCCTTTAACAAGAACTGGAGAGGCTTGTGGTGATCCTGTTCAGTCGATTCAGAAGTAATTTTGGGATAGTACATGTCTTAAACGCATGTTTAGTTTTCTTACTCTCTTCTGATCTTTTATCTGATTCTTGGGTTTTAATAGAATGTTGAATATAAAACCTAGTATACTAAGTTTAGTATGAAGGGATACAGTATCACTGTTCTGGATGCTTGGCAATATTGTTCTTATTTGGGATCACGAACTACTTCCTCATTTGTATTAAGTTGTTGATGCCTTGTAATGGAAATTCAGTCTTTGAGTTGTGAGTTGTATTGACCCTTGTAATCTTTACGGTTGGAGGATTTCTATTCCTTTATGGTTTCATTGAATGAATCTCCAAGTTTTACAGAGAAAAAAATATGTTCTTTTGGGAACAATTGTTGTTTAGAGTCTATACTGTAAAATTTGTTCTGAGATTTTAATTGAACTTGAACTTGGTGAATGGAAATCGGTAAACCAGTTTGTAAGTTTTGTGATGGAAAGTTTTTAGTGTGCATTCTTTAACTGTACGTTCAGTTCTGCATTCTCTATTGGGAACTAGATAAAGAAAGTATAAGTTTAGATTTGATAAGGGATTTCATTTCATAGTATACATGAAATGAAATATGGATTTGGTCCTTTTCTATTTGGGATCCTTTTTCTGTTGTTTGTATGAGTTCATTTGATTGAACCTATCTATTTTCAATCTTCTTCTGAGATGGAAAAATAGCATGTGTTGATTCCTCTTCCTTTGTTATATGGAATGATGAAGTATTCTGATATGAGCTATGTTGTAACTAACTTCTTTTGTTGCTTAGAAAAGACAAAGGTGTATTTCTATTCTTATGAAATTATGATACAATTGGATGACAAGACTAGTTGATTGTTTAAAAGTAATTGATAGGATCAATTAAGCCATATCATATAAATGTAGGTGTTGAATATTATATTATACTCTTTTCTTAAAATGTGAATTTAGATTCTTTTTATTGTACTTCATTTCTAGATGTTATTACTTATGATTGGTTGTATGATGTATATTAATTATTTCATTAAATCAGAATTATTTAATGGAACAATTAGTGGAATGCAATTTACTTTAATGCTTAGTTCTTATCATGCTCAGTTCATTGAACTGACCTGTGCTACCAATTTTGTAGATGGACATCGTAAGTGATAAAAGAAGGTAAATTTTTTTATGATGCATTGGTTTATTTAATTCTGGAGCTTATGTAAAGAGTTTTGAATCATTCTTGAATGGTATTGGAAAAGAAAAGTGATATTATTTTAACTTCTTAACTATGATTGACATGTACAATGTCTGAATTGCATAGTCTTGTAAATGTACATTTTAAATCATGAATTGAAAGGTTTGTGTTGGGCTTCAAATTGTGAAGTGAAATCTATGTACTTCTATGCTAGAAATAATAGTGATATCTTTGTGGTATTATTTATATCTGTTTATATACTATTGTTGTTATTAGATATTGAGTAGGATTAAGGAGATAGTATAATCTCCCCTATTATAATGAACTTGTTAAATTACACAAGATGTTGTTCTTTAACTACACAACTATAGTTTAATAATGAAATATGCATGGGACATACAATTAAACTATATGTGTAATGAATGATAAAATAGTTATGTTAAACCTAACATTTAACCATGTAGAGGAAGACTCTTCCTATCCCAAGAACGAAAGATAAGATGATTAGTGGTTATGACCCTTAATATTTATAACTTCATTTATAAAGTAAAAATTAGCTGAATCTAGGTGGATGTCACACTTGACTTGGACAGCTAAGCTACATTAGGAATTAAACGTTGATGTTTGCTGTCCTATTTTTGGGATAACTGTTGTTATGCCATGTTAATGGACAATGATGAAAATATAGATTAATGAAGTTCTCCATATCTAATTATGATAAGTATGGGTATAGAACTTGATAAATGTTGGAATTAGGGTTAGGCATGGTTGTTGTAATCTGAATCTTAATCCAATTTAATTATGATTAATGACCACTAAGGGGGTATGTACATCTTGATGAATTAGTTCTAACAGATGTTGGCACATGCCAACTATAGGAGTGTAACCTCAAGAAGTCCTATGACTTCTCGAGGATAAAGTGTTACAGTTGACATGTGCCAACACCCTTCCGTATTCATTCATCTAGATTTACACACATCTGGACTTGAACTTGGTTTCTCTCTAGGTCAAGTTATTAGCGTGTTTAGGATAGGTAGTAGCTTTCAATGACTCAGGGTACCTTGGCACATCTAGTTGACTTAGGTCAATTGAGTATGCCCATATATCCTAAGTCATCGTGAGCATATTAATATAATAAATTATGTTTCTAACCCAAGCTAGGGTCAAACCTTGGGCAAGTGGACTAACGGTAGTCAGTAAAGACCATTCTAGATAACATAATAGTGAGGTGAAGGATGTATTCCAAATTGACAAGTATGCCATCTAGGAATAGTAACATGTACAGTATGTTGAAAATCTTTGGTCAAAGTATTGCAAGCTACTGGTTACGTTATCATATGTCACCTAGTTTAAAGAAAAGTGATGTCAGATGAATATTGGTAAAAAATATTCAGATAAGTTATTTAAATAGATCACTAAGTACCCAGAATAGGGTAGGAGAACCAAGTATACATAGTATACATAAATTATTCTATAATTTTAGTTAGCATGAGGGATCGGTGGGTAACTTAGTCATGGAACGAGAGATCGGTAGCATACTAAGTCATTACAGTTGTATAGGGTTATCTGTTATGAGATTGATTGGTATGGGATGTGTGTTCTAAATGATGTTTTATTTAGAACAGAGAACATTATGTTTAAAAAAAATCCCTTGTTTATAAAGTCTTAATATGGGAATGTTACATCACAGGTCACTAGCAATGTTCCAAGTCCAAGTATCTAGGTCACGGCATGGGTATGACTGAGGTATGGGTAAAATAAAGAGTCCCCAAATGATGAAGGGGTTAGGTTATAATTGATGAGGTTAAGAGGGTAAAGGGAAATGTCCAAGTCAGGTGTGGGTGAGGTAAAAAGGATTCAGGTTAGCAAATTAGGGGTAGTGGGTAGGAAGAAGATGAAGAAATAAAACCGAAAATGGTTGTAATGAACCAATGTCGGTCTCAATGGAAAGACCACGGTAGGATAGGACACAAGACTGATGTTGGTCAAGGTTAAACCATCCACGGTAGGCTAGGGCACATGATTGATGTAAGTTAAGGTAAAACCATCGTTGGTCAAGTTGGGTAGGCTATATAAAGAAAAAGTGATGCATTTTAAAAATCATTTGTCATTTACCAAATTAGAGAAAATGAAAAGAGAGGAAGAACGAGGTGGAAAGTGACAAAACAACATGGAGAGATGATTTGGTGAGCCGCAAAGTGAGTGATCATTGGTTGATAGGCATATCTATGAGCATGATGATTGGATTTAGTGATCGATTAGATTAGATTGAGCCAACGGATGATCGGTGATGGAAGAGGTAGGAGAGGGATTAGGTGGACCTGTGCAATGGCCCGAGGTGCCACCACATAGACAAAAGCATGATGAGGTAAGAGGTTTTTCTAATTGTTTTGTTTTTTGTGAGTAGGTGGAGGGTAGGAATTAGGTAGGAGGAAAAATGGGGTTTGTTTTGTGGGGAAACTTTTAAAATTTGAATGTGGGGGTTTAATGTGAAAAGGGGAACGAGGGAGGGTAGATTTAGGTAAGTAAGGGGTGGGAAGAGGTAATTACGTAGGTATTGGTAGGGGAAATGGGTAGAAAGGAGGAATGTGGGAGAAAAATGGGAAGGCATCACGGGTTTGTTTCTGTGATAGTGACCGACGTCAGTTTTCTCTTAGCCAATGTTGGTGGGTAAGGACCATTATCGGTCATAGATGTGATAAACGATGCCACTTAGCATAGTCAGTTGATGCTAACCAAGGCCAGTTGGTAGGCTAAAATGGTAAACCCTCAAGGAGCTAAAATGGACGGGTTACGGACAAATAGGTAGGGGTTGGGAGAGTTATGGACATGGGTAGGTGAGTGAATAAGGAAGATTGGTGAGAGGGGCACAATGAAAATAGCTAAGGGTTTGAGGTGGGGGTAGATAGGGGGTACTCATTTAGGGCATATATATAGATTTAGGGCAAGTGGTATAGAGTGGGTGATAAGCTTACATGTAGGTGTGATCAAGTTTGATTGATATGATTGGTTGTATGTAGGCCAGGGACCAGCTGTAGATGAGGGATAGAGTAAATCCCTTAATCTTTGAGATACGGGGTTAGATGACATGTGAGGAGTGGATCCATGTCACAGACGTGGGTCTGATTGGTGTCAGATGCTACCGACACATAGTCTTGGAGGCAAGTTTGATGGTTCCCTCATCAATAGATGAGATTCGACAACCAATACATTCCATTTGTTGATGGGTGAGATCATGATCACCATAGAGGATGTTTACAGGATCCTATGACTTCCTATAGCAGGGACATAGGTGTACTCAATCTCCTCAGAGGCATCCAAGGAGTTACTATTACCAGTGTTTTGAGAGGGGTTGGCATTGTTAGGATTCCATAGTGTTAGCATGAGCTACGAGGAGATGAGGCTGGTAGTGCTTTTGATGAAAGCAGTCTGCTATTTTGCACTACCAGATGTAGAGGGTGGGAAATTCCCATGGTTACTAATGGGGGTCTTACATGACATGGTGGAGAGTAGGACTCAGTTTGCATGGGGGCCTGCATTCTTGGTACAACTATATAGGGAGCTGTGGGCATATGGGTGACTATAGTGGTTCATCCTATGTTGTACATTCTTGTTACATTGTTGGGCCTATGATCACATTGTGTGTGTGTGCCCAGTTGGTATGCCCCGGGATGACACATTTAAGCTAGGTTTTGTTTGAGTGGGCTACAGGTGATGGGTGCCAGTTATGGGAGAGTGCTGAGCAACTAGAGTGACACATGATGTAGTGTATTATAGGTGATTACTGGAGGGTTTGTCTAGCATGGACATTATTTTGAGGCCATATGTAGGCTATCCTTCATGCCGAAAGATGGCAGGGGAGATGGATGGGCTATAGATTTATAGTTAGATAGAGGGGTAGTGGGCCGAGGAGCATGAGATGATACCCGTAGACTGGGTTAGACAGTAGTTTGGGTTGCCATAGGATATAACCCCACCCTTCCCTCAATGTAGGAGAGACGATGTGGAGAGGCCTATGTCTCCACCATGACCTACAGTGCTGACCAAGCAGGAGGAGAAGTCAGTCAACAAATAGATAGATGATGCTAGGGTGACAGACATGTACAGGTAGTGGTGGGCTGCACAGCTACGAGTAGTACTGCTAAGGCTGGGGCAGCTGGATTTGGCTACTGTCATAGTGTAGAGAGATTCCCTACAGGGGCAGGTGGTAACCCTGGTGACCCAGTTGGGCATAATATAGGGACATTTGATAGGGGATGAGGCATAGGTGGCCACTTTTTAGGCATAGGGAGTACAGGGACTAGCTCCCACACTGGAGGGAGAGGGAGAGGGTGGATATGGATATGGGGTATAGGTAGCCGCCCTACAGACACAGATGATAGGTTTGCAGGGCTAGTTGGCCATGATGTAGGGGCAAGTTAAAGGTTTCCAGGGTCAATTGGCTTCTACACATGTACATATAATGACTCTTCAAGACCAGGTACATGTGCAAGTTCCGGGGCCGATGGCACCACCACAAGGGCAGGGACAGGGTCCTGTTATTTAGGTAGGAGCAAGGTAGGGTCAGAGGCTGATGGTACTACTACAGATAGTACCCACTGCTAGATTGAGAGATTCCATGGATGAGGTGAGATACTACTAGGATCATTTGATGGTAGTGGGGATATATGTCTTATCGTATACCGAGTACAAAGCATAACAGGCCTCAGATGAGAGGAGCAGATCCTAAATGCATAGTGTGGAGAGTATAGTAGGCTAGTGAGCCCAGGGGCCAATTCAAGTTAAGGCCACTAGTGCATGGAGTCCAACTCCACAGGCAGGACCATCAGGGGCCAGACCAAGGTGAGGTAGAGGGAGGTCATCCAGATGCCAGGCTAGAGGAGTGAGGGAGGAGACAGACGAGACATGTTTAGACATTAGATGGGGCAATGATTGAGTTCTATGCATGATTATTTTATTGTTGATATCATATTTTTGACATATATACCAACCTATGTACCGAAGATAGTGAGGATGTACATGAGAGTTTTTGAGATTTTATTACATACACCGGCCTATATGCCGAAGATATTTGAGAGTTATGTATATGGATACACATGTTTAGATGATTGATTTATAGAGATGATGGTGATTATGGTGATTATGTGTATATGGTTGTGTTTAACTTGATATTTTGATTTGTATATGTGATGGAAACTAAGTAGTGTAGGCATGATATAGCTAGGTCATAAGCATGGATCGAGTCAAGTTTTTGTTTTAGGCATGGATGGTGTTAGGTTAGGCAAGGATTGAATCAAATGTTTGGTTTAGGCATAGATTGAGTTAAGTTTTTGGTTTAGGCATGAATTGAGTTAGGTCATAGGAATGGATTGAGTCGAGATTGGTTGAGTTTGTAATTCATTAATTTGTGTAATTAATGATGATATGGGTCACGTTAAGATGTTTTGTAGTAAAATGCATGATAACGGTAAAGAAAATGGTAGATGTAATGAATGTATAAATGATGATGGTAAAGATGTGAAGCAATTGTTTTTTGTTTGGTTTAATTTCCAATTGTTGATATAAAAAGGAAACTAACTATGATAGAATATGGACTAGGAAAAGGGGAGGGGGAATTGATTAGGGTATAGAGTGGCTGAGATAACCTACAAGGGCCCCATGCCCTCAGAGTGCTACCTACATAGTCCTGATGAACAGGGACCTCAGGCTAATGTAATTCTCCCATAGGCTAGGGAAGAATGTGAGTAGGTATGAGAATGGTTGTGGTAGGTTATAGGCATGATTGAGTCGACGTCTTTATGTATGGTTGAATTGTGGGAACATTGGTATGGGTGATGTTAAGCTGATTCTGGTAAAAGAGGAAAATTTCCTAGAGATAAGTGTTGAGGATCCAATCCTGTATAAGATGATCAATACGTAATAGAGAAGGTTAAAAGATAGGAGAGGCAAGAAAGCCACCTGATTGGTAAGGATCAAAATGGGTGGGTTATACCTTCGATAGGCTGATGAACGTAAGACCCTAAAGAAATTGCATGCTTAATTATTCTAAAGCTGTAGAGTAGTCACCTGATCACCAAATGTCACGGTTCCAGCAGGTCCCTTAAGGCGGTAGGAAATGAAAGTGTGAATGGTGAGAAGGTGAAAAGTGGTTAGTTTATATGGCCTGAGGTAGCATGCCTATTTGGCAAGAGATCTAAGATCACAATGAGCAATTCCATGATGAAAACATTTTCTATTTTGACTTATGTTTTAGATAGATTGATCAATGTGAGAATTCTATGAGGGAATTATCTCCTTAAGGTCTTCACGAAGCTGATTAATGTGGGAAGCTTTAGATTCTCTTTTTTCTTGAAGTAGGATTTACATAGTTTTCCTTCAAGGGAGTAGTCTATTTATATTAGCAATGTAGAGAGAAAGATGTCCTTTTTGAGGGAGTCATCTTTTCATTGGAAGTTTGACTCAAGGAGTTGGATCCCATGTGAGGGATTTTAAGTCATGGAGAAGATTAAGGTGAGGAATCAGATTCTTGTTCAGAAAAGCAAGGTGAAATGACCATGGGATCTCATATGAAAGTAGACGAAAAGTATCTATGAGAATCATACCATGTGCAGAGCTATGGTACACATACTTAATCATTGGGGATGGCATAGTGAAAGGAGGGAAGTGAATAGC